>JAVANC010000002.1:10030000-11376889 GCA_033319125.1 Parnassius glacialis | reverse complement strand
ACCTTCAAGAAAAAGAGCCTACTCCTTTTTAAAAGGCCGGTAACTCACCTGTAATTCTCCTGGTGTTGCGGTTGTTCATGGGCGGCGGTAGTCACATACCATCAGGTGAGCCGCATGCTCGTTTGACCCCTTTCCTATAAAAAAAAATCTGTTGCCGTGTCGTCATTTAAAATTGTGGTTCAGGGTTTTTGTATAGATTATCTAATGTGTCTGACATCAGAGCCTTGATTGTCGTTTAGTCAACAGAGCCTTGATCGTCAGCAAATAAGTTACACAGAGTGAAGACGACAATGGCGTTTGGAGAGCTATTTGGCGTTATATTACATCCTTATAATACCTACCAGTAGTAGGTACTATATGAATGTAATATAACGATAAATATAATGATGTAATATAACGGTAAAATGCAGTACTCACAAGAGCGACTCCTCCAGGGCGTATATAAGCGGCGTGCATACGAGCGCCGCTAACCCGTTCATAGAACTCCATCATCTTTTCACGTTCCTCGAACAGCCAGAAAAGAGGAGTGAGCGCACCAACGTCTAGAGCGTGGGTTGCGACCGCCATAATGTGATTTAGCAGGCGAGTGATCTCAGCAAAGAGAGCTGATGATGAAATTAATAATTTCTGTTTAAAATTATGACGAAAAAACTAGTGACATCTATCCATCCATCCATCCATCCATTATAGCCTATCAAAAGACACCTGCTGAACATAGGCCATCGTTTTTTTTATTCATTGATGAATGGAAAATAGGACATTTTAATATATATGTTTAATATATTACTATATAATATATGAAGAAACTTAATCGGGATTTCGGGAATGATGACAGGATAAGTTTTATCATTTTCAATCTGAACAGAAATTGCCATGTAGTAGCGGCGTAACAAAATACACAAACCCTATATCATCCCGTCAGTGTTATAAGAGGTGACAGCTCACAATTATAAAAACCAGTCAGGCGTGGCAGCAATAGTAAACATCTTCTTTATGAATCATGGGGGAGATCTGTATTCAACAGTGGATAGGCTGTGATGATGATGGACAAAAAACATTATTACTCAAATGTAGGTTTGTATGAGAATTTTAAAAATTGTGTAAAAGTTTCAATTCAAAATATTACATTGATAAAGAAATTTGTATTGTTATTCAATAAATATAATTTACCTGTTAAGATAGCACATATTTCAAATACTTACTTCTAATGTATTTGGCACGCATTGGTATGTCAATGTTTAAGAGCTTTTCAACAGCCAAACTATAACATTGTTCGTTACACATCATAGAGACATAGTCTAGACGATCAAAATAAGGCAAAGCTTGGGTGTAAGTCTTGTATTCTATAAGTTTCTCAGTACCACGGTGAAGAAGTCCAATGTGAGGATCTGCAGCCCGCACCGTCTGTAAAAATAACAAATACGTGAATTGATGTATTTATGTTGACTTAATAAAATTTTTCCTTGGGTTATGGTATATACAGGACAGGATCCAACAGGAGTTTAGGAAGGTTTATTATTTAAGGATACACATATAAACTTAAATGTTGTCCTGACACTTTGAATATTATTATTAATAATGAGATGGTTATTAAGTAAGTATGATGAATTCTATCTATGATACAAAAAAATCTTCCATGTCTTTTATCTACTATATAAAAATAAGTCGGGTTTTCCTTCCTGACGCTATAACTCCAGAACGCACGAACCGATTTCCACGGTTTTGCATTCGCTGGAACGGTCTCGGGCTCCGTGAGGTTTATAGCAAAGAAAATTCAGGAAAAATTTCAACAGAAAAGCGGGAAAATCTTTTTTCACATCCAGCGCCATCTCGGATACATAGCATGTACTACAAACCAATATTTTAAGTAGATGGCGCCGGTACGAGATACATTGTTTGACAGCTACTCATTGTTCTCTGCTCAGTTAATTTCATGTGACAAACCGGTATTGTGTTCACTGTGAAATTGTGAAAAAAAGTAAAAAAAATTAGTTATTCGTTTCCTAACATTTTTTTTTGTCATCAATTTGTTGTCATTCGGCCAAATCAATCAAATATTTGTGCAAGTACGTCACAAAAGGCAGCGACATGGCTGTGTTTGGTATTGCGTCGGAAAATGCGAATGACGAAATCAGCAACTTCCAAATGGGCAGATACGTCAGTACTAATGAAGCACTGTGGCGATTATTGTCATTTCAAATTCATGAAAGATATCCCACAGTTGTATATTTAGCAGTGCATTTGGAAAATGGCCAAAGAGTTTACTTCACTGAGGTTAATGCGGCACAACGAGCTGAGAGACCACTATCGACAACATTGACTAGCTTCTTTGCAATGTGTGAAGCAGATCTATTCGCAGCGACGCTGATGTACGTTGAAATGCCCAAGTATTACACTTGGAATCAATCAACAAAGAAATTCCAACGTCGCAAACAAGGAACCCCAGTTCCAGATTGGCCACAGGTGTTTTCCACTGATGCACTAGGTCGCATGTATACTGTTCATCCTAGAAATGATGAATGTTTTTATTTGCGACTGCTGTTGGTAAATGTACGTGGACCAAAATCATTTGCGCATTTGAAAACTGTGAATGGCCACCTATGCCAAACATATCGAGAAGCATGTCAACTATTGGGTTTGCTGGAGAACGATTCTCATTGGGATTTAACACTTGCGGATTCAGTTGTTTCATGAAATGAGTACCAAATACGAACGCTGTTCGCAATTATCATCACCACATGTTTTCCTTCACATCCAATTCAGTTATGGAACAAATACAAAGACGACATATGTGAAGATATCTTGCATCGCTTGCGCATTCAAACGAATAATCCTGACATCCAAATAACCGATAAAATCTACAATGAAGGATTGATTCTGATTGGGGATCAATGCTTGACTATTGCAAACAAGCTACTGATTGAAGTAGGAATGATTGCGCCAAATCGATCGATGCACGATGCATTCAACCAAGAATTAAATAGAGAGCTGCAATACAATGTTGATACATTGCAGGAATTCGTTCGAAATAATGTGCCGTTGCTGAATGACAAGCAAAAAAAAGGATACGAAACATTAATGCAAGCGGTGGACAATAATACTGGTGGTCTATTCTTCCTGGACGCACCTGGAGGAGCAGGGAAAACATTTGTCATTTCATTGATTTCGGCCACTATTCGATCAAGATGTGACATAGCTTTGGCGTTAGCATCATCTGGAATTGCGGCGACTCTTCTAGATGGCGGTCGTACTGCACATTCTGCGCTTAAGTTGCCACTCAATTTAAACACAATTTATACTCCAACATGCAATATTTCCCGATCCAGTGCAATGGCAAAATTGTTGATGCAATGCAAGCTCATTGTTTGGGATGAGCGCACATTGGTACATAAGAAATCACTTGAAGCACTTTACTTCACACTGAAGGATCTTCGGCGAAATAACAACATCTTTGGCGGCTTGATGATATTGTTGGCAGGCGATTTCAGGCAGACGTTGCCAGTAATTCCCCGTGGAATCACCTTTATGGAATAACGTAAAAACATTATCGCTAACCACTAATATGAGAGTTCAACTTCAAAATGATCAAAGTGCTGCACAATTTTCTAAACAATTGTTAGCTGTTGGAAATGGAAAAGTCCCAGTTTATGCGACATCTAGATTAATTACTCTTACCAACGACTTTTGCCGATTTGTAGACTCTCAATTAGCTCTTATTGAAAATGTTTTCCCAAACATTAGTGAGAATTATCAGAATTATGCATGGTTAAGTCAACGAGCAATTCTTGCCGTAAAGAATAATGATGTACACGCACTGAATTTCACCATTCAATCAAAAATTGCTGGCGATTTGGTGACATACAAATCCGTTGATTCCATAACAAATCCCGATGATGTAGTAAATTATCCAACGGAGTTTTTGAACTCTCTGGAGTTACCAGGATTTCCACCACATAACTTGCAACTCAAAGTTGGTACAGTTAATGATATTGCGTAATTTGAATCCACCGCGACTTTGCAACGGTACTCGACTTTCGGTAAAAAGACTTATGCCGAATTTGATTGAGGCAACCATTATTAACGGAAAGTACGCAGGTGAAAATGTATGTTTTCCTCGAATAGCAATGATTCCGACTGATCTTCCGTTTGAATTCAAACGATTGCAATTTCCAGTTCGCCTTGAGTTCGCAATGACAATTAACAAGTCGCAAGGCCAATCGCTTAGTGTTTGCGGGATAAATTTAGAAAATCATTGTTTTTCACATGGGCAGTTATACGTTGTGTGTTCACGAGTTGGGAAACCATCCGCTTTTTTGTGTTAACGTCAGACCAGAAAACAAAAAATGTGGTTTACCAAAGAGCACTTCAATGAAACGGATAATTTGCGGACACGTATAACGCTTCGATTCAGTATTTACTTTGGATTCACTTTCATTTAATTAGAGAAGTTCAACTAAATAACACTTCATTTTTGTAATCGAAATGAATTCATTACTGTTGTGAAATGAAATAAAATTTTTCCTTTTCAAATATAAAACAAAAATAAAATTTTTCTTCATCTTTTAATCATCAAAAGAAATGTTACATAAAACGAAGCCATCTGGTGGCGAAACGGAGTTCGCCGGGTTTGCTAGTATATTTATATTTTTACATACATAAAAATAATATATAATATGGATGTTTATATTTTAAGCTCAGCATTATTTATATACGAAATCAAAATAATAAAACTTTAATATTATATTATTAGTTACCTCACCATCCAGCTCAAGAACAAGACGGAGTACACCGTGAGCAGCAGGGTGCTGTGGCCCAAAGTTCAGGACCATGTTGCGCACTTGCTTTTCCGTTGGAGTTATTATACCTGAGTAGCAAAAAAGGCTACCATTATAACTTAATATGAAACAAATACATACATTTTACTGTTATAATTCTAATACATTCAATAAGTTTAATAAAATTTGTATCACATCGAAGCAACACGAGGCATATGGTACCTTCTCTTATCCTGTGGGTATCAAGACAATCTTTGGCTGTTTACAAATGGAGCAAACTTTAAGGGAATCCATCAGCCCAATTTACCCCTTGGGTGTTGTATGAGGAGACTATGGAAAATGTCACAGTTTTTATGTCAAATCTAAAACTGATTAATGATGGAGTGGAGCATCGAAAGTGCACAGCAATTTTCTATTTCCCGGCTAAGAATAGAAAATGATAAATAAAATATTTATGATTAAAATAACTGAGCTAAATATGCAATCTATAGTACTATGAGTACAAGTACAAAGCAGGCACTAATTAATCAAGTTTTGTTATACTGAGTTGCGCTTCATAAACATACCAGATGGAAAGGCCATGCTGCTATACTGGGTTATTTTGCAAACTATAACTAAGTTTGCAGAAGAGGTTCAGAATAGGTAATATAGGCGAATGGTGAAAAAAAACATATAAAAAAAAACTCAAACATTTTGTCCTTTTTATCTTTTAAATTCAGAATGTGTGGAAATGTATTATTTTAACTGATTGTCATTCATAAATATCTAACGCCTACTATTTTACTACACACGCACACATTCGTAAGGTTGGCTTGGTTACAAGTTTAGGTAACTTGTCGAGCGTCTTTCCACGCCTATCCTTTCCGTCAACCATTACACCGCTAGGTAAATATTCAAACCTTGAATAATATGAAACATATTAAGCAATGAAAGTTTAAATGCTGCACTAAGATTATACGAAAGTGAGTCTTTATCGTGTTTGCAAAGGCAAGAAATTAACATGCATTGAATGGAAGAAAAATTGGCAACTAACCAAACTATTCAAGTGCAGTGCGCAATTATTTAAATAGTAAATATGAAGATAGGTGGATTGGGCGCGAAGGCCCTATACTATGGCCTGCAAAGTCAATGGACCTGTGGAGTGAAATAAAGAGATGTGTTTATGTGAAATAGACCCAAAGTTATAAAGACCGTTATTGCTGCATTCACAGAAGTTCAATTAATGTAAAAAATAATTAATGAAAACATGCTCCCCTATGCAAAGAGAGAAACTGATTCCTTTTTGAGGTAGCAATGAGTTAGTTATGGGAATTACTTGCGGACTTTGCTTTGAGGTTAAGTGAGAGATACAAGTGTCGTAGTTTTTTTCGCTTAAATTTATTGTTACATTAAGTGCTGTTGACTCACTATAGTAATTTTTGTTATCTTGGTGGTGGTATTAACATCTGTAGATTAGTAAGTGTTTTTAATTGTGCCGTTTTTATGTAAGTTGTAGTTATAGAAATATAATGGAGGACGAACCTCCCGATCCCGAAAGGGTTCGCAATGACTCCTTTACTTTACCCGTTGATAATGTAGAATCTATTAATCGTAAACGCGCCCAAATAAGTAATGGGTCTGCCCATCCACAAAAAATAGTTATTACTGATCCAAACCAACAGTTTCCTTCAATACAATCCTCATATACCCATCCTGATTTTATTAATAAGAAAGTAAAGTACTCTCAAGATGATACCGCGCCTTTTCTAGTTCACGTAAGTAAAACGTCAAATGATCAAGTGTCCGGAGTAACTCTCAAACCAATTAAATTTGGTCACTTTCTCTATCATAATAACATTAAAAATATAGTTTGTGACGAAGTCAAAAAAGTTGGACGGAACAGGATATCAGTTGAGTTTAAAACAGCAGTGGATTCAAACACTTTTATTGAACACCCAGCCCTTCAGACTTCTAATTATGAAACAACTATCCCCTCATATAATATCACTCGTATGGGGCTAGTCAGACAAGTTCCTATAGAGTGGACACTAGAAGAATTAATAGCAGCTATAGAAATTCCCTCTGGATATGGTACTATAATTAAAGCTCGACGACTCAATAGACGATCAGTGAGTGACAGCAATAGCGTTTCATGGATACCAACTCAAACAGTAGTTCTAACTTTTTCTGGACAAAAACTTCCCCCACATATTTACTGCTTTTACACCTCTATGCCAGTAGAAAAATATGTTTTGCCACTCATTCAGTGTCATAAATGTTGCAGATTTGGTCATGTTACTTCTCAGTGCCGATCATCCCCTCGCTGCTTTATATGTGCACAGAATCATGAAGGTTTATCATGTACTAGGCAAACTCCTACCTGTATATTCTGCTCAGGACCCCACACGGCAAAAAACCCTACCTGCCCTGAACATCTAAGGCAAAAATCTATTAAACTAGTTATGTCACAAGAAAATTTATCATATTTAGAAGCTGCAACTAGATTCCCTCTGGTACGAAGATCCTTTGCTGACACAACAAGAAGTCCACCTCGTAATTCTTCTCCTCAGATCCCTTATCCCATAAATGACAGTATTTCAGCTCCTTCGGCTCAGCCTTCACAATGTACATCATATAAAAAAAACAATCTTTATCCCTCAACGTACTTACAACCAATCATCAAATTCTGGATATGATAAGTCAGCCCATCAGGCAATTGTTGAGAATCCTCCTTCTTCCCTTCCAAATGGGTGTGCTTTACTGCGGAATGACAACATCTCTAATAATGATAACTTCTGCGAACTTATGGTATCAATGTTAATTAACACGATTTCCCGTTTCAGTGACACAGAACTTCCCCTCAGTTTACGTCATAAACTTACTCAGCTCACTTCAATAACTAGCAACATTCACAATTCTACAATGGAATTGTCGGAGCATCAAACATAAAAAGAATGAACTTATTATTCTTATTAACAAATTTAGTCCACCTGTTCTTGCCATTCAGGAGATGTGGCTTAGACCTGACTCCCAATTTAGGATCTCAGGTTATTCATGTCTTCGGGATGATAGGAGCGATGGACATACTGGCTCCTCTATTCTGATCTCAAAAAAAATTACATATTCTTCTATACCTCTTCCTTCCCACAGCTCCTCGATTAATGCTGTTGCAGTTAAGGCTCTCAACATATCTTTTCTGTCTGTATACATTCCTAATCCTAATATTACTATCTTAAATGAACTTTATAATCTTATTTCTTCTCTAACTCCCCCTGTTGTTATCATGGGAGACTTTAATATTCACCATACTTCATGGGGCTCACATCACTGCTACCCACTATCATCTTTGTTTCTAGATATGATAGACGATTTAAATCTTTGTATCCTTAATGATGGTTCTCCTACCCGCCGTGTTTCACCTTCTCAGAATATAAGGTGGACTTGACTCTTTGTTCTCCTGGCTTAGTTTCCTTTCTAACATGGAAAACATTACCAAATTCACATGGTAGTGATCACTATCCAATTTTTATCACATCTGTTGACTCTACAGGAGCAAATTCTGTATTCAACCCCAGGTTAAAAATATAATTTATCAAAGGCAGACTGGCTTCATTATTCTTCTGTCTTAGATCTAGCGATATCAACAATTCCTTCTTTGCAAGATGAAAATATACATTCAGTCTATACAGAATTCAAAAATGCATTATTATTTTCCGCCAGTAAGACTATTCCTTTAAAACAACCCTACAGAAACAATTTGGCCTCACCTCCTTAGTGGGACCAGGATTGCACATCTGCTTGCAAAAAAAGGAAAGAAGCTGAAAAAAATACTCTTCATCAATGACCATGGAAAACTATATTTCCTATAAACAAATAGCAGCTGAAACGATAAAATTGTTATCTCAGAAGAAAAAAAACGGCTGGCATAGGTTTTGTTCTACCTTATCTCCTTCCACACCTCCTTCTCTAGTCTGGAAAAACATTAAAAGATATCGCTGTTCTAATACAGTTGAACAGAATGTGTCTTCCAATGACCCTTCAATTTGGCTTGAAGAATTTGCACTTAATCTTGCCCCCCATTCAGTGCCCACATATGCTGAATGTTTAGTTTTTAATTCTCCTTCTATACAATCTCTAGATGAATTTGATGCCCCCTTTTCTTACGAGGAATTATTTACAGTCCTTGAGGGTCTTAAGGACTCCTTAAGTAGATGGGATACCTTACTCATTCATTATTAAAAGTAGTAAAAAAACTAAAACTGTATTTCTTGACATTCTAAACCACATTTTTGACTCTGGAATTCCTCCCAAAGAATAGAAGACCCAAATAATACTTCCTATTCTCAAACCGGGTAAAGACAGTGAAGACTTTTCAAGTTACAGACCCATTGCACTGTCGTGTACAATGGCAAAGATATTAGAACATCTGATTAAAAATCGGTTAGAATGGTTCCTAGAGAGTAAGGATGTTTTACCGAAGAGCCAATTTGGCTTTCGAAAAAGCTTACGCACTATGGATAGCCTCAGTACGCTAGTAACTGATATCCGTATTGCTTTTTCTAAAAATGAATACCTTGTTGGAGTCTTTCTCGATATTTCATCCGCATACGACAATGTACTTCTTCCTGTACTCAGGCAAAAAATGCTGAAGCTGAGTATACCAGTGAAGATAGTAAACTATATATCAAACTTTTTCTCTTCTTGGTCTATTTTAATAAACTTTCAAAACTCACTACTCCCCCCCCCCCTCCCCCCCGAAATATATGGAAAGGTCTTCCACAAGGCTCAGTCCTCAGTCCTATTCTCTATACTATCTACACTTTCGATTTAGATCTTGCAGTTAATTCATTTTGTAATGTCCTACAGTATGCAGATGATTTAGCCCTATACATTCCTACAGACAACCTGACTACAGCTAACTCCCGGTTAAATTCTACCATGGAATATTTACAATCCTGGTTAACTGATCATGGTTTATCCCTCTCTGTTTCCAAAAGCAGTATAGTTATTTTTACTCGCCATAAGAATGTCCCTAATATTGCAGTTTTATACAATGACATACCCATTCCTATTCGGGACAAGATAAAATTTTTAGGTATGGTACTAGATAATAAATTATCGTTTACACAACACATTGAATACATTTCTAAAAAGTGTGAGAAGAATATAAATATTCTTCGTTCCCTTTCAGGAGTGTGGTGGGGATCTCATCCTTTTTCACAAAAGCTACTATATAATGCTATAATTCGTAGCCATTTAGATTATGGATGCTTTCTGTTAGAGCCATGCAATAAATCGTCACTTAAAAGTTTAGACAAAATACAGTATAAATGTCTCCGCATTATAATTGGTGCAATGAAATCTTCCCCAATTAATGCCCTTCAGGTAGAGTGTGTAGATCCTCCTCTCAACATAAGAAGACAATATCTTTCAGACAGATTCTTCTTTAAGATCTGTCAACTCTCTTCTCATCCCCTAATTCCCAGGTTACACCTCCTCTCAGAATACTTATCTTCAAGTAGGTACTGGCTCCATAAAGATTGTCCACATTTATTTAATAGCTTAGTCTAATTTCTCCAAATTTCTGGGCCTATTTTCTCATGCAATACAAGTCCACTCTTTAATACTCCTTTCAAAGCTATTATATATCAACCTAACATTCACCTTGACCTAGATATTAGAAAAAGTTCCCCTGAAGCTGAATCAAAATTAAAAGAAGCCATAGGGAAAAATTGGAAAGATTGGATGACCATGTATACAGATGCATCTAAAAATACTGATGATGGCTGCACTGGTGCAGCTATCTGGATCCCCAGGTTTAAAATAATCCTTAGCTTTAAGTGCCCTTCATTATGTTCCATTTTTACTGCTGAGACAATTGCAATCCATGAAGCTCTGCTATATGTTGAATCACATAGCCTAGACAAGACAGTGATCTTTAGCGATTCTAAGAGTTGTTTATCTGCTATTTTGGCTAACCAATTTCAAAGTAAATATAAATTTCCCCTAATTCTTGATATAAAAAGCATTCTGTACAGGTGTCATCTTAAAGGGATCTCTGTCTGTTTAGCCTGGATATATAGTCATAGTGGTATTTGTGAAAATGAAAAAGCAGATTTGTGTGCCAAAGAGGCTACTAGAAATGGTACCCCACTAAATATTACTTATTCCCATGACTTGCTGTCACTTGCTAGGAAAAAGCTTGTTAATACGTGGAATGAGATATGGAAAGCATCACAAATACTAAAAGGCAAGCACTATGCTGCTATACAAGATAATATTCCATCAAGACCTTGGTTTTTCATATTTAATAAAGCAAACAAACATGCCACCTCTATTGTCTGCCGGTTGAGAATTGGACATGCCTGTACCTATGTCCACCTAGCTAAACTCAGGATTAGGGATAATTCTCTGTGTGAATGTGGTTTAGATGAGGGAAACACCAATCATATTTTTTTTAACTGCTTCAAATTGTCATCATCTCTTTACGATTATCTGCCCCCTGACATCCCTCGTCCCATAGACTTTAACTCCCTTCTAATCTTCACAAATACCTCTTTTGTATATATTTTATGTGATTTTATTAACTCTAACAACATTAATCTATAATTTGTTTGTCATATAATAACACATCTGTATTGTTCTAACAACATTGTCTGTCTTTTGTTTTAGGTGATTCAACAGTTAAGTTGACCAAAATCATTCACATAAAATTCCTTTGTTACCATTTCTTGTATTATCAATTTCCTTTTTTAAGCAGAGTTTGTGTCCCAATTATACCTTCTCACATGTAACATATCATTGGCGAATTCATCGTAACCGCCATAAAGGAAGAAGAAGAAGAAGAATTACTTGCGTAATTTACTTGTAAATACTTTCATTTTTTTTAAATGAGCCATAATAATGACAGTTATTGGTTACGTTGTTGATATCTAAAAATATTTTTAATTTTATTCATAATTCATATTGAGTAGTTATCACTAAAAACATTAGTACCTAGTGAGCGTGTCATTAAGAAAGTAAATAGTAGGCAAAAACTTTGTGAATTGAATCACACACATAGTAGCACATGTAGTTGTTGCCCATAAATCACATTCTATTTTGGATAATTTCAAATGAAAGTTAGTTGTATTTTCAAAAAATGAGACTAATTTCATGAATACTGATTTCTTTAAATAAAACAATTTGGGTACTAACAAACCTAAAACATTTAGACTGTCCAAGTTATCACTGTTATGTCACAATGCTGGATTGTAAGCTGTAGTAGAGTTCAAAGAGTGTGTAATAATATTTTTTATTATTTTACACAGACACACTTTCCTCAGACATAATTGGGACAAGGAAATAATCTGGTGAAAAACGTTATAAGCAGTATACTGTTGGTAAGGTTAAATAGTAAGCCGCTCACTCTATAGAGGATTCTCTTACACCACTCCTACTTCATTCCAAGTCCATAGGAATATTTTGGGTACATTGATGGCTATTTGCCAGTGACTGTTAAGAGAGTTTTAAACTTATATATTTATATTTAACTGGAGGAGGCTACTACTATACAACCCAATATAAATAGGTATATACAGTAAAACTCGCTTAAGACGATTTTGTAGGGACCCAGCCAAAATGGCGATTTAAGCGGGAAAGCGTATTATGCGGGATAGGGAAAATAAAACATAACATCATTAACAAATTCTGTGTAAGTATTTAATTATAGATATATTTATAAATTTGTTAGAAAGCTGTAATATTATACATAATATGTATATGTATTTAAACATGTTATATCATAGTTAATTATTATTTATAATGACATCACTTTCCCTGAAAGCAAAAAGCAAGCTGCAACAATAGATACATAGCGCCTTAAACCGTTTACTGCTCATAATGCCTCTGCATTTGACAGTCGGAATTGACTCTCCTTCATCTTCATCACTTAGGAACTCGTTTTGGGTGTTATTCAGATGTTCAAAAAAAATTTCGATTAAACGGGTTTCATAAGGTGCAACATTGTCATTGATGAAAGAATATCCAGGAAAACCCTGCAGTATCGCGGGTTCTTCTTCTAACACTACGTCAGCTTTGTTACTTTGGAAACCTGTTTTCTTGAAACAATTTTGTATGGTTACAGGCTTAATTGCTTGCTATACTGCTGTAATTTTTAGGATCTGATCATGCACATTTAAGAGTCGTTTGATGTCAGGGTCTTCCATTTCTTTACGATAGCGTTGTATCAATCGTGTTCTGTAGCTTTGTTTAAGGACTTTTATAATGTCCTGATCCATCGGTTGCAACTTGCTTGTCGCATTCGGAGGTAAGAAAACAAGCTTGATGTTCTTTAGCCCAAAATCTTAAGGGTGAGAGGGGCAGTTATCAATGAAGAGAATTATGCATGCTAGGTAATCGGCTTGGCTCGGATGTTGCACAGATGGTGTATTAGAGGGGATGACGAATCGTATTAAGCAAGTTAAAAATGTATGAAAACATGCCTCAAGTTGCAGGGACTGATATAAAATGGCGTATTATGCGAGAAATCGTATTAAACGTGATCGTATTAAGCGAGTTTAACTATAATATCATATATGAAGACATTTACATGCTATATATTTATTAATTTTTCAGAGAGTTTCGAGATAGCTACACAGTGAAAATTACTAACATTTGAAAACTGCCAGGAACTAACACCAAGCAATAAAAAATTGATTGCAAGTCGGTAATAAGATAGTAATTCTTATTGGAAGTCATTTTTAACTTTTATCACTGCTTCAGAAAAAACCTCCGTCCTGGGAAAAACCAGTAAGAAACCCAGTGGGACTTTTTTAGAAATAAAATTAATTTACAATATAATATTATTTTATACAATTAGTATGAAAACATTTAGAAACAGCAGTTATCTTAATACTATCTAACCAAGGATAAATGTAAGTAAGTAGGAAAATACATACCTAGATAATTTAAAAATGTATTTAAATATGTAGTTTGATTTAAATTAGTTTTGATGTGTTTTGAATTAAGAACTAATTTTTATGTTACATTTAATGTACATTTTGAGATGAAGAAAAAACTGCAATACACTTCTACTACAATTAATTATAGCCTACTATCTTTATGCTTATAACACGATGTAGAATTCCTGAAAAACTTACAAATTTTACTATTACTAATGTTTCCTAATTACTAGACAGGATAGCCTAACACTTGGGTAATAATTTATCTCATTACTTAAACTATTAGCATGCCTTGGGAGAGGCTTATGTCCAGCAGTAGACTGCCGCAGGCTGATGATGACTTTATCAAATATGGGGAAAAAGAGTAACCTGTGTCAAAAGTAGCTAAAACTTATAAATTACTTTACTCACTGTTATATGGCAAATGCTTTAAAAGCGATGTAACTTCATCAGGATACATTACAGCCCCCTCAAATTGCTTAACATATTCTGCATCTGGCATCCATCGATGCGCATTTCGCTGAGAGCTAAAATTTTATTTCAGTTCTAAGATGTGCCTTAGTCATTTAACATAAAATAAATAAAGCTATACCAAATATTTAAAAAAAAAAACAATAAATAAATTGTATTTTTTAAGACTTATAATAATGATTTAATATAATAATTATCAATAATATTATGGATAATACTAAAAAGTACACTATAACCTCTAAAGTTACATAATAAGAAATCTCAAATTCACGGCATTTTAAGAATGGATTATAATTTTCTTTAAATGAACACTCACTTCACATTATAAACTGCTGGTAAATTCTTTATTAATGCTGTGGTTTGGCCCAAATTAGCTGATTTTCGCAGCAAAACTTTGAAAATCGAAGCCATTTTTGGTGAAATTACGTTACGATTTAAGGAAGATTAATAATTCGTTTTAGTTCACTACTAATCAAAGTAATAAGGTAAAGTTCTATACATATATAAATACATATACAAAATTTTATTAAATAAAATAGCAACTTAGTTAAACGCCAACACTGACTTTGTCTGTATTTTTACTGAGATCAAAAATAATTTATTACATTAGATATAATCAAATATATATTCATGAAAAGGAATGCAGTGGTCAACGTCAAAAGAAACGTCAATAATACGACAGTCTTTTTTTTAAACTGGCTTTATGGCTCTGGGTTCTAGCCTTTCTGAGCCTGATCGACAATGTCAATGATGTCAATCCTCAGAGTAATTACTAATACAAAGAGTCTTAAAATAAGAACAAAACTCATAGTTGAACTCTTCTTACATATGACGTTTAATATAGTACAAAATAAGACTATATTATTCTCACTTTCTTTCTTTTACAAGGTTGTTGCCGTTTTTCCAATCCAAAGACACCTCTATTGATGTGCCATTAGTGAAACGCGTAGAGCAAAGAGTATAGTAACTGTCCTAAGAGAGAATGAACTACATTTGAGAATGAACAACACTTGTACATACTCCCTCTACGGTGAAACGATAAAAGGTTTTCGATAAATTCATTTAGTCTATGACTTAGTAAAATTAGGGATTTTTATTTCCGACTAATCCGGGTGTAATACTTATTTATATAAATTAAAGCTTTTTTTGAAACACTTTTTTTATTTCATTTGTGCGTTCCCTATCGCTACCCGCGTTTTGCTCGTAGGTTTACACCGCTGACTAGACCTCATCGTAGAACAGTGTTTGGCTCCATTTCTTCAATTGCTAGAATGAGTAAAATTGTTAACAAATTTAGCAAAACAATCAATATATTTTTCGACCATTCTAACAAGCCCCGTCGCACATTAAGAGACCATCTCTTGTAATATTCTATTAAACATTTTTTTCCGCTCTATGTATTTTTAGTAATGTATATCATTATCAATTTTTTTTTATCTTAGAAATAAAGTTACGCAGTGCTGAGATATTATTAGCATGTGGTAGCCTGTAATTATTTGCACATTTTAGTTCTTATTGGTTCATTGTATTTAAACAGCATGTAAGGAATGATACAAACGTTAGTGGATCAATAAACAAAAAAAATAATAACTAAACAAAAATTACTATATCGATGTCGATTTTTGCTCGCATTGTGATCGAAATCACTATAGATTTTTAATCTCATGTGTTGTAAAGTAACGTTACATTTATTTGCATTTAATGCTACTACAATATGGGTGACATTTTTCTAGTAAGTCAAAAGATACGACTGTACTTACTCTCATATTTGGCATAGTATAAAGAGACCAAAGATGACCACTTGCTTGAGGTTTCTATTTCCACACAAAATACACGCAAGCGCAACATCTTTCAATGGATTTGTCTCTTTTCGCCTTATTTGAACATTAAATTAAAAAAGCTCGACAAGTATATTGATTATTGACTCAATTCATGTAGAATTGTAGGGTCTCTCTATGTATACATATGTATGTATGCATCATCATCATCATTACGGCCCTTCACAAGTCCACCGCTGAAAGATAGGCCTCCCCCTGGGAATGCCACAAAGCACGGTCCTGAGTCACCTGCATCCATCGACTTCCTGCATGTAAGTCCAACTTGACCGAGAGGTCAATCGACGGATTCAACTCGGCTGGGCAGCGTTCGGGAAATTACGACACATCTCATCAGGTGTACCTCAACTTGCGACATATTTATTTATTGCCAAACCTCTTTTATTGTTCTGAATAATTCAGTTTGAAATGAATTATTCATACACGTACTGATAATAAATTAAGCAAGGCCAATGGTATGTATACATATTTAAATATCTATGTATTTTAATAAGCTTTTAATGATACTGCATTACCATGATTGGTGGTTGCAGTGCAGCCCATTACAAGCCAATAGCTTATCATAGGTCTCTTCAAAATATTACTATTTCTGCTAAAAAGCACACTCAATATTACTTTACTCTTGTTTATGTTTTGCCCTTAGTCCAAAGAGAATGTTTGTAGTTTTTTGAACCGTCCTACGCCGCTCTTGCTCTGGTAAGAGACTTTAATTTCATTAAGTTGTCAGTTCTTCGAGTCTTTACTTTAGCTTACTGAGTCTTTGCATAGTCTTCTGCGGTTCTTTTTATGTCTAGCGCTATGTTAGAAGTTTCTAAAATAATCCCTTTTAGAAACTCTTAACAAAAGCTCTGTGAGCGATTTAATTAGTTTTCATACAACCAGCAGTGAGACATCGCAATAGCAATTTTCTCTTTGGAAAATTTTACTAATTTTCTAGAATGAGGATGGCAGTTGGGACTCTTTTACTGTTCAGTAGTCTTAGTGTACTTCCCTCTTACCTATTGCTGGCGCCAAATTACAATGCTCGGACTGCTGTGTCCCAGTATGAAAGACATAAAGAGCCAGTATATTTACAGGCTGTGAGGCATTCTATCTCAGTCCTTTAGAAGTGCCAAATGTCCCCTCAGATGTGTTATAGCATTCTTTGTTTGAGTTACGTCCTTGTAATGCAGTATCTAAGTGGCAGTGTAGTGTAATTATCAAGCATCAGGTGGATTGTAAGTTCGTTTGTCACTTTAGATTTATAACAAAAACTATATGGGGAGATGTAGTTACTCAAAAATTGTCATTTTACATGGTGAAATAACTGCACGTATCCGCTTCTCGGGGGTAAGGTCGGGCTATGTAAGATTTGCTCGGAATAATCTCGATGATTGGTGCTACCGAAATAAATCTAATACTTCAATAACAACTGCAGAGCCGCTAATGAAATAATCAACAAACGGTATCTCCAGGTTTGCTATGAAGAATATAATTATAAAAATCACAAGAATATCATCAAGGTTACTCTTTATTTTTAATAAACGGTCTGTACACAATCACACCTCGACTTATAAAAATAATAATAATAGGCAAACATCATTGCTCTCAATTCATTTCTCTTAGTTAGACATATTTGTTATAGGGTCAGGTGGTGGGTTTCAGTCAGATAGGCACCATTTATTTAACTCGTTTTTGCTGCCGCTGCCGATAGATGTCGTTGACCGGTGGAGCAACACCTAAGTCATCATCATCGGAGTCTTCGCCAATTTTTCTTCGCCGCGCCTGTAACAAAATGTAATATTTATTATAAACGATATTTCTAGACTTACTAAACATTGAAAGAGGATTACATCTCATGTTCGACAGGTTTTTATGATACTTTAAAGCCTTAGAACTATTTATTCTACTATTATATTACTATTGAGGCCGTGCACAAAATGCACAGCAACAAAGGCAAGAGGTTCCTGCTTGCCCTTCTAATCCTAACCAACGTGCCGGAGGCTACAGCCATCTTCCGGCAGTACGCACAATGTGCAGCCTGTCGAGAGTGAAGATTGAGCCCCCACACAGGCGCAGTTTCACGGCGCAGTGCCACCGCTGCCAACTTTAATTTTTATTAGCGGCGGTCAACTGCTCTGCCCCACCCAGGTGCGTTAAGTGCCTAGATCCGCATAACTCGAAAGAGTGTCCTCGGCCACAAAACGCCAAATCCCCCTACCCGCGTGCGTGCTGTGCCAGCAGTTAGGCCACTCGGCTAATTACAGAGGCTGCCCTCGCGCACCTCACCCTCGTCCCAGCAGACAAGCTTCACCGCCGGTCAATGACAGGCCATTCCCGGCCCTGCCTTTAAGAATGCCCCGTCAGGGACTTTCCCAGCCTCTTCAGAGACCCGACCCTCTCAGAGTCCCCCAAGGCCCCCTTAGCGCCCTCTTCGGCCCCCTCCGGGCTTCTCAAAGCCTACATATATAGGATACCCTCCGCCCCTCAACAGTCACAACCCTCAATGGTATGCCGCTATTCGGAGCATTGACGTTGGCGAGGTTGCCATACTAGCGCGCAAACTGCGTGCTGTTCGGTCCCCTCAGGACCGTCTCCTTGCTCTTGCTGAGCACCACAATCTTTTGTGCTCATTGTAAGTTAAGTTAATTTAAATTAACTTTACAATGACAGAGCACTCTGGTCTCCCGATGTCTCACGGTCGTATTAAACCTAAGGGTTTATTACTTGTGTCTTTTAACATTCGCGGGTTGCGGAATAACCTCCCCGAGCTTAAGCTCTTTCTTCGAGGTCGCGAAGCCGACCTCCTCCTCCTCCAGGAAACCAATCTTAAAACTAAGGACATCAAAGGCCTTTCCATTCAAAAGTTTTCTCTTCGTAAAGACAGACCTGACCCCGCAAAGGCGGCGGTACTGCCATTTACTACAAGATGACACTTCATTGCTCTCACATCCCTAGTCCGCAGCTTACCAACATGGAAGCCACGGTATGCAGGCTAGCCATGACTGGACATCAATCCATCGTTGTAGCCTCCTGCTACATCCCCAGTGGAACCCTACCCCTTAAAAAAGATTTTGAGGCTATCTTATCTTTAGGCATCTCAGTCATTATGTTAGGAGATTTTAACTCCAAGCATACTGAATGCACCTGCCTTTCTACTTCGCAAAGTGGCAAGAAACTGTTAGATATCACGC
Source organism: Parnassius glacialis (assembly GCA_033319125.1). Taxonomy (NCBI): domain Eukaryota; kingdom Metazoa; phylum Arthropoda; class Insecta; order Lepidoptera; family Papilionidae; genus Parnassius; species Parnassius glacialis. The sequence continues at coordinate 11,357,714 of JAVANC010000002.1, read as the reverse complement.
AGTCTCTTGACCATATCGTCCACAGTCCCCTCGGTGCCACTCACTATCCCGACAACACCGACCACGCTCCCGACGCGCTAGACTTTGCGCTAGTTAAAGGAGTTTCCCTCAACCTCAGAGCAATCGAGACTCTAGACGATCTAGGATCCGACCACCAACCGGTCTCCCTCATTTTTGGCCATCAGCTACCTCTCTCAACCCCCTCCACGAAAACCTTAAGCTGGAAGGGCTTCAAGGAGTCCCTAACCAAAGCTATGGATTCACAGGACTCCCCCATCTCCCTCACGTCGGACTTCGACAGTCCCGAAAAAATCGACACCGCGGCCGATTCTCTCTCCACCCTTATAAAATCTTCCCTTAAGGAGAATGAAAGGGTCGTCCCGGTTTGCTAATAATGATGGTCTTCCCCTACATATTAGCAACCTAATAAAAGCCAAGAGAGCTGCTTTCCGGAGAGCAGCAATCTATCCCACCCCCGACTACAGGCGTATGGCCAATCGTCTTCAACGAGAAGTCCGTTTCCGCCTCTCCGAACTTCGAGACCCCAAAAAGAGTAATCTCATGGAGAATATCTCTCCCTCTCATACAGCGTATTATCAGATGGCGAGAGCTCTCCGCATAGACGCTAACACCCACACTCCCCCTCTCTCCCGTCCCGACGGTACGGTTGCCTTCGAGGACGAGGAAAAGGCTGAGTGCATTGCAGACAGCACAGTCGCACAATGCTCTCCTAGCTCTCAACCCACCGACCCCTCTCACATCCAGACAGTGGAGGATGAGGTCCGCCGCCGGAACTCACCCTCCACAGCCTCTGACCCGATCACTGTGTCCAATGATGAGATCTCATCACTTATCAAAGGACTAGAGCCCAAAAAAGCTCCGGACGCGGATGGCATCTCCAACCAAGCCCTTAAACATTTTCCTGAGCAGGTGTTAACCCTTTTAGCGATTATCTTCAACGCCTGCTTCAGGACTCAGGCCGACTCTTCTTAATTTGCCTTAGTTAGGCTCCCCCTCAGCGGCTCGTCGCCGTCTGCGCCCCCCTTTCCCTAAAGAGGGTCGCTTCCGATTCGGCAGAAAGGCCTCATAAGCCAATGCCAGTCTCACAGGTGGTGTTTAGTGGGTAGGCACTTAGGGTAGGTTAGGTTAGTCGCAGTGAGTGCCACATAACCACGACAGCCGGCTGTCGTGGTATGCTTAGAGCATTCACCACCTCCCTTCCTCGCTTTCCGGAGGGTAGCCCTTTAAATTGCTTCTGGGCGCAAAAATAAAGCAAGTTTACTAGGAGTGGTAAACAGAAGTATAAGTACAGTTAAAAGTATTAGAAATATTCATATACTGAAAAAAAGTTCCCCAGGTGTCACATGTCTAAAATTCATCACATATAACAGAGACAACATTGCTAAGCATATCTTTTGCGGCGTCGTTCAATGTGTACTAGATATTTCGCTGTAAGTGTTACATAATAAATAGTAGGCTTCATTCTTGTATAGTGAATTATTAAAGATAAGCAAAAGGTACCTTATTGGATACAGTGGTGATTCCCTCGTCATCAACGATCCAGTGCACGGAACGCGCCAGGTCAAATAGTTTAGTGTCGCAGCCGTTCTCTTGTGTTGGCGCTGGAGCTGCAAATTATAAAAGTTATTTATATCTGCTGCTTAAAATATACCACTTTTATGATACTAGAATAGAATAGATTTCTTTTATTCATTATAGATTATTACATAATACTTATTGAAAGATTTTTTTTTATTTGGCTCTGATGTTCTACCACTTTAGCATTCAACTGTCAGTTATTAGTAGAAGTGTAACTGTGGTAGAGCCACGCGGCAGCTTTTGCTGTCGCACGGATGGGCCGGCTCGAACCGGGGTGGTACCTCGACCTCACAGAATACCAGCGTGAAGTAGAGGTTTACCTCTGCGTTTCGCTTGGTGAGTGCAGGTGGTCGGAGGCCCTTTTTACTGGAAATGAGGCATTCCATCTTAGTCCTCACGGGTGACAACGCATCTACATTTTGAATTGTAATAGAGATAGATGTAGATGTCTATAGGCCGCAGCAACCACTTACCATCAGGTGGACTGTGTGCTCGTTTGTCACCCTTATCCTATAAAAAAAAAAGTTATCATTGGTATTAATTGATGTATGCAGGTCGTTGAGGAGTTTGTGGTACTCCACAAGAGAGACCTATGTTAAGCAGCAGACTTGTGTGGGCTGTATGTATTCTAATATCGTAGTCTTTACTCACGTTTATCTGGCAATGTTATTCGGTTGAACAATTGCATGAGACGATCGACCGCCACGAACGGACCGCGGTAACAAGATGGCGGCGGCATCAATGTGCACAGGTGTGCACAAGCCGGCGGCATTGGGAACGTTCCACCTGCGGGGAAAATACAAATATAATGTTTTTAATTTTACCATGTTTGTAAAAAAGCACGCGTTAATATGTAAGCAAAATTAACCAGTGTTCATGACTAAAGTAAGTTTCTATATTATAAAAATGACTTAAACTTGCTCTGGAGCGAATACTGCTGCCTAAGGACTTTGGCAGCTAACTAATATACAAGGCTGGTATTCTGGACTGAGACAGAGACAGAGATAATCTGGACTTAAGACTTAAACTCCACAATGACAAAATTTAAGTCTAGACAATTCAATTATCTTTACTTATCAAAGACACATCAAAGGGTAAATACTTTACGAGTATTTTTGAAAAGTAATCAACATGAAGAGAAACAATATGTTTTCGTGCCAATATGTGTGCTTCTCTTGATGGTGTAACCTCATTCTGTGTATTAGTTCGCCTCGGTGAGATGGCCATATTGTGTTGTGAACTCCGAAGTATTACTTAAAAAGCTTACATCATGTGTGCGGCAAAAATTGTTCGAAATATGTTTTTCCTCTGTATACAAATAAAATGGACATTAACACCCGATACACTTTTTGAACATATCTGTATGTTAAAAAAGTTTAAAGAGTGTTATTGTACATTGGTAACGCAATGAGGCAAAAGTAGAATAAAATCAAGAACAGAACAGATTTAATCACATATAAAACAAAAAAAACAAAACATTGAAGAAACAAATTTCTCACAAATATTCACTAACCTGGTATTGGATGTTCCCCTGGCAAAGGATTCACTTTGGGCTTGTAAGGAATCATTTGGTTTGTATCAGGACGGGCAATGTCTTTGTTTGGATCATTATCTCTGGAATAATTAAAATAAACATTAATAAAAGTTGGCTGAAATTAAAATAACCAAAAAGAAACATGGCAACACAGAAACTTGAATGTATGCACCTGTAAATATCGAAAGTAATTGAAAGTGGTAGTTAAAAGTGTAAATTTTGCTGCTGTCAGAGTGATTGGTTGTCACACGTGCTTTTTCGTTATCTAGATTATTGATTACTTTTTGGCAATTTTGTGCAAGGCTTTACAATTTTTTTTGTGTTGTCTGTGATTGTTTTGTTCGTATTGTCCAAATTAACAGGTGAGTAGTAGAAATATTAATATAGTGTATGTAGAATAGTGTGGTAATGATGGATGTAGATGGAGGGGAACCAGAACCCCCGGATAAATCTGGGAATTCTGGCGTTGCCAAACGAAAACCCGAGGACTCATTAATCAATAACATTCCCAGGAAAAAAACTGAGCAAGACGTCAACCCATCTTCCTTACGACAAAATGTGTATGTCCACCCTGATTTCCAGGAAAAAAAAAAGTACGTAGATAGTGATAAAGGACCTTTCGTTATCCACTTAACCCGAGCAGAACCTGACCCAGCGGCTGGTTATACCATTAGACCCGTGAAAATAGGTCATATACTTTCACAAAACAAAGTAGCAAATATAGAAAAGCAGGGTATCAAAAATGAAGGCCGCAACAGAGTATCAATTGCATTCAAGACTGCCTCAGATGCTAACAATTTCATTGATTCTCAATTCCTGATACAACATAAACTTGCCGCAACTATTCCCACCTTCAACGTAACTCGTATGGGTGTGGTTAGGGGAATCCCAACTGACATTTCAATGGAGGAATTAGTTGCAGAGTCAGAGCTCCCCTCTGGGAGAGGGGAAATTATTAAAGCGAGAAGGCTCCACAGAAAAGTTAAAAAGGGTGATGAAGTGGAGTGGGTTCCAACCCAAACTATTGTCCTCACCTTCTCCGGTCAAGTGCTTCCTTCACATTTATACTGTTTTTACTCATCAATCCCAGTAGAAACCTACCTCCTCCCCACCATTCAATGTATGAAATGCTGTCGTTTTGGACATGTAAAGGCTCAATGCCGATCAAAACCCTGCTGTTATAAATGCACAAAGGAACACATTGGGGAAAACTGTCTTACAGACACACCAACCTGTCTTTACTGCTCTGCCAAACATATGGCAACTGATAAAAGCTGCCCCGAACATTCTCGCCAGAAAGCAATTAAGTTAGTAATGTCACAAGAGAATGTCTCGTATCTGGAGGCTTCTGCTCGCTTTCCAGCCGTCAGAAGACCATATGCGGACGTTGCTTCTTCTCAAGTCTCCATGAGTAACAATTCCTCTACCCAGGCTCCTAGCACTCCTTCCTCTCGCCCTGCTCCCCAGTCCTACAGGAAAACCATTCTAAAAGCCAAAACCATTCCAGTGAGATCTACAGTTGGTTATGATAGAATTTCTCATTCCAACATAACAAGAACTCCTACCTCTTCCTTGCCCAACGGACATGCTTTGCAGTCCAATGTTACTCCTAATGACAACCTTTTAGAAAACCTTGTGGCATCCCTTTCGGATATTGTCGGCAAATTTGATGATGTATATCTACCGTATAACGTGAAAAATAAACTTGACACCCTTTTCTCAAAATTGTACAAAATTCCCATCCCTAAACCTCCTTCAATGGAATTGTCGGAGCATCAGGAATAAGAAATCAGACTTAATTTACTTGATCAACACTTACAATCCTTCAATCCTTGCAATTGCGGAAACCTGGCTCAAGCCAGGCTCTACGTTTTTGATCCCAGGCTTCTCCTGTTATCGCAGTGATCGGAATGATGGATATGGTGGCACTATGATACTACTAAACAGGACCATTCCTTCCACTCCTGTCCTTCTTCCTCAAGTACAAGATAACATTAATGCCGTAGCCATTAAAGCTATGGATATAACCATTGTCTCAATTTATGTACCATCCCCCACTCCCTCATGTATCCCTGAAATAAACTTGATCCTATCTAGCATTTCCCCTCCCTACATTATTCTTGGTGACTTTAATAGCCATCACGTAATGTGGGGCTCCCATAAATCGGACTCTTTTTCATACTTACTGCTTGATGTTTTTAATGAATTCAATCTTTGTCTTCTAAATGATGGTTCTCCTACCAGAATGTGTTATCCCTCCCATAATCCTAGATCTGCAGTCGATCTATCATTATGCTCTCCATCCCTGGCTGCCAGTATGTCATTTCAAACACTACCTTCTTGTTTTGGAAGTGACCATTATCCCATCCTGTTAAACCTGTCCAATAGATGTACTCCTCCCAGAAATACAGCTCCTCTTTTAAAATTCAATTTGTCGGATGCCAACTGGGAAGGATTTGCCACAGAATCAGAATGTAGTATTCAGAATTTTCCTAATGTTACATCCCAAAACCTACATTCTGTATATAATCAGTTCATAGCAATATTAAATACTTCAGCCTGCAAAATTTTTCCATTGAAAAACACATCCCCTAAGAAACTATCTTCACCTCCATGGTGGGATTCTGAATGCTCCTCGATCATCAGAAAACGCAAGGCAGCGGAAAGGTTATATTCCTCAAATATGTCAATGGAAAATTTCTTAAGTTACCAAAAAATTGCCGCTGAATCCAAAAAACTTCTTTCAGAAAAGAAAAAAAAGGGATGGCTTTCATTTTGTGAGAGTCTATCCCCTCGATCTCCTTCTTCCTTAGTTTGGAAAAATATCAGACGTTTTCGCGGAGCTTTAAATGTCAATAATTCCTCCTGTGCAGATCCTTCAGAATGGCTAAACGACTTCTGTTGCAGACTGGCTCCTCCATGGGTTCCTATGGAGGAAGAGATATTTCCAACTGCAAAACGTTTCCCCTCCCACTCTCCCAGCATCCCAAATAACCTTAATGAACCATTCTCTTTAGAAGAATTAAAGTTAGTGCTCAGCCACCTCAAGGACTCCTCACCTGGCATTGACGGTATTCCCTATTCATTTCTGGTTAATATGGGCTCTTCATGTCAACAGATCTTTCTTAACATCATTAATCAGGTTTTTACGACAGGTCCTATCCCAGATGACTGGAAAACCCATATTATTATACCCATTTTAAAGCCTGGAAAAGACCCCTCTTCAGCATTAAATTACCGCCCTATTGCTATCTCATCAACCTTATCTAAAGTCATGGAACATCTCGTAAAGAATCGACTGGAGTGGATATTAGAAAATAGGGGCATTCTGTCAAGGACTCAATTTGGTTTTAGAAAAGGTTTTAGCACAATGGATAGCCTTAGTATCTTAGTATCAGACATAAGACTTGCTTTTTCCAACAATGAGTATCTTATAGGCGTCTTTGTGGATGTTCGTTCGGCCTACGATGATGTTATTCTTCCACTGCTCAGGCAGAAAATGCAACAGCTGAACATCCCGGAGAGAATCACAAATTTCGTGTCAAACCTGCTTTCGCAGAGGCGCATATTAGTTCGCTCTGAAGGCAAGCTCACATCACCTAGACCTGTTTGGAAGGGATTACCTCAAGGCTCAGTTCTGAGCCCCTTGTTATACAGCCTTTATACATATGACCTTGATAGATCCGTAAACTACTTAGCTAATGTCCTACAGTATGCTGATGACTTAGTCTTATATGCATCCGACATTTCCTTTGACCAAGCAATCTCCCGTCTATCCCAAGCAGTTAAATTCCTCAACTTTTGGCTTATAGAACATGGTTTGTCCATTTCAGCTAGTAAGAGTAACTCAGTAGTATTTACTAGACGAAGGTTTTCCCCAGATGCGCCCATCCATATTGATGGATCTCTTATACCTTCTCAGACTCAAGTGAAATTTTTAGGAGTATTTCTAGACAGTAAAATGACAGGAATCCCACATTTATCCTATGTAGCTGCTAAATGTGAAAAAAATTTAAATGTCATCCGATCTCTATCAGGCTCCTGGTGGGGCTCCCATCCTTATTCCCAAAAGCTTTTATATAATGCATTAATAAGAAGCCATTTCGACTATGGTTGTTTTTTACTGGAGCCATGTAGTAAAATGGCACTTAACATACTGGACAAAATCCAGTCAAAATGTCTCAGAATCATAACAGGAGCAATGAAATCTACTCCTATCCTCGCTCTCCAAGTGGAATGTGTCGAGCCTCCTCTTTTTCTCCGAAGACAGTATTTATCAGACAGATTTTTATTTAAAGCTGCCTGTTATTCGCACCATCCTCTCCTATCCAAACTACATTCCCTTAACCAGTTAGTCAAGCGATCCCAATATTGGTCACATAAGGATTTGCCATGCATTATAAAAAGCTATTCCAAACTTGTCAATCTTCCTTCTTCAATCTCCAAGTCACTTAGGAACCCTCTCTACAATATTCCCTATGAGGCCCTAATATATAAGCCAGACATATTTTTAAATATTGGCATTTATAAGGACAGCACTGAACCAAATATTAAATTAAACATGATTCTAGCTGAAAAGTGGGTTGACTGGGTGATTATGTTCACCGATGCCTCAAAGGCCAGTGAAAAAGGTTTAGTAGGATCCGCAGTGTGGATACCTAAATATAAAATTATTTTAAATTCCAATTCCCCTTCTGACTCTTCTGTATTCACAGGTGAGTCGTTGGCTATATTAGAGGCAGTTTTGTATGCAGAATCTCACAGCCTGAAAAAAACTCTCATATTATCAGATTCCCTTAGCTGCTTACAAAGTATTGCTTCCAGCCCATTTCAATTAAAAGTAAAATACCCATTAATTTTAAATATCAGAGAGTCTCTATTCAAATGTCATAAAAAGGGACTAAGGATTGTCTTGGCGTGGATTCCTGCTCACTGTGGGATTCAGGGCAACGAGGTTGCTGATCAGATAGCTAAGGAAGCAGCTAAATCTGGATTGCTACCCAAAAACAATATTTATTCATATGACCTCCTGTCGAAGGCTAACTTAAGTTTACACTCCTCATGGCAAACCATTTGGCATCAGTCAAAACTTATAAAATGCAAAAGTTATGCAAATGTCCAAAATAATATCCCCCTAAAACCTTGGTTCTTTAAAACTCGTCACTTTAGTAAAGTGATTACCTCAACTGTTTGCCGTCTCCGATTCGGTCACACCTGTACACCTGTACACCTAGCTAAATTAAGGATTAGGGATACGTCAATCTGTGAATGTGGGTTAGGCGAAGGAACAGTTAACCACCTGTTTTTTGAGTGCCCCAAGGTCTCCTTCTCCTTATATGATATACTCCCTAACTACATCCCTCGTCCTACTAATTTCTCATACTTATTGTCCCTTGTGTTTACTCCCTTTGTAAATATTTTGTGTGATTATATTAGAACTAATAAAATTAAGTTGTAAGATTACTAACATGGTGATGGTTATAAACTTGTGGTGTCTTTTGTTGTAGATTGTGAAGACCTACACAAACAATAATAACTTGTAACTATTGTAAACACTCTCATGTCACTCCCATGACTGACTTGACATTGGCAGAATTCTAAAAAGAGGGGCCATAAAACTAAGAAAGAAGAAGAAGAAGAAGAAGAAGAAGTGTAAATTTTGGTTTTCAAATATTTAGATTTTTTTTTTATAGGATAAGGGTGACAAACGAGCACACAGTCCACCTGATGGTAAGTGGTTGCTGCGGCCCATAGACATCTACATCAATCCTCTATTACAAATCAAAATGTAGATGCGTTGTCACCCGTGAGGACTAAGATGGAATGCCTCATTTCCAGTAAAAAGGGCCTCCGGCCACCTGCACTCACCAAGCGAAACGCAGAGGTAAACCTCTACTTCACGCTGGTATTCTGTGAGGTCGTGGTACCACCCCGGTTCGAGCCGGCCCATCCGTGCGACAGCAAAAGCTGCCGCGTGGCTCTACCACTGTTGATTTAAGACAGTTTCAGTGTTGTTTACCAATCTGTGTGGATTTTACCTTTCCTGAACATATTGCATAACTTTGGTCAAAAAATCACCTTGGTTGTGTACTCACTTTTGTCCCAATATGACAGCAGCCAATTCTGGTGAAATTCCTGCCAATGGTCCTCCTAGGGCCCATGATTTGTTAGACATTGATGCTACCTAAAATTTAAGATAAATGTTCTTATGATTTATTTATTACGATATAAATAAGCAATGTAAAATTTCCTAGAAAAAAAAGATTTTGCATTCATATAGTAGCTACTAATTTATATTTTTGTAACATAATACTTTATAATAGATTACAATATATTAAGTGTGATGGAGTAACCACAGAACCACATCTATACCATATTTGGTTTATATTTTTTGGTTTGGAATTGTTAGAAAATAATCACGAGGCCTCCGTAGTCGCTCAGGGGTTAAGCGCCCGCTGTAAGTTTCACAGTACGCGAGCAACACGGGTTCGAGCCCCGCCGGCACCAATGAAATTGTTAATTGCAAATTTTAGTGCTCATTTACCAATTTGCTCGGCGGTGAAGCAAAACATCGTGAGGAAACCTGCATGTTTGAGAAGTAAGAAAACAATATTTCGAAGACATGTGACGTTTGCCAACCCTCTCAGAAATTAGAGGAGGCATATGCTCAGCAGTGGGACGTATATAGACTGTAACTTTCATCTTAATCAAGATATTCATGAATATTTTTACATAAGTATCTCATAAGTTGTATAAATAATTTCAGAGCTACGTTACACCATGAATTTGTCGGCTTGACGGTGGAAGGTTTACGCTCGCACAGAACACCATATTATATTATTATATTTTACACACTACAAAACTACTACACCCATGTTTTGTAGTGTTTATGTATGTATGTATATTTTACTCTGGTATTCATATAGCGAATGACGAGCACTAGAGACATTTTTACTGGTAATGAGGAATTCCATCTTCATCCCGATGTAACAATGCTTTTGCATTTTGATTCTTAATTCAAGATAAATGTAAATGTCTAAGGGCAACGGCAACCATTGATCATCAGATCACAGTCCACCTACAGCAAATTTATCACCCTTACTTTTATAGTGACAAACAAACTAATAGTTCGCATAATGTTCAATAGCTGTTTAAAGCGCAAAAAAAAAAAGAAGCGGCATAAGGCACGGCACGGCACATTCGCGGCGCAGGAGTAGAAGATAAAAGCGGCATGCTAGTGCCGCGTCGCTAGAGTATAATTCACGACTCGCCGCTTTCATACATTTTATATGAAAACGTTTTGAAGCGGCACCATGCTTGCATCGCGCCTGTGCCGTGCCTTAACCTTATGCCGCTTCTGTATAATTTGTGTATTATTTAGAGCCCGTTAATGTATTGGCTTATTCCCTTCAAATCCAAACAAAACAGAGGATTCACTGCTGCTGAACGGCAGAAAGTTACCACTTTTGTGAGAATTGGTCTTACATGAAGCCCTTACATGAGATATAGTAAAGAAAATTGCAAATAAATCTTAAATTACCTCTGTATAACCGATGGATTTCAATTCAGCTATGCTACAAGGATACAAGTCAAGGAATTTGTATCTGTCAACTAGTTGCGCTGTCTCCTTACCCTCAAACTCTTTGATCTGTAATCAAAAGTATGAACATTTTCAAACCACTTTACAGCAAATTAACAAAGTATTGGTTAAAAAAGTGCTTTAAGGCGGCGTAAGAGAACCGTACCTAAGTCATCCCGTGGGTGACGACTTTGGGAAATTGCCGGGAAGATCTCGAAGCCGTCAATATATAGATATAGATGGTGGTATAGAAATACGCATATATATATATACCTAATATTAAAATACCAACGGGAGGCAGCGTCAAAGAGGCGAGACTTTTGGTGACGCGATCGCCGCCTACGTTTCATACGTGGTAGAGCCATGCTGCAGCTATATTATGGTTGTAGCACGAATGGGTCGGCTTGGGGGGAAGTGTAGAGACCTGGAGACCCTTTTTACTGGAAACGAGGCATTCCATCTTGGTCCTCACGGGTGACAACGCATCTGCACTTTGATTCGTAATCGAAAATAGATGTAGATGTCTATCGGCCACAGCAACCACTTACCATCAGGTGGACTGTGTGCTCGTTTGTCGCCCTTATACTATAAAAAAAAACCTGCCCCTCAAGAGTGCAATTATGGTAATCATCGCCCATCCGGCTCCCAAGAGTGAGAATTATGGTAATTATTATATATGGTTCATGTACAGCACTGGACTTTTACACACTGATAATAAAGAAGAATTAGATTGCTTAGTAGTTTATAGACCTAATTAGTACCGTTGTGCAAAACTCGCAAATTTTAAACAAACACGAGAATGACATGACTGTAATGGAGTTTCTATCCATTCTATCCATCACTCAACAAATGTACTCTTCCTGTAAACGTAATAACTCTGCATAAAAATACAAAAATGTTCGTAGACTTACCTTTTCAAGAACTGCCTGACGTCTTTTCTCCACCTTAACTATACTGACTAAATCACCAATATTGGACTCAAACTCCAGGAAGCGATTCCAGATGTCCACCGAGCTCTCTGGTTTGAGACTGCCTGATGACAGCACACGCTCGAATAACACACGTGTGTTGTTGTCCTCTGTTTTATTTAAAGAAAAAATAACTTATATTTTATAAAAGATGAAATAAATTTTTAACTTTAAAACAAATAAAAATATTTTATTTTAAATAGAATCATATGAATAATTGCATTCCCCACATACCATTCAAATGCGACAGATAATCGATGTAACAGAGTACGTATTCAGGAATATGTGAGAACTTTTTAAGGCCAAGCTCGAAGATACGGAAGGCGATATTTTTGTCTTTCGAACAGTAATACTCCATGAGTGCTGCGGCTACGAAAACGTGGTAACGGGATCTGTAAAAAATTATAGGCACTTTTTTATTTTTAATGTTTACAAGCTCTTATTGAATCACTCTATTACCAATAAAAAATATATAAAATCAACATGTGGTTAATCGAAGAACATCTTACGCCGCCGTAGGTCGCGCCGCCTCTTGCCCCGCAAGGCCCCCGCCATTGCCCTGCACCCGTTTCCCAACTATTATGCCCGCCACATACATACGGAATTCCGTTTCGATATTCCGATTCGAGATTCCGAACGCAGCAAGTTCATATAAAATCTATGATCTGTCACACACGTACGGTAGTTTTCCGTTCGAAATCTTCCGGCAAAACGGGATTCAGTATGTGTGTGTTCGACCCATTCGGAATTCCGAAACGGAATCCCGAAACGGAATTCCGTATGTATGTGGCCGACCTTAGTCTTTAAGCTGTGATAATATTATACGCAGGTTAAACTAAAAACATTACTGTTAGTCTTATCCAGGTGACGAAGGACGACAACAGTTTTTGCCCTTTTAAATTTCCTTAATTACGAGGGCGACACTGAAAGTTTTTAGAACTGGCCACTCGTAAACGATATACTAAAAATTAAGTTCAAATTCTTAAAATGGTTCAAATTCTTAAAATGGAACTCTTTGCCAATATTATTGTGTATGTATTTTATTCATTTGTTATATTTTGTTTTATTTTATTTATTATTAGGCGGCAAATTGAAAATTGTCTGTGTCACGTCAGCATTAATTTAACGCGAAAAAAATTTCGTACAATGATTTTTTATGACTTTCGATGTCATTTAAATCAACAAGAAAGTTATGATAGCCTTCGATTGGTCTTTCACGATGAAGCCCCATCTCGTGCCACTGTTTTAAGTTGTACTGTTGTTTAATGAGTTTAAGCGTGGTCACACTAATCTCATCGATGATCTGCGTGAGGGACGGCCTTCTACGGCGACGACTGAAGATTACGTCAGTGTTGTGCGGCGTATGATAGAGACTGACAAAAGAGTGACTTATCAGTAGATTCGGACAAGCTTAGGCATTGAAATGAGCCAAGTGTACAAAATCCTCCATGAACATTAACGGTCAGGAAGCTTTATGCCCGGTGGATACCTAAAAGTTGAGAGGTTAAACAAAGCATGGGAAAAAAGATGGTGACCTCTTTCTTCGGAAGGACAGGTCATTACGTAACAATTGTTTTAGGGGATCGAAAAACAGTTACTGCAGAGTGGTACACTAACAATTGTTTGCCACTTGCCTTGGAAAAAGTTCGGGAGAAACGACCTCGCAGTAGGATCTTCCTTCACCACGACAACACCTCGTCAAGCAAACAATGGACTACTTGGCGAGGTCAGACGTGGAATTACTGAGTCACCCGCCCTATAGCTCCGACCTCGCACCTTGTGATTTTTATTTATTTCCCAAAATAAAAGAATAACTTCTAGGAAAACGTTTTATGGATTTCAAAATGCCGTCGAAGAGACCCCTAAGGATGAGAGGGCAAAGTGCTTTTCTTAGTGGTTCCATCGGATGCAGCGATGTCATGATGTAAATCGACACTATTTTGAAAAGATAATAATAAAACTAATAACTTGCTAGTTCGTTCAGTTTTTGATTTTCTAAGAACTTTCAGTGTCACCCTCGTATTATCGTTTTAAAAACACTTACGCAATTTTTTTAATAATCATATACTTTTTTAAATAATAGAATTTAGAAGTTTATTCTATTTAATAATAGAATAAACTTTTATTCTATTATTAAATCAGTATAATTTGCTCTTATCTCTTATCTTATTAATCTTAACCTTAACCTCAAATGCCCTAAATTACTTCACAAAAACTGTTTTTCTTTTCTGTCTGGTAGGAAACTATCTGTGTGTGGGTGTGTGTGTGTGTGTGTTGTAACTTTAACCTAATTTAAATTACAAGTTTTTTTTATAGAATAACAAAATAAAAAACACAATACAAACACAATAAACATAAATAAATATACATACACTCACCATATTGATGCATTGAGCTGCTATTATACGCTGAAATTCTATCAGAGCGTGGTCCCCTGATCGAGCCGATCCATTCATGCTACAACCATAAAGTATTACGAATAGGTCGGCTCAACTGGGGTAGAGTTTACATCAGGATCCCATTTTGAGACTGTTTATACCGTTAGTAACTAATGAGAGTGAGACTACTGCATACTAGATATTTTGAGACTACACCTTTAAGATACACACCTGGCATCTTCTCTGGCGCGTTTGAACACAGTCCTGGCAGATTTGATGCCTTCAGCTCGACGTGCGAACTTCATGTATTGAACATATGCTAGAGTGGGGTCAATATCTTCCATGTCCAAATATCTTGTATATACTTGATGCACCTACAATTACCATTTTAGTAATATAAAGTTGTGAGACATTATGATTATAAAACAAAAAAATGGGTGTTGGTGCAAATTAGTTTGTTCTTGCATCTAACAGTCTTTAAAAATACCTCGTAAAAAATGCAATAATTAATGCAATAAAAAAAATGAAATAATTGAATCCGGTGAACTTACACGCCAATACATGCGGTGTTCAAAGATACCGTCGCCGACGACGGTATTGTGAAATTTTAAAAAGTTTATGAATTTTAAGCTTATTGTAATAAAAACATGTATTTTATTTATACAACAATATCATTTTTGTATTCGTGTTTTAATTCAGTTTTTGTAATGTCATTGCGGTACCTACGTGCCCCCTTTCGGATCGAGTAGGGCGTTTATGATATATTGTAGAACGATAATGAAAAGAAAAAAGTTAATAAACGCGATAAAGTCCGTAAAAATTAGGTTCTTTCAATTTGTAGTCATTTTGTAGAATGATTTTTGCATGCCGAACCTTATTGTAGTGCAGTCGGCTCTCCTCATAGTCAGCGTGCGCAAAGTGCAACAACGTAGACTGCTTGAGGGGGCCGCTTGTAGCCCGCTCGTAAACTGCCGCTGCTTCGTCGGAAAACAAGCGTGCCGCATTTGAGTCCTGATGATGAAAAAAATATAACATCATATATCGTGACAATAATGAATTGTCAAATTAAAAATATTTACAATATAGTAAGTAAATTTGTCTCACCCCCTTCTCTTGTAACAATTTTGAGGAGTGGTCGAGAAACTGAGCGGCCTGATGCCATACGTCTGGATGGTGCGCAAGGCAAAGCAAGCATTGTTCGATGGCAAACATCACACGCCGGGCTACTAGCGCCGTGTCTTCTGAGCGGAGAGGGTTGCTTCTCTCCCATGTAATATATTTTTTCCATAACTCAACCTGTTGACAAATATTTTGTTTGTAATATTATTCAGTATTCTTATTAACAGTATATTATTCTATGCTCCTAAAATAAGACAAAGTCGCTTCCCGCCGTCTGTACGCTCAGATCTTTTAAACTACGCAACGGTTTTTGATGCGGTTTTCATTAATAGAAGGAATGGTTCAAGGTACATGCATATTATATATTATATTTCTTCTGTCCGTGTGTATGTGACTGAACTTATAAACGGCTTGACCAATTTCAATGAAATTTTGTTTAGATTCACAATTGGACCGGTTAGGTGGCGTTGTTGTCGAGATCCAGAAATCAGCCGTGAGGAGCCGGGGTGAATGCTAGCTTGTTTGAAAAAAAATCTTTAATTCCCTCAAGTAAGCATTATAAAAAATTGAATTAATAATAATCGTTTAACTATTAAACATTTTTATTAAATTATGCAATTTACTTCCATCCTCGCCTGAGGCCTTACCATTCTTAAGGTGCTGGAGAGCCATTCTCATCTCGCTCAGACTGACGTTCGGAATATCATCGGAATAGTGTAGGATAAGACTTGCTCTTGGTTCGTTACTCACACATGCGTGTGGATCCAACGGTCATGTATACAGCTGCCCATAGAACCTCTCAATCTCACTCAAAATCTTAGGTGTCTTCAGCAGACTTTGGAGCCCTGTTTCCGCTCGTTCGCTTCTTCAGTACGAACAGTATTAAAGTTGCGTAAGTCCCGCCGTATGCATTTGTAGATCTGTCTGCTGTTGCCTGTATGCTGTAAAATCTACTAAAGACTGCAGCTTCATTTCCCGTCTAACAGGCATGAGATTAAAAGTGTTATCGGAGTTTTTGGGTTCTTCTGCGGCGGGTCTTGCAAAACTTAGCTCAGACCGCATGGACAGTTTCCACGAGCTTGTCATTCATATCGTCCACTGCATTACAATCTTCTAGGCACTGAAAACGGTTTTGTAGCTCGAGCTGAAAGGTTTCGGGATTTTGGATTAGAGCACGAGGGGTACGGAGCGTTGACTTCATTAGACGTGACCTCTCCAACTTAACGTTTAGGTTCAGTGTGCCTCGAACCATTCGGTGATTGCTGCCGGTTTTCACCCTCGCGACCACTGAGACATCATTGAATAGTTGTCGTCTGGTCGTCATAATGAAGTCAATCTCATTTTTTGTCGAACCTTCGGGGCTCAACTAGGTCTACTTCCTGTGGGGCCTTTCTGGAAGAAAGGGTTCATCATAAAGAGTCCCTCTTTCTCCATGAAGTCGGCCAGCTGTTGGCCCCTTGAGTTCCGTTGCCCTATTCCGAATTTCCCTACCTTTAGCTCACCGTTCTCTCTTGTGCCTAGTTTTGCGTTGAAGTCTCCCATTAACACCGTATAGTGGGTTTTGGAGGAATGCATGGCTTTAGATATATCTTCATACATTTCCTCCAACTCCTTATCGTGATGTGCCGAGGTGTGCGTAAACCTGTATGACCTTCAGCGAATATCGTTTGGTGATTCTGCGTATAAGGTACGCAACCTTCGTCGACACACTCTCAATCTTTACAACGTTGTTAACGAGAGACTTGTGGACGATAAATCCGACACCATGTAGGGACTGATGGTCGCGATTCCCGGTGATAGAACAAGTTGTCGGATTCGAGGTTTACCATGTCCTCCCCCTCTCTTCAGCACTACACCGGAGGCGTGGAGCAGAAGTGCGGTGATCTTGTTCTTCGAGAAAGTCGAAAACGCTCTCTTGAAGAATTACAGACCGATTTCCCTTCTGAGCCGCGTCTAAGTGCTGATTTCGAGAGTCATTACAAATCGTCTCGCATGCAGACTCGACGACTTTCAGCCTCCCGAAAACCCGTTTCCGAAAAGGCTTTAGCACCATAGACCACACATATACCCTTCGGCAAATTGTACAGAAGTCCGAGGAGTACAATTTGCCACTATGTCTGGCGTATGTGGATTATGGGAAAACCTTTGATTCCGTCGAAATTTGATTGATGCTGTCTCTTCAGCGGTGCAAAGTTGACTGTCGGTATATCGAAGTGCTGAAGTATTTGTACAGTAGGGCCACCGATTGCTATCCGAGTACAGAACCAGAGTACGAAATCGATACAACTGTAGAGTGGTGTAAGACAGGGTGACGTTATATCCCCGAAACTCTTCACTTTTGAAGACTTTTGAAGAAAATTTTTTTCGAAGCGATAACTTTGGACTGAAAAAAAGTTAAAAATTCGCATATTTAAGGATATTTGGATAACTTTGGATAAAATGGATGAACGAAGGATATCGTCGGTAATTTTTCAACCTCCCAAAAATTTTCTGAGAAATTCAAAGCGCTGTCTTTTTTTATCTTAGTGCCCCGAAACTTAAAATTTATCGTTTTCGCAATAAATCACAATTGCAAGCAATTTTTCGATTCTTATTCATTTTTCCAATAAACAAGTTTTTTCGTTGATATCTTTATTTCTTCGATCAAAAATATTGATTTTTCAAAATTTCTAGTGTAATAATAAAGTTTCCTTAGGATTACTCCAGATCCAAACATAATACTAAAAACTAGACATTTGGAACTACAATTCGCTTTTTTTATTGTACGATCATTTTTCTCGGAGTTACAGCCTTACAGCTTGTTGAAAATCACCGTAGTTTTTTTACATACATATATCCTTTAATTTTTGTGACTAGTGTATATTATATTATATATTTGAATAAATCTATATTCTGATAAAGTTTATTCATAAAATTTAGGCTTCTCAATAAAAACCAAGTAGTCACCGCTTGTTGTAGCTACAGCTACAGAAAAAAAAACGAAATAATGGCTTAGCTTTCAAATTTAAAAGGATATACCTGTTTCATCTCTTCTCTATCTACGGTGGGTGGTGTAGCGGGCATGTTCCGGTTAAGGCCCCTCGTGACCGTTTCCAACTCCTTAGCCACACGACGTGCATTCATATATTCCCGAGACCTTTCCATCGCCATACGCTCCGCTGTTTTGAAGAATTTAAAAATAAATTGACAATTTGCTTTGAATTTATTTATGAAATATTTTCACTTAACTTACCAATTATTGTATTAATTCCTTGCTCAAAAGCTATGTAGTCTTTCCACAGAGTTTCAATACCAATTATCGGAGTTATGACTGCTCTTTGATATACCTAAAATATTAAAAGAATTACATTGAAATTTGTGCTCTCTTATTTTGTTTTTTATGACTAATTCAGTGCAGTTTTAAGTTTGAAATTCACCTGTCAGCATAAACCATCATCGTAGCAAACATGCTTAGCTCACATGTAATGGACAAAAGCATAATTTCTGCAGCCCATCATAAGTTTACTGCTGATTGCCACAAAGTCCTTGACGGGTTTGATCCACCTGCATTCCTCTATGTTTCATCAGGTAGTCATTCCGTTTAGTGGGGAGCGGAACCACATTGAATGTGCCAGTTTTTAGTTCATTAACTGTGCCATTTCTGCTTATTGATTACATCGAGGCTACGCTAGTCACCCTTGTTCTGCTGTTGATGTCCATGATTCGTATTTTATCTTACCAGAAAGCAGAAAAACTTACAGATAGGCATCTTCATTTCTCGCTAAGTAACTTTGATCTTACAACATAAGTCCAGCAGTGAAAGATCAAGAATTGGTTCATCATAGTGATATCACTGGCAATCTTTGTGTTGCCAGTGATATCTTTATGGCACCGAGGCTTAATACGACTATTCGTGGAGCGTGAATTCGTCAAATGCATGTAAAATTATTCGTAATATATCTCCACCTGTTCTCAAGATTGAGTTTGGGTGTACGCAGGTTTTCATAAATGGAAGCACTTTTCATCTGCGTCCTCAGTTGTTACTAAGTATAGTAAATGGAGTTTTTTTTTATATAAGAGGGGGCAAGCGAGCATGCGGCTCACCTGTGATAAGTGACTACCGCCGCCCATGAAAAATTGTAACACCAGGGGAATTGCAGATGCGTTGCTGGCCTTTTAAAAAAGAGTAGACTCTTTTTCTTGAAGGTCCCTAAAAATCGCTGGTGGTAGTTCATTCCACAAGGAAGTTGTGTGAGGAAAAAAACTTCTTGTGAATCGCACAATGGTAGACCGCCAATCATCCAGATGATGTGGATGGTATCGCGAATTCTGCCGCGATGTGCGTAGAAGTTATGGTAACTAACGTATAGACACTGGCGTAGCTAGGCGTGGGCGAAGTGGGTCCTTGCCCATGGCTCGCACTTAAATGGGGCCACGGGAGGCCCCTTAAATGTGATGCCCCCAGACTTTACCACAGATGACTAATAAATTTGATCACTATTGCGCTCGAAAAAGGACGTCGCAAATTTAAAATCGTGTTTGTTTGGGGCCTCGCAAGAAGACCTTCTTAAGTGCGACCGCGAGGCCGTTGTGACTACTATCTTCAAAGACCGCAACCGTTAGATTGACGGAATAGGCTTGTCAGGAATTAATAGCTATGAGTAGGTATGTCGTTGCCTTAGCATGTTTGGTAGGATAGATCTATTGGGTAGATCTTGGGAACGAAAGAAAAGGGGCCTCGTGGATTGCGACTTCTCCCACGTCTATAACTAACGTATATACTATAGAGTACGTTGTGTCTGGTACTGCGAGCAATTCCAACTTTGACAAACCTCTATTAGTCTGTGGGCTTATGGTAAGAATTAATTAAACTATACGAAAAATAAAGTATATGAATTAACACCAATGCCTACCTTTCTAACAGCAGAAATTTTCTGATTCTCGGCATAGGATCCGACAGCGTCGACCGCCTTCAGAAATGTTACATAATCGTTCCATATTGGGTACGCGTGAATATCCAGTCCTATTTTATCCAGTGCGAAATCATACGCTTGCGCCATTTTTTCTCTAATATTAAAAAAAAATAAAAGGTTAGGTTTACGGTTTCGTTTTTGTAATTGCTTTAATTTTCATGATTTTTTTTTATTCCTATTTAAAAATTTATGTATTTTCTATTCCTCTATGGTCTTAAAAACGTAACTTTTACACATGGTAGAGCCATATGCTGTAGCTATATTAGTAGTATAGTTGTAGCACGAATGGGTCTGCTCAACCGGGGAAGGACCACGCTCTCACAGATTACGAGCGTAAAATGGCAGGTTGGAATTGGAGACCCGTTTTACTGGAAAAGAGACATTCCATCTTAGTTTTCACGGGTTACGACGCATCTGCATTTTGATTATTTATTGAGGATAAATGTAGATGTCTATGGGCCACAGCAACCACTTACCATCAGATGGACTGTGTGCTCGTTTGTCACCCTGTCATATAAAAAAAAAACTAAGATAAGTCAGTAACACTAGAGAACTAATCGTACAATGCTATTGAAATAAGAATAGGAACGTCAATGACCTCGATTGACCGCGATCTGTAAGCTGTCACTTGAAAAGTACGGCTTGCAAAGACAATTACATTGCTTATTAATAAGGTTTTTTTTTCCACTTCAAGTGAGTCTTAATATTACCAAATCTATTGAACTTATAATTATGTTTATAAATTAATTTAAAATATTGATATGAGTCGGTGAAATATTTTGAATACCTACATAAATCCATGTTCTATTTTTATGAGGGAAAGCAGCAGTGATGATGATGATGACAATGATAACTACTCAGACAGTGATGCAGAGATGAGCGAAATTGAAATTCTTGATTCAGATTAATACTTTTTCGTTCATGGTTCTTTTATAAATAAATATTATTTAAAAAATATCTGTTATGCTCACCCTGCCTAACTGGTTTGAATTGAGAGATATGACGTCACCATACGGTGACAGGTCAGTCCTATTCTTATTTGAATCGCAAATTTAGTATTTGATATTTTGTAACATAGTGAAGTTACTACATATACACGTCCCACTACTGCGCGTAGACCTCCCTCGCATTTCTAAAAGGATATGGGGCGATTAGTCCGCTGTGCTGCTCCAGTGTAACTTAAGTATGCATTGTTTTCCGTGATTACAATTTTTGCCGAGTGGTGGAGGCGTAAAACAATTCATGACCCCACTTTAATCCCTGGCTGTCGTAAGAGGCGACTATTGGATATGCTAGAAAGATCTTATGGCTTCCGATACATGGCGGTATCTTGTTTACGCCAAGCGTAAAATACCCAGGCCGGCACGCAATTTTACACGCAAAATACGCGCATAGATGTGGAATTGCGGAAAACAGCCCGTCGTAAAATACCCAGGCCGGCAGCGGTTAAAGGTGCGTGACATAGTGCAGTCGTGAATCCGCCTGCCAAACATGGCAAATATTACAATTATGGCAAATCTAATCGTCATGCTCCAATCCCTAGCACAGGACAGGCCAAGCAGTGGACTTAACAGTCTGACACAAATATGAACTAGATATATGTTTTAGAATTAAAGAGTGAGGAAATGATTAAATATTAAAATAAAACTACAGAGATAAAATAAGACCACTGATCTAAAGTAATTGAAACAACTTTTAACTAAATCTTTATTCAATTTATTAAAGTTTAATAAAGTGAGAACTGTTTATTTTCTCTTAAACGTTTTGACATTTTCATCATCATCATTACGACCTTGCATAAGTCCACTGCTGAACATAGGCCTCCCCCAAGGAATGCCACAAAGCACGGTCCTGAGCCACCTGCATCTATCGACTTCCTGCATGTTTTACCAGGTCGTCACTCCATCTCGTGGGGGGTCGCCCTACACTTCGCCTACCGGTACGAGGCTGCCACTCAAGAACCTTTCTTCCCCATCGATTGTCGGTTCTTCGAGCTATATGGCCGGCCCACTGCCATTTCAGCTTACTAATCCGTTGGGCTATGTCGGTTACTCTGGTTCTACTGGGGATATACTAATTTCTAAGTTTATCACGCAGAGAAACCCCAAGCATAGCCCTCTCCATAGCTCCCTGAGCGACCTTGAGCTTCCTCATACGGCCAGCAGTGAAGGAGTTAATAAAGTGAGAACTGTTAATTTTCTCTTAAACGTTTTGAAATTTTCACAAGACAAATCTTTGATAAATGCATTTTAAATACTTATACGTACTTGTATGTAGGCAGCATACATTTCGTTTCTTTCACGTAATTGAGATAAAGGCGCCAAAGCTCGATATTGAGGATCTTCATCAGACAGCGCTGAAACAGCTAAATATCCATGCAAACATGGCGTCAATAGAATGCGATGTTTATCCGGCTCGAAGGACCGATACATTTGAAGTAACAGATATGCAAGAATATAACGTTGTTATTATATACATAATTTTTTACTCATGATTACGGTAAATTAAAAACACTTTGGTCAAAGAAGATAAATTATACGTATTTTGTTTATAATTACATTTTATATATAATAAACAATCCATATATTTAATATGAGTTTATTACGGCTTAAGAAGATCTTTTTGAGATTCTTACAAACACATAATGCCTTTGGTCGGGTTTGCAGTCTGTCATCCTCTAGAGCAGCAGTATTCCAGATAGAGATGTCCTTCTAATATTCTTTCAAAGAATAAATAAGTATCACTGTTGTTATATTTATTCAGGAATTTTAAGATATTTATTCGACTGATACTACTTATTTCTAATAAAATAGTCGTGATTTTATTGTCTTAAAGATATGAAATTAAGATGACTCTATTAATAAACTTTTATTATCATCATCACTCCCTACGGCAGTCCACAGCTGGGCATAGGCCCAAGAAGACCGGGCTAAGTGGCGAGCCTTGGATTTCAGTCATGAAATTCGTAATTATACTTTAGCACAGTAGAAATTTTGTTGTACAATAATAACACATATATAAAAATATATGTGTATTGGCAAACGCAGTTTTGTATTATTTGGAACTGTTATCAGGATACTGCTGCCCATAACTAGTTTCAGTTTCCCTCTGTCACCTCATAAAACACCTACAGGATGGTATGGGGTAACATATTCTTTTATGCCACTACTACGTGGATTTTGCGTATTGTGCGGCAAAGCCTATGAGGCAATTTATGGACGAGGCCTATGTTCAGCAGTGAATTTTAAATACTCTGTAATGAAATGATATGTTCAGTAAAATATTTCAAATACATAAAACTTTATGGAAGCTTGTTGAGCAAAAACGTCGTAGTTCTCTGAAACAATAAATTGGAAAGGGATTTGGGATGAGCGTTGGTTGGGTAGTTTTTGATGGTAGAGGAGGGACATCATTTGAAGAGGAGTAGATGTATTTGGGTAATGGTACAAAACATCTATTTGAATATTTACAAATTAAATATCACACAGTGACACCATGTTATTTTACAGAACTTACCTGATCTTTTATGAATCACTTGTAATCTTGAAATGACTTTTATATTATTTCTTCAAATGAAAATATTAAGGATGATTTTATATATATATATATATATATATATATATATATATATATATATATATATATATATATATATTGTTTAACAAATAAAATAACTAGCTACTTTAAAACATTTCCATTGATGTGCAAATTATGTTTTTTTTTCAGTTTTAACTTTTCTTTCGGAATTATTATTTCTCTTAACACTAGAGGCATGTTTTAAAATCTAGCAAACGGGTTGTTAAAGGAAAATAATATAATTATATTAACGATATTTAAAGTTTAAGGAATAATAAAGTGGATAAGTGTAAGGTCACTGGATTAACAACTCTGTATTTGGAAGGGTAAATAATATGGTGATAATATCTAGAAGTAATACAATTATTCATTCTTTCACACAATTCATACATACAAATACAATACAAACTAATCATCTTGTAATGTAGAACTCTCATCACCGGACTCCATTATATTGTCAGTGGCATGTCACTATTATTTAAGAAGTAGTTCGCATGGCACTATGACACTGAATGTCATTTTTTACTACTTATAGTAGACAGAATATTACGAGATTTTTTATAATTTCCTTACGAATTGCTCTCAATATGCGGATACAATTGGAATAACTTTGCATCCATAAGGCCCACCTTCACAGTGACCCCATCAAAATTTCAATCAGATACAATGATAATAATTAAAAATTTTATACTTACAACCGACTTCAATATAAATTATTAAGGATAACTTAAAAACTATTGGTTAAACCTCGGTCAAATTTATATGGGACCACATGAGAAGCACCAGCTTTCAAATAAATAAAGAATCATCGAAATCAGTTCACCTAGAAAAAACTTATGACTTAACAAACATAAAAAAGAACATACAGTCAAATTGAGTATGTCCTCCTTTTTGAAGTCGGTTGATAATATAAGTTGGTTTATATTTTTTTAAAACAATGTAATTATAGGTACCAATGTAAAAAAAAATTGTACTGCTTGGACAAAAAAGTTACCAAATTAGTACTTAAATTTATTAATATTTATTTTATCATTTGTTTCTATTGTTCTTTTTTTGTGAAATTTTTTCTTAGCTACAAAATAACTTCATGAATCAACAATCAACCTCATAATTTACGGAACTGAAAATCTGCATGTTATAACTACATACATACATACATATATATCATCACGCCTCTATCCCGTAGGGGTAGGCAGAGACCACTTCTTTCCACTTGCTACGATCCTTACATGCTTGTTTCGCTTCGTCCACTTTCATTATTCCCTTCATACATGCTCTTCGGTTTAGGGTACTTTTAACCTGGCCTTTTTTCAAGACGTCCCTGATTTGGTCTAGAAACGTGAGCCTAGGTCTATCCCTTCCAACACTTTCATTCACACTCGCCTTATACACCTTTTTCGTCAAATATTCTTCATTCATTCTTTATAACTAATCTGTTATTTTACCCATTTGTTATTTTATAAATATATACATATATATATATATAATATATATATATATATATATATATATATATATAAATACACACATACACATTATATATATATATATATATATATATATATATATATATATATATATATATATATATATATATATATATATATATATATCCTCTTGTTCCTCTAGCCATTGTAGGAATGATTTAGCTTCATCATCATGCTTGGCAGACAGATTGACAATTGTGTGCCTGTCGTCGGTCAGGGTATTTTTATTCTGGTCGCTATATACAGAGCCATAAGATTTTTCTAGAATTTTCCATAGTCGTTTCTTACAATACCCATGGAACGAAATGAGGTGATGGTTCTTACATTACTGTCTTACACTGCCCCACACAGGAAAAACTTATCACAAAATTGCATTCATATTTTGTGCACATAATTCATCATCATCCATGCTTATTCAACACACATTTGCTTTATTTTTCCATAAGATGGTAAAGGAAAAATTTTAAAAGGGTTTGGGATATAAGTAGGTATTATTTAAAGTAATAATTTTAAACTTACTGTCTAAAAGGGATATTACATGTCAAAAGTGACCTTCTAAGGCTTAACTAATTAGTAACAAACATTTTAGTTTATTTCTTGTAATAAACGCATAACATAATCAAAACTAATTTACAATATTCTAGTTAAGCTTTAGAAAATCACCTCCAACATGTCTGAACACAGACACCCTAACCGAAAAAAAAGATGACAATTTATAATCTGCTGTCTTTATTTTGAACTTAAAACTAAAACAATACATAGTGGTTTAGCCAGTTGTCTGATATAATATATTTCAGCACTTTATGTAATAAAGAATAATTTAAGTTTTGTTTTTATTAGTCACTAATATCACAGACAATATAGTCTACCTTTTGAAAAACAGAGTTTAAGACCAACTTACACTGTATAATGTATATATACTAACCTTTTCAACTTTTTCAAAGTTTCTGGCTTTCATCTGAAAATAAAAGAAAATGTTTAATGGTTATGGTTATGGAGAAATATATTACAGGTATAATAATGTCCACACATAAATTTATTAAGTTCTGTTATTATTATCATACACATCATATACATCATAGGTATCATAAACACTGGTAGCTTAACACTTTCACTCTCTTGTTTGCTGACAATAGTAAGACAATAGCAATGACCCATATGTGGGTCACGGGACAGTGAATGTGTTAAATGGAAACATTTAATGCCTTTTGACAACTAAATTATGCTATGTTCACAGGTCTTAAATTTAGAACCTAGGCAGAACCAAAATACAAATTAAAGTTTACAGGTCTGGGTGACATTGTAGCATTATGCTGATAACTTTAACCAAATCTACTTCCTATCTTATGAAAAATAATTACAGAAGTTTAGATAGTTCAGGATGAACAGGTGACTGTATTAATATACACTAAAGATTGTCTAATTTTAACTTGCATGAACCTTCCATGTAATTTTGCTAGATTTTATCTCTTCTATCATGGTAAATATAGTAGGAATGAATGCTAAAACTTACTGAAACACAATAAGTTCATAAGTTAGTATAAAGTTAGGTGCTGTTTGTCTAAACATAGAGCATTGGTGGTGCAGTGTAATAATATGCTTTCCTGAAATATTGCTAGGTGTAAAAATAAAGTTAATGTAACATTATTTCAAGCTTAATGTTATAATTTTTTACACTTGCAGCCTTTGGACAAAAGTTACTTCACTGATCTTTCAGGGACATTCCACATTCATTGCCACAATGGATTCAGAATGTTGTTGGGGCTGCCTCTTTTTTACAATGTATCAGGTAAGCATGGATATATTGAAGTGATATTACACAAAAAAAATTAGTCTCCTTGATGCATTACATGCTAGTCAGCACCAACAGCTTCCTGATTTCCATCTCTGGGAGGCAGGATTGCCCTGTAATGAGCCATTGGAATGCAGTTCATTGGGTGCAGTGGGTTCCAAGCCCCATACATATAAGAATAAATAATTTATGTTAACTTTCCCCTAGTATAATTGTACTAACAAATTAGATATATTCACCTAAAATTTGAATAAATAAATATAAATAGATACATACTTTAGTCATTTAACTGTTTAGTGTAAGAATATCCACTACATCATATCGCCCTGTAGGTGTTGTAAGGAATGAATAATAATTAAAATATAGAACTTATATGTGGTAGAGCCTTGCTGCAGCTAAAATATTTCCAGCACAAATAGGTTGGCTCAACCAGAGTAGAACATCACTTCCACAGAATACCAGCATAAAATAGCAGCTTAAAGCTGATGTTTCGTACGGTGAGTGTAGATTAGGGATGTACAATGATCATCGATGTTAAAGATTAAAACATCAATGTTTTAAAATCGATGTTGACACAAATGTTAAACATCAAAACATCGATGTCAATGAACCCATAATTGATTATTGAGAACATGTGAACAATGCAAACCCGCAAAATCAATATCTACTAAATCTTGCATCTCTGAAAAGTTAAAATTTTGAATAATTCAGAATTCCTGAACGAATCGCTAACCTAAAAAAATATCATTATGGTGTGTCAAACTTAATTGTCAAGTGTCACCAGTAATGTGACAGTGGTCACTGCTTTTGCTTTTTTTGCAGTATCGTTGTCACTTGCGTGAATTGATAATCAAGTTAATTGTTACTTTTCCCTTGCTGTGTATACCCACATAATTTTGAAACAATATGTAAGTAACTACACATATACAAAAACATTGATAATGGTCAACATTGATGCTTTGAGTAGGATAAACAGCGAACATCGATGTTGAGCTATCAATCCCAACATCAATGTTATTTTGTAGTATCGTTCTCTTGCGTAAATTGATATTCAAGTTAATTGTTACTTTTCCCTTGCTGTGTATATGCACATAATTTTGAAACAATATCTAAGTATCTACACATATACAAAAAAACATTGATAGTGGTCAACATCGATGTTTTCAGTAGGCTAAACATTGAACATCGATGTTGAGCTATCAATGCCACCATCAATGTTTCTGCAACATCAATCATCCCTAGTGTAGACAACTGGAGGCTCTTTTTACTGGAAATGAGGCATTCCATCTTAGTCCTCAGGGGTGACAACGGTTCTGCATTTTAATTCTTAATTGAGGATAAATGTAGATGTCTATGGGCCACAGCGTCTACTTACCATCAGGAGGACTGAGTGCTCGTTTATCACACTTATTCTATAAGAATAAAAATAAACTAACCTCTTGTTCAATGTAAATTTTCCAGTACCGGCCCGTAGTTGGAAATGCTGTTATAAGTTTCTCATACATAGTTCGTACATCGTTAATAGGTCTAGTTTGGGCTTCCCGTATTAGCAAAGACCACGAATCCACATCGTAGATATTGGCTTCGACAGCTTTTTGAGCCCGAGTTAACCTCTCATTTCCCCAATCCTGCAAACATTTTTGTTTGTAAACGTTTTTAAAATCGTGTAAGTATAAATGCGTTATTGTACACTTACGATTTCAGTATTTTCTTCTGCGACTATTGCGGTCATCGTGAAAAAGCGTTATTCGATAAGCACTTACTGACAAACATGTAACTAAAGCATTTGCAAAATGAAAATAATGCTATGGAGCAAAACTAATGGACATAGATGGGGGTTCCTGAACTATATTTTAATGGTGATTACTTTATAATTCTAATTGAACTTTTTTTATAACGTTCATAAAACCATTCTATCAAGTCAACAGCTACCGTTTCTGATGTATTACTTTTCTCTATGAGCTACCGACATCTCTCCAATTTCCATCTTCATAGTATAGCAGTGTTGCCAACTTTATTTTATAGGAGATCGTACCATAAACTGGAAAAGATCGTATTTTGCTAAGAACTCAAAAAAAAAAGATAGTACGCATCAATATTTCAATAAAACAATAGTAAAAAATCCAAAAAGATATTATTATAACGTCAAAGCTAAATTATACATTTAGGGTATAACACATATAACATTTAAGAATTTAATACTAAACTATACTACGAATTTTTTTTTTAAATGGGCTCGGACTGTATCCACTCTGCCGTCTATTACAAAAATATGTAATTTTTTATATAGGATAGGGTGACAAACGAGCACATAGTCCACCTGATGGTAAGTGGTTGCTGTGGCCCATAGACATCTACATTTATCCTCGTTTGCGAATTAAAATGCAGATGCGTTGTCACCCGTGAGGACTAAGCTGGAATGCCTCTTTTCCAGTAATAAGGTTCTCCGGTTCTCTACACTCACCATACGAAACACAGCAGTGTTAAGCTGCTATTTTACGCTGGTATTCTGTGAGAGCGTGGTCCTTCCCCGGTCGAGCCCCTATTCGTGCTATAACTATACTACTTATATAGCTGCAACATGGCTCTAGTATATGATTATCTGCATAGTGTAATGTTATTTGGATTAGAAACAAGAATGACGTAACACAAACTTGAAGAAAGGTGGTTAAACTACGCGAGGAATTCCTTAATCGGCGGTGAGTTGACGGAATAGTATAATACCATAAACTAATAAGAAGTACTAAAACGCTGAGTATTTCTAAAGTGCGTGTGGAATAGTTAAAAAAATTATTGGATTGGTTGCGTTCATAAAAAATACAAAGAAGAAGTTTAGAGCTCGTTCAATTTTGAAATTATTGATTTGTCGTATCGATAAAATGAACTTAATCAATTATAATTTTAATTTTGATATAAAGATTGTTAGATTTGAAAAGATCGTATATTTTGCGTACGATTTCGAATAAATGATCGTACATCGTACTAGGGCCAAAAAATCGTATGAATACGATTTAAATCGTACGGTTGGCAACACTGTAGTATAGTAGTGTTCCTTAAACATCGATAGATTATCGATTAATCGATAGTGTTTGCACTATCGATTCTACCGATAGTCTGGTTGAACTACCGATTGCCATCCTTATTGGATGATTCTGTGATAACGAGGATTTTCGACTAATTGGTCTGGCTTCAATTTTTTTGTGTTATTTGATATAATATTAATTTATCCTGGTCATAAAATGTAATAATTATATATTGAAGGCACTGATTTGCTTCCAGTAGTTTATGAATTAGGGTATCCTGATGAATTAACCAGCAAGACGAATGATGTAAAAGGCAGAAGAATGAGACTTTGCTAACATATTAATGAGAATCGTATAGATAAATGATAATTTCATGTTATTTCTGGTCAACTTAATTATGAAATGCGGAAATAGTTACTTCAATTTTTTTTGATCACATAATTAAATTTATAAGTAACTAAATTTTAAGGTTTAATCATTTTTAATAAGCTAATATAATTGAACGTAATGCCATGCAATCAAACAAATTATAATTTACCGTTATTAACTAAATCCTTACAAAATAACTCTTATAACACATTAAAATAAAAACATAATTATAATCATCTTTCAGACTTAATTTTAGATAGAAACTTCAATGAAGAGATCGTAGAAAACTTAATGTACCTAAATACATTTTAAAAATATTCAATTTGTCATCATCATCAGTGTCCATTAAGTATGAATTAATATTTTCTAAATCAATACTAAATTCTTAATTACCATCTATTGAAAAAGTTATCTCTGAGATATCATCGAAGTCAACATATTCTGCCGATTCGATATTTTGTTCTTCTTTATCCTTTTTTCTTCCTTTTTCTTCTGTTAAAGTATTTTTTTGGCTAGTCTTTGATGTAAAATAATTTATTCTATCTTTCTGTGGTGACGAACTTGTGCCGTTTTCTTTATGTATACCTTTGGTTCGTTTAGCTTTGCGAATTTCCTCTTCGTTTAAATCTGTTTCATTATTTATTGTCCAAAAGGATTCCCCAATTTCTCTCAATTGTCTTTTTGAATTAGCTAGGGGTATGACCGTTAAAGATTTCTGACATCCGTCTTCCAAGTGATAAAAACCAAGGTGCTTCATGTGGTTGCAATTGACAACATGATACAGACAGTTTTAATCAGTAGAACTCAGTTTACGAACGGCTACCATAGGAGAATCTAAGTTCCATACTATTTGATGCATTTTCATGCATACTGGAAAACCTTTCACACTAGGTGGGAAAAGCAAGTCCTTTTCACTTATGTCATATTCAGAAACTGTTCTCACTTTCACTTTCTTTAAGTTTTGGTCCATAATATATAAAAAAATCATCTAGACCCTTTATGTCTTGCCCTTGGGAAACAGCTTGATCCGCAGTACTCTTTATTGCTTGTAGCACCTACTCCGTCTGGGGCTCCCTTTCCATGACCAGATTCACTATAGTTCCACGTAATGGTTCTGATGGAGCTCAGGTATATGTGCAAGCATGAAATTAAATAAATTATCTTTTTGTTACGATACTGACTGGATGGGGAATCAGATATAAAATGTATAGTGTGAATGCCTGTCTTTGTTTCACCTATATGTTCGAGGATTGGTACGATGTGAGTCCATATGGCTGAAATGTCATGGCGCAGGCATTCACTCACCGTACAAAAAATTGTATTTGCTTTATCTTCTCATCATTCAGAAAATATATTACCGACTTATGAAAGGTTAATTGCTTACGACTACCACCGAAATGGTAGGACTGTATTTCTTCATTACACTTAACTGCATAATTTTCGCTATAATCAATGTGAATAATACACTCACCCTCTTGAAGACGTTCTTTTAAGTTTCTGAAACCTTTTTGTTGAGCAGCTATTTAGCTATTACCACAATGCATGAAATACTCATTCAGTGTTAATTCAAATTTTTCGATACACTTCTTAGGTTCTTTTCGATTTTTTATTTTTTCAGTAGTTCTTATTTTTCTTTTCATTCTCTGAATCATGTCTTGTTTAGTTTCCCACTGCTAGTACGTAATTTCAATAGAATTATCAAATTCCTGATAACAGACTTCCTTTTTCTTGCATGCTAAACACGTTCGATGCAAACAATCCACATCATACACGTCACAACATAGGAAAGCGAGAAGAGATCTTGGGAGGTGTTAGCTGATAATATCTCTGATACAATCCTTGCACTATTATATCCATATTGGTATGCAATTTGCATAAATAAGTTTTCCGTGATAGGGAATCAGGAAGCAGCACCCAGTAAGGTCTTATTTTGCAGAATGCTGAATAGCTATTATTATAATATGAGGTTTTGAGAAACTTTTTATGCAAATTGAGAAGACTATCGCTAAGGTACCGCTTTTGTTTACGTATCTTTTTTATTACTATCAATTCCTTCTTCCCAGAGCATAGGCGACTATTTTCATCATCTTCATAAAATCCTTTGACTTCTTTTATCAGTGGTTTAGACAAAGATTTTAAATTATGATTCAGTGTTTCATTAGACTTATTTACTATGCGTTTTATTTTAGGAACTATTTTATTTTGATTGGACATATCTAAAGCTAAAGGTCTTTCTTTTGTTTTTGCCTTTACTAGCCTATGCAGTTGTTTCCGATAACGTTCATTCTGTCGCTTTATATTTAATTTATTTTTTAATTATTTATCTCTTTATCTTTTATATAACGTGTGCGTCTTACAGCAGAAGTTGTAGGTGAAGAATATGAAGGAGATTTATTCGGTGTCCGTATTCCTAAGTGAGATGATAAGTCATTGCTCTGTTGAGACATACTGCGCAAAATCCTAGATGGTCCTGGTATAGGCGACTCCAGTTCTCTGCATAAAAACGGAGTTCCTAAAGTTGACGGATCACAAATGTTTTCTTGTAAAGTTATCAGTTCAGTATCCGACATAACGCTGGAATTATGTGATGGGGTGTTTTGAGCAAGAAGGGCCGCCGTTATTTTTTCTTGCTTTTTTCTTAAGTAATATGACCTGTAATTCTTTCTCCATCTCTTTCTTTGTAACCTTTCTTGTCTAGGATTCATTTCGTTTATTGGTAGTTGTTTCTTTTCCTCCTTTCTACGTATGTAGTTTTGTATTCTTCTCTTGTTTTTCTTTCCATAAGAAATCATTATTTTTTATTCTTTTATATCTCTTTTTTTCTGCTAGCCTCTTTTTTCTAAGCCTTTCTTCTCTTGACTGTTTCTTTGGAATTGCCATTTTAAAATACAGATCTGAAGAAAAGAAAGTGGGATGCAAATATTTAGCCCAATTCGTACCACTTTAATGTAGTAGATGTTACTTTAACGACTGCAACATGTACAGCTTAAAGATATTCAAAAAATGTGGAAAACAAAATCACAATTCTGTACCAATTCAATTGATATGTGGACTGAATCTAATTCATCTGACCCGTTCAAATTTATCTGGTCTTAAGAGCCAGATGAAATCAGACTAATGAGAGCCAAACAAATGAGGAATTTGAAGAAAAGCAAATCCTACTCCTGTATTTATAATCGTAAGAAATGAAAGAGGTAATTAATAGAGAAAACTAATCTGATAAGACATTATGTTTTAGTTACAAAACGTAAGCATGTGGACAATATCTAATACTACATAATACATAAACACTCACGCCTGTCACCCAGAGAGAGAGGCAGAGACTATGGACTTCCATTTGGCACGATCCTGACACACCTCTCTTGCTTCCTCCACATCCATATACGTACGCATACACGCTCGTCGGTTAAAGGTACTCTTAATTTGGCCCATTTTCAATATATCGCCAATTTGGTCGATAAACTTTCACCTAGGGCGACCCTTCCCGACTCTGCCATTCACCTCTGCAACATAAAAATGTGCTTTGCCACTCTTTCCTCATTCATTCTTTCGACATGACCAAACCACCGAAGCATTTCTTTCTTAATCATAGTCACATCATCTTGCAAACCACACTCTTCTCTTATTAAACAATTTCTCACTCTGTCATTCAGATTCATCCCTAACATACTCCTTAATGACCGCATTTCTACAGCATTTATTCTACTCTCGTGCTTCTTCTGCCACACCCAACTTTCACTACCATACATTAAAGTAGGCACTAACCCAGCATTTTGAATTGCCAAACGTGCCTTTTTGGACACATTCTGACTTTTCACAATAGAGTGTAGAGCCCCATTCACTCTATTTCCTGCATTCACTCGTCGTTCTATATCCTTATCATATCTACCAGCCCTGCTAAACACACATCCCAAATACACAAACTCATCTACTTGCTCTACCAACACCCCTTCTATTCTGATTTCACATATCGTTTTACTTTCTTCTCTTTCTTCACTACTACACATCTACTTGCGTTCACTTTTATTCCCTTTTCTTTTAATGTCCTGTTCATTAATGTAACCATCATTTGCAACACGGCTGCCGACGACGCAAGTATGACTTGATCATCGGCGTACAAAAGGCATTTGACGGTTAACTCACCCATTCTTAACCCGCATTCTTCTACTTTCAAATTTTCCAAACAACTGTCCATAAATAGGTTGAACAGCCACGGGGAAGCCACACAGTTCTGTCTGACACCTTTATGGATGCCAAACCAGTCCGAGTACGCCCCGTTGATCCTGACACAAGCACTAGAGTCCCTATATAGAGACTTCAATGCCTGTATCAAGCCAGCGCTCAACCCAAATGAGTTCAGTGTTTGCCATAACACATCCCTGTCCACTCTGTCATAAGCCTTCTCCAAGTCTATGATGATAATGTCTATGAACGCACAAAAAAATTTTTGGTTTTTGGCCATAAATTTCTCCACGATCATGCGCATGGAAAAGACCTGATCCGTACATCCCATTCCTTTCTAAATCCCGCTTGCACATCCCAAATTTTTCCATCAGTTTCTTTCATAACTCTTTCAATTAGTACCTTAGCATACAGTTTTCCCACAATGCTAAGAAGGCTGATACCACGGTAGTTTTTACAGTCCTGCTGTGATCCTTTTCCTTTATATATTGGGACTATCACGGCTAACATATATTCAAATATCGATACAACCTACTAATCTTAGTCTATTGCGGAAGGTAATTTCAGAAAATAGTATAGTTCAACAAAAAGCGTCATTTGGACGCGCCAGATTAATTAGATTTTAATGTTTCCTGTTAACTTAAATTAAGTTTATTTTAATTAATTGCATTTAAATGCATAAGACCTTGATAGACATTTTTGTTTAAAATTAAACTTGAAATTGACATTTTAATTGGATATAATTTTGATGTGTTCTTCAGTGAAAATCATGTCAAAACGGTGTTTCAAAGAATCACCCTATTGTAAGTTTTGTCTTTAGTAGATGTCTCCCTTTAGTCTAAGGTCAGAGAAATCCCTGTAAATAAACTTTGTGTGAATAGCTAATTAATATGTGTGACGCCGACGTATGTCACTATTTGTGTGAGTGCCAGAACGGGTGGTTGATCTTGCGTTTTATAATTTACTGATTTGTTTTGTATTTGACTTCATAATGAACCGAAAATTTATCCTAAAATTCAATCATTAATGTGAAGTTATTTCTAGATAGTGGGCAGTAATAGTCCGTTTGTAAAGTATAACTTTTATTATCAGGAATATAAACATTTAGGAAATAAGATCAATTTAAGAGATCACTTGAAAAGAAAGCATGCCAATAAAATAGATAGGTTAGAATCGGAAGAGGGATCATCATCTGAACATCAAGTTCAAGATGAAGTGCAACCAAAAATATCTAAAAGTTCTTTTAAGAATTATTTTAATAGAAATCTATTGTGACTTTGCTCCACAGTTCTACACTAGCCAGTGGCAAATTGCGAATTTCCCAAAGACGAGCAAACATAAAGTACAATAATTACTTATTGTTATTTTTATTTTTGATACATGTTCAAAGACAATCGATAGTCTATCGATATATCGATGGTCTTATAAGAAACTATCGAATACTTCAACAATCGATGTTTAATGAATAGTAAATTAGTAATAGTTTTTTTAAATTGACTTTACGGCTCTGGGGTCTAGCCCTTATGAGCCTAAAGTTACAATGTATATTTATCTTTAACCCTTTACCGCATGGATTTTTTAAATCCTTTGGAAAAAATATATGTCACTATAAGGTGTATATAGGGCCCCAAATAAATATTCAAATAAATATAGAACCCCCTTTAAAAAAGATAAATAGGTAAAAGTAATTGTTCCAAATATGGAACGCCATGCGTTCTAGTTCTATAACTTCGACGTTCCATATTTGGTACAACGTGCGGTGTGATCTAATTATGTATAATTGTAATAGAATTTTATAAAAATAAAAGAAATAACGTGAAGCAATGCATAAGTATTTAATTTAAAAAAATTGTGTGTGAATTTTTTTAAAACAGTTGCGATCTTTGTTGAAACAAAGATAACGCCCACACTTTTCACACATCACTTGGGATTTCTGCATGTATCCTACCATTTTACATCTTTGGCGATCAGTTTTCCAATTCGGCCAGTGGCTGGACCCGTCTCCAGCTACTTCCATTGGAGGCAGTTCTATGCGTGATCCTTGATCGTCCCTTTTTAATTGCTTTAACACCTTGATTCAGTGGTCGTCCTTGTTTGCGTGTAGTCGGAGTATATACTTTTGAGTCTTTGTGCATCAATACATCTGCTATGGTTAATTTGAAGTCAAGCAATGAAATGTAATCATCTTCAACCTTCTGATTCATGACTCTCCGCCATAATAGCCAACTATTCACGCAAAAGAGATCAATGAAATGGAAGAACAGGCAGTGGTTTACAGCAGATGACGGAAAAAGAAATTTGAAAAACTCCATTGGAGTATTTAGCTACATTTTTGCATTTGGAAGAGTTTCAGATTCCAAAAAAGTAATATTAGATTCATCATACTGAAGATCGTCATCCGACCACACCAACTTATCTTTATTTTTTTTCTTACTTAAAGAAGCTGCCTGTGAATTAGAAGCTTGATTATCTGTAAACATTTCTAACGTCTCTACATGCTCTTCAGTGCACCCAGGAAAAAGCTGGTCCAGTTCCTCTTCTCCTTCTTCATCTTCTTCGTCTGAGGAAGACATGTCTTTTTCTTCGTTTATATGTAAAGGATCTTGAGTACTGTAATCGTCGTCATCTGATACATTTTCATTCTCGCTGCTCTCTGGAATTACGACAATTGTTCGCCGAGGACGCATCTCGATTTTTTCTACAATTAAAATAAATAAGCAAACATAACTATATATTATATACTCAGGGCGGGACATCCGATAAGTAAACTACTTTTACTTGTCCTACTTAAACATTACATTAGCTGCAGGGTATAGTTTTAAACTGAAAATTTAAAAAGATCTTATGCAGCATAATGTTCCGAATTTTGAGCTAGCAAGTTATTGACTGGAGCGCATATAGAATTCCATATTTAATAATAAAGTTTGCTAAAAAATGATCTAAACGTATGAGAGTATCTTAGTCTAACGCTGCATAATGTCCCAGATTTGGATTTGGAAGAATATTGACTGGAGTGCATAAAGTTCCATATTTGGTACTACAAAAAACATAACAATTGCCTGGTGTTCCAAATTCGGAACAATTTTGAAATTATAATATTCACTACATAATATGGTTTGAACTTACTTCTTTTGCCGTAAAAAGCCTATGAGTCCATTGTTCTATCCGGTGAATCACTACTATTCCTCAGATATTAACAAAAACCCAACGAAAAATCGTTTTGAAAACCTGCTAATTATCGATCTGTCAAATTTTGGCAACCAACTGACGAAACAGTCGATTTTAGTTTCTAGGCTTCTCTGAAGAGGCGCTACTATCACATATTTAGGTGAGTTACACTCTCTATTACGAATTAGTTTCGAGAAAAGATCGTAGATGCCGCAGGCAATAATATATTACACCAAAAGTTGAGTCTTCCAAATTTGTCACGGTATGCGGTAAAGGGTTAAACATTAGAAATGTCAAGAATGATACATTCATCAAAAATTCAATTTCACACTGATTCCCAAAGAGTTTGTTTACGTTTGCACTATTGATTAATATATAAATTAACGCCAGAAATAAAGGAATATAATGGTCGGAATAATTTTTATCAGCTAATAGACTTTGAAGAGTATCAGCAACTTTATCATTGTTCAAGGTCTGACCAATAGTTTTTGAGTTATTCTTAATAATTTATATTGAAGTCGGTTGTACAAAATTTTAATTTTAAATTATTAAACTATTGACTTTATTGATTAGGAGCCGTGGTAGCTCAGATGGTTAGCGCTCGCTGTATGCTTCACAGTACTCGAGCAACCCGGGTTCGATCCCCGCCGGCACCAATGAAATTGTTAATTGCAATTTTAAGTGCTGATTTACCACGTGCTCGGCGGTGAAGGAAAACATCGTGAGGAAACCTGCATGTCTGAGAAAAAAATATTTCAAAGACATGTGAAGTTCGCCAACACGCATTGGGGCAGCGCGGCGGACATTTCCTTGCCCTAAAACCCTCTCAGAAATGAGAGGAGGCCTGTGCCCAGCAGTAGGACGTAAATAGGCTGCAACTTTACTTTACTTTACTTTAAACTATTGACTGTTGCTAAATAACCTCTTTTTTAATATCTTACATGTAAAATACTTACTTAATTTTAATAAAAAAAAATAGCGGGAACTGACTTTTATTTCAATTCAAATTTCCAAAATATGGCGACATTTTACTCTGGATCTAGTGACAAGATAATTTTTGAGATGGCAACTCTGACTAGTTCAGTCAGAGTTGCCACCTCAAAAATTATCTAGTCACTAGTCAGTTGGCCTAAAGGTCTAGATACCAGGCCATAAACTCCAAAAAAAAAATCACTAGTCAGTTAGCTTAGTAGTATGGAGTGTAGAGAGAAGGAGGACCATCTTTGTATATGAAAAGTGTCCATAAAAACGTGTCCAATAAGGGTGGCGCTGCAGTAGCATAGGATAAATTTAAAAAAAAGCACCAAAATTAATTAAAATAAAATGGAGAAATAAACAAGGACCTACCAATCCGCTTGGTTTTGTACTACGTAAATAGTTGAGATTTTGTATACTGGTATTTTACTAACTACTCTAATCATGAATTTTTTTAAATATTTGAATTCAGCTGACTTCACTCCATTCAGAACAGCTATCTTCATATCGTAGTTTTTCAGACGCCAGCGCTATTGTGGTAGGTTTTGGAACCTCTATTTTCAGTAAATAGTAGGACACTTTTTCAACTTTCGCCCCTTATAAGATGGTTCTCCTTCTACTCTACACTCCATACTTAGTAGCTTGCTACCATGAAGTTAAACTTCATGCTTGCTACATATATATTTATCTATGGTCTGTGTCTGTGGTTTTGTATCTGTTATTTGCTTCAGGCCCGTGACAGCTTAGTTCCATACTATGCCATTTGGCGCTACCGTCGCAAGTTTATTCTCTGTCTACGGACGCCATTTTAAAAGAACGCCATATTGTATTGTCAAAGCAAATTGTCAAAATTATCGATATTGATTGCCGCCATTACGCCATTATTTATCTAATCTAATTGTCGCCCGAGTTATGAGTTTAGCGCAAGTGTATTTTCTCGCATTTATGTTGCGTTGAGATCTTGGACGCAAAGTTTCCTCCGCTATTTGTGACAATAACAATATTCTGTTTTTGTGCTGGTCTAGTGCATATTGTATGGAATACGAAAAGTGCTGTCTTGGTGCAGATTCCCTAAAAACGATAATTTAAGAAACTTGTGGATGTATTTCATAGTATCCATAAGTCCCCAGATCATTGAACTTTCCAAAGAATAGTTTCTTGACAAGACAGAAAACTTCGATAGGTACTCTTATAGATGCTTGCTTACTAACGATTAAATACCTCATGGTGTGCCTCTGACAGCAACAGGTGAGTAATTTTATTACTTATCATGGTAGGTACTTAAATTTCGACTGCTGAAAGTTGTGATTTCTAAGTGGGTATCAAGTGGACTCCAGTAATGCAGTATTGAACCATGCATTTTTATTAAAAAACATTGCATCACTTTGTGATTAGTTCACCAGCCATTTTTAATTATCACTACATGGTATAAAGTGGCAGTCACTTAAAATATTGTCTTTGTAACTATTGAAAGACAAAAAATTGTATAGCTTAATACTTAAATCGTTATAAAAATATCACAAGAACAAACTTTGCAAAAAAAGCAACAATTAATTGCAAATTTTCAAAGATGCTGCTCGAATATGGTTAAATTTTAGTTCTGTTTTAACAAATAATGATGTGATTGACATCTTCTAAATCACAACACTTTTTACATTTATAAAATTTTCACAGTTATATTTTATTTCACTTTCCTTATTTTAAAAGGTTATTTAAATGTTCAAGATTTATTAAATCACTAATGTCCAAGATGATAGATCTGCTTTTCGGCTCGTACTGGAAGGCAGGAGCTCATACTATCTGAGAATGTCATTAAAGAATTCATACAAGCATCTTCAACTTAAAGTTGTGACTTGTCGTCATAGTGGAGGAACATAGGTAGTTGCAAGACTGAGCGAACAAGACTGTTTCAGAACCTTTTACTAGTAGGTATGAGTATTAAACAATTAAAATTATAGTTTAGAGGAAGTGGTAATGTGATGGGTATTAATTTTTTGTATAATTGGTATCTAAAACAAATGTTATTTGACTTCCCTCAATTTTATATATTGTTCTATTTTTACTTTATTGTTATAACTTATGGGGTATATCAATTAATTTGTTAACTCTGCTGATTTTAATAATTTTAACAATTCTTCAATATCTATAAGTAAAATTGCTAATTTGCTAAAGATTACAGAAGTTTCGATTTCATTCCATCTAGTGTAGAGTGATTGGAAATTGTGTAAAAATAAATTGTAAATATTAATAAAATTACATATCATTAACTCTCAAATATATCAAGAATTAAAAAATTTAAATTACTGTCATTTCCAACACTGCATATTTATCAAGATGTAACATTTATAAAAACTAATTTGGAAATATTTAATGATTATTTAGTAATTGACAGTAAAATTATACAATTTCATCAGACAGCTTTATTTAGATAGAGCGTTTTTGGCACGCTGTTTAAAATCAACAATAAAGTTCCATCTATGTTTCACAAACGGAGAATATTCATAAATTTAAAAATAATTTAAAACATAACTAAGAAATGATATTACTCAATTAATTAGTATTTAAGCAATGCATCAATAGGCACATTACAATGACATGTATCTTTTTCAAAGATGTTACCTGTAGTACCTATATTACTTGTATTCGCAAATAAAAATAAATTTGAATTTAAATCAATCTTGATAAAATTATTTCTTGTAAATGGTACTTATTTTAACAAGAGATTCTATTTATTTCATTAAGGTAATCTTGTTCACTAGTGTGTATCGACGAGTTTTTAAATTACCAATTTTATTTTCATACTTAATAGCATTTTTATAATCAAAGTTACCAGTAATAATCTTAATAATATATCTTAGGGAGTTTAGAATGCCTTGTTTGACTCTAAATGAAGGTGATAACTGTTCAAATTGTTCAATACTGGAATTTATTTCAAATTCAGTTTGAAACATTATATTAATTGAATGTTTAGTTTTTTTTTGTCAATATAATTCTAACATGCTTATTTAAGTATTTAAGTTCATGTATCTATTAATATTAAATTCTAACTGCTCATGCGTAACATTTAAATCTGAAACCTAAATTATAATCTACTTTTCATCACTTACACTAACATGGCCATCTCTAAGTATCATACCAATATTAATATTATAAGGCCATAGGAATTATTTTCTGCTCCATGTAATTGTCAATTTAATGTTGTGGTTAAATCTAATTAAAATTATTTGCAAAATGAATGGATATCTAAAACCTTCTGAATTATTATGTGTGGATTCTGAAGTTGGTTAACTATAATTTATTTAATTTTTTTTAAGTAGCTATTGAAACCACTAAGAATATTTTCTAATTCAGTTGCAGTTTGATCTAGAATCACCAGAATCTTAAAAAGAGATGCATCTTTTCCTATAATGTAATTGTTACACAATAAAATATATAGTATATTGTTTGTATATGCAATTTTGTTTATGTCATAAAAAATCTTATAATAAATTCACATTTCTTAATAAATAAACTTGAAAAACATTGATCACCATCAAACATGATGATCAAGCTTGTTGGATCCTTAGGTCTAATTTGAAGAAAGTGACATAGTCTTCCTTGTTCCATTTTTATTAAAAAAAAATCAATACATGTATATTTTTTATAGG
Source organism: Parnassius glacialis (assembly GCA_033319125.1). Classification (NCBI taxonomy): domain Eukaryota; kingdom Metazoa; phylum Arthropoda; class Insecta; order Lepidoptera; family Papilionidae; genus Parnassius; species Parnassius glacialis. Next base: position 11,315,366 of record JAVANC010000002.1, on the reverse strand, counting down.
ATAAGGGGACACAAGAGCACAGTTCACCTGATAGTAAGTGGTTGCTGTGGCCCATAGACATCTACATTTATCCCCGTTTGCGAATCAAAACGCAGATGCGTTGTCACCCATGAGGACTAAGATGGAATGCCTCTTTTCCAGTAAAAAGGGTCGCCGGTTCTCTACACTCACCATACGAAACACAGCAGTGTCAAGCTGCTATTTTACGCTGGTATTCTGTGAGAGCACAACTATACTACTAATATAGCTGCAGCATGGCTCTACCACGTTATACGTACCACATATACAAAAATATTCTGTTAATTATTCTTTTTCTATAATTTTAGCACTTCTTAAGATTATATTTACTTACTATTATATACTTTGTTTTTATTTAATCCAATTTATTTTATTTATAATAACATTTACTTAATTAATAACTGTCAAGTTTTGTGCAGAAGTCAAATAACTTTCAATGATTTTAGTTCAAAAGTTACAACATAGAGCCATAAAGAAATAACCACAGGAAATAACTAGAATGGGACAGGATAGTTAAAGCTTTACTTAAAGTCCGCTCACTGCCATGTCTACCCGTAGAGCTGCTCTTGTCTAGATAGGAAGGTTTCTTCAGCTCCTGATTTAATAAACTTATTTGGTTCTAGGATATCCGGAACTGTGGACAAGACCAATTTGAGTGTACTTGAACTCAGCTGTAAGCTGTGTGCTGGCTGCGCCATATAAGTTTCGGGAGTGGTGCTGAAGCTTTTTAAAAACTACAAATATGTCTCGATGACATTTAATAACTATTACATTACAATAATGTATTAAAACTAATTCAGTGCAATACTGACTTCCTTAACTACGTGATTACATTACTACGATGAGAACTATAATGAATCTTATTCTAAATGCAAGGGCTTTTATAGGGTGGTCAAAACAAGTCAAACACATCAAAAGTTCTAAATAATAAATTAATATTTCTATGTTTATCATTCAGTAACAAAATATGATACTTAATTATTTTATTTATTTCATTACAGGTTACATTAGTGAAGAAAATAGTATCAAAGAAGAGAAACTTGGTTAATATTTTGACAAAGATTGCAACTAACACTTTAGATGACTCAGTTTCACGAAGACTTGTTAAAGCCCAATCGCTGTCAAGAAATAAACATCTATCGGAAATTTTGAAAAAAAGAAATGGTATAAATTACATTTATTTTTTAATAATATCTTTGCTAATACTAGGTAAACCAGGTATAGAAATACAATTAATTACTATATCAAATTAATATTTTGTACAGAGAAATCCTATACAGACGTAACTTAACTTTTCTAATTTAAATTGTACCTAGATCCGGGAGTTATTCAAAATGTAAAATGGTTTCAAATTTTAGAAACAAAATTGTATTTCATTATGGAATATTCTAAGCCACTTAAAATATACTATAAAATAATCTTTGACCTTAAAAAAAATGATTTGTAATAAATCACATAATTTACTTTTCATTACACATTGAAATCAAAATAATCATGCTTAAATAATAAGGATATGAATATACAAGTAGCACCTGCTTTGTCTTAATAGTTTTCCATCTATAAAATGAGTAATGGTAAAAGATTGAAGACTATAGTTATTATATTTATTATATAATAACTATAGTTTTCAATCATATTTATTATATTATTAATTTTATGAAATTACAATTTTAAATGAGAATTTAAGATTACTCATGTGACATTTCAAAATATGTATTATACAAAATATAATTTGCGTTTTATACAGTAATTATTTAGTAGATACATCAAACATATATTTCACATTGTTTTCTATTGTTTTTTGGTTTCCTTGAAATTAACATTTTTCCTGTTTTCTTATAGATAAAACACAAAAAATTCAGTCCTCCTAAAACTGATCACTTGAATAAATTTTTCGATAATTTTTTAGGAACATAATTGATAATTATGTTCTTATTTGGTTTGCTCTATGGTTGGTTTGATAATGTTATTAAATTCCCTTCGTGAATACCACTGTGTACTTCAATTTATATTCTCTCAACCAATATTCTTTTTAACCCGAGGAAAAAAAAGTAATCTCTGTCATCCATTTTTAAGCGGTAGAGCTATGCTGCAGCTATATTAGTGGTTTAGTTGTAGCATGAATGGTTCGGCATGACCAGGGAAGGACCACGCTTTCACAGAATACCAGCGTAAATAGCAGCTTAACGCTGTTGGGTTTCGTATGGTGAGTGTAGAGAACCGGATACCCTTTTTACTGGAAATGAGGCATTCCATTTTAGTCCTCACAGGTGAGAACGCATCTGCATTTTGATTCGTAATCGAGGATAGATTAGATGTCTATTGGCCACAGCAACCACCTTTTACTGGTGGACTGTGTGCTCATTTGTCACCCTTATACTATTAAAAAAATCCTCTTTTCTCATCTCAAGTCTTCTTAGCTGTCTCTTTGCGTTATAATTTTACATGTTTTGCTTTATTTTTTAAATATTTATTTTTATGGCTCTATGCAATATTTTCCTCATTTTGGTAATGTGTGTATTTATTAAGTATTATATTTATTATGAGTTTATTACTATCGGTGGCTAGCTTGCCTGGCAAGGTCGCCATGTAATGACGTTATTAAATGAGACAACCTATATCTGCTAAGTGCTGTTTATTACTACATTAAATTTATAATTGGTATTACATTAGTGGATACCGTGAGCCACACTACAATTGTATAAAGGTTAACAAAGTCTGTTGTTGTAAGCACACAAGTGTCTTTTGGCGAAAGACTTGCAGGTGCAATAACTGTAAAAGTAATTCAATTAAAAAGTACTTTTTTTTAGATGATTTTCACTATGCAAACTCTGGCGCAACAATGGCCTCAACAGCAGAAGTCGTTGAATTTTTCGACACACTGACAGCGTCAGTGGATAACCGGGTGGTTTGCAAAGAGGAAAGTTAAGACGAGTGATTAAACAAACTTCACAACTTCATACTTTTTGGATTGAAGCCATTAATAAAATAAAATAAAAATGGTTTTGTATACTCCGTTCTATATAATAGCAAACATGCTATACAAGAAGGAAAACCTCGACTTGTGCGCATACCATCCCGACAAGGATGGATAACTTGAAAGTTTTATAAGGGTCTACAAATTATTATTTGAACAGTATAATGTAGAATATTATTATCCATTAAATATTAACCAAGACCCTTTAGAAATTTATTTTTGGATGTATAATAGCTATAAAATATAGAAATGTTGACCTAGATGCAAACATATTTATATATGCCTTTAAATATTTGATATTATCTAACATGGTTAGTCCACATTCTCTAATTGTGAAGAGGATTATGGAGACACATTATTAAATGTTAGTGTTGTCTCCTATCCCCTTCACCATCAAGTGCAAAAGAAAAATTGCTGGTGGGTGATGTAGTCATGGAAAAAATTATAGACCACTGCTCAGCTTACACTACTGAATACATTTTGTCAGAAAATATCGAAAGGTATTCGTTGTAAGGATTGCATCAAAACATTACCACTAATGAAAAATTACTTATCTTGTACAGGGATGGTACTCACTTTATTCATAAGTATTTGAATTATAGCTGTATTGGAAGTAATGTAAAATGTAGTTTGAAAAGTAAAATATTAAGCACTTTGAGGTTTTCCTGGCTTGTTTTAAAAAAGTTTTTATTAGGTTACACGGGCACAATTGGTGCAACAAATAATAAAATATTGAAAGGTGACATTCATGAAAAAATAAAAATATTAAAATTTTGGTGACTAAGCCTCACAAAGGCTTGCTTAATGTCCAATCTCTGTCGAAGTATAGAGAAGTTGAATGTTAAACAAATAACTTTATTATTAGTATAATTAAAACAATTTAAAAAACAAAATGGCCAGGTTTACCCTAGATGAAAAATGAATAGGATTTCTAATAAAGAAACAAAACTCCAAACACTACAAACTTAAGGAAAAAATGTTTGTCTTGTCTAACAAACAAATGTTACTTTTTAACACCCTAGTAAGGAGCCAACTGGAATATGCGAGTACAATATGGAACCCAACATACGCTGTGCACTCCCAAAGAATAGAACGTATTCAGAGAGCTTTTACAAGACATCTTGCCTTCATATGTAGTGGAAATTCACATAGGTGTCCCTAAGAAGAACGATTAGCATTTTTTGAAATACCTTCTCTGAATAGTAGGAGAAAAATTCACGACCTGCTGGTATTATATAAAATAGTAAACGGACAGACTGCCTGTTGTGAACTACTACAATACTTTTCCCTAAATGTACCATACAATATCCCTCGTCGTCCAATAACAAAACTGTTACACACTCCTCAATTCAGGACTAAGGGCGCTTTTAGTGTCACGCGGATTTGCTCACGCACGCGGGATTGGACCGCATGCGTAAAATTTCACGCTGCGGATCATACGCAGCATGAGTTTCAGTTTTCTACGGGCTGCGTAACGGTATAGACGTGTTCAAAAATGATCAATGTCAGAAGAATATGTGTCGCTTACATACTTTACAAACGACGAAACAAGAAGACAAGAGTACATGTTGATCCCTTTCTTGAAAATAGGCTTCTTGCTGGGGCGTTTGTTACACGCTTTGGAAAACTACAAAATAATGAACGTAAATTTAAAAATTACTTTCGAATGTCCATTCGTTCTTTTGATGAACTGTTGTGTAAAATTGAGAATAAGCTACAAAAAAGCAGTTTACGAAGGATTACAATACAACCGATTGAGAGGCTCGCTATTACATTAAGGTAAGTTTTAAATTTTAAATATTTAATTTCCTGCTATGATTTAGTGGAAAGGGATTTGAACAGGTAGGATAAACGTTTTTTGACTTCAAATTACTGTCATGTGTAAATTTACATGTGCAAAAAAAAAATTTTGTCATGTACTCTGAAATTTCATTGTTCATAATTTCATTCAATTTCATGTTGAAATTTCATTAAATAAGATTATTTCACTCATAAAATGTCGCCATTAAAGTGGAATCATTCCTACCTTTCATCACACGCTACTTATTATAATATAGATAAAAGTTATAGGTTTGCACATGACAGTAATTTAAAGTCAAAAAAAGTCCTTAATTGGTTTGGGATTGGTACGTTCAACCTACATACACAATCCTTTTTTTTATCTGATAAAGTACACATGGCCACAGATCAAGTTACCCAAAACCAGCATAAATGGAACTCGCGCCTTGCGTATTATCATACTTAGGTAACCCGTCGGAGTCCCGCTTATACTGGATTTGAGTAACTTGATCTGTGCCGTGTGTACAACCGCACTCATATGACTAAACAAACAATTAGAGAGAAACTGGAGAAAAAAAGTTAATCGTACTCATTTTAATAAAAAGAGTTTTATTCATAAATTAAAAAATCAAATTTTACATCATTCATTTCTTTGTAAATTTGTATCCTGAGCGTTGACATTACTTTCGCCTGTAGATGATGTTGTTGCTGGGGTATAAATTACGTCATAAGACGTGATATTAAACAGGCCGCTTTCAGTCGAAATAAGAGTTTCATTGTCATTCACTGCAGCAGAACTAATAGCATTGTCGTTAAGACTCGAAGTATCCTGGATTATACTATTGGTTTGGTAATCTTGATTTATCGGTGACAAACTGTCAAGCTCAGTAAAAGCACTAGAACTTGTTGTAGGTATGGGACTGTAGTATGCAGGTTGTGTTTGACTTTCCATTTCCATAACTATATTTAACACTTTTGTTCTGAACATTAGTTTTTGATATCTAGTGAATCTTTTTAATGAAGGCTGCAGAGACTGAAAGAAAGCCAAATCCTCACTTTCTAGCTCCAGTTGATTAGACTTTAAGCATTCTAATAACTGTGCCTCAAATTCAGATGGTGCTTGCTTTTTAGATTTTACTTGTTTTTGTTTTGATGTTGGGTGAGAACTTTCTTGACGTGAAGTATCTGGTTGCGTGGACTCATTAGGTGTTTCTAAATTACTTTGTTCAGACATTTCTTCACAGAGTGACTCTTCTCCAGCAGTTTCCGTTGTACTGTCTAAGAAAGTCAAAATGTCATAGTAAGAATATTTCTTCTTCTTCTTCTTACTCCCAGAGCCGGATGGCTGATTTTTTTCAGATATCTTGTCTTTCTGGTAAGTGTCCCTTGCTGTTCGCCAGCGTTGTTGTATTTTCTTGTCTGAAATGACAAAATATAATAAGTAAGTGGCAAAAGTACACACAGTTTCAGATCAAGTTACCGAAAACCAGTACCAATAAACGGAACTTGCTAGGGCCTCGCCGGGCGCCGAGTCGTCTACGATAATAAACAACGCATGAGTCCTGTTTATACTGGTTTTGGGAAGCTTGATCTGTGGCCGTGTGTACAAATCTGATATTAGTTGGAAATTTAACTGCATTCGATTAAAGGCCCTCCTTAATTCACACATGTTGTCAACTTTACACTGTCTCATGAAGCATTAGATAAATCAAGCAATATATATATACCTATACAGAGTGGAAAAATAAGGCCGCAGTTGAAGGAAAAGTACCCTTAGGCGCAACGCAAACGGCGGGCCGGCGCAGGCCGGTCAATTTCGCCGCGAACGATAGCGCAAAGTGAATCTTATACTAGACGCAGACGGCGCGGCCGGGGCGGCGCGGCGCAGACATCGACGAAATAATTCATTTTTTACAAAAATAATTAGAACTTCATTTAAGGATTTTTGGAAAAACACCGGATTGAATCGGGCAATTTGTTTATTTGTTACAGTAAAATTTGCCATCATCAAAATTAAGGTGAAAACTTCCGGAAGTCACTAGCGCTGTAAGTTTTTAATTTGTTTTAACAAAAATTTGCTTTATTTGCATCTGTCAACCTTCATGAAGGAGGACATCTTGTAATGTAAATATTGCCTGAAATAAACGATATTTCATTATATTATATTATATATATTTATTAGATTCCTTTCATTTGCCGGAAATTTTACCATAGGGGTTAATTTATACAGAGAAGATTTCTTATAAAATATTTACAGCATAGTTATGTGTCTCAAATCTGCTAAAAGTGGCCACTTTTAGCAGATATGAGATACATAACTATACTTCGAACTTTTCATATGAAATCATAACTGCATAAATACCCCCCTATGATAAAATTTTCGGCAAATCATAGAAATCTAACGTAGCTATAGTACTGTAGTTAAAACGAATTAAAAACTTCTAGCGCTAGCTACTTCCGTGCCCTTTCACCTTAAGGGTATTTATTTTTCTTCTGAAGTAAAATTCGAGCGGTGCATGCTGTCTTATGTCTGATGTCAGCATTATTAATATATTATGTTTTTTTTTTTTTTTTAATTTATTTAGAGAACCACAAACAAGTTTACAATATATCTTATGCTAAAGCTTATGTTCTATTACAATTTATTACTTATCATAAACTCAACGACGATGGTCACATATAGAGTATAAAACATATAATAATTATGTGAGGGACCTAATTTTTATCAAAATAAAGTACCTTAATTTCTAAAATATTGTTGAACATGTATTAGAGGTTAAAGTTTTGTGTGTTTGTGAGTTAGGATGTGTGTGCGCGCATGCGCGTGCGCGCGCGTATTTGTGTGTCTGTGCATGTACATATATAGTCATTGGTTAGATAATTTTATAGTTAGTGTTAGTAGTTAATGTGTTCAAGACTTTAAAAGAGACATTAAGTGTTTAATAGCAAGTTAACTATCTGTCTATTGTATGATCTGGTACTGCAAGAAAATAAATCTACCGAATTAAATTTTTTATTGTACGTGTCAACCATACGATGAAGGGGAGATCGGATACCAGCGTTTGTCCGAGATCTTGACACAGCAAATAGTGAGTGAGGACGCAAAGAACGCATACGTGCGCGAGGTGGTACGGAGTAACTAATACGATTAATTATATCTGTGCAATCATACTTGTTATTGCACAGATCATAAAGTAATCTTGCCTCAAGTTGAGTGCGTCTAGACCTTAAGTCTAAGAGTTTATATTTTGTTAAAAGGAGCACATACGATAAACGTTTACGGTGATATTTGTAGTTAACGCGACGCAAGAACTTTTTTTGTATCATTTCAATGCTATGATTATATTTTTTATAAAGTGGGTTCCATACAGGTACTCCGTACTCCAATTGAGGCCGGACCAAAGATTTAAAAAGATAGATTAAAGTGGTGGGGTTTCTAAATTTAGTAGAAGAACGCATAACAAGTCCGTACATTTTAAAAGCTTTACTAATTATGTTTTGTATATGAATATCAAAATGTAATTTGCTATCAAAAGTCACACCCAAATCCCTTATATTATTCACCCTTACAATATCTGTACCTTTAAGAGAATAGTTAAAGTAGCTTATATTCCGTTTTTTTGTGAAAGTGATTACTTTACATTTATTTAAGTTGAGTCGTAAATTATTAAGAGCACAGTAATTGTTAAATCTATCAAGGTCTTCTTGAAGCAAATAGTGATCCTCTATCCTATCGATGCATTGATATATTTTGAGATCATCAGCATATAAAAGGAAACGACTATTTTTAAAACAATTTTTAACATCATTTATGAAGATCACAAACAAGAGAGGACCTAAAATGGAGCCCTGTGGGACGCCAGAAGTAACATTAGCAACATCGGACTCAGAACCTTTAATAACAACCTTCTGCGTTCTATTAGAGACATACGACTTAAACCATCGCCAGAGATTACCGCGTATACCATTGAAAGCTATTTTCGCCAATAGTATTTTATGATCAACAGTGTCAAATGCTTTCCGGAAATCAGTATAAATACTGTCAGTTTGTGTATTGGTGTCAAGCGCGTTAAATAAATCTGATGTGTAAGTGAAAAGATTAGTTATTGTAGATCGCCGTTTGACAAAACCGTGTTGTTCATCTAAGATAACATTATGCAAGAGGGGGTAAATAGCATCATGCACCAAACGCTCAAAGACTTTAGAAAGAATGGGCAGTATTGATATTGGTCGGTAATTCATAACGTCAGTTTTTGATCCATCCTTGAAAACTGGGACTATTCTTGCACTTTTCCAAATGTCAGGAAATATTCCATCGGATAAGCATTTATTGTAAAGGTAGGATAAAGGAATATCAATTACAGTTGCAGTTTCCTTGAAGAAAACACCTGGTATGTTATCTATCCCAGCGCCCTTCGATATATCTAACATTTGCAGGGCTTTACGTACCTGAAATCTAGTCACTTTGATGTTATGAATAGTAAAGTCAGATGTATTTTCAAGTGGTATGCAAATATCATCAATATCAAAATCATCTGATACAGATGATTGTTGAAACACAGATTGAAAAAACTTGCTAAATAGATCACAAGACTCTTTTGAACTATGAGCAATTGAACCTTTATATTGTATACTACTTGGAATCTCTGAAATGTTACGGCGTTGAGATATGAACTTCCAAAAGTATTTAATGTTATATTTTATGCTATTTTCAACCTTCGCCATGTATATTTTATAGCATTTTTCTGATAATGTTTTAAACTTTTTTCTATATATTGAAAATATATTATAATTAGAATTATTGTTATATTTTTTCATTTTAACCCAAGCTCGATTTTTTTTATTAAATAGATTTATTAATTCAGGAGTAAACCAGGCAGGATACGAATAAGACCTAATATATCTTTTGGGTACATGTAAATCAATAATACTGTAAGTTTTTTCATAAAATAATAAAACTGCTTCCTCAGCACTTTTATTTAAAAAGAAAGCATCCCAATCAATATTCGCTAATTTTTGCATAATTTCATTATAGTCCGCGTTCCTGTAACAGTAGTTGAGATATGGTTTAAGCCGGATGTATCCATGATTTGCATCATACGCAACCGACACACAAAAAGGTGGGTGATGTTTATCCGCAGGAACTAACGCATTTGATATCGGTGACAACTCACAGTCTGTTTTATTGGTGAAAAAAAGATCCAAAATACGGTCTTTGTCATTTCTTAAGGAGTTTAATTGATAGCAATTTAATACCGCCATAAAATTATTTATTTGTATGTGAGATTGGTTAAGATCGCTGATACAAGGATATTGCCCATAGGATTCATTATTCATCCAAATTAAGTCAGGTAAATTAAAGTCACCAACAATAAAATAATCTGTTACACTAGTATTCTCGTCAAGCAACTTATTTTGTAACATATTTAAGTAACTAAGATAAACCTCATGGCATTGTTTTGGCGGAATGTAAACTGCACCTATAAAGAAACACCTTTTCGCAACTTTAAATTCGATGAGTATTTGGTCGATAACGGGTGGGAGCGGGGAGGAAGTCATAGTGACGGGTGCGCAGCCGGCAGAGCACAGTGTGCGCTGGATCGCAATCAACACGCCACCTCCATCACGGCGGCCGCTTCCCGCTCGATCTCGATCCGCGCGGAATACCCTATACCTATTGTCTATGTATTCGTTATCGGTTATGTCTGCATGCAGCCACGTTTCAGTTAGTATTATTATATCGTATGATTGAGCAAGTATATTCATAAAAAGTGTATGTAGTTTGGTTCTAAGACCACGACAATTCTGGTAATAGATAGAAATATTCTTATCCATTTTTAAATATAACAATATTATGTGTTGTTAGTAAAAGGTAGTTAAAATTATAAAAAAGAAAACTACTTAGATTATGGTTATTATAGGTTTTTGCATACCAGATTGGCCTTACTTTAGTAATTATATAAATAAGTTTAAATAGTAACCAGTAAAAAATATATTTTATTTCTCCTACTTGACACACATTTGTAGTTAACGAGTTTGATTTTAGTAAACATGCACAGATAGTATATTCGCCCGATAGTCCCATGGTTGAACATTCATTATTTATATAAGTATAGCTAAGACAAAACAATATCAATAGAAAAGATAACTTAGGATTTAATTTTCTTGAGGTCTTGCTCGCTTCGCACAGCAAAAATAGGAGATGTCTCAGTTTGACGCACCAAAACAGTACCGTGCTTAATCCAAGTGAATTTATAATTGTTCTTAATGGCTTGTTGACGGCACAATCGAAATAATTGTTTATTTTTAGCTGTTAGATGTTCGTTGATGTACACGTTATGTATAGTACCAGGTACCGCCAGCTGGTCGGATTTTAAACCTTTGTTTGCCCGTGCTGCTGTGATGAAGTTGTCGCGGATTATTTTCGTTGTAAATTTTATAATCACATTTTTTGGACGCGAACACTTTTTATCAAAGTGTGGCACTCTATGGGCTGATACAATGTCCGATTTGCTGACAGGGTGTTTGATGACAGAACCAACCTTCTCAATAATTGATAGAAGGTTTTCATCACGTCGTTCTGGTAAGTTAGCAATCTCAACGTTATAAAGCCGCGCCTGTTGCTCCATTGCATCAATTTTGTCTTGTAATAGGTTAACCTGGCTGGTTACATCATCGCTCAATTTCAGCTGGCTTTCTACCTGTGTCAGGCGCGTTTCAACACTATCCTGCCTTTCCATCGTATAAGATAAGGATTTGTCGATTGTATCCAATCGATCTCCTAACTCTTTAAAAGAGTTATTTATGATCGCTGATATTTTCTTCAGTTCTCGATCAATAACAGAATCGATTGAATTTCTGATACTTTCGGCAATGGTGATGTCCAACTGTAATTTCCATGAACTGAGCTGATTATTTATGTTTTGCTCAACGAACTCCAGTATCGGCTTAATATTTTTATCATCAGGCTGCTTGCGCTTTCGGAAACTCACAAAAGTATTATCATCAGCACCACACGTTTCGGGTAGTTCTGGATTTGACGAATATTTTAGCCTCTGTGCCGGAGGTGTTGTTGGTGGTGGAGTACGCTGCATCTTGTTATTTCGTGTGTATGACAGAAACGAAAAAATCTACGCTGTCCTTTCTTAGAGGGGGTGAAGTATGCACGCCCCGCTGCAATGAGTCCAAGAAGCGATGCCAAAATAGGATGGAGAAAGCGATCTGAGTGAACAAGCGATATAGTCACAATACGTCACTGTTACAGCTACACACACTATTTTCACACTTTTTGCAAGATGATAGGGTATAAGTTACAATGTTCTGTAATGTTAAATTTTGCAATAAATTTTACACACGTCCTCTCTTTATGGGTCCTGCACGACGAATGTTATCATATTATTAATATATTGTTTTTGTTTTCAGATATTTGGCAACTGGTAATACATTCACTGATCTACACTATTCCTATGTGATTGGAATTGCAACAATTAGCGAAATAGTAAGACAAGTTTGTTACATAATATGGATTGAACTAAAGTCTGAATGTATTCCACAGCTTAATGGGATCAAATGGAAAGAAATCGCAGAGGGATTTCTCACATATACAAATTTTCCTAATTGCTTGGGTGCAATTGATGGAAAACATATAAGAGTGATTCGGCCGCCGCACAGTGGATCACTATATTTTAATTATAAGAAATATTATTCTGTAGTGCTCCTCGCAATGTGTGATGCTGATTATAATTTTACATATATTAATGTCGGTACCAGTGGAAGCAACGCCGATTCAACCATCTTTAGAAGGAGTCAATTGTATACGAAACTGGAAAGTAACACGTTGGGTATCCCTGACCCGCAAGAGTTGCCTATTATTTGCCCCGAAGTAGCTTATCCATCTAGTGTAAGAGCAAAGTTGCCGTTCGTGATAGTGGGAGACGAGGCATTTGGTTTATCATCACATGTGATGCGGCCTTATGCTCGTGATAATTTACCTTACAAAAAGAAAATATTTAATTACCGTCTGTCCAGAGCTAGAAGGTACATAGAATGCACTTTTGGAATTATGTCAAATAAATTTAGAATATTTCACAGATCCATGAATGTCAAGTTAGATCTAGCACAATTAATAGTCAAGACGGCATGTGTACTTCACAATTTCATAAGGAAACGGGATGGCTACAAGGTCAGCCATACATTTGTCACAAATGGTTTTACGGGACCACTACCCAGGCAGCAGACTGAAAGTAGTAATACGTCGGCAAGTAATATCAGAGATATATTTGCAGATTACTTTATCAATGAAGGAAAAGTCTCCTGGCAACACCTATATATAATTAATTAACTAAACTCAAAAGGTTTTAGAAGGTTTTTGATGTTATTTGTGAATTAAATAATTATGCTTATATTAATAAAGTAATGATGCTTGTATAAATAAAATAATGAACCAAACACATACCCGCCTCTTTTCTTTCCTCTTTGCTCAAATTTTCGTAGTTAGGTGCCAATTCCTTCAAAATATCTCTCCATGCAGCCTCCCTCGCGTCCCTGTTTTTGTATAATTCATTGCGTTTATCCCACAAAACGGGCCGCAGATGAACTTCAATGATTACTCGTTCTGTATCGATTTTCATTTCGGTAGTACAATACGGCGCGTGCGCCCCGCTCGACTCTAAAATGGGCACTGAAGTTGTAGGCAGCGCTTACGCATGCGGATACCCCGCACCGGGGTGACGCCCCGCACAGCGCCCCGCGTCCCGCGTGCGTTTATCACGCTTTACAATAGATACCTATATGAAATTGTTCTTTGCGGATGCTACGCATGCGGTCCAATCCCGCGTGCGTGAGCAAATCCGCGTGACACTAAAAGCGCCCTAACATGGGGTCATACGCTCCGGTACCGCGAATGTGTGACACCTATAATTCACTCTGTGGTGTGTTGCCTATTGTCGATATTTTTCATGATACTTTCCCTAAATATAGAAAAAATGTAATAGATCACTATTATAAATAATTTGTGAATAATTTAATTATAATTTAATATCCACGTTCCCTACAGCTGTTGCTTAGTTATGTGCATGTTTTTTATTGTCTTGGTTATAAATTATCTTTAAGTATTATTTTTTGTGACATATTTCTTTATAAGCTATTGTAGCTCTGCCCTGTCTTAATTTTTATACCTATATGTAGTATTTTGTAATGCTGTGTCACCTATAAGGGTGCACACATCAGTCCCTAGATTAAGCTCACGTTCAATTAAATGTAATAATGTGTGCACTGCTGGTGTCCTATGAATAAATAAATAAATAAATGTTATATAGACCAAATAATAATTTAGCATATCCTAGCGAAAAGTTCGTTATCTTATACAGGGAAGGTACTCACTTATTCATAACTATTTGAATTATAGCTGTTTTAAAATTAATATAAAAAATAACTTGTAAAGTAAAATATTGAGCACTATGATTAAATACGATTCCTGTGGCTTAATTTATTTAATTTGATACTTGCTTTATATAATGTACAATAAATATTGCTATGTTTTCGTCAAATTGTACCTATAATTTAATCCTAAGATTATGTGTGTATGTATATGATGTTGGTATGCTTGAATAAAAAATAAATGTAAATGTATTATAAGTGTTTCATTAAATAATAGTATTCCTGTATAATGCACTTGTGTCGATATCGATAAAATAAGAACACCACTAAACATCGATATCGATGATTTGAAGGATGTGTGCTTGCAATCTCTAAGCTATATTTTTTTTATTTTTTTTTATTACATCTGTCAAAATGGGCGACTGCAGCGCCAAAACGCATAGTTGGGAAACTTGACTAAAAGTCACTGTCGTATCTGTAGCTTGCTACATATATATTTATCTATGATTTGCTTGTTTGCGGTTGCGGCGGCAAATTAATTTTATTGCTTGTTATTATTTTTAAAGGAATAAGTTATTATGTTATTCTACTCATTCTTTAAATCATTAGTTGGTAAAGATGTGGTTGTAGAATTGAAAAATGATCTCAGTATTTGTGGAACTTTACATTCCGTTGATCAATATCTGAATATAAAATTATCGGATATAAGTGTCATAGATCCGGATAAATATCCTCACATGCTGTCTGTGAAGAATTGTTTTATTCGTGGTTCCGTGGTACGCTATGTACAATTACCAGCAGATGAAGTTGATACCCAATTACTTCAAGATGCAGCTAGGAAGGAAGCGACAGTATCAACAAGATAGTCACTTCAAACTGTAATCTAACCTAAAGTGCACTGGACTGAAAATAGTTGTAAATATTTAAGCGTAAGCCGTTTGTAATAAATTTTCATCTCAAATAAATATTTCGTTTTTCTACCAAAACTTATTATTTTGTTGGTTCTTAATTTTCTTTGATTAGTTATCTACATAAGTTACATACATAACATTGTTTAAATATTACATATTACATGATTTAAGACATGAAATTGAAACTTTCTAATTTATACAAATATATGGTATGTATATAAGTATATGTGTAAATGTAAAAAAAAAATGTATAGTAAGGCTTGAGCCGAGTGGCCTCACTGTCTGTCCTAAGCAGTATGGGAAGAATAGAATTTGGCATATGTCACCTCCAACACCTTACTCTCTTACAGTGTCCAGATCCAGAGTTGTAGCAACTTGAGTTTTTTCTAACTGGCTGCTGCAATATTTGCATTACAGAATAATTACGCTGTTTACCAATACTTTGTTGCCGAGAACAACTGTAAGGATGTGGTTTACAGACATATCCTTGAATTATACTAGTAGCCACATAATAACTAGAAAGTCTAATGTTAGACAAGTCAAAACAAATAATGAACTGTTCTTTCAACTATTCTGTTGACTCAACACACAGCACTCAATTTTATCTAATGAATTATTAACAGTGTTCTTTGAAATACTTAAAGTACCATAAAGTAGCTGGACTTTGGACTCATTATAAAAGCACAAAGGTAAAGTTTCACATTAGAAACAAACCTTCAGTGCCTCTACTTTTATTAATTTTCTTCATTTGATTGATGGTCGAACCTCATGACAACCAAACCGTCTCAGGATTAGTATTACACAGTACTGGTCTAATTTTTTCAGGTACTCTTTTATGGTACAGGCTATACATCCTTGGAATACTGTTCCCATTGATATTAACCGGTTCAGTGCGGATGGCATGCCAGGCGTGCCGTCGATTACTTTTGCGTGTGGCGTATGACACACGAGTCATGTCTTTTTAAAAATCGTTATAACTTGCTCAAATTGCGGTTTTGGAAAATTTATCCAGAACAAAATATTCATTATTTTGCAAGTAGTTCATGCATGCGGTTTCGTTTCTGGATATATTGAAAAATTTGAAATTTTTAGGGGTTGACAACCTTTCTTTAATTTGTACATGGTACTCTTTTTACTTTGTGGGTTTTCAATCATGTTGTGGAAAAATAGTCTAATAAGTAACAAATAATAGCACTCATTGCGATCGCTCACAAACTCTAGTTGTAAATAAATTTCTGGAAAGCAAGTGTCCTGTTAAAAAAAAACAATGCATTTGTCTTATTGTTTAATTTTGCTTAAAATGGTTGAACTGCCGTCGTATTACTATCATATGGCCGAATAGACCTACGAAGTACCATGTGCTCTTGTGATATGATATAAGGTTTATTTTTGCTTGAAACAGTTTGAAACTGTTAATACATAAAAAAAGTTCGCTAATAAATAGTCTTTTGTCAATCCGCCGCCGTATAGCGCCGGCATTTGTTTCCTTTTGAAAACATTTGTTTTGCTATTCTTACTAATTAGACGTTTTCAGATCGACTTGACTTTTACATTTGTATAACATTAAATAATATTTAACATTTGTAAATATCAATGAATCATGAACCTTATTTTTTTCCAAATTGAGGATCTTGATTGTTTCATATTTACAAATGTTATTATTAGGTGAAAATTTAATTTAATAAGGACCAAGGTTTTCCAGAGTGATTTAGCTGTACCTACTTATATAAATGATTTTTTTATAAAACAAAAAATAGTACAAAAGGTTTGTAATCTCTGCATAAAAAAAACACTCAATTTCAAAGAAAACACATAGAAAAACACGTAGTTACCCACTAAAAACAAGTATCATTCCGTTTGTAACTGATGTTTGATGTCAAATAAACTTAATTAGGTCTAAATAAGTAAAAAAACCATAAAGAACATTACTTTTACACATGGCTGATGGCACAATACACGCCAGTCTGGGGCGCATGAAACGCCAAACGTGTCATGAAATATTTGTTCGCCGCCACAGCTAAAAGTTGTCGAAAATTGTTACCGCAACGAATCGGTTAATAAAGCAACCAATGTAAACTTTAAAGTATTTCTTCAACATTACCTGAGGACTGACACTTTTTTTAATGAAAATATTTATTTATATATTCATGTGTATGTTTATATTTTAAGTTTATAAGCATGTATACACATTTTATACAGGGTTATTGTGCAAAAACTGGCAAAATTTGCAGAGAAGGTTCAGAACAAGTAACATGGCCAAATGGTGAAGACAAATTAATTAAAAATGCACGGTAATGCATTATTTTAAACATACACACACGCGCACACACACACACACACACACACACACACACACACACACACACACACACACACACACACACACACACACACACATACTATGTATATACATAGTAGAACCTCTGTAATTCGAACTTCAAGGGAGATGCCAACAAAAATTCGAGTTATAGTTTTCTACAGAAAGATTTCGATTTAGGTGGATTTTGTAAGAAAATATACGACTTGTAGATGTTTAGATTCATTCATTTAGATTTAGATTAATATACCAGTGGTCCACTAACACTAATGTTTTGGTTCCGACACTGCTTAAACTATTTAACCAATTCATTGCAGCACCAATTTTCGACAACTTTTAGCTGTGGCGGCGAACAAATTTCATGAAACGCCTGTCGTGTCAAGCGCCACAGAAGTTGTTGACACGCCTACTGTGCCATGAGCGATGTGTAAAAGTAATGTTCTTTTTTTTTTGCTTTTTTTACATGTGTAGACCTGACTAAGTTTAGTTGACATCAAACATCAGTTGCAAACGGAAGGATACTTGTTTTTAGTGGCTAACTAAGTGTTTTTCTACATGTTTTCCTTGAAATGGAGAGTAAGTGACTTTTTTATGCAGTGCAAACCTTTTGTACTAGTTTTTGTTTTATAAAAAAAAATCATTTATATAAGTAGGTACAGCTACATCACCCTGAAAAACCCTGGTTTTTATTCATTTTTACCATGTGCTCTTGTGATATGGTATAAGGTTTATTTTTGCTTGAAACAGTTTGAAACCGTTCATGCATAAAAAAAGTTCGCTAATAAATAGTCTTTTGTCAATCCGCCGCCGTATAGCGCCGGCGTTTGTTTCCGTTTGAAAACACTTGTTTTGCTATTCTTACTAATTAGACGTTTTCGAATCGACTTTACTTTTACATTTGTATAAAATTAACTTATATTTAACATTTGTAAATATAAATGAATCATAAACCTTATTTTTTTTCCAAATTAAGGTTCTTGGTTGTTTGATATTTACAAATAATATTAGGTGAAAATTTAATTTAATAAAAATCAAGGTTTTTCAGGGTGATTTAGCTGTACCTACTTATATAAATATTTTTTTTTATAAAACAATAAATAGTACAAAAGGTTTGTAATCTCTTCATAAAAAAAGTCACTTACTCTCAATTTCAAAGAAAACACGTAAAAAAACACGTTGTTACCCACTAAAAACAAGTATCCTTCCATTTGTAACTTATGTTTGATGACAAATAAACTCAATTACGTCTAAACAAGTAAAAAAAGCATAAAAAAGAATATTACTTTTCTCTCTGTGGTGCTTGACACGCCAGGCGTGTCATGAAATATATGTTCGCCGCCACAGCTAAAAGTTGTCGAAAATCGGTGCCGCAACGAATCGGTTAATTTGGAAAAAATAAGGTTTATGATTCATTGATATTTAGTGTTATATATTATTTAATGTTACAATAATGTTATATATTTATTATTTGGTATATTATTCAGGGGTATAAAAATAAAAAAATAAAAAAGGTTCTCGAGTGGCGGCCTCGTACCTGCGAAGTGTAGGGCTTCCCCCCACTAGATGGAGTGACGACCTGGTAAGACATGCAGGAAGTCGATGGATGCAGGTGGCTCAGGACCGTACTTTGTGGCATTCCTTGAGGGAGGCCTAAGTTCATCAGTGGACTTGTGAAGGGCTGTAATGATGATATTATTCGGCGAGCATGTGACTATTCTATGATACCGAAGTTACCGCGGTTTCAATATGGTTTAGCTGTGCTGCGTGTTCTATGGGAATGAATGTAATATAGCAATGATTTTTCATTTTTTTAGAACTAAATTTAAAATGCAAGTATTCAACCATTTTAAGCAAAATTAAACAATAAGACAAACGCATTGTTTTTTTTTATTAGGAGACTTGTTTTCCAGAAACTTGTTTACAACTTGAGTTTGTGAGCGACCGATATGTGAGCTATTATTTGTTTCTTATTAGAGTATTTTTCTACATGTTTTAAAAAACAACTAAGTAAAAAGAGTACAAGTTAAAAAAAGGTTGTCAACCCCTAAAAATTTCAAATTCTCAAAGTATCCAGAAACGAAGTTGTAGGCAAGAATTACTTGCAAAATAATGAATATTTTGTTCTGGATAAATCTTCCAAAAACGCAATTAGAGCGAGTTAGATCGGTTTTAAAAAAATGACGCGATTCTGTCATACCGGTTAAGTGATTACTATATCCAAGCCACGAAATACTGCAATTCCAACCACCACCAATTTAAATTTTTTTCGTGATATCTGATTAGTTTTTAATTATTGTTGACAGAATACTTATTGGTAGTTAAATTGTTGAGCAACATCTTTCTTCTCTTGACAGCTCTTCACAGCTTCGAGCAATTATAACTTTTCAGCGGGACTCAAAGATTTCATTTTACTTTTCACAGCACTCATTTTTTGTTTGTATACTGTTGTAAAAATTGATGTGTATTGCTGTAGAACCAAACTAATTCTGATTTTTTCTGATTATTTCGACATAAAGAGGGTCAAGATTTCGAGCAATTGAAGTTGAAGGGAAGGGAATAAAACATTTTTTCGAGTTATCGTGGTTCGACTTACACAGGTTCTTTGTATATGTATATATGTACTTAGTAGTAAGTATATATATTTTTAATATAAAGTTAATATGTTACACACCTGCCAACAATTGTCTTTGGCACCTACGTTGTCTTCTTCTGCGCGCGCCTTAGCGCTGCAGGTTCAGGCCTCGGGGCATCTCCCCCATTGCCTGGGTGTTCATCTCAGCCCATAACTATGGGCCGGTCATGGATGCCTTCTTGGCATTTATCCATTTACTACAGCGACGCGGGTTCAATTCCGGTCGCTGTAAGTTGGTTGTCAGTAATATTTGGCAATCTTGTAAATATGGTCGGGTGTCTATGTTGGCCTTTCTGTGGCATTGTGGGTTTTACTCAACTCCCTAATCTATATAGGGAGGACTTCTCTTGGTAATGGTCGCCCGTCCGGGGGGCGGGCGCGAAGTTGTTGAGGTGAGGGTGTGGCCCGTTGTCAGCGCGGTTAAACATACCGCGCGCCAACCGGACCACAAATTCTTCGAGGTCTTCAATTTTCAGGTCGGCCGCTATCACGTCGTTCCGGACGTAGCGACCAGCACCGACAATGGTCCTTAATGCCAAATTCTGTTGGACTTGCAGTCGCCGCTTCTGTCGGTCGCTCAGGAGTGCATACCAGGCCGGAGCAGCGTAAGTTAAATTAGGTCTTATGTACAGTTTGTATAGCTTCAACTTCGTCTTCAGTGGTAACTTGGATGCCAGTACGGGACGCAGCGCCGCCCGCGTACCTCTCGCATTGCGGACGACGAGATCGACGTGCGCGGTCATGCGCAGCATTCTGTCGGTCCGGCATCCAAGGTACGTCACGGTCTTCTGGTATGCAATTTCCTGTCCTCTGAGCGTTAGTGGTGGTGGGAAGTTCCTATAGCGGCGAGTGAGCAGAGCGGCCGTCTTACCAACATTGACGGCCATCCTCCACTCATCCAGCCATGCTGGCAGCAAGTCCAACAGCCTTTGCATCCTGGCGACTGCGATGTGGGCTCTTCTGGACGAGGTGAAGTAGGCGCTATCGTCCGCGTATAGCGCCAGTTCAACGTCGTCCTCCCACTCTCGCAGGTGTCCTTCCAGTGTTGGGATATCGTTGGTATAAGCCGCGTACAGGACTGGTGACAGACAGCTGCCCTGTGGTACGCCGGCTCTGATGGTCTTCATTGCGGACATCGCGCCCTCTACGCAGACGTAGAACTTCCTGTCAGCCAGGAATGACGCCACTAGCCGCAACATAGCAGGAGGGATACTGGTTTGTTCTTCTAACTTGTAGAGTAAACCAGAGTGCCACACTCTGTCGAACGCCTTCTCTATATCGAGAACGACGCCCAACGATGTGCGGCCGAAGTTGTACTCAGCCGCTAAGTAGTGCAGCACCCTGGTCAGCTGTGTTGCTGATGACTGGTCCCTCCTGAATCCGTGCTGCTCCGCCCGAAGTTGGATGCACGGGCGGAGGCGTCTTAGCAGCAGTCTTTCTAGCAGTTTAGCTATGTGCGGTAGTAGCGTAATCGGCCTGTAGCTGACAGCTCTACGCCTGTCCTTCCCGGGCTTCGGTAATACAATCACCCTCCCTATCTTCCATTCCTCCGGGAAGTGGGATGTCCGCAATATTCCATTGTAGAGTCGTCCGATCTCTATTAGTGTCCTATTGGGCAGCTGTCGAAGCGCAGCGTTGGTGATCCCGTCGTGCCCCGGCGCCTTCCTGGGTTGCAGGCGGGCTACTGTCCTTCGCAGTTCAGCGGGGGAGGTGTACCACTCTCCTGCAAGCGGTGGCGCGGGCGATGACAGGAACTCCTGCATGCGGCTCTCCTTCCGGGCATGAAGATCCATGAACTCCGCACTTGCTGGGTTCGGCATAAATTGCTCCTCGAAGTGCTCTACTAGGATATCCGCTCTACCCTTGGCGTCATATCGACGTTCGTCCGCGCTGTTGGTCAGCGGGCATACGGCAGGTCGTTTTTTGGTCAACTGCCGGTTCAATTTGTAGAGCGACGCATCTTGCTCGTCTGCCTTCACTATGCGCCGCTCCCAGGCCTCTCCTCTGTGGGCCTGGATTGCAACCGACAGTTCATCAAAAATCCGATTTAGCTGAGTCTTCAGTCTTGGGCAGCGAGTGCTCGCCCAGAGCTTCCTTAGCGCCCTCTTGCGCTTTATCTTCTCGCGTATTGGTCGCGGCAGGACGTCTCTTCTAGTTGTTAGTGGGACGACCGTAGAGGCCGCGTCGAGGGCTTCTTTGATGGTGTTGGTTATTCTTGTTGCAACGGCCTCTACGTCGTCCGCTGTACTAATAGGTGTGAAGACTGGAGGTCTCTCCTGCAGGTGTTGATGGTAGAGCCCCCAGTCTATTCTAGTCTTGAATGCTCTGGGCGGCGTAGTCACTGCCCTGAGGCCAAGGGTAATTAGTATCGGGAGGTGCTGTGGGTCCATGTCATACAGCACCTCTACCACAATCGGGTAGTTGACGTTCCTAGAGAGCACGATGTCCAATACGTCCGGACTTTTGCGTGTGTCTGTAGGGACGTGTGAAGGTTCCTCGGGACCTAAAACGTCGTAGTTGTTCTCCTCCGCATCTTCGTATAGTGCACGACCCGGCGGGTTGATCAATCTTGATCCCCACGCCGGGTGTTTGGCGTTTAGGTCCCCGGCGATGATGGTGGGCGTCGTGCTTTCCATTACCGTCCGGACGTCTGAGGAGTGAAATGGAGTCCCTGGCGGGCGGTATGCTGCGTAGATCCTTAGTTCCTCGCCCGCCGCCTCCATTTTTATGCCGATGGAGCGCATCGTTCGGTAATCAGGTAGCTCTAACTCTTGGTGGACGATGTCTCTCCTCACTAGAACCGCCGTGCCTCTATAGGCGGTCCCGTGAGGATTGACTTCGTCCCGCCTATAGATGTGAAAGTTTGGCAGCTTCAGATGCGTTGATGGTCTAAGTTTCGTCTCCCCCAGCAAGATCACTTGAATGTCCTGTTGTTGAGCGACTGTACGGAGTTCATGGATCCTCTGCTGTATCCCGTCCGGGTTCCAATAGAGGAGGCGCAGGTTACCGTTACTCTCCTCCGTAATGCGGGGCCAGTAAGGTTGCAAGCGCCTTCATCACGGCGGTGATGGGATCAGTCCCGGCCCTTATGTCGGCCAGGACTTGGGAGCCGACTTTGACAGCTATGCCTACCAGTCTTTGGATGGCATCAGCTGTCTCGAAGTCGGTTGATGGTGTTGGAACTGATATTCTTGTTCTTGGTACTGGCCTCGGGACATTGGATTTCACAATCGGTTCTTCTTTACGTTGGGTAGAGCGCGCTTTATATGTAGAGCGGGCTCTATGTTCCGATAGAGCCCTTTCCGGCGCTCTACCCTCGCTGGTTTCTCTCCTAGTAACCTGCGCCTTTGCGGCTGTTGTTACTTGCGGTGTCGGCGTAGAGGTCACAGCCTTAGGAGGTAGAGGCTGCTCCTTATTTTTTCTTTTCCTCCCCCGCTTCCTCTTCTTTGGGGGCTAACGCTCTACTGCGTCATTAGCGGGGGGCTGAAGAGTCGCCCCGGTGGTTGCCTTTGCTTCTGTAGGTTCCACCGTTTCCATTGGTGTTTCGGGTGGAGGGGGGGCTGATTGCCTACCCTTTCCTCTCACGGTGGTCCACCCGTCTTCCTGGATTGTAACTGCTCTTGAGCGGCGCTGGGGATTCTTCTTCGGGTCCTCCGGGAGTAGGCCCGGCAGGGTAATCCCTTGCCTCCTGGCGACCTTCCTAAGGACTGGACAGCGGCGATCGTTGGCGGTATGGTTTTGTGCGCAATTCGCGCACGTTGGCTCTTCCTCTCTACCCTTTGGCACCTGGGGTTGACTGGCAGAGAATGACACATAGCATAACTCTATGGAGAACACCTTGAAAATATTACTCCTTTCTGTTTTGACAGTGGACAAATTAAGAATTAACAGCATTGTTGTTTCTACTTACAGTAGTGAAAAGTTGGAAGAATCATAATGTCCAGAAAGCAATATTGTAATACATACTTTTAAAAAGCATAGCTTATTCCAGATGTACTCCAATAGATGGAGGTATAACCATAATATCACATTACCAGCATTTTCAACAGCTGGAAAAAGAATGTGTCAACTGGCAAGTATTATTTGAAATATTTACCTACACTCAGCACTAGAACAGCAGCGGGTAGCTGCTGCACAAAACAAAAAATGCCTCCTCCCCATTCTCAAAGTATCTTAAAAATATAAAAATAGTACAACTCTTCTACATTCTTCATATATTATTTAAAAATGAATAAAACAATATAATGTATTCTTATTATTTGCCATGTCCATGGCAAGTGTCATTTCCCCTCAGTCCAGTCATGTCCCCTGTGACCCTCCCCTTCGGACCGCACCTGGGTTGAATCGAGTGAGCGAGAGGTTGCGTCACTCTAGCGGAACGTCATATCGATGGTAACGAGGTGGAATTGAGAGTATATCGAGAAATCCCCACTTGGTGGTGCAGTATAAAATTCATAGATCGGGAGATGGTGACAGAAAATAGTCTCCCATTTTCTCCTGCATGCCTTTTTAAGAATTGATAACTAACCCTAAAATATGAAAGATGCAATTTAAAAACACGGAAATGTTTTATATATTTTATGAAACTTTCATTATTATTTAAAATACGATCGTGTTATTTAATACACATGCTATTTTCGGTATATACTTAAAATAATATGTTTTTATGAAATACAAAACGGCATGCAAATAAAAAACGCGTCTATAATATAAATAATAAAAATAATAAAAGTAAAAAAATTCTATTTAATTTTTTGCAACTTTTGTTATTATTTATAATATAATGATCATGTGCAACATGCATGCCATTTGTATTTCAGAATTATTTGGTCATAAAATTAATATTTATCTTTATTAGAAGTAGTTTGAAATCACGGAAAAGTTTTATAGAATTTTCACAACATTTTCCTAATATTTTCCACCTTTGTCATACGAGGGGTGCATGCTAATTTTCGTAGAGTATTTTTGAGATAAAAAGAACTAATTTTTTACAACGGCATGCAATTTGTAAACACGGAAATGTTCTATTTTTTATTTTTATTTTTACTTAACCCTTTGAGCCCCGTCGGCCGTTGCGAATTGCATGCCATCAATTATTATAGCTTAAATGTGTTCCAACTACGTTATATTACAAAGGCATGCAATATAATGTCACGGAAAAATACTAAAATTCTTTACACAAAGAGAAGCCATTTTCTTTATGACGTGCAAGCGCGCAAGGGCTCGTAACCCCTCTATCTTTTATATTTTAGGGTTAGTTATCAATTCTTAAAAAGGCATGCAGGAGAAAATGGGAGAATATTTTCTGTCACCATCTCCCGATCTATCACTGTAGGCGCCGTGCGTGCCGTGCGCGAGAGATTCCGCTTGAGTCATTCTACGAGTGATGTCATGCTACGAGTACTAAGATTATTATTAATACAGTGTTGATAATTAAGACAGTGTTGTGGTTCTGTTTATTTTTGTAATTCTTCTAGTGCAGGCAAGGAAGATGGTGTTGCTGAGAGGCTGCCCTGTGTTACACTGAGATATGTAACACAGGGCAGTTTGTAAACAGGGTGTTGCTGTTGGTTTGCATACTTTGGTGTTATCATGTAATTACGTACCTCACGTTACACTGGTGTGCGATCGTGGCGTGGACGTGTTACGATGTTGTCGAACTGTAATTTCTCTATACTGAATGTATAGGGCGTTACGCTGTCTTATTACTGATTATTATTAATTCCGTAAGCAAGAGAGCAAGTTGAACATCCGCTCTCACACTTACTATTTTTAACAATTAACGCTATTCTGATGTATTTCAGAGATCAAAATTAGGATCTGTTGCTGAACCTCCGACATAATATATAATAATTTTCATGTTTTTATGTACACGGCCTAAGGAGTTCCTAAAGGTAATTATAGGTTCCATTAACAACGGTCCTATTGTAGTCAGATTTCATTTTAAGATATGCCTAAAAATAAAGTAACATAAAGCCTTTTATGAAATATATATTTTTTAAACTAAAATTTAATGAAAGTAAAATGACAGCCTATATAAGTCCCACTGTCGGGCGCAGAGCTAATATAATCTGAGAGGCTTATGAAGCGATGAGTCTGCTGCGCTAATTCAGTGTGTGTTTCTTCTTATTAGTTTGTGGTTTTTGCGGATTTTTTATAGGTGGTGACAAACGAGCACATAGTCCGCCTGATGGTATGGCCCATTGACATTTACATCTATCCTCAATTACGAATCAAAATGCAGATGCATTGTCACCGGTGAGGACTAAGATGAAGAAATGCCTTGTTTCCATTAAAAAAGGGTCTCCGGTTCATACATTCACCATACGAAACACAACAGCATTAATATACAAAACGTTAAGCTGGTATTCTGTGAGAGCGTGGTTCTTCCCCGGTCGAGCCGACCCATTCGTGCTACAACTATAGTATGTGCCATATCGATTGAGAAAAACGGACAATGACCTCAGATATGAGCCGAGTGTCAAAAGGCGTAACTTACAAAATCTCAATTTAGATGTGATAACAATATTTAAATATTGATATTATTCCCACTTCTAGGTCAGCACATATGTTTTGTTTTTTTGTTTCTTAAATAATATTGTCTGTGGTTCCTATAAACATAGTAAAATCTTACGGTACATCGCGAAAAATGTGTTATATTTTATATTTCAATTTATGGTAAGTAACGCAGCAATTCATTTAATAACAGTTTCATATTAAAAAAATATTTGAAGCAATATAATCACCATATTGAGCTTTTGCAAATTCATCCCTTTAAAATAAACAAAACGCGCGTTACGTCAGTTCGTTCTAAAAGAAACGTGACAATGGCAGCCAGAGATGCGTCACCTTTTTTGGGCCGGTCCGCCATTTTGTTTTCATTCGTGTTCGGATAGCGCTTGCGTGTGTACGTCTCGGGTAATTCATAGCATTCATTGCATTGTTTTAGTTGAGTTTTTACTGTTAAATTTGTTATATTTTTGTTTTTTGAATCTGTTATATTAGTTTTACTGTGACGGTCGTTACTAAATCGACATGAGTTCAGGAGAATTTGGTGAAGGACCCGGTCCTTCAACATCAAGTGGAAAGAGACGTCGCCGACCCATAATAAACGTAGCAGGTACGTACAAATAGGTACAAATGCGACGACGTAGCCTTTCTATTTCTTAAAGCGCTCTTTTTATGTGACCATGTGGTATTTATTTTCTAAAACAATATGTATTTATGTGATGTAGTACTATGGTAGTATATTTTTGTCATTTATTTACAGGCCCATCTTCTGGAGCACCTTTAACGTCACCAGTAAAAAAGAGAAAACCTACCACTTTGTCGGTCGGGGAACAAGAGATTATCATTAATGTATACAAATATGTCAAAAACACCTGGCCCGAAGACGTGTATCCTTCAAACGTTAATATGGTAGAAAAGGTTTCGGAGATCTCAGGAGTCAGCAAGAGCACTATATATCGCGTATTAAGCGTGTATAGAGATTCCCATAAAATACCAGAAAAGGGAATAATTAATAAAAGAAAAAAGTCTGTAATTGACAAGTTGGACGATTTTGATAAATCGGCTATAAGAGCGAAAGTGCATCAGTTCTTTCTTGCAGGAGAATTACCGACTTTAGACAAAATTTTGCTCAGTATAAATCAAGATGACCAGTTGCCAAACTTGAGCAAAACTTCCCTGCGACGTGTGTTGCGCCATTTAAAATTCAAATATATAAAGAGAAACAGAAAAAGTGGTCTAATAGATCGCCCAGAGATAGTTCTGTGGCGTACCAGATATTTGAGAGAAATACAAATATTAAGAAACGAGGGACGTAACATTTTTTACCTTGACGAAACATGGATTAACGCAGGTCATACTATGGGAAAGGTATGGGAAGACACCACAATTGAATCTTCTCGTCAATCACGGTTAGAAGGCTACTCTACTGGCGCGAAAGCCCCTTCGGGTAAAGGAAAGCGATTAATAGTTGTACACGTTGGCAATGAAAATGGCTTTTTGGAGGGATGTGATTGGGTATTTGAATCATCATCTACTGGTGACTACCATGAGAGTATGGACGCTCTCCATTTCGAGGACTGGTTTAGAAAAGTAATAGAAAAACTGCAAAGCGGCGATGTCATAGTTATGGATAACGCTAGTTACCACTCCAGACGTTTAGAAAAAACCCCAACAATGTCTTGGCGGAAACAAAATATGCAGGAATGGCTAGAATCTAAACAGATCGCATACGTGCCCTCGGACACAAAGACCCACTTAATGGAAAAAATAAAGGCAGTTAAAGATAACTATCGAAGTTACGTCACCGACGAGATGGCAAAAGAAAAAAGCATCACAGTGGTAAGGTTACCTCCTTATCACTGTGAGCTTAACCCCATTGAACTTGTGTGGGCAGATGTGAAAGGGTACGTTGCACGAAAAAATACAACTTTCAAGTTAAAAGATGTTAAAAATTTACTTAAAGATGGTTTAACTCAAATCACGCCAGATAAATGGAAAAACTGTGTTCAGCATGTCCTTAAGGTTGAACAAAAAATGCGTGGCATGGATGATAGAATTGACCAAACTGCAGATCGCTTTATAATTAATGTTACAGATAGTTCATCAAGTGAAGATACGAGTGATGATTGCACCGAATAAAAATAAAGTTCTTATATAATATTAAAAATAAAGTTTTATCTTTTGCATAAGTACGTACTTATTCGGTGTCGTTATCACTCGAATCTTTATATGTGTTATAAATTAATGTTTTTTGTTGTTAAATGAATAAAGTACTTTATAACAATAGATGATTTTTCTTCTACAGCGATCTTTCACATAACTTTTTAATAATAGTTAATAAATATATATTATATCAATCATTATAAAAAAAACATTATAAATAAAGAAAGTACTACATATAAAATGTGCCTATATATTGAAGGTTTGTAACCCCTGGTTAAACGACCGAAAGGTCATTGTCCGTTTTTCTCAATCGATTTGGCACATACTATATACTACTAACATAGCTGCAGCGGCTCTACCACGTAAATTTGGATTTCACTAATGTCTTAAAATATTTTATTGCTTGACATGGGCATTACTGCAGAATGTTTTTCTTCACCATAGGGTACGTGGTAAATCAATACTTAAAATTGCACATAACAATTTAATTAGCGCCGGCAGGGAACGAGCTCAGGTCGCCCGCGTATTGTGAAATTTACAGCGAGCGTTTAGCCTCTTTATCTAACAGGACTTTTTATTATTTCGGTATAATTTTGGCTAAACGCTATGGCTTTACTTATAACCGGTGAATACTCGTATCACTGACTGAAAATTTATGTAGGTATTAATTATCTATCCTCTACCTGTCTTTTTTATTGTCATGTAGTTAAGAGAGAGAACAAATTTAAGCGTGTAGTGTACCGTTGCGCTGTCTGCAATTTATTTACAGACAGCAATTCAAACATGATTACTCCTTTAGCATTCTACCTCATAACCACAGCTGTCTTTAAGCTGTGACATAACTTTTCTTGAGTAAGTTTGTATTAGGTTGGTGTTTCGGGTTGGGTTATGTGGTTACGGTAGAATACCCACTCCTTGTCACCCGTAACTAGATTGTTCAACCCCGCAAGGTTTTGCGCCGAGAGGACAGTTGCATACAGGTCTACGCGTAAGTAGTTGTCGTAGCTCTTTCGATTTTGTATACAGCAATTCCTCACGCATCTAGATGTTGAGTGTTAGGTGTTAGAAAGTATATGTTAGATGTGATCAACACCTAGTATATACTTTCTAATACTCGAGTGTTTAAGTATCTATGAATTCTCTTCAAAACAGTACCTAAAGCAATGTATTCATTCAATATCGAGAGACGTCCGGGCTGAGGTTGGTCTTCAAGCTTGTAATTAACCTGTTTTAATTTATGAAATTAATTTTATGCTGTTCTTAGCTTAATTATATTTTAATCAAATGCTTGGCATGATAGCTTATAAAAATTGACTAGCGTTAAGGTCAGAACGGAAGTCGTAACGTATGGATTGTCGTCAGTTGTTACTGCAACCTCAAAATAGGATTTGACTAAAATTGAATAATTTATCTTGGAACTTGTAATCTACCATCGCCAGGAGTAGTGTTTACATTTCACTGTGAAATATGTATCTACTGTAAAGGCTAATGCAACAATCTAATATATCGAGAATATGATGTGATGTCCGCCATCGCATTTAGGCTGAACGGACAACAACATCTTCGAAGTTTCTAAAAAGAAGCTTTTAAAAATATAAATGTTAACTGAAAATAAAAGCAAAATTTTGAAATCTCTTACATTTATAATACTTATTCTTTTCCAAGACTATTTTGGCTCAGACCAAAAAATACGCAACATGGAGCGCATAGAACTTTTGTATGTTAAGTCAGTTATAGCAATACCAATTATGCCGTACCTTGTCTTATATTCTATACCTTTTACTGCCGTTGTTAATAGTTTTCTTACTGTGCTTTAGAAGTTAATTCTCTGTTATTTTTGTTTATATCTAAATTAAATATGTCTACCTACGACTATTTCTGGCAAATAAATGCATTTTCTTTCTTTCTTCTTTAATGCTGCATGTACACGATCTCCATCTACTTTTTTGAACTGAAAATTGTGGCTGTTGCGCTCGAAATTAATTGGATAGATGAACAAAAGCTCAGAATAAAAGTATGTACCAATACTATTTATATAAAATACTTGGTAATAATCGGTTGATATGGCCAGTGACATAGAACTTGTTCCGTCAAATGGAGATGTTCAGCTTCTGATAAGAGCTAGTAAGACAATAAATAATTTGCAGGTACTAGACGTTAAATACATAGAAAACTATTTCTGAAGCGTAATGTTAATAAATAGATTTTTTCTTTTTGATTTAAGATAAAAAGTAAGTAAAAGTAACCATTGCAGCCCATGTACACTTAAAATAAAGTTAAAATATCTCACAACCTGTTATGATTATCGCTTGATGATAGTGACTCCGCGGTAGATACTTATTGTTTTTGGGCTCAGAAACAAGCTAGTGTGTGGTATAAATCCATACGGACGCCTACGCGGAAAGGAGAACCTACCTACCTACCAACCTTACCACCTAGAAATATGATGTATTAAGATATAAATAATATTATGTTCTAGTAAGTATTATTTCTGTATGTATAAAAAATATGGAAGAGAAATTTACAAACTTCTTTGCTGACTTAACCGAAAGAAGAGTGCACTCTCCTGGGCGATACCCTCGAGATTGATATCTGGTAGGAAGTTCATCTAAAAGTGCCCAAATGCTGCGACAAAGAGCAGACGGGATTACAGTGCGAAAGTAGTGGCGATGCGGTTTCGCGGCTGTCTTCCTATACTAGCCAGGAATTTGAACAAAAATTTTAAGTTTGGCGCATTACTGGAAACGCTTGTGTTCAGCAATGGGTTCAAAATCCAGATAAAGAAGACTAACAAAATAAGGTCAATGTTTTACATGTTTGTCATGGGCATTTCTACATCTACATGCAGAAAGACTTTTTTCATCACCCCGTAAGTCCACTGCTGGACGGCCTCTTCCGTTCGGCAGGATAAGCAATTATTGCTACGTC
This sequence comes from Parnassius glacialis, assembly GCA_033319125.1. NCBI lineage: Eukaryota > Metazoa > Arthropoda > Insecta > Lepidoptera > Papilionidae > Parnassius > Parnassius glacialis. The sequence goes on along the minus strand of JAVANC010000002.1, from coordinate 11,283,753 downwards.
TGGCAGCTGCATTGGCGATCGCAGTACCAGATGTCTCGCACCTCAGACGCTGCTTCCCTTCATTGCTCAGGGTATTTTACGTCTGGCCTCGCGATTGTTATACTGTTATCTATTGTATTGTATAAGTATTTTTAGTATTACCTATAGTCGTCCCTTACCAGGCGGCCCACGGGACGAAATTGGGATGGATTCTTATACGTCGCCACCAAACGGCAAACGCATGGCACGACAGTAAACAATAATTAATTTCTGTAAAATTAACCGCCATATTAATTACTGAGGATATTTGGTCGACCATATAACTCGATGAACTGACAACCGATGACTAAGGTTCATCATCATCATCATCATCATTACAGCCCTTCACAAGTCCACTGCTGAACATAGGCCTCCCCCAAAGAATGCCACAAAGCACGGTCCTGAGCCACCTGCATCCATCGACTTCCTGCATGTCTTACCAGGTCGTCACTCCATCTCGTGGGGGGACGCCCTACACTTCGCCTACCGGTACGAGGCTGCCACTCGAGAACCTTTCTTCCCCATCGGTTGTCGGTTCTTCGAGCTATATGGCCGGCCCACTGCCACTTCAGCTTACTAATCCGTTGGGCTATGTCGGTTACTCTGGTTCTACTGCGGATATCCTTATTCCTTAGTTTATCACGCAGAGAAACTCCGAGCATAGCCCTCTCCATAGCTCGCTGAGCGGCCTTGAGCTTCCTCATACGGCCAGCAGTGAAGGACCACGTCTCAGTTCCGTAAGTCATCACTGGCAACACGCACTGGTTGTACAATTTCGTTTTAAGGTTTTGAGGTATGTCTGACGAGAAGATGTGTCGTAGCTTCCCGAACGCTGCCCAGCCGATTTGAATCCGTCGATTGACCTCTCGGTCGAAGTTGGACTTACCTAGTCGGACTATTTGTCCCAGGTAAACATACTCGTCAACAACTTCGAGCTTAGTGCTCCCAACAACTACCGGCATAGGTGTGACATGGACATTAAACATGATCTTTGTTTTGTCCATGTTCATCTTAAGACCTATCCGTTGGGAGACACTATTGAGGTCATTGAGCATAGTGCTTAGGTCCTCCAGCGATTCTGCCATAAGGACTATATCGTCGGCAAATCGAAGGTGAGTGATGTACTCGCCATTGATGTAAATACCGCATCCTTTCCAGTCTAGAAGCTTGAAAACGTCTTCCAATGCAGCGGTGAAGAGGTTATCAAGTGGTAACCCCGTACCAGCAAGCGAAGTGTAGGGCAGCCTCCGTAGAAGGATTGACGACCTAGTAAGAGATGCAGGAAGTAGATGACTTGAGGTGGCTCAGGAAGGTGCTTTGAGCATTCTTTGGGCGAGGCCTATGCCTAGCAGAGAACTTTTAAATGGCTGTAATGTTGATGATGAATTACTGCAAGCTTCGTGACAATGTAAATAGAAATAACTTTTATAATTTTTCTTATATTTTAATTAAGAGGTTACATTAAGCTGAGACCTCCATAGAGTGTTTGCAACTTTTTTGAATCCAAATTTTCGCTGCCACATCCACGAGAAACATTTGCAGTCAAGTAATTTTTACCTGTAAAATTTAAATTAGATGAAAAATCGTATTATTTTACTTGATGCCGCATTTAGTGGCTATTAGATTGCGGTTTCGACCCAGTGTTCAGATTCGACTTGCTTTTTGTCCGTTTGTAAAATGTGCACATAGTCCCCTCAAAAATGCGTTATTGAATGAGGGCTCTTCCGCTCACCAGATGTCGCTAGTTGACACTGAGGTGAAGTTTTTTGTTACACAGTGTCATTTGATTGAGAAGTTAATTTTAAAATAAAAGTTTATCAGTTTCTAGATTAATAAATGAATACACAAAACAGTGCCTCAGTGGTTTGCTCTTTAATTTTTTTTGCATATTTTTAACTACAGTAAAACCCGCTAAGACGATTTTGAAGGGACCCAGCCAAAATCGCGACTTAAGCGAGAAAGCGTATTATGCGGGATAGGAAAAATAAAACATCATTTATAAATATTGTGTAGGTATTGAATTTGTGCATATGTATATGTATTTAAATACATTACATCATAGTTAATTATTATTTATAATGACAATACTTAAAATAATCACTTATTTTGGTTTGACAAAAAGATTTTGATGCATTTATTAATGACAAAGCTTTCAATATAATTTAACTTTTGCAGTGTGTCATCACTTTTCCCGAAAGAAGATACATAGCGCCTTACATCGTTTACTGCTGATAATGCCTCTGTGTGTTTGCAAAATCGGAATTGACTCTCCTTCATCTTAATCATCATCACTTAGAGCCTCTTTCTGGATTGTATTCACATCTTGAATAAGATCTTCGATAGAAAAGGTTTCGTAGGGTGCAACATTGTCATCAATGGAAGAATATTCAGAAAAACCATGCAGTATCGAGGGTCTTCTTCCAACACGACATCAGCTTCGTTATTTCGGAAACCTGCTTTCTTGAAACAATTTTGGATGGTTTCAGGCTTAATTGCTTGCCATGCCGCTGCAATGTTTAGGATCGCGTCAAGCACAGTCAGGGGTCGTTTGCTGTCAGGGTCTTCCATTTCCTTAAAATAGCGATGTATCAATCGTGTTCTGTAGTCATGTTTAATGACTTTTATAATGCCCTGATCCATTGCTTGTCGCATTCGGAGGTAAGAAAACAAGCTTGATGTTCTTTAGTTCAACATCTTTAGGGCGAGAGCGGCAGTTATCAAGGAAGAGAATTATGCGTCTACATTTAATCTGGTAGTGATCATCTAAAGCTTTTATCCAGTTAATAAAACGAAGGCCAGTCATCCGAGCTCGAGATTGTGCATCATATGTTACAGGGAGCGATTTCACGTTTTTGAAGCAACGTGGATTTTTCGCCTTACCAATCACTAGCAAACGTAAATTTTCCGACGCAGATGGCGTATTAGACGGGATGACGAATCGTATTAAGCGTGTTAAAAATGTATGAAAACATGCCTCAAGTTGCAGGGACTGACATAAAATGGCGTATTAAACGGGAAATCGTATTAAACGTGATCGTATTAAGCGAGATTTACTGTATTTAAATGTTTCTACTTTTATGAATATCTGTGGTTAGGTTTATTTATTTTTAATCTAATTAATATAAAATTTAAGTAATAGTACAGAAAGAAACATTAACCTTTACATTTTCCGAACAAATTACTACTACTATTACTTCCCCGCTATGAAATCTGTCAAATATTACACCTCATTTTTATACCTTCATTATTTTAAGAGGCGCCGCTCTGGTGGCAGAAAAAGGCGTGGATGTCCTTATTAGACTAACTTTTAGAGCGATAAGTGAACTAATAATGTCAATTATGTGTTCCCAGTATTTTAAACTAGTAGCTATATTATTTTTATTGAGGTTATATTTATATTCTATTACTTGAACTATCGTGAGTCGGTCGTAAATTTTATAGTTCGTGAGCAACCCGGGTTGAGTGAGCGTTCCCGGCAGTCGGCACCAATAAAATAGTTGATTGCAATTTCAAGTCGGATTTACTACTTGCTCAGCAGTAAAAGAAAATATCTCCAGGTAACCTTCATGTATGAGATATAAAATGCATTGAGGACATATAAAGTCCGCCAACGCATAAAGGAGCAGGGCGGCGTACTAATGAGTGCTTCCGTTTACCAGATGTGGCTAGTTTAGACTGAGGTGAAATTATTTGCAGTGGCGGATTTACACATTTGCCGCCAGTAGGCTATTCTAATTTTGCCGCCCCTACCGATCTTCTACAATTCGATGCCCTAGTTCACAATCATATTAATTACAATTTTTTTCAATGAAATTGCAACTTCATGATTTGTGCATTATTGTTCTAATTACACCAACTTTTTCTCGTCATTAATATAATTATTTATCATTCATTATCATTATAGCTTTTCACAAGTCCACTGCTGAACATAGGCCTCCCCCAAGGAATGCCACAAAGCACGGTCCTGAGCCACATGCATCCATCGACTTCTTGCATATCTTACCAGGTCGACACTCCATCTAGTGGGTGGTCCCCCTACACTTCGCCTACCGGTACGAGGCTGCCACTCGAGAACCTTTCTTCCCCATCGGTTGTTGGTTCTTCGAGCTATATGGCTGGCCCACTCCACTTCAGCTTACTAATCCGTTGGACTATGTCAGTTACTCTGGTTCTACTGCGGATATCCTCATTTCTAAGTTTATCACGCAGAGAAACCCCGAGCATAGCTCTCTCCATAGCTCGCTGAGCAAACTTGAGCTTCCTCATACGGCCAGCAGTGAAGGACCACGTCTCAGTTCCGTATGTCATCACTGGCAACACGCACTGGTTGTACAGTCTCGTTATCAAGTTTTGAGGTATACCTGACGAGAATATGTGTCGTAGTTTCCCGAACGCTGCCCAACCGAGTTGAATCCGTCGATTGACCTCTTGCTCGAAGTTGGACTTACCTAGTCGGACTATTTGTCCCAGGTAAACATACACGTCAACAACTTCGAGCTTAGTGCTCCCAACAACTACCGGCATAGGTGTGACATGGACGTTAAATTTGATTTGTTTTGTCCATGTTCATCTTAAGACCTATCCGTTGGGAGACACTATTGAGGTCATTGAGCATAGTGCTTAGATCCTCCAGCGATTCTGCCATAAGGACTATATCGTCGGCAAACCGAAGGTGAGTGAAGTACTCGCCATTGATGTTAATACCGCATCCTTTCCAGTCCAGTAGCTTGAAAACGTCTTTCAATGCAGCGGTGAAGAGTTTCGGGGATATAACGTTACCCTGTCTTACACCTCTCTGCAATTGGATAGGTTTCGTACTCTGGTTCTGTACTCGGATAGCCATCGTAGTTAGTTAGCACTTCGATATACCGACAGTCAACTTGGCACCGCTGAAGGAACTGCAGCACCGCCCAAATTTCGACGGAATCAAAGGCTTTCTCATAGTCCACATACGCAAGGCAAAGTGGCAGATTATACTCCTCTGTCTTCTGTACAATCTGCCGCAGGGTATGTATGTGGTCTATGGTACTAAAGCCTTTTCGGAAACCGGCTTGTTCGGGAGGCTGGAAGAATTCAAATTTGCGTGCGAGACGATTCATAATGACTCTCGAAAACAGCACGTAGACGCGGCTCAGGAGGAAAATCGGTCTGTAGTTCTTCAAGGGAGCGTTGTCGCCTTTCTTGAAGAACAAGATTACCGCACTTCTGCTCTACGCCTCCGGAGTAGTGCCACCATGGAGGACGGAATTAAAAAGCTTCTGAAGGACTTCAAGTACTGGTTTTTCACCCGCTTTCAAAAGCTCCTCTGTAATTCCATCCTCGCCCGGAGACTTGCCGTTTTTAAGGTGCTGGAGAGCCATTCTAATCTTGCTCAGACTGACGTCCGGGATGTCTTTGGAATAGTGTCAGATAAGACACGCTTTTGGATCGCTACTCACACTTGCGTGCGGCTCCAACGATGACGTGTACTGCTGCCCATAGAACCTCTCAATCTCACTCAAAATAAAATAAAAATATAATTATAGTAAATCGATGTGTCAGTTCCCAGATTATCTTTACAACTCAGCGATTTAGTTAAGATTGCACAAGAAATAGCTTTTGGCTATATTTCTGAGCTAACAAAAGCACAATCATTTACTTCTAATAAGGCGGGGTAGGGTATGTCTTAATACTACTTAAACGTTATTAAATAACTTTTTTGTGGTTACTTACAGTTTAAAAATAATATATTCAATTGCAAGTAGAAAGTTTTAAAATTTCTTTTTGCGTAATTCTCTATTCGCAAAATAATCATCAATCGTCTGATGAAATCTTGTTCATTAATTTTGAGTTATGGCTCTATGCATAAAATAGCTAAGATGTTTAGTTTTTCTTGACTTTAGGTAGTTTAGCATACGACGGGCTGTTTTCCGCAACTCCACGTCTAAGCGCGTGTTTTGCGTGTGAACAAGAATAATGTAATTATACGAGCCATGAGATCTTCTCGAAGAAGTTCAACAGTCCTTTGATGTTGCAAGTAACTTCGGGGAGTGATGTTTTTGCAGGTGGCCGGAAGCCCTTTTTACTGGAAATGAGGCATTGCATCCTACTCCTCACGGGTGAAAAATGAAATCTGAGATAATTTTTCAGTCAGTCAGTTATCATTTTTAAACACCCGAAAAATTTGTCACTGGTGTACATAAATACATGTGGACTGCTATATCCAACTTTAGATAAACATTTAGAAAATTCTGGTTCCGCAGGAACGAAGACAAAATTTTCAATGATCCTGAATCTGGTTTCACCAAAATTCTTTCAGAAGAAAGGTGACATTGAAAATGCATGAATTCCTGAACTAAGTCAGTCTGTAAATCATTAGGATACGTTTCTTCCAAGAAAAGGGTGTTTTCTGTAAGGGTTGAACTTGATGATGTTGTTGATTTTGGTCCGAAATCAAAAGTTTTTTTGAACCAACACCTACCGTTTTTCTAATTCAGATACGACTCCATCTATGAGGACGAGAAATGTATTAGCCCTTTTTTTTGCGGATAGAAAATCATCAAATGACGCCTTTCGCTCTGGGTGGAGCGGAAGGGAGTGTCAAACTTTTACTGACTAAAAACCATCCGTGTTCCTTCAGTACCCTTACGTTCCGGAGCCGCGGTATCTCTTTCGAACAGCCCGCAGCCCCGGCAGGGGCGAAAGTATCACTTGAAGTCATTTTTATTTCTTTATCAGGTGTCTCATCATATATTTTTTCTTTCCGGTTGTATTTTCCCCCACGCCTTTTGCATGCTGCTTCGACACGCTTAATTCGTTTACTTTTTCTTGGAAATACTTAAAAAATTCTCATTCAGCTACAAAGAACTGAAGTAGCGACAAGCTTCTGTGCAACATTCAGCAGCCGCAGTTGCCACTAAATTTTAAGAGAGGACAGAGCAAGGAACGAAAAAAGCAAAACGTACTTGGCTTTGAATTTTAGCCATTGTACATACACCAGACATGTTTGCGGCATTATCATACTACGGTAAGAACGCTCTTCAGAACGTTTTTCTAATAAGCAATTTTCCAAAAAATTGTGCCAGAGAAATATTAGTACGTATTAGAAAACGCACCAGGATTTAACCGAGGCAGCTTTTCTTTTGGTTTTGTAGTAAATCTGTCTATCTGTTTCGAACTCAATGCCAACACTCAGCGTACGCCTTCAACAGTACGATCCTGCTGCGTTTCCCGCGGCGGCCGCGACTCGCTCGTTCAGTCAATTCATCAGCATTTCCATAGATATACTACATAGGGCAGGCATTTTAATCAAAAACACTTAGCGAACGGTCATGTCACTCGTTTCCGCGCCACAACCAAACGCAAATTATAGGAAAATTTATCAACCAAGCGAAAAATGAAAAAGTTTTAGCCCCAAATTCGCCGCCCCTAAAATCTGCCGCCCTAGGCTTCAGCCTACTCAGCCTGCTGGTAAATCCGCCACTGTTTATTTGATACACAACGTCATTATAAATTAGAATTTCCGTTTTAAATAAAAGTTTATTAGTTTCTAGGAGTAGTCTATCAATAGACAAACAAACGGTTTGCTTCGTCTTTTATAATGCCTACAGCAAAGGAGTGGAATAATTTGGCGGCGTCTATCTCTCCCTCCGAATACAATCTGGGCGTCTTCAAGGCAAGAGTGAATAGGCTTTTGTTACGCTAAGACGGTGTGATTTACCATCTAGGGCTGCATCACCACTTACCACCAGGTGGGATTGTGGTCAAACACTGGCTTATAATAAGTTTAAAAAAACCGTTTTTTGACGTAGTAGAGCCATGCTGCAGCTATATTAATAGTATAGTTGTAGCACGATTGGGTCGGCTCATAGAAAACCAGCGTAAAATAGCAGCTTAATGCTGCTGTGTTCCGTAGATGGTGAGTGTGGAGAACCGGAGACCCTTTTTACTGGAAAAGAGGCATTCCATCTTAGTCCTCACGGGTGACAACGCATCTGCATTTTGATTTGCAAACGAGGATAGATGTAGCTCTATGGTCTACAGAAAACATTTACCATCAGGTGATGCTCGTTTTTCACCCTTATTCTATAAGAGGACGTGCGCTCCAGAGTTGGCAACAGTTTTAACGCATCTTTTCCGGTACTCCTATTCCCTAGGCGTTGTCCTGAATTCATGGAAGACAGCTTTCGTGCACCCGATCCCTAAAAAAGGTAACCACTCTGATCTGTCAAACTACAGGTCTATCGCCGTCACCTCCTTGTTCTCGCAAATAATGGAGTCTATTATTAACAGCCAGCTCATGCGGTACCTTAAAGAGCACCAGCTAATTAGTGACCGCCAGTATGATTTCTGTGTATGTCAATGATATGTTGCAAACCGGTATTATTAATTGCTATGCTATGACGGCACTGGTGATGCTCTCATACACATACACCGGCCGTCCCAATATTTCTCGGGAAAACGTCGCCGAGTACCAGAACAAGCTTGTGTCTGAAGTCGAGTCTTTGCTGAACAAAGTCTCGGATTGGGGGCGACTAAATCTAGTCCAGTTTAATCTTCAGAAGATACAAGTTTGCGCGTATAGCGCTAAAAAGTACTCCTTTGTCGTATCTTCTCAGTTTTAAGGCAGTCCCCTTGTTGTCTCAGCCAGTATCAGAATCCTTAGCGTCGACATATCGAGAGACGTGCAGTTTCGTGGTTTTAAAAAGCTTGGGGTGCTCAACAGAGCGGTGCATCTTTCTGCGTATTTTATCGCATCTACCACGGGGAGTGCTCTGAGGAATTGTTCGGACTAATTCCAGCCGCTCAATTTCACCATCGCACATCGCGACAAAACTCACGATACCATCCATACCATCTGGATGATTGGCGGTCCACCACTGTGCGATTTAGAAGAAGATTTTTTCCTCGCTCAACTTCCTTGTGGAATCGATTACCACCAGGGATTTTTTCCAGAACGATACGAGTTAGGGACCTTCAAGAAAAGAGTCTACTCCTTTTTAAAGGCCGGCAACGCATCTGCAATTCCCCTGGTGTTGCAGTCACTTACCATCAGGAGAGCCGCATGCTCGTTTGCCCCCTCTCCTATAAAAAATATATAAAAAAACACCTCACTGGATAACTCTAAATTTTTGCAAATTTTTTAACATTTTTGAAATTTTCAATTTTTACGAATATCCGTAAGTTAGTTTATTTCTTTCTTATCCAATTAATATAAAATATAACTAATATTTAAAAAAGAAACATTAACCTTTACATTTGCCTAACAAATTAATTTCCCCCGCTATAAAACCTGTCATATGTTTCACCTCATTCCTATAAGCGGCGACGCCCTGGCGGTAGATAAAGTCGTGGATACCCTCATTGTTTCAAAACCGTATCAGCAATGGGAGAAGGTGGAACCTTTAACGCTGTCAATTAAGTTTTTCATGTTCAAAATGACGTTTAATAATTTTTTAATATATAATATCTATGTATTTACCTTTAGGATTAATATTCCAAACAAAAACGGGGGTGATCAGTTTCTTCACTTTCGCGCGGAAAACGGCTAATCTGGATAATAAGATTAATAAAAGTTAATATTTTATTGGATTAAGTAAATGAAACTGAGAGCAATATGAATCTACTTATATTAAATATTAAAGCTAACAAATCCAGCGCATTTTATAATATGTCGTATCGTATATTTCATATTATTTTAAGTTGTTTTCGGAACCTCATCTTGTTTATAAATATGTATTTTAATTTGTTATTTACCACGTGCTTGGCGGCGAAGGAAAACATCGTGAGGAAACTTGTAGATATGTCTTTCTCACATTCATCAAACTCATTTCTAAAGTCTTTACTTCCACCAAGTGGGATGCGGGAAGTAAATACTGTGTAAGAACCTCCGAAGGAAGCGGAGTTATAGCCGAAATAAGAATTTTAAATGTTTTGGTTTTTGGCCATTATGATCCCCTAGGAGTGTAATGAGAACTAGTAGCTGAGTAACAAATTTAGGTGTTATATAAAAGGATGCTCCAAAATTGAATGAATAGATTCCGCCTGTGGCACCGCTCTCGAGCGGTCGTGTCCAGGTAGTCCGCGCGCGCTAACGTCCCTACGTTAGTGCCGTTCCGCGTACCGCGCTTCTCTATTCAGTTAGCGCTATAAGCGCCGAAGCTCGGTAAGTGACTCCACGCTAACTCTCAGTCTTCATCCCCCCGCCCCCGGTCGGGGAGGTCTGACTGACTGCTTCCTTAATATAGTAGTACACTAGTTACTTTATAAGTTTATTAGTTTATTTATAACTATTGCATGCCGAGCGCAAAGCGCGTGGGTATGTTCTACTAACGCCTAAAAATTAAAATTCCACCGTTTTGTCGCATGAAATCGTATCCAGCAATCATATTATACATATAAATGATATAAAAAGCACATTGTTAGAAAGATAAATGATTGTTGAACTTATTAATATTTTTTTTTAAATCGATTAATTGCTATTTTTAAATAAAAAAGTGGTTTTAGTGGCTTATGGTGTGGATTTATCATGTCCCCAAGGCTTGTAAACACTATAACTTTTGTAAATATCAATTGTTTAACTCAATCTATTTATTAATCTCTTCATCTATCATGTGGGAAGCCACTGAATGTAAATGGCAGTGTAATTTTGTTTTGTTTAGCTATAATTAATTTTTTTCGGCTCGAAAATGGCGAAATTTTCGTTGATTTGGTAACCTCGTATAGAATTATTTCTGTAAATGGGGAGCTGCAGCCACAGAGTAGTTTACTCACTAACTCAGTTGGCCATCGCCATAGATTACTGTATATATCAGTTCGCCGCATTAGCTTGCTACATTTATATTTATCTATGGTTCGCCGTCAGTCGCCGTCGTGAGTGGACATTATTTCGGTTGTTTGCAGCGGCTCAAAAAGATCGCTGTACAAATACACAATATTCGAATAACCAAATTTCTTAAATACTTGATTGTAATAATAATAACAGATTTTTTAATTACAATATTTTAAAAGCACATAATAAATAATAGTAGTACGTAATAAAAGTAAGTAGTATAAATTTTTTGTCATGGGTGTCATTTTCATGGTTTTCGAGGGTGTCGAAGACGATAGTGCTGTCGAAATGTAAATCCAAGATGGCGGCTGCAATAGATATCAATTTTTTTATCTTGGGTGTAATTTTCATGGTTTTCGAGGGTGTTAAAGCCGATAGTGCTGTCGAAATGTAAATCTAAGGTGGCGGCTGCAAGGGGTATCAATTTATTCATCATGGGTGTCATTTTCCTGGGTTTCGAGGGTGTTGAAGCCAATAGTGCTGTCGAAATATAAATCCAAGATGGCGGCTGAAGTAGGTACCAATTTTTTCATCATAGGTGTCATTTTCATGGTTTGCAAGGGTGTTGAAGCCGATAGTGCTGTTGAAATGTAAATCCAAGATGGCGGCTGCAATATATATCAATTTTTTCATCATGGGTGTCATTTTCATGGGCTTCGAGGGTGTTGAAGCCGATAGTGCTGTCGAAATGTAAATCCAAGATGGCGGCTGAAGTATGTACCAAATTTTTTCATCATAGATATCACTTTCATGGGTTTCGAGGGTGTTGCAGCCGATAGTGCTGTCGAAATGTAAATCCAACATGGCGGCTGCAATAATTATCCATTTTTTCATCATGGGTGTCATTTTCATGGTTTTCGAGGGTGCTGAAGCCGATAGTGCTATCGAAATGTAAATCCAAGTTGGCGGCTGAAGTAGGTACCAAATTTTTACATCATGGATATCATTTTCATGGTTTTCAAGGGTGTTGCAGCCGATAGTGCTGTTGAAATGTAAATCCAACATGGCGGCTGTAATAGATATCAATTTTTTCATCATGGGTGTAATTTTCATGGTTTTTGAGGGTGCTGAAGCCGATAGTACTGTCGAAATGTAAATCCAAGGTGGCGGCTGCAATAGATATAAATTTTTTCATCATGGGTGTCATTTTCATGGTTTTCGAGGGTGTTGAAGCCGATAGTGCTGTCGAAATGTAAATCCAAGATGGCGGCTGAAGTAGGTACCAATTTTTTCATCATGGGTGTCATTTTCATGGTTTTCAAGGGTGTTGAAGCCGATAGTGCTGTTGAAATGTAAAGCCAAGATGGCGGCTGCAATAGGTATAAATTTTTTCATCATGGGTGTCATTTTCATGGGTTTCGAGGGTGTTGAAGCCGATAATGCTGTCGAAATGTATTTAAACTACTTTAAAAAAAATCCGTTTAATCATGCTATACGTTATTTTTAATGCGAAGGCATGCTCAATTGGATTTACCAATATATTTGTTTATTATATATATTGTGTATCTGTGTTTCTTGGAAAACGATACTTGCTCTTTTCAGAGCAAGACCCTGTTCTTTTGAGAACAGGGTTTCTATTTCTTGGTATTGAACCATCTCGTTAAAAATGTCCACTCAGGACTTAAAATCGTCCCTCTTAGAAGCCATCAATAGGATGGATGACCCGCAGGCGCTTGCCGCTGCCCTAGCCCTTCTGGCTTCTCCCGCCCCTAAGGCATACCAACCGCCGCCCGTGATAGCGGCCCATCTAGAGTTCCGGAATTCATTCGCCCCGTTGGAGATAGATATGGAGTGCTCTCACTCCGACTCCGCGACATCGGTTTTTGCCTCTCGGAAGAGGTCCGTCACTGAATCCGGCACCAGGACATCGGAGTCATGTCCCCTTATGTCGTTAGACATCTCAGCGCCGTCGAAACCGGCCACGCGTTGCGCTCCACAACTTGCAAAGAAGTAAGTCCCGCCCCCTGCCTTTTTGAGAGATAAGGCCGAATTTACCCGCCTTAGCAAGATCTGCTACGACTCGGGAATTAAATATGATCTAGCTACCAACATGAGCGTAGCTATTAAGATAGTCCCACAGTCCATAGAAGACTTTCGTCGTATAACCAGGCTGTTCACTAATGAACGTGTGTCCTACCACACTTACGCTCTTCCGGAAAAGCGTAAAGTCAGGGCCGTCATCCGAGGCGTCCCGTTTGAACTCTCCAACGAGGAGATCCTTGATGACCTTAAGTCACAAGGATTCCCCGTTGAGGCTGTGCATAAAATGCACGGGAGATACCCGATAGTTTTAGTAATACTCTCGAACGTTCCGGAGGCAAAAACTATCTTCCGGCAAGTACGTACTGTGTGCGGCTTGTCGGGAGTTAAAGTTGAGCCAACGCATAGGCGCGGATTCCCGGCGCAGTGCCACCGCTGTCAACTTTACGGTCATGCGGCGGGCAATTGCTCCGCCCCACCCAGGTGCGTTAAATGCCTCGACCCGCACATCACCAAAGAGTGTCCCCGGCCTAAAGATGCCGTATCCCCGCCCGCGTGCGTCCTGTGTCAACAGACAGGCCACCCGGCAAGCTACAGAGGATGCCCGTGCGCTCCTCGTCCTCGCATAAATAGGCAAGTCCCACCGCCGGTCAATGACCGTTCATTCCCGGCGTTATACGTAAGGAAGCCCCGTCAGGGCTTATCCCAACCGTCTCAGGGCTTCGCACGACCCCCTCAGTATTTCCCTGGGGCCCCAAAAAGGTTGAACCACCGCTGGCAACCTCTGCCCCGCAGCAGAAACAGCCTTCAATGGCCGATGACCTTAACACGGTTTACGCCGCGATATGGAACATCGACGTAAACGAAATCGCAGTATTAGCGCGAAAACTACGTTCTGCAAGGTCCCCTCAGGACCGTCTCCTCGCTCTCGTAGAGCACAATAATCTATTGCGTTCGTTGTAAGTTAAGTTAACTTAATTAATTTAGCTTACAATGACAGAGCCTTCTGCTCTGCCTAAAAGTCACGGTCGTGTCAAGCCTAAAGGGTTATCGCTTATTTCATTTAACATTCGCGGATTGCGAAATAACCTCCCAGAGCTAAAGCTCTTCCTTCGAAATCGCGAAGACGATATCCTCCTCTTAAAGGAAACCTTCTTCAAATCTAAGGACACTATAGGCCTTTCAATTAATAATTATTCTCTTCTTCGTAATGACAGGCCCGACCGCCGAGGCGGCGGCACGGCCATTTATTACAAGAAGACACTACATTGCTCTCATATTGATACTCCGCAGCTTACCAATATGGAAGCTACGATATGCAGGTTAGCTATGACGGGACATCAGTCTTTAGTCATAGCCTCCTGTTACATTCCCCCTGGAATCCTGCCCCTCAAAAATGATTTTGAGGCCATCTTATCTCTAGGCAATTCAGTCATTATGTTTGGAGATTTTAACTCTAAGCATACTGAATGGACATGCCATACTACCACCCTTAGTGGCAAGAAAATGCTTGAAATAATGCAGTCTCTTGACCTTACCGTTCACAGTCCTCTCGGTGCAACTCACTATCCCGATGCCACCGATTACAACCCCGATGTACTAGATTTTGCGTTACTCAAAGGAGTTTCACTCAACCTCAGGTCAATTGAGACACTAGACGATATAGGATCCAATCACCGACCGGTCTCCCTTATTCTTGGCCATCAGCCACCCCCTATAATAACCACGAAAACCTTCACTAACTGGAAGGGTTTCAAGGAGTCCCTAGCTAAAGCTATGGACTCACAGGACTCCCCTATCTACCTATCGTCGGACTTAGACTTAGACAGTCCCGAAAAAATCGACACCGCGGTCGATTCACTTTCAACCCTAATTAAATCCTCCCTTAAGGAGAATGAAAGGGTCGTCCCGGTTGCTAATAATAGTGGACTTCCCCTACATATTAGCAACCTATTAAAAGCTAAAAAAGCTGCTTTCCGGAGAGCAGCAAAATATTCCACCCCCGAATATAGGCACACGGCCAATCGTCTTCAACGAGAACTCCGTTTCCGCCTCTCCGAACTTCAGAGGAGTGAACTCATGGAGAATATATCTCCCTCACATACAGCGTACTATAGGATGGCTAGAGTCCTCCGTATAGACGCTTTTACACACATTCCCCCTCTCTCCCGCCCCGACGGTACGGTTGCCTTCGAGGACGACGAAAAGGCTGAGTGCTTTGCAGACAGCATTGCCGCACAATGCTCTCCTAGCTCTCAACCTGTCGACCCCTCACATATTCAGGAAGTGGAGGATGAGGTCCGCAGCCGGAACTCATCCCCTACAGCCTCTGACCCCATCACTGTGTCCAATGATGAGATCTCATCCCTCATCAAAGGACTTAAGCCCAAAAAGTCTCCGGGCGCGGATGGCATATCCAACCAAGCCCTTAAACACTTTCCAGAGCAGGCGTTAACCCTCTTATCTATTATCTTTAACGCCTGCTTCAATCTTAGTTACTTTCTCACTACGTGGAAAGAGGCAACTGTCATTGGTATTCCCAAGCCAGGCAAGCCCCTTAACCTTCCCTCCAGTTATCGTCCCAATAGCCTCTTCAAGGCCATGGGCAAGGTCTTTGAAAGAGTCATTCAAAATCGAATGAGGCGCCATCTGTTTTCCACAGACGGTGACCCCCTTGTCATCCCACACCAATTTGGTTTCTGTGCGAAGCACTCATGTCCCCAACAAGTACACCGCATTGTGGAATATATCCTCGGCGGTTTTTATCCACGTCGTGAAAAGACAATCGCGATCTTTTTCGACATTGCCAAAGCCTTCGACCGAGTCTGGCACGAAGGCCTTATATTCAAATTATATAGAGTAGGACTCTCCGATCGTCTAGTACGTCTCGTGGCCTCTTACTTACAACATCGTACCTTTCTTTTTAGACACGAAGGCGCGATTTCCACTCAGCGCCCCATTAAAGCTGGTGTTCCTCAGGGATCAGTACTAGCTCCCCTCCTGTACACCTTGTACACCGACGACATTCCAATCTCGTCGAATGGTGTACAGCTCTCCCTTTTCGCAGATGACACTGCTCTATACTGTAAAGGTAAAACACTACCTTTTACAAGGAACAAGCTCCAAAAGTCAGTTGATGACCTAGGAGCTTGGTTCCAAAAATGGCGCATCGATGTGAACCGATGTGATGGGGGTCACTGTAGAAGCGTGCTCGTCGCGACCCCTGCCAGCCCTTTTCAGGGCTGCAATTCTACTTAGCTGCGCACCCATGTCAACGAGGGTTAGGGCGTCCCCCCAAGGCGACGCACACCAGCTCGTCCCCGTTGGTGTGGAATGCAGCGCGCAAAGCGGCGATGGGGACCGCCACCCGTCACGCACAGCCCGACACGGTGGAAGGTGGAGGACAGAGTGCAGAGTTGGCACGTGGAATGTTAGAGGAGGCATGAGAGATAAGACGAATGAGTTGATCGAAATAATGAAAGAAAGAGAATTAGATGTCGTGTGTATGTCGGAGACCAAACGGAAGGGCAGTGGTACTGAAGAGCTCCCTGGCGGGGCGTTAGCTCTATGGTCCGGAGTCCCGGAGAGCGAGAGCGCCCGCCAGGGAGTGGGGGTGCTGCTGTCGTCTCGGTTGGTCGATGTTATGACTGAATATAAGGTTGTGAACTCAAGACTTCTCTGGGTTCGCTTTAAATTGGGACTGACGAAGTTATTCCTTTTGGCTGTTTATGCGCCGGTAGCTTCGTCGTCCAGGGCTGAGCTGGAGGAGTTTTGGGAAAATGTAAGAGAAGTTCTAGATTTGGCTAGGGGAAACGAAAGAATTGTTGTATGTGGTGATTTGAATGGATGGGTTGGTACCGCTCGACCAGGGTACGAGTCGGTGCTTGGAAAGTTTGGCGATAAAAGGGTTAATGATGCTGGCAAGCTTATACTGGCGGTATGCAAGGAAAAGGGTCTTCTTGTGACAAACACTATGTTTAATCACAAGAAGATCCATATGTATACTAGAGAAAGTAAGAATGAGAGAAGTATGATCGATTTTTTCCTGGTGGATGACCGACTGCGAAAACAGGTGATGGATACGCGAGTGTTCAGGGGTGCTGACCTGGGAACAGATCACTATCTAGTGATTACTAGATTTAGGGGTCTGTTCGCGGGTTGGCGCTACCGGACGGCAGTAACAGAACCACAGTCGGTCTGTCGCATCCGAAGCTGGAAGCTTCAGGAAGCGGATACTAGGGACAAATATCATGCGAGGGTAGCCGAAAAGCTTGACAACATCGATGGCAGAAAAGAATGTGTTGAAAGAACATGGCAGAACCTTAGGGATGGAATGGTAAGTGCAGCGGAAGAAGTGTGTGGAACGATTAAAAGAGGCAGTAGTAAAAGAAGAGATGCATGGTGGAATGATGAAGTGAAAGAAGCTGTAAAGAAGAAGAAGAAAGCATGGTTAGACTACTTGGCCTCTAGTAATGATAAGGATATGAGAGAGAAGATGAAAGAAAGATATAAGCTGCAGAAAGTTCACACGAAAGCATTGATTGAGGAAGTGCTTGAAAGGTGTAGAATGGAAGCGGACGAAAGGTTGTCGCACAACTTTAAGGAGAACTCCAAACTCTTCTGGAAAAAGGTTGGAAGGACCCGAAGTGGTGCGACGGCCTTAAGAATGAACAAAGTGCTTTCGAGAACTAATGACGTCCTCTCAGAAAAGTCGGACGTCATGCAGCGATGGACCGAATTTTATAGAGAAATGTATACGTGTGATGATCTTAGTGAGGGATCCGGGGATGACGTCGAGACTGGTACGCCAGACCCGGACCTCGATGACACTGAGGTCATCAGTATGAAAGAGATTGAACATGCGATTCGAAGTTTGAAATGTGGTAAGGCTGCGGGACTAGACAGAGTTACTGCTGAAATGGTCAAGTATGGTGGGCCTCGCGTCTGGGACAGCTTTCATCTGCTGTGCAATTTGTGCTGGCGGACGGGGGATGTCCCGGATGATTGGCGATCCGCAGTCATTGTGCCTTTATATAAAGGTAAAGGTTCACATTTTGACTGCGGGTGCTATCGGGCGATCAGCTTGACCAGTTTAGCAAGTAAAGTTTATTCGAAGGTTTTGACACGTAGGATGCAAGAGAAATCGGAAAGATTTCTATGGGAGGCACAATGCGGATTTAGACCTGGAAGAGGATGCACGGATCAAATGTTTTCTCTCCGCATGATCACGGAAAAGCTTCTGGCTGCTAACCAGAGGATTTTCTGTGCTTTTGTGGATCTTGAGAAAGCATTTGATAAGGTTGTAAGGAAGAAAATGTGGGAACTGTTGCCGGGGTATGGTGTGGATGGTCGATTGCTAAGGGCTGTGCAGTCACTTTACTGTGACTGTAAAGCCTGTGTGCGGGTAGGGCATGACCTGTCACCCATGTTTAGCGTCCAAACGGGCGTAAAACAGGGTTGTGTCATGTCTTCCTGGCTGTTCATACTGTATCTCGACAGCTGTTTACAGAAACTGAAAGATAGCTGTTTGGGTGTGAAATTGGGTGACATTAAAGTAAATTGTCTGCTGTATGCTGATGATGCAGTGCTTATTGCACCATCAGAGGCAGAACTGCAGGCATTAGTCACGTGTATGAAAGAGGAATGTGAAATTAAAGGTCTCCGCTTGAATGCTAATAAAACTAAGGTTCTGGTATTTGAAAGGGACGAAGAGAGAACGAAGTGTGAAATATGGGTAAATCAGGAATGTCTAGAACAGGTAAATGAAATTGTATACTTGGGGAGTGCTTTTAGCCGGGATGGAAGATGTGATTTAGATGTGGACAGGCGTGTCGCTGCCGGGAACAAAGTCAATGGTGCCCTGACTGCGTTAGTCAAAAGGCAAGGCGTAGTGAAGAGTGCACGCCTTGCAATACATAACGCAGTGTTGGTACCGACTTTGTTATATGGCAGCGAAACCTGGGTATGCCAGAAGAAGCATAAAAGCAAGTTGAATGCAGTGGAGATGCGATCTCTTCGTAAAATGTGCGGCGTCACCATGGCTGACCGAAAGCGAAACGAAGAGATTCGCAATATGGCAGGTTTGAAAGATGACCTTATCACAAAAATTGATAAGGGCGTGCTTCGACGGTTTGGGCACGTTGAGCGAATGAGTGAAGACCGAATGGTGAAGAAAATATATAGCGCGAAAGTTAATATTAAAAGGTGTCGAGGTAGACCGAGACTAACTTTCGAAGACCATGTGAGCAAATTGCTCGAAGAGGGGAGGGTCAAGAGTACTCGGATACCTAGACGTGCATGTATGAAGAAGATGATGAATCTGAAAGAAGCGAAAGAGGTATGTAAGGATCGTGACACTTGGCGATCTGTTCTCTCTGGCTACCCCGTCAGGGATTGTGCGTGACGATAAGTAAGTAAGTAAGTAGATGTGAACCCGGAGAAGAGCTCCGCAGTTCAATTCGATTTTAAATGTCGCCGTATCAATAAAAACACTCCACCATTACGTATGCTAGGGACCTCTGTCCCCTGGCATACGTCAGCTAAATTCTTAGGTGTCACCCTTGACACAAGGCTCACTTTCGGGCCTCATGTCAAAAGAGTAACCCGCCTAGCTCGTTTCTACCTAGGTAGGCTTAACAGTATGTTGGGCCGACATAGTAAAATGTCTTTAAGAAATAAGCGAACCCTTTATAAGGTTTGTTTTTTTTTTTTTTTTTTTTTTTGCACACACTAATGACAAAATAATAAATGAACTTCAAATAGTACAAAACCTTTTCTGTCGTCGAGCTACGAACGCACCTTGGTACGTCCGTAATGCCGACCTTCATCGGGACCTAGAGCTCCCTACAATTCAGCAATTTCTTAAAAAATTCTCTGAAAACTTTTTCAAAGTCTCAGAGTCGCATTCTAACACACTTATTCGTGAGGCAGCTACTTATGCAGCCCCACTCCCCTCCCGCTATCGCGTCCGCAGGCCGAGAAACTCTCTCGCGGACCCGCCTAATAAATTGTCAAACGACCTGAACTGCCTCCTGGCGGCTCAGGCCAACTCTAATTAAATTAAATTATTCAAAATTAATTTGCCTTCGTAGGCACTCCCTCAGCAGCTAGTAGCCGCCTGCGCCCTTTTTCCCAAAAGAGAGTCGCTTTAGATACGGCATAA
This sequence comes from Parnassius glacialis, assembly GCA_033319125.1. NCBI lineage: Eukaryota > Metazoa > Arthropoda > Insecta > Lepidoptera > Papilionidae > Parnassius > Parnassius glacialis. The sequence continues at coordinate 11,263,783 of JAVANC010000002.1, read as the reverse complement.
GAAGCTTTGACAGCTGGCTGCCAGTCCCCAAAAGCGGTTTTTAGGGGGTATCACTTAGGTTCCCCAGTAGGCAGTGAGTCCCCCATAACCACGATAGACCGGCTATCGTGGTATGCGTAATGCATTTTCCGCCTCCCTACGGGGTAGCCCTTTTCCAATTGCTTCGGGCGCAAAAAAAAAAAATGAATGGATATTGTGTGTATACGCCTGTTGTGTATACGCCTTAATCAATTGAGGAGGATTTGGTTTGAAGGCTCGAATGCTTACACCACTCTCCGTCTTGCGCCTACATAATTATACTTTATCTATTTGTCAGACTGCCTGTAAGTTATTTACCCTCCCACCCTCCTCCTTGAGCATTCCTCTTAGTCGTTTAAGTAACATCATTGCAAAGTTTATAAGTAGGATTTACCTATGTGGAAGGCCATAATATCAGCAATTTACCTAATATAATAAAAGGTTGAAAATTCATAAAGGGAATTGCGCAGATATATTCTTAACTTACTCGCTTTTCGTGGGTCCGGCCATCCTCATGACATGCGCTCTCATGCACCGGTAACTATGGGATGTAGCGATGTGTTTGCATCTGGTGAAAAAATATACTACAATTTAATTTTCCGTTAGACACTAGATTAATAACACAAAAGATAACTAGATTAATTAGTATAGATAACCTGCCACCCCATTACATCTCGTGAGTGCCGTAAAAGTTCATAGAATGAAATTTAAACAAGAGATGGGAAGCAGTATCTTACCGACAACAGCTGAAAATAGCTATTAATAAATAAAAAACCCGTATGAGGAATTTTATGGAAGAGGCCTGTGTTCAGCATTGGAATTTCGATGATAAGAATGAACGACGTCAATCACAGTTAATGAACTAAAATTAAAATGAAGGCCTCCTGTTATTTCTCAGAGGGTTTTCTAAGAGCCGCGAAGAGTCCGCTACGTTGTCCCAATATTTACTGCCGGACTTTTTATGTCCTCGTTATTTTTTCAGATATTCATCCCAATGATAATTTTCACCATCAGCACGTACTCGTAGTAAATCAGCACTTGATATTGCAATTAGCTGTTTGGTGTGGAAGTGGTGTTTGCGGGTATCCATCGAACTCAGATCGCCCACGGAACGACAAAGAAAATTTATAGCGCGGGCTCTTTTCTTAAGTAACCATGAGCTATGGTTCCCTCATTAAAGGATTTGCAGTTCTAAAAATAAGCGTTGTAATTAGGCAATAGCATCCATTAATTATTTTTTTATAGGAAAAGTGTGAAAAACGAGCACACAGTCCACCTGATGGTAAGTGGTTGCTGCGGCCCATAGACATCTACATCTATCCTCTATTACAAATCAAACTGCAGATGCGTTTTCACCCGTGAGGACTAGGACGAAATGCCTCATTTCCAGTAAAAAGGGCCTCCGGCCACCTGCACTCACCAAGCGAAACGCAGAGGTAAACCTCTACTTCACGCTGATATTCTGTGAGGTCGTGGTACCACCCCGGTTCGAGCCGGCCCAAAAATTTTGATTGCATGCATATTGTTATGCATACCTTTTCCTTTTGGCTTTACGGGTAAGTCTATATCTAGCAGTTTTACAGGGCACTCATACATCCTATATTAGGTACCTATCCTGCCTTTTGCGACTGGGCCTAGTGGTCGTAAGCGAAACTGCTGATCATGTAGTACCGGGTTCAAATCTGGGCTAGCATTCCGGAGTCAGGAAGTTGACGGTGTTTTACCCTAGTGCCGTAATCTTGTCCTGCGCAGATGCAACGTCTCCGTGGAGACTGGCCGCCTTGACCAAAAAGACCTACCTACTATTATTATTATTTTTGCAAGAGATCTATGTTTAGCAGTTGAAAAAGGGCACTCCCTCATTCTATATCACGATCAGACGTTACTTTTTATTTGGTAAGATCCGCGGAGTCTAGGACACCTCTGTCACAGATACGATTCTAATCACAACATAATTACACTGAAAGCCGTTGTACCTGTAGTTTAACACAAATGTTAGCTCAAGCTAGGATTCGAACCCAAGATAAATAATTTAATTACCTTATTTGTTTCGACGTTTTTGGTTTCAAGCGTAACCTGAAATTGTTCGGATGCCATTAGGATAATATTGTTTTAGCAGAATTATATAATGGACTCCATTTTACACACGCTGAGTACAGCGGCTCACATTGATGTTTTGGGAAGCCATTGTATTTTAATAATATAAATTTAAAATAATATTTCCGGCCAAAAATTCTAACATAAATCTCTCGTAGCATGCCAAGAATTTCTCAGGTTGAGAACAGGCTGCGTCCGCGTTTTTTATAAGCGCAAACATATCATCAAATATATCATCTTCGCATACAAGTATTTACAGTCGACAAAGCAGCAGAGCACGAGCAGCGCTTCTTCTTTCGACTTGTGCACGAGTCACGTCTAGGTTTAGCGCGCGCAAAACCTTTAAAAATTGACATATTACCTACCTATTCCTTTTTTATTTGTACCCTGATTTAAAAGAAACAAACATTAGCTCAAAAGAATCTCAATAAACCACTGAAGAACACATCTAGATTATTTAGCTATTGCGGAAATAAGCGTGTACAAATGAAAAGAACAAACTTAGCGAAGTACTACTTGCTGCTACAGCTGCTAATTAGAATAATATTAATTTTTTCTGACGGTCTGCCGTGACCTATTTCAAGTTTATCCATTAACGTATAAAAAATTAAATTTAAAACTAAGTTAAACGTCGTCTTTATGTATATTGTACGTTTGTACATATTATGTACATATCATCATCATCATCATTACAACCCTTCACAAGTCCACTGCTGAACATAGGCATGCCCCAAGGAATGCCACAAAACACGGTCCTGAGCCACCTGCATCCATCGACTTCCTGCATGTTTTACCAGGTCGTCACTCCATCTAGTGGGGGGACGCCCTACACTTCGTCCGCCGGTACGAGGCCGCCACTCGAGAACCTTTCTTCCCCATCGGTTGTCGGTTCTTCGAGCTATATAGCCGGCCCATTGCCTCTTTAGCATACTAATCCGTTGGGCTATGTCGGTCACTCTGGTTCTACTGCGTATATTCTCATTTCTAAGTTTATCACACAGAGAAATCCCGAGCATAGCCCTCTCCATAGCTCGCTGAGCAACCTTGAGCTCCCTCATCACATATAACCCATCTAAAATGTTCTGACGTTATTTTGAAGTGCACTCCGCACTATAATACATATAATACGGTTCCGTGGCGCAGTGGCTTAACAATGAGCTGCAGCGTTAAGGGCCGCGGATTCGAATCCCGCACGGAACAAGCATTTGTATGGCCTATAAATAATTGTTCTGGGTCTGGATGTTTGTCCTTGTGAAATCTATGTATGTAAACTGCCCCCACGATACAGGAGAAAATCCTAGTGCGGAGGTACTCGTAACGTTTTTAAAAATCCAAAAAAAAAATACTACGTTTAAAAATTTGACCTCGTCTCTGGAGTGTTATAGAGATATGGCAAAACGATAGTAAAACTTCTTTGTCTTTACAAAAAATCCAATGATAAAAAAGAAAATTTAATATTCGCTGTTAGGGTCACAGAACAATACAACATAAAGTCTATATTTTGTCTTTACAATTTTTATTGTGAGTACTGTAAGTATCTAGAGGTGAATTAAACAAACAATATTTACCATCCCAATTTTTGCGGGGAATTCCGTCTATTAATGGTGGAATACAGTCTTTTCAATCCACGACCTGTCAAGTTATAATTTAAGAGAATTAAAAATAATTTAACATGGGACTAAGCCGATTTAAATAAGTATCTGTAAAAAGAAATTTTAGTTATTGCCATATACATATATTGAGTTGATATGTACTCACGATGATGTTCGGCGATTTCTTCGTGGAATAACATATTTATTATTTTCAAAATGTTTCTGGAAATTTTGAAAAAAAAAAATATGTTTATCATATATTATAAGAATGCTCATCAGGTTATAGTTAGTTGTTTAATTATCATTATCATTGTGTGATGGAGTCCTTAGGTAATTATCTCACCCCATGTGTAAGTGTAAACAATTTCTCTTATAACAGACATATGATGGAATAGCTAATCTCAAAAATGCTTTGATAGCTTGAGTTTTGATGATTATAATTACTTTACCTACTGTAAATACTAGAAATTAAAAACTTGTCGAAATTAAACTTATTAAGGACTAACTTATCATTACCTTTTTAAATTAAAACGTAAATTTCATAGTACTCACTTATCCTCTTCGACGGTCATCAATTCGCTCACGAGAGAGCTTCGCCTCAGAATATTTCTTTTGACTATAATTTTAGAAAAAATATTTGTTAATATGTTTTTTTATGAAACAATGTAACATCTTGTACAGGGTAAGCGTAAAACGCAATACAAAATTAACATTTAAATACATTCTACCGTCTTTTCATTTAACTTTCTGTCTATAATACCGTCTGGGTAGTAGGAACCCCTCACCTACTTCTGCCGCCAAACATCAGCGCCTTCACTGCTGTGCTCTGGTGTGAAGGCTTTAGAGAGCCTTACAGGCTGTGAGGTATTTCATCTGGCATCGCATTCTGTAGTCTTTTTGGGGTTCTGTAGTTACACAACAAGGAATCCTTATAGTTTCGCCATGTCTGTCCGTCCGCGGTTTTTCTCAGAGACCCTAGGTGTTACAAATCTGTAATTTGACATAGTCTACTAGTATATCTATGTATGTCTTGATATTAAACACACTTAGAAAAGTGTGAAATAAAATTTTAAAAAACCATTTTATTTTGGGTACTTCCCATACAAGTGAATTGGGGATGATTTTTTTTAACCCGTCTATTCCATTGTGTGGGGTATCATTGGATAGGTCTTTCAAAAACATTGGGGGTGTAGAACAAAATCTTTTTGATTCAGAGATACATTTGCGAAAAATTTTGCTTTAAATTGGTATTTTTCATTAGAGTCATGTGTCCCCCCCCTCTACCAACTAAACCGCTGTTTTTGTAAATGTGAACAGTATACACAACAGTAGTATATATAATGTAGTTAAAAGGAAAACTATCACAGCTACGTAGGATTAAGAAGTTAACGAGTAATAGTCGACCAACTTATAAAATGAACTTGGATTAGTAAAAATTTCGTTACAACTCCATAGAAAATAACCTAAAACTAGTTACATTAATAACTTTGTATTGTTATTTGTAAAATGTTAAAATAAACATTTTACGAAGAAAACAACTTTTAAGCATACTACTCTTTACTTTTTCATTTGCAGGATAGATAGGGTATTATTATCAAAATCGAAAACATTTTTAATCTTTTTTTAATACCACTCCCTATAAGGGTGATTTGAAAATAAGTCCTTCAGTTACGATTTTGGGCCCATGTTTAGTAGTTACAACGATTAAACCGCGTACTTACTTATTATGCTCATTATCAAGCGAGCCTACGCATTGTGACGGGCAACTACGGAACCCTACCTCTACATTGTGCGTGGCCCGACACGCACTTAGCCAGTTTTATTTTTGTTTGAAGTTGTTTGCAGGCGTATACAGGCTGCAATCGGGTGGACTGTAAGTTGTCACTTCAGTTTTTTAAAAATAAAAATAAATAAACTACAAAATATTTACAATACACAAAATACTCACAGCTTTTAAAAGGCAGCTTCACTATACTCCTTATTCTTCTATCCATCCAATGTCTACAGAAATTAATTAACATTTTATTAAAAAATAGTAAGACTAAACTATCTAAGTCCTACTATTCAAAAAGCTTACTTCATACAACTTCTGAATGAATGTTTAAGTGTGTGCGTGGGGCTGTTTCTGCATGAGCGTGTGCGTGTACGATTGCGTGCGCGTGTGCGACTGCGTGTACGTGGGCATGTGAAATAAATTATTATAATACAAAGAAATAATAATACAAGTACATAAATAATTCCGGGAAATTATAATTAAATTAAAAGAGATAAAATCTGTAAAATATTTTCCATTCAATGTGTATTTTAATGTTTGGTATTCGCTTAAACAATATTAGGATACTTTTTATAACGCAATGTATTTTTGGGTGGTAATAATTACTTACTTTTTCTGCGACGATGATAAAGTAGAGTAAGTGGTCTCCGTCCAGGTTTTATTTCCGTCACCGGAAATATCTGTAATAAAATGACATATTTCGTAACGCATATGTATATTTAAAATATACGCAATTAGCAAGAATATTATATTTGTTGAGTGGAATAAGCACAAATATGCCACATTTTTCTCCTGCTCCGCTCGTAGTATCTTACTGATTGATGGACGAAGCTCTGTGGACAGAACGATGGTGAAGCGTTTATCTGTAACTGCATACATTGCTTTTTCTGTGTAAAAATTGTAAACACTAATTTCATAGGCAGAAAAGGTGGCTAACAGTGATGGACTACTATCGGTTCTATGGGTCACTGGCAGCAAATTCGTTGCGCACAGTTGTACACTTTGTTTTAATAGCGGAATACTTGATGATAAGACGTATCGTAATGTACAGAAAGCTACACAGAAGAGTTAAGAGTTGGATCCGTCGATTGACCTCCATAGTTGAAGTTGAACTAACGTATTCGGACTATTTGTCCTAGGTAAATATATTCGTTAACTTTGAGCGTTGTCTTTCTAACATCTTCCGGCATACGTGTCAGTGTATCAGAGATGTTAGACACGAACATCTTCTTGTCCATATTCATCTTAAGACCTATCTTTTTGGTGAGACTATACAAGTGATTGAGCAGTGTTAAGGTCTTCCAGCGATTCAGCTGTAACGTCTCATTATCCATACAGTCTATCAAATGTCCACTGTTGGACATAACCCTCCTCCAAAGATTGCTTCATATATTCGGATATTTGCTAGAGTTGCTAAGCTTGACAGGCGTGTTGGCAACCACAGTTGTTATCAGAAAAGTACTGTTGTCTTTTTTTATAGGATAAGATGACAAACGCGCACACAGTCCACCTGATGGTAAGTGGTTGCTGTGGCCCATAGACATCTACATCATCTTCGTTTGCGAATTAAAATGCAGATGCGTTGTCAGCCGTGAGAACTAAGATAGAATGCCTCTTTTCCAGTAAAAAGGGTTTCCGGTTCTCTACACTCACTCACCATACGAAACGCAGCAGCATTAAGGTGCTATTTTACGCTGGTATTCTGTGAGAACGTGGTCCTTCCCTGGTTGAGCTGACCTGTCTATCTCCTGTTTCAGCTTCCCTATGTCGCCTCTTACAGCACCGACTGGATGTCTTGGGGTAGAAAGCTAGACGATTCTTTTACATCAAATATCAATTCTAAAACAATTATGTTATTTATTTTTACAATTAATTTTGTTACTCACTATTACTTCCTGTACCATTATTTATTCTGTGCTATTACACAATTAAGAAACTGTTAAGTATCTACCTGAGTCAAGTGTGGACACGTTTGAGACCGGTGTTAGGCTAGGTCTGAAAAAATTTAAATCATTTATTATTTTAATTTTTAGGAAATAATGCTTAAGTACTGTTAGAGAATCATCATTATTACAGCCCATAACAGCTGATCTGCTATCATAGTGATACTGCTGATCATAGACTTCCTCCATAGATTGCATCTGGACCTACACGTTTCATCTGGTCGTCACTCCATGTGGGAAGTCACCCAACACCGCGTTAGCAGTGGCAAGAACCTCTTATACTGTACCAATGGTTATGATTCGGTGACCCGGTGACAATGCGTGCTGTAAAGCACCCGAAACAGCAGGAATTAAAAATAAGTTAAATTAAACGCGATAAAATCCGTAAAATTAGTTTTGTTCAATGTATTACTAGTATTCGTGTAAACTTAAGAAATCGTGTACGGGGTATTTGCCAATATTTGACCACTGTGACATCAGGGTTATGTTGCTGTGGCATTGTTGAACTTCTTTTTTATTCAAAATTAAAACAGAAATTATGTTCTAATAATTTCGATAACAGTGCGAACGTGTTTAAAACTGATAACCGGAATGGACGGTAAGGGAACTGAACATTTGTATTTTAAATTAATAATTGATAGTGATTCGATTTAAAAAAAATATTTGCATATTTTATATTCCTATATATATATATATATATATATATATATATATATATATATATATATATATATATATATACTCGTTTAAACCGAATTCGACCCTTATTTTATAAGTTTGTCAAAAGATAAGTTTTTATTTTTTGACAAACTTTGTTTTTCTTTTATTATAATAAGGTTTAGAAAATAATAAAATTTACACTTACACCGATTTGACTTCATTGAGATTGAAATATGATTTTTTTCGCAGACCCATGTTAGCGATTTCTGTTGATGCACCTAGTTCTAAAATAATTTAAATTATAGCTTATATTATGGATTAAAAAATCATATTATATATATTCAAAATTAAAAAATAAATTTCTTTAGCTTACCTGCGATTCTCATATCGCTGAAATAATTATGTTTCTGAAATAAAATAAAATAAAATAAAATATATTGGATTAAAATTCTTAGTAGAGAGGGCAAGATAGACTAAGAATAGATAGGCTAAGAAGAAGAGCCTACTCGGTGGTAAAATTCCTTTTCTAACAGGCAGTCTGGGTAGATACCGCCTTTTTTATCTATTTCTGTGTTCCGGTCGAAAAGGTATAGAGTCTACAATTATAGGTTATGAAGATGGTATATGGAGAGTTTTGGCGGGAACTTGATCGACGGCGGTTTGCTGCTCCTGTATTATAGTTTAAATAATAGTTTGAAGTGGATTTTGATATGTAAAAGTGGTGCGATTTTATGTATTAACTGTCTACGCATGTGAACTATTAGTGGAAACGGTGAAACAAGTGCTCTGATGGTGATGGATTCTCAAGATAAGCTGTTTGCATAGGCGCCTTTAAATATCATCGCCAACTGTCAGCTGCCTGCTGGTTCAAGTTGCCGTCAAAATCTCCCAAGGGCTGCACAATGTGACGCATCAACATATTGTGAAGCAGTGAACTATGAAGGATAATAATACATAACGACAAGGCTTGGGGAAATTATAATAAACCGAATAATAATACTCAAGACTTGGCCTAAAGGTACCATACCAGGCCATAAACTCCAAAAAAAAAGATGGTATATGATGGACAACAATTGTCAACAATTATTGTTGCCTTCCTTATTTAAATTAGGTTGCAGTTGTCCATGCACTGCAGTAGGCAGTAGCCACTTACCATTAGGTAGAAAGTAAGTTCGTTTGTCACTTCAGTTTTATTAAAATAGATTAAGTTGGATGGTGTAATGAGCGATTCAGCCATAACGTCTCATTATCCATACAGTCTATCAAAAGTCCACTGTAGTAAACGAAAAGGTCAGTAGTGAACTATTAACAGGAATATGAGGAAGAGAAGTAAACGGTTCTTCGATTTTCTATTCTCCAAAACCATTGTTACTTATTTGCCGTTAAAACCATGCTTTTCAAGCGGGTGGGTGATCGCTGTACCTGATGTCGTAACTTTGATGTTGCTTCTTGTCACAGGTCTGGATATAATAGGAAATTCTATCCAAATTTGCAAGGATCCACCACTTCGAAGTGTTGACTCTGGTGTTCATATGTCTTTTAACAACCATGATATTAGATGAGCAATGTAAAAATGAAAAACGCCCACCAAATGTATACAACCCTAAAAACGTGTATTACTATAGGGCAATTCCTGGTACATGAGTAGGTATGTGATAACAGTTCCTACTTCCTAGCAAAACCTAGTCTAATAAATTGTAACTTAAGAATGCTTTAAAAAAGTGTGCAAATGTGAGTTCATGTAGAATACGTACTGATTTTTTAGCGCGTTTGGACTGTGACGTCGGAGATGATGCGAGCTCTTGACTACTGCAAGGTACAAATAATGATTATTATCTGACAACACTCCTTAAAATGGTATATATAATAGTTGTATTTAAGTTAGTAATCGTGTAAAACGAACAAATTGACCAATTGAGGTCATATTTACTTTACACTAAGTGTAGGTATATATACATATATCAAGTCTTGATACATAGTTGTCATATGTAGTAACGCTTACTTATAAGAAGTTGGTATTGGACGTTCGGTTCTTTTAAATATTTCCTGTGTGACTTCTGTAGACATTTCCGTATCTGAAATGATGTATAACATGTAAAAATTAAAGTTCATTTCTAGAGTTGACTATAAGATTATACAGATTACCATAAACAATTGTTTACCTGCACTGCATTTCCGATGCACAGAATTCTGAAACAAGCAGAGTATGTATTATTTAAGAAAAATGTTTTTTTTTTGCCATATTTGTATTAGTACGATGGTCTGAACACAATGATCATATGAACACGGGCATGCACAAGTATCCGCCCACCCGCACGTGCACATGCATGCACGCACATACGCGCGAACGCGCACGCATACACATACGCACACATGCACGCACAAACTCCCAAACGCACATATGCACGTACGCCCGCTTACAAACACGCACGAACGCCCGCTCGCACGCACGCCTTTCATAATTGTTTTTATTGTGTTTGTGAACAATGAAATAGCATAAACGAGTATAAGCGTTGTCTATATTTGTTATAGAAAAAATGTGCTGGCAATGAAAATTTCAATTATAGAATACACAGTTCATATAAGGAGATTCTTAACATATTGCAGATTAGATCCGAAAGCTTGTATTAGATTCTACATGATGTGCACGTTCGTGTTGGAAGGAATGCTTTGTGTTGGGTATTACATAGGGATGTTGCGAATTTTTTTTGATGATATAGTTAGTTTACCTACATAATATGTAAACGAAAGCGATGATATTTTTCTTTTAATTATCAAAGTTTTAGTATGAAAATTTAAAAATTGATGCATTGTAGCCGAAGTACCATATACATGCGCACGACGCGGTCACGCGCTGGACCCGACCCAATTAATTCATGTCGCATCTTGTACGACATCAGCAACCGCAACAGCTTTGCATTGATGCAGATGTTTTTTTTTTATAGGATAAGGGTGACAAACGAGCACACAGTCCACCTGATGGTAAGTGGTTGCTGCGGCCCATAGACATCTACATCTATCCTCGTTTGCGAATCAAAATGCAGATGTGTTGCCACCCGTGAGGACTAAGATGGAATGCATCATTTCCACTAAAAAGGGCCTCCGGCCACCTGCACTCCCAAGCAAAACGCAGAGGTAAACCTCTACTTCACGCTGGTATTCTGTGAGGTCGTGGTACCACCCCGGTTCGAGCCGGCCCATCCGTGAGACAGCAAAAGCTGCCGCGTGGCTCTACTACTGTTAAGAAATGTCCAAATCATTGCAGAAGTTCCATGATTGCGGTCACAGATGCAAATATCCGCAACATTCTGTATCACACATGCTTGACGCTTAAAAATACTTTCTGATGATCCATCAAACTTAAATCTTCTTGGAGACTAAATTTGGCACCGTGTGTTTTCTTTTTATCCTCTAAACTTTTTAAATTCTAAAGCCTAAAATAAAAATCAACGCAGCAAATGCGACGATTAAGACGAATTGGTAATTAGATTTCGAACCAAGCTGCTGTATTGGAAACACCAATTGTAATACAATTAATAGCTTTCGGCGTTTATTTATTATGACCTCGTTGGCTGGGGAAAATACAGGACAAAATGTATATTTTTAGAAGAGTAAAGCGTTAAAAACCTAATTCATTCATGTTTTGAATTATCATATTGGAACTTACCTCTTTATGTTTTCTTTTTCTGTGTTCGTTAGCATGACTAGACAGAACGAGCGGCCTGGTAAGAAATAAATAAAATAAAATAATAAAATAAAATAAGGTATAGAGAAGTTTAAATTTTCTATTATAATATTAACCCTTGATATTTGAAAAATACAATATTTTTTTTAATAAATATACAGAATTATTATTTTAATAGACATTATTGTAACTGAAACAATGATGTAGCTCCGTGACCTCGGTGGTAGCTCAGGGATAAAGTGTTCGCTTAAAATATCAAAGTGCCTGGGCAAAATGATCGATCCCATAAACTAATGAGAAATTGATCGATCCCCATCGGCACCAATAAAACATTTATTTGAAACTTGCATTTTTGAGAAATTAAGTAAATACAATTCTAGTTTATGTGAAGTTAAGATAGGGCAGCTCGCCGTATTTTTCCCAACCCTACAACCTGCCAAGAATTGAGTGAGTAGTGCAAAACAGTGGGACGTGTGCGGGCTGTTGCTATGCTCTATTTTTTTAAGACGGTTTATTTCTTTTCCACTCTTTCTGAATCCACTCCTGGATGATCTTTAATTTGTTATACTCATTACAGTGCACGTGTGGTGTTCGTACATTCGCAAGGCGTTTCCCGTTTCTGAAAGCTGAAACTGAACTGAAACTGTTTTCCGTCTCTATCCCATGTTATTTGAGTTCAGCATTTTCGAAAAGGCTACCATTATCGCTCGCCACCCAAGTAGGACAAAAGCGGTATAACAAAGCGCTAAGGTAGCCACTTAACAGGTATATGTAATGGCTTTATTTCCTTATGTATGTGCTACTGTAGCGATACAGAACTTATCAATCGTTTCTATACCACTGAAAAGGAGGCCTAATTTATACTGACTTCAGTGTTATAGCAGTGGTACAATAGTGGCATGGTGAGTTTGTAAAGCGATACAAAGGTGTTTGAATTATGATTTTTGGAGCTAAATGATATACAAGATGTGCTTGTGCCACCTTTACAGAATTTGCACATGATTTCGACGCGACTGTAATTCTTATCTAAATCTTACAGCATTTTAAAGGTATTTTTAGATGATATACCTATATTATAATTATTATAAGAATATACTTAAATGACGAATATTATCTCAAATTGATCGTGATCATTATACATGATTTAATTTCACTGGTTTACGTAGATTAATAGTGTGATCATCAGTTTTCTGCCAAAATATGCATCGATAAAGCCAAATTTTTCAATCTCACGAAACCTGTAGACTTTGCAGTTATTTATCTTACTCAAGTGCATTAAAATTTAAAGGTTAATTTTCAGTTTCTTTACGATTGAGTTATTGGAACTTGTGGTCAATTTATGAATGTATGAAATGCAAAAAGGTTTATTTATAGTGAAAAGTATACCTACTCTTTAACATAAGAAAAATGATTGTTTTATTAACATATATTTATTACATAATTCATCAAATACTGGCATGTAATGGCGACTTTTTACAAAAACCTTAGACGTCTACTACTATATTCATTATAACGATTTTTTTTATAGAATAAGGGTGACAAACGAGCACACAGTCCACCTGATGGGACGTGGTTGCTGTGGCCCATAGACATCTACATCTATCTTCGTTTGCGAACTAAAATGCAGATGCGTTGTCAGCCGTAAGGACTAAGATAGAATACCTCTTTTCCAGTAAAATAGGTCTCCGGTTCTCTACACTCACCATACGAAACACAGCAGTATTAAATTGCTATTTTACGCTAATATTCTGTGAGAGCGTGGTCCTTCCCCGGTCGAGCCGACCCATTCGTGCTACAACTATATTATTAACATAGCTGCAGCATGGCTCTACCACGTAAGATTTCAGAATTGTACAGCGATAGTGATAATTAATTTAAATATAAAACATCCAGCTAACAAACAGTCGTATAAAACATCTTTAGCATACCTAATGCATACAACTATATATTTTCGTATTATACTTCACAAATATACCGCTTTTGGTGCTTCTGTTGGGCTATAATTCTCCAGTACGGTAAAAGTGGTTTTAAGATTCTCATAGATCTATTGTAAAGCTGTAGACTACATAGTACTACTTAGTATTATCTTGAATGTTATATACAATATTTATAACTTAGTTAAAGCGCTTTTAAGTTCCTTATCCCTCTTTTAGGTCTCATAGTGTTAATAAGTATATTTATAATTCAGTTTTATATCCAACACCTGTACAAACGCTCTACAAACCCCTTTTTTATATCCGAAGCCATCATACTCACTACTAAACGACTACTTAATTACTGAGATTTTAAAGAGATATAAGAATCTGTTACTCGTATATACATGTTAAGAAAGATTCTAACTTCCTTAAACAGCTGTTATAGAGCAAGAGAGAGATACAGTGTCTGCTTATATTGCTAGTGTGCTACTAGGGGCAGTCTTGTGCCCACGTGAGCTTGGCATTTTAAGAACAGTTTTTTACCTTTGTTATTGTTTACTATCACAAACTAACATTCTTTATTTTTTAATAGATCCCCACAGTCCCGACATACCCTTACCTTTCATTTATTTTTAAAATATGATTTGATGAAGCGTTGCTAGAGATTGATGCAACTATTTCCGCCAGTTCCATGAGGTCATGTTCTAGGTTTGTGTGGGATGTTAGATTATACAGCTTTTTCTTGTTTCTATATTTTTGTTTCGATAATTTGTTGTGACTAGGTCCGCGAGATAGTGAATTACTATGGAAGATTCTGTTAGAACAACTTGAGCAGATAATGATGCCTTGAAATACTTCTGAATCTTGTAAGTTTGTTTCACTACATAAATCTGGAAAACCAATTAAAGTTACTGATATTAAGTTTCGTTTATAGCAATAGTAAATTTTTAAGTATCGAAGTAAAAGTAGTGTGAAAGAAAAGAAAAAGAAAGAAACTTTATTTATTGCTGAGGTACGCAAATATTTTAGGCTATTAGAAGAAGAAAAAAAGATTCTATAAGAATAATAACGATTTTCTTACATTATACCAAAATAAATTATAATAGAAAAAGAAAAAAACAATCAATTAACTCAGTAACCGAGCATAAAGGAAGTCTGAAATATCGATTTGTTACAATATTAATAATTCTTTTTTACGGCAGTTAAATAAAGTTTTTGTATATTTGGATGCCAGTGTAATATTGTAATTTTGTACTAACAGCATTTTTGGCATTTTCTATGATAACTGTAACCGTTGCGTAATGTTCGTTCGTTGATGCACACGGGATCCGCGCAGTGCTCGCACCTGTTAAATATCATATAAAAGTCTAAGATTAAAATAATATGCTTGTAAGTAAGTTCGCTTCCTCCGTGTGGTGGCGGGTTAAGATAATCTGGGAATATCTAGGATGTTTGCCACTTTACGGGCGGGTTGACAACCGACTTTTAATATTCCTGCTGCCCACCTCCTGTTTCGGTTTTTCTCTATCGCCTCCTAATGCCCAAATACTCAAATGGTACTCAACTTCATGATGCCGAAGTCTCGTGCTGTCTCTATCACTTTAAGTCAAAGTGACTGGTAGCGTTTGAGTATTTGGCCATAAGAAGCCTACAGAATGACTTTTTTTTATAGGAGGGGGCAAACGAGCTTGCGGCTCACCTGATGGTAAGTGACTACCGTCGCCCATGAACAACTGCAACACCAGGGGAACAAGGGGAATTGCAGATGCGTTGCCGGCCTTTTAAAAAGGAGTAGGCTCTTTTCTTGAAGGTCCATAAGTCGTATCGACGTTATCGTGACTTAGAGTAGTTGATTGTATTTTGTTTTATACCGCTACTAAAAAGGCAATATATGCGGGAGGCCCGCTTTCAGGAGAAATCTTTTAATAGGCTGTAACGAATGAGCTACTTGATTTTCTGCCGGCTTACAAAAAGGAGACGGTACTTAATTCGACGCGTACGTTTTTTTATGTGTGTTACCTCATAACTTTTTACTGGGTGAACCGATTTCGATGATTCTTTTTTATATGAAAGCTGATACTTTTCGTATGGTTCCATATGAATTTGATCAAGGTCAGACCAATAGTTTTTGAGTTATTGGAGTTATTCTTAATAACTTATATTGAAGCCGGCTGTACAAAATTTTTAATTTTAAATTATGTAGTAGGTAAGTAGTCTTTACTAACAATTTTGTTCGTTGTACTTATTTATTTATATATGGACCTCCGACGTAAGAAAAGGAACATTATCTTTATAAAACTAGTATAAGAAATTAAAGGTAGGTATAACGCTCCTTTAATTATAGGAACCACAACATTCAATAAGAAGGACTGAGTAATAATAGCAACAATATTATTAGAACATAATATTATTACGTGCCTTAGAACAACAGCTAAAGAATAGGTTCTAATTAAAATAAAAAGCTAAATCAATAATTTTAACTTTTAACAAAAAGTAAAAACCGACTTCAAATTGCTAGAAGAGAACTTATTTATTTCCTACCTAGGGGGGCATTTATTAGAGGGGCATTATTTAATAAAAAAAGAATCATTCAAATCGGTTCTCAATCTGCGAAGATATCATATGAAATTCCTTAAACAATGGTCCAATTTCATAGTCCAATATGAAACTTTTTCCGCTATTTTTCACCCATGGGTGCTGAATTTTTTCCTCAATATTTAATGGGACCCCTTGAGGTAAAGCCAATTTATTAAAAAAGAATGATTAAAATCGTTTCATAATCTGCAAGATATCTTGCGTAACATACATAGAAAAAAATGTACAATCGAATTGATTACCTCCTCCTTTTTTAAGTTGGTTAAAAAGTACTAAATATGCGTGAAGATATTTGGAATTTTAATTGAAAAAGCAGAAATAGATATAAAATTTTTTGAGATTGAAATGATCTTATTTAAACAATGACCCGTTAATAGCACGTTTTGTTATAAATTTTAATTTAGTAGTTAGGAAGGCAAATTCAATCCAAAAAGCTTTTTACCATTCAACACGGTCTCGTGAGTTCTTAATTGCTAAATCAAATACTTATTTATTATTGCCAATGGATTATTCAATTAACTAAATATAAAACTATTAATGAAACATTACAAACTAGAACCTCTAACAAACAAAAGTTATGCAGTGCTACGCAGAAGTTGCGTATCACTAGGAACGCAAAGTCCAGGAATTTGCATTTAGAAAAACCCAAAATTAGGGGCTTTTTACGTGCTAACTAGGTGCCAAGTTTAAAAATTAGGTGCTCTAAAATTTTCACCGCAACTAACTGTGAAAATTTGTGTTGCTAATAAAACGTAGTATACGATAAATATTAATAGCAAGGAATTAAGTGCTAATTAGGCTTGCTGCAAGTATAGGTAATTACAAGGCGCCCCTAATAAAAATAAAATCGTTATTCAGAACAAAGCAGATGCAAAATTCAGGTCTTCTTGTGAAAATGGTAAAGCCATAGACACCCGGTACTTGTGTGCGGGGGTGGAAAAGGTTTGGGAGGGGGGTGGGAGGAGGGGAAGGGTTCTGAGGAAACCCTTCACCCCTTGCGGAAATATACAGTTTGAGTAATATTTTTTTTGTAAAATCATAACCTCACTTTTTTACACAGGAATATTGACATAGTTACTTCTGCAACGGCTTCGGCGTTGCGGGGAGGGCAGCCCCTTCGCCCTTGCGTAGCAAATCACAGGCACCTATAGCCACTGCGGGCGGGGGCTGCTCTCCCTCCGCTCCTACGGCTTTACAAAAACACTCTAGGGGTAGGGCAGATACGACTTCGTGGATTCGGGGCGTTCTGATTCGGTGTTAGTACATATTAGACCTATCTTATCTATAATATATAACTGATAAAGAACAAACAATGCCGTTCATACCTTATAGTAAGGTAATGGTGGTCCTGAACCCGATAATTCTCAGAATATTACCGTCATCTCCATTCGACCTCAATAATCTTTCAGCACTTAATTAACTACTTGCTATTAATATTTATCGTATATCTATTATCGTCACTGCGTTGCTAGCGATACGTTTTGCCAGCAACGCAAATTGCAACAGTTTGTTGCGGTGAAAATTTTAGAGCAACTAATTTTTAAACTTTGTACTTAATTAGCACCTAAAAAGCCCCTAATTTTGTGTTTTTATAAATGTAAATTCCTGACTTTGCGTTGCTGGCGAGACACAGCTCTACGTAGAGGTTTAAGAAAGTTTAATAAAATGACGATAAATATATCAGCGGAAAATTATCCAGTGGCGTAAATTCCGACGCAATCTACGGTCTAATATCAAAAACTTCTGTAAAAAGTTCTGTAATTTTAGGTGGACCATACATACAGCAGGGTGTCCTCTAGTTAGTTAGTATAATTAAAATAGATCACGACCCGGGCAAGTACTTAGAGGGCTGAACAACTACTGTGAATCCGAAAATCTGCCTGCCGCAAGCTGATAGTAATAATACATAAGTTTTAAATTTCAAATTAAATATCTTAATTTCACAACATTCTTATTAATTAGCTTTCTTTTTTAGATAGCAACAAAAGTCCTGGGTGGCATTGTATGAAGTGATGGGTGAAGTGAGGTTCGCTATATTAGATCACATTATAAAATATTTAAATATGACTACTATCCTAAGTACTAACTCTATCTACTTCTAAAAGGAAACGCCTTCGCTCTATATAGTACAGTAAAAGGGCTAGCACCAAGAAAGCGTATTAAAACTTACGCCATATTGAAATCTTTCTTTTTTGGATTTTTACATTTTTAATGAAATTAACTATTTATGATTAAACATTTTTGATTTTACATTTCTGTGTTTTATTTTTAAATTGCGTCAAAAATTAACCATAGATTCATAGATTATATTATATATATCTTTGTTTATTGCGCATAGTTTTCTAATAATCCAAAGAATTATTTATTGCATAAAAAGTACTCTGTGATTATTTATCTCTGATCATATTAGGTCCTTGATATTTACTTATGAAATTTTCGTTTTTTATGAAATAAGTTAACGTAATTTTTTTCTATATTTTTTTATTTCTATTAATCAAAATACTCACCTATGCAATCGACGCATCTTTGCCAACACAATGGCAGGATATTGATGCCCTTGAAGAAATCGGCTGGACGGGAGACAACAAATTCTTCAAAGGCATTTTTTACTGTCTATCGGGTATTAATTTTATTCGCTCCAAAAAGTTATTCAAATTCTGGAAAAGTAAAAGTCTGACGCAAGGTCTGGTGAGTACGGTGGATGACGAAGAGCTTTCAACCCCAGCTCTTGTAACTTGGAGATCTTCTGTTGTGCAGTTGTCGTGCAGGAGCAGCGGGGACGAGCGATTAACCAAAGCTGGTTGTAGACGTGCGAGCTTCTCATTATTCATTACGTTCAGTTCCTCACAGTACATATCTTCAGTAATGCTCATCCCGTTTGGTAAGAAGCCGTGATGAATCACACCGGCGTTAAACCACTAAACCGTGACCATCACTTTTCTAGGGGTAAGTCATAGATAATACACCATCTAATACATATGTACTACGCATACAGTACGTAGTACATATAACTCAATGTAATATACTATATACCAGGGAGGGTAACTTTTTTTTATAGAATAAGGGTGACAAACGAGCACACAGTCCACCTGATGGTAAGTGGTTGCTGTGGCCCATAGACATCTACATCTATCTTCGATTACGAATCAAAATGCGGATGTGTTGTCACCCTCGAGGACTAAGATGGAATGCCTCGTTTCCAGTAAAAAGTGTCTCCGGTTCACTACACTCACCACACGAAACACAGTAAGCGTTAAGCTGCTATTTTACGCTGATATTCCGTGAGTGCGTGGTCCCTCCTCGGTCAAGCCGACCCATTCGTGCTACAACCATAATATAGCTGCAGCATGGCTCTACCACGTGTAAAAAAGTTGTCGTTTATTGTTATTGTTTTGATGCTATCGTCAAAAGCTGTTGCTGATTCAGCCGTAGATTAATTATCAGCTTCCACAGTCGCTTTTAATTTAATTCGTATTGTCGATCAAACTGTTCAGACGACCCCGGAGTTCATTTTTCAGGACGAAATTTCCATAACAGAAGCGGGCAAACCAATTACAGGCGGTGCGTTTGTTTGTAGTATTTGCTCCGTAAATGTCGTTGATTTTACGTTATGCCGCTTATGTTGCGTTGCTGCCGCGATGGTACACATATTCCATAATTATTCGAATTTTTACCGTATTTATGATGACGAAAAAGATTCAAATGTGATGAAAACATAACGCTGATCAATAAACAAATGTATAATTTTGAAAAAAAAGAATTCCATGTTTTTAAAATAAAATAAAATTATAATGGCCAAAATGGCCTTCATCGCTCATAATAATTGTTTGATGAAAATCTGGATCGCTTTCTAATTAATTAATTAATATAAATAAAAAAAAAAAATTAATTCTATGATCCCGAGATTTCACTTCTTGAGTTATCTGAACCTTTACAAATGGGAACAGACCCAGGTATTTTTTCAGAATAGTCTGAAGAGAGGTCCTCTTAATTTTCAGTTGTTGAGAACGTCACTTGGTAGACAATGTCGGATCTTCGGCTACACTTTCACGGCACGATGAAGAACTTGTTTATTAGTTACATAAGCCCTGTTGAATCCACTGTTTTTCTTGGCATCACTCTCGACGCAAAGCTTCAGTGGGGCCCCCATATATCCAAACTAGCAAGCAGACTAAGTTCTGCAGCCTATGCTGTAAAAAAGATTAGAGGTCTCACTAGTGTCGAGACAGCTAGATTAGTTTATTTCAGTTATTTCCATAGCATAATGTCTAATGGGATTTTGCTATGGGGAAATGTGGCTGATTCAGAAACTATTTTTGTTTTACAGAAGAGGGCCATTACAGCTATTTACAACGTAAAACAGAGAGTCTCTTAGAGATAAATTTAAAGAAATAAATATATTAACTTTGGCCTCTCAGTATATTTACGACAATTTAATGTATGTTCACAAAAACAAAGGTAGTTTTAGTAAAAAAAGTGATATACATTCTGTAAACACTAGGAACAAACACAAGCCAGTGATACCAGTTTCTCGACTCCACAGAGTCAGTAATTCATTCTTGGGACAATGTGTACGCTATTACAACAAGGTACCGGAAAGTGTACAGGCTCTCTCTCTATTAGCAAGTTTAAATGTTTTGTTAAGTTGAAACTGTATAAAAAGGGCTGTTATAGTATAAATGAATACATGGTTGATAATAACCCATGGGAATGAGGTGATAGCTTCCAAGCTGTTTCTAAAATAAATTTTGTACTTATATAGCTTGTACAACCATTATTGTAAAATTTGCTTTAAAAAAACGTCCCGCTGGGTTTCTTGCTGGTTTTTCCCAGGACAGAGGTTTTTTTTCGAACCAGTGGTAAAGTAAAAAATGACTTTCAATAAGAATTACACATGTGATCTATATTGAATAAAAAATTATTCTATTCTATTCTATTCTATTCAATGGCGTGTTGCTCTAATTTATCCACCAAATGAGTAATTGTTAGCCGCGCAGGTAGCGGTTTCTACCGAAATATGGTTGCAATTTTCTCAGCGTTTCCGCAATAGAAGATCGATTTGAGTAGAAAGTTTTCATAATTAAAACAGGTTCTTAAATGTAGAGATAGTTTTGGAATTTTAGTAGCGTGATTTAGGATCCTGTACATTTCGTTTTTGCGCAACGATAGCGCCTCCACCCTATCAGCTCTTGCTCAGACCAGAGGTCGGACGGTACAGTCCAATTGTCGATTAAAGTGCAAAGTGCCAGGAGTTAGTTGCCTTGCAATCTGCTGTCAATCGACTAGAAAGCAAATAATATTCGAGAGTGCCGTGAAGCAGGGAGGTATGTGTAATTTTTCAATTTTCAGTTTCGAAATTCTCTCTTCTTTTACTAAATGACAATATACAGAGCCAGATAAAGAGATAATTAATAATATTTAGATAAAGCAAGTGATAATCATCGATTAAACTATTGAGTCATTTGAATTGAGACGAATTTAGTTTTTATTATAGTATGATGTTAATATCCTTGCGAAAATGTTTTTTTTACATTGCTGAATGTAATATGGACAAATGCTGTATTTTAAAGTATATACTTTTTAAATCGAAGCAAGGTTGACGAACGAGCGCACATCCCACCTTATGGTAAGTGGATGCTGTGGCCGCAAATATTGCAGACGGCATTGATGACATGACGGCAACTATTGTTTCCCATAATTAGTATAGTTCCCATAATATATAGGTATAGGTATATATATATATATATATATATATATATATATATATATATATATATATATATATATATAGCGCCGCTACTAGAAATCCATATAATAAATTTAGAAAAACACAGCCACAATCCTTCGTTGTTTTTGAAAAATAAAATAAAATTAGTCCAGTTTTGTAAAAGGAAACAGAAGGAACTAAAACTTTACCAGCGTAAGATAAGCTTTTTACTAGAAACGAGGCATTCCATCGTAGTCCTCAGGGGTGGCAATGCATCTGCATTTTGATTCGTAATCGAAGATAAATGTAGATGACTATGAGCCACAGCATCCACTTACCGTCAGGTGGATTGTGAGCTCGTTTGTCTCCCTCATTCTATAAATAAAAAAAATGTAGGATATATTCCGTCCGCCTTGCATTTGTCTCTCTAAGTTATCTAGATTGGTCATTCGGGTACAGAGCAATAGTCGTAGATCGTTAAAAACCCAATTCTCAATTTTTTTTCGCAGCCCTGATATCTCCTTGGTAAAAAGAAAAACATGCGTGAGTGTTGTTGGACACTCGGTTGGAACGAAGTTCCTTTCGCAGTATAGGTATTATTATTTATAAACGTATTATATTATTGATTAACAAATACAAATAAATTAATTACTAGCGTTTAAAATAATATTTCTTTCATGGCAAGATAAGAGAAAGTGCGAGGAGAGGGATATCATTCATTATTATTAATATTATTATTTATATTTTTCATTATTATTTTTATTATTTATTTATTTCTAGTTTCTAGTTTTAGTTTTTTTTTTAATTATTATTATAGTTTTTATTATTGTAGATAAAAATAAATATGAAAAACTGATATATAAATGGCTTTTAATGATAATCTGTGGTAGAGCCATGCTGCAAATTATACGTGGTAGAGCCATGCTTCAGTTTATATGTGGTAGAGCCATGCTGCAGCTTATACGTGGTAGTCATTCTGCAGCTTATACATGGTAGAGCCATGCTGCAGATTATACGTGGTAGGGCCATGCTGCAAATTATACGTGGCAGTCATGCTGCAGCTTATACGTGGTAGAGCCATACTGCAGCTTATACGTGGCAGAGCCATGCTGCAGCTTATACGTGGTAGAGCCATGCTGCAGATTATACGTGGTAGGGCCATGCTGCAAATTATACGTGGCAGTCATGCTGCAGCTTATACGTGGTAGAGCCATGCTGCAGCTTATACGTGGTAGAGCCATGCTGCAGCTTATGTGGTAGAGCCATGCTGCAAATTATACGTGGTAGAGCCATGCTGCAGCTATATTATAGGTATAGTTGTAGCACGAATGGGTCGGCTCGGCCGGGGAAGGACCACGCTCTCACAGAATACCAGCGTAAAATAGCAACTTAGCTCTGCTGCTGTTTCGTATGGTGAGTGTAGAGAACCGGAGACCCTTTTTACTGGAAAAGAGGCATTCCATCTTAGTCCTCACGGGTGACAACGCATCTGCAGTTTGATTCTTTATTGAGGCTAGATGTAGATGTCTATGGGTCACAGCAACCACTTACCATCAGGTGGACTGTGTGCTCGTTTGTCACCCTAATCCTATATAAAAAAACTTTTAATAATCTGTGATTGAACTACTAGAGACCCAAAGGCCACTATTATAGCTCTGCAGGTTTTTTTTGTTTCTATTTAGTATGTAAATAAAAGCCACTTTTAACTTTTGAGAGTGCTAACATTCCCCAACATTACATTCTATTCTTACGGTACGTGTACACCAAAACCGATTTTGTCGGCCGATGACGGACAGAATTACCCGGACGAGTAACTCGGACGTGTATGTGCTTACACTGCAACAGTGTACTGCCGACATTGGACATTCCAATTATTGTAGTTTCTTGAATGTTTATCCCACAGGGTTGGTCTATTATAAATACAACTAATTAATTTTTCTTTATCCATAGTCGTTTAGGTAGATAAAAACACGAAACAACAGAATAAATACAGAATTATTAAATTAAACTAGGTATAAATACATTCAACTTGCACTGTAGACGCCGGCAGTCGGGCGAGAAATCCCAACAAGTTCGGATTCGACGGTTGATCGGCCGATTTCGGGCGTCATCGGACGATAACGGCCGTGTTTGTGTACGCGCTCTCTTTGCTTTACAAGTGTTTGATTCGATCGTCCGAGTTCGGCCGTCGTCGCCCGAGCAAACTTCGGCCGATGACGGATTAGGTGTACGCGAGGCTTTACACTACTGATGACCTAATACAATGGCTTTGCGAGATTGATATGATATAAAATAAAAACAATATATAATTTATAATGATTTATTTTTTTATATATATAATTTATAACAGGCATAAAATATAATTATACAACTGTGAAATTTCAGCATAAGTGGCAGTAGTAATAAAAACTAAATCTGTATAACTTCAAAAGTTGCAAACTTGAAAATATGATATGAAATATAATAATAATAATAATAAAAGTTATATTATTATGAAGCTACACTGAGCACGATTTATAAACTCTGTGCTTATATAAAAAAATATAATCACGGTCCAGCACCACATTTTTCTGAGTATATTACACCTAAGATCTTACCTAAGATTTACAAAACTATACTGCGCCTTTAAGACTTAATTTAATTGCATTTTAGATTTCTAAGAACTGATATTAATATCGAATTAACAAGCACTTTTTAACCCCCGACGCAAAAAGAGGAGTGTTATAAGTTTGACCGCTATGTGTGTAGGTGAACCGATTTGGGTGCGGTTTTTATTTAAAATAAGTTTTCTAGCGGTGGTTCTTAGACAGGTTTTATCAAAATCGGTTCAGCCGTTTGAAGATAATATGCTCTTTTTGTTTCGAGGGTTTTAATATTTTCAATTTAAGTTATGAATTAGTTAACTTGGCGAGAGCATAGTACTGTTTTTATTTTATACTTGTTAAAATATTCGATATAATGTTATAAATATACAATACCTAGTAAATATGATTGAAATGAATAAATAAATATGCAAATAATCATTGAATACATATAAAGTTTATCACTAATTGCAGTGTATTAATATTTAGAGAATATAATAATTCAATGGGTCTGGCTTAATGGATACTCGCGCGTATCTTTATTAAGTACATAGGCATTTAATAATGTGAATAATACATTGTCTTGAATTGAGATCAAAATATACGATAAAAATAATAGAGAGAAAGGAATACCCAATTTGAGATCAATACATTATCTTTTAATTTTAGTTTTCATTGCTTTTGTGCGTCATTCAAAAGTTCCCAGTTTCAAATAAACAAAGGCACTTCAAGATCTGTTGTTCTTGTGCAAATAATATATTACTTTTAAATTTACTTTTTTCTATTACTCTAAGTAATTTCTAAAATACTGGCCCCGAAATTGCTACGTTAATCCTAAACTTATCTCTAACTTAACTACATTGTCGATTATTTCTAAATTTTCAAATATGCATCAAAAGACATATCAAATATTGATTTTACATAAGAATAAGGTCATTTATGATTACTTCTCGATCGGCGTTGAACATGAAGTAGGAAAAGTATCTACAACAACGCACATAGAAAATTACCTCAGGTATGAAATATCAAAATGTACAATTATTATTATAATAAATTTCCATTAATTGGTTCATTTTATAAACATTTGAAACAAAACAAATATATAAACATGTTTACATTTTTTAAATTAAGTAAATATACTTTAATAGGATTTTTCCCTAATACCTAGTATTGCCACAATTGCCCTGTATGCTTTAATTTGTGGAACTTTAGATTTTGAGCATTGGAATATAAAAGCTTAATATAATATTAAACGTTTAGTCATTAAAATCTATTAACCTATTTTAAATATAATGCCATTTACTAAATATAAGAATGTCTCTTGGACTTGAGTTGGACGAAATCACTAAATAAGTGGTGAACACAAAAACGTCCATATTTTTTAAATTATTTATATCTTATATATTGAATGTATTACTATTACTTGGCCTTAAATGAACCGTCTTCTTTTAATATTAACATCCTTTAGAAATAATAGGGTAGTAGAAACTTATGTCAATTCAAATACGTTACTAAATATAAGGCTGTCGAAACGAAACTTTTTTTGACAAATTGTAACAGAATAGCATTGAATGACGTTATACTTACTTGTAATCAAATCAATTTTTACTCTTCTATATATATAAGAGATTTCCACCTATGTACTGACTCATTACGATATCTCTGGAACCATAAGGCAAAAGGAATATTCCTTTCGCCGAGTAGACGTAAGTTACGAACGGATTTTACGAAATTTCATCCGCAAGTGAGGTTGGGGGGGCCTTACTTGGTCAGAATATCGTTTGAGTGGGTCCCTGGATGGTTTAGATTCACAATTGGACCCGATAGGTGGCGCTAGGCTAAGCCGGGGCAAATCGCTTGTAATTAATATTAGAACGTAAACATTGATCAAGTTTTAAGATACTATGAAAAGTAACAAATAGGAATTATATGATGTAGTCATTTGTAAATAATAATTTCCACTATCTAATTATATTCAAAAAATTTACCGATTAATCGGGTAGAATTCAATTCGCGTGCACGAAGGAAGGAAGGACTATGGAGCACTATCTATTAATCTACCATACTATATAACCAGACCTTATGCTATATTTACAAAACTACAAAGTAAATTTACGAGTGATGTCTCCATACGGAGTGGCCACAATGTCTCATTAACAATTACAATTTTCAGAGCAGAAATTTTAATTTACCATGGCCCATACGGCACTAGCTCAGCTAAGCTGAAACGGACTAATGATTTAAAAAAAATCTCATTGTATTTTGGTCTTTCATCATTGACCACCAACACTATCAAACCGTTCAAGCGATATTTAGAGCATTCTTAGAGTAAATTTATAGTATATGAAAGTGTAATACAAATTCGGATCAATTAGCAAAATAAATGTATGTCGGACAAAACTTTTGAAACATATACAAATTCGGATCATTTAGCAAAATAAATGTATGTCGCACAAAACTTTTGAAACATATGCGTATAATGTATGGTTTAAATATATTATGTGTGCATATTGACTTAAAATTGTATAATAATGAATATTGTTAAGTTTTGTTTTTGTTACATTTTTATTTGCACCCACGGAAGATCAGTGTCGAAGTACTTTGTGAGTACCAAGACCACAGTATAAATATATAACTGTGCCAAGACTATGCTGAGTTGGGTACCTTTTTAGTAACCATTTATCAAATTTATAATATGTTATTATTGTAAGCAAACTGGTGAAATGTGTTACTAAATAAATTTATTTTCTTTATTTCTTTCATATACTAATTCGGATCAATTGGCAAAATAAATGTATGTTGGACAAACATTTTGAAACATACGAATTCGGATCAATTAGCAAAATAAATGTATGTCGGACAAAACTTTTGAAACATATATGTATAAATTCGGACCAATTAGCAAAATAAATGTATGTCGGACAAAACTTTTGAAAGATATACAAATTCGGATCAATTAGCAAAATAAATGTATGTTGGACAAAACTTTTGAAATATTGTGCAGAGTTAGAAAAGATTTCAATTGCGATCAATCGGTAAGTATTCGTTTATAGCACGACATTAAATCTATATTATCAAAATAAGCTGTCTTCTATAAGCTTATGCGTCTGTGTATCTGGCTGTGCGGGCTAATCTACTGAACGGCAATTGTGGGGGCAAAAAATATAAAAGAACATTAGTACAGTTACAAAGGTAACAAGATCCGGGTGCATTGTAGACAAGTGAATCTATGGACGCAATTGCATCATGAAATAAGAGTAAAATTATAGCATTATAGAAGGTAATCCCCGTTGATTAAACTAACATAATATTCTAAGCATTTATCTATTCCTAATGTACTTAACATATTATAATTCAAATTAAAGTAAGTTAGGTGTTGTTATAATAGACATAATGGTACATTGTGGCCTCACAATAAATTATTTTCGAGATCACTTCGTAAACTTAATTCCATAAATATAGCCCAGGTCCTTCTTATCTAAGAAAATTAAAACTAAAAGTGTAGGAAAAATAGAGCTAACATCTAAAGATGCATGTACCTACGTAATATCACACTAAGTACTTAATTTATAAAAATGTAAAAATAAAAAAATATGTAAAGTTTACTGGCCTAAGTTTACAATAATGCCACCGAATATGATTCACGGTGTAGAAATATATTTTTATTTACTACATTGATTTGTGGAAATTCATCAGACATCATTATTAAGTACTTACTTAAAATCTTGTTTAAGTTGTTAAAGATATTTTAACAATTATATAACATTAGTCATTAAAAATCGTAAAATCCCCTACCCTATATTCAATTCATAACTAGATAAATGTACGATGTTTTCGTAAATTTATTTAGTATTTTATAAATTACAATTTCGTGCATGGTTTTTTAATTGAATAATTCCTTATTCTACAGTACGGAAATGGTAGCTGTCATTGCTAAAATAACCATATTTATCTCTATGTACCGTGTAATCGATTGTAATTTTTTACATTGTTTGGGAATATTCGTGTGATTTGCTATATCTTACATATAAAATATTTTCCTTTCAAACATGGATTCCGATTCTAACATAGTAGTCATATAACTCATTTTCGTTGACTATAAATGTTAAATCGTCGTAATATAGTAAAAATCGTTTTTTCTTCTTAACGCATACAATAATGTTAAACCTTATAAGCAATTACGCAAATAATTCATATTCATATCTATATAAAAGCTTATAATCGTGTCGTTTATCGATAATTGGTTAAAATAATTTCACCTCGGTAATAGAGTTGTGCACTAGACGGAACACAACGCAATTGGAACAGGTAGAGATTGAAAAATGAAAGATGGCATTATTTCCGTCAATGTCGTCTCATGTGCAGTCCCAGATGATCCGAACGTGCAAAGGAACGTCGGCACAGAGGGCAGGAGAATGGGCGGTGCCCGGTGTGTTTGCGCGTGTGTCGAGTTAACTCATCTGAGCGCGCGAAACGCCATTCGCAGCCTGCCCAGGCGCACGAATACGGTTTCTCACCTAAGAAAATTAAATAAAAACATTTATTAAGATTAAGGAATATTACTTTATTACACTTACCATCAGGTGGACTGTGTGCACCTTTACTCTATTAAAAATTGTGGTGTTTAAAGTTTGAAGCAAGATCTTAGTAACTTAGTATGTAATGGGAAAACCCATAGCAAAAGTACGGTATGCAATTGAAGCTATGGAAAATTGTAACAAATGGAAAATGTAAGCATTCAAGGGTGATAATGATAAGGGAACAACAGTTTATTCGATGGTCGTTATGGTCCATAAAAACCTGTAACTATCCTTCATTTAGAATAAAAATGCAGATTAGTTGTCACCTTCGAAGACTATGACGGAATGTCTGGTTACCAGTAAAAATGATCTCCGGTTTTCATTTACTCTAAACATACAAAAGACAACAGCTATAATCAATAAACCGTGGTCGTTTTTCATATAAAATAAAGATGGCGCATCTCACATCTATTCTCGATTAAGAATCGAAGTGAAAACAGTGTTTAGTGGTCAGAGTTGGACTTCTGACTTGTTTGCAGAACAGTTTGTGGTTAGATGGTATTATATAACTTAAATAAATAAGAGGTGCTTACAATTACTACCATTATAAACCTAAGGTCAAAGGACTTCGGGATTTTTTTTATAGGAGAGGGGGCAAACGAGCACACGGCTCAACTGATGGTAAGTGACTACCGCCACCCATGAACAACTGCAACACCAGGGAGGGAATTGCAGATGCGTTGCCGGCCTTTTAAAAAGGAGTACGCTCTTTTCTTGAAGGTCCCTAAGTCGTATTGCTCCGGAAAAATCGCGATTGGGATACATATTAGAAATTATTCACGTATGCTGGAGGAAACCAATAAAAACATGTATTAAAGTAACAGCCTATATACGCCCCACTGCTGGGCACAGGCGTCTTTAATTTCTGAGAGAGTTTTAGTGTTGTTGAACTTCACATGACTTCGAAATATTTTTTTTTTATTTCTCAGACATACAAGTTTCGTCCCGATGTTTTTTCCATCACCGCCGAGCATCAGCACTTAAAATTACAATTAATAATTTCATTGGTGCCGGCGTGGATCGAACCCGAGTTGCTCGCGTACTCGAGCGAGCGCTAAGCCCCTGCAATACCACGGCTCAAATCTTTTTATTAATCTACACTAATTTGAATTAAAACTAAAACTTATTTGACTTACCTGTATGCGTCCGTTTATGCGCTTTCAAATGAGAACTTTTCGTATAGACTTTATGACAACCAGCGACATCACATTTATGAAGTCTTTTCTTAGTAGTCTGAATTTCTTCGTTATTATTATTATTCGTTAATTCGTTATCGATACAGGGTTTCTTTGCCACATCTATTGTGGGTTTTGTGAACGGCCTTTTTTGAGTGAGTTGATTCAACGAACCAGTCAAGGCATTCTGCAGTGCGGTGTTGAGCAAAAAGTTCTTTATTTCTATATCGGAGTTCATGTTGGGCAAGTTCGGGTTCGAAATGGAAAAGGGTAATATTGGCGATAAAAATGGCGGCTTGTTCGTTGATAGTTCGAGCGTCGTTTGTAGGTGCGATTGTGGGGTTACTAGCGGCGGTGATATTTGTGGGATCTGCGATTTCAATCTGTAATAAAAAAGAATTGTTTAATCCAACAATACTACTTTTTTAGATATCAATAAAGGCAATGGTAACAAATTGGCATGAATTTCAAAGAATATACATTAAAAAAAAACAGATCTTTTTAAAGAGCCGACGTGAGTTTGATCCCCGTCGATATTACTAAAGTAGGTAATGACTAATGATAATAAGCGAGCGATGGAAAGAGCTATTGCTCGGAGTTTCTCTGGTAGATAAAATTCGGAACGAAGAAATCTACCGGAGAACCAAGGTCACCGACGTAGCCTTCCGTATTTGCAGGCTGTAGTGGCAATGGAGTGGTAAGATCTGTCGCAGAAGCGATAACCGTTGAAATAGGCGTGCCATAGAGTGGAGACCGCTAGATCCTGGCTGTATGCAGCGACGATCTGCGCAAGGCGCAGCAACTAGATGCGTAAAGCCGAAGATCGGGCTAAATGCTGCGCCTTGGGAGAGGACTTTTCCGCAGTGGACTGCCGCAGGCTAATGATGGTGATGATGAATGACAATTCTAAGCTCCGATTTACCGGGCGCTCGGCGATAAATGCAAAAACAATGAATAATTTTTTTTAGAAGGATATACGAATTCTGGTAATCGAAATTGGATTAAAGCTTCAGAACCAATACGACGATGTTACATTTTTAAAATCTAATGACATATTGACTGCTTAAGAAGCCTCTAGCCAAACGAACAATACCATGTCCATTTATAATACAAATATATGATGTCGACGAACAACTCACTTGTTCACATGATGTTTGTATTTCCTTGCGGTACGCAGATCTGGGCCAACTTTGATTTTAGGCATTTGGTGACTCGTTCTAAAAAAAAAGGATAAATTGTAGAGGAACTCTACCAAGCTTCACTTTTACGATACGTCAGTTTTTTTTTCAAATATGTTTTGTTAGTGTAATTCTATATAATATATGTATAACGTATAAAAATTTATACTACTTACTGAAACGGCAATTGTGTGAAAGTGTATCCATCGTGTCTGTACGCTTTTGAGGAAGTCGGACAAGCGCTGTCTGCAACAAAAAGTATACAGTTTTTAAAATTGTCCCTGAAGAGATATGTAATTATAATAAAAAAAACTTCAAAAGATCTAAAAAAAAACCGGCAAAGTGCGAGTCGAACTCGCGCACTGAGGGTTCCGAACAAATCCGTAGGTGTATAAGTTTAAAATTATTAAAAATATTTTTATTATATGATGTGACTAAAAATTTATGCTTTTCGCAATTTTTCCTTTATCTGTGCTATAAAACGTTGCTTCGTACCAAATTTCAACATTATGAGTTCACGGGAAGTACCCTGTAGGTTTTGATTCCTTTGCGAATGTCGAAAATTTACGGCATAAACGGCTGTATCTTTTGATTGCGTGGGTTTAGAAATTTGATATTTTCACAGCTCAAAGGGATATTAGACTTTAGTATTTGATATGAATTTCAGCTTGATACCTCCACGCGTTCCTGAGAAAAAGGGTCTTGACAGACAGACAGACAGGCAGACGGACAACAAAGCGATCCTATAAGGGTTCCGTTTTTTCCTTTTGAGGTACGGAACCCTAAAAACGGTTGACCCTGTAGGCCATCCCTGGAATCCATGACCAAGCAATACCACAGGCTCGAAGTACCAGCTAGAATGTAGTTATAAAATCCATAAAAATTAGTTTCATTTAATGTGTAGTCTTCGCGAAAATGTAAGAAATCAAAATATAGCTGTTATTCCAGACGTAGGTAGGGGTTGAATTTTATTTTTTAAATTTATATTTGAACACCCATTGAGGTATAGTATATTTCAATACGTGTTCGAATGCAACTTATTTATTTATTTATCCTTTGTTGTGCTTTTATTAAATTTATTAATAAAAAAAACAGGCGTGAGCGTCGTGTAACACTCGATTGGAACGAAGTTCCTTATTATTGATAACCGTATTATATTATTGATTGACAAATACAAATAATAGAATCACTAGCGTCTATTAAAATAAAGCGTCATTTAAAATAATATTTCTTTCATGGCAAGATAAGAAAAAAGCGAGGGAGATGGATATTATTCCATCTCAATTGCACAATACGGACGGAAAAATCTTATACTTTTTCTCGCCTAGCCCCCATCCGCCAAATTCGTACCGTCCGATAAGGAACTTCGTTCCAAAAACAGTCGATTGACACTTCGTTTATTGTTCTCACTTGAAAGATGGATACTGATAAGTTTAGATCAAATTTAGCCGCTGTTAAATCAAACCGTAAACAAAACATTATAATACAGGAAACCCAATTGTCATTTGTGAATCGTGTCACTCTAAGCTAGCTGTGGACATTGTCAATCGTGTAGAACAATCGAAAATTTACATATAGGGCAATTAAAATTCCTCGTCCCGAGTGCGGAGTAGGCGAATTAGTGCGATCGAACAATCGAAGGGCAGCGACTGGCGCATTGTCCTTTCTAACGATTTATGTAACGTCTTGGCTTAGAACTAATTACTGGTGATGACATTTTATAAAATCAATAATATATCTTTTATATTTAAGCTAATTTTACTTTTAATTTGTGTTTTTTTCACTGCCGAACATAGGCCTCCCCCAAGGAAGGCCACAATGCCTGAGCCACTTGCATCCATCGACTTCTTGCATATGTTACGTAAAAAGGATACAACCTATATAAAAAGCGTTTTATGCCTAAATATTCCGTAGGGTTTATACTAAATACAGTAAAAACCTGTCCACCAAAAGACAAAGTAATAGACAACAAAATAATAAAGAAATCGAAGAAAGTCATAATCAGAAAATGCTCATCCATGATGATTTTGTTGGATGATACCTTTTTCGTAACTAAAAGCCTTTGTATATAAAATGCCAAATTTTAAGTATAATGTCCCAATAAAATTCATGTTAGAAAATTAAAAAAATGATATTAATTTAAAACAAAACAGAAACAACGCCTGTAAGTTGTAAACGGTTTGTGAATCTAAAATACATACGTTAATTTGTAAGCGATAGTAAATTAAATCAATTCAATTTGTACCCGAACGGACAATGTAACCACGGTTTGTTCTCACTTATCGCTGTGTAAAAGGATATAATCTATGTTATCGAAGACGGTCGTTAAGCTGTTGTGATGGTTCTCGCTGATTGCATGTTTTGTGTGGTCTAAAAATATGGAAACAGCGAGTCAAAACTAGAAATAGGTTAGGTTTAAAAAGTTTATTCTGAAAATTAAAAAGACAAAAAAGCCTCTTAAATTAGAATAAAATATTATTGAGTGGTAACTAATTGTCATCGAACCAAAATATTAAAATAATTGTACAAAGCTGTTGAATGAATATTTTGGATAAATTAATTTGTTTTAATATTAAAAGTTTTGTAAGTTAACATTTAAAAAAAAATTAAAATGACAATATTTACAACCGACTTCTTAAGAATAACTCAAAAACTATTGACCAGATCTTGATTTATACGGGACCACATGAGAAACACCAGCTTTCAAATAAAAAAAAACAATCATTGAAATCGGTTCACCCAGTAAAAATTTATGAGGTGTACACATAAAAATGCCGTGGTAGCTCAGATGGTTAGCGCTCGCTGTAAGCTTCACAGTACTCGAGCAACCCGGGTTCGATCCCCGCCGGCACCAATGAAATTGTTAATTGCAATTTTAAGTGCTGATTTACCACGTGCTCGGCGGTGAAGGAAAACATCGCGAGGAAACCTGCACGTCTGAGAAATAAGAAAAAAAAATATTTCGAAGACATGTGAAGTTCGCCAACACGCACTGGGGCAGCGCGGCGGACATTTCCTTGCCCTAAAACCCTCTCAGAAATGAGAGGAGGCCTGTGCCCAGCAGTGGGACGTAAATAGGCTGCAACTTTACTTTACTTTACTTTACTTTACACATAAAAAAACATACAGTCGAATTGAGTACCGTCTCCGTTTTGAAGTACTGGTTGTATTATGCTAAACCCTCTCCAGCACTGCAGCCTGCCCCCGATATTATCTCAAGTATTATAGCGGACACGGGAAGATTGTATGATTCCGGCTTACATTTGAGTTACCATACTTATGTGTGTAGCTCAGACAGGTATGACTCAGAGAGATATATCTTAAGTTAATATATGTACATGATCTCATTTGATGGTATGCATAATCTATGCTGAACTGAATCATGTATCTCGCAGAACTAAAAGAAACTAATGCTGGTTTTGCTGGCTAAACGAGAGCGAGTGACATATCATTAGCGAGCGAGCGGATATCTAGATCCAAATGATTCAATAGTTAGTGCGATTGTGTAACTATGGTGGGAATCGACCGTATTGACGTTTGGTTTCCTTGTATTGTTACAATGTATCAGTATTTAAATATAAACCGTGTCTCAGGACAAGGTTGACAAACGAACGGAACGAGTACGGTCACGAGGCTGCTGTGGCCCATAGACATCTACAACTATCCTCGATTACGAATCAAAATGCAGATGCGTTGTCACCCTTGAGCACTAAGATGAAAAACACTTCGTTTACAGTAAAAAGTAAAAGGGTATACGGTTCTCTACATTTATCATACGAAATGGCGTTACACTACTATTTCACGCTGGTATTCTGTGATCGCTTGGTCCTTCGCCGCTGGAGCCGACTCATTCGTGCTACAACTATACCAGCGGGTCTGCAACCGTAGTTTATTTTTTATTTTTAGCCGTTATTAGGAAGGCGCTGCAACCCATCTCCTGATATATTTTTTACTGTCGCCTCTTACGATACCCACGGGATAATATGGGGCAGTGGATATTCTTAGATACAGTCGCACTATAGGGGTTACTTCGTTAATACACGGGATAATATTATAATTTCATCTTCACAAACATTACAACCTATTAAAAGTCCACTGCTGAAAATAGACCTCACCCATATTGACGCCATACTGACTGGGAGTCGGCATCTGCAGTTTTTTATAATTTTTAGCTTTTATCAGGAAGATGATGGTGGTTCTATCCTGGTTCAGTTTCCCTGTCGCCTATTACAACTCTTATGGAGTGATTATGGTGTGCTGAATTCTTTTACACCGCCATTAAACGCCTTATATAATTTAAACATCATAAAAATATAAGTATAATTTATAAATATTTTCAAGGAAGTTTAAGAAAGAGCTATGATACTTTAGCCATAGACCACACTATCAAATTGATTCTCACACTTTACTTGCGACAATTACGCGTGAATTTATTATACATTCGGTAGTCATTGTTACGCCACGGCGTTGCAAAACTTAGGTGTCCGTGCCAGCGCGGGAAGCGAGTCAGCTATGCTATCGCCATATTGGGCTTCCATAACATGTAATAAATTTAATAATCGGTGGCTTAAAACGAAAGGGTTAGTTTAGAACATCGACAATTAACTAACTTATGATCTTCGAAAACGTTATGAAATGAGAGTAGTTAGTTACCCAAAATTTAATTAAAAATAATATAACAGAGAGCAGGAGGAGAAATAGACTGTAATGTTTTAAAGGTTTTGGGATACCGATCTAAGAGAAGCAATAAGTTTATCTTATGACGTATTAAAAAAATGTTTGTTTTTGCAAGAAGAAAAATATCAAAATTAATCCAAATAGAAAATATGTACAAAATAAGGAACGGCGCAAACAAAACGAAGACAGCTCGGTATATTCCGGGAATGGATTTTGTCCGTGTGCATTGTGCATAGTGACAATGCAGTACAAACTCTTAGCAATTAATATAAAGAAGTAATTGGTTAGTAAAGTTGGACTCTAATGGCCAAATACTCAAACGCTACTTAATTTTAAGATGACATTAAATCTCGTGGGGTCACACTCACTTTGACTTTAAGTGACAGAGACAGCATGAGAGGATGACGCCTGTGCCCAGCAGTGGGACGTATATAGGCTGTAACTTTTATCTTTAACGTAATAAGACTCCTTTTCTGCCGGCAAATAACAGTAGGTGCACTGCTGTATTCCGGTTCGAAGGATATAGAGAGGCAGTATGATTACAGGTTGAGACATTCCAGCTTAGTCTTCAGAGTTGACAACTAATCAGTACTCTTCTTTGTTTGAAGTTAGCTGCAGGTTTCAATGGACATAACAGCTTATTGCTGCTGTGTTTCGTATGGTGAGTGTAGAGGACCGGAGACACTTTTTACTGGAAACGAGGCATTCTATCTTGGTGCTCAGGGGTGACAGCGCATCTGCAATTTGATTCTTAATCGAGGATAAAAGTAGACGTCTATGGGCCTCAGCATTCACTTACCATAAGGTGAACTGTGTGGTCGTTTGTAACCCTTATTCTAAAAAAAAAAGTGGACGCAGTAGTTACATACCATCTGGTGGATTGTAAGTAAGCTCGTTTATTACTTCACTTTCAATAAATATTAACCAACAAAAGGTTAATAAGTTTTCTCCCTCGCACAACTTCCTTGTGGAATAGATTACCACCAGCGAATTTTCCGGACCGATACGACTTAGGAATCTTCAAGAAAAGAGCTTACACCTTTCTAAAAGGTCGGCAACGCATCTGCAATTCCCCTAGTGTTGCGGTTGTTCATGGCCGGCGGTAGTCACTTACCATCAGGTGAGCCGCATGCTCGTTAGGAGTTAGATCACAAATAATAAGTGTAATGAAATGAAGAATAGGTTAGAATTTGAACGGAAACTAAATGCATGCGCAGTCGCGCTGGTGAAAATATCACAAACTAACATTATATTGTTGCATGCTTATGTGATTTTTTTTAAAGAACGTCCAGTTTAAAATACGAAGGAAGAAAAGCGATGCTTCGAATATTCATATCTTTCATGACAACAAGAATCAATAAAGGAACAGTATACAGAACACAAAACAAAATTAACATAACTTATTTACTTTACTTTTGAACACTTATCAGAATTACGCATTGATGATTTAAAATTTCGTCTGCTTAGCTTATCGACGCGATGGTAAATTAAAATACATTTTTTTTATTTGAAATAAAGGGATAAACAGAAACAATAACGATATTGAAAACTCTCCGATTCACCAATGACAAGTATGTGACCGTCGAATGTATATGATATAGTTCCCGTATAATCCATATACGGCAGCAAGTAAGATTGATTACGCGTATTGACACACGTATGAATTAAAATTTTCCATTTCTGTAATCTAGTTTCGGGATAAAATCGGCATTATTTAGTTTCGCATTATATTTTAGTTGGTAATAGCAAAATTTCTTTAAAATAATATGGTATGTCATCATAGTACTACCGTGTAGTGGCGGTGTAAGAATATCCACCATCCTTTATCATCCCGTGGGTGTCGTAAAAGGCGATAGAGGGAAACAAATGAGGAGATGGGTAGAAGCATATACGTGTTAGAACCTAGAGTAGTGCTGCAGCTTATTGGTAGTATAGTTGTAGCACGAATGGGTCGGCTCAACCGGGGACAAACCACGCTCCCACATAATACCAGCGTAAAATAGCAGCTTAATATTGCTGTGTTTCGTATGGTGAGTGTAGAGAATCTAAGACCCATTTTACTGGAAGAGAGGCATTCCATTTTAGTCCTCACGCCTGACAACGCATCTGCATTTTGATTCGCAAACGAGGATAGATGTAGATGTCTATGGGCCACAGCAACCACTTACCATCAGGTGGAGTGTGTGCTCGTTTGTCACTCTATCCTATATAAAAAAGCGTCTTTCTAATAACGATTAAATAACGAAATTCTAATATAAATTCTAATAACGAAAAACTGCGGTTGCCAAACTACTTGCCAAGCGTCGCAATTATGGCAAATATCCCTCTTATGAAGCAATCTACAGAGGAGACCTATGTTCAGCAGTGGACTTTAATAAGTTGTAACGGTATGTCATCATAGAAGACACAACGCCATGGTGCGATTTGGTTTATAGCTAAAAGTTAATATCTACTTGGGATTGATTAGCCTCCTGTCTGATTCAATTAGCGCGATGTTCAGTTAAAAACTAGAATGTACGCGAGGATAGGTAATTTGCACAAGGTAATTAATTATAATACCTTACTACTACGGCTATTCGTAGGTTTAATAGTATAATAATATATAGTTTAATAGTAATAATATTATACTAGAGCTTGTATATTTGTATCAAATTTATATAATTAGGTCGTGGACAGCGTTCAAATTTGAAAACTGTTTTTCAAACACGGCTAGGGTTTTAAACCAATACCTAAGATTCAGTAGGCTTTACAAACGTGGTAGAGCCATGCTGCAGCTATATTAATTGTATAGTTGTAGCACGAATGGGTCGGCTCGACTGGGTAAGGACCACACTCTCACAGAATACCAGCGTAAAATAGCAGGTTAATGCTGCTGTGTTTCGTATGGTCAGTGAAGAGAACCGGAGACGCTTTTTACCGAAAAAGAGGTATTCCTTCTTAGACCTCACGGCTGACAACGCATCTGCATTTTGATTCGCGAACGAGGACAGATGTAGATGTCTATGGGCCACAGCAACCACTTATCATCAGGTGGACTCGTTTGTCACCCTTATCCTATAAAAAAAGGGTTCCATGGTGGTCAGGGTCCAGAAGATAGCCGACTGAAATATGCGATCTTCAAGATACAAATCAATTGGTTTGTGTTCATAAGTTTCCCTTTACTATTTTCTAGCATACGATATTTCAGTCAGTCCACGTCTGTGTGCCCGGTCCTACAACCGATCGAGATGTATATCGCAAACATTATGAGCGTACTATTTTATTGCTAGCAGCTCGCCTCTTCGTATCGACCACATCTGTTGCTCCTTATATTGCTTTCTAAATGCTTGCCATTCAATTTATGGCACTACACGCTGTAAGGCTGTCCTGTTCCAAATGAAGGTGGTAAATTATTTAAGATTAAGATCGATAAAACAGAAGCTATATGAAATGTTTTTTAGATATAATATATTTAGTAATGTTTTGGACTTTTAATGTGCGAAGCTCGTCAGTAAAACAAATGAGAAAATTTATTTTCAGATGGGACTCTTTATATGTTTAGATGTCTGTCTGGGTTGATTCTGTAGTGTTTATACAGTAAAGCATGCAGCAGTGTTTCGCGGGTTTTTGTTAAAATATATGGTTGACACCGTTTGTCAACCGTATATTTCACAGTCCACGGGATGTTAAGTGGATGCCGTGGCCCATAGGCATCTATATCTATCCTCGATCAAGTATCAAAATTCAGATGCGTTGTCACCCATGAGGACTTAGCTGGGAAGCTTCATTTCCAGTAAAATAGGTCTGCGGTTCTCCGTACACATCGTACGAAACATAGCGGAGTTAAGCTGCTATTTTACGCAGAATACTGCGAGAGTGGGGTCCTTCCATTCGAGCTACAACCACAATATAGCTACAGCGTGGATATACCGCGTACAACACCTGTAGTACCTATCACTGGTTTAAAAACATCAAACTGGTGTTATTACAGGTTTCGATACTGTCTAGCTTGTAGTATCATTTAAATAAACGAAGTAATTTTAACCCAAAATTCACACTGACATCTGTTTTCCACACTGTGATGTTATCTTTCTTCACCGAGCACGTGCTACATTAGCACTTCAAATTCCAATTAACAATTCCTTGGTGTCGGCAGGAACCGAACTTAGTTTATTGAATATTAACATTTGCCTATAATTTTTAATTATAATTTAAACTTTTATACATAAAATATTTACAGCTTAGGAAACTTATTTAGTTCTTTAGTGATCAAGATCTTCTTAATTCTTAAATAAGACGTAAAATCATCACTATGATCATCATCAGAATAGAATAATATTTTATTCAATATGGATTATAAATAATTTTTACTGGGAATTATTTTACTTTTTCCACAGGCTTTGACAAAAAACCGCTGCCCTGGGAAGAACGAGCAAGAAATTCAGCGGGTATTTTCTTTTCACAGTAACATTATAGAATATAATTATTTAATAGAATTGAGAGTGAGAAAGGACAACACAGTCCACGTGGTGGTAAGTGGATGCCTTGGTCTATATTTATCCTCGTTTGCTTCAAAATAAAAATGCGTTGATACTCCTGAAGACTAAGATAGAATGCTTCGTTTCTGGTAAAAAGGGTCTCCGGTTCTCTACACTCACCATACGAAACACAGCAACATTAAGTTACTATTTTACGATGGAATTCTGTGAGAGCGTGGTCCTATCCTGATCGACCCGTATCCTTTCGTACTACAACTATAATATATCTGCAATATCATATATAAAATCATCATCATCATCATCATTACAGCCCTTCACAAGTCCACTGCTGAACATAGGCCTCCCCCAAGGAATGCCACAAAGCACGTTCCTGAGCCACCTGCATCCATCGACTTCCTGCATATCTTACCAGGTCGTCACTCCATGTAGTGGGAAGACGCCCAACACTTCACCTGCCGGTACGAGAATGCCACTCGTGAACCTTTCTTCCCCATCGGTTGTCAGTTCTTCGAGCTATATGGCCGGCCCATTGCCACTTCAGCTTACTAATCCGTTGGGCTATGTCGGTCACTCTGGTTCTACTGCGGATATCCTCATTTCTGAGTTTATCACGCAGAGAAACTCCGAGCATAGCCCTCTCCATAGCTCGCTGACCGACCTTGAGCTTCCTCATCCGGCCAGCAGTGAAAGACTACGTCTCAGTTCCGTATGTCATCACTGGCAACACGCACTGGTTGTACAGTCTCGTTTTCAAGTTTTGAGGTATACCTGACGAGAAGATGTGCCGTAATTTCCCGAACGCTGCCCAACCGAGTTGAATCCGTCGATTGACCTCTCGGTCGAAGTTGGACTTACCTAGTCGGACTATTTGTCCCAGGTAAACATACTCGTCAACAACTTCGAGCTTTGTGCTCCCAACAACTACCGGCATAGGTGTGACATGGACATTAAACATGATCTTTGTTTTATCCATGTTCATCTTAAGATCTATCCGTTGGGAAACACTATTGAGGTCATTGAGCATAGTGCTTAGGTCCTCCAGCGATTCTGCCATAAGGACTATATCGTCGGCAAATCGAAGGTGAGTGATGTACTCGCCATTGATGTTGATACCGTATCCTTTCCAGTCCAGAAGCTTGAAAACGTCTTCCAAT
The DNA here is from genome assembly GCA_033319125.1 of Parnassius glacialis. NCBI lineage: Eukaryota > Metazoa > Arthropoda > Insecta > Lepidoptera > Papilionidae > Parnassius > Parnassius glacialis. The sequence continues at coordinate 11,221,972 of JAVANC010000002.1, read as the reverse complement.
GCCGCGGTAAAGAGTTTCGGGGACATGACGTCACCCTGTCTTACACCTCTCTGCAATTGGATAGGTTTCGTACTCTGGTTCTGTATTCGGATAGCCATCGTAGCTCTACTGTACAAGTACTTCAGCACCTCGATATACCGACAGTCAACTTGGCATCGCTGAAGGGCTGCAGCACCGCCCAAATTTCGACGGAATCAAAGGCTTCCTCATAGTCCACATACGCCAAACATAGTGGCAAATTGTACTCCTCTGACTTCTGTACAATTTGCCGAAGGGTATGTATGTGGTCTATGGTGCTAAAGCCTTTTCGGAAACCGGCTTGTTCGGGAGGCTGGAAGTCGTCAAGTCTGCGCGCGAGACGATTCGTAATGACTCTCGAAAACAGCACGTAGACGCGGCTCATAAGGGAAATCGGTTTGTAGTTCTTCAAGAGAGCGTTGTCGCCTTTCTTGAAGAACAAGACAACCGCACTTCTGCTCCACGTCTCCGGTGTAATGCCACCATGGAGGACGGAATTAAAGAGCTTCTGAAGGACTTCAAGTACCGGTTTTCCACCCGCTTTCAGAAGCTCCGCTGTAATTCCATCTTCGCCTGGGGCCTTGCGGTTTTTAAGGTGCTGGAGAGCTATTCTAATCTCGCTCAGACTGACGTCCGGGATATCATCGGAATAATGTCGGATAAGGCTCGCTTTTAGATCGTTACTCACACTTGCGTGTGGCTTCAACGATGACGTGTACAGCTGTCCATATCTCAGGTGCCCCGGAAACGATGCTGCCACATTCTGTTTTCAGCCTTGACAGTTGGCTCTTTCTGGCAGACAGATCTCTGGCAAAGACTTTGGAGCCTTGGTTCCGCTCGATCGCTTCTTCAATACGAGCTGTATTGTAGTTGCGTAAGTCCCGCCGTATGCATTTGGAGATCTATATAAAATAGGTTGTACAATTATTTATATCATCATTATAGCCTATCAGAAATCCACTGCTAAACATAGGCTTCCCCCAAGGAATACTGCAAAGCATATTCCAGAGCCACCTGCATCTCCTACCAGGTCGTCATTTAAAAAAAGTCCCGCTGGGTTTCTTGCTGGTTCCTCCTAAGACAGAGGTGTTTTTCCGAACCAGTTGTAAATTAAACAAAAGGGAAACAGAGATTAGACACAAAAATTAAAATAAGATATTACAAATGCTTTAAGTAGCATTTTATATATATCTAAAACTAGATGTTAATTAATGATGCATATAAAATTTGTATAAAATGAAAGGCAAATTATAAATATTAAACGCTGTATTAAAATATAGCGACTCGTACTTCAACTAAAACTGGGTTATACAGAAGTCTCTTTAGATTGTTCCGCAGATAAGCAAATACTAACAGCTTGTAATGGATTTCTGAATCGGGCATATATTTGAAATAAGGAACTGCCGTTACACACGAATTCGTGACTTTCGACATAGTCAATTCAATAAAATACAAATTGCTATAGCATTAATCCCGCTACTACACAGCAGATGGCGTTACGAGTACAGTACTGATAGTATTTCGTAGGGTTGCTAAATTAGTGTAGGTTTAATAAGACATACATAAGTTTCTGCCGACTTCAAAAAGGAGACGGTACTCAATTCGGCTGTATGTTTTTTTTTATGTGTATTACCTCATAAATTTTTACTGGGTGAACCGATCAAGGTCTTTTGTTTTTGAGTTATTCTTAATAATTTATATTGAAGTCGGTTGTACAAAATTTAAAATTTTAAATTATATAATATTATTATTCATTGTAATCAAATAAATGAATAGACTAGATTTTAGACTTGTTAGATCTCAGATGATTTCACGGTAGTTTATAGAGGTAGTTTATAGAGGTAGTATATATAAATTTAATAAACTATTTTTATTAAATTTATTGATTAATAAAAAAAAAACCATGTGGGTAGTTTACTCACACGCGGTAGAAGTGAAACCTTCAGAATAGGAGAATAATATGAAGACTGACTGAGACAATAGGAAACACTGTATACTCTTAGAGTATTAATTTAATACTCTAAGCTGTATACTGTATTCTATCTCATTCTCTCGCATGCTGGATCCTATAGATGTATATGTTTGTCTCTTTCTAGTGTCGCTTTTTCGTTTCATCGAGTTTCAAATCACAATGATTCTAAAGAAGTTTTCACTTCAAAATAGAAAATAGACATGTGGTAGCGGCGTAAGAGAATCCACTACACTATCCTATATCATCGTATGGGTCTTTGTGTGGTGAAATTGTTGTTTGTTAATCGTGCTGCAATTCACTACATTTTTTTTTATTACGTAAGAGTAACAAACAATCACAGTCCATCTGATGGTACTTGGATGCTGTGGCCCATAGACATCTACATCTACCATCGATAAAGAATGAAAATGTAAAAAGAGATGCATTGTCACCCGTGAGGACTAAGATGGAATGCTTCGTTTCCAGTAAAAAGGATCTTCGATTCTTTACACGTACCACACGAAACACAGCACCATTATTCCGCATATTAGTTTTAAAATAGTACTGCGTTTGCCAAGCGCGATGACTACGCCAAACACTCTCTAATATGAGAAACGCGTGTTCACCAGTAGGCTGTAGATTGTTTATCAGTTGATGAATAAGAAAAATAACAACGATAGACACCCAAATGTTGATTATCTCTAGTTGGGAATATTAAACAACATTGTTATTTATTGAAAAAAAAAAAATAAAAACTGCATTTGTCATAGGGTAATGCATTTGTAATTGGTATGGTTTGTGAGAGTAATACAGACAGATACAAGATGAATATGCAAATTGAAACGTAAATTCGTGCGAAGTTGTCAGTACTAGAGTGTTAACCCTAGCGCAAGTAACACGAGCGTACTTGTGAAATTACTCCCATTGTGTACCATTTAAGAACATCGCTATGTGACAAAGCATATTAAATATTGTTATGCCTCAGTATGATAAACGTCCTTGTTAGCGATAGAATAAGACTTATTTATGGCTTAATCTTAAGTCTAGGCCGCTACTGTAAATGGTTTAAAAATATGTCGCTAGCGATTAAGTGCGGAAATGATTTTGAACGAGAAACAAAAGATTAGGGATATAGTAATTTTAATAAACGCTCTTATAATTCAAGTTTAAATTAATAGGCTCTATATGTCTGACTGTTCGGGAATGAGGGACTGATAGGGATTTTAGGACGACATCGCATCCGCCGCGCTGCAGTAATGCGAGTTGGTAGACTTTACATGTCCTCCAAATATATAATAATGTTGTGATGACTCAATAAACTGTATACGTATTTTACTTTGACCTTGTATACTAAGAAAATTTTATAGACCTCTATACGCGAGAAACTCGAGTTCGATAATCGCTGGATCTAATGAAATAAAATTGAAGTGCTTGTCTGTAATATCGAAATAACTGCCTTATATTGAGATGAGAGGGTTATTTGCATGCCATTAAGACACGTCCGTGTTAATCTTCGGAATGGCTGAACTGATTGCAATAAAACTTCACGCACACATATAAATCAATGCCAGGAGTGATCTAGGAGCAAGAAAAAAACTAAGAGTTGATAAATTAAACGACCTTTGATTATTATTTTTAATCCAATTTCATTACCAGGTATGTTTACAAATAACGGATTGATTTCATTGTCATTGTCATTCCATACTATCTACAAGGAATTACTGTTCCTGATATAGAACCAATAACAATTTGCGAAACAGGTTCAAATATAAACGGACTAAGCGATCCATCTGGCCTATTCTATCCTGCAGCTGGATCAAATGTCGTGGGTGAGACTACACTACACCCAATATTCTCTTCTCGGACTCGGACGCCACGCTACATTAATAGATCCTACCGAAACGAAGCGAAGGCAGCTCGCTAGTATCTAATACACCTTGAAACTTACTTTTACACCGCCTGTTTTAATTGCCGTGTTGTAGCAGGGTAAGAGAATTTAAGACCTTATTTCATGCTGTGGGTTTTTATAGGATAGGGTGACAAACGCGCACACAGTCCACCTGATGGTAAGTGGTTGCTGTGACCAATAGACATCTACATATACCTTCAATAAAGTATCAAAATGCAGATGTGTGAGTGAGGACTAAAATCGAATGCCTCTTTTCCAGTAAAAGGGGCCTCCGGTATTCTTACACTCACCATAAGAAACACAATAGTGTTAAGCTGCTATTTTATGTTGGTTTTCCGTGTAGGCGTGGTCTTTCCCCGGTCGCGCCGACCCATTCGTGCTACAACTATACTACAAATATAGCTGCAGCATAGCTCTACCACGTAAAAAATTGTATAGTAAGAGGCGATTATGGGAAACAGAAAGGTATCATGGTTTGGTTTTCATGACCATGAAAGATGGCGTTACAACCATCTCTTATATTACAGATGTAAATTTTCAAGACCGGTGACAGTACTGCGAATTAGAAATCACCAGTCAAGTTAAGCGGTTGCAACAAATCTTCCCGTTCGTGGGAGAAGAGTGTGTCCACACAACGCTTCTCACATTTATGATGTATCATACTGACTTATGTACCGATGATGATGATGATGATAAAGGACAAAAAGAAGAAGAAGAAGCAGAAAATTAGTATGTTATAATTTAAATTTAAAAAAAACTTATAATCGCCATACGCTTATTACTTAGTCTAATTTCGCTCTCACGATAGATGTAGTAACGGGCTACTAAGACCTAAGTTATAGGCATTAAACTGAAAATAATTATTATCAACACCGCCAACATTTTGGTTTCCCTGTCTTTGAATTGTGTTAACTATTAGCGTACAAAATTTATGTAAGCTACAGATGCGTGGGAACTTAATTTACATGTTTTAAGAATAGATATTCTGTTTAAAAATGGCGACTAAGAATCGATTATGAAAACCGTTGTATAAAAATATATCAAAACGTTAGTAATTCTGAAAAATTTTTGGCCCTTGAGTAAATATGTAACATAAATATGTTTACAACTGAGATAATTTAAAAGAGCAGGAAAGCGGAGTTGTGTGCAGATATTATCCTAATACGTTCTCGAGTGTCGTAGGTTCTCGAGTAGCAGTCTCGTACTGGTAGACGAAGTGTAGGGCGGCCCTCCACTAGATGGAGTGACGACCTAGTGAGACATGCAGGAAGTCGATGGATACATTCGTATGGTGAGTGTAGAAAACCGGAGTCACTTTTTACGGTGTGAGAACGAGTGTATCGACGTATTCCTTCTAGTCCTTAGGGGTGACAACGAATTTTGATTCTTAATCGAGGATAAATGTAGATGTGTATGGGTCACAGCATTCACTTACCATCAGGTGGACTGTGAGCTCGCTTGTCACCTTATTCTATAAAAAATATCAATTAAAAAGCAACTCCATCCGCGAGACAATATGTATGTTACACGAGCAGTGTACAGTGTATGTTAGGTATACGAAATATAAACTTTAAAGCGACTGCTTATCCTCTAAGCTATCACGGCTTCATTTTTTTTTAAATAGAAAACCGGGAAAAAAAGTAATGCGGGTCACATCCCACAACATAATTAAGTCCATTCACAAGCCCACTTCTGGAAATAGGACATAATAAACACGGACCTTAGCCACCTACGTCCTTCGACTTTCTGCATGTCTGATCAGGTCGTCACTCCATCTAATTGGGGTGGCCACCCTACACTTTGCTTACCTGTATGAGGCTGCCATTGGAGAACCTTTCCTCCCCATCGGTTGTCGGTTCTTCGAGCGCCTTACCGTTACGTTGGGCTAGGTCAAACACTGACTGACGGACTGACCGGGCCAACACTAGTGTGGGGCTGCGGAAGAATTTGGATTCCCGTGGCCCCATGCGCGCGTGCGAGGAGACACCGGGGTGGTTTTGGCCGGTAGGAGTCCGGCACGCCCCTCCGCCTTTCCCCGGGCGGAGGTGGTCCATGAGGATTTCCCCCCGTAAAAAAAAAGGGTCAAACACTGGTTGAAATACGGATAACGTCACTTTGATCTCTATTACGCAAAGAAAATCCGACTAAAAGGAGATCTTGTGCCTATTCAAACAGTCAGCGGTGACGAACCACATCTTGGATCTATATGCAGTCAATGTATGTTGCCAGTGACATCACTGGCAATACGCTTATGCATGGTTACGATACGCTTATGGATAGTTTTCGTACTCTGGTGCTGTACTCGGATATTCATCGTAGCGTTACTGTACAAACACTTCAGCACTTCGATATGTCTACAGTCAATCTGGCACTGTTGAAGGGAATGTACCACAGCCCAAATTTCAAAGGACTCAAAGACTTTATCATTTTTGTTATCGTTACAACCTATTAAAATTAAAAGTTCACTTCTGTGGATATTCTTACACCGTCACTACTCGGCAAATGCGCAAAATTAAGTGCCAGATTGTACTCTTCAGTCTAAAGTCTTTTATTTGCTTTTATTTATTTATTTATTTATTATTCTTTTTAGCACAAAATTACAGAAATTATATATACAAAAGAAGTATGCAATGTGCGGTCTTATTGCTGACAGCAATTTCTTCCAGACAACCAGTGAATGGACAGGATTGCACGAAGATGACAGGAGTAGGTCAAATTAGTGCGCGCGCAGTGTGTGTGTGTGTGTGAAGCCCTAAGTCTTCATTTACCACCCTTTTCACCGTGGTTCTGCTTAACCCTATCTGAAGGGCCAACAGTTTCTGCTTACGTTTGGGATTTCTTTGAATTCGCGCCTTCACAGCTTTTATCACTGCTGGAGTCCTAACAGACCGAGGGCGACCACTTCTTGACCTGTCATTTACACTAGAGTCTTCATTGTATCGTTTGATGGTACGATAAACGAATCTTTTGGTTATATTCAAATTTTTCAGTATGTCAAAAATTTGAATTGGCGCGTAACCGTAACGATGCAACACAATAACTGCAACACGGTCGTCTTTAAGCGTCCACTCCATATTTAAAAATGAGTAAAATTCTAAAAAGTATACAGTTTTATTTTCATGAAAAATTCGAAATTCGCATTCAATAAACTTTTTTGTGGCCAGCATTCTAAAAGAATATTTTTACTGTGACAATACTTATGACCTGACTGTATATATATATATATATATTGAATTAATTTATTAATTAAATGCAATCAACATGCTACATATCTTACTACTACAATGGCTAGTGTGGAAGCGAAGTTACAATAATTTAAAGTGCGATGTAATGATTCTTGACTAGTTTTTTAAATACCGTTAGGGATGGTGCGCGTTTTAATGCCAATGGGAGTTCATTCCATAAACGAACGGCCTGTACAGTAAAAGACTTGTTCATAAATTTACTAGTGTATAGTAGCAAATTCAACTTCAAGCTCTCTGCTGATTTCAAGTTACGCGAATGGGAATCACGAAAAAACACAAAACGATTTTTGAGGTAAGAAGGGTAAGAAGGATTAAAGAGAACATTATAGAGAAGATGAAGTATGTGAGCATTCCGATGAAGTCGTATTGGCAACCATTTGAGCTTAGTACGTAAAAGACATACATGATCATAATTGCACAATCCAAATATAAGCCTTATGCAAAAATTCTTGTACTTACCAAAAACGTCAAGAGACAACTTTCCCTATGTCCCTTTACCTACATTTTTCATTAAGCGGTACTACGTAGTTCATGAAGATTACTATACGCATTAACAAGTACAACTGCGTGTAAATTTTTCATTTTTTATATTATACATACTCGATTTAAAACCTTTAATCTATCTGCTAACACATTATGAATTAGTTAAGTAACTGAGCAACGTTTGTTTAATGGCAATAAGGTTTGCACGATGTAGAGCTATTATGTATACCGAATAGCTTTATATTATGCTATAAACGGCGTCTAATAATTATAACTGACTGCATAACATAAGCGAATAGCGGGATCTTTTTTGTGTTATTCCGTAAAAAGGACGTTAAAGGTAATTCTTGAAAATTTACAGTCCGTCTGTTGGTTGTTAAACGTTATTTAAAATTACTTAATAACATACCTATAATTGCTTTAAATACTTAGATTGATACGTTAATAGTTAATCACTTGTTTAAAAGATCGCTAAAAACATAAATAATTGATCACTTAACACATAGTTATTGTGTATTGTTAATTGTGTGGGCTGTTCGCGTAACCCAGGTTAAACTAGTTGCTAATTATATACATAATTAGTTTGGTTGTATTTGTATTTTTAAATGATTATAGCGATAATCCTTTATATCTTTACTAGAAGTATCTAAATACTTTGTTGCTTTGTAGAGGCGGTGTAAGACTATTTATTACTACCCCATATCGGCCCGTGGGGTGCCGTAAGAGACGACGGAGGGAAACATACCAGGAGATGGGCAGCAGCATGCCCAGCCAACTCGCCTGCCAAGTGTGGCAACTATGGTAGCTAAATATTCCTTCTCTGAGGCAATACGATACGGAGAGGTTTATGTTCAGCCGTAGACTTTTATATGCTGTTACAGTACAGTACGAGACAGTTCTATGGCTTTAAAGAAATTTTCATAACATGAATTTTATTGGTACCACGTTTTTTTACGTGGTAGAGCCATGCTACAACTATATTAGTAGTATAGTTGTAGCACGAATGGGTCAGCTCGACCGGGGAAGGACCACGCTCTCACAGAATACATACATATAATAAAATAGTAGCTTAACACTGCTGTGTTTCGTATGGTGAGTGTAGAGATCCGGAGACCCTTTTTACTGGAAAAGAGGCATTCCATCTTAGTCCTCACGGGTGACAACGCATCTGCATTTTGATTCACAAACGAGGATAAATGTAGATGTCTACGGGTCACCCTATCCTATAAAAAAGCCTATATGCCAATAGAGTTGAAGTTTGTGCGCCTTTTTTCACCTCTCGCTCGCACACTGTCGCAATCTATACTCACATCCACCGGTAGACTGCCAAAAAAAAATACGTTTCGACATGCGTTTTTCGTAAATTCTAACTTTAGTCCAATTTGTAATTATCATTGATAATAAAATGCCAAAATAATAAAACTACAAAAAAATATTCAGACCGGTTTCACTAGTTAGTGAGCTACAACCATTGAGTTATATGTACTACGTACCTACTAGAGAAGCCATTCCGAACATTGACTATGTTCAACTGAAGTGTACTGCAATCCGTACAAACTAAATAATGCGTAAATTGAAGATTTGTGAATTTCATAAAATAATTATTATTACATTTTATTTATAAATATGCTTGTTTAGATTAAATTAAGTTATTTTATATTAAATTCTTATATTTATTTTATATTAATATCTTTAATATTTTATATCAAATTAAAGTATTCTCACATGCGCGACTACTACTCCCGCGCAAGCGCGAATACATAGAGTACATAGGACACAATTTTTGTTTGGAATGTCTTCTCTAGTACGTAGTACATATAACTCAATGGCTACGACTTGTTCTGAGCTTCTGAGAGTTTGCTTCATAATTATTGTTGTTTTTGTTTTTTTGTATATATGATGAGTAACCAATTTTAAAATTTTCTTTTGTCTGTCTGTCCGAGCTAATCTTCGGAACGACTGAACCAATTGTAATAAAACTTTACGAACAAACAGAGAGTAATACCAGGAGTAATGTAGACTAAATTTAATCCGAAAAATTTAAAGACTTTATTAGAATAGAAATATTGATAAGATGAAATAAATGGTTTTTAATGATTATCTTATGTTTAAATAACGCCACATTAATAAACAACTAAAACCACTTTTTATATCAAAATCGCAATTAATCGATTAAAAAAAATTATAAGTTCAACAATCATTTACCTTTCTGACATTGTGCTTTTTATATCATTTATATGTTCAATATGATTGTTAGATACGATTTTATACACAACGTTGGATTCTTGACTTTTAGGCGCTAGCAGAACATGCATACGCGCTTTGCGCTTAAGGCATGCAATAATTTAAAAACAAGATTATAAAACCTATAAAATTGTTTCTGCAATGTTATATAATATCTTCTCACAAATATTGACACATTTGCTGTCTCAATAAGTGAACATAACTCCCGGTTGTATCGGATACTGTGAGCTTGCTTTATAAAAGTATTGCAATTTATAAGTAATGCAACATACAATGTAGCTGACACGCTTGTCGTAATGCTGTCTACTTTTTCTCCTTGGACACATATACATGATGCTCACGCTGCGGCTTTCACGAATCATTACATATTGAAAAAAAAAAAACAGTTCTATGTAGATAGTTCGTTGTAACTAATTTTACATAGGATCATTTAGCGTATCGATTAATGTATATTTTTTATAATATGAGCCCATGCACGGTCGTGGGGGTTTGTGGTCAACCGGTTGTGGAATGGCTCGCGCATGGAATGTTGGTTTCCACGATTTCTTACTGACAGTTGCATCAGTACAATAGAGATTTCACAAAAGTAGCATGTTAGTTCTACTTAAAACGCGTCAAAATAAAAGTCGGAAAATATACTGTGTCCATTATTATATGCAAGACTAGACTATACTGAAAAGACATTTCTTCCGGTCCTACAATGATTTATGTTAAAATTCTTAGAAGCGTGCTTCAACCGAAGGCATTTTCTTTTGCTGAAACGATGGCGATTTTATACATTTATGTGCAGTCGTGTGGTGGTGCTGTCGCCGCACTGAAAGTTAAACGAAGCCTAAATCACGCTATCGAAGTTTTCGAAGTTACTTCGGTATACACAGAATAATTCCGTACTACGACACGGAGCTCGACACACGCCGTACACGAGATTGAATACCAGTGATACGGGGCGTTTTTAGTTTACGACCCCGTGTCCCTCATTCCGACAGTGGTTCAAGCTGAGGTTCGTACTTCGTACTTTCTTCTGAGGGGCCCTTGAATCACATGGAGTCCCCGTAGCTCGAAGATCCTCATTCCTAAAAGCAGGGGCCGGAGTCCCTCGGGACTGCAGTCGCGTCGCCTAGCTCGTAATTCCTAGCTTACGAGTCTATTTTTATGAAGCTGTAAAGGCCGCAGTGCCAACAGCACACTTTTACGGAAAAAAAACGAAGTGTTGGTCGCCCATCGGGCTGAACACTGCCTGGCGGGAGATCTCCACTTTTCTTTCGTAGTCGCTAAACTGGTGATTACCCGATCATATCTCCCGGGCATATCGTCTCCAACTCCTGCAAGCCAATATAACTTGTCTCCATCTCGACTCACATCATTCTTACCGACATATTTTTTCATCTTTTGCAACTGCGTAGAATGGTGATGTCGTCCTGAGTGACTTAAAGTTCGAGTGTGACAGCTGCCAACCGCCGCAGTAGTAGTAGAAACCACTCTATTTTTCGGGGTATCCACGCATAAGATGCTAGTTGGCAATTACTGTGTAGTTACGAAGGACGGCTTATTCTTAATTGTTGAAGACTTGTTAGTCTTCACTTTTAAGCCCAATAATTTGCTTACGCGATAAGATCGAAAACTCTGGCAGTTTTCTTAATAATTAGTGGCTACTGTAACTCACCGTGGTAGCTCAGATGGTTAGCGCTCGCTGTAAGCTTCACAGTACTCGAGCAACCCGGGTTCGATCCCCGCCGGCACCAATGAAATTATTAATTACAATTTTAAGTGCTGATTTACCACGTGCTCGGCGGTGAATGAAAACATCGTGAGGAAACCGGCATATCTGAGAAATAAGAAAAAAAATATTTCGAAGACATGTGAAGTTCGTCAACACGTATTAGGGCAGCGCGGTGGACAATTCCTTGCCATAAAACCCTCTCAGAAATGAGAGGAGGCCTGTGCCCAGCAGTGGGACGTAAATAGGCTGCCACTTTACTTTACTGTAACCCACTAACACCAGCAAGCAACTTCAAACAAATAATGGTGCATTGTTATTTCTGAGTGCTTAGATGGAATGGAATATCTTACGGATCGTGTTATTATATCAAAATAAATAAGATTTAACATTTTTTTCGCCATGTCGTTTTTGCATATCATCGTAAAACAGCGTTAAATGAAACAGGCATATATAGGCAGCAGCACAATCCTGATAATAACAGAAAATAATAAAAAACTGACGCTGTCAAATTCGCATTCCAAGCGTAGTAGCCACGGGAAATATCCCCCCCCCCCCCCCCCTCCATGACACTATATATGGGAAGGGGACTTATGTTCCTATGTTCGGCAGCGGGACTATAATAGGCTGTAATGAATGAATGAATGCATGAAACTAAGACTATGTCAGCAGCTTCACTTTACGATTAAACTAGTGCATATATGGCTTGAAGTGTAACTATATATTACTAATATACTACTAAATAACTACTAATATAAATAATATACACTAAATAATATACGGTTGTAGTGAGATATGCATTTTTAATGCCAGATGCACGCAGTTCATCCTGCCTACATATTTACTATTGCCTTGAAGACACGTAGATTGTAATCGAAACGGAAAGACGAGAGTTGCACAGTTGGCGCATTCTTGGCAAGGCTTAAAACGTTTATTGCTGTGTAAACAATACAAACAAATAAAGAGTACAATAAAAAGTAATGAAGTATACAAATAAGGCAAGTAGTTTTATTTAAGAGTTAATTAAATAAATGCTACATTCATGCGTCGGGCCACGGGCGTAACGATGCTGCCAATGGAACTCTGAGCGGTCGCGTTTCGAACGAGATCGTTTAGTTACTAGCGTGAATCTAATGCTGTGAATTATATGTAAACATTAACAGGGCTAAAAGTGATTTAAATAATCCTCTATGTAGATATATAGTATCTAGTTATACTATATATCTACATAGAGGATTCTTCGATATACGATCCGCACCAGCTTCCCAGGGGTAATTTTGGATGATCTCGATAACAGCGGGTCCAAATAGAGCTAAGAACCATCTAAAGTATCCAATACAACTTTTATCAAAATAGTTCAAGCCGTATAGGAGGTGATGAATTACGAAGGCACAAACACACACACACCGGAATTTTTTATAACACTAGCGAATACTTAGATTTAAGATAATCAAAAAATATTTATTTTATCATATTTACGTTTTCCGAAAGTAAACTCTAAGTTTTTCGAATGAAATATAGCCTAAATCACTCCGGCCTTTGTTATCTATCTGTTCGCCAAGTTTAATTATATTATGCATTTGTTTCAAGTAACAGCATATTAAGCATGTTGGGCGTTATTTAAGCAAAACGTTACCCATATATTTTTTTAAACAATAATGGTGAAAAGTGAGCACAAAGTCCACCTGATGGTAAGTAGATGCCACAGCCCATAGATATCTATAGACATCTACATGTACCCTCGATGAAGAATCAAAATGCGTTATCACCGCTGAAGATTAAGATATAATACCTTATACCAGTAAAAAGGATCTCAGTGTCTCTACACTCATCATTCACCTATCCTCGATCAAGAATCAATATGCAGATGCGTTGTCACACCTGAGGATTAAGAGGGAATGTCTCTGTTACCAAAAGACACTACAGCATTATGTTGTTATTTCACGCTGATATTCTGTACGAGCGTATCTTTCCCGGTCGAAATAAATACATAAATACATAAAGAAGCGAACACGCAAGTCTTTTACATGATGCAAAAAGGCATACACACGCAATAGCAACAAATATGGAAGCTTCCTTTTTAAACGATGTGCAATTGATTTATAACAAAGAGAATAGTTTTTAATATATTTTTTTTTAAATACTAGTAATGCTATTAAACATTACTAATATTCCCTTTAACCACTTCTGGTAAGCTTAAAATGTTTGTGTTAGAAAGTGGTTCACGACAGTAGTCGAATGGCGGATTCGAACCCATGACCTTTCGAGTTCGCGGTCCGCGCCTGCCATTAGGCTACTGACGTTTCTTATTCTATATTCTATTAAAATGATTGACCGTGGGGTGAGTGTAAGAATATCTACTAGGTACTTCATATATAGATAGAGAGAAAATTCTTTATTGCATTCAAAAGAATTTGATACAAAGGCGAACTTAATGCCGAAAAGGCATTCTCCTCCAGCTAACCTTTGGTAACTTTGGTAGTACCGCAACAGAAAAAAAAAACTAGCTTATTCACACATATTATTTAAAACGTATTATATAGTATATATTAGTTTATACATATTATACACTTATACACACATACAAGCTGGGGGACAAGGTTGTGTACCAAACAAAGTGGTTAGCCAGTTAAGTCTTGAGCGGAATTATGAAACATTCAATATAAAATCAAACTTGCGCTGGCCAAAAATATAGCGTATGCCCAGATTTAGCAGACGGTATAGTTTGCTAAGCAGCTCCTCAGTTATAATAATCGTATCTTATGAGGCGACAGAGGGAAATATGCAGCACTTTCATCCTAATAACAATCTACATCTATACAAATAAATAAAATTGAAGTGTCTGTTTGTAATGTTAGACATTACATTACTAATATAACAGCTTTTAACTAAATGCACATGAAAGTAATTTTTTTTTTATATCATAGGAAGACAAATGAGCACACGGTCCACCTGATAGTAAGTGGTTGCAGTGATCCGTAGACACCTACATCTATTCTCAATATAGAACCAAATTGCAGATGCGTTGTCACCCGTGAGGACTAAGATGGAATGCCTCTTTTCCAGTAAAAAGGGTCTCCAGTTCTCTACACTCACCACACGAATACAGCAGTGTTAAGCTGCTATTTTACGTTGGTATTCTGTGAGAGCGTTCTTCCCGGTCGAGTCAACCCATTCGTGCTACAACTATGCTACAAATATAGGTGTAAGCATGGCTCTACCACGTATAAATAGACGATATACGCATATACGATATACTTATAAAAAAAACAATTTTTGAAATTTTTGTCTATCTGTATGTTTATTCTCGCTAATCACCGAAACGGCTAGACCGATTTTCAGTGGACTTTCACTGGCATATAACTGATGTTATAAGAAGTAATTTAATATGTTTTTTAGAAAAAATTGATTAGGATTACGCGCAAAAAAATTAAAACCTATGAAATCCAATCGTAATAAATTCACGCGGACGAAGTCACGGGGTACAGCTAGTTAGATAATAAAATACTCCGGTTGCCAACCCGCAAGCCCAGTGTGGCAGTTATGGCAAAAGTCCTTCTTATAAGGCATTCTAACAAGGAGAGTTATGTTTTGCAGTGGACTTGATAGGATGTAATAAATGAATTAAGTAATTAAAATGATTTCCGTATGGTGGCGATGTAATATTCATATTTCACGTCATAACATTTTTTCCGTGGTGTTTTTTTCTCCGAGGACCGTGTAGTAACGGTATAGAATATCCACTACCCAATATCATCCCGTGGGTGTTTTAAGAGGTGATTGCGGGAAACAAATCAGGAGATGGGCAGCAGTGTCTTCCTAATAACGATTAAAAATAAAAAAACTGCGGTTGCCAACCCGCTTGCCAAGTGTGACAACTATGGTAATTATCCTCCTTATGAGGCAATCTATGAGGGAGAGCTTCAGCAGTGGACATTAATAGGCTGTAACGGTAACGGTATTCTTCTCGGTACTCCTAAGCATTGCTTTTCTTCCTTCAATAAACTATCTACTATTACAGTAGTGCGCTAATGAAATTCCTTACCTCAACACATTCAATATGCTAAGTCACTTTCGTCGTTTCAAAAACCTAGTTGGAGCGTTTTTACATAAGACCATTTTACGTTTTTTACGTTCCTTGGCGTTCTATCCTGAAATAATTCTTCTCTTTTGTTTATCAACCCGTAAAGGTATACTACTGAATATGAGCCACTCCCGCTGTAGGTATATTTGCTTTAATGGGCCTTTCCCAGGCCTTACCCCAGCTTTTAAAGTTAGCTTATCTTGTCGTAACTATTCCAGCCACAAGTTCCTTCGCGGAACGTGTTTTCTTATCTCTGAAGCGCATCCGTACTTATTTGAGAAATACACAAGGTCAAGAGCGTCTTTCAGACTTATCAATTAACGCAATTGAAAAACAATTACTGGTACAATTAAAACGTTCACCAACATTTTACGCGGACGTAATCAAATCTGTCCTTAAGAAAGAAAACGATTCGATTTAGAATATAAATAATTTGTTTTTTTTTAATTTTGTACATAGTTTGTTTGCACTTTGGTCGTGCTTTTCTTTTGTTCATGTATTTTATTGTATGTAAATATCTTTTTCTTTCGCACAAGCAAACCCAAACGGCTTTTTTCAAAGCCACCGAAGATATGCATACAGTCATACAATCTATCTAGCAGTAGTATGCCTTCTGTGTGCTTTGTTAAACACGTCCTTGACAGCTCTGAATATGAAACTGAAGAGTGGAGACATATTAAGATTGGTGTATTTTTATAAAACTGCTAAAAACAACAAAACCATATCTTGGGCTTGCCCTAGTTTGGAGCCCAAGTTTCGCCACTGCAGTGGATTTTTGATAGGCTTAATGATAGAATGAAATAAATAATTTCAAACTGGTAGGTAAACAATGGATCAATACATCAGCATCATTAAACAAAAATAACGTACAGAATTATCAACGCAGCTTCAGACGCAAAAAGGCTAGTCTAAATTACGTGCCGATGTGAGCATTAAATACCAATTAACGCGAGTACCTGTAACATCGACCCACTATTCGCGATAACCGAGACGAGAGAATGTAACAAGCCCTAGGAACACAACATAAAGTGCGTTGCACACTTGCCAACCAAGTGAACGTGTATAAACTGTATTTTTTTAAATATATCCTTATTGCAACACTAGAATTTTCTTCTACATCGTAGCGGTGTTTTACATAGATAAATTTCAAAAAGACAAACCAGACCCGAAACAATTATATCTAGACTATACAAAATTAAGAACTACCAAAAAGTATATAACATAAGAATGTCCTCCGGACTGAATTTCAGTGTCCCTGAATAGCCATCAGCGTATAACTGGATTATAGTGCACGAGGATGTGCAAATCCTGCAGTAGTACAGCACATCATTACCAACTTGCTAACTAAAAGTTGCTACTGGGATTATCTTGACACAAACACCCAATAACTGATTTTGGCACGACCCGGGATTCTGACCCAAGAGCATCAGTCTCATCATCAAAGAGTGTGTAGTTAAATATATAACAATAACTTCAATCACGCAATATAAAAATAACACAATCGATAACATGATATATAAATATTTGCTGACCCTTTTTACTCGAAAAGAGGCTTTTCATATTAGTCCTCACGGGTGACAACGCATTTGCATTTTGATTCACAAACGAGGACAAATG
Source organism: Parnassius glacialis (assembly GCA_033319125.1). Classification (NCBI taxonomy): domain Eukaryota; kingdom Metazoa; phylum Arthropoda; class Insecta; order Lepidoptera; family Papilionidae; genus Parnassius; species Parnassius glacialis. The sequence goes on along the minus strand of JAVANC010000002.1, from coordinate 11,204,704 downwards.
TAGATGTCTATGGGTCACAGCAACCATTTACTATCAGGTGGACTGTGCTCGTTTGTCACCCCATCCTATAAAAAAATGAAAATTTGCATCACTAAAAGTACATTCTTAAGACATGATATAAGGATAAAACATATCCATAACCAGTTACCCAGAGGAATAGGTAGATAGTACGAGTTTTCATTTAGCACAATCCTGACACCTCTCCCGTTTTTCTCACATCACAGAAAAGTCCAAAAGATCTTCTGGCATCTGATATATGCCGTTATAACCGTTACTAATTTAACGAATGCGGCATGAAGAATAGACCCTATTATAGGAGAAGCCCCTATCCGGGGTTGGAATGATGTAGCCTGGCTGATGAGAAGGAGAAAGAGGTGATAGGGTGTAGAATTTTTTTGTTATATAGTAACATTGACTGCTTTTGCACATTAATAACATTAATTCTCTACTTACACTAGATACAATATCGAATTATACCATTTTATAATCTAAACACGCACATTCTTTTAAAATAATAGGTCACTTAAGTTTTCATACTTTTTTGCACCAAAGATTGTTAAACATTATCAAAATAGAAAATTTTCTCAAATGTTGCACTAAATAAATAACTCAAGTATTTTTTATTTAAAATGATAGGAATTTTAAATAAAAGCTAGTCGCTATTTTTGCTGCCTTTCTGTCGGCATAGTCAAAGTATAATATTATAACAAAAACTAGCCGATGGATTTCATTAATTTGTTCTTGTAATGAAGAAGAATGTAAAATAAGGTAAAAAAAGTTAGTATTTTTTTCTAAAATGTCGTATCTTAGGCTGTACTACTTAGGATATATTTATTGTATATTTTTTTTAGATTATCCGATAAATAACCCTCTTAAAAATGGGAAGAGGCCCATACCTACCCAGAAGTTGGTCGTATATAGACTTTAACTTATTAATATACTTTAGCTTTTTGTAAAAGTAAAGCAACTTGGTGTAGTGGGGTATATGTAGATCTGACATAATATATCCTACCGTTTCCTAAAACGTCCGTTAAATTTCTCATGCTTTTATTTGCAATAATACGATTACTACAGATCTGCACTTATACAAAATCGAGAGTAATCTTCTTAGAGCTTTGAATGTTTTATACAAGTCATTCACAGTAAACAATGTCACCAGGACATAATGAATGTAAATTTTGCTAGTACTCGTTATCTCTGCTCTCGGTTTAACATAAAATAAAGTTGTATTAATCGTTAAAGCAAAATCAGAGCGGCTTACGTATACACGACTTGTTGCTTGTAATCCGAAAGGCGAGCGCAACACTAAATCTAGTATGTACATGTTGTCGCGTGTATCGGGTGCTTAACAAGGGCCCGCACTATACACCGCGTCGACGAACATTGTCGCAATAAGGAAATTTATGAAAAGTCCGAACCGTAAGTTTTATTACTAACGAATTTATGGTTTCATTACCTCATTCAATTGTGAATAATGCAAAGCCGACATTAACTATATGCTGAAAAGACGTTAATGTTTTAGGTGTCCTACTTAAACTATGTTACAGTGAGTTTATCGAATATTATACCATCTTCTAGATAGTGCTTACTTGCTTTATGGGCAAAGCAAAGTAAAAAGAACCCGCATGTATTTTTGAAATGAAAACTTCTTTAGAATCGTTGTTATTTTGAAACTCGATGAACGAAAGAGCGACACTGTTTTTGAATTATGTTAATTATGTTATATGTTTAGTTTTACCTATTAATTACTGTCATTGGCGCAAGCCGTTGTAATTAATTATAAATAAATAAATAAATAAAAGGAGACAAAAATATACATCTATAGGTTTTAGTCTGCGAGAGAATGAGATAGAATGCAGTATAGTGTTTCTCTATTATCTCGGTCTCCTCTTTGTGCGGTGCTTCGTATCCTCCCCGCTCATTTCTACTTTTCTGAAGGTTTCACTTCTACCGCGTGTGAACTACACACTTGTTTTTTTTTTGTTTAAAATAACCCACACTGGGAAAAATATTGTATAAGATTTAGGCAAAAATAAGTTGGTGTTTGATGCACATTCATGTTTTTAAGCTCAACGTTCACGTAAAGCTTTTTAACTTTCCAGATTTAACTGAAATATTGTGTGGACCTAAACGTAATTTGCGCCTATTTATTGTGTTAAGATAAATGTAATTTTTTTACAAGTGTCAATGTCATGTACGCACGGTACAGGTTACAGCAGCTTTGGCAACCAACTTCTTTTTCTTTAGCAGCCTGTAAATCTTCACTGCTGGTCATTGGCTGATTTTTGTAGGGACGATTTGCTTTAATCGTCACGCTTAGTAGGCGGATTGAGGATCACAGTAGGTACCAGATGTCGACGGTGAGGGAGGCTGAGATGCATCTTTGACGTCCTACGTTGAGGCAACCAAATAATAGCGGAAAATGCATTCATTGATAATAATGTCCTCCAGACCGAATTTTGGTCACGGCGGCCAGCCTTAACGAAGCCTAGCCATCGCAGGACAGGATTATAGAGCCCAAGTGTATGCGCAAGCACAGGTGCACTCTCTATTCCTTTACTCTCACAGTCAGATGCGACGGTAAACCGACACATTCGGAGAGAGATCAGGCGCAAAACCAATCGCTTTACGTGCTTTCCGAGGCACGGGGGTGAGACACCACCAAATTTCTGACTCCGAGCTGCTCCTGAGAATTTCTTGACGGAATAACTCAATAACTCACTTTTCGTGGCCCGACCCGGGACCTCATGAACAGCAGTCGCGGTTATAAGTAATAGACCAACGAGACAGTCATTAACGTTGAGCCCAAACTACAAATATTTAATAATAGGGAGCAGTATTGACATTTAACTTTTTAAATATTTCAATTAAAGTTTTAGAAAAGTTACCTCGCGACACCACTACACCACTAGTAGTGGTGCTGGGATTAGTGGTGACGGGGATAGTGCACGCAATTGAGGGAGGGCGGGAGGTGCTCTTCAAACTAGGTAAGACACAACATTTTATTTTATCAAGCGGATGTACGCGAGGTAACTTTTTAAAAACTTTAACATAATGGATTTCCGCAAAGTAACGCCTGATTTTATTAATTATGTTATATCAATTAATAATCAAACTTTAACACGGACTTATTACCTTTTTAACTAACAATTGTACTTCTCAATTTGTAAAGTTTTGTTTGATGCTTTCTTTCATTATGAATCAACAGCGTTTATTATTACTTATTTTGTTAGAGGATTGATGACATGGAAAAGTTAAGGCAGACATTTTCTAAAATACCTAAGACTAGAGTTTGCCTGCTGCGAGCCCTGCGATAGCGGACATGATCCCTTTCACCGGTGCGTCTCTGCGTTAATTAACGGGGTATAGGAGCAGCGGCAGTCGAAGTAAGGAACTGTTATACAACTCGCTCGATAACCGACGATGATATTCCCGCGTTCAATAATTTTGTGGCGAGATGTGAAAGTATGGATAATAAAGTATTAAATGTAGTTAGCATGTGTATACACAATGAATAACTTTATATATATTTTCAATACCACAAAACATAAATATCGTCTTGTAAGTACATAAATGAATATCAGGAAATTATAATGTACATGTAAATACACTTTGATGAATATATTTACATGATTTTGAATAAGATTCAATCTGATATTGAAAGGATACAAGCGGTGATATATTTTTTATAAACTATGGGTCACAAACACAGTTCACCTGATTAAATGGATGCTGTGGGGCATAGATATCTAGATCCATCCTCGATTAAGAATCAAAATACAGAAGCGTAGCCCCGAGGTCAAAATAGAATGCCTCGTTATCAATAAAAATGGTATCCGGTTCTCTACAAAATACAAAATACTTGTTTTAAGGTTAAGTAACCTGTGAGAGCGCGGTCCTTCTCCGGTCTAGCCGACCCGTTCGTGTTAGAACCATAATATATCGGAAGTGTGACTCTATAGCGTAAAATAATTATTGTTATTAATAAAATAATTATTATTTTGTAAATTTAGTTTATAACTATTTATAGAGCAACAATGGCTCCATCGCGACAGGGTCAAGAAATGATTCGCCTCGGCGTTTGCGTAAATCATTTAAAAATTCAAATCACACATGAATAAACATCTAGACCACAAACAAATATTTTGCGACAGGACGAGATATGCGTGGCGCTTTGCGTTGTATGTATAGTCGTCGCAACTAAAAGCTTCGCGTACCAAAGATAAAAAGGATGCTTTATTTTGTCATCGTCAATTTGTATCAAATAGAAATTAAATTAATAAGAATTAAAATATTATATTTGGAACCACGTTTCAACGTAGCAGATCAACGCTCAATTCGACCGGGGAAAGACAACACTCTTACAGGATAACAGCATAAAATAGCAGCTTAATGCTGCTGTGTTTCGTGTGTTGAGTTTTGAAAACAGGCGACCCTTTTTACTGCTTACAAGGCATTCTCTCTTAGTCCTTAGGGGTGAAAATACATCTAAATTTAGATTTTTAATCGAAGATAGATGCAGGTGTCTATGGGCCATAGCATCCATTTACCATCGGACGGACTGTGGGCTAGTTTGTCGCCCTCTATGAAAAAAAACCATATTCAGTATGTTTAATAATAAGCAAATAAAATTGCGGAACCTACGGAGCTTCGATCGTAACGCGTGGCAAGCAATCGCACCCATTAATATAATCGATTTTACAAGAATTTGCAATCATAAAGGCAGTCATGATAAGTCGAGGTCGGCGAAACGATGCGGATGCGTTGCAGGATCTGGTCAACAGCGTAGGCCGGGCTATTCGTTGTAGTGTAATCAAATTTCGATGTTTCCTACTGGGCTGTATCCGGGCGCGATTGAGCTGTTTTCATGCCACAAAAACTGACATTAAATGTAATAATAAGCGGATATTTCGCACTGAGCGCTATAGATGATTATTGTTTAACATCTAACGTATAATGAAATATTTTTCGCACTAGTATTTCAATTTTAAGCAAAAAGCTCATGTGTAATCTGAGCGAAGAACTATATTTTACACCAGCTAACCAGACGGACTGCGAGGTAGAAAAGGAGTTATACCACCTAGCATAATTTTTACTGGTAAATTTTTAATCGATGATAATGTCTATGGGCCACAGCAACCACTTACTATCACGCGGGCTATGTTTCCTTTAGTTTATAATTAACAGCGAGGGCAGTTCTAATTCGCGTGAATCGAATTGTAACACTATTTCTGTATAATACTATTTTTGAGTCTAAGCATAATTGCATATCTTTATATATAAAAATTACGTGTCACGTTGTTTGTCCGCGATGGATTCCTAAACTACTGAACTGATTTCAATGAAATTTTGTACACTGTGTGCAGTTTGGTCCGAGTTGAGAGATAGGATACTTTTTATACCGATAAGTGACCTTCAATTTTTTTTTATTGCGAATTTAAGGATTCTTTCATAGGAAGGGTCGTCGGAGAGGGCAGAACAACGTCTGCCTGGCCAGCTAGTATTTATATAATTTTTCCTACGTTCAGTGGAAGCTCGGCGACTAAGCACAAGCCGTAAAATCACAAAGAAATTGTTGTGTTTCTGACTTAACATCTGAAACTTTTCTATGATAGTAGCGAGTAAATATTGTATGAAATACGAATAAGCGTGAATATTGTATGGAAGTATAATGTGTATAGTGGCAGCAAAAATAATGGCCTGAAAACAATTAGGGTTGATAATCAAATGACTTACCTAGGGTGCGAGGCCGTCGTCTAGGTGTCGGAGGACGTTTTAGGCTTAAATCCACCGGTTCCAGTTGGACGGGTGGTTCGCATGCCTGGAACAATAATAACATATTATATTTTTTAACAACTTTCGAACTTGAGAAGAGGACACTCGCTGAGGAAACTGCAAACCATAGTTGTTTAGAACAATTAGACCAATAGAAATTTTAATTTCTTTTCATTCCTACGTGCACGCCTTGCAATACATAACGTAGTGTTGGTACCGACTTTGTTATATGGCAGCGAAACCTGGGTATGCCAGAAGAAGCATAAAAGCAAGTTGAATGCAGTGGAGATGCGATCTCTTCGTAAAATGTGCGGCGTCACCATGGCCGACCGAAAGCGAAACGAAGAGATTCGCAATATGGCAGGTTTGAAAGATGACCTTATCACAAAAATTGATAAGGGCGTGCTTCGATGGTTTGGGCACGTTGAGAGAATGAGTGAAGACCGAATGGTGAAGAAAATATATAGCGCGAAAGTTAATATTAAAAGGTGTCGAGGTAGACCGAGACTAACTTTCAAAGACCATGTGAGCAAACTGCTCGAAGAGGGGAGGGTCAAGAGTACTCGGATACCTAGACGTGCATGTATGAAGAAGATAATGAATCTGAAAGAAGTGAAAGAGGTATGTAAGGATCGTGACACTTGGCGATCTGTTCTCTCTGGCTACCCCGTCAGGGATTGTGCGTGACGATAAGTATTCCTACAAGAACAATTACAGTGCAGTAGTTGATAAATTAAGGTGTAAATATATGACGATAACATAATATGTAAATCATATTAAAAAAAATGCAGTATGCGATGTATAGCACTGTAATTTTTGCAAGTTTCAATAATGTGCCGGGTTGACGAAGCTAAGCCTGGACACAAAAAAATATTTATTCAATAACAATTAAACTTAAAAAAAAACGTAAAACTAATACTAATAGCTTCTGAAGTCGATGCTCAGACATAGTGTAAAGTTATAAATACTTTTTTTTTAAATATTATTTTGACATTTTGAGTAGACTAAGGAATCCCACAAATCATCATTAGGTACTAGTGGCGGGCGGTGTAAGAATATTTACTATCCCATATGATCCCGTGGGTGTCGTAAGACGCGACAGCGGGAAGTAAATCAGGAGATGGACAGCAGCGTCTGCTTAATAACGACTACAATTAAAAAATGTCGTTGCCAAGCGTAGCAACTATGCCAAATATCGCCCCTATGAGGGAGGCCTATGTTCAGCAGTGGACTTAAATAAGCTGTATTGATAACGGTAACAGTAAGGAATCTCACAAGCTAAGAGTAAGACACTAAAATGATCACACATGAAGTAATAACTATATAATAAAAGAAGAATCAATAAAATCGTTTGATTCGGTTCCTCAAAACTAGTGAACATACATAAAATAAAACATACTTTGGATATAGAACCTAGTCGTTTTGGAACTCGTTTAAATAATAATTGTAAATACACACAGAAGTTACATACGAGCTCTAACAACGGCTCCTTTTTCATGTATGGGAATCCGCCGGAAATAATTCAATTGAATTTATAATTTAATAGTTTTGAGTATCTACACCAAATATCCAAATTTTAGATCTGTGACTCATCTACGAGTTAGAGATCCGTGACAACGGACGGACGGACGGACAGACAAATTGACAGACTGCAAAATGACGTTAATAGGGCTTCGTTTTACCTTTTGGGTGTAGAACCCTAAAAGAATAGGTCAATCTAGTTTTCAATTAACATTTTTAGTAGTGTTGATTAATTAAAAGACTACTAAAAACGTTAATTAGTCCTCCGACTAATGGGAGAGCCGATCCGCAGACGGAACACAAAAGGTTCCCAGATCGGCTTTATAGCTAGATTATCAATAAATCTTTATGTGCTAAACTAGTTAAGATGGAATAAAAATAACGAGGTGATGTCCTTATCGGGCCCGGAAAGGCGGTAGCCGGATCTGGTTCGGATTTTCTTTTCATTTCATTGGAACCAAAATTTCTTATTTGGCTCTATCTTCACTGTTGACTACTCTCTTGACCCCGCCGAAAAAACACACGAGTTAAAGAAATGTACGTTTGTTTTTATTAACAGCACAGAATAAATAATAGTTAACAGTATAATATAATAAATAATACCTAGTCCACACTAACTAAATCTCTTTTCATTATTTAAATTTGAAATGAGCCTTTGTACAAAATCTCTCTTTACCTCTTTATTTTATAACTAGTTTGTATATACAAAAATTGTTAAATAAATAAATATAAAAGAAATAATTAATTTCTCAAAAGTTGGGTGTTCTTATTTTAGAAAATAAAAAAAGCAAGTTTAAAATAATTAAGATATTTTCAAAACAGATTTTACTGGAACAAGGGTTATGTCTTATCATGTGACTGGTTCTTGTGATGTTTTCTTTACTACTGAACACGTTTCTTTTCGATGATGCCGATACTGGTGAACAACCTCAGGTTTTTTTTTATAATACTAGATTGACAAACAACCTAACATTCTATCTGAACTGGACATTGCAGCCCAGACACCTGCAACGAACTTCAAGCGAAGAAGACCACAGATTATGTTGTCCCATTTGAGAACTAAGAAAATGTGTCACATACTTCACAGCCTGGTAATATATTATATCTAAACGTTCAAATCGGAATACAAATGTGTACGATTGTCGTACATAAAACGGAACGATGTTTTTTGTTATATGGCAACATTCATATTTCTGTAACTATTTCCTTCCTCTTTTGTATTACTTGGAGGGAGGTACTTGCATGAACGTGGTAACCGTAACCGCAGCTATTGTGCGACATTATTAATTGTACAGCGGGAAATAAGTGTAATATTATTAAATACATTCCATTCAATTTACTTATTTGTGTGTCATTTAGACCAGGCACCTAACAAAATGTTTGGCGGCAAAAATATGTAAGAGGTGGTTCTAACTAATACGGTCATAGAATACTATAACACATCTATGAATACGGTAACTGAAAAGCTGGTAGGCCTAGTAAATTTCTACATTAATGAAGTTAAATGAAATTTATGACGAGCGCCCAACCACTGTCCTGGGAGTAGCTGCAGCTGGAATGAGCAGCTTTAACATGAAATTGACTATTGCTAAAAATATTTCAACGCAAGTGTATTTTACGTAGGTAGTTCTAAGTTACGCTTGATAAGGCGGTAATTATGTAAACGTTTCCTTGCTTTTGTTAGACCTCTGTTCAATCAAAATAGCACAGCCCTTAATCATATCTACCTATTTTGATTATCTCTTTTCAATGAGCTGTCTAAACTTTCGCTTAATATTGCGCAACACGTTACGTAGAGTGTTATTTTGTTCCGAAATCTATTATTTATTTGAGAACGGTAACAACACTTCGTGTGAGAGCCAACACGCCTGTCGTGTATGTACGAGTACATGCAATATGGTTTGTAAAGGCGTGGTTCAACTATGTAGTGGGTCTATAATAACTGACAATTACTTTACTATAAGAAATACATTTTTACGTATAATATTTTACTTCATTAAAATATAAATGTCTATTAAGTTCTCTATTAAATATTAAAAGGGTTATTATAGTGGCGTGTGGACTGTATCACAGCGTCCGAGACCGAGGTAAACTTGAACTCACTAACCGATGTGTGCTAGGCAATATAATGTCTGTGCCGGTGTTAAGCGGGTTTGTTGTAGCAATACGACTTGCCCGTGGACATCGCACACCCCTACTGTTTGTGGGCGGTGTCTTAGCGCAGAGCGTTATGATACGTCGGCTATCTTTCGGATTAGGGTGAGTGTGTTTGGTAGTTACTTTTAAGTCCAGCAAGCATACTCAACTCCATGTCTTAGTGCAATAGCTCTATGATACGTGGATTTTTGGCAACTGCCGTCTTATTAACGTGCTACTATGATACGTTATTTTATTAACTGTATATAATATACTAAGTAGTTAATACATATAAATAAAATTGAAGATGATGTAAAATTGACTTCTATTAAGCTTAGAGTGTTTTGCATACACGCTACTAAGACATATTTTTTTTTATAGAAATAGGGTGACAAACGAGCACACAGTCCACCTGATGGTATATGGTTGCTGTGGCCCATAGACAATCTACATCCATCCTCGTTTGCGAATAAAATGCAGATGCGTTGTCAGCCTTGAGGACTAAGATGAAATGCCTCTTTTCCAGTAAAAAGGGTCTCCGGTTCTCTACACTCACCATACGAAACACAGCAGCATTAAGCTGCTATTTTACGCTGGTATTCTGTGAGAGCGTGGTCCTTCCCCGGTCGAGCCGACCCATTCGTGCTACAACCATTATATAGCTGCAGCATGCATTATATAGCGGCTCTACCACGTATACATATAGATAACCATATTATTTTATTAAATTTTGTCCGTCCGGGCTTATCTTCGGTATGGCTAAACCAATTGCGATGAAACTTAACGAACAGAAAAAGAGCAATGCTACGATGGAGAGCAAAGAAATGTTATCCGAAAGAAATGCAGAAATTTGAAGGACCTTTTGTCTGCTAGTTGATCGCTAACTGCCTCTTATCTTAACATAAGTATCATTATGATTGTCTAACCAGTCAATAAAGGCTAACGTACAATTATTACCCATATCGTTTACAGTAACATATAAATAAATATTTTTGTATTTTTTGTCTATGACACAAGCCATAAATCTTCCATATTCATTCAAAACTCTCAGTCCTTCTATGTTTGTAAAAAAAAAACGATAATGCATTCCTAACGAATTTGATAAAATAGCCTGTACCCCGCTTAAACTAATATGGTGTAATGACAATGTAATATACTGGCCGCTTCACAGGCGCTCTTATATCGAAACTTCAATGTTCTCAAAGCTGAGAGTGATAGTTTCACACAGAATGAGTATTAAAATGAAAACCATTAAAAAGCTTAAAGATTTACAGGTACTTTAAGGAACAATACAATAAATAAAATGATTTCTGTCCATCTTGACAGAGGTCAAGTTAGAGCCTAAGTAATCGTAACAGTAAAACTCGCTTATAAGCCTCGCTCGCACACGCACCCCACGCTTGCACTTTAATTGCAGATGAGTCGTGCATTAGAGGTTGCGTAAACGACGCGATCGTGCGCCGCCGCCCCGCCCGTTTCTATCGCTCATGCATTAATGTCAGCAGTGATTTATCATTTACCTTTCATACTCTGCAAATGTGTTAAAAACAAGAATAAGGCCTCGATTTTTTGCGCGTAATAAACACACCACGTGAAACCGTATTTGTAATTAGATAACATTACGACGTTGTTAAAACGCATCGTGCTTTAAATTCATTAAAATTAAAAAGTGTACAGGAAGTTGTTCAAGTAAACATTTGATTTATTTATATTAATAGAAGATATTAACATAAATAAATCAAAGTATAGTGATAAACGAGCTTACAGTTCACCTGACGGTAAATATATATTGCTGCTATTAGACACCTGCAGTCAATTTTAAGCATAGAACTATACTACGTAACTACCGAGTGGATTGTCACCCTAGAGTGCTAAGATGAAATGCCTAACAGTTAATGTGAAATTAATTCATTTATTATTAATATATTATATCAATTATTATTTAATTACACAATTTATAAAATAAAACATGTACTAGAATAATGAACCTAAAACTAAAAAACCTTAAAAAATATAATATAATAACTAAAACATATTGTTAAAAAGGAGTCCCTTTAGGCAAGGTTCCGAAGATACTGGCAGCGTTACCCCTTTGAATGTCTAGACTAATTCTTTGTCCGAGGTAGTTGCCAGCTATTCGGTCTCCTGTAATGTCGACTAACCCTTTTGCTATTTCCTTAAAAAGTCTTATAGCGCTAGGACCCCACGGACCAAGGGTCTCGACACCGAATGGGACAAAATCATATTCGGAGCCAGGACCCCTGTATTTAAATGCTTTAGCTTTTTTAGTCGCTTCATTTTTTGTTTTTTTTTTGTTTTTCGCTAACAGTTTGTAATTAGAATGTTGTTAGTAAATTTCTGCTGCCGGTTTTTATAAATATTTTGGTGCCTTTGTAGTAACTCTCTTACATAATGAAGTAATGATTATTATTACGTTTAACTTTATATCATGTGCGAATGCGGCTTAAAAGTACGATAGGCTAATCTTAAAGAATCCTTATTACACATATTATCGCTAAAATGCGTTTTTAATATATAAGTAACTGGTGATATATCTATACAAATGATCGATCACTAATAAAAAACTAGATACACAATCTCATGCAAAAGTTCTCTATAAACTGTTGCCAATTGTTTTCACGTAATTCTAGTTGAAATAAATATAGATTAATGTAAATTCAACCTTAGGTGCATTGCCTAAATTAGTATTCACAAAGCTACGTACAAATTAAAAGCGCATCCTAATTAAGTGGGCGCTTATTCGGTATGGACATTTTTTGTCACTGATTGTGCATCTAGTTTTTTTAGTAGTGATCGATGATACAAATATATAAAATTGAAGTCTGTTTGTAATGTCAAAATAACAACTTTTTATTAAATGCATATGAAAATATAAACGGGACATGTAACAAAAAAAACTTAAAATTTTTTGTTTGTCTGTATGTCTATCTGTCTGTCAGTCTGTCTGTGTGTTTGTTCCAGGTAATCTCTGAAATGGATTTCACTGACAGATAGCCGATTTTATAATGAGTAACTTAGGCTAATTTTAATCTATAAAAATAAGGGTTCCGCGCAAAAAAATTAAAACCCATAAAATTTAATCGTAATAAATTTCACGCGGACGAAGTCGCAGGGAACTGCTAGTCAATTCATATAGTTAACCATGTAGTGGCAGAGTAAGAATATTCACTACCCCTTATCGTCATACCAGTGTTAACAGAGCGAATTTTAAACAGGAGGTGGGCAGTAGCATTTTACTGCTGAAGTCTATGTTCAGCAGTGGACTTTTATAAGATGTAATGGATGAAGTGTGACAAACGAACACACAGTACACCAGACGGTAAGTAGAAGTAATGACACATGACACCTTTTATTTTCGATTAAAAATAAAAAAGCAGATGCCTTGTCACCCCACCAAGATTAAATGCGTTTTTTTGGGGGTTTCCTTTGTCTATGAAATGCTTAAAGTTAGTACCCGAATCGTCTTGTCGTGGCTATCCTAAATAAGCCTTTGATAAGTTAAAGTTAAAGTTCAACAAATGAAACTAGTTATTAATTACCCTACAATTTATTATTTGGTTGCAGTAAATCTATCACTGATTCCACTAATTCCAATATCCCGTAAGAACTTAGTTGTATACCGTTTCCCTATTAGCCTAATTCGTAAGGGAAAGCATACTCGCTTATACGATCGTAAGTCGTTTTATTGAACGTATTATTATTTATAATACTCATACACTTTAACGCCGCAATAAAAGTTAATAGAAAACATGGTATTTTATAGGCAAATTGTTCGATTACCAATATTTTTAAAGGTTTTCGGGAAAATTATATACATATATTGTTTGGCGTATTTGAAGTCTAACAAGTTTTTTGTCGATGAACAGAATATTTTCAGAATGAACAGAAACATTTTTTTTATAGGAAAGGGTGACAAACGAGCACACAGTCCACCTGATGGTAAGTGGATACTGTTGCCCATAGACATCTACATCTATCCTCGTTTAAGAATCAAAATATAGATGCGTTCTCAGCCCTGAGGACTAAGATGGAATGCCTCTTTTCCAGTAAAATGGGTCTCCGGTTCTCTACACTCACCAGCGTTAAGCTGCTATTTGACGCTGGTTTTCTGCGAGAGCGTGGTCCTTCCCCGGTCGAACCGACCCATTCGTGCTACAAGTATAATACTAATATAGCTGCAGCATGGCTCTACCCCGTGTAAAAAAAAAGATTGATATGTTTGACTTTTTGTATTGACAAACGCAGTAAACCTTAACCTAACTTACAAGGGTCGTTAATTGTGTTCTCGCGGTATGGGTTAGTTAGAAAACAGATAAAAATATGAAATATTTTTTATTTTTCAATATAGTTTCCCATGACATCAATACACTTACTTGTTCGTAAAAAAGCTTTTCTATTCCATTGATAAAATATTTTTCGTCTTGGCCTGAAAAATGCTCATTTCCCATTCGCTTTCCCTGAATGTCTTTTTCAAGTTTGGGAATAAAAAGTAGTCACTAGGGGCTAGATCTGGGCTGTATGGTGGGTGGTTAATTTCCTCAATCCTGCAGATTCGTAGCCTTGGAGAGCCGCGCCGTGTAAACCGGTGTTGTCATGAAGAAGCAGCACTCCCCTGGTCAGTTTTCCTTTTCTCCTTTCTTTCATTGCTCTAAAAACTCATCTTGCACTGACTTTTGTGAGTTTGAGATAGTCATGCAGTATGGTGTGTATGGTAACAACGGATAGGTTAGTTCATTTCTGCTAACATCTTAATTCTTACTCGTGCATTTTTCAATAAAAGTTTATCAATAATTTTCACATTTGGCCCACCTGGGCGGAGGTCATCTTTGATGATTTTCCTGCCTCTTTTGAATTCCTTTGACCACTTCTGTACGCTTGATGTTGAAGGAGCAGAGTTTTGATAAATGACGACCATTTCTTCATGGATGTTTATTTGAGCTTTTCCTTGTTTAGTGAGAAATTTTATCACCGCACGGTGTTCGATTTTTTTCAACATGGTCGAGTCAGTAATTCACGTCGTCTATGACTGCCTTCAGTATACATATATACATAAGAAGTAATGAAGTTATCAAAACGAAATTTCATATTTATACCCTCCGGTAGTGTCGTTAGCAATTTTTTTTAATTACCCACATTCCACACCCAGAACGTCCCTTGTAAATATAGTAAGTAATAAAATATACGTATTATATATTATATAGTTTTAGAAACTTTACGCATTCTGGATAAGAAGCAATATTCTGAATTTTTTTGTCATATGGTAGTAAAAAAGTTCGAAATACACAAAGTAGGTTAGGTATGTAGCTACTTTAAAATTAAATTTAATATTTCTCACAACCAAGAGAGGACGCTTCTAAATATGATTTAAAATTCCTAAAAGAAACAACCCGTTCTGTAGGCGTCGTATGAGGCGATTCGATTGCCACGTTGGGCTAGTGGTAGTAAGCGCGACTGGTGATCACGTAGCCCAAGGTTCTAATCCTGAATGCAAAATCAGTTATTGAATTTTTCTGTCATGAAACATTCAGTAGCAGCCAGGGGTCAGGACTCGGCAGTCTATTTGGATTGCTGTCCAATCAAGCTCTAAGACAGAAGGGATATTTGTGCACCTGTACTTGTGCGCACACTCTTGCACTAATCTTGTTCTGCGCAGATGGCTAGTCTCTGTTGAGACTGCCACCGTGACTAAAATTCTCAAAAGATTATATGTGATAGAGCCATGCCTCAGCTATATCATAGTTGTAGCACGAATGGGTCGGGTCGACAAGGGAAAGACCATACTCTCACAGAATACCAGCGTAAAATAGCAGCTC
Source organism: Parnassius glacialis (assembly GCA_033319125.1). Taxonomy (NCBI): domain Eukaryota; kingdom Metazoa; phylum Arthropoda; class Insecta; order Lepidoptera; family Papilionidae; genus Parnassius; species Parnassius glacialis. The sequence continues at coordinate 11,189,438 of JAVANC010000002.1, read as the reverse complement.
ATATGTTGCTATGTTTCGTATGGTGAGTGTGGAGAACCGGATACCCTTTTTACAGGATACGAGGCGTTCCATCTTTGTCCTCAGGGGTGAGAACGTATCTATATTTTGATTTGTAATAGAGGATAGATGTAGATGTCTATGGGCAACAGCATCCACTTACCATGAGGTGGACTGTGCTCGCTTTGTCACCCTTATTGTATAAAAAAAATGCCAAAAAGATCTTAAAGTTTCCGATGGTTGTCGGCATAACCTGTGGTGTAAGAATATCCACTACCCCATATCGTCCCGTGGCTGTCGTAAGAGGAGATAAAGAGAAACTGATATAGGAGACGGGCGGTAGCATCTTTCTGATAACAACCACAACACCCGTCTGCCAACCGTGGCAACTTTGGGGTGGGCCTCAGCAGTTAGATTTTATGGAATGTAATGGATGGAGACCGGTGACAGAATGCAATGTCAATGGTGTAAAACGTCTGGTGATCCGCGTGCTAACTGTTACATCAGTGGAGTTTTACGAGCTAATGAAGATTAAAATCAAACAAATTTCGAGCAAAAATAGATAAGACATTACATTACGTTATTGACTGATTGAAAACAAATTAATTTAAAAGATTTTTTTTTTATAGGATAAGGGTGACAAACGAGCACACAGTCCACCTGATGGTAAGTGGTTGCTGCGGCCCATAGACATCTACATCTATATCAAAATGTAGATGCGTTGTCACCCGTGAGGACTAAGATCTAATGCCTCATTTCCAGTAAAAAGGGCCTCCGGCCACCTGCACTCACCAAGCGAAACGCAGAGGTAAACCTCTACTTCACGCTGGTTTTCTGTGAGGTCGTGGTACCACCCCGGTTCGAGCCGGCCCATCCGTGCGACAGCAAAAGCTGCCGCGTGGCTCTACCACTGTTAGAAATGTGAATAAATATAAAATCATGATGATAATAATATTTACTTTGGCCTGAAAATTCAGCCTCGAGTATAAAAAAGAACTTCAATACAGCTCATATACAGCTCGCATGTTGCTTGGGAGAGAGGGTGTAACTTCTAGAGGTTTAGGAAATAGGTGGAAGTGAATATTATCGATTAATGAAAATTAGTTTTTACGGTTTTACATCGGTACCAATAGTTTTTTATTGCGGTGGTGGCAGTATTAGAACAATAGTGTAATAAGGAGAATGGCACTCTTTAAACTATATAATACACATTACATAATATTACCATGGGGATCCGAGCAAATTAGTTTTCTAATGTGTATTACGCAATGTTACGCCTAATTTTATTATCAAACTATTATTGTTAACTTGACAAGCAAACCTTTATCGGTTTGCTTGCCACGAAAAATACTTGCAACTCTTGATTACGTTGGCAACACGCAGTTAAGAACGTTAATTATTTCGCCGAAGCTGACCCAAAACGTTGATCGTTCGCTTGTAACGAAGAGTTAAATTACTTTACTAAGAATTTCATACTTTTTTCTAAATTACAATGAGTAGACAAATGTAAAATGCACCTTGTAACACTAATACATAACTACTTTTTAAAGTAAAATTTACTTAAAAGATGTTTGATTTTATTTTTCTACTTTTTTTAATGTCGACTTTGTCATATAAATATATTTTCTTTTTCTTTCTTCTTCTTTCTCCCATAAATAGTCCAATATTGGACTTGGAACACTCTCATAAAAGGGAAAGAGTTATTCGTTATCAGTGATCACTACGTTTGACAGGCGGATTGGCACCTTTAACGCTAGTTTTTGACGTCATTCCTTGGAGTAATTACATACGTAGTATGCATGTTATTCTAATTATTTTAGATCTGGTATGAGATGGTTAAATGTATAATTAAGTTAAATACATATTATGCATACCGTTATTAAGACGGCATCCACAAGTGAGCTAGGATAATGAATCTATTTTCATAAGTTTATTAAAAAACATTATGATATCGGTAGGTATGGACCATTATTGACATCTGGCTCTTGATAACAGACGGAACTTTACTAACTAAACTAAGAACTTAAAGAACTTTACTAAACTACTAAACTGATGGCAATGAAATTTTGAACACTGTGTGCAGTTTGGTCCAACTTGAGAGATAGGATAGTTTTTATCCCTATAAGTGACCCTTAATATTTTTTATTACGATTTTAAGAATTTTTATAGGACACAGGCTCTTCGGAGAGGGCAGAACGTCTGCCTGGCCAGTTAGTATATATATATGAAGGAGTTATTAAATAAACATTCTTATAGATTTCTACATAGGTGGTATATTAGTCACCCTTAGGTCATCATTAGCGTATACGTGGTATTTCGGGATTTCCGTTCGGAACGCCATTGCTTTATTCGACTGTGATACTATATACACGTCTCGGAGGTAGCACATACTACCCCCAGCACCTTCAAGCTATTACCTCTCGTGAACACTTCCGAGTCATCGTTCTCCTCGAAGGTTCCATTACTAGGCGTTCGAAACACCGACACGAGCGCCGGCAACACCCGAGGCCCCGTTTGTGGTAGAGGAACACCATTATCAAGGAGAGGGCCGTGAAGAATGCCTTGACCGAGTCGTCTTCGAGCGAAATCTAAATTGAATACACCTAATTTCACCAAACTATCGACTGCACCAAGTTGAAGCTGACTAAATCTATTTTTAATTGAAAAAAAAAAAAGAAAACAATATATTAATCAAATCATAAAGAGCTTTCATATAATATAACCACCAATAATCCCTCACCACTGACAATGCTACTTTGGGCCTTGGGTTCAGCAACCTGAATTGATTTTTTATCTTTAAGGGCAGTTGAGGACGGAATATGAAATATGTAGTAATATATCTAGGGTTGCCAACGTTTCTTCGGCGAAATATAGTATTTTTAGAAAATAAGCTACAAAAATATAGTACACATCAAAAAAATATAGTATTTTGTAGAAAAAGCAAAAACTAGACAAATATATATTTGTTATTCATTTACTTTTATAAAAACGATATTTTAGCACTTCTTGCATTTTTTAACAATGTTTTGTCTAAAATAATAGTTTCATATGCTTTATCACCTTCAATTTTTAAATTAATGTAAATCAAAAGCGCATTTTTTTATAAATGATATCAAAAATATCCTTTCTCTGTGATTAAAATTTATGTAAAGGCGCGTTCATAAATTTTTAAAATTAAGGATTTGTTTGTTAGATTTCGGTGTTGTAAACATAATAACAATAATAATAATAAGCTCAAATGCAGAAGGCGGTGCTCCTCGATACCGCCCGCATCGTCCGCCGGTTTCTTTCCCTTTCCCCCTAACCCTCGGCCGTTTGGTCTCCCCTGCCGAGGGCTTCCATCTGGTTGGGTTTTTATATATTTATGTAATTTTTATGTACTTATTTTATTTTATTGATATTTATGTAAGTTTATCATTTTCATTTTCAATTATATATTTATACAACCCAACCAGATGAGAAAATCATACAAATACCCCATAATAATAATAATGTCCACCAGACCGAATTCCGGTCAGCCTCAACGGAGACTAGCCATCGGCGCAGGACAGGATTATAGTGTCCGAGTGTATGCGCAAGCACAGATGCTCTATTACCTCACTCTTAGAGTCTGGTTTGACGCTAACCCGACACGACCGGAGAGAAATCACGCGCAAGACCAACGATTTTACGTGCTTTCCGAGGCACAGGAATGAGATATCGTCAACTTCCTGACACCGGGTAACTAATGAGAATTTCTTAACGGAAAAACTCAATAAATTATTTTTTGGCCCGAACCGGGATTCGGACCCGTGATCTCATGATCAGCAGTCGTATTTATAACCACTAGATCAACGAGCCAGTCAAAATAGCAACAATATTAATTACCTGTCAAAACTTAACGGATATTGCAATCTAATAATGACGTGACCTAACAGTTTCATGAATAAAACAAACTGGAAACGTACGTTTTTGTATCAAAAATAACGTAACAGAAAAAGGCTACTCGCAAAATAAATTAAATACAAACAGGGTGTAGTTTAATTAGGTACACTTTACACGCGTCAAAGAACATAATTTCGCAGTACCGGTATTTGTACATGTGTGTCACGAACTGTGAAGGTGCAACATTAAAAATATCGTTATATACATATGTACATCGATACTGTAAATTAATTTAGTCAGTCCGATAATAACATTGATCACATGAATCTTTCTGTACAACCGATAATCAACCGATATAGAAAAGCCTTGAAGAATATAATAACAATAATATGTTTATCTATAAATATTCGCCAAAAGTGAGTTGATTACTTTCTTTTAATTAAATAGGCTATACCTTAACGGTACCATTTGAATTTGAAGAAAACGTAAGCTAAGGGTGGAAAATTAGGGAATGAAGATTTTAAAGTAACTAAATAGTTACTTTAAAATAAGTTTAAGGCGAGGACTACCGACATTAAAAGGCGCTCTTTTCACCGTTGCATGCCTATTTGGTCCAGCACAAAGTCAGCGTGCGACATTCGATAGAAATAATAATTAATGTTGATGTTATTCTCCACTTTCCATTTCCTGAATAGGTCACATTCGCAAGCTGATATCAGAAATTCGTAAACAATCACAGTTGAACACAGATTTTTAAAATTTGGACACGAAATGAAGCTGCAGCTCCCTAACAACGGTTTGAATATTTATGTCTTGATATAATTGTGGTGTACTGCGTAGAGGCGACCTAAAGGAATTCATTACCACATTTTAGCCTACGGGTGTCGTTAGATCCGGTCTAAAGTTCAGAAAGAGATCGAAGACAAAATGTAAAGATTTAATTCAAATAGACATGAGCTTTATGGAAAATACATCCGAGCATAGAGCGATTTGAGGGGAAAATGTGAGGAAGGTTGAACTCCACTATGATATAGGACAATCGTGAGAACCGAATATTGATATATCCGGTATTTAATTAAAGAAAGTTATATTTAAATAACAGCTGTCAAAGCTCTCTACTACTACTATAAAAATAAACTCAGACGTATCTTTATGCACATCAAAAGTAAAGCAAATAAACAAAACAATCTAAACAATAATTTACACATCAAAATTAAATTATAATAACGATTTAGCTGATGTCTAAATCATTGTTGTTAAGTTAATTGTTATTAATGAGGTGAATAGTTGCATCTTGCATTTGCACGCTATAGCACGATAAACCCCAATACGGGCTATTTTCGGAATGCCCAAAGCGTGCTGCAATTGAACAGAAAAATTAATATCTGTTGTATTTGAATCGAGGTCTTTAACCTGGTAAAGTAACAAGGGACTCCAAGGTCCACTAAAAACTTTATTACAGTTTATTACTAAATAATCTTTATTACAGCACCACACACTACAGTTAAGTAATAAAATCAAGCGTTACTTTGCGGAGCCGTGGTAGCTCAGATGGTTAGCACTCGTAAGTTTCACAGTACGCGAGAAACCCGGGTTCGATCCCCGCCGGCACCAATGAAATTGTTAATTGCTATTTTAAGTGCCGATTTACCACGTGCTCGACGATGAAGGAAAACATCGTGAGGAAACCTGCATGTTTGACAAATAAGAAAAAAATATATATTTCGAAGTCATATGAAGTTCGCCAACACGCATTGGGGCAGCGCGCCGGACCTTTCCTTGTCCTAAACCCTCTCAGAAATGAGAGGAGGCCTGTGCCCAGCAGTGGGACGTATATATAGGCTGTAACTTTAACTGTGCGGTAAATGTTAAATTTAATTAGCCAAGATCCGCGTGAAAAATAAAAATGTTCTATCTTACTTAGTTTGGAGAGCACCTCCCGCTCGCCTTCAATTGCATGCACTATCACCGTCACTACTAATCCCAGCACCACAACACTGGGAAAGACACCACCGTCGAATACGACACGTGATCCGCCTTTACCGTGTTGTGCTGGTGGAATAACGTCCATTACCTCATATTGTCCCATGTCTGTCGTAAGAGGCGACAGAGGGAAACAAATTGGGAGATAGGGAGCAGTGGCTTCCCGATAACAAATAAAAAATAAAACTGCGCTGGCCGACCCGCCTCCCAAGCGTGGCAACTATGGCAAATATCCCCCCTGTGAGGCAACTTATGTTCAGCAGTGGACTTTTCGAAATGGTAACGGTATTGAAAAGAATTATACGTTACACATCTAAATAAAAAACCCACTTATAACACACATTTAACACTATGATTATCACTAAATTACTTGACTTGTAAAAAACAATTACTCTCCTTTTGTCCAACTATGTCAAAGCAATGTTATTTCTTATTATGGTCTATGGTATTATATCTGGTTTAATTTAGACTCATTCGATTTAAAAATGGTACCTAAATTAGTAATTGAAAACTAAATATTTAGATTAAATTTCCCCGTACACACTCGCACTCAAAACGACAGGAATTAAAAATTTGTTAAAACAAACTCGGTAAAATCCGATGTAATATTCGTGTAAGTATAAATAATCATTAACAAGGTGTCATAATTTTCACCTACGTTACGGTTTTTAAAAGTAAAAAAAAAAAGATTAAAATAAAATCATATTCATAATTTCATAGGATTACTTGGCAAATCTGCACTAATATCATCTTTACAATTTCAAAGATATTTCCAAGTTGAGGCAAAGGCGCGGCTACTTCGCTAACTCTATCGGATGTTGTCGGTATTTTGATAGAGTGGAATCTTACATAGTTTTAGAAATGTACTAATGTTGGGTGCATGATTTAAAATTTACCAACGCTTAGTAGTTACGTTACTTTCACGTTAGCTATATTTAAAATTTAATTATCGAATGTTAAAAAATGATGATATTCTCTTGGGCGATGTGATCCACTGCGGCAACTTACGAAAACTAATCACCGGAAACTTTCAAGTGCGTAACAGATAGTCAAGTAAAAACTAAAAGCTACAGCTTTAATACGTTCCACAAGCCTCTTATTTCTGAGGAGGTTGTGGAGCGATTTACTGCCGCGCAATTTATTTTATTGGTGCCGGCTGGGGTCGAACTCTGTTCGCTCGCATGAATATAAAATTTACGGCGAGTACTTAGAACCTAAGCCACCATGACTATCTCAGTTAATATTTGTATTAATGCAGTGCACGTGTAAACATATATGCATTGCAAACAAAAACAATATAATCATTACGTCTGAAGAAATGCTGAGAGCTGGAAAGGGAGTGGTGCCAAGCGTTAAGAGTTTAAGCGATTACAGGAAGGCTGGTGCAAAGCTGATATAGTCCCACTGTATAATGGCAAAGGGTTACAGGACTGTAAACTGCCGTGGAATCAGCCTGCTCAGCATTGTCGTAAAACTTTTTGCTATGGTGTTGATTGAAAAGAGTTATGAAAGAAACTGACGGAATAATTTGGGATGTTCTTTTACGTGGTAGAGCCATGCTGCAGCTATATTAATAGCATAGTTGTAGCATGAATGGGTCGGCTCGACCGGGAAAGGACCACACTCTCACAGAATACAAGCGTAAAATAGCAGCTTAACACTCCTGTGTTTCGTATGGTGAGTGTAGAGAACCGGATCTGGGGGCACGGCAGTGCCCCCGCCAAGTCGAGCAAAAAGGCGGTACGGCCGTACCATTCTTTTCTCGAAGCAGTTCAGGCCATTTTCGAAACCCTATAACTCCGTTGTAGCTAAAATTAGAAGCTTGAATTCAGTAACCAAGTAGACAGTGTATATACTCAGTATATTTCAAATTTAATCAAATTTGAACCAGTAGTTTAAGAATTAGAACTAGTCAAAGTTTCTTAATTTTGTCACTCACTGACTGACCGATCATCAAAACTCTAAGGCACTTCTAGCAGACGTAGAAGCTTCAAATTTGGAATACAACTATTATTTAGTATATAAATCAAGGAAAAATTAAAATATTTTGCAATTTCGGTCCAGTTTTCGAGATACACCAACTGCATAGATAACTTTGTAATCCCATATAAATATATATGATTACAAAGTTACATTTGCAATGAATGAATCAGTGTACCTATATGTGTATAATATAATGGAATAATAGGTGTAGATAGGTACCTAAATATAACTATCTACAAAAAGAAATGAGATACCATCAAAAACATAACTTGTAAAAAAAACCAAGTCTCGCAACTCAGTTCTACCGTGAAAAGTTGTGAGATCGATATAATACCAAGTCGGTTAATTTATTCAGTCCCTACTTAAGGGTCCTTCTTTCTTAGTTATTACGTAATTAGCTAACCTAACAACATCTTATAGTGACCATATCAATGTTAAAAATCTTTTATTTTTTGAATAAATAAATTGACTTGGCAATCGCACTAAACAATCTAATTTAATATAATATGTTTTATTTGAGAGATACATTGCGTTTTCATGCGATGGCCAAGTCAATCTATTTATTTAAAACATAAAAGATTTTTTATATTGATATGGTCACTATAAGATGTTGTTAGGTTAGCTAATTACGTAATAACTTAAGAGAGAAGGACCCTTAAGAGGATTGTGAAGTGCCGATACGCGACGCGAGTAGGTATTTTCAAAAATGCTATCTGTTTCATAACGCACGCTCTGCCTCCCGCCGGGCTCCGGGCGTGAACAACACAAATACAACATATTACACTAATTCTTACGCACACTACGATACCAGCAGCAGGAGCGTTCATTCATTCATAGCCTATATTTGCGTACCTACATTTACGACAAGTTACATAATGTATTTTTTTTGTGTTACTTTGCAATTTTATTATATTGCATAGTCTATGTAGACGTGGGGACTTACTGCATATACCTTATAGAAGTGGGCTGTTATTTTTTTATGTAAGTATCTACCTATATACTATGTGAGTGATTATGAAATGAGTATCACATTCATTTAACTAAAATAATTTTATACATTTTAGAATAGAAGAGAAAGATTAGAGACAAAACTAAAAAAATGCAATTTCCTTTGTAAATCGAAAGGACGGGCAACTAACTTCTAAAATAAACAGCTCTGTGCTCAACTGGTAAGTAGGCGTACTTATTTACTTACTTATAATAAATTATACTTACTTTGATCGCGTACCTTAACACCTTATATACTATTGTATGTACATTGGTTGACTGGTAGGAGATAGACCGAAATTTATTCCAAAAATATAAAAGTATGGGATAGCTGATGTTGATTTGACTTCAAAAACGGAGGGGGTTCTATATTCGGCTGTATGTATATTTGTTTTATTTTTATATATGTTCACCGATTTTGAATACTCACCTATTCTTTTCTTGTTCACAGTTGGTCTCATACAAATTGTATGGAAATGATTTAAACCATTACATATATTATGTTGTAATTGAGTTTTATTTAAATCGGTTGTACAAAATTTTTAATTTTACCACTTGTCCAGTAATAATAATAGTCCGTTAGAAGTTGTTCGTATCACTCTTACTGCGGAATTCCGATGATTCCAAGGAAAATGCTAAAATTTTCGAGATACATAGATTTGATTAGTAAAATTTCTATACGTGGTATATAGCCATACTGCAGCTATATTAGTAGTACAGTTGTAGCACGAGTGGGTCGGCTCGACCGGGGAACGACTACGCTCTCGCAGAAATACGATGAACCGAATTATTTTTATTTATAGGCTTTTCACGCACGACTTCGCCCGCGTTAGTTAGCCATAACATATAATTTAAACTATTATGCTTCTATTTATTTTTCAGTGACTCCGAGATAGACAAATAATTACCAGACAGTAATGTGCAAGGACGATGTAGGTACTTCAGTTGGCGAAGGAATCGAATCTGACAAAGAGAATCAAAAAGAATACAATAATAATAAGTCATGTATGTATATATATATATATATATATATATATATATATATATATATATATATATATATATATATAATACATCACCGTCTTCGACTGTCGAGCTAATTATTAAACCGGAGTTAGTCAAGATTGAGTCAGATAAGTTGTATGGGCGAAGAATTGTAGAAATAAATCATTTAGCAAATAAAAAAAAATATTTCGATTGCAATTTCATTAAATTAACATTTTGCAAAGAATCAAGATTAGGAAACATAATCTAAAAGTTTGGGAGTGTGGACTGTTTATTGATTCCGAAGATTATTATTTAGGGACAACTCCCGATGGGCTCATTGGACATGATTCTCTAAATGAAAATGTCTTATTTCTGATTCTAATATGCTACATTTGGAGGCCATAACTAAAAACAGATCAAATTTTGTTTGATACGAGAAGGACAAAAAGAAAAAAGAACCCATGATTACTATTATCAGGTCCAGGGATAATTACATATCACTGGTAGGCAATTTTGTTTTTTCGTAATATGGACACAACTTTTTCGTGTTTTCGTACTTAATTTAATAAACCATGTAGTTCGGCGTAGGATAAAAATAAATACTATGATCACTTTTGGGTAGCAAAAATGCAGCCAAGACTTTACTCATTTAATTTTTAATGTTTATTACCAGAAATGATTGACCCTCGAGTTCCTAGAGAAATGGCAGTTCGAGAAAGAGTGTAATTAAGTAATATTTAATAATAAACAATAATAATTTCTTCAAGTTGTTACTTTTTATTTATTTACCTACCTACTTTATTGTAAACTCGAAATATTTTTAATTTAAAATCCTTATTCAATAAAGACTAAATTAATAACAAAATATCGATAAACACTGAATAATCACACACATTAAGTTTTTCATGAGAGGTATTATGTTTCTAGGTTATCGATATTATTTTTTCCTCCCTAGGCGATAATAATATCGATAACACCCCTAAAAGTTACAGCCTATATACACGTCTCACTGCTGGGTACAGGCCTCCTCTCATTTCTGAGAGGGTTTTAGAGCAAGGAAAGGACCGCCGCGCTGCCCCAATGCGTGTTTGTGAACTTCACATGTCTTCGAAATATATTTTTTTTTCTTATTTGTCAGACATGCAGGTTTCCTCACGATATTTTCCTTCACCGCCGAGCACGTGGTAAATCAGCACTTAAAATTGCAATTATCAATTTCATTGGTGCCGGCGGAGATCGAACCCGGGTTTCTCGCGTACCTACTGTGAAACTTATAGCGAGCGCTAACCATCTGAGCTACCACGGCTCCAACACCCCTAACATCACTACAATATGCCCCTGCCCCCGGACCCGTATCGTGCGATAGAGAGAGAGTTGCAAGTCTTGAAGGCATTTGCCTACATTTTCGAGCCTAGTTTTTTATCATATCTACAACATTTCCAAAAATTATTGAAATTGGACTATATTTACGGGGGGGAAAACGTTATCGCTTTTTGTGTGAAAATTTACAGCTTCACAATCCTCTTAAGTAGGGACTGAATAAATTAACCGACTTGGTATTATATCGATCTCACAAGCTCACAACTTTTTACGGTAGAACTGAGTTGCGAGACTTGGGTTTTATTTACAAGTTATGTTTTTGATGGCATACCCTTTTTACTGGAAAAGCTACTAGCACCTTCGCCGATAATATGGACTGCACCATCGACCAAAAAACCGAAGCCTAAATTACACAATCAAAGTTTTCCAACGACCCTGCATAAAAACCGTACCCGGAGCATTGGCCGGTTGAGGTGAGCACCTCGCCTGGCTGGAGATCTCCCCTTTTCTTTCCACGGCCAAATATGTAAGAACTAGTTTTGGTTCTAGAAGTAATGTGTTTGTGTTTGTGTGTACTGTGATAATAAAATTTACCATAATAAAATAAAATATTTAGAAAAAGTGCACACAAAAATTTTATCTCTATAGTAGAGGAGTCCAAGATGGGATTTTTTGGAATTTGTCAAGCGCGTCAGATTAAGGTAAGGTGGGTTAATTACGAGCAAAAAGAGTGCATTTAAAAAATCTGACGATTTGAAAGTAACGGAAGTGGGAGGGTTACCAAAATACAAAAATGTTGGAAAAAATATGATAAAAAAACCTCATCTGCTGATTTCTAAAAGCCGAAATACGAAAAATCGTCTACGAAGATGAGAGCGTGCAGCTGGAGTAAAGCATGTATACCATATTCCGTGCCTCTCTCTCCCTTTCACTTTTTCCCTATCTCTGACTCTCTCGTGTCATCCCCACCCATTCACAGTTATATTTTATGGTTATTGACAAAAACAAGTTCATAAAAAAATCATCAAAAAAGCTATCAGATTATTAATATCCCTCAAAATAATCGTCAGATTTTAAACTACCATTACTGGGCCTCAAGCTGAACCTTCTGTATAATAATAATTAGACACGCTCGAGTATTTCAATATGGCATTTTCTCGCATTCTCAAAAATTCGCTACAAGCTTGCGTCACATTCGAATCGTCAGTCTTTTGAATGGGAGTATTTTTAGGGTTCATTTAAAATCCCCCTTGAATATATGACGCGCTGGAATAAATTTTTGAACATCTGTAGTAGTTTGTAGTAGATTTTACATTTTTGAAAATCTGTCGACGCTTCCCCCACCGCTGGAAGGGGAAACATTATATAAGTTTTTTTCTTCCTATCAACTAGTCTACAAAATCTATTAGATTTTGTTGCTCGAGTAAATCCCCATTAAGCATCATTGGTTCCCCTACTACTACGATTTCTACTTACATCTTAATTATTATTATGACATAGATTTATTTGTTAATATAAGACAGTAAATATTATTTCTGATCTATGATTTTGTAGTAATAATATCTATTCTTGCCTGTACTATTATAATCACTCAATCCAATAATAAAGGAAAAGAATAATTGATTTAATGTTTTAGCATTTTCGTTACTTTTTACCCGATGAGTTTGTACTTAAAGTTTCAGTCTATACAGGGTTATTTTTCAAAGAGTACCCCAAACTTTAAACTTTAGTTCAAATAATAAATAGTGATATATCGTTATTGCAGTTTTTGAAAATACGAGTAAATAAGGCTTCCTTTTACGTGCAAAAAAACTTAAGGCAACAACGTTTTTGTCTACCGATAGACCCTTACAAATGTGTTGGTGTGCAGTAAAATCAGAATAATGCATTACCACGCAGTTTGAATTTAAAAAATAAAAAGGACAGAATGGTTTAGATTTTTTTTAATATAATAAATTATTTGTCACCATTTACCTATATTACTTTTTCTAAACCTTGTCTGCAATTTTTGCCGGTTTTTGCAAAATAACCCTGTATAAGTCCCACTGTTGGGCACAGGCCTCTTCTCGTTGCTGAAACGGCTTTAAGGCAAGGATGGACATTTCCACGCTGCCCCAATGCGTGTTGGCGGACTTAGCATGTCTTCGAAATATTTTTGTCTTATTCCTCAGACATGCAGGTTTTTTCACGATGTTTTCCCTCACCGCCGAGCACGTGGTAAATCAGCACTTAAATTAAGAAGCGTCAGTAGCCTAATGGCAGGGCGCGGACCGCGAACTCGAAAGGTCGTGGGTTCGAATCCGCCATTCGACTACTGTCGTGAACCACTTCTAACACAAGCATTTTAAGCTTATCAAAAGGGGTTAAAGGGAATATTAGTAATGTTTAATAGCATTACTAGTACTTAAAAAAAAATTGCACTTAAGAATTTTATTCGTGCCGGCGGGGATCGAACCTGGATTGCACAGGTACTGTGAAATTTACAGTGAGCGCTTAGCCCCAGAGCTATCGCGGCACCGATGAGTTGGAATTAACTATTAATTAATTAATTAGAATGTCAAAGAACTTATAAACAAATACTTTGTATCACTATCATCATTACAGCATAACAAAAATGCATTTATGGACTTAGGCCAGCTGTTAATCACAATCACCGTGCCCTTAAACTCAGAGTGCTCTAAGCCCTGACTAACTGAAAACCCTGAAACCGTTACTAATCCCATTAAAACAAAGACATTCCATTATTTAAATTAAATTATTCAATTTTATTACTCCTTTTTAGGGTTCCGTACCTCATAAGGAAAAAACAGAACCCTTATAGGATCACTTTGTTGTCCGTCCATCTGTCTGTCTGTCTGTCAAGACCCTTTTTCTCAGGAACGCGTGGAGGTATCAAGTTGAAATTCATATCAAACACTCAAGTCTACTGTCCCTTGGAGCTGTGATCAAACTCCTAAGCTAATGCAATCAAAAGATACAGCCGTTTATGACGCAAATTTTCGACTTTCGCAAGGGAATCAAGACCTACAGGGTATATCCCGAGAACTCAGAATCATAAAATTTGATACGAAGCAACTCATTATAGCACAGATAAAGGAAAAATTGCGAAAAGCATAAATTTTTAGTTACATCATATAATAAAAATATTTTTAATAATTTTAACCTACGAATTTGTTCGGAACCCTCGGTGCGCGAGTCAGACTCGCACTTGGCCGGTTTTTTTTTAAATTATTTATTCCATCTTAATCCTCAGAGGTACAACACATTTGTAGCCTTCTTTGTTTGAAGTGGGTTGCAAGTGTGTTCACAGATTACAATAACCACTTACTATCAGGATTAAACTGAAGTGACAAACGCACTGAGAGCCCAGTGCGTTTGTCACTTCACTTTGAAAAAAAAAACATTCTCTTATTCATTACATCCATTACATCAAAGCTTTCTTATACATTATATCTGTTACGACACACCAAGCCGCTGCAATGTACACTAGCAACCTATTATACTAAGCACAGATATCAACTTGGAGAACTCTTAATCGATTGTGTTACAAATTGTTAGTGATTTAAATTTTGTATAAGATTTCAAGAGAAAAAAAAACTTAATTTGAAGTTTATAAGAATTGAAAGTGTAGACCGATACGGAATGTTTTAAGATCAAGACGCTTTATTGAACGAAACTAACCATAGGAATTTATAATCCGTCCATCATCATCATTTTCGCAGCCCTTCACAAGTCCACTGCTGAACATGGGACTTCCCCAAGGAATGTCACAAAACACGGTCCTAAGCCAAGTGCATCCACTAGTTTCCTGCACCTGTTACCAGGTCGTCACTCCATCTCATCGATCTAATCGATAAATTTAGTGTCTTCAATGTACTGTTCGGTAAATATAAAAAATAAAAGGCGCTATGCTTGCATCTCCTTTATGGGTAAATGGATATCTCTAGTACGCGACACTGGTATAAATGATATCTGAATATACTTTCGGACACAGCTTTCCCACGAAATTCTATCAAAATTGTTTATTTCATACTAATTCTACTACTACTAATTCATATATTATGAGAAGGTTATATATATATATATATATATATATATATATATATATATAGAAGAAAACACTATCGATAACCGAACGTTGAAGATGCAGATACATTCTTTAAAATAAGGCGTCTCCATTAAATCTTCTATCTATACTTTAATAACACTCTAACACTACGTCGGTCTGAACACACATCACGCAAAAACCTGAGAACCAATTTGGATGGGTCTTTCACTGGCAGATAGCTGATGTTAAGGAGTAATTTAGGCTACTTTTATTTTAAGGTTCCGCGCAAAAAAATTCCACGCAGGTGATGAGTCGCGAGGAACAGCTAGTTGTTTTCTAAAATTTATTAATACAAGCTGAATACTTGCAAACTTGTTCCCGGTGAGCTGTTGACTACTGGTTATATTTTAGAAAAATAATCGGAGTTCCGGGTAACATAATTAAAACGCTGAATTACACGCGGGCGAAGTCGCGTAGAAAAGCTAGTACTATTATAAAACTCTAACACGACGTCGGTCTGAACGCGCATCACGCAAAAACCTGAGAACTGATTTGGATGGAACTTTCACTGGCAGATAGCTGATGTTATAAGGAGTAATTTCGGCTACTTTTATTTTAGGGTTCCGCGCAAAAAAAATCCACGCTGGCGAAGTCGCGGGGAACAGCTAGTTGTTTTATAAAAGTATTAATACAAGCTGTATACTTGCAAAGCTTGTACCCGGTGAGCTGGTGACTAATCCAACAAGACCGTAATGTTACAATGTAATACAAACTGTCGTTTGTTAGTAATATGCACTGAGACATAGTGGCCGTTTTCATGTTAACACAGCAAATGATATTACATGCAAACTGAGCAATAGTTGTAAAAACTTAATATGGTCTTTTAGTTGAAGCAAGAGCTCCGTTTAATGGCATATCATCAAATCAAACTAACTAACCGCACTGGCAGCGAAACGCGTTGCGAAACCATTGTGGTGATCTTAAAACGAATATCGAATGCTTTGAAATCCGCAGGGTCTAATTTAACGTACGATTTGAATTTGGAATCGACTCCCGCGCACAGATCCCTATCATTTAATTGGTTATTTGATTAATAGAAGGAAATGTCTGATTGGCTAACGGCTTCAATTATCAATTTTAAGACTGATATTATATCACTCGTTTCGGTTTCGATGGAAATCAAATAAAATCGGATATCGAGATATCGAGACAAGGTGTTGTAGATAGTTCAATCCAAAACGAGTCCCATTATTTTGTGTATATATATATTGGTGTACAGTATTTTCCCTGCTAAATTGGAACTCAAGAAAACCTTCAAAAAATTACTAGCTCACACTAAGAATGAAGACGACCCAAAGTTTTGTGAACATAATTTCATTCAATGTATTTTATTACATACATCTGTTTCCAATTTACCCTCTTAAGACAAACTCTAAATCGACGACAACTTTTGTATAAAAAGTAACTTCGTTGTAAACGATGTTTTCGCCGGCAGAACCAAATCGCTACCTGTTGTTCCACGTTTACACTTCTATTCGCACTTATTTTTGGTCCAACAACGCAGAAATAACAAAAATGTACTTTTAACAAAAATATGCATATATGCATACTAATTAAAATTATGCACAAAATATCAAGACATGCAAAATATGCAAAATTTATTTGGTCCTAATCAATAATCCCAATTAATGTGTTTCGCCCCGATACGAAAGGATTTACATGTAAAAAAAATATTAACGAATATGCATTTTGCATACAATCCGGGGTTTATTTATAAATATTAAAATAAATTTATATTGCAGCCTGTACTTAAGCGATTTAGGTAGTAGAAAAGTGTATATTCGTGGATCTATATCAGGCATCACAGTGTTTATAAGGGTTATGTAAAATCAAAATGGTTGTGGATGCCACTCGCTTTGGCTTTGTTATTAAGGCGAGGATTTCCTCCCATCTTCACTGCATGCATATTTGTCCAGCACGCAGGAAGCGTGCAACATCCGGTGGACAAAACGTTACTTTATTTGAAACGTTTTTGCTTACTATCAATAAATAAAAGATCTAAATAGAAATGTAGCCGATAAAGAGTCTAATTCAATAACATGGCTTTCACATTATCGAATATTATATGGTTATCGCTTAAGAAAACGAGAAGTTGATCGTCAGTTTTTCCTAGGGATTAAATTATTATTTTTCTCGATTAATATAAATAATTTTAAAAATCCATTCGAATAAGAATTTAATTATTATCTACATATTTTTTCCGAGTATATACTATTTCAAGATGTATCAATAATTCTCCAGCATCAAAATCGTAATGTTTTAAAAATTTGCAGTTGCAGTCGCCTCTTAAGACACCCACGGGACGAAATGGGGTAGTGGATATACTTACATCGGCACTACTCGGTTCTGCTTATTGCTAGTCAGGTATTAATGCGTATACCGGTATCGGTATTGGTATCAACGATTATTTACTATAATAATCGGTATGGTATCGGTAAAATAATGTATACTGTTTAGTTACATTCCTAAAAAGATATAAAACACTATTTTAAGTGGCATTTTATGTTTTATTTGTGTGTTTACTCAATAGCCGTAAACGATAATAATCAACTTTTACATTTTTTTAAAGTTACTCGTAATTAAATTGTAATAATTGATATAATACAATCCCCTGAATTGTACATAAAGGAAAAATAACGGTAAGGGCACCTTAAGTAACAAACGATGACAGCTTATGCACTAAATAGACAACAGACTATAAAAAAAGACTAGGCGATAGATGACTAAAAATAATGGAATAATATTTTATGGTATAAACATATGATATTCTTTAACAAGTTGGAATCGTTAGACACTTAATTATTAAGTAAAAGACATCGCTTAATCGTTAATTAAATGAGATTCTGAAGATAGATACATTATTGAGAAGAAAACTTACAAGTTATTTAAAATCAAATTTAAAAATAAAGCCTTAATTAGAGTGATTATAGCTTAAGGGCCTCGTTAGCAACTATAGTCATAAATCTATATTTAAAGAAAAAAAAAACTTTAATTTAATTATATTAATAAAGTAAATCTTACCTCCATTGAATTGGGCAGCATGACGTCTTCGCGGCGCCCCGCGCCCTCTCTTTCATCCTGAAAATAAATAAACAATGAGAAACTAATGAGAAAATGTCCAAAAACTTAAGTATACATACAACAAACAAATATTATTTTTTATATATTAGATTATCTTTATATATAAAAAACAGGCAAAGTGCGAGTCGGACTCGCGCACCGAGGGTTCCGAACAAATCTGTAGGTATATAAGTTTAAAATTATTAAAAATATTTTTATTATATGATGTAACTAAAAATTTATGCTTTTCGCAATTTTTCCTTTATCTGTGCTATAAAAACGTTGCTTCGTACCAAATTTCAAAGTTCTGAGCTCACGGGAAGTATATATATATACCCTATAGGTTTTGATTCCCTTGCGAATGTCGAATATTTGCGGTATAAACGGTATTACGGCATAAATGTATCTTTTGATTGCGTTGGCTTAGAAGTTTGATATTTTCCACAGCTCCAAGGGACAGTAGACTTGAGTATTTGATATGAATTTCAGCTTGATAGCTCCACGCGTTCCTGAGAAAAAGGGTCTTGACAGACAGATAGACAGACGGACAACAAAGTGTTCCTATAAGGGTTCCGTTTTTTCCTTTTGATGTACGGAACCCTAAAAATTACATCGGCGATGAACTCCTAAACTACTTAACTGATTTCGTTGAAATTTTGCACACTGCAGTTTGGCCCAACTTGATAGGATAGTTCTTATCCCGATAAGTGACCCTCAATTTAGAATTTAAAGATATTTTATAGGAAGGGTCATCGGAAAGGGCAGAATAACGTTTGCCTGGCCAGCTAGTTACTTTAATATAATTCAGTGAAATACATTGATTGATATTATATAATAATATAGTATGATGAAACAAAAATATGGGAAATCATTGTGTGTGAAATACATATTTCAAAGAGGCGAAGTCCGCCAACTACACTGGGGCAACGCAGGGGTCTCTGTAATTGCTCTATTAATCCCTTAGAATTGAGAGGAAGCCTGTGCCCAGCTGAGACATAATAAGAACAGTAACATATTTTTTTAAAATTTATGTAATAATTACGAATAGTGAGAAAAACGACCAAAGAGTGGTAGTTCTAGCCATTGTTCAATGTAGTATGGCTCTATCAAGTTTCAAACATGTTAGGGCCATGCTACAGCTATATTATAGTTGTAGCAGGAATGGGTCGGTTCAACCGGGGAAAGACTACGCTTTGTCAGAATATATGTACCAGCGTAAAATAGAAAAGAATAGATAGTATGATGCCTGTAGAGAACCGGAGAACATTTTAAGGTAAAACGAGTCATTCCATCCATATTAGTCTTCAGGTCACAACGCATCTGCATTTTGATTCTTAACTGAGATTAGATGTTTACGGCCCACAGCATTCACCATTAGGTGAACTGTGTGCCCGTTTTTGTCTCCCTTATTCTATTAAAAACTTTTTTGATCACAATGAACCATAATAGTGGCTAATCAGGGTTTTTAACAAGTTTTATTAACAAAAACCCGTAATGTAACAGAACAATTTAGTAAAATAATTTAATACAAAACGAATAATTCAAATGAAAATTACGTACGTTGCGACGACATGAAATATATTTTAATTGATTCCAGACGTTAAATAACTTTTAAATTTTTCATTAAGCACTGTATTTATTATGAAGTATTATAGACAAAGTGTGTTGTTGTTTTTGTTTCAACAGCTGTTCTTAAAAAAATAGTCAAATTTTTTGATTAGTTTTACATGATCTAAACTTAAATACCTAGGTTAATAAGCAACATTCTGTAAATCTTCGAATTATTCAGAAGGTTCTCTTTTAGTCGTTGTTTAATTTAATTATTATCATCATTACTGACCCTCACAATTCCACTGCTCAGTGCCTACCTCACAGAATGTCATAAAACACGGAGCAGAGCCACCAGCTTCCATCGGCTTCCTTCATGTCTTTCAAGACTGGTAAAGGAGGGGGCCAAATAAACAATAAATAATCTAAATTCTGTAGCCGAATAAAAAAAATCTACCATAATATTCTTTATTATTTCCACATATCCACCATTACATAGGCCCGTGATTTTTTTGATTTTTTTTTCTAATATATAACTAAATAAGGAAATAACGTATTAGTTTAGTTTGCAAGCGCAATTATGGACCCGCCGTAATGGGTTCTAAACTTGTCAATTAATACTAACGAGACGTTGACGTAAATTATAGGCTGATAGTTAACTAGGGTTTCATAGCTAAATGAGCACTTAATAAAAAGAGGAATTAAGGATGCCAGGCTAGTTATTTAGATCGCAGTTAGATTAACGGTAACAGTATTAACGGTGGTAGAGCTTTTTTTCTGTATTGTAGAATGGAATAGAGTAATTTTTTATTCAATAGTAATTGTGTCAAGTGACAAGTAATTTTTATTGAGTCATTTTTTACTTAACCACTGTTTTTTTTTTATAGGAAAAGGGTGACAAACGAGCACACAGTCCACCTGATGGTAAGTGGTTGCTGCGGCCCATAGACATCTACATCTATCCTCTATTACAAATGAAAATGTAGATACGTTGTCACCCGTGAGGACGAAGATGGAATGCCTCATTTCCAGTAAAAAGGGCCTCCGGCCACCTGCACTCACCAAGCGAAACGCAGAGGTAAATCTCTACTTCACGCTGGTTTTCTGTGAGGTCGTGGTACCACCCCGGTTTGAGCCGGCCCATCCGTGCGACAGCAAAAGCTGCCGCGTGGCTCTACCGAAAAAAAACCTCTGTCCTGGGAAGAACCAGCAAGAAATCCCAGTGGGACTTTTTTTAAATAAATTTTACAATATAAATGATTACAAACTATTTACAAAATGTATTTTAGAAACAGCTTGGAAGCGACCACCTCATTCCCAGGTGTTATTATCAACCATGTATTCATTTATATTATAATAACCCTTTTTATACAGCTTTGTTTAATTAAATATTTAAACTTGATAATAGAGATACCTTATATATATTCTGGGACTTTGTTGTAAAACCGTATACGAATGAATTACTGACTCTGTGGAGTCGAGAGACCGGTATCACTAGCTTGTGGTTGTTCCTAGTGTTTACAGATTGTATATAACTTTTTTTACTAAAACTATCTTTTTTGAACATACATTAAATTTTAGTAAACATATTGAGAGGCCAAAGTTAATACATTTATTTCTTTAAATTTTCTCTAAGAGACTCTCTCGGTTTAAGGTTGTAAATAGCTCTTATGGCCCTCTTCTGCAAAACAAAAATTGTTTCTAAATCAGCCGCATTTCCCCATAGCAAAATCCCATAAGACAGTATACTATGGAAATAACTGAAATAAACTAATCTAGCTGTCTTAACACTAGTGAGATCTGTAATCTTTTTTAAAGCATAAGCTGCAAAGCTTTGTCTGCTTACTAGTTTGGATATATGGGGGCCCCACTGAAGTTTTGTGTCGAGAGACAGAAGATTCAACAGGGCTCAGTTCCTCCCCATTTAAAAAAAACATTGGTAATCAGATTTTTAATATTCATTGTTGTAAATTTAATACACTTAAGTTTTATTACCGTTTAAATGCAGATTATTAACGTCAAACAAATGCACTAATTTTAATATAGCATTGTTCACTTCGTCATATTTAAATGATAGACATTTAAGCATTTTATTTTACCACAGTCGCGAACAAAAATGTTAAATGCAAGCCCCTACTATATGGCAATAAAAATATATAATAAATTACCACAGGAAATAAAAAATATATCAGGATTATCCAAATTTAAATCAAGACTCGGTAAATATTTAAAACAAAACAATTGCGTGCACTATTCCCATCACCACTACTCCCAGCACCACTATAGTGTAGTGTAATGGTGGTGGAAGTAGTGATGCTGGGATTAGTGGTTACGGGGATAGTGCACTCAACTGAAATATTTGTTAAACAACAAGAACAACAGTTTTTTGCTTTATCAATAATGTACTCCACGCAGGATAGGATTACAGTGCCCGAGTGTATACGCAAGAACAAGTGCACCCTTCATTCCCTCACTCTCATAGTCCAATGGGAAGGTTATCCGACACGACCGGAGAAAGGTCAGGCGCAGGACCAATGGTTTTGCGTGGATTTCTTGGATTCCATACCAGAGCACACACAAAGGATTCCTACCATTTTGTTAGTGAGATAAAAGACCTACATCTCGCTGACAATGAAACTGAAAAAAAATGAGCACGAGGGATCTGTGACAGAAAACATCTGGCCGCCGAGCTCCAGCACGTCGAGCAAGTACTGCAAGACAACAAGCTTCGGGTCCCGCGCCTACGTCACAGTGACCGAGTGAAGCCAGCCACAGTCGAGCGTGTGCCTGCTGTACTACCCTATGTCAGAGGAGTCACAGACAAGGTTGGCTACATCTTGAAGTGAGCTTCCATTAAAACATACTTCAAGCCGCTGAAGAAGATTGGTCAATTTTTACCATCCGTCAAGTGTCATATCCCTCTACAAGATGCAGGAGTGTACAAGCTGGATTGTGAATGTGGTTTCTCGTACATAGGACAAACAAAAATATCTATAAAAACCCGCGTTAAAGAACATATAGCTGACGTGAAGCACCGACGTATCGGGAAGTCTGCAGTTTGTGAACATGTTCAAGATCGTCCCCGCCATTACATTAGATTTGATAGACCACAAATCCTCGCAAAAGAACACCGATTCCTCCCAAGGATGATTCGCGAGGCTATTGAAATTAAAAAACATCCTAATTTCAATAGAGAAGATGAATGGGTGCTGCCATCTGCTTGGGATCCCATAATTAATAAAATCAAATCCAAACCCAAGTATACCACTGCTAGACTTCAAGATACTGTAAGATCATTCTGCGTAAATCGAACCAAAAATTAATATTAAAAAACTGAAAGTAGCCGGGCTAACTATGACAGCAGGACGTCAAACACCTTAGTCCCCCGTGACTTTTTCGTTTCGGGTGCTTTCCAGCACCCGTAACGTCGGAAATATAAAAATAAGATAATATACGCGATAAAATCCGTAAAAATTAGTTTTATTTAAAAGAAAACCCAATAACTAATTTTCTACCGACTTCAAAAAGGAGGAGGTATTCAATTCCACTGTATGTTTTTTATCTGTGTTACCTCATAACTTCTTACCGGATGAACCGATTTCGATGATTCTTTTTTTATTTGAAAGCTAGTGCTTTCCATGCAGTTCCACCAGTAGTTTTTGAGTTATCCTTAATAAATTATATTGAAGTCGGTTGTACACAATTTTAATTTGAATTATCACATATAATTTTATTATCTTCTATGTTTAATTAAGTTCATTGAGTGAAAGCCAAAGTCAAACATGCGAGCTTATAATTTGATATAAAATATTTCTTCTTCGATACATCTTTACGAGTTTAAACATTCGATACAATTTATAAGCAAACGGTGATTTACTGAACTACGTGATATCAATTTATTGTAGGCAGACTAGATAAGAATCAAGAACACAACCAACTACTAAATCCTTTTGATTTCCACAATTGTTAAGAGCAACATTTTATCTCAATGTCGTTGATTTGTACAACTGATACTCAATCACAGCGTGGGCTACCTCCCACTGTTAGGTAACACGACTATACCCATTTATCGCCTATCACGATATATCACAGCGCTGAAGAGCGAGGAGACAAATGCGTAACGCAACGTTCGCCGAATGTCCGACGGGCAGTGAAAGCAAAATGCTACGTTCCCACGATACGGTTTCAGCTAGGGTTGGTGAATGTACAGAATTTGAATTAAAATTAGCATGTTGCTTAAATATGTTCAGATGCCGTTCACTGCAGGCTGCATATTACTATAAACAAGCTCTTCCCTTTTACCATAAGCGCCTCGCTCGCACGACGAATTTGCAATCGCAGAATCAGATAGACTAGACGTTGCTCCCGTCTGTGTTTAATGCCCTGAAATATTTCTGACAGTTCAAAATTATCCTATGTTAAATACGAAAATACAAAACGAGTCATGATTAAATTTCTGTGTAATTGCATTATACTATGTAATTTAACTCAATGTGATCAAGAAGTTGCTACAGCTTTTGAGAAAGATTTTACTGATGTTCCTTTTTTGACAACAAAATCTTTAAATCCTTCTCCTACTATCGCCAAATCATTGCTAAGCCAAAATGTAAAGGCTTGTTCAAATTTCATAAGAGTATCGCCAAAAGATATCGTTAAATATTTTAAAACTATTGATGTTAAGAAAACGGCAGACTTATGGGTGATGGCCGTTAAAGTTATTGCGTCTATAATAGATACAATAGCACCTTATCGAGATAATGTTTATAATACAAGCGCTGAATGTGGTGTGTTTCCTGAATATAAAAAATTCTGCATTTTCAAAACGGCTAAATATCTTGAATGCATATAACAGGATAAGAGCGAAAATATAAATCATTCATAATGCCCTAAAAGTGTGCTGTCGAATATAAGCCTTCCCCATAGATTGGCTCATTGTCGGATTTTTGCCCTAGTTACAACGTCTGGCAGGCGTGTTGGCATATTGCTAAACCAAGAAGATCCCCATCTCCTCTTTCATTTCCCTTTTCGCCTCTTGCAACACCCACGGGATTATTATATGCTAGTGTATTCTTGTGTATGACAATATTCTTTATACTTTTTTCAGCTACACTAGTTTACTAAATAACTTTGCAGATAATTTTCGGAAATCTTTTCTTGTTTATTAGCCCATCAAAGTTGTAGAGCTGGATATAGACCATATTATATTATCTCATGTAAACAGATACCGTGTAGTGGCGGTGTAAGTATATCCTTTATCCCATATGATCTCGTGGGTGTCATAAGAGGCGACAGAGGGAAACAAACCAGGAGATGGGCGGAAGCGTCTTCCTAATAACGAGTAAAAATAAAAAACTGCAGTTGCTAACTCGCTTGCGAAGCGTGGCAACTATGGTAAGTATCCCACTATGTGGCAATCTATAGGGGAGGCCCTATGTTCAGTAGTGAACTTTAATAATATTAAATATTTAATAATAAAAAGGTACATAACGTTAAAATGATTATATACTGGCAACTATCGTCAACAGAAAAAATTAAAAATAAGTTATGATGGTCTCTCTTACGCCGTCACAACACCACACTCTTGCTCTTATTGAAATTAAATGAGGGATGCGTTTAGATAAAGCAACCGTGCAATATGTGGATAGTGGAATTGGATTGTGTCCGATGTGTCTAAATTCTAAATGCTAAGCTCCCACGAATCGATTTAGGATGGGATTATAAATTATCTACACTTAAAAGGTCATGTCGCAAGAAAATATTAATAGTTTAAAAATGTAATGTATTTTTTCGAATAGCTGTTAAAAGGGTTACACCGTCAAACCATCTCCATTATTTTGAAAAATATTAAAGTGACCAACGAGCTAACAGTACATATGATGGTAAGTAGCTGAAGCAGCTCATGGACATCTGAAATCAACTTCAAACAAAGAATAATTCTAATATGCGAATATCTTAGTATTCAGGGTTGACAACGCATCGGACAATCATGTAATATGTAGACTACACTACACCCAATTAGATGGAGTTTCATACATCCTGTAATTAAATTGGCTTTCTTGAACTTTCAAATCGGAATATCAGTTAGTGCTCTACCGGCAGGCACAAGAAATAGACAAAACAGAAAAAAATCACGTAAAATTATTCGAAACAATATAAGACACATTGCGGTAGCGATCTCTCCAAGCTTACCCTGGTCTTCGTTTTAAAAAACGATCCAAAAAAATGTTAAAAAAAAAATTGTAACTCTTTCGAAGAATGCAACACAAGTACTACAACAAATTAATCGACTACCGAATAAAACTTTAGATACTACATTTAGATATCATATTATGCAACGTTATTGATTCTCAAGTTTCTCACACTTATCCTGAGTTTCCGTGAACAAGGTCGTTTTGTTTGTTTCATCGACACGTTACTTTACTAGTTAGAGTTATTTTTGTTTTTCACATTAGAATTGACGGCACTAATCAGAATAAAAATGCTAATGCTTTTGATGTGGATCGCAACTAACGCTAACCTTTCGTCTGAAGGTTTTTAAAACATTAAATTCACATTATTTACCATAGATTTTGCAAATTTTTATCTTATTACTTAAAAACTACTGCATTACTATTTGTCATATTAAAATATCCAGTGATATATAAAAGAAAGAGACCAGGTGATGGCATTTTTAATTCAGTAATTCTGTTTAACAATCGACAACCTTAGTTATTATTATGTTATACTGCGCAGGGGTTCACTCACACGTGACATCCCCATCGTATTTACTTTGTGAGAAGGACAGCTGCCAGCCAACTTATCATCTAACTTATCTAATGATTTCTTATATTTACGCGAACACTACACATTGAATGAAACTACTTTTACGGATTTTATTGCGTTTAATTAGGTTATTTTAATATTCCCGACGTTTCGGTTGCTTTCCAGCAACCGTGGTCACGGGGGACTGAGGTGATTGACGTCCCGATGTCAAAGTTAACCCGGAGTACCTTCAGCTTTTTAATTATTAATTTTGGTCCGATCTACGCAGAAGAACTAACTGTGTCTTGAAGTCTTGCAGTGGTATGCTTGGGTTTAGTTTTACCAGATCTTACGATTCTCCGCGCAGATAAAGGTAATGCTACAGTTATAATGGATACGTCGGATTACAATTTAAAAATACAACAACTTTTATCGGATGAAAGTACATACGTAAAGGTCAAAACAGACCCTACATCTAATACGCTTAAAACAACTAGCGATCTAATAAAGAAATACTCCGAGAAATTGAATCTAGACGTTAATTCAATAATACCTGCCTGTGCTAAACCACCGAAGTTGTATGGGTTACCAAAAATACACAAACCGAACGCTCCATTACGTCCAATAGTGAGTCAGATCAATTCGCCAACTTACAGATTGGCTCAACACCTAGCAAAAGTTTTATCACCACTCAGAGGACACACAAGAGCACATACTAAGGATTCATACCATTTTGTCAGCGAGATAAAAGACCTATGTCTTACTGACAATGAAACTATGGTCAGTTTTGATGTTCAGTCTCTTTTTACATGCCTACCTGTTGAAGACTGCATCTCAATTGTAACTAGGAAACTAGAGGAAAACAACATGCCAGCAGAATATGCAGTACTACTCAGAAATTGCCTTACATCTGGCTATCTATTGTGGAAGGAACAGTTTTACAAGCAAGTAGGTGGTGTTGCGAGGGGTTCACCTGTATCTCCCATTGTCGCCGATATTTTCATGGAGGACTTTGAGGAGAAAGCCCTGCTCACTGCACCAGTAACTCCAAGTTTCTACCAGCGGTACGTAGACGACACTTTCACAGTTTTACCATCAGACAAAGTAACTGCATTTTTAGAACATCTTAATTCCATAAACTCTAAAATTCAATTTACTATGGAGTTAGAGGCAAATAATTCTTTAGCTTTCCTAGATGTGTTAGTCATTCGAAATCCTAATAACACCATAAGTCACACTGTGTATAGAAAAAAACCCATACAAACCGATATTTAAACGGTGAATCCCACCATCACCCTTCACAGTTAGCTACCGTGAGCAAATCTTTGTTACAGAGAGCACGAGGGATCTGTGACAGCAAACATCTGGCCACCGAGCATCAGCACGTCAAGCAGGTTCTGCACGACAACAAGCTTCGGGTTCCGCGCCTACGTCACAGTGACCGAGTGAAGCCGGCCACAGTCGAGCGTGTGCCTGCTGTACTACAGTAAGTCAGAGGTGTCACAGACAAGATTGGTTACATCTTGAAGCGAGCTTCTATCATAACATTCTTCAAGCCGCCGAAGAAGATTAGTCAGTTCTTACCATCCGTCAAGTGCAATATCCCTCTACAAGATGCAGGAGTATATAAGCTTGATTGTGAGTGTGGTCTCTCATAAATAGGGCAAACAAAACGATCGATAAAAACCCGCGTAAAAGAACACATAGCTGACGTGAAGCACCAACGTTCTGGGAAGTCTGTAGTTTGTGATCATATCCTAGACGGCCCCCGCCATTACATTAGATTTGATAAACCACAAGTTCTCGCGAAAGAACATCGATTCCTACCAAGGATGATACGTGAGGCTATTGAAATTAAAAAACATCCAAATTTCAATAGAGAGGGAGGCTGGGTACTACCACCTGCTTGGGATCCTGTAATTCATAAAATTAAAACTAAACCCAAGCATACCACTGCAAGACTTCAAGACACAGTTAGTTCATTCTGCGTAGATCGGACCAAAATTAATAATTAAAAAGCTGAAGGTACTCCGAGTTAACTTTGACATCGGGACGTCAATCACCTCAGTCCCCCGTGACCACGGTTGCTGGAAAGCAACCGAAACGTCAGGAATATAAAATAACCTAATTAAACGCGATAAAATCCGTAAAAGTAGTTTTATTCAATCTAACTTATCTCTCAAGAATCTAAAGGTGTTTTTTTTTAATAGAATAAGGGTGACCAAACAAGCACACAGTCCACCTGATGGTAAGTGGCTGGCTCATAGACATCTACATCTATTCTCGATTACGAAACAAAATGCAGATGCGTTGTCACCCGTGAGGACTAAGATGGAATGCCTTGTTTCCAATAAAAGGGTCTCCGGTTTCCTACACTCACCACACGAAACACGACATCATTAAGCTGCTATTTTATGCTGGTATTCTGTGAGAGCGTAGTCCTTCCCCAGTCGAGCCGACCCATTTGTGCTACAACCAAAGAGAATATAATCACTCTACAACTATAATATATCTGTAACATGGCCCTAACAGGTTTGAAACTTGGTAGATCCATACTACATTGAGCAATAGCTATAAAACTAAGAAGGCAAGAGAGAATGTATTCTTTTATCAAGTCAACCAGTGCATTTCACCGTTTGTACACAGTTGTCAAGTACTAAGTAAGTGAGGCGATGACAAATGTAACGGAGTCAAAAAAATCAAGCGTAAAGTTCAGTGATACAGATAATAATAATAAGTAATATTGGTAAATCCAATTGGGCATACCTTAAGCGCATTAAAAAAATTACGTATAACATGATTATACGGAATTTTTAAAGTAGTTTAAATACATTTCGACAGCACTATCGGCTTCAACACCCTCGAAAACCATGAAAATGACACCCATGATGAAAAAATTGATACCTATTGCAGCCGCCATCTTGGATTTACATTTCGACAGCACTATCGGCTTCAAAACTCTCGAAACCCATGAAAATGACACTCAAGATGAAAAAATTGGTACCTACTTCAGCCGCCAACTTGGATTTACATTTCGACAGCACTATCGGATTCAACACCCTCGAAAACCATGAAAATGACACCCATGATGAAAAAATTGATACCTATTGCAGCCGCCATCTTGGTTTTACATTTTGACAGCACTATCGGCTTCAACACTCTCGAAAACCATAAAAATGACACCCAAGATGAAAAAATTGGTACCTACTTCAGCCGCCATCTTGGATTTACATTTCGACAGCACTATCGGATTCAACACCCTCGAAAACATGAAAATGACACCCAAGATGAAAAACTTGATATCTATTGCAGCCGCCACCTTGGATTTACATTTCGACAGCACTATCGGTATCAGCACCCCCGAAAACCATGAAAATGACACCAATGATGAAAAAATGTATATCTATTGCAGCCGCCATCTTATATTTACATTTCGATAGCACTATCGGCTTCAACACCCTCGAAAACCATGAAAATGACACCCATGATGAAAAAATTGGTACCTACTTCAGCCGCCAACTTGGATTTACATTTCGACTGCACTATCGGCTTCAGCAACCTCGAAACCCATGAAAATGACACAAATGATGAAAAAATTGATACCCATTGCAGCCGCTACCATGGATTTTCATTTCGACACCACTATCGGCTTCAACTCTCTCGAAAACCATGAGAATGACACCCATGATGAAAAAATTGATACCCTTTGCAGCCGCCACCTTGGATTTACATTTCGACAACCCTATTGGCTTCAACTCTCTCGAAAACCATGAAAATGACACCCATGATAAAAAAAAATTGATACCTATTGCAGTCGACATCTTGGATTTACATTTCGACAGCACTATCCTCTTCAACACCCTCGAAAACCATGAAAATGACACCCATGATGAAAAAATTTATATGTTTTGCAGCAGCCATCTTGGATTTACATTTCGACAGCACTATCGGCTTCAACACCCTCGAAAACCATGAAAATGACACCCATGATGAAAAAATTGGTACCTGATTCAGCCGCCATCTTGGATTTACATTTCGACAGCACTATCGGCTTCAACACCCTCGAAAACCATGAAAATGACACCCATGATGAAAAAATTTATACCTATTGCAGCCGCCACCTTGGTTTTATATTTCCACAGCACTATCGGCTTCAACACCATCGAAAACCATGAAAATTACACCCAAGATATAAAAATGTATATATTTTGCAGCCGCCATCTTGGATTTACATTTCGACAGCACTATCGGCTTCAACACCCTCGAAAACCATGAAAATGACAACCATGATGAAGAAATTTATACCTGTTGCAGCCGCCACCTTGGATTTATATTTCGACAGCACTATCGGCTTCAGCACCCTCGAAAACCATGAAAATGACACCCATGATGAAAAAATTGATACCTATTGCGGCCGCCATCTTGTATTTACATTTCGACAACCCTATCGGTTTCAACACCCTCGAAAACCATGAAAATGTCACCCATAACAAAAAAAATTATGCTACTCACTTTTAGTGCGTACCACTATTATTTATTCTGTGCTTTTAAATATTACATACATACATACATATAATCACGCCTCTTTCCCGTAGGGGTAGACAGAGACCACTTCTTTCCACTTGCTACGATCCTTACATACTTGTTTCGCTTCGTCCACTTTCATTATTTCCTTCATACATGCTCTACGGTTTAGGGTACTCTTAACCTGGCCTTTTTTCAAGACGTCCCTAATTTGGTCTAGAAATGTCCGCATAGGTCTACCCCTTCCAACACTTTCATTCACACTCGCCTTATACACTTTTTTCGTCAATCGTTCTTCATTCATTCTCTCGACGTGGCCAAACCATCTCAGCATACCTTTTTCAATTTTTGTCACTACATCTTCTTTCAGACCACAACGTTTCCTTATCTCACTATTTCTTATCCTGTCACTCAGTTTAACTCCTATCATACTTCTTAATGCTCGCATCTCAACTGCATTTATTCTGCTTTCATGTTTCTTCTGCCATACCAACAACTTTCACTTCCGTACAAGAGTGTCGGAACCAGCACCCCCTCATGCACAGCCAAACGAGCCTTGTTAGACACCTTCCGACTGCTCATAAAGGAGTGCAAAGCTCCATTCACCATGTTTCCTGCATTCATTCTTCTTTCGATATCACTCTCACACTTTCCATCTCTTGTAAACTTTGACCCCAGATACACAAACTCTTTCACCTGTTCAATTTGTTCATCTTCAATCACGATATTGCAGTCTGTCACTGCCTCATCTTTTTCAAACACCATCACTTTCGTCTTCCTTACATTCATCTTCATTCCCTTTCTAACAAAAGCTCCACTCATAGCAGTTACCATCTCCTGCAACTCCTCGGCCGAAGACGCAAGTAATACTTGGTCATCAGCATAGAGAAAACATTTGACGAGTAACTCATTCATTCTCAACCCACTTTCATTCTCTTTTAAATCTGTCAAACAATTATTGTATATGTATATTGTATTGTAAATATTGTAATAAAAAATCTTTTATTATTATTATAATCAAGTATTTAAGAAATTTGGTTATTCGAATATTGTGTATTTGTACAGCGATCTTTTTGAGCCGCTGCAAACAACCGAAACATTGTCCACTCACGACGGCGACTGAAGCCGAACTAAACTACTCTGTGGGTGTAGCTCCCCATTTACAAAATAATTTAGTATACGAGGCTACCAAATCAACGAACATTTCGCTATTTTGGAGCCGAAAAAAATTAATTATAGCTAAACAAAACAAAGTTACACTGCCATTTACATTCAGTGGCATCCCACATGATAGATGAAGAGATTAAAAAATAGATTGAGTTAAACAATTGATATTTTCAAAAGTTATCGTGTTTACAAACCACATGGACATGATAAATCCACATCATAAGCCACTAAAACCCTTTTTTTATTTAAAAATAGCAATTAATCGATTTTAAAAAAAATATTAATAAGTTCAACAATCATTTATCTTTCTAACAATGTGATTTTTATATCATTTATATGTATAATATGATTGCTAGATACGATTTTATTCGATAAAATGTTGGAATCTTAATTTTTAGGCGATAGTAGAACATACCTTGCGCTTTCGCTTAAGGTATGCAATAAGTGTTATATTTACATATCCCTTTTTTATATTAAAAAATGTTACTATATTTAGCAGTGGTACAAATAAAGCAAGACTAAAAACGAAAAATTTTACAAGTATAAGCGCTCTCAGAGAACCTACAACTGGCAGAGTTGTAGGTTCTCTGAGAGCGCTTATACTTGTAAAATGACTGCCAGTCACGTAGACATTACAAAAAGTAACCATATTTTTACTCAGTCCAAAAAAATCATTAGTATATAAAATATTATGTACTCAAAATTATTAAAATATCGCATCTACATCGAAGAATAATAAAAATCTCTTCCTTATGGGCTTGTCCTTACAAGTTCTGTAATTATGTGATAAATACCTGAGTTAGTCGGCATATAATTTAAACAGTTCTCTAGAAGACTGTAATGAAAACTGACAGTCATTGGTGCAACACGATAGTTAAATATGTATTTTTATGACATCTGAATTCAATTATGTTAATGTTTATTCGTTTAATTCTAATATTTTAAATTATAATTGCAATTTACCACTAATAAAATCACTGTATTCAATTAAAACTGTGCATTAGTATAATCTAATAACGATGTCGGTAAATGAGTAAAGCACTAAATAACTTGGGACAGCTTTGCGAATTTACGACGTGGTGCCTGAATGAGAGCATCGGCGACTTTTTCTGCCCCTACTGCCTCTACTTAGCAATGAGGTGAAATATTTGATAAATTTCATCATTATTATTAGTTATATTTTACATTAATTAGATAAGAAATAAATAGACCAAACTATGGATATATAACTAAAAGTAGAAAATAATGATTTCTTATAGTTACGTGAACACTACACATTGAATAAAACTACTTTTACGGATTTTATCGCGTTTAATTAACTTATTTTTCTTATTTTTAGGTGCTTTACAGCCACCGATGGTCACGGGGGACTAACCATGGGTACTGTAAAGCACCCGAAACGTCGGGAATTAATAAAAATAAGTTAATTAAACGTTATAAAATCCATAAAAGTAGTTTTATTCAATGAAAGTAGAAAAATTAAAAAAATAGTTAAAAAGTGCAAAAATTCAAGAGCACACCACTGAGGCATTGTTTTTTTATTTTAATTATATTATTATTATAAATAATAATAAATATATATATATATATATATATATATATATATATATATATATATATATATATATATATAATATTATAAATAATACTCTAGAAGCTGATAAACTATAATTTAAAACTAATTTCTTAACTGACATTGTGTAACAATAAACTTTAACTTTCTTAGTGGAAGATTATTAAACCTCATTGGAAGACCTGCGGAATTAGCCAAATTGCTTTCTACAACTGATAACGAAGTGCTGAAGTGTTTGTACAGTAGAGCTACGATGGCTATCCGAGTACAGAACCAGAGTACGAAACCTATCCAATTGCAGAGAGGTGTAGTAAGACTGGGTGACGTTATATCCCCGAAACTCTTCACCGCTGCATTGGAAGACGTTTTCAAGCTTCTGGACTGGAAAGGATACGGAATTAACATCAATGGCGAGTACATCACTCACCTTCGATTTGCCGACGATATAGTCCTCATGGCAGAATCGCTGGAGGAGCTAAGCACTATGCTCAATGACCTCAATAGTGTCTCCCAACGGATAGGTCTTAAGATGAACATGGACAAAACAAAGATTATGTTTAATGTCCATGTCACACCTATGCCGGTAGTTGTTGGGAGCACTAAGCTCGAAGTTGTTGACGAGTATGTTTACCCGGGACAAATAGTCCGACTAGGTAAGTCCAACTTCGACCGAGAGGTCAATCGACGGATTCAACTCGGCTGGGCAGCGTTTGGGAAGCTACGACACATCTTCTCGTCAGAAATACCTCAAAACCTTAAAACAAAATTGTACAACCAGTGCGTGTTGCCAGTGATGACTTCCGGAACTGAGACGTGGTCCTTCACTGCTGGCCGTATGAGGAAGCTCAAGGTCGCTCAGCGAGCTATGGAGAGGGCTATGCTCGGAGTTTCTCTGCGTGATAAACTTAGGAATAAGGATATCCGCAGTAGAACCAGAGTAACCGACATAGCCCAACGGATTAGTAAGCTGAAGTGGCAGTGGGCCGGCCATATAGCTCGAAGAACCAACAACCGATGGGGAAGAAAGGTTCTCGAGTGGCAGCCTCGTACCGGTAGGCGAAGTGTAGGGCGTCCCCCCACAAGATGGAGTGACGACCTGGTGAGACATGCAGGAAGTCGATGGATGCAGGTGGCTCGGGACCGTGCTTTGTGGCATTCCTTGGGGGAGGCCTATGTTCAGCAGTGGACTTCTGAAGGGCTGTAATGATGATGATGAACTGATAACGCTAGTAGAAAACTATAAATGAATGGGAATGACACATATCAACATTAAGTCACGTGACATCGATGATTCCGTTCGCTATTAGCTATTAGCGGTAGCGATTTTAGAATGTCAACTTGGCAAAAAGTTAGTGCAGTTTCGGTGCAGCTATTAAGTTACGAATGATGATCCAAATAGATACGTATTGAAAAAAAAAGCTAAGTTTTAAATTGATTAGTTGAATTTCACCTTAGACTTACACTTAGAAAAATAAACATTGAGATATGTTTATTACTTACTCTATTACTTTTATCTACATAGATACATGTAAATAAAATTGAAGGGTCAGTATGTAATATCGAAATGACTGCCTTATATTGAGTCGAGGGGGTTATTTGCATGACAGGAATAACCATTTTTTTTAATTTTTTTTGTCTGTCTGTCTGTCCGGCCTAATCTTCGGAATGGCTGAACCGATTATAAGGAAACTTTACGAACAGATAGCGAGCAATGCCAGAACTGATCTAGGCTATATTTTATCCGAAAAAAAGAAACGTTAAATTAATTGGATGGTATCGTAGCCAGAGTCACAGAGGTAAAGATTACAACGGGCACCTTCGACGCGGGGTGAAATACTCTCTGTCCACTACAGAAACAGGAGTATTTCCTTGATTTATATCATTGTCCTGCGTACCTGGATTGATCTATTCTAACCACGTATCATAAATTTACATTGAAAATTATTTCTAATTATAATATTTTAAATTTTAAGAATTCTAATGGTCCCACCATCCAATTCCATCCAATCCTTAAAATTTAAACTATTCACCATTTTCGATTACCTCCTCAAACATAATTATAGGTAATGTTTTTTTTATAGGATAGGGTGACAAACGAGCAGACAGTCCACCTGATGGTAAGTGGTTGCTGTGGCCCATAGACATCTACATCTATCCTCGTTTGCGAATCAACATGCAGATGCGTTGTCACCCGTGAGGACTAAGATGGAATGCCTCTTTTCCAGTAAAAAGGGTCTCTGGTTCTCTACATTCACCATACATAGGCTGCACTAAAAGTATCGGGAATGGAATATTTTCACTGTTCCTGTCATATTAAAATCTTTTTAATTGAAAACTCCTTGGTTTTAAAAATCGAATACCATTTATTTATTTAAAAAAAGATTCTCGGTCTTGTCACAAGGTTTTGTCAAACTTGTTCAGTCGTTGAGAAAATGTAATTGACTCGAGAAAATTCAAGAGCGATTATTTATTATGACTATCGAAGTGGTTTAACACAAAAACAGTGTGTTGACCGGATGATTTCTGTATTTGGTGATGAAGCTCCATCCAAAACCACAATTTATCGCTGGTTTGCTGAATTTCAACGTGGACGTGTCAAGCTCAGTGATGATCCCCGTCAAGGTCGTCCAAAAACTGCAGACACGCAAGAAAACATTGATGCTGTGCGTAAGCTGATTGAGGAAGATCGACATGTGACATACCGCGAAATTCAGGCAACTTTAAACATTGGCATGAGTCAAATACAAATAATCTTGCATGAACAATTAGGTGTAAAAAAGTTGTTTTCCCGATGGATACCGCATTCGCTCTGTGAAGAGCAAAAAGCGGCTCGCGTTACTTGGTGCGTCAGAACTCTCGAAAGATTCCACGCAGGATCCTCAAATGCTGTATACAACATCGTATTAGGTGACGAATCCTGGATATACGCGTACAAACCCGAAACAAGAAACCAGTCACGAGTTTGGGTGTTCGAAAATGGATGATGAAAAAAAAGGTGGCCACGTTTGTCTCCAAAACCGGCCATGTTACGACTATTCCTCTTGAGGGACAAACAACGGTTAATGCAGAATGGTATGCTAGCATTTGTTTGCCACAGGTCGTTTCTGAACTCCGTAAAGAGAACTGCAACCGCGCATCATCCTCCATCACGACAATGCGAGTTCTCACAACGCACACAGAACAAAAGAGTATTTAGAGCAAGAAAACATAGAATTATTAGACCATCCGCCGTACAGCCGCGACCTAAGCCCTAATGATTTCTATACTTTCCCTAAAATAAAGAATAAATTGCGTGGACAGAGATTTTCATCATCTAAAGAAGCTGTGGACGCCTACAAAACGACCATTTTGGAGACCCCAACTTCCGAATGGAATGGTTGCTTCAATGATTGGTTCCATCGTATGGAAAAATGTGTCGAATTTCGCGGAGAATACTTCGAAAAGCAATAAATACATTTTTAAATAGTAATGTTGTGTCACTTCCTTAATTCCCGAAATTTTCAGTGTCGCCCTCGTACGAAACACAGCAATGTTAAGCTGCTATTTTACGCTGGTATTCTGTGAGAGTGTGGTCCTTCCACGGTCGGGCCGACCCATTCATGCTACAACTATACTACTAATATAGCTGCAGCATGGCTCTACCACGTTCTATATGTTCTATAGCGACCTATCCATCAGTAATAAGTATGATAGGTTTTATAGAGAATAATAGAGAAAAAATGTTCATTCATGCGTGTCGGTTTTAAACATAGTTGCATTAACATCTAAATATGGAACTTTTTGCTTCGATCAAGAATAATTAGGTATAAATTAACATCTAAATTCATTTGATTCCAAGATAAATTAATTAAAATTGTAATTTACACCCATCATCTAGTCAGTGTAAATTGAACAAAATTTAAATCTTTATACATCTTATAATTCTTTTGTACGTGTGTTTTTGATAAAAATTGTGTTTGAATGGGTACCTGTATGGACTCGGTAGGTAGCACTGTCGAAATCCAGAAATCACCCGTGCGGAACAGAGGCATTGATCGACATTCAACAAACTTTTATAATTTTAATTTTCAGGAATATTTTTATCAAGTAATATTCGTATAATAGGATTTTTTTATAGGATAGGGTGACAAACGAGCATACAGTCCACCTGATGGTAAGTGGTTGCTGTGGCCCATAGACATCTACATCTATCCTCGTTTGCGAATCAAAATGCAGACGTGTTGTCACCCGTGAGGACTAAGATGGAAAGCCTCTTTTCCAGTAAAAAGGGTCTCCGGTTATCTACACTCACCATACGAAACACAGCAGTGTTAAGCTGCTATTTTACGCTGGTATTCTGTGAGAGCATGGTCCTTCCCCGGTTGAGCCGACCCATTCGTGCTACAACTATACTACTAATATAGCTGAAGCAAGGCTTTACCATGTAAAGGAATTATTATAAATATATAATATTATGGTCTCCTTGACTTGATACTTAGAAGGTATCATTGGCTTTATTTAGAAATATGTATATGTTACAAAGGTTTCATGATGAGAAAGGTTAGGTTGCTTCGATGTAAAAGTTTAAAGCACCCGGTATTATATTATAAAGAAGGAGACACCAATTACTAGGCTGTAAGTTCACTTATGTCTAAGATATCTTACTCGATTTTACATGGGGAGTTGATATCTTATGACGATAACTGACGCATCGAAGTTGCAAAAACGACTATAGTTTTAATGCCCGTGCAATTAAATTCTAATGAAATGGTGTCAAATCATGATGGCGTTTCTTGGATGGACTTCAATTAAGCTCTAAACTCCGCAATGTTCACGCGAAACGATGTCTGGGTTGGGTTTCTTAGAAATTGCGGTAGTCAAGCCAGTGCTCATGTTGCGAGACAAGTAGCAATCATCACTAAATTTGTCCTACATGAAAACTATATAAATTAATGATAATTCACATCATCACATGCAATACAACATACCTTAGCCAGTTATAATCTATTTTAAAAATACAATTAAACTAACAAGTAAAAATATGTCCTAATTTTAAATTACTTTCCATATTTTACGAGATAAATTTAAATATTGTGTTTCATTGAAAAATGGATCTCCGTCAGGAATTCGTCTATTTTTGCGTGATGATTTTTTTACCATTTCAAATGTTGTCTAAAACTGAACGAATTGTTTGATAAAATTCAAATACCATTTATGGACAAAGACCCTTCCTAGCATCCGTTTACGACTGGTATAACAAATCTATATATATAGTACGGTCAACTATCTATTGTGAGGTTAAGAAAGAAGGGGTCGTCTTGTCACCCTATGACGGCTGTTAACGGACGGAAACGTGCTAACTAGGTAATGTGCCTTCTTATGTTATGAGGTGAATAAAATGCATACATATTTAGAACCCATAATGCATGTATAATCTTTCAAATAAAATATGTGCATAACGCAAAGTGGTGATACTTAATGAACGTAGCATTAAAATACGTGGGAATAAAAGAGAACACAGGTAAGATAAAAGCGATGGTTTTTAAAAGGAAAGAAAGTTGAACAATATTTAAAATAAGAACAGAAGGGGTGTTGCTCAAGCAAGTCGATGAGTTTGTGTATTGAGGAAGTGTATTTAGAGGGGATGGTAGACATGACAAGGATATAGAACGGAAGAGTGAATGCAAGACACAGATTAAATGTAGTTATGGTTACACCAGCACCACCCATAATACAGATAAAGCGTCCATCAGCATAAATACATAAACGCTGAGTATGTAGTAATTTAAGTAGACTGTAAGCATAGGATTAAGAATTGTAAAAGACAATGGTCAGAATAAATTCACATCTATCTCTGTGAACACGTAGTTTGTATTTAGTTTATATTTAGTTTTAAAAAAGCTCTCGGCAGCTCCCGCAACTTGACTGGCGCAGCCGGTAGGATCATCGGAAAAGCTGTGCCACCGTTCGTGAATATCGCGTAGGGTCGTTGCGCCGGTAAGCCGACCGGGTCTAGTTTTCGGCCTTTGGCACCAGGTGATGCAGTAAATTTGATTTAATAACGATTTTAATAAATATTATCGTCCAAAATTAAGTTTAATGCATTTGTAAATAGTTGCATTATATATTGCAACATTACTTCATCGGGTAAATACAACACGCGATTTATAATAAATAGTTTAGTTTGACGCCGGCACAGGAGCTGTCAAAGAGTGTAAGATAGTGCAAAAAAAATAGTGGCGAGCGTTTCACTCAAAAGTAAAGTTTGCGCTGTATTTACAATGATTATTTAATATTGTGCTTATATTTCACTGTAAAAATAACTTAATTTTAAATTTTCACATAGATTACTATAATATTTTATTGTAAAAGTTAATAAATTAGGTGACCGGAAAGTGACACATAAAATTTTCCTATTATTTGGTTATCGGCCATGTGGCCGGAAAGTAGCCCGAGTTTAGCCTAAATACTTTGTCTCTTTCATTTATTTGGTTACCTACTATTAGTCTTCTTTCTTATTTATAATGAATTGTATCCTTGCGAAGACACTAGCTTTCAGTTTTCGGCCACCAAATACTGCAATTTGAATGGTTATTGATGAAACTAAAACACCCATTTTAGTTATGGCCGAAAACTATATTGAGTCTAAAATTATTATTTAGTTTTCGGCCAACTTAAAATTATATGAAAGAATAGGGAAGCCGAAAATTGAAAACTGCTTTGGTTGATGGACATTTCATGAAATATTTCATTCACGTTGCGTTTTAGGAAGAAGATTCAATAAGACATT
This sequence comes from Parnassius glacialis, assembly GCA_033319125.1. Taxonomy (NCBI): domain Eukaryota; kingdom Metazoa; phylum Arthropoda; class Insecta; order Lepidoptera; family Papilionidae; genus Parnassius; species Parnassius glacialis. The sequence continues at coordinate 11,148,827 of JAVANC010000002.1, read as the reverse complement.
ATTTTCTTCAGATGGAGCCAAAGAAATATAATTAGTAAATGATTTCAGAAAATGTGGACTTAATGAATTTGATCACCATGTAGTGTATTACACAAAATGTGTCCGAAATACCCCGGAAAGACTAATTAGTGAAAATTCAGATACCAGAAAAAATATATTTCTAAAGACATAACTAACGCAGACCTAGTTTCGACAAGAAAGTTTTGAAACATTTAAAATCAGATCTGGCCGAAAAAAAAACATGGTTGGCGATGTTCTAGTAACTATTCTAATAACATCTACCGATGCATTAGAATCGTTTATCGATAACAAGATTTCAACATTTCATTTGTCAAGAAGTTATTTGGATATTAGTTCCTTAGTATCGTTAGATGGTGTTCTTGTAATCCCAACTCAAATAAGCCTACCAATGACAACAGTACTAACAATGCCGAAAATGGTAATAGATTCTAGTAATGTAAAAATAACGACTCAAAGTAGTACAATGGCCACGATGACACCACCACCACTAACACCGATGATAACAAACAACGCCTTTGAAACTTTAGAAAATGTGCTGGTTGATATTCCAATAAAACAGATTAGTACACCTCTACAAACCAGTGAAACATTGGCTTCAGTACTATCAAATAAAGAATACAGAGATGCGATAGAAAAAACATTTATTTAAACTGGAACTCGTAAAAAATCAACCATTAACAGTACACGTACACCTTCTTCTGTAGCAATTTGATATGCAGAGTGGCGAAAACTTTATAAAGATAAAGAGAAAGTTAAAATAGAGAAGTTAGAACTAAGTTAAAAAAAGATAAGATATTTTGAAAAAGAAAAGAATATAAAAAGAAAAGTTAAAATGTGCTGGTTAAAAAACGAAAAATCGCAAAATCCCAGAATTCCATGAAGGAAAATCAAAGAGTAAAAGTAAATTGCACCTGATGTTGTGATATTTTAATAAGCGATACAGAAGAAGATATGGAAAAAAATTGGATGTGACTTGCACCAAATGGATTTGAGATGTATAGATTTTGTTGGACTAAAGTATGAGGCAGCGTTCGGGAAATTACAGCACATCTTCTCGTCAGGTATACCTCAGAACGAGACTGTACAATCAGTTCGTGTTGCCAGTGATGACCTATGGAACTGAGACGTGGTCCTTCACTGCTGGCCGGATGAGGAAGCTCAAGGTTGCTCAGCGAGCTACGGAGAGGCATATACTCGGAGGTTCTCTGCGTGATATACTTAGAAATGAGGATATCCGTAGTAGATCCAGAGTGGCTGACATAGCCCAACGAGTTAGTAAGCTGAAGTGGCAATGGGCTGGCCATATAGCTCGAAGAACCGACAACCAATGGGGAAAAGGTTCTCGAATGGCGCCCTCGTAACGGCAGACGAAGTGTAGTGTGTCCCCCCACTAGATGGAGTGACGACCTGGTAAGACATGCAGGAAGTCGATGGGTGCAGGTGGCTCAGGACCGTGTTTTGTGGCATTCCTTGGGAGAGGCCTACGTTCAGCAGTGGACTTGTGAAGGGCTGTAATGGAAAGGCTGATGATGATGAAAATATGAGGAAGTACAAAAAAATTAGAAGATTTGATTGCAATATGTAAAGACACGAAATTTTATTATAATTTTACAAAAATTATATTAAGTAAGGTTAAGGCAACTTTTCTATCATGTCTAATGCAATGGCCGAAAACTAAAATTCTTGAGGGCCGAAATTTAAAATTTGGGGCCGAAAACTAGCATTTTACATATTTTTCACATCAAAAATTATTATAAAAAGGAGATTTTCCTTGTAGCATCAATGAGTTACAAAAATGAAAACTACATTATGTAAGCTACAAATTAACATCAACAGCACTAGGTCAGCATAATGGCAATTATTGTTTTTAGTACCTTAAAGTTAACAACTCCACTAAAAGGCCGAAAACCAGCGCATCGACCCTATACAATTTTACTCATTTTCACGCATCGGCGGACGATCCATACAGCGTGGTGATCCAGCGAACCAAAACAAATTCGTCGAGAATAAGGAGCCGTGAAGCTGATGATGGGCACTGCGGGCTGGTGAGTACGACTCTTCACCTCCTTCATATCCCTTAGTAAACTTGGAATTAGACATTTTCCATTTTGACTGTTATTTGGGTTTCAAATACTAATCTTACGTAAATTTTATAAAGTATTAAGTGTAATAAATATTACTCAAATAAAAATTAAAATAATATTAATTTAATTGTAATACGTACATAATAATAAGTCCCATATCACTCAATAAAGTTATAGAGTATATTATATTAAGTATTATACATTAAAATTAAATTAAGTTCTTATTGTGTCTACATGTGTTTGTTAATTTAAAGATTACTCGACACGTTAATACCCAGTAGATTATTACTTATACTCGAATTTTCCTTACAACATTTGTGGAACTGGTAGAGTTATAATAAATATTTTATATTATTTTTTTATTTTTGTGTAGAACCAGTGAATAAATTATTAAAAATGTCGGAAATCAAACTTATTCCTAACGAATTAACTAAAATAATACCAACATTTAGCGGTGATAAGCGCCATTTAAATTTATTTTTGCGTAAATGTGAATATATAATAAGTAACTTTAAATCATCCGATGTGCAAAATGAATATATAATGCAAATAATTACTAGTCGTCTTACGGGCGAGGCTGCGTCGCTTATCAGTGAACGGGAAGATATAGAGACGTGGGCCGAATTCAAGGAATTGTTTTTAACTCACTTCGGCGACCCACGTAGCGAGGAATGTTTAGCCATAGAATTAGAAACTTTAAAGAAACAACAAAATGAAAATTATACAGATTTTTGTGGTCGTATACAATCCGTTAAATCAGTGCTATTATCGATGGTTAATCAAATTGGTGATAAAAACTTAAAAATAAGTAAAACTATTATTTACAATAACACCGCTCTGCAGGTTTTCTTATACAATTTATCCGAAAATATGGTGCGCATTGTTAGGTTGAAAACGCCCAGTACACTAGAAGAAGCACTAAGTATAGTTCTAGAAGAAGTAAACTTCTATGACCAATATCAGATGCGTAGTAAAATGTTACAGTCTAGCCATACGTCTAAGCCACAGTCTAGTAGTACACTAGTGCAACAACCATCGTTTAAGTTCGCAATGCCAACACAGCCTACAGGTTTTAGACCAATGTTAGCACAAAACCAACCCCCTAGGCAGAATTTCGGAACACCACATCAATTTAAGTTTGGCATTCCCAATAGTAGACAAATGAGTATTCCGTTACCACAAAACAAACCACAACAGCAAATGAGTTTCCCTAAGCAATATCACCCACCTCAGTTTGGATACCGACCTAATTTTGGATACCGACCAAACTTTGGATTTACACCCCCGGGCTATAGCCCCATGCAACCAATGTTACCACAACAGTTTGGTAACTCTCAGCGTTTTAATTATCCTAATAATAATAATGTGCATAATAAGCCGATTCCTAATGATACTGATGTTTCTATGAGAACTGCCCCTCCAAAGCCTTTTCAACCAGGTTTCCGCCTAAACGAATTAGAAATTTATCCATCATACTATCCCTACGAATTTCCTCAAAATTACATGTATGAGGAACCATACGAAAATTATTACGAAGATGAATCTATACAAGAAAATTCTCTAATAGAGGCCGAAGAAAACAATGATTCAGAGGATAATGACATGTCGGCACAGACTGAAAATTTTCAAGTAAAAGCCTCCGAAAACCACCCGAAATAATAGAATTGAATTGCAACATAAATCTAAAACTACCATACATATATATACCGGAAATAGACGCTAATTTTATGATAGACACAGGAAGCATCCGTTCTTTTATAAGCCCCGATAAAGCACATCAATACTACCGTAATTATATAACAAATGAACCCTTTAAGGTTATAAGCACACATGCATCTAGCGAACACAATCAGGTAATTAAAATTCCACTATTTTCTATATTTCAAAGTAATGACGAACATAAATTTTATCTTTATAATGTCGATTCACGTTATGATGGGTTAATTGGGAATGATTTATTAAAGCAGTTGGAAGCTGTGATAGATTTAAAGAAACAAGTACTTACTACAAATTTTTCTAGAATACCGATAATACACAATAGCTTAGAACATGTTGTAATACTTCCACCTCGTTCTGAAGTTAGAGCAAAATTACCTGCTAACATGTTTTATGGCGAAGGAATATTAAATTATACCCGATTCTGTGATGGAGTGCGCACGCCTTCTGCGTTGGTAAAATGTGAGAATGGCTATGCCACCACAATTATACAAAATACGTTAGATCAACAAATGGAACTATCTATTAAGAAACCTTTTGAAATTTGTGAATATGTGGATGATAAATCGTATGTAAATTCTATAGATCACTCTGATCTAGAAACGGACCAGTTATTGCTTGAAAATTTAAACAAGTTACGACTAAACCATATGAATGAAGAGGAAAGACATAGCATTCGTAAACTATGTGAGGAATACAAGGATATATTTTATTGTGAACAGATACCTTTGAGTTTTAGTAATCAGGTTAAACACTTCATCCGGACTAAAAACGAGGACCCTATATTCACAAAACCTTACAGACTAGCCCCCGTACAAGTAACAGAGATAAACAAGCAGGTCGAAAAACTTCTATTAGATAATGTAATTCAGGAATCTTTCTCCCCGTGGAATTCTCCCGTACATCTTGTTCCAAAAAAGGCTGATGCTTCGGGCGAAGTTAAATACAGAATGGTCATAGATTACAGAAGGCTAAATGAAATTACAATTGATGATAAGTACCCTCTTCCAAATATCGCAGACCTTTTCGATAAGCTAGGTAAGAGCACATACTTTTCGACACTCAACTTGGCCAGTGGCTATCACCAAATTGAACTTAATGAAGATGACCGACAGAAAACTGCCTTCAGCACCCAAAATGGACACTATGAGTTCCTGAGGATGCCATTTGGATTAAAGACAGCTCCCGCCACCTTTCAAAGGGCTATGAATAACGTCTTAAGAGGTTTGCAAGGAATCCATTGCCTTGTGTACCTTGACGACGTTATTATCTTTTCCGCTAGTCTACAAGAACACATGGAGAAACTCCGTACAGTTTTTGACCGACTTCGACAGACTAACATGAAAATACAATTAGACAAATCTGAATTTTTCCGAAAAGAAGTCTTATATCTTGGACACACCATAACTAAAGACGGATTGCGACCAAACGATGACAAAATTAAAGTAATACAAAATTATCCTCTTCCTAAAACAACCACCGAAATCAAAAGTTTTCTAGGGCTGATTGGATATTATAGAAAATTTATAAAGGACTTTGCGAAAATCACGCAGCCCTTAACGTCGTGTTTAAAGAAAAGGAATAAGATAATTGTAGACCAAAATTATATAGATGCTTTTCATAAATGTAAAGAAATATTGACCAGTGTTCCACTACTACAATACCCGGATTCAACTAAACCGTACATATTAACTACCGACGCTTCGAATGTAGCTCTTGGTGCAGTATTGTCACAAGGACCAATAGGGTCAGATAAGCCGATTGCATATGCCAGCCGCACACTTAGTGACACCGAGTCGCGATACAGCACAATAGAGCGGGAACTTTTAGCCATCATTTGGGCTGTAAAGCATTTTAGGCCCTACTTGTACGGACAGAAATTTCAAATTTATACAGATCATAGACCCCTTGCTTGGCTCTATTCTCTTAAAGAGCCTAACAGCAAACTAACACGCTGGCGTTTGCGTCTTCAAGAATACGATTTTACAATAGTCTATAAAAACGGCAAACAAAACACCAATGCTGATGCCTTGTCTCGCATAAAACTTAATGCATTAGACGACGTATCAATGGATGTTAATGTGGATGACGATGACATACAAAAAGTAATACGCCAATTGAAAGAACTTGAAAAATACAGACCTAAGCTCCAACCAGAGACAGTGATAATTTCAGACTCAGACTCGAGTGTGACGGATCATATAGAATTGTTCGAAGAAAATTACCCTGTACCATCTGTAACTAACAGTAGTAGAACAGACACGATACACTCAGATATTGAACCTGAGTCAACAGCAATCCCAATTTTGAACGAGGCAATAGATACCAAACCAAATCAGATCCTAGTATTTTCTTGGTTCCAAAATAAACTACAAGTCAGAAATTTATCTAGAGAAAAACAAAAAGTACTAGAGGTATTTCTCCCACTAGAAAACGAAGAATTAATTAAACAATTTTTAAAAGAATATATAAAATTTAAGAGTCGATACTTTATTTATTTTGAGAACGCTGAGCATAGGAAACTATTTGCAAAAGTTATTATAGAACTCTTTAAGAAGGATGCAGTACAATTCTTTGAATGTACACAACGCGTAGTATATGTGGAGGATGAAAAAGAACAAAAAGCTGTCATTCTCAAACACCATGAAGGAAAAACATGTCATCGCGGTGTGAAAGAAACTATGATAAAAATACGCAGAAACTATTATTGGGAAAATATGCAAGACACTGTAGCTGCCGTTATAAATGCTTGTGAACCTTGCAGATTAATGAAGTACGATAGGAAACCAATAAAACCTATACTACAACTCACATCAACTCAGGATGCGCCTTTTCAGGAACTATTTATAGATTTATTTACTATTGAGAAGAAGTATTATTTAACTGTTGTGGATGCTTTTAGCAAATTAGGGCAGGCCTTAGAGATTGCAAGTCGACAAACCGCTGAAGTAGTGCGAGCATTAATTAAATATTTTTCTATGTACGGAATTCCTAAGAAAATATCATCTGACCCAGGCACTGAATTCAATAACGAACTTATGCGTCAGCTCCTATCTATGTATAAAATAGAAACTCATATCACAACTCCCAATAACCCCAATTCGACAGGCATTGTCGAAAGATTTCATTCCACTATAATTGAAATATACAGACTTGCAAAATATGAACACAAATGCACAGATGCAGCATCTGTCATGACATATTCAGTCATGGCATATAATCATACTATTCATTCAACGACAGGATTAACACCCTTTGAAGTAGCATTCGGTCATACCGATTCTGGTAAAATATTCGATGTAGATTTTGAAAAGGCATATACACAGCAACTCATTAAAGACCACGCGAGACGAACCAAATACTTATATAGGTATATTTCCGAAAAAGTCCATACAGATAAAGAAAAGGTTAGGAAAAAGAAAAGCGGGGAATCTGGAATTGATCTTAAAGAAGGTGATACGATTTTTATTAAAGATATTAACATAAGGAAAAGTAAGGATAAGCCCAGGTATCAAAAGGCGAAAGTGCAAGGTGATATTGAAAGAAACATAATACCTGTAACGATAGCGAAAAGAAAAACTAAAGTGCACCTCAAAAATGTGAAACGCCCTCCACAGGTTGTTGGCGATCTTCGTGAACCTGAATCTGATGATCCGGACCCAAGGCCTTCAACTTCTAAAGATTGAGCATAACCCAGGCATGTTACCCGTAAAGCAAGGACAAGCATACAAGGAAATAGATAAGTGGGTTATAGTTAAGCAGTTAGACTTTAGTAGCATAAAAGATGATTTAAATTTTAATATCAATAAATATAAAGAATTTAGCAGTTTAGTAGACATCCATAAGCCATACGTAAATGAATTCCAAAATATGAAAACACAAGTAAATTATTTAAGTACCTTAGCTGTAGAAAAGTTTAAACAGCTCATACCTTCGATACGTTTCAAGCGCGGTCTTATTAATCCATTAGGTTCTGTTATCAAAACGCTTACAGGAAACCTAGACCACAATGATGCAATAAAATACGATAATCTCATATCTCAATTAAAGACCCAGCAAACGCACACTAATAAGAAAATAACCATAATCTCGGAGATGCTTGACTCTCTTATAAATAGTACTGGATCTCTACAGGAAAATATGAAAATTATAGATGAACGAATGAAACGTATAGAAAGAATTGTAAAATATATAATTACTAAAGACGATAACAGCATATACTCCACATATGTTTTAAGTATGTTTAACATGTTTGTCAATAATTTTAGAACTATATACTTAATTTTAAGCGAAATAGAAACGGCATTAGCATTTACTAAACTTCACGTTTTACACCAAGCCATTGTTAATTCCACTGAATTATTAGTAATATTAGAATCTATATCTCAAACAAATAGTTTATTGTATCCTATTACTGAAAACAATTTAGTTAATTTAGAAAGATCTATGTCTGTTAAGGCCTATGTAAAAGAAAACCAAATAACATTCATCATGGAAATCCCGCTGACTAATAATATTACATACACTTATTTTAAAATGTATGCCTTACCTATATTTAATCCCACCTATAATAGAACAACTGTTATTTTTCCCAAATATCCTTACCTCATGGTGAAAGATCACACGTACTTACCCCTAAATGGCCCATGTCAGAAGATAGCAGCAAACCAGTTCCTGTGCGAGGAAATTGATATCGTGCAGTATCCTGAAAACACATGCATGGAACAACTTATGAACTTCGCATCAAATCTAAGCCTTTGTAAATTATCAATAGTAGAGCTGGAAAGTGTTAAGATACAGTCTATTGGTCCTATTAACTGGATCCTACACAAAAATTTACAAAATTTACACAAAATGAAATAGTGCTTACAAAAACGTGTGGCGATGACACTCAAAGAAATGCTGTAAAGGGCACTTACCTCTTGGAAATCGATGAAAACTGTGAGATAAAATTAGGCAATATTAAATTATACCGGAAACAATACTTCTCAGGAAAACTGCAATATAAGGTGACACCAATTTTAACGCTACCCAAATTGATAGAGCAGCCTACAAATGCGGAGGAAACAGTGAATTTAAAGCGAGTTAATTTGGACGAACTAAAATATCTCTCGTACAAACTGAAAAGTGAAATAATGGAAAGTGAAAGTGAAAGCTTAGTGAAAAAGAAAAGTGTTAGTTTAGCTACTGTACTACTATATGTTATATTAGTTTTAATTATTCTTATTGTTGTAATTTGGAAATATAAGTCTAAGCTCTTACATTGTATGCAAAATCATCGGAATCCAAATCTTGCCGATAACTTTGCAGTTGAGGAGGGAGGAGTTATGGTTACACCAGCACCACCCATAATACAGATAAAGCGTCCATCAGCATAAATACATAAACGCTGAGTATGTAGTAATTTAAGTAGACTGTAAGCATAGGATTAAGAATTGTAAAAGACAATGGTCAGAATAAATTCACATCTATCTCTGTGAACACGTAGTTTGTATTTAGTTTATATTTAGTTTTAAAAAAGCTCTCGGCAGCTCCCGCAACTTGACTATGTAGTTCTTGACTCTATTAAGACTATAAAAGCACGTATGACAATTTACAATGCTATGTTAGTGCCTTAATGTATGGTAATGAAAGATGGGTGCGGCAGAAGAAGCATAAGAATAAAAAAAAAATAAAGGCGACTCTGAATGATAGTGAGATATTGTCTAATAAAGAGTAAAGTGTGGTTTTCAAGAAGGCATTGTGACCAGGATTAAGAAAGGAATGCTTTAGAGATTTAGAAACGTAAAAATAATGAATTCGAAAAGAGTGACAAAGATTTATGTCACAGTAATTATGTAGCAGAGACTACAAGAGAAGGCCTAGATGGAAGTTTATCAGTCAAATTGGTATATTGTAGATGGGCCATGATAATAGTACAACAGAAGAACGTGTATGCGTAGATATATCGATGTGAAAGAAGCGAGAGACGTATGTCAGAATAGAGCCAAATGGAGGACTGTAGTCTCTGCCTACCCTCTTGCCAGAACTGGATGACAAGTGAAATGGTGATATGTTCTATTGGTGTTTGCGTAATTATGAGGGCCGACTATTCAACTGATCACGATTGTTTAACTGATCACACTGGGCATTATTAAAATCGAACACTCCGACAACAGCTAACAATTTTTTTAAATTTTTCAGTTCGGCGTAATAGGGGCTAAAATGTGAAGTTTCTGTTATAAAGGATTGATCACTTGCATTAAAATCATAATTGCATGGTCCAAGATTCGTGATAAAAATGTTTTTACAAAATATATTTAACAAATTCAAAAATTTTATGACATTCTATTGTCTGATTTTCAAGTGTTTTTATATTTAAAGTGGAGTTAACATGGAGACCTCAAAAATAAAGTAAGTTTTTAAAATGAGTGCCATAGTGGTTCTAACGCAGCATTAGGTACAAACTAGCAATATAAATGCTGCATTCGTAGAGGATACTACTTACGAATGTTTAATCGGTTTTTTAATGGAATCTTCGACTTGAAGAATGAACCCTGAGGAAGACAAGACACTAAGGTAAATGACGATAAATTAAACGTATCTTATCATTACCGAACAAGAACAAATAAGGAATGAGCGGTATTGTTTGACGTTAGTTTACCAACAATATTCACTAATTCGTACCAAATTTGCAAAATAAAAAAAAACTCGAGCAATGGATGCCGCATGAATTAACTGATGTGGATGGAGGAACACGTGTTGAAGCTTGCCTTGCTTTGACGAGTAGAGGCACAGAAATAAAGGGATCGACAACATTGTGACGTGTTATGCAAAGTGGATTCTCTACGATAATAATCGAAAGTGGAAGACCATTGCGTTTTCCGCTTTCGATTATCACACAAAGCGTACTTCACACAGAAAAGTAAGGGTAACCATTCGGTGGTCACTTCATGGTGTAATTCACCAAAGCTTTTTAAGATTCGGTGTATCAATGCATAATAAGACCTAACACTGGTCGACAAACCCTTTTAATATTACTAGACCTGCATTGAAATCTATACGTCATCCTCTGTACTCGCCAGACCTAGCCCCAACAGTTTCCCATTTTTCCGCAATCTGGATAATTTCCTGCAAGGACAAAAATTGTTCTCAAGAAGCATCACAAAATGCCTTCATAGACTTTGTAGAGTCCAGATCCCTTGAGTTCTATAGCAAAGGCATAATTGATCTTCCTTCGAGATGGCAGAAGTATATAGATAATGAGGGTATATACTTAGATTTAATAGATATATTTTTTCTTAGAAAAAAAAAAGGAATTTTAATTTTTTTAATATTAAACGGCAGTTTCATACTTTAGTCCTTAATATTTATAGTAATATTACACGTAATTTTTTATCCTTTTACAACATATGAGGACCAAACCCGTGCGCAAGACAGGGCGAAAGGGCACTTGTTACTAAGGAATTTTACACTATTGAGTTGCGGTACGGGTCATCACTTATTATGTAGGCGTTGTAAGAATTCGCTATATAGGAAATATAAGTGAGACCTCATGACCTATGATAGGTGGGAGAGTAACTATTTTGTATGCTGTGCCACATACATATATGAAATATCCAGTCAAGCGATCTGCAGTAAACATTACTCAGTTAGTAATCACTACCCTTGGCAGGCGACCGTAGTAAATCTGTTACGCCAATAAAAATATGTGTGAAAATAACTTTATGCGTTTTATTTGTATCTATACAAATAAATAAAATTGAAGTGTCTGTTTGTAATGTCAAAATAACAGCTTTTAGCTAAATGCATATGAAAGTATACTTATACGGTACTTATAACAAACACGATTTTTTAAAAAAAAATTGTCTATCCGTCTGTCTGTTTGTTCCAGCTAATCTCCGAAACGGCTGGACTGATTTTGATGGAACTTTCACTGCCAGTTAGCTAATGTTATAAGAAGTAATTTAGGCTACTTTTATTTTAGAAAAGGAATTAAGGTAGTAAGGTAAAAAAAATTAAAGCCCATAAAATCCAATCGTAATAAATTCCACGCGGGCGAAGTCGCGGGGAACAGCTAGGTTTACATAAAATTGAACCTCTACAAAATAAAAGAGTATACAAGCTTGATTGCGTTTCTCTTACATAGGACAAACAAAATGATCTATAAAAACTCGCGTGAAAGAATTTAATATAGCTGACGTGAAACGTCAGGAATTAAAAATAAGTAAATTAAACGCAATAAAATCCGTAAATATAGTTTTATTTAATGGGTAGTGTTCGCGTAAATACAAGAAATTATTATATAAAACTAAAGTACAACACAAAACTGAAGAACACCAGCATAAAATAGTAGCTTTTGTCTCCGGTTCTCAATACTCACCATACGAAATACAGCAGCGTTAAGCTGCTATTTCAAGATGTTATTCTGTGAGAGCGTGCTCCTTCCCCGGTCGAGCCGACTTATTCGTGCTACAACTATACCAGTAATATGCTGCAGCATGGCTTTACCACTTAAAAATGTTTTTTTTTATTTTTCTCTGCTCGTAAAAGGTCATTGCTGGTCATGAATCTTCTGCCTATGTAGACTGCTGACAACGCATCTGCATTTTGATTCGTAATCGAGGATAGATGATGTAGATGTCTATGGGCCACAGGAACCACTTACCATCAGGTGGACTGTGTGCTTATTTGTCACCCTTATCCTATAAAAAAAGAAATGATAAACTAGCTTGCAATCCACCTGATGATAAGTGACTACTGCTGTCCATGGACACTTGCAATCAACTTCAAATAAAGAAGATTACAGATGCGTTATCACCTCTGAAGACTAAGATGGAATGCATCACAGCGTGTAGTTATACTGCTTCTCTATAATAATAATAATATCACTTTATTTCAGACATAATTAGTCCATATAAAGAGTAAGTATATTAGGTTTTTTTTATAGAATTAGGGTGACAAACGAAAACACAGTTACCACTTACCATCAGAACACACCTGATGGTAAGTGGTTGCTGTGGCCCATAGACATCTACGTCTATCTTCGTTATTATATTATATTATATTAGTAACAATTTAACTTTATAACTATGTTAGTAATTTTAGTATTTATGCCTACATAATAATATACATATATACATAATTCATTATCATTTTAATCCTATACTGCTTCTCTATAATAATAATAATATCACTTTATTTCAGACATAATTAGTCCATATAAAGAGTAAGTATATTAGTTTTTTTATAGAATTAGGGTGACAAACGAACACACAGTTACCACTTACCATCAGAACACACCTGATGGTAAGTGGTTGCTGTGGCCCATAGACATCTACGTCTATCTTCGTTATTATATTATATTATATTAGTAACAATTTAACTTTGTAACTATGTTAGTAATTTTAGTATTTATGCCTACATAATAATATACATATATACATAATTCATTATCATTTTAATCCTATACTGCTTCTCTATAATAATAATAATATCACTTTATTTCAGACATAATTAGTCCATATAAAGAGTAAGTATATTAGTTTTTTTATAGAATTAGGGTGACAAACGAACACACAGTTACCACTTACCATCAGAACACACCTGATGGTAAGTGGTTGCTGTGGCCCATAGACATCTACGTCTATCTTCGTTATTATATTATATTATATTAGTAACAATTTAACTTTATAACTATGTTAGTAATTTTAGTATTTATGCCTACATAATAATATACATACATACATAATTCATTATCATTTTAATCCTATACTGCTTCTCTATAATAATAATAATATCACTTTATTTCAGACATAATTAGTCCATATAAAGAGTAAGTATATTAGTTTTTTTATAGAATTAGGGTGACAAACGAACACACAGTTACCACTTACCATCAGAACACACCTGATGGTAAGTGGTTGCTGTGGCCCATAGACATCTACGTCTATCTTCGTTATTATATTATATTATATTAGTAACAATTTAACTTTGTAACTATGTTAGTAATTTTAGTATTTATGCCTACATAATAATATATATACATAATTTATTATCATTTGAATCCTATTGCCAGCTCTACCCGGTGACGCTGAAAGTGGTAATCTGTTCTCGCCGCGATCATTTTTAGAATGCTGTTGTTACTCTTTCGCAGACACTGTACCATTAAGACTGATTTCTTTAGCATAACAGCATGAAATCCATCAGTCCTAGCATCCGGAACATTTTCGAAGTACTACAGCACCATGGCAGTCCCAACAGCGTCCCAAAAACGTTATTGTATTGAATGCGAAGGGCGCTGTAAGCTCGTCGCCTGTATGATACCCACAGGCTACTCGAGTAAAAATATTGGCAAAATGCTTTGAAAAGAGTAACTTTTACGTCATCTGTACATTGAGCAAATTTGCGGGCAAGCATATTGCTTCTAACTGCCAGCGCCCTACGCTCTCCCTCTATATCACAATCATCGCTTTAATCGCTCGTTATAATGTGACCAAGATACTTAAAAGTATTAATAACATTTAGGGTTATACCATTGAGGTATACGGGAGGAACACGACGCGGCCGCTGTTTCAGTCCTGTAAAAACAAGAATTTCACTCTTTTTCTAGTTGTACTTCAAGCCATGGTCCTCCGCGTATTTCTCACTAGTAGCCAATAATTTCCTTAACCGCTTATAAATGGACTGTCATCTGCATAGTTTATATTATTATCACTTGCCTCGTCAATATGACAGACGACATGTGGGCTAACCAGTTCCACGATAAGCTGCTTAATATATAAATTTAATAACAACGGTTAGGTTAAACCGCCTTGTCACCAAATTTTAATCTATATTCATCTGATAGCGTTCTCGCCCATATCATCTGTTTTTTTATTCCTGTACCAGTACTTGATCAGAGAAGTACGAGGGCGGCACTGAAAATTTCGGGAATCAAGGAAGTGACACAACATTACTATTTAAAAATGTATTTATTGCTTTTCGAAGTATTCTCCGCGAAATTTGACACATTTTTCCATACGATGGAACCAATCATTGAAGCAACCATTCCATTCGGAAGTTGGGGTCTCCAAAATGGCCGTTTTGTAGGCGTCCACAGCTTCTTCAGGTGATGAAAATCTCTGTCCACGCAATTTATTCTTTATTTTAGGGAAAGTATAGAAATCATTAGGGCTTAGGTCGGGGCTGTACGGCGGATGGTCTAATAATTCTATGTTTTCTTGCTCTAAAACCTCTTTTGTTCTGTGTGCGGTGTGAAAACTAGCATTGTCGTGATGGAGGATGATGCGGCGGTTGCAGTTCTCTTTACGGAGTTCAGAAACTACCTGTGGCAAACAAATGCTAACATACCATTCTGCATTAGCCGTTTTTTGTCCCTCAAGAGGAATAGTCGTAACATGGCCGGTTTGGAGACAAACGTGGCCACCATTTTTTTTGCAACACTCCGTGAACAAACAATTTTTGTTGGCTTTAACTCATTTTCGAACACCCAAACTCGTGACTGGTTTTTGTTTCGGGTTCGTACGCGTATATCCAGGATTAGTCACCTGATACGATGTTGTATACAGCATTTGAGGATCCTGCGTGGAATCTTTCGAGAGTTCTGACGCACCAAGTAATGCGAGCCGCTTTTTGCTCTTCACAGAGTGAATGCGGTATCCATCGGGAAAACAACTTTTTTACACCTAATTGTTCATGCAAGATTATTTGTATTTGACTCATGCCAATGTCTAAAGTTGCCTGAATTTCGCGGTATGTCACATGTCGATCTTCCTCAATCAGCTTACGCACAGCATCAACGTTTCCTTGGGTGACTGCAGTTTTTGGACGACCTTCACGGGGATCCTCACTGAGCTTGAACACGTACACGTTGAAATTCAGCAAACCAGCGATAAATTGTGGTTTTGGATGGGGCTTCATCACCACATGCAGAAATCATCTGGTCAACACACTGTTTTTGTGTTAAACCACTTCGAAAGTCATAATAAATCATTGCTTTTGAATTTTCTCGAGTCAATTCCATTTTCTCAACGACTAAACAAGTTTGACAAAACTTTGTGACAAAACCGAGAATCTTTTTTTAAATAAATAAATGGTATTCGATTTTTAAAACCAAGGAGTTTTCAATTAAAAAGATTTTAATATGACGGGAACAGTGGAAATATTTCATTCCCGATACTTTTAGTGCAGCCTATGTATAATCCGCCGGCACGCCTGCGTCCTTGAACTTGCTCCATAGTACATCATAATTGACCTAGACAAAAGCCTTGGATAAGTCGAGGAAACACGCGTATACCGGCGTCTTACTAGCCGTGTAATACCCAACAGTATGCTTCAATGTAAGAATTGAACTTTCCGTCGACAATTCTACCCTGAACCCGAACTGGGCGTCATGCACATCTACATATTTTTGTACATATCTAACCTTTTAACAAACTGTCAAGTACCTATCTATACCCTCCAGACTGTGTGCTACTTGGCAACAGAAATATGTAAGAGGATGTTGGAGTAATTATTCAAACATGAATTATATTTATCAATTTGCTTCAGTCTGTTGTGCTTTACCGGCAGTCAAAAACGTTGCTAAATTAATCGTATTAATGTACCAATAGATCTTGTTTACGACTTAGGTAGTTAATACACAAATGTATAATAGAATTTCGAGTATTGGCTACTGTATTCAATACTAGTTCCGCTAGCAAATTGTATCAGTGGCCATAAATTTAACCTACATTAAAGTTGTATCAAGTAGTTTGATAAATGTTTTAAGCACAAAAGTACTTAACTATAAAGTACTTATACAATTCATGTAATATATAAAGTACAAATAAGGTACTTAAAATGAATATCAGTGTATGGGAAAGAAAAATTTCATTTATTACGATCTATCAAATATTATCCACTGTTGTATATATATACCATCTCCACAGATATTTTTTTTTAGAATAACGGTGACAAATGAGCTCACAGTCCACCTGATGGTAAGTAGATGCTGTGGCCCATAGACATCTACATTTATCCTCATTTAAGAATCAAAATTCATATGCGTTGTCATCCCTGAAGACTGAGATGGAATGCCACGTTTACAGTAAAAAGGGTCTCCGGTTCTCTACACTCACCATACGAAACATAGCGGCATCAAGCTGCTATTTTACGCTGGTATTTTGCGTTAGCGTGGTCCTACCCCAGTCGAGCCGACCCATTCGTGCAACAACCATAATATAGCTGCAGCGTGGCTCTAACACTTAGAAAAGATTGGGGGGATATTTGACATAGTTGCCACGATTGGTAGGCGGGTTACCAACGGCAGTATTTATTGGTTGCTTCCCATCTCTTGTTTCACTTTTCCTCTGTCGAATCTGGGATTCACCCGAAGAAAGAATTTAGTTACCTAAAACATCCTACAGGACCTAAAATTGATATTTTAGTGACTATTAGTATACAGATAATATTAATATTATTTATTCTCTTGTAGGCAGCGCCGCGGACATTTTCTTGCCCTAAAACCCTCTCAAAATGAGAGGAGGCCTGTGCCCAGCAGTAGGGTGTATATAGGCTGTAACTTTACCTTTTAACTTTAATACATTAACCAACTAATGCTAACGCAACAACTAAATTTAAAATGTTATCAACAGCTATGGACGGACACATTTAGAACTCATTCTGATTTTAATAACAAAAAAATAAACAAAAAATTCAGATTAAATGGTGATACCACAAATTACAATAATTTATGAGCCTAGCGGATTTGCGGCTTGGTTATACCAGGATAGCCAGAATTTTTTTCCTGCTTCAGTACTCTCAATTCTTTTATTACTACCATTTCTCTTATTACTCTAATTCAGCGAACATCTACAACAGCCGCATAGTACATAAAATTGAACTGCGAGGAAGTAAAAATAACCAAATCTTGGATTTACAGACAACTTCACTCCCTAAATATCAAATATCATAACAAGGTCAATGTATAGTCATTTTGAGTTTTATGTGACATTATTCAAACTAATAACAATTTAATAAAGCAATGCTTAGTTTGACAGTCCTATTCTTATTTTGCGCGCATAGTTTAAAATATTGGTAAATCCAATTGAGCATACCTTAAGCGCATTAAAAAAATTACGTATAACATGATTATACGGAATTTTTAAAGTAGTTTAAATACATTTCGACAACACTATCGGCTTCAACGTCCTCGAAAACCATGAAAATGACACCCGTGATGAAAACATTGATACCTATTGCAGCCGCCATCTTGGATTTACATTTCGACAACCCTATCGGCTTCAACTCTCTCGAAAACCATGAAAATGACACCCATGATGAAAAAATTGATACCTACTGCAGCCGCCATCTTGGATTTACATTTCGACAGCACTATCGGCTTCAACACCCTCGAAAACCATCAAAATGACACCCATGATGAAAAAATTGATACCTGTTGCAGCCGCCATCTTGGATTTACATTTCGACAGCACTATCGGCTTCAACACCCTTGAAAACCATGAAAATGACACCCAAGATGAAAAAATTGATATATTTTGCAGCCGGCATCTTGGATTTACATTTCGACAACACTATCGGCTTCAACACCCTCGAAAACCATGAAAATGACACCCATGATGAAAAAATTGGTACCTAATTCAGCCGCCATCTTGTATTTACATTTCGACAGCACTATCAGCTTCAACACCCTCGAAAACCATGAAAATGACACTCATGATGAAAAAATTTATACCTATTGCAGCCACCACCTTGGATTTACATTTCGACAGCACTATCGGCTTCAGCACCCTCGAAAACCATAAAAATGACACCCATTATGAAAAAATTGATACCTATTGCGGCCGCCATCTTGGATTTACATTTCGACAACCCTATCGGTTTCAACACCCTCGAAAACCATGAAAATGTCACCCATGACAAAAAAATTATACTACTTGCTTTTAGTACGTACTACTATTATTTATTCTGTGCTTTTAAATATTGTAATAAAAAAATGTCTTATTATTATTATAATTAAGTATTTAAGAAATTTGGTTATTCGAATATTGTGTATTTGTACAGCGATCTTTTTGAGCCGCTGCAAACAACCGATACAATGTCCACTCACGAAGGTGACTGCAGCAAGACTGAAGCCAAACCAGTGGCATAACAGTCTATACTATAATTTTTCTTAGAGGTATTATTATGTCATGACAGTTTGTCCATGTTGCAGTAGATGTCGCTTTTTTTAAATTTAGCCATGCTAGGCCAATTTAGAATCAAACAAATTAATGAATAGTTTAAAATACAATCGAACCTTGCTAACTTACTATTTTGTTACAAAACAAGTTTGTAATTAAATTTTCAGTATAATTTATTTATTTTACATTATTCCCTATATATAATGTACTCTGTGAGCCAAACTAAACTACTCATTACTACTCTGTGGCTGTAGCTTCCCATTTACAGAATTAATTTGTATACGAGGCTAACAAATCAACGAAAATATCGCCATTTTGGAGCCGAAAAAAATTAATTATAGCTAAACAAAACAAAACTACACTGCCATTTACATTCAGTGGCTTCCCACATGATCGATGAAGAGATTAAAAAATAGATTGAGTTAAACAATTAATATTTTCACAAGTTATTGTGTTTACAAGCCACAGGGACATGATAAATCCACACCATAAGCCACTAAAACCTTTTTTTTTTATTTAAAAATAGCAATTAATCGATTTTAAAAAATTATTTATAAGTTCAATAATCATTTATCTTTCTAACAATGTGCTTTTTATATTATTTATATGTATAATATGATTGCTAGATACGATTTTATTCGATAAAATGTTGGAATCTTAATTTTTAGGCGATAGTAGAACACACCTTGCGCTTTCGCTTAAGGTATGCAAAATTGCAAAACTTTCGATAACAAGTGTAGCAAAATTTGTTAACATTATCGTTAACAAATTTTGCTTCACTTTTTTTTACAGGAGAATGGGCAAACGAGCATGCGGCTCACCTGATGGTAAGTGACTACCGCCGCCCATGAACAACCGCAACACCAGGGAGGGAATTGCAGATGCGTTGCCGGCCTTTTAAAAAGGAGTAGGCTCTTTTTTTGAAGGTCTCTAAGTCGTATCGGTCCGGAAAAATCGCTGGTGGTAATTGATTCCACAAGGACGTTGTGCGAGGAAGAAAACATCTTCTAAATCGCACAGTGGTGAACCGCCAATCATCCAGGTAGTATGGATGTTATCGCAAGTTTTGTCGCGATGTGCGATGGTGAAATTGAGCGGCTGGAATTAGTCCGAACAATTCCTCAGAGCACTCCGCATGGTAAATGCGAAAAAAAAAACGCAAAGAGATGCAACATCTCTACGCAGTGCCAGTGTATCGAGCCGATCAGAAAGAACTCGGTCGTCGACCATTCGAACCTCTCTGCGCTGGATGCGGTCAAGTGGAAGGAGCTGGCACTGGGGTGCCCCGGCCCAGAGATGAGAACAGTATTCCATGTGAGGCCGGATTTGCGCTTTGTAAAGTTGCAAGCGATGTGCCAGCATGAAATACTGTCTCGCACTGCAGAGCATTGCCAAGCTTTTTCGAGGCCAGTTTGGCCTTCCCTTCCAAGTGACCACGAAAACTTCAAAAAAACTTCACTTGTATCAAATGAAACTTGTCAATCATATTGATACTACAGGGACAAATTGAACTATTGTACATAAAATATTTATATATATAGATTAACATTTTTTAATTAATATATTTTTTAAGTAAATATATCCAAATACTGTAATTTATTCAGTCGAGGTACAATTTGGTATAAAACAATGCCTTGGTATCAAAGCTGTAGTTCATTTCCGTCTAATGCTATAGACAAACCACGCTCGGCGCCTAGCTATTACTGGGTGAAGGTCACGGCAAAGTGGCAGAGATGTGCGCAACCGATCTGCCTTGCACTACTATTTAAGGCCATCATCACACCCAAGGTGGCTCAATAAAGACCTGTGAGGCTCACTGAGTAACAACAATACCATCCGTGGTTCACGAATCGTTTTAAAATGAACATATTAAAGTACCTCATACACGACTGGTTCTAAACGTAGATTACAAACACTACAACTATTCTCATGGCACTTACATGACAATTCATTGCATCATGTATTTGTAGGTTCAACCAATTATTATTAAAAGAAGGGTCAAGCAATACACAAACAATATTTACAGGTAGTAAGTGCAGCTCAAGCAATAACAATAAATAGTATATTTGCCAGTTGTCACGTGAAAAGTTTACCTTGTAGCGGCGGTGTACATATATCAATTAACCTATATCGTTTCGTGGGTGTCGTAATAGGCGACATCATCATCATTATCATCATTTCAGCACTTCACAAGTCCACTGCTGAACATAGGCCTCCCCCAAAGAATGCCACAAAGCATGGTCCTGAGCCACCTGCATCCATCGACTTCCTGCATGTCTTACCAGGTCGTCACTCCATCTAGTGAGGGGTCGCCCTACACTTCGCCTACCGATACGAGGCTGCCACTCGAGAATCTTTCTTCCCGATCGGTTGTCGGTTCTTCGAGCTATATATCCGGCCCGTTGCCGAAGAGGCGATAAAGGGACAAACCAGGACATGGACAGCAGCGTATTCCTGATAACAACTCAACGCCTGCTAAGCGTGGCGACAACTATAGTAACATGAGGCAATCTATAGGAGTGGCCTATGTTCAGCAGTGGCCTTTTATAGGTTACTAGCTTCTGGCCCTGCGGTGTTACCCGCCTCCAAGTTATAATGTCCAGTTCCACGCTTGTTATGAAATCGCATAACGCAGTTTAAGCCATAACATGTAAACTTTCTCATATTTCGGAATGGTAATCATCGCAGATTTTAAGTTTGACTAAAGCCTATCGAATAGTGAAAACTGAAAACCACTCTAATAATGATTTTTTATATTTACGCGAACACTACACATTTATTGAATAAAACTAGTTTTTATGGATTTTATCGCGTATATTATATGACAGCTCCGTGGCGCAGTGGCTTAGCAATCAGTTATTGCGCTGGGGGCCGCGGTTTTGAATCCCGCACGGAACAAGTATTTGTATGGCCTACAAATAATTGTTACAGATCTGGATGTTTGTCCTTGTGCAATTTATGTTTGTAAACTGCCTCCACGACACAGGAAAAAATCCTAGTGTGGGGGTAGTTTTTAAAAAAAAATATTAACTTATTTTATATTCCCGACGTTTCGAGCACTTTACAGCACCCATGGGTCACGGGGTGGACTGAGGTGTTTGACGTCCCAATGTCATAGTTAACCACGGCTACGTACAGATTAAAATTATTAACTTTTGTTCCGATCTACGCAGTATGAACTTATAGTATCTTGGAAGTCACGCAGTTGTATACTTGGGTTGGGATTTAATTTTATTAATTATAGGATCCCAATAAGATGGTAGCACCCAGCCATCTTCTCTATTGATCTTTTCTCTTGATCTTTAATATAGGACAAACTAAAAGATCAATAAAAACCCGCGATAAAGAACACCATATCTGATGTGAAGAACAGACGCTCCAGAAAGTCTGCAGTCTGTGAACACGTACAGGTTCGACCCCGTCACTACATTAGGTTTGATAGATCACAAATCCTCGCTAAAGAACACCGATTTCTTCCAAGGACGATTCGCGAGGCTATTGAAATCAAAAAACATCCTAATTTTTTTTTACTTTAATTTTGCTTATAATTTAAAATAATTTGACGATTTCGGCAGTGGCTAAGTTGCAAGTTTCGCGGGTTCAAATTCCGAAAGGTGCAAGTATTTGTATGACTTACAAGTAATTGTTCCGGGTCTGTATATGTGTCCTTGTGCAATTTATGTTTGTAAACCGCCTCCACGAAAATCCTACTGAGGGGATAACGTCAGTTGTGATAATAATAAAATAATTATATACTGTTTGCATATACCGACATGTTTTCTTATTATAATTAATATCGTATTTATTATTAATTTCCTAAAAAAGTTAAAATTTCAACATACCTGCGTATTGAGGTTATTAAAATCCTTAATATACGGTTTTAACGGAAGGTCTACTTTTGTGTATGACGCCTAATAAACATACATAATATAATAATAATAAGTAAATAATCTCACATAATATCTCGATAGGAAATAATTATAACGTTTTAAAGTTAATTTCTTAAAAAAAACAAATGTTAAATGAGTCAGTTTTCGTAAAAATCCATTCTTTGGTTTAAACAAAATAGAACTTACAATAATCATCAAATAGAATGAAAATTGGTAGTGAAGACGACCCGAAACACCTATTTTAATGATTGGACCATGACGTACATAAATGTTTCAACCCACAAAACATGAAGTTATTCAGATTTTTATATTATACCATGTTTTGTATATTACAATTTTAAAGAAAATTTAATGTAGATTTTGGGACTTGTTATTTTTCAAAAGTATTTCATACTTGGAAATAAACTAAAAAAACTTCCGGATTATTAGTTTGAACAGTTTGTGGGTTAGATCATTTCTGCACAAGACGGTTTTATTATAGCAAAATATTAAAACAAAGACTTTAGGGTTTGACACACTCAACCTAATATTTGGTCTAAAAATAAAGTCTTGCTTGTTAGGTGAAAATCAATTTCTTCTGCAGTGGGTTCAAAGTATGCGTTAGCAATAAACGAAGATCACTTTATAATTTTCCGTTACATAACTGAAATGGCATCGTTGCGATCCAGACATTCTACTTTCGCCTCATCCTCTCTCTTGCTTCCGCATATTATTCATCCATCGAGCACTCAACACGCTGTTTAATCTCGAACATTTGCTGCCGTATCACATTTGTGAAAACGAAATAATTATGTAGATCTTAGATGGAGGACCTTTGAGTTTTATACTCGACCTGCTGTGGTCATATACACGTATCGGGTCCAAATATGGTGTTTTGTAAGCAGATATAAGTCATTTTGGCCGATAAGTATAGCATTTGATAATAAGGTGATTACAGCGCCACCTACTCGATCCTAGAATAGCTATGCTATATATATATATATTCTTCGATTCGATGATTTATAGCTTAAATCATCGAATCGAAGAAATAAATACATTGAGTACATATGTAATATACCTCAATCGGTCATGTGGTTCAGAAGTTACACGATCACTAACAGACCAAAGATAATATAACATAAAGAATACTCTTAAGATTATAAAATATAAAGAATTATCGTAACATATTATGTACGGTACACTACAATTTATCAACCAGTAGTGTTATTGTTGTAAGAGAAAACTCTTTACTTTTCTATAAAAGGTTTTAAAAAGTTACTTCGCAAAAATCCGCTCTATAAAATAAAATGATGTGTCTTACCTAGTATGAAAAACACCTCCCGCCCTCCTTCAATTGCGTGCACTATCCCCGTCACCATTAATCCCAGTACCACTACCCACAACACCACTACACTAGGAAAGACACACCACTGACGACAATACGACACGTGTTTCGCCTCTACACGAGGCATCCTCAGGTGATGTAGACTCTACGGTGGCTGACTGTTAAGTCTTTACTTTTCGACATAAGAATAAAGATGATTCCACTGTTGTACAATATATCTTCATATATATGATCTGGTACAACGTGGTACCAGATTTTTTTATAGAAGAAAAGATGACAATAGAGCACACCTTATCAGTCCTCCATTCCAGTCGACACACTCGCGCTGCTTTCTTTTTTCAAGCTCGATGGACAAATTAATGTCTTACAATACGGGTGTTAAAACATTAGTAGATTTTAGACTCATTTGTTATAATACCCTTTCGATGAAACAATTTGAGCTTAAAAATGAGAAATTATGTATATATATATATTTGGAACGAAGTTCCTTATAGCACGGTACGAATTTGGCGGATGGGGGATTTGTTAATGCTTAAGTACTAGAGGTATTCAATAAAAAGTGAGAACGAGTATGTAACAGGTAACTTTCATTAACTGTTATTTTAATATTAACCATTTTTTAACTTTTCTAAGCTTAAATTCTCCTCCCCAATAAATTCCTGTATTGCAACGAATAGTACTCGTCATTTTCATATATCTATCCTCGTCCTTCAATTACGGAAATAGATAAAAGTCGCTAAGTGCAAGGTCTGGTGGAATGAAGATGTTCAAATATTTCAAAACAAACATCTCGAACTGCAACCATCACTACGGCGCGATGTTCTTGTGAGCCGGGCCGTTAGCTTGGTGACACAAAACAATCTTTGAAGGTTTGCCTCGCCGCTACTTGTTGACTACGTTGTGCATTATTTTAATTTGTTTTTCACACAAATTTTTTCACATAAATTGCCCGCAACCGAAGCTCTTTACTCGTATTTTCAAAAACTGCAATAACGGTATATCATTATTTATATAGCTGAACTTAAGTTTAACATTTGGTTACTCTTTGAAAAATAACGCCGTATATTATTTTAGGTATATGTACTGTTAGCACGTTCGTAAATTTAATGTTATGAAAACAAGTGCGAGACGTCTGAGACGGTGATCGTCAAAAGTTTGTCGATATTATCAATACGATTGACACAAACGGGGGCGGCACTGAAAATTTCGGGAATCAAGGAAGTGACACAACATTACTATTTAAAAATGTATTTATTGCTTTTCGAAGTATTCTCCGTGAAATATTACACATTTTTCCATACGATGGAACCAATCATTGAAGCAACCATTCCATTCGAAAGTTGGGGTCTCCAAAATGGCCGTTTTGTAGGCGTCCACAGCTTCTTCAGGTGATGAAAATCTCTGTCCACGCAATTTATTCTTTATTTTAGGGAAAGTATAGAAATCATTAGGGCTTAGGTCGGGGCTGTACGGCGGATGGTCTAATAATTCTATGTTTTCTTGCTCTAAAAACTCTTTTGTTCTGTGTGCGGTGTGAGAACTCGCATTGTCGTGATGGAGGATGATGATGCGGCGGTTGCAGTTCTCTTTACGGAGTTCAGAAACGACCTGTGGCAAACAAATGCTAGCATACCATTCTGCATTAACCGTTCTTTGTCCCTCAAGAGGAATAGTCATAACATGGCCGGTTTTGGAGACAAACGTGGCCACCATTTTTTTACAACACTCTGTGAACGAACAATTTTTGTTGGCTTTAACTCATTTTCGAACACCCAAACTCGTGACTGGTTTTTTGTTTCGGGTTCGTACGCGTATATCCAGGATTCGTCACCTGATACGATGTTGTATACAGCATTTGAGGATCCTGCGTGGAATCTTTCGAGAGTTCTGACGCACCAAGTAACGCGAGCCGCTTTTTGCTCTTCACAGAGCTAATGCGGTATCCATCGGGAAAACAACTCTTTTACACCTTCATGCAAGATTATTTGTATTTGACTCATGCCAATGTCTAAAGTTGCCTGAATTTCGCGGTATGTCACATGTCGATCTTCCTCAATCAGCTTACGCACAGCATCAACGTTTCCTTGGGTGACTGTAGTTTTTGGACGACCTTGACCGGGATTATCACTGAGCTTGACACGTCCACGTTGAAATTCAGCAAACCAGCGATAAATTGTGGTTTTGGATGGGGCTTCATCACCAAATGCAGAAATCATCCGGTCAACACACTGTTTTTGTGTTAAACCACTTCGAAAGTCATAATAAATCATCGCTCTTGAATTTTTTTGAGTCAATTCCATTTTCTCAACGACTAAACAAGTTTGACAAAACCTTGTGATAAGACCGAGAATCTTTTTTTAAATAAATAAATGGTATTCGATTTTTAAAACCAAGGACTTTTCAATTAAACAATTTTTAATATGACAGGAACAGTGCAAATATTCCATTCCCGATACTTTTAGTGCAGCCCTCGTATCTTTTGAATGCCACAGATAGAATTTAAATTAAAATATGTGTGGATTACAGTTGATACGGAATATTTCTGCTTCGTACACGGCACGTTGCTGCCGCAGAAGAAATAATTGTGAAAATTGATTTTAAGTTTGGAAGAGTTATATTGTTTAATTAGGAAGGATAATACATTCATTGAATGATGTATAACTTTCAAATAAATTTGGCCGTACGATACACGCGCCACCTAGTGTAAGTTAAATGTACTTTGGCTATGACCTTCGCGCAAGTGCAAGCAATAATTTGACAAAGTTTCACCGCAATTTGATGAACGGTATGGTAGCACATACAATACGCACAAAACAAACATTAATTTTTATATATTAGATCAGAAGATTACTGAATAGCCAGTATTGATCTCCTATTGAAACTCTTAAGGGTATTTATAATCTCGAGCAACACGAGACTGATATCTTGTTGAGATGTTTGTATATATATCCGCGTTAAGCGCGGGCTTGTCGAAACTAGGAATGGTATCAGGCATTCGCAAACACTAACGAGCGCGAACGTTCGTTAGTCGGAGGCATCACGGCCTTGCTATCACCAGTCTGTTCAATAGATACCGGATCGCTGTTAAGGCTTATATCATACATATCAACTACAAATATCGCGTTTATTATTTTGATAAATAATAACATTGTTTCTGCGATATACTGGTTTCTTGGGGATGATCTCTTCTAAACCTGGTAATGCCTCGTCTTAACGTATAGTGGCGGTGTAAGAATATCCACTACCCCATACCATCCCGTGGATGTCGTAAGAGGCGACAGAGGGAAACATATCAGGAAATGGGCAGCAGCGTTAAATACGTATGGCAAATATCCCCCCTACAAGGCGATTTATGGGGGAGGCCTATGTTCAGCAGTGGACTGTAACAGGCTGTAACAGTAACGGATAATAACATTCGAACGCGAAGCCAGAGACATTCAAATACAAAACGAATTTTAATGTCTCTGAATAACTAAATAAAAGCTACTAACAATCAGTTTAACATCCATATAAAATACAGTTCTCGCGTTTTGTATCTGAAAAACAAAAATATATTTTCGTCATCCCAAAAGTTTCTTAAGCTGAACAACAATTTAAACCTTAATTATACCTAAAATTAGCCCTAGATTTCTCTTCAATTTTTTTATAAATATTGACATGGAAAACGAACTCATAGTCCATCCGATGGTAAGTGGCTATTGCAGCTCATGAACAACTGCGATCAACTTTAAATAAAGAAGGATACAGATGCACAGTCATACACAGCTTCTAATTATATTGGCTCCTATAATCTTTAGACCGGAACACTTTTGCGTGGTAGAGCCACGCTGCAGCTATATTACGGTTGTAGCACGAATGGGTCAGCTCGACCGGGGTAGAACCACGCTCTCACAGAATACCAGCGTAAAATTGCAGCTTAATACCGATGTGTTTTATATGGTGAGTGACAGAGAACCGGAGACTCTTTTTACTGGAAACAAGGAATTCCGTATTTGTCCTCAGGAGTGACAACGTATATTCATTTTGATTCTTAAACAAATATAAATATAGATGTCTATGGGCATCCACTTACCATCAGGTGGACTGTGTGCTCGTTTGTCACACTTATTCTATAAAAAAACAAGAGTCCAAAAAAAGTGTCTTACAGTCTGTAAATATACCGACTCTCAATGGCCCGATGGCCAAATATATTCAAATGCTACTCCATTTTAAGATTTCGTTAAGTCTGACTTAAAGGCGTCTTAAAATTGAGTAGTGTTTAAACCGGAACGTTGCTGTTGGTTGACGGCAGAAATAGGTTAACCAATACGAAGGCTCTCGCTTTGGTCCGCCGATATGCATAGATAGATCATTTGTTCAAAAAATTAAACCTTTTAAGAACCCTACTAAAGACCCTATGAAAAATCACAGGAAGTTAAGTCTGAAGTCCCAAAACAAATCTTATTTTACTAAGTAGCAATTAATGATTTCTTATATATATGCTATTTCCAGTTCGTACTGGTTTACATAATGATTTCTTTTATATTTACGCGAACACTACACATTTCAAACTACTTTTACGGATTCTATCGCGTTTAGTTAAGATTTTCGAGAAACTGAATGTAGACGTTAATTTGATAAAACTTGCGTGTGCCAAACCACCGAAGTTGTATGGGTTACGAAAAATACACAAACGGAGCGCTCCATTACGTCCAATAGTGAGTCAGATCGATTCGCCAACTTACAGATTGGCTCACAACTATCACCACTTAGAGGGCACACAAGAGCACACATTAAGGATTTATACATTTTGTTAGTGAGATAAAAGACCTAGATCTCGCTGAAAATGAAACTATGGTCAGTTTTGATGTTCAGTCACTATTTACATGCTTACCTATTGAAGACTGTATCTCAAATGTAACTAAGAAACTAGGGGAAAACAACATGCCAGCAGAATATGCAGTATTACTCAGACATTGCCTTACATCTGGCTATCTATTGTGGAAGGAAGAGTTTTACAAGCAAGTAGATGGTGTTGCGATAGTCTCACCGGTATCTTCCATTGTCGCCGATATATTCATGGAGGAATTTGAGGAAAAATCCCTACTTACTGCACCTGTAACTCCAAGGTTCTACAAGCGGTACGTAGACGATACTTTCACAATTTTACTATCAGACAAAGTAACTGCATTTTAGAACATCTTAATTCCATAAATTCTAAAATTTAATTTACTATGGATATGGAGTTAAAGGCAAATAATTCTTTAGCTTTCCTAGATGTGTTAGTTATCCAAAATCTTAACAATAATAGTTGTAACATACTGTATACCGGAAAAATACCCATACAAATCGATATTTAAACGGTGAATCCCACCATCATCCTTCACAGTTAACTACCGTGGGCAAATCTTTGTTATCAATCTTTTTGTTTTGTTAAAAATGTGTGTTTGTTTGTTTTGTTTTGTTAAAAATTTTGTATCAATCAGAGCACGAGGGATCTGTGACAGCAAATACCAGGCCACCGAGCTTCAGCACGTCAAGCAGGTTCCGCACGACAACAAGCTTCGGGTCCTGCGCCTACGTAACAGTGATCGAGTGAAGCCGGCCACAGTCGAGCGAGTGCCTGCTGTACTGCCATATGTTAGAGGTGTCACACGTAAAATTGGCTACATCTTGAAGCGAGTTTCTATTCGAACATTCTTCAAGCCACCGAAGAAGATTAGTCAGTTTTTACCATTCATCAAGTGAAATATCTCTCTACAAGATGCAGTGTGAGAGTGAGTGTACAAGCTTGATTGTGAATGTAGTTTCTCATACATAGGGCAAACAAAACGATCTATCAAAACCCAAAGAACACATAACTGACGTGAAACACCAACGTTCCGGGAAGTCTGCAGTTTGTGATCATATCCTAGACGGCCCCCGCCATTACATTATTGGATTTGATAGACCACAAATTCTCGCGAAAGAACATCGATTCCTGCCAAGGATGATACGTGAGGCTATTGAAATTAAAAAACATCTTAATTTCAATAGCGAGGGAGGCTGGGTACTACCACCTGCTTGAGATCCTGAAATTAATAAAATTAAAACTAAACTCAAGCATACCACTGCAAGACTTCAAGACACAGTAAGTTCATTTTGCGTAGATCGGACCAAAACTAATAATTAAAAAAGCTGAAGTTACTCCGGGTTAACTCTGACATCGGGATGTCAGTCACCTCAGGCTCCGGGAACCATGAGTGCTGTAAAGCACCCGAAACGTTGCGAATTTAACAATAAGTTAATTAAACGCGATAAAATCCGTCAAAGTAGTTTTATTCAAATAGTAATTAACTTTCAGTAGGTATATTATTTATTTTTAAATATTTCCAAACTCACGTGTCGAATGTATCAAGAACGCAGTGTAAAAACTTATTAACTCTACAATTTAGACACCCAATAAATTGACTTTGATGCTATTAAGAATACGGGATAGTCATGGTCAAAATCAAAATAAATCAAAGTCCTTACTATTTATTTCGTTTTTAAACTACTACAATATTTTTAACTTGTCAAAACAACGATGCCTTAAGATGAGCTAGCGGGTGTGGCGAAATACAACATTGATTAATGTGAGCACGCCGTAACCTCTTTCTTGACCTTACTCTACAAAATTCTGTTACAGTCGTTTAATACTACTGAGTCCAAGTGAAACGAGGCGAATTATGTCATGTTCAGACATAAACAGATCGTAATAGAGTTAACATGTTTTACTGGCCGAAGTTTCCCACTACGGAAACGACAAGTGGTTAAATTAAAAATTTTGTACAACCGACTTCAATATAAATAAAATGAGAACATCATTAATGTAACCTAAGGTAATTAAATACAATGCGTATTAAAGATAATTACTACTGCTCAAATCTTGGTCAAATTTATATGGAATACATGAAAAGCACCAGACTTCTTTCAATAAAAGAAGAAACATCAAAACCGGTTCACTTAGAAAAAAGTTCTGAGGTACACATAAAAATACAGTCGAATCGAGAACCTTTTTTTGGAATTTAGTTGAAAAATAGGAAATACTGGAGGAAATACTACCTAATACGTAAGCGGCAAAAAGCCGACTATAATAAGTTGACTAACTGTAGAAAGTAAGTGTTGAACGGGCAGCAGGGCGGGTCATTTTGCGTGCATGAGACACACACGTTCTTGTATTATAGTGATTCTTACAATGAAAATTTAACATTGCAATCGCGTACTACGTTCGCCGAACTCCCTTTCTCCTTTTTAAATATCTATTATAAAAGCCCTTTAAATCTGTTTCATTTTATTTAATAATGATAGCGCTTAATTTGGGTTATTTTAAATTACCGACTTCACGGCAGCTTTGGAGCACCCTTAATCCCGGGTAAATGATTTAATACAATTTTTTACATTTTGGTTGCGTTGGTTGCGTTTCTGTGCAGAATGACTACAAATAGTTACTTAAAAACTTTTAAATAATTGTCACTATAAAATTTCTTTTCTCAGATGCATGGCTGATCTCATCTTAGTCTATGTTCAGATGGAAAACTTAAAGCACTTACCATGTAAACCATTAAGCGCCTTTTTGCTTGACCCCACGATCATGTGCTTCTAATGGACACTGTCAAGAAAAAAAAATCATGTTTTATTGATGACTATTATGAAATCCTAACCGGAGGAGAGATTGTTTTGCAATCTAGGTTAGATCATCTATCACTAAAATGGAGATATTCCAGTGTCATAATACACGCGTAAATTAATATAGAAGCACCGATTTTCCGTGCCCGATGTAAAGTTTATGCGATAAGATCGAAGCAAGACCACAATACCGTTCCAGTAACTCTGACAAAAACAACACAACCAGACCAGAAAACCTACTTCATACTGTTACCCCAATGTTGATTCTCGCTGAATTGCAAATCCAGAGCGGCGCTGCAATAGCTGAGTACTCTACACACTAGGCTACAGGTTCATCTACGGATCTGACAAATAAGTTTATATTAAATAGAAATAATAATAACGTTATTAACGTTGGATTTTAATGAATAAGTAATTATTTTTTACCTGAAGATCCACGCTGTACTATGGCTGCATAGTACAATGCTGAATGGGTTTAATCGAGCGGGGATAGACTACGATCACATAGATTATCTACATATGTAGCCGAAATATAAACTATTGCAATTACCCTCAATTACAATAATTATTATTACAAAACTGTACAAAAGGAAACGATTATCGATTTCGATTGTACACTTTAAAATTTGATCCGAGCAAAAAAATGATTGAGTAAGCACATAAATATTAACGAACCTGTTTCATGTAAACTGTAGGATGGTTGCTATTTTAAAACTGCTTACAAGTTAATCAATGCCGCAAAAAAACTTTAGCAAATGAAGGCGCTTACATATTATAATTCAATTTTATATAATTGCAAGTAGTCATTATAAAGTAGTTTAAAATGTTTGCTTAGTTTAATGAAATATTTAAGGAATAATAAAAATATGGGCAGCAATTGCCTCCACGATACAGAAGAAAATCCTAGCGTGGTGGTTTTTTTATAGGATAAGGGTGACAAACGAGCACACAGTCCACCTGATGGTAAGTGGTTGCTGCGGCCCATAGACATCTATATCTATCATCGTTTGCGAATCAAAATGCAGATGCGTTGTCACCCGTGAGGACTAAGATGGGATGCCTCATTTCCAGTAAAAAGAGCCTCCGGCCACCTGCACTCACCAAGCGAAACGCAGAGGTGAACCTCTACTTCACGCTGGTTTTCTGTGAGGTCGTGGTACCACCCCGGTTCGAGCCGGCCCATCCGTGCGACATCAAAAGCTGCCGCGTGGCTCTACCACTGTTAAAGCATTGCATTTCGGTAACATCTATCTTCTTCTTCTTCCTACATTTATCACATGTTATTTGTGGTCGGTATAGCATGTTTTTCTCTTCCATTCTCTTTTATTAGCCGTCAATTCTTCACTCACTCCTTTCTTACGCATGTCATACCTAATACAGTTCATCCATCTTTCCTTTGATCTCCCTCTTATCTTATATCCACCCACTTGCATAACCCATACCACGCTAGCCTACCACTTCTCAACTTTTCCGTGACTGAAGCCACTTTCAAATGCGATACTAGTATAAATACCTAACACAAATTATGACCTTTAGAGCAATTTGACGGCTCCGTGGCGCATTGGCTTAGCAATGAGGTGCAGCGCCGAGGGCCACGAGTTAGAATCCCGCACGGTACAAGTATTTGTATATTCAGGTCTTGATGTTTGTCCATGCGAAATTTATGTATGTAAACTGCCCCCACGATACGGGAGAAAATTCTAGTGTGGAGGTAATGTTTAAAAAAACAAAATTTGTATCATAACGATACAATATCATAAAATCAAAATCATTCACAATGTAAATTATTCCAATATTATCCAACTTCTTCACAAAAAACCTTTACGTCAAATACCTTATTTATAATCTGTGACCGCGATTTCGTACGCGCAAACATGTATCATCTACGCATCCTACTAACTACTAATAAATGTATATTATACAAATGAAACCGTTGTGTATTAGGTGTAATAACTTCTTATTAGTCTTAATAACACACATAGGTACGCATTGGAACAGTTCTGCGGACAAATTGTTTCATAACTCATAAAACTTGCAGAAATGAGAGGCTTATGACCACAATTGGTATGTATATTATAGGCTTGTATGTAACTGATTGCTCCGTCACTTTAGTTACGTATAATAAAATCGTAAAAATATAAATAAAAAGAAATAAACAATAAATTCACGTTTACTACTAAATAACGATCAATCCAATACTATTTAACCTCAGAACTGTTTTCTAGGTGAATCGATTTTGTTGATTCTTCCCCGGGGAAAGGAGAAAATGTTTATCCCCTCGCTTAGGTTTATCCACCCTTCGAGCATGGGCACACCGGTGGATATAATATCCGCAGTAGATAAAACGGGATATAGACTTAGACTTCAAAATAAGTAAATACTGTTTTAAAAATTTGGATAAAACATTGCACCCCTAAGGGTAAAAAATAGGGATGAAGTTTTTGATGGAATTATTTAAATGGCATTGGGATGATATTTATTGCTCAAATGGTTGATTGATTGATTTGTTGATTGATTCAAAATGGTATTTTTTTTTTATAAAATGTAAAAGGCTGTAAACAACAAAAAATAATAAAATAATTTCACATTCTGTATTCGGTACTAAGACATAATGTACGGAAGAATTAAAGCTCAGGTCTTTACACTTTCCATCCATCAATCTCACCGCTGAAGATAGAACTCCCTCATAGATTGCCTCATGGGGGGATTTTGCCATAGTTGCTACGCTTGGCAAGCGGGTTGGCAATCGCAGTTTTTTATTGGAACAAAGTCCTTTATCGCATGGTACGAATTTGACGGATGGGGGCTAGGCGAGAAAATGTGTAAGATTTTTCCGTCACGACCCCCTTTCTATAGTGCGAGCGAGATGGAATAATATCCGTCTCCTCGCACTTTTTATTATCTTGCCATGAAAGAAATATTATTTTAAATGACGCTTCATTTTAATAGACGCTAGTAATTCATTTATTTGTATTTGTTAATCAATAATATAATACCTTTATCAATAATAATATACTACGAAAATAACTCCGTTCCAACCGAGTGTTCCACGACACTTACGCATGTTTTTTTTAATTATTTTGAGTTGTTATCAGGAAGATGCTGCTGCCCATTTCCAGTCTCATTTACTTTTACTTGTTATAAAAAGAATCAAAATTAATTAATTTTATTTGATTTTTAACATGAATATGACGTGAGAAAATAATTGTTTGTCAGTCTGTGGTCTGTACGAACAGATCACTATTTTGAAAACTATTGAACCGAAGACATAATTGCAATTTAAACTGTGTGTACTTGAATTTAAGTGTATCGTGGACGTAAACACGGAACAGCTTATGGACAATCTTACTTACAGCGCTGTCAAAGTTTCTCTCATCATAAATCCCCAATTATATGGCAACAACACGTCAGTAAAAGATCGGATGTAAGATCTAAATCCGACGTTTGTCGACGAGAACAGAGAAACAATGTAATACCTAATAGTTGAATAAAACATGTGCATGGTTAAAAATTCATTATTCTAGGAGAGTCTGTTTATTAAACCGGTGAGCGTTGAAATCTTTTACATAAGGTAAAAGATTTCAACACTGTTGACACTGTGATTGTTTTGGAAGTGAAATGTTTCTTTATTTCAATTATGTTTAATTGGTTATTGTAGTTATTTTTTTTACGTGGTAGAGCTACACTTCACAGCACAAATGGGTCGGCTTGATAGGGCCCACGTTTGCACAGAATATAGCGCACAGTAGCACAGCATAATGTTGCTGTGAATCGTGTGGTAAATGATGGATGGATGGTGGTCCTTAGAGAGATGACAATGCTTCTATATTTTGATACTTAATTGCCAGTAGATGTAGGTATCTATTGGCTGCAGCTTACGATAGATATTCTTGTTTGTCACCCTTACTTTCGATAAACAATAAGGGCATTAATTGTTAGGTTAAAGCCTCAGTGAGGAGAATTTGGCAGTGAGTGACGTGTAGCAGCGGCGCGTTGGACATAATTTTTGAAGTGAAAATTTCTTTCGCATCGTTGTGATTTGAAACTCAATGAAATGAAAAACCGACACTAACAAGAGATAAATATATAAAGCTATAGGAGAATTAGATAAAATCTATACTAATATAATAAAGCGGAAGAGGTTTTTTGTTTGTTTAAACACGCTAATCACTGGAACTACCAGTCCGATTTCATAAATGATTTTTGTATATGATAGCCAGATTCACGAGGAATAGTTATTGGCTATCTAGTATTAGGCTGCCCCTCTGAGCTAGCCTTTAATATTAATTTTTGTTAAGCAAGTCGGAACAAAAAGCGCTATCAAACTGATCCGCGTGCGCTGGCGTAATGGTTGGTGACACGTAAATATTAATAAATCATTTGCGGTGAAATGTTTTTGTTTTATATTTTTTGTGTGTCAACTGCACACATATTCTTTTTTAGTTTTAGTGGCCGCACCACGGTAGTAAACTAATTGCATGTGAACGCACACATCAAGAGCACGTTTGTTACGCTAGCCCGTAAGTCCGCCCCGCAGCACTTCGTATACAACTCATTAGTTACTGGTCAGTGGCACAAATGAAAATATGATAATAATTTCCTCATAACAGCTTCAGAAATCGTTGTTAAGACATTATCAGAAGAATTTAAGCCTCGACTTTAGAAGCTATAAGGTCAAATTTATTTTACTCTTTTCAGTTCATTTGAAGTCGGCTTTTACTTTTTATTGATGTTATAATTTTTGACCCTTTTGAACGTACTAAGGAAAATCTCAATCCTAAGATGACACGAATGACGAATAAATGAACTTCATCCACAATTACTACATCAAATTTATATGGGGGTATATAGCCTATTTAAAAAACGAATCGCGTAACATACATAGTACGAAAAACAAAACACACTCGAATTGAGAACCCCCATTTTTATTTATAAAATAAGGGTGACAAACGAGAACACAGTTCACCTCGTGGTAAGTGGACACTGTGCTCTATAAACATATACATTAATACTCAATTAAGAATCTAAATGCAGATGCGAGGACTAAGATGGAACTCCTCGTTTCCAATAAAAATGGTCCCCGGTTCTCTACACTCACCATACGAAACACAGTAGCATTAAGCTGCTATTGTACGTTGGTCTTCTGTGAGAGCGTGGTCCTACCCCGGTCGAGCCGACCCATTCATTCTACAACCATAACATAGCTGCAGCGTGGCTCTACCACTTAAAAAAAATTACTCATTTTAAGTCTGCTAAAAAAAGGTTTGGGATAGTAGGATTGTGTTTATTTTTTATGCATAATTTGTTTTGATCTATATTATATCTAGCGATACGGACGTTCGGCACCTTTGCCACTGCTTTCCTTCGATGGCCTATGGATTCTATATCTGGTATAAATACCATTATACTAATTAGTGGACTATGCGAAAACCGATAGTTCTCTGAAAATTTGGACAGCGCCACAGCCCTATCAGCAGTGCCAAATTGACAGTCGGAACAACGAGCTACTGAACTGTATAGTAAAAAACTACAATTCAGGGCGAATAAAGAATCAAAGTAGTAAGCTGGAAAAACTCACGAGGTATGCTCAATGAGCTCAGTAGTGCCTCTAAACAGGAAGAGATTAAGATAACCATGCACAAGACAAAGTTTATGTCTAACTGTTTGATGATAAAACCGATCTTGACCGGATTTTAAAATTCTGACCCGATATTTAACACACCGGCTACACTTGTAGGTCTACAGGACGTGTATTCGCGAGGTGAAGTGAATACGTCTTCAAATACATAACTTGTGAAGAATTTTATTAGGTATAAATTACTCTTTTTTTAAGAGTTACCCCCCACACTAGCATATTGCCTTCATCATGAAGGCAGTTTACATACACAAATAGCACGAGGACAAACATCCAGAACCGGAACAATTATTTGTAGGCCATACAAATATTTGTTTCGTGCGGGATTCGAACCTGCAGCCCTAAGCGCAGGAACTAATAGCTATGACATTTACTCTAGTTAAATAACTGCGTACGTTACTCTAAAAACACCATCGTAATGTGAACACAAACGGTGAATACTTAGTTTGAAGTTAGCCTTCGCAAACTTTTACACCTTAAGTTTATCGCCGTGATGTGTATTTCCTATTTCCTGGTGTAGTAGTGGTACCTATACAGTCGATTAGTGATAATTTACGCAATAACGAGAAGAAGTGAGGTGCTTTTAAATAAGATAATACTGACTATTAGCATAATGTATTAGTATACGGATTGTTGCAAATAAATTTTCTCATCATTATTTTATATAAATTTCCTCAAAGCATTCTGATTCTATCAACCATGTATGCTGGAACAAAATATGCGATTAGGTAAATCCAATTTCAGCCAAGAGATCAATCGGCGAATTTAACTCGGTTGGTTTCGACGCGTTTAAGAAAATTGCAACTCATCTTCTCGTTCAGCATATCTCAGAATGCAATCAGTGCGTGTTATCAATAATAGTGTGATAGTAACCGGGACGTGGTCATTCATTGTTGGCCGTATGAGGAAACGCGAAGTCACTCAACGAGCTATGAAAGGGCTGTGCAC
Organism: Parnassius glacialis; assembly: GCA_033319125.1. Lineage (NCBI taxonomy): Eukaryota > Metazoa > Arthropoda > Insecta > Lepidoptera > Papilionidae > Parnassius > Parnassius glacialis. Next base: position 11,110,419 of record JAVANC010000002.1, on the reverse strand, counting down.
TTTATGACATAATTCATAACCATGATATGCTCACTAGAACAAGGTTTAATGTCATAGAAACTAATGAATTAGTAAGCTCAAGCAGTAATGAGCCGATTATATAGATCGAAAAGCCGATAACTTCTTAGCTTTTAGGGGTGACAACGCATTTGTATTTTGATTCTTAATCAAGGATAGGTGTAGATTTCTATTAGGAAAGGCTTCTCCTTAAGGAAAGGCATACTTGTCCTGGGTGGAGCAGAAAGGTAATTATAAAATTTCTACAAGGAAGTAAAACGTAAAAATTTAAAAAAAATGTTAATATACACGGGTCAAAGTTCTAATATCGTGGACTACAAATAAAAACAAATTAGAAAATGCAACAATTTTTCATTGTTAGCGTGCGTGTCGACATTTCCGGCTGCATATACATTTAGGTATATTGTGCTACTTCGTCATCTTTAATTTTCAACAACACAAAAAGGCAAAGGAACTTATAAAAACTCCTAACGAACTTACAAAAATAATTGTGCACTGTAAGTCAACAACATAAGATATATTTTCCAAACACATTTCACAAATGCCGTGCTTCCCATCTAAAAGTCCAATTTGTGCACTGAACTTATATGGTTTTCTTGAAAACATCGACCATATAGGGAAATTTTAATCCTATTTAAAAACAGTTAGGGCTAATTGCTTGGCAAGTGTTTTAAAGCCCATAAAGTTGAAGTAAAGTTACTGCCTACGTCTCAATGCTAGGCTCAAGCCTTCTCTCATTTCTGTGAGGGCCATGGAGCGATGTGTGTGTTGGCTAACTTCACATGTCCTCAAAATATAGTATTAATTGTTTGTTTATTTCTTTTTTTTTTTTAAATGTTACCCAAAGGTAGGATTTTCTTCTATATTGTGGAAGCAGTTTACAAACATAAATTGCACGAGGACAAACATCCAGACCGGAACAATTATTTGTAGGCCATACAAATACTTGATCCGTGCGAGATTCGAACCCGCAGCCCCGAGCGCATCAACTCATTGCTTAGCCACTCGCCACGGAGCCGTCAACCGTCAATTAAACATGTTTGTTTTCTCAGAACGTTTTCCTTGACAGCTGAGAACATGGTCAATCAGCACTTGGTGGGGATCGAACTTAGGTTGCTCAAGTAGGTACTGTAAAATTGCGCGATTAATTATATTAATGTAGAAACGAAATATGATGTGATGAAAGAAATTGAATGTTACAATGATACAGTATGAGCACGCAAAGATAAGATAGAATGAGGCATAGACGGATATAGATAAATATTTACGACGGTTATAAACAATTACTACAGAGAGGGCTAAGCTCGGAGTTTCCCTGCTCCATCTGCATCAGTATATCAATACTGATATCCGCAGTAGAACCAGAGTGTCCGACATAGCCCAACAGCAATAAGCTTAAGTGAAAATGGGCCGGCCATATAGTTCGAAGGACCGACAATCTACGGGAAAAAAAGGTTCTCGAGTGGCAGTCTCGTACCGGTAGGCGAAGTGTAGGGCGACCCCCCACTAGATGGAGTGGCGACCTGGTAAGACATGCAGACAGTCGATGGATCTACGTGGCTCAGGACCGTGCTTTGTGGCATTTCTTGGGGGAGACCTATGTTCAGCAGTGGACTTGTGAAGGGCTGTAATGATGATGATGATGATGATGATGATGATAATGAAGCCAATTGCATGTCTACCTTTTAAAAATCGTTGCTGGACATAGCATTGGAAAGCTTATTCATACACTATAATAGGTGATAGATAGCTAGCCAAAAATTGAGTACATTTACGTAGATACCACTCTCTTTCCTATTTTGTCGCAAAGCAGCAGTGCATGTCCAGCTGTGTTCTTGTATAAAGGGTATAGGGAACAAAATATAATAACAGGCTGCGAGGCATTCCATCTTAGTCCTCAGTGGTGACAAGGCATCTGTAGCGATCTTTGTTTGAAGTTGGTTGCAGTTGTTCATTGGCTACAGTGGCCACTCATCCTCAAGAAGACTGTAAGTTTATTTGTCATTTCAATTTTAACAAAAATGCACGCTATATTATTACGTGGTAGAGCCATGCTGCAGCTATATTAGTAGTATAGTTGTAGCACGAATGGGTCGGCTAGACCGGGGAAGGACCACACTCTCACAGAATACCAGCGTAAAATAGCAGCTGTGTTTCTTATGGTGAGTGTAGAGAACCGGAGACCCCTTTTACTGGCAAAGAGGCATTCCATCTTAGTCCTCAGCGGTGACAACGTGTCTGCATCTTGAGTCTTTATTGAGGATAGATGTAGATGTCTATAGGTCACAGTAACCACTTATCATCAGGTGGACTGTGTGCTCGTTTGTCACCCTATACTATAAAAAAAAGCTATGCATGCAGACTTGAGAGCCCAGATCTGATACATCACACTAGTAATAAGGTTCCCCAAAAACTATTCAAAAATTTGAGCAAATCTGATTATTCAAAAAGGGGTCAATTTTTCAATTGGTACATGATGTTATTCATATTAATAAAATATATATAATATTATATATTATATTTGTTTTATTAATATATAAGTGCAGGTATGTGTATGTATAATAATGTTAAAGTAATTTTAATAAAAAACATATTTGAAACATTTGGATATCTAAAATACTTTTGTTTCTGTATCCAGAATTTTTTACATTCTTATTCCACATCATATCCAGTTCAGAAATGTCATATATCTGTAAAGATCCTGCATTTTATAACTTACAATATGAATCTAATAATAGTCTACAACTAACATACTAACTCACAACTAAGGTAAAGGCACTAATGCTCGACACTTTAAGGAATACACAAATTTTATGCTTCATAATCAAATATATTTATAAAATTAGAACAGTTACAGTTTTTTATCTGAGTACAGTAACATTACGAAAACTACTTTTAATCATAAAAACTTAAATAATCGACTTTATTTATATTATAATTTTTAGTTATTTAAACTTTGGCATAGGAACTAAAAGATGACATTTTTACCACTATTAGTAGACATCAGTAAGCACTAATAGTAGACATATTAGATATGTACATTCCTATCATATTACTAATGCATGTATTTAATCAAATCATACAACAAATCATCATAAAATTTTTAAACTTTCATGTAATGATGTACTAGTAAAATATTTTCATATCGAGCACTATCCATCAACTTGTAAAGTTTCAGGAACAGACAAACTTATCTTTCTTGGTATATCTCATATTTAAAAATGACCAAAGGAGGTAGAACATCGCTGGTAGCATTGCTAGCATTGCACCTAGAAGTACAGTAAAGAATTCTTTTTCATCCGCATTAATTTTCTGATAAACCATTTTTCTCCTTTAGGTGTTAGCACGTTATTACCTTTAATATTTAAGACAAAAGCTGTCTCATCCATATTAATACTTCTTCGAGGTTCATACAACATATCCCAGTTGTTGTTATCATTTAAGTAGCAGCTGACCTCTTCGAACCAGTTCTTGAATTGAGATGTTGTCAAATTAGCTCTGGAAGTAGTCAAATTTTGGGGCTGTCTTGCAATTAGATCAGGGTGACGTTTTAAAAATCTACTGTACCATCTTTTCCAGGTCTATCGTTCTTAAAAGGGGTTTCTAAATTTAAATCATCTACTAATTTCTTAACACTATCTTGCAAATATCTGTGCACCATCTATGAAACAAGGATTTCCGATAGGGAAACACAATTTGCAAGATAGTGTTAAGAAAATAGAGAATGATTTAAATTTAGAAACCCTTTTTAAGAACGGTAGGCTTGGCAAAATATGGTGCAGTAGCTTTTGCCGACGTTACCAACATCTTTTCTATTTCTTCGGTCATATAACAGTTTATTCCCATTTTACGATTTATTTGTTTTTCTCTTTACTTTATTCAATGGAGTAACTCTCGGTACACCAAATTTTTTGGCAGCAGTAGCTGTCGGAACACTTCGCCTGCATTTTTTTATAGCTGGTTTCATATCAGCTTCAGAATAACAAAACATCTTTCCTTTTTTGGTGGCATTTTGTTCAAATATAAAATCCGGAATCAAAAGGAAATCATTTAACTAATTGCCGATGACACCAATAGTTGTCATCTTGTGCCCTAATAGATGACAGCCTGTATATAGTTAGGTACGATAGTGAAAAAGTTGTCAAATTTAGACAGGCCCTTATTCATAGGAAATAGAGTCTTTACTCGTTTAAACGGAGACTTAGAAATTCAGATTCGTATTACCCCAATAGATGACACGTGTCTGCTTTTAGGTTTTGACAAATTTTCGACACTAATAGTAGACACCCTAAATAATTACAAAATATAAATGAATAACGAAGTCTGTGGGGTCTTACTATGTAAATAATATATTATTAATTCGTAACCAAAACCAAAAGAAGGTTAAATCGTAAAAATATAAAACAAAATAAAACATGTGAAATGTAAACCTCCTTAAATTTTTTGATAATAAATCACAGAGCACGCGTTCACTTGCTACATAGTTTACTTCAACTCACGCTATTTTAAATACTATTTAAATAGGCGTAGAAAGGTTTTGTCTAAGCGTCTTAGATGACACTAGACGTCTTTTAACAACAGTACTAAAGTTATATCAAGAAAACTATTCTTGAATAAAACTGTTTTTTACGGATTTTATCGCGTTTATTTTATTATTTTTATTCCCGACGTTTCGAGTGCTTTTCAGCAACCCATGGTCACGGGGGGGACTGAGATGTTTGACGTCCCAATGTCACAGTTAGCCCGGCTACCTTCAGTTTTTTAATATTAATTTTTGGTTCGATTTACGCAGAATGAACTTACAGTATCCGGAAGTCTTGCAGTGTTATGCTTGGGTTTGGATTTAATTTTGTTAATTATAGGATCCCAAGCAGATGGCAGCACCCATCCATCTTCTCTATTGAAATTAGGATGTTTTTTAATTTCAATAGCCTCGCGTATCATCCTTGGTAGGAATCGGTGTTCTTTTGCAAGGATTTGTGGTCTATCAAATCTGATGTAATGGCGGGGACGATCTTGAACTTGATCAGATTTGATAGACCACAAATCCTTGCAAAAGAACACCGATTCCTACCAAGGATGATACGCGAGGCTATTGAAATTAAAAAACATCCTAATTTCAATAGAGAAGATGGATGGGTGCTGCCATCTGCTTGGGATCCTATAATTAACAAAATTAAATCCAAACCCAAGCATAACACTGCAAGACTTCCGGATACTGTAAGTTCATTCTGCGTAAATCGAACCAAAAATTAATATTAAAAAACTGAAGGTAGCCGGGCTAACTGTGACATTGGGACGTCAAACATCTCAGTCCCCCCCGTGACTATGGGTTGCTGAAAAGCACTCGAAACGTCGGGAATAAAAATAATAAAATAAACGCGATAAAATCCGTAAAAAACAGTTTTATTCAATGTGTAGTGTTCGCGTAAATATAAGAAATCATTATGTAAAACTATTCTTAATAAAAGAGATTTTTTTCGAATGTGTCATCCTTTAGTTCACTGTCGAGCATTAGTGCCTTTACCTTAACACTTTTTAAAGTCTGCATGGAAATTAGTTCATCTCCTATTTTTTTATTCAAGAGTGACAAATGAGCACACAGTACATGTGATTATATGCATCCATTAACACATCCACCTGATGAAGAATCAGAATGAAGAAGAGTTAATTTATAAATTGTAACATTCAATTTTTTTTATTTTAAAATATATTATCCTCACACTAGGATTTTCTCCTGTATCTTGGAGGCAGTTTACAAACGTATATTTCACAAGGACAACCATCATCCATACCAGGAACAATTATTTATAGGCCATACAAATACTTGTTCAGTGTGGGATTCGAACCCCCGACCCCCAGAGCAACAATTCAATCCTAAGCCACTGCGCCTTGTTATAATGCATCCCCAACTCTCTATGTTACCCCTATGAAACATCAACATTAACTACTATTTTACGCTAGTGTTCTGTGAGTAAAAACTAAAAAGATATTATTTGTATTGCAATGATATTATAAAAATAAGATGATTTAAGAAAAAAATATAAAATTGTACTTACAATATAAAGTATATGAAGAATCTTGAGCAGTGCAGAAGTGATATTCACACATTATTTATATGATCTATATTATAAAAATTACATCTAATACTGGCCTTGTTTATATTAAAACAAAATCTACTTTCACATTGTGACTATTTTAAAATTAACACTAATAGAATTATCAAATAAATTCTACATCTAATCTAGTGTCACATACTTAAATAATATGAAAATTATTAGAACAGCAATCAATTTATTTTATATTTCCCAAAATTAACTCCATGCTTAAAAATGGCGTGTGATATCTGAAACAAACATTGAAGTATATTAGAGAAATATTTACCTGAAAATATTTCTAGTACACAAAAGTTTTTATTAAGATGTAAATGAATTTAGAAGTCAAATCTGTAGAATTTAAAGCACTGGCAGTATATTATTCTCATATTACACAATCTAAGCTCAAGCAAAGTGAATAATAATGAAACAAAATGTTGGTTGCCAAACTTCATTTTCATTACTATTACCCACTGTAATCTATATTTTCGTGATATTTAAAAAAATGAAGCGCTATAATAAAACATTATATTAAAGAATCCATATGTATTTATTATATTCAGACACTGATTGAACAATTAAAACAATAAACAAACAAAACTTTGATGATTAATAGAACATATAATTAGCTAATTATTATTTAAAAAGTAGAAAGTATATTAACACCAATTATGTAAAAATTATTCGATATCTAAAATAATACCAGATGGCACAAATAATAAATTTAAAAAGTACCTATAGGTAAAGGTATGTTATTTCAGAAAATAAAAAATGTCGGTTACGTATTAATACTCGGTAAAACTTAAATATAAAATAAGTTACATGTCTAGGAAATAAATTATGAGGTGGTTTCATATGTATATTTTAATTAATATTGTAGTTTACATATTACTGAGTAAGGATTGTCACAGAAATATACTTCTTACGTACCTCAATTTATATTATTTTCGGTGTTTCATCTAATACCCCGCCACATGTTAATTCACATGATTTAGCTAATTCACTCCTATAGTTATTTTTCGTAACATTTAACCACCAAATACCAACGACATTCATTAGAAGAAAAAAACAATACCATACGGTAGGAGTGGTCGTTACAAAACGTAACTAGTTACTGAAACTATCTATTCACACAATAGCGGGTAGCGGGTTATTGCAGTGCAACGAAACTATCTATTACAGTAGACGTTTTACTCAGTAACACGATTCACGAATCACGAACGAGCGATCAGTAACAAAACGTTTATTCGGCTATTTTCGCGATGCATCGGCCACGGCTTCGGCTGTTGAAGTAGAAGCACATGAATAAAGAAACCGACTCTACTCTGTGGTAGAAGTACCACCGGTCGTCGAATGTCGAGTGAGCGCGGATGATTTTGCATTTGACCTATGACTCTATTCCCTTCGTATAGATGCGATATTAGAAATGAGAAAGTAAGTGTGCATGTTTTTAACAAAAAATAGTTCAAATTCCATAATTTAAGTGGCCTTGGCCCGTTTTAATTTAGTCTTGTGTTTAAGTTTAATGATACGGTTTGTTTTTACTTTTTAGGCGCGTTTGTTAATATTTTTGTTTTCTTTTTGTGCAATATTAATAATATTTTTAGTAAAATAAGAACTAAATAAAATTATATATATTAGTGTTAATAATAATAATTGTACAGTAATTAGTATAAGTAAATAAGTGTAAAGTAGTACTAAAACTTTATGTGATAGTTATCAAAAATGTCTCGAAGCAATGCCAGTGTACTTTGGGACTTTTTTACAAAAGATACTACAACCATGAAGGCCAAGTGTACACTGTGCGGTGACTTTTATAGTTATAAGACTACTACGGGAAATCTGAAAAGCCATTTACGTAAGAGACATTTAGACGCATATGAAAGAGTCGCTTCGTACCAAGGTGTAATTTTACGAGAGATGCGTTCTACACCAACGGCCGAGTCTGCGTCGCAACCACCGACGACAGCAGGGGCAAGTAGTATCACACCACCTGCTGATGTCACCGGGTCAATTCCTCAATTTAGTCAGACTACTGCTGCACCTCGAGCTGCACCATATCCACAACAACAACGAATGGACAGGTACGGTACAGCAAGAAAAATAACAGCTGATCAAAAAAAAAAGATTGATAGAGATCTACTGGACTTATTCATAGAAGGATATCAACCATTTTCAATAGTGGAAGAGAGAGCGTTCAAAAAGTTCGCAAGTTGGATACCGGGATACGTATTGCCAAGCCGTCAAACTATATCTAACATTATGATTCCCGCTCTTTACGAGCAAACTAAAGAAAAAATAAAGGTAGAACTTAACTTGATAAGATCAAATGATCATATCAAATTATGCATAACAACCGATTTATGGACATCACGTGCAAACGAAAGTTACATTGCCGTGACAGGGCATTTCATAACAGAGCAATATGAATTAAAATCTATTCTTATGCAATGCTCAATTTTCGATGAGGCTCACACCAGCGCGAACATCCAAGATAAACTATTATCTATAACTAATGAATGGGGCTTGCGCTACAAAATAAACTTTGTGGTCTCTGATAATGCGGCCAATATACAAAAGGCGATTTCGGAAATCGGGTGGAAACACTATGGTTGCTATGGGCATTCGTTAAACCTTGTAGTACAAGACGCAATTAAAAAGATCGCCATTAATTTAGAAAAAATAAAAAAAATTGTGCGACATTTCAAAACAAGCAGTAGTGCTCTTGAAAAGTTATTAAAGGCACAGACTATAGAAAATCCCAATAACATTCCAAAAAGACTTATACAAGAAGTACCTACGCGGTGGAATTCCACATATTACATGATAAATCGATTTGTAGAACTGAAGGATTGTATCAGAGCCACAGTAGCAGTCATTGATAAAAATCTGCCGATTATCACAAACGAAGAATGGCAGCTGTTCGAAGAACTTAAAAAAATCTTAAAGCCATTCGATGACGCTACACGTTCTTTGAGTGGTGAGAAATATATGACTGGAAGCGCAGTAATAGTCATGACGAGATGCCTCTTAACAGCCTGCGAGAAACTATTGCTAGAAGACTTTTCCCCTGTTGCAATCACTGTTGTAAGAGATTTAAAGGAAGGATTGAAGACTCGTTTCGCTGGCGTCGAGAAAAGCCGCACATTTGCAATTTGCACATTTCTAGATCCGCGTTATAAAATGACTGTATTCAGTGACAAAAACGAAGCGCAAAATACAAAAAAGAGAGTGCAAGAAATGGTTATGGATATTATTTGCAGTGAAAGTTCTCATCAAGAACCAGTGGCATCCTCATCAAACCAGCAACCTTACGACCCTTTCTCACCATGGTCAATTTTATGTGATATTGTAGGCACGCAACACACGGTCGGCACTCCATTGTCTAGATCTCTAAAAGAAGTCGATACTTATTTAAGTGATGAAATGTTGCAGCTGTTCGATGAGCAAAGAAAATGGAATTGCCCCCTGAAATGGTGGAAAAATCATAGATTCACATACCCTCACCTAGCTAAACTGTACATGAGCTATGGTAATATTTTAGCGACATCAGTTCCTTGTGAACGCATTTTCAGTAAAACCGGACTTACCATTAACGAACGTCGAACGAGATTAACGTCAAAAAAAGTGGCACAATTAATGTTTTTGAACGTTAATTTACAAGACAATTAAACATTTGTAAATAACTGTGTAAATAATCTAGGCTTGTATATAGTACTTGTATATATTTGATTATGTATGTATATACAATGAAATTTTAAATGCGCCTGCGTTATTAAAAGGTTAACTTTAGTATTAATTGTTACTTAATTAACCAGCCAGTCCTAAGCCTGGATAAAGCATGAAGGAAATTTCATTGCAGTATAAAAAAATTAACACTAAAATCTCGATAGCAGTAATCTATTAAAGATAGTTATTATATCTTTTAATTGTTAAAATAAACAGTTAAAGAAATTAACAAATCAAATAAATAAAATTAATCATAATGAATAAAACTATCATATTCCAGTCCATTCAAAACAATCAACGATCGATTTCTTACCTTACCGCTTTATAATTTTATATTGAATTAGCCGTATTTATGCCATCTAGCGTCTTCTGTACGTACCACCTTAAGGGTTCATTAATTTTCGTTCGATAAAATGACTATAATAACTGTAGAATGGAGTAGATGGCGTCGGAAAATATTCTATAAAAACATCAATACATGCATTCATTTGATTTATTACATAAAAATTTAGGCTTGAGATGGCTAAAAATAACCATTGTAATAATTATTTGCTATAAAATCAAACTTATATTCAATATTTTATGCTGAACTTTATGGGTGAATTGATCATAATCATAATTAATTAAATAAATCGTTTGCCGTTAAATCTTTTCAAGTGATATTTTTATCAAACCGTGCGAAATGATTTACAAATAAATAAATTTAACCATTAACACCCTGTCTAATTCTATACGAAACGGTAACAAACAAGTTTTCTCGTGAAACGGACAATGTTTCATTCGCAACGTTTTTCAATTAAACACGTCGTGAAACACTCTATTGAAGCCGATATTAAAATAGAGTGTTTCAAAACCCTCTATTAAAATAGAGTGTTTCAAAAGCCGTTATTGATATTCGATAGATAGTTTCGTTTCGTTACTCAAAAAAGCCGCTACAACCCACCGCTACCATACGGCATACGTCACTTAATATTTTCATTCGAACTGTCAAAACTCACACTAAAACAGTCTAGGACATTAGCGTTCGAAAAACGGAACGTCAAGTTTGGTACTTAAGAAAAAATTTAAAATTATTATAATAGATAGATATTACGTTAGATCGACGTCGAAAAGGTTTTGTTTTAAGCGTGCAATTGTGTTAAAGTCTGATTCAAGAGAAAAACACCGCTATACCGCTGAGGCGGCCTTCTAACACTGCATAGGTAACGTACAGTACGATTTAAGATATTACGGATTACGGCAACCACTCGCCTGGCCGGTTTACGCGCGTACTAGACCACGGGCTCAGTACAACAATACAGATACAATGCCATAGCAATTACGGATACCGGGGACAATTACGGATTCATAATATTTTTTTTCTGTTTCGTCTGTTTAGAGGACGAATTCTTTTAAAGTATATGACTTTAACAGCGTCGTAAGATTAATAAAATATTTTAATAATTAAATATTATTATATTATTATTCATTATTATTAAGGCGGATATTTAAATATTTCTCTCATCTTGTTTGGCCCTACAAATTTAAAAATGGAAATGATAAATATACATAGATTAAATTAAAGCAAGTAGTAGTAATTAATAAAAGCCCAACAAGATGAAAGCCCTCGGCGGGGAAGAACAAACGGCCGAGGGTTATGGGGAAAGGGAAAGAAACCGGCCGACGATGCGGGCGGTATCGAGGAGCACCGCCTTCTGCATTTGAGCTTGGAGCAGTCCGTCACCGAGTCTCTAGTCGGTCCAGATGGCCCGAGAGGCTGACTGGGATTAGCCCATTCGCAGAAACAACTACAGATATAATTTCAGTCAGTAGCCCCCCCCCCCCCCCCATGTCGGTCACCTAGTGAACCTGATCCTGTATCGCACAGACAAAACCCTCGGTTTCCCCAAAGGGGTCACCGAAACGTAGCCAGTGAATGGAGGCAACTGTGTCTACTAAAGGCTCATGTAGAGCCTTGTAGAACCTCCCGTGGAGCTCCTTCTCCATCCATACGGTCTCCCAGTCGGAAATGCTCTGTACGCTCTCTCGCTGTAGGCTCTGTAAGCCTTTTATCACAAGAAATTACTTCCCTATAAAATGAATCATACGATCTCGTCAGAAAGTAATTACGTAGGCTGCACACTTCGCGATTATGCATGGTAAGCGCGCTTAAAAAGTCGCGCCCGCCATGTTTCTGCGGTAAGTACAGCCTCATAATCGACGATCTCGGGTGACGCATCCTATGTGACATCATAATAGTGCGGAAAAGTCCAGGGCGTTAAGTTCAGTTTGAGTCCACCTAAGTATTCCAAAGGTATATAATATGAGAACAGGCATGACGCAACCGTTACATGCGTGTGTCTTATTCACACCGGACAAAAGGCTGTTAAGGTGGAAGCTCCAAGGTGGCCCGAGAAATTCAAATTTTCTTACGTTAAGTATTGATGATTATAATTATTATAATTCTGTAAATACATACTCGTTACGCTCGCGAATCATATTTTGTTAAACATACAATCTGGCCCTGACCTGCAAATTCCAAAAAAACGTAAGAAAATTTGAATTTCGCGGGCCTCCCTGGAGCTTTCACCTTAAGTACTTTGGTCAAGCGTGCATAAAACACGTCGCAAACTGACTGTTTAATACCCACCTCATCGATATCGAGGTTCTGTGACATACCCATTACCCAGGCATCGGTATGTTTCAATCGGTATGTTACAATGACTAAAATATGACAAAGAAAATAATGCTATATCTAAATTAGTAAATTGGTTTAATGTTAATAATTTGCATTTAAATGGGACTAAAACGAAATGTATGAAATTCATGATAGTGACCGACCGAAGATTCGGTTTCGGTTTCGGTTTCGGCAAGTTTCGGCAAAAAATTTAGTTTCGGTAATAGTTTCGGTTTCGACAAAAAATCTGCCGAACCTTCGGAACGAAGGAAAAAATGCCGTCAAAGAGACTCCTAAGAACGATTGGGGTTTTTTTGTTTGCTTGAATTGAAAGTGCTTTTCTCAGTGGTTCCATCGGATGCAGCGATGTATTGATGTAAATGGACACTGTTTTGAAAATATATAATAAAACTAATAACTTGTTAGTTTGTTCAGTTTTTGATTAAGATAATTTACCACGTGCTCGGCGGTGAAGGATAAACATCGTGTGGAACCTGCATGTCTGAGAAATAAGAAAAAAAATCGAAGGCATGTGAAGTTCACCAACACGCATTGAGGCAGCGCGGCGGACATTTCCTGGCCCTAAAACCCTCTCAGAAATGAGGGGAGGCATGTGCCCAGCAGTGGGACGTATATAGGCTGTAACTTTTAACTTTAAAATAAATAAATATATTGCTACATGAATATTACGATAACTGCTTTTCATTAACATGCATTACCTGTATCTGTATATGTATAAAAATATACTAGATTTCAGTGTAAAATAAAAAACAAATGAACATATCTAAATAAGTTTCGGTTTAGGTTTCGGTTTCGGCCGAAATTGACACCCAGACCGAAGATTCGTTTTTGGTTTCGGTCGGACACTAATTCATGACTCCAAATGTCAAACATTTAAATAATAATGTAATATTAAATGGGGAGGTACTGAGTCTTGTCGATACTACCATTTTTCTTGAGTAACACTAGACACGAAACTTCAATGGAGCCCGCATATATCAAAATTAGCTAGCAGACTTAGTTTCTGCAGCATATACTGTAAAAGAGATTAGAAATCTTACCAGTGTTGAAACATTTAGACTTGCTTACTTCAGCTATGCTGTCGCATGGTATTTTGCTTTGGGGACATGCGGCTGACACTGAAATTACAAGTATTTGTTTTACAGAAGAGGGCCATAAGAGCAATCTATGATTTAAAATCTAAAGAGTCGCTCCGACAAAAATTTAAGGAAATTAATTAATATATTAACTTTGGCCTCTCAATGCATTTATGAAAATATAAATGTACGTACACAAAAATAAAAGTAGTTATACAAAAATAAGTGATATTCATTCCGTAAATACTAGGAACAGACACAAGCTATATAGTAGTACCAGTTACTTATACTCCACCGAGTCAGTAATTCATTCTAGCGGCGATGTATACGGTATTATAACAAAATCCCAAAAAAAAATTTGACCTGCTCAAAGTTTTACTAAAAAACAGTTTTACAAAAACTTTACTAAACAAAGTTTGTATGAAAAGGGTTATTATAATAAGTAAGGAATTTATGGATGATAATAACCCCTGGGAATGAGATGATCGCTACCAAGCTATTTCTAATTTTTTTTATATGGTTAATTGTGTAATATATATTATTGTAGACTATTATTTATAAAAAAAGTCCCGCTGGGTTTTTTACTGGTTCTTCCTAGGACCAAGGTTCTTTTTTTCAAACCAGTGGTAACTGGTAATCAAAGAAAAGAGTGACTTTCATTTTCATTTATAACCTAAGTATATTGAATAAAAAAGTTTCTATTTCTGTTTCTATTACGGCCTCGAAAAGGGCATAGGCATAGGTAAAGTCTATGCCGTCAGAGTTAGCAACCCTTCCCCTTTCAAGATGGAGGACCGAACATTTATCCTTCCACAGCTCCATTCTAATAGAATTACTAAAATCACAAGTGATGTTTAGCAATTCCATAACATGGGAGCGGCTGGAGGCGAATAATATGAGATCATTCCAATAGAAAAGGTGGGTTACTTTTGTCCCTCCTTTCCGAAGCTGATGTCTCCTCCCGGAGTCAGGTAAGGTACTGAGAAGATTCAGGGAGAGACAAAACTAGAAGCTTTTTAGAGGCCAATTTGGCCTTCTCTTCCAAATGACCACGAAACTGCACGTCACTCGATATGTCGACTTCGAGGATTCCGATACTGGCTGAGGCAAGAAGGGGAGTGCCTTGAAACTGAGGAGATACGACAAAGGGGTTCTTTTTAGAGGTAAACGCGCGAAGTTGTGTCTTCTGAGGATTAAACTGGAGTAGATTTAGTCGCCCCCAATCCGAGACTTTGTTCAGCAAATACTCGACTCGACACAAGTTTGTGGTATCCTTGTCTTTAGGAAACAAATGAGTGATCCCAGTAGTGAAGAGGCTCGGGAGCGACTTCTGGTCAAGAGCCTCTTGGAATTGTCGGACAAGCACAGCGTGACATACCACGAAGCCAAAGGGGTTCGTGGTATGGCTAAAGAGGCAGTAGTGGTGCAGCCCGTCAGGTCCCGGACTTTTCCTGTTCGGGGCTTTACGGACTGCCTCAGCTACATCGTCCGACGTAATGATGATGGGGTTCGTGGGCGTAATAGATGCACACTGACTTGCCACAACTTCCATCCAAGGGCCCTCACTGTGGTTAACGGACTCCGACCACAGGCTTCGCCAGAAGGCGACAGTATCGGCCTGATTTAGCTCTTGGCGAGTTCCACATACCGATGGTTGCTCCAGTAGTTTGTAGTCTCTTCTGATCACTCTGGAAGAGCGATGCTGGTTGAACCGCTTTGACCTCTCGGTATATCACCTAATCCGCTTCCCCGAGGTGAGGTCGCTTCAGGTCTTTTATCCGTTCCGTTAGTTTCTGCATGACAGAGACAAACTGATATTTGTCACAACAAACGCCATCTAACGGTGCGCACAACTCTCGGCCTATTATTACCCGAACCGAAGCTTGTCAGTCTGCCGATAAGGGCTTTTGCCCTTGCGATACGTTCCTCAACTCTTTTTCTCCAGGCTTCGATGGCACTACTTTGTCCAGTATCAGCGCATCCAGCCGTGGAAAGCGTAGCGCCAATGATACGACAGACTGCTAGTGTGGCGCCAAAAAGAAATTCCGTCTTGCAAAGAACCTGGCTGGCTTCCAAATAGGTCACCACCATTGGGTTTAGAGCCCTCACGACAGCCCGATTCCGCTTGCTTAGGGGTATGCGGGGAAGTCGTGGTCGATTTTCGTAAAGCGCATTGCTCGTTTCCGTAATCGCCTCTTTCAATGTGACTATTTCGTTATCGTATATCGTGAATGAACCTGGGTTGCTCTGCAAATTGTGGCGCCGCATTTCCAGTCGTAGCATTTTCATCCGATGAAGGAACAGCCTCACGTCGTCGTAGCTGTTCGAATTCCTTGCTATTAATATTTATCGTATATCTATTATCGTCACTGCGCTGCTAGCGATACGTATTGCCAGCAACGCATGTCAAAAGTTCGTTGTGGTAAAAAAAATACCTACTTTTTAAATTTGGCACATAATTAGCACCTAAAAAGCCCCTAATATTGGCTTTTTATAAATGCAAATTCCTGACTGGCGTTGCTGGCGATACACAACTGCGTACTCCACCAGTGGCGGGTGCCGATTGCTGGGTCTGAGAAGACATTGCCGACACCAAGTCACCTGGTGGGTATGATGGATGCGAGGGGCTGCTGGGTGGTCGTACAGCATCAAATCTCATGAAAATCCAATCCAATCTTTCCAATTCTCCTAAAAAAAGGTATCATCTGTAGAACTCAAAATAATAATTATTATAATTTTTTTTAATTTATTACTAGGGGTATATTTACAATAAAAATTAAATTATTCTATTTTATAAATATCGGTCTTTAGAGAGTAATTAACTGTACAACCTATTTAAATGTTAAAATGTTAAAATGTTACTTTGAATTAATTGTTACTTTGAAGAAGTCCCGCTCAGTTTCTTGTTGCTTTTTCCTCTGCGTCTCTGAGTTGGAGGTTTCTTCTGAACCAGTGATAAAAGTAAAATAAATGACTTTGAAAAAGTATAATTATAACCTACATATAATTTCTATTTTATTAATTTTGTTTGACAGCCAAAGCAGGCGTTTTGCTGCGACGCTGCGGTCCGCGGGTTCTAAGCTCGCACCGAATATCCAACACAAATTGGTTCGAATCTAGATGTTTATTATTGTTTGTATTAGTTATATCATAATGTTAATGTTAACAGAGGGTAGTAAATGGGCAGCACCTTCTGATAATAGGAAAATAACAGTAAAAAAAACTGCGTTTTAACGCAAGAGACTAGCAGCTAGCCGACTTCATTTAGAAAGAGGGACTCTTTACGATGAACTAGCTCTTTCTCCAGAAGTGGCCCCACAGAAAGTGGACCTGGTCGAGCCCCGACGGTTCGACAAAAAATTAAATTGATTTTTTTATAACGACCAGATGGCAACTGTTCGGTGATATACTCAGTGATCGCGAGGGTGAAAACTGGCAGCAATCACCGAACGGTAAGAGGCACATTGAACCTAAACGCTAAGTTGGAAAGGTCACGTCTAATGAAATCAATGCTTCGTCACCTTGTGCTCTAATCCAAAGCCTCGAAAATTTTCAGCTCGAGTTCAAAATAGTTTTCAGTGCTTAGGAGACTACAATGCGGTGGACTATATGAATGAGAAGCTCGTGGAGACTGTCGGAGCTAAGTTTTGCAAGACCCGTAGCAAAAGAACACAAAAACTCTCCGATCACACTTTTACACTCACGGCTGTTAGACGGGGAATGAAGCTGTAGTCTTCAGCATATTTGACAGCATACAGGCAACTAAACATACAGATCTCCAAATGCCCGCGGCGGGACTGACGCTACTTCAAAACAGCTCGTATTGAAAAAGCGATCGAATGGAAACAGGACTCCAGTCTTTGCCAGAGATCTGTCTGCCAGAAAAAAACCCAACGATCAAAGCTGAAAACCGAATGTGACAGCATCGTTTCCGGCCACCAGAGATTTTGGGTAAGATTGAGAGGTTCTATGGGTAGCTGTACAGTGTACCTACACGTCACAAGTGTGAGTAATGATGCAAGAGCAAGTCTTATCCGACGCTATTCCCATGATATCCCGGACGTAAATCTGACCGAAATTAGACTGGCTCTCTAGCAGCTTAAAAACACCAAGGCCCTGGGCGAAGATGGAATTACAGCGGAGCTTCTGAAAACAGTACTTACAACAGCACTAAGACTTCAATCCTTTCGAAGCTATTTAATTCCGTCCTCCATGATGGCACTACTCCGCAGGCGTGGAGCAGATGTGTGGTGATCTTGTTCTTTAACAAAGGCAAAAATGCTCGCTTGGAGAACTACAGGACGATTTCCCTTCTGAGCCGCGTCTACGTGCTGTTTTCGAGAATCATTACGAATCGTCTCGCACGCAGATTCGACAACTTTCAGCCTGTGTTGACTGTCGGTATACCGAAGTGTTAAAGTGTTTGTACAGTAGTAGATCACTCACCTTCGATGTGCCAACGATATCGTCCTTATGGCAGAATTGCTGAAGGACCTAACCACTATGCTCAATGACCTCGATACTGCCTTCCAAAGGATAGATCTTCCCCTGTAGTGGCGGGTAAGAATACCCACTTCCCCATATTTTCCCTTGGGCATCGTAAGAGGCGACAGAAGGAAACTGAGGCAGATGGGCAGCAACATCTTTCTGATAACAGCAAAACAACAATAAAAAATTGCAGTTGCCAACCCGGTCGCCAAGTGTGGCATCTATGGCAATATCCATGCATAAGGTCACGAAGAGACGGCCCCTAGTCCCCGACGGCCCCGCTATTCCTGGCTACGGTGGTGACCATCGTAACGGCGGGGCAGGGCGTGCTAAGAATCTCCGGTGGAAGTTCGGTAACCACCTAAGACGACTCGACCTGGCAACATATATCGCACGCACCCTGAGGACTGACGACAAGATTCTGGAGCTGGAAGAAGTGATAGACAAGTTGCGCTGGAATATTATAGAATTATCCGAGGTCCGAAGAGAGGGAGGACACGGTAATCCACGAATCCGGCAACTTGTTCTATCACCGGGAGGGTGACCATCTGTCCCAAGGAGGTGTCGGATTTATCGTCCACAAGTCTCTCGTTAACAACGTTGAAAACATTGAGTGTGTCAACGAGGGTTGCGTACCCAAGGGCGGATTCAGGATTTATTTCTGGGAGGGGCACATGGGCCATGGGTCAAGTATCCCACATAGTGTTTTACTGTGCTGTTTTATGGATCAATTCTTAAAAACAACTATAAAAAATATTTATAATAAAGATTAAATAATAAGAAATTATATGTCTATTAAAGATAACTTTCTTTTATGTTTTCTGTTGAAGATATCAAGTACTTCTTCAGCGTTTATCTTCGTAGCAATCTCTTTCTTCCCTTTCTTTATGAATATGCATTAAGCCCAGTCCATTTAAACAATCTTC
Source organism: Parnassius glacialis (assembly GCA_033319125.1). NCBI lineage: Eukaryota > Metazoa > Arthropoda > Insecta > Lepidoptera > Papilionidae > Parnassius > Parnassius glacialis. The sequence goes on along the minus strand of JAVANC010000002.1, from coordinate 11,091,410 downwards.
TTTCATACTGCTGCGAAGATATGCCGGCGTAAGTTGAAAAAAATTGCTCGGCAGTGCTGGTTGTCACATGAAACGTGCACAATAATTTACACAATTGCTCTTTTATAGGCATCTGCTGTAGGTGAATACTACAAACGAACGCACCACCTCTTGGTTTGCCCGTTTCAGTTTGGAAATTTTGACTTGAAAAGTGAACCACCATGGTTGTTCGAAAACTTTGGTCGACAATGACGAATAAAAGGCGATTGTGGAAGCTGATGATACTCAATCTACGGCTGAATCAGCAGCAGCTTTCGACGTTAGCATCAAAACAATAGATCCTTTTGCATCAAATTGGCAAGGTAAAAAAGCTTGACAAATGGATGCACCACGAACTCAATGATCGCCAGGGACACAAATAAAGTAATTTTTGACGACATTGTTACCTGCGACAAAAAAATGGATTCTGTCTGCAACACTCAACAAGTTGGTTGCATCCTGATTCAGCACTTAAACAATGCCCTAAACGAAAACTTACTTACCCCTATAAAAGTGATGGCCACTGTCTGGTGGTCTACATCATCATCACAGCTTCTTACCAAACGGGATGAGCATTACTGCAGATGTGTACTGTGAATAACTGACCACAATGATGGAGAAACTCGCAAATCTGCTACCACCTTTGGGCAACAACTCGTCACCGCTGGTGCAGCAAAACAACGCGCAACTTCATACTGCACAAATAGATAAGTCTCCAAGTTCGCCGTACACACCAGACCTTGCAACTTGAACTTTGCAACTACTATTTCCAGAATTTGGATAACTTTTGGCGGGAAAAAACTTCAATACCTACCCGAGAAGTAGTACAAAATGCCTTTGAAGAATTTGTTGCCTCCCGTCCAACTGATTTATTCAAGAAGGGAATCAATAAAGTGCCACTACGTTGACAAAGATGCATCGATTGCACGGGTACTTTGATTAATACAAAATAAAACATGTAGAAAAAAAATCACATAAAGAATGGCAATGTTATAGGTAAAGACCCTAATATTTGGATTTTTCTTTGGCCCCTGAGCTTTTCTTTTCTTCTCTGAGAAGATGAATTTGTTTAACTGACTTACAAATTATTGTTGGGTACGTTGCATGTTGTACTGATAGTTGAGTCGGTGGCTTGTGCAATGGGTTAAAAAAGCTAGTCTTGAATGTTGGTTATATGCGCCATTTATTTTACCACTCATGTTAGCTCCTTCATCATAAGCTTCTTCACATTGTTTAATAAACGTTTCACACACGTTTTTTCTGTAGATGTTACTTGTGTGATACATATATAAAACAAATGTTATTGAAGCGCTCTCATATTAATCTCCCAGCTCTTTGTATTCTTTGAACCGTCGGGGACGGGGGGGGGGGGGTACACGTGCCCCTGTGCCCCCTACTGGATCCGCCCTTGTGCGTACCTTATCCCCAGAATTATCAAACGGCATTCGCTGAAGGTCATACAGGTTTACGCACCAACCTCGGCACTTCCTGATGAGAAGGTAGAGGAAATGTATGAGGATAAGTATATCTAGAGCCATGCATTCCTCCAAAACCCACTATACAGTGTTAATGGCTAACTTCAACGCAAAAGTAGGCACAAGAGAGAACGGTGAGCTGAAAGTAGGGAAATTGAATACGACAACGGAACCCAAGGTTCCAGCAGCTGGCCGACTTCATGGAGAAAGAGGCTCTTTATGATTTTTTTTTATGATAAGGGTGACAAACGAGCACACAGTCCACCTGATGGTAAGTGGTTGCTGCGGCCCATAGACATCTACATCTATCCTCTGTTACAAATCAAAATGTAGATGCGTTGTCACCCGTGAGGACTAAGATGGAATGCCTCATTTCCAGTAAAAAGGGCCTCCGGCCACCTGCACTCACCAAGCGACACGCAGAGGTAAACCTCTACTTCACGCTGGTTTTCTGTGAGGTCGTGGTACCACCCCGGTTTGAGCCCGCCCATCCGTGCGACATCAAAAACTGCCGCGCATTTTTAACCACTGTTAAAAATGTTCTTTCTTCCAGAATCAGTATCACAGGAAGTGGACGAGCCCCGACGGTTTGACAAAAAGGATAATGACTTCATTATGACGACAACTGTTCAGTGATGTTTCACCCTCGCGCAATTCACACTGAACGCGCGATGCATACTGAACCTAAATGTTAAGTAAGTCAACGCTCCGTCCCCCTCGTGCTCTGAATCAAAGTCCAGAAACCTTTTCAGCTCAAGTTACTAAACCGTTTTCTGTGCCTAAAAGATTGCATTGCAGTGGACAATATGAATGACAAGCTCGTGGAAACTGTCCATGCACTCGGAGCTAAGTTCTGCAAGACCCGCCGCAGAAGACCACAAAACTCTCCGATCACACTTTTAATCTCATGGATGTTAGACGGGAAATGAAGATGCAGTTTTCGGCAGATTTGACAGCATATAGGCAACTGAACAGACAGATCTCCAAAAGCATGCGGCGGGACTTACGCAACTTCAATACAGCTCGTATATAAGAAGCGATCGAGCGAAACCATGGCTCCAAAGTCTTTGCCAGAGATATGTCTGACAGAAAGAGCCAACTGTCGAAGCTGACACCTGAGATTTTGAGTGAGATTGAGAGGTTCTATGGGCAGCTGTACACATCATCGTTGGAGCCACACGCAAGTGTGAGTAACGATCGAAGAGCAAGTCTTATCCGACGCTACTCCGATGATATTCCGGGCGTCAGCCTGAGCGAGATTGGATTTGAGCGAGTCTGGATTGATTCTCCAGCACCTTAAAAACGGCACATCCCCAGGTGAGGATGGATAACAACGGAGATTCTCAAAGCGGGTGGAAAACTCAGAAGAAGCTCTCTAATTCCGTCCTCAATGGTAGCACTACACCGGAGCCGTGGAGCAGAAGTGCGGTGTGTAGCTCGTAGAACTGACAACTGATGTGGGAAATAAGGTTCTCGGATGGCAGCCTCGTACCGGCTGACAAGTGCAGGGCGTCCCCCTACTAGATGGAGTGACGAACTGGTAAGACATGGATGAAGGTGGCTCAGGACCGTTCTTTGTGGCATTACTTGGGGGAGACCTATGTTCAGCAGTGGACTTGTGAAGGGCTGTAATGAAGATGATGATGATGATGAATTTGGGATATATTATAGCAAATAAATTCTATATAAACAGCGACACTTGTCAATAATAAGTTCCTTTGTACTAATATTTTAACAAGTGGTATAATTTTTTTTTTACAACCGACTTCAATATAAATAAAATGAGAACACCATCAATGTAATCGAAGTCAATTAAATACGCATTATTAAGGATAACTCAAAAACTACTGGTGAAATCTTGAAATCTCTGAATCAAAAAGACCACATGAGAAGCACCAGCTTTCAAATAAAAAAGAATCATTAAAATCGGTTCACCTAGAAGAAATTTCTGAGGTAACAAACATAAAAAAAATAGTCAAATTGAGAACCTCCTCTTTTTTGAAGTCGTTTGAAAATAGTCCAGTTTTACAGTCGTCGTTAATAATTGGTTCCTTTCTACTAAAATTTAAAAGAGTGTATGTAGTTTCACAGCGCGTGCAGCCTGCGACACTAGAGTTGCACTTTTATTTGTATGAAACAAACTCGCGAGCGGGATCACGGGGATAACTGACGTGCAAAGCCGTTATCTGCGCCACGTGTAGCGGGCATCTCGCATGACGTGGCTGTATTCTTGAATTATGAAGAAAGACATGCGTATTAACGCATTAAAGCAGTGGACGTTTCTAGTATTAATACTACACATTTTGGTAATAAAACAATAACAAGTCAATTCATATGATTTATTTACATAACAAAACATACAAACAAACATTTAATGGCATCTAATTACACTTATACACTTGATATTACAAAGGTTGTAGATTATGTAACTCTGGTTTAGTGCGAATGGTAATGTGTAAAAAATTGTTAATCTTTCTGGCTGTAAATTATTGCCAAGAATCTTAAAGTTACAGCATTAGACACAAATCCCCTCCCCAATTTAAGAGGGTAGAGAATAAAGCGTAGAAACTTTGGAAAATATCTTCCTATGAGGCCATTTATGGGGGCGGCAATCACGGAGCAAATACATAGAGGAGGCGGCCTAAGCAACTGTGCACTGTTAATCTAACTACGTCATCACAGTGGGCGTGGCTTTAACGTTAGTATTCTGTCAGCGTTCGTCCAGTGCGCTTATGTATCGAAAATAGCAAATCGGTGTATTTTCATAGTATTAAGAAGAAAAGGATGAAGTGTTTGTTGTGTTTTATCATGTAAAAACTACTCAGATAGACGCTCTGATGCTATGGATGGCATCACAATTCATTTGTAAGTAATTTTTTACCTAATTTATTAAAATAGTTCTAGAAAAATATCTGCGTCGGCTTTCATATATAATTAAATATATTCAATACTAGATGGCGACACTTTGTTTCATGGGAACTAAAAATATAAAGGTACGTAGAGCTCAGTATTGGTACAATAAACATACGATGGTTCTGAAATTTATTTTGCATTCAGTCTTAAAGAAATTTTAATCGCCAAAAAATTATTTTTGTTTTTATAATCAATTTGTGAACAAGCCGCCATCTACCGTCAAGATAACTAAACTACATTACAATATCGATATGGAACGATGCGAGTAGTTTTACTATTTATCGATAGACGGAAATAGTTAAGTGGGCGGGGCTTAACACCCCCTCACCCCGCAAATTGTCACGCGTTGTAACATAGTGAAATCTAATTACAACACCTCCACTTTGTATTTGCTCCATTGGGCATTACACGTCGTCACTCATCGCGAGAAACAATAACTTCGAAATTTGAAAATAGATTCAAAGCCACAAACAAGGCATCTGCGCTAAAAATTGAAAGGTAACCGTGTAGTGGCGGTGTAAAAATATCCACTACCCCCTTACGGCGCTTACGACACTCCCAGGACCATATTCAAATTGACATGAGTCGACACTCATGTCAATTTGAATATTTTTGAGCTGCTGAAACAAATTTTTCTACAAGTCATTAAAGTACGTCGTAGTTCTCTTGCAGTTATTAAAAAGTAAAAAACTAAACGGAAAACCGATAAAGTATTTACTACTCAATTGCTACGGATATCATATTCATTCAGCAACTTCGCCAGTAATGAGTTTCCTTTTCTTCTTATAGTATTCAATTCTTTCTTCCAAGCTCGCTGTAAAAGAAACAAATGAATGGACAGGGGTTAATAATCTGCATTTATTTGTAAATATAAGCAATGTTGAAAATTTTTAAATTTTTACACGGTAGAGTGACGATAATGCGAAAAGTATTATGGCTACAACACGTATTGATCGGCTCGATTGGGGAAAGGACGCTAACACAGAATACCAGCGTGAAATAGCAGCATAACTCTGCTTTATTTAGTATGGTGAATGACGAAAACTGGCGACCCTTGTACTCTAACAGGTACATCTGCATTTTGATTCAGGATGGCTGTAAGTATCTATGAGCCACGGGTTCACATCGAGTGAACTGTGCGCCCGTCTGTCACCATTCATCGTCATCATTCTAACCCTCAGCTGAGCATCGGCCTCCCCCAAGGAATGCCACAAAACCCCATGTCTGTGCCAACTGAGCCACCTGTACGGTTGCCGCAGCCTTTTTTATCAACAACTGTGGGACGATATGGGACAGAAGTATATTCTTACACCGCTACTAAGCGGTTGTCACCCTTGGTTCTACAAAAAATAATCTCATCTTCATAATGTAAGAATATCCTAGTAATGCCCCGTAGTGTCGTAAGAGCCGACAGAGGGAAACTGAAGCAGGAGAAGGCCAGCAGCATACTCCTAACAACAACTCAAAATTACAAAAAACTGCGTTTGCCAACCCGCCTACCAAGCGTGGCAATTATAGCAAAAGCTCTCCTATGAGGCAATATTTTTTTTGAATGGATTGGTAAATGAATAGATGAAACCTAGGTCTAACCACCCTTTCGATTTAGTCGTCACATATGTACGTATATTTTTTGGGGCTAGACAGACACGTGACTCCCTATGTTCGTTTTCTAAGCGGTTTATTTTCTTTAACACACCGGTCTATCTGGTTGGACGGTCTGGTTGTGTAGCATTCAGTAAATAGCAGCAATCTTTACAATCCTTCCCAAGTCCACTGCTGAACATAGGCCTCCCTCAAGGAATGCCACAAAGCACGATCCCGAGCCACCTGCATCCATCGACTTCCTGCATGTCTTAGTCGGTCGTCACATCAGTGGTAGCCGCCCCACACTTCGCCTACCGGTACGAGGCTGCCACTCGAGAACCTTTCTTCCTCATTGGTTTACATTCATATTTAAGTCGAATGTTAAAATAAAACTTCTATAATATATTTAATTATTAATTATTATTAAATGATTGTAATTAGCAAAAGTAATATACTTATATGAAAAATAAAGTTGTCATTATGTACTCCGTGTCCCCGCTTTTTATTTCCCCATCAAAACATTTTATAAAATATATAAATATAAATAGGTATATACTTAGTTTAGTAAGTATCTACCTATTTATATTAACAATATGTTAAAAAAGAAATTCTGGGGAAACTGTCCATGGTAGTAAATATTTATCTCCAAAGATCTTAGCTTGAAAATACAACTTTCCGATCTGATTCTTGGGGAGTTTTTTAACTTTATCGGTAGTCACCTGGGATTTTATACATTTGAATAAAAATCCAACAAAAGGCAGGTGGAATCAGCTTATTCCCAGGAACATGTTATATGAATATTTATTAATTATTTTAGAACTACCATGTTAAAAATTTAGTTAATATTTGAAGCTATTTATTTTCGTGTACTAAAAAATATTTTAAATCTTTTTATCGCTTCCTTAATAATCATTTTTCGATAGTCCTCGTAAGAAAAATGTACATCACTAGCTAACGTACACAACGACAAATCAAAATTAGTCACCTCACGCGTTTTCGGGCTGTCAGGTTGTCTATACGTCGTATATTCTAAATCTATGTTTGCAGCATAAATTTGCTTTGTCACTCTTTTCTCATTAATTCTTTATATGTGTTCAAACATAAATACAAACTATACTTACAACACGTTTCTCGTTTTAACAGGGGAGTGTAGACTTTAGGTTTAACGCCTTGAAGTAAGCAGTCAGTATATGCCATCACACCATCTATTTTGTCATTTGTATTCACTTTGTTTTTATCTTTAAGTTTGACGTATTCTCCTTCTAAGTGTTGAATAGTGTCCCGTATCATAGTTGTTCTGAAACAAACGAAATATTTAACTTATTTTTGCAATAAAATAACTTTATCATTATCATCAGAACTGCTTATCAGTATTTCATTGCTAAACATGGGCCTCTCCCATAGATTGGCTCATAGGGGGCATCTTTTCCATTATTATCACGCTTGGCAGCCGGGTTGGCAACCGCTGTATTTCATTTTTTGAGTTGTTATCAGGAAGAAGCTGCAACCCATATTCTGTTTCACTTCCCTCTGTCACCTCTTACAACACCTACGGAATGATATGGAGTAGTACACAGTTACTACACGGCCCACTATAAAAATGTTTTTTTTACAGGATAAGGGTGACAAACGAGCACACAGTCCACCTGATGGTAAGTGGTTGCTGCGTCCCATAGACATCTACATTTATCCTCTATTAAAAATCAAGATGCAGATGCGTTGTCACCCGTGAGGACTAAGATGAAATGCCTCATTTCTAGTAAAAAGGGTCTCCGGTTCTCTACACTCACCATACGAAACACAGCAGCCTAAAGCTGCTATTTTACGCTGGTATTCTGTGAGAGCGTGGTCCTTCTCCAATCGAGCCGATCCATTCGTGCTACAACTATACTACTAATATAGCTGCACCATGGCTCTACTACGTAAAAAAACGTGGTATGTTTCACTTCTCTCTGTCGCCTCTTACAACACCTACGGGATATGTAGTACGCAGTTACTACACGGCCCAATATAAAATTAAAAATTATATATAAGTTCTATATCATACCGTATACTGGTTGAGGCCAGGAAAAGTTTGAATTTAAAAACTAAAATGTGGTTAAATTTAAAATGTCTTTATGATTGTGGCCCGTTCATCTGTCGCGCCCATTGTGGGCATTCCGACAGACCGTATTTCCGGCGGTGTAATGTTTTACTTAATTATGGTTTTCTTCACTAACATATGGGATTAATAAGATGGGTTATACAAAAAAAATATTATAAAAACCTTTTCCTCGCCTACGTTGATATTTACAATCAACACCTAAGTTTATATTTACAATAACAGTAGTGCTAAAACTAAAAGCGAAGTAATAAGCTCGCTTCAATATGAAGGTACCCAATTTTCGTATAATAAAGAGGGTATAATCAAAATATTAGACATCTTATAATGTCGTTATTGCATTTTTTTAAAGGGTGTTGTGTAGTGTATAATATAAAATAGTATTCATATTTCAAGCTTTCATATATTTTTTAATAAATATCTTGTAGTAATTTCTATTCAGTTATCTTTTTTATCTACACCTAAGTAAGCATAGTGCACAAATCTACACCTAAGTGCCGTGTAGTGGCAGTTAAGAATATCCACTACCCCATATCTTCCCGTGGGTGTCGTAAAAGGCGACAAAGGGAAACAGGCAGGAGATGGGCAGCAGCATCTTCCTGGTAACAGCAAAAATTAGAATAAAAAAACTGCGGTTGCCAACCCGCTCGCCAAGCGTGGCAACTATGGCAATATACCCCCCTTGACCAATGACAATAATAAACGGCCCCCAGTCTCCGGCGGCCCCGCTATTCCTGGCTACGGTGGCGACCATGGTAACAGCGGGGCTGGGGGTGTTAAGAATCTCCGGTGGAGGTTCGGTTGCCACCTAAGACGACTCGACCTGGCAACGTACAACGCGCGCACCCTGAGGACTGACGAGAAGATCGTGGAGCTGGAAGAAGAGATAGACAAGTTACGCTGGCATATTATAGGATTATCCGAAGTCCGAAGAGAGGGGAGGACACGGTAATCCTCGAATCTGGCAACTTGCTCTATCACCGGGAGGGCGACCATTTGTCCCAAGGAGGTGTCGGATTTATCGTCCACAAGTCTCTCGTTAACAACGTAGTAAAGATTGAGAGTGTGTCGACGAGGGTTGTGTACCTTATACTCAGAATCACCAAATGGTATTCGCTGAAGGTCATACAGGTTTACGCACCAACCTCAGCACACCCCGATGAGGAGGTGGAGGAAATGTATGAGGATATCTCTAGAGCCATGCATTCCTTCAAAACCCACTATACGGTGTTAATGGGAGACTTCAACGCAAAACTAGGCACAAGAGAGAACGGGGAGCTGAAGGTAGGGAAATTCGGAATAGGGCAACGGAACCCAAGGGGCCAGCAGCTGGCCGACTTCATGGAGAAAGAGGGACTCTTTATGATGAACTCTTTCTTCCAGAAGCGGCCCCACAGAAAGTGGACCTGGTCGAGCCCCGACGGATCGACATAAAATGAGATTGACTTCATTATGACGACCAGACGACAACTGTTCAGTGATGTCTCCGTGATCGCGAGGGTAAAAACTGGTAGCGATCACCGAATGGTTAGAGGCACACTGAACCTAAACGTTAAGTTGGAGAGGTCTCGGAAGTCAACGCTCCGTCCCCCTTGTACTCTGTTCCAAATTCCCGAAACCTTTCAGCTCGAGTTACGAAACCGTTTTCAGTGCCTAGAAGACAGCAATGAAGTGGACGATATGAATGACAAGCTCGTGGAAACTGTCCATGCAGTCGGCGCTATGTTCTGCAAGACCTGCCGCAGACGAACACAAAAACTCTCCGATCACACTCTCAATCTCATGGCAGTTAAACGGGAGATCAAGCTACATTCTTCAACAGATTTGACAGCATACAGGCAACTGAACAGACAGATCTCCAAATGCATGCGGCGGGACTTACGCAACTTGAATACAGCTTGTATTGAAGAAGCGATCGATCAGAACCAAGGCTCCAAAGTCTTAGCCAGAGATCTGTCTGCCAGAAAGAGCCAACTGTCAAAGGTGAAGACCGAGTGTGGCAGTATCGTTTCCGGGGCACCTGAGATTTTGAGTGAGATTGAGAGGTTCTATGGGCAGCTGTACACGTCATCGTTGGAGCCACACGCAAATGTGAGTAACGATCCAAGAGCGAGTCTTATCCGACACTATTCCGAAGATATCCCGGACGTAAGTCTGAGCGAGATTAGAATGGCTCTGCAGCACCTCAAAAACGACAGGGCCCCAGGCGAGGATGGAATTACAGCGGAGCTTCTGAAAGCGGGTGAAAGACCGGTACTTGAAGTCCTTCAGAAGCTCTTTAATTCCGTCCTCCATGGTGGTATTACACCGGAGGCGTGGGGCAGAAGTGCGGTGGTGTTGTTCTTCAAGAAAGGTGACAACGCTCTCTTGAAGAACTACAGACCGATTTCTCTTCTGAGCCGCGTTTACGTGCTGTTTTCGAGAGTCATTACGAATCGTCTCGCGCGCAGCCTTGACGACTTCCAGCCTCCCGAACAAGCCGGTTTCCGAAAGGGCTTTAGCACCATAGACCACATACATACCATTCGGCAAATTGTACGGAAGTCCGAGGAGTACAATTTGCCACTATGTCTGGCGTATGTGGACTATGAGAAAGCCTTTGATTCCGTCGAAATTTGGGCGGTGCTGCAGTCCCTTCAGCGATGCCAAGTTGACTGTCGGTATATCGAAGTGCTGAAGTGTTTGTACAGTAGAGCAACGATGGCTATCCAAGTACAGAACCAGAGTACGAAACCTATCCAATTGCAGAGAGGTGTAAGACAGGGTGATGTTATATCCCCGAAACTCTTCACCGCTGCATTGGAAGACGTTTTCAAGCTTCTGGACTGGAAAGGATACGGTATTAACATCAATGGCGAGTACATCACTCACCTTCGATTTGCCGACGATATAGTCGACGTTATGGCAGAATCGCTGGAGGACCTAAGCACTATGCTCAATGACCTCAATAGTGTCTCCCAACGGATAGGTCTTAAGATGAACATGGACAAAACAAAGATTATGTTTAATGTCCATGTCACACCTATGCCGGTAGTTGTTGGGAGCACTAAGCTCGAAGTTGTTGACGAGTATGTTTACCTGGGACAAATAGTCCGACTAGGTAAGTCCAACTTCGACCGAGAGGTCAATCGACGGATTCAACTCGGCTGGGCAACGTTCGGGAAACTACGACACATCTTTTCGTCAGACATACCTCGAAAACTTAAAACGAAATTGTACAACCAGTGCGTGTTGCCAGTGATGACTTACGGATCTGAGACGTGGTCCTTCACTGCTGGCCGTATGAGGAAGCTCAAGGTCGCTCAGTTAGCTACGGAGAGGGCTATGCTCGGGGTTTCTCTGCGTGATAAACTTAGAAATGAGTATATCCGCAGTAGAACCAGAGTAACCGACATAGCCCAACGGATTAGTAAGCTGAAGCGGCAGTGGGCCGGCCATATAGCTCGAAGAACCGACAACCGATAGGGAAGAAAGGTTCTGGAGTGGCAGCCTCGTACCGGTAGGCGAAGTGTAGGGCGACCCCCCACGAGATCGAGTGACGACCTGGTAAGACATGCAGGAAGTCGATGGATGCAGGTGGCTCAGGACCGTGCTTTGTGGCATTCCTTGGGGGAGGCCTATGTTAAGCAGTGGACTTATGAAAAGCTGTAATGATGATGAATGATAATGATGAAGTAATCAAATCCCAAACTATATAATATCTGATTATTGATTGGTTGATTGGGTTTATCTACTTGTGTGGATAAAGCAAAAGTTAGACTAGACAAATCAAATTATGGTATCGATGCAATTCACAAGCAGAACCGGATGAAGCTAAAGGAAAAAAGCAACTAAAACCGCGTGGTAGTGGTCAAATAAGTTATTAAGTGATTTTGGCTGTGGTCTAGAACTATCATAAAGAAGCTCCTATTGCTATATTGTTTAATTTATCCCTTGTCGCTAGATTACCGTAATAGTGCTTTATCATTAGCCCCTAAGCTATCAAAAGTCCACTGTTGAACATGGGCCTCTTACACAGATTACTTCACAGGGGAGATTTTGCCATAGTTGCCATTCTTGCAGGTGGTTTAGCAATAGCAGTGTTTTTAGGGTTCCGTAGTTACACAACAAGGAACCCCTTATAGTTTCGCCATGTCCGTCTGTCCGCGGTTTTACTCAGAGACCCTAGGTGTTACAAATCTGTAATTTGGCATAGTTGTAGACATTAATCACGCCTAGAAAACTCTGAAATAAAATCTTAACAAACATTTTTATTTTGGGTACTTCCCATACAAGTAAATGGAGGATGATTTTTTTTACTCGTCAATTCCAGCATGTGGGATATCGTTGGATAGGTCTTTAAAAACATTGGGGGTGTGAAGAACAACATCTTTTCGATTCAGGGGTCCGTTTGCGAAATATTTAGCTTTAAGAGCCCTCTTACATTTCGGCGTTTCGCAAATTTAGGTATTTTATGCACCGAGCGGGTGGCTAGCTACGCGAGCGATACTTTTTTCATATCTATTCACTCGCTCGCACTATAATACTGTGAGTATGGCGATTAAACGATCTTGATCTTCCATAATACAAGTTTTCTTAGGATGGACTTCAGTGGATGGAAAATTTTTTGGTGTGTCATTTTAATGTTATCTTATTAATTTATTATTATATAATTTATTATTTATTATTATATACCATTTTGATATATTTTTCATTATTTATGAAATTTAGTGTCAAAATAAGTACACATAAATATTGTAATTGTTACGCCGTAATCTAATGTTAAGAGTTTTTGCCTAAACATGCATCGAGAGAATGATTATTACTGAATAAATAAATAAGTTATCTAAAATTCGCTTTGAGCTTATTTGAAAAGAGAAAACGAGCTATTTTTATCAAGTAATTGTTATTTCAAACAACTAACGATAAACGTACAATTTCAACGAGGAAACCTTGTAAATTCGTGTTTTTTTTTGTAATACGCCTCGAAAAGTTCGGTCAATGCCGTCGCAGCAAATATTTTTCTAATAAAAAATATGGTAACTGACTGTAAATACCGATTAAAAAAATATTAGTTACATTTGGTGGTTTTATTTATTAGAACAGGTTGCAACCGTACTATTTATTTAATTATACTTACCACTATTCTACCGGTAGTAGACATAATCGATTATTAACATTCGATTATTGCGTAACAATTAAAATATTTATGTGTATTTATTTTGACACAAAATTTTATATATAATGAAAAATATATCAAAATAGTATATAATAATAAATAATAAATTATATAATATAATTATATAATAATAAATTAATAAGATAACAATAAAATGACACACCAAAAAATATTCCATCCACTGAAGTCCATCCTAAGAAAACATGTATTATGGAAGATCAAGATCGTTTAATCGCCATACTCACAGTATTATAGTGCGAGCGAGTGAATAGATATGAAAGAAAGTATCGGCTGCGTAAGTCGCCGCCCGCTGGGTGCGTAAAATACCTAAATTTACGAAATGCCGAAATGTAGGAGGGCTCTTAACAACTTTGTAATGTTATTGTAAACTGTTAAAAATAAAAATTTTAGGAATTTTGAAAATCACTCCCTTATAAGGGTGATTTGAAAATAAGTCCTTCAGTTACGATCTTCTTATTTGGGCTCATTTTTAGTCGTTATAGCGGTCAAATGGCGATCTCGCTTATTATGCTCATTATCAAGCAAGCCTACGTATTGTGACGGGCAACTACTGAACCCTACCTCTACATTGTGCGTGGCCCGACACGCACTTGGCCAGTTTTATTATTATTTTGAATTGTTATCAGGAAGATGCTAAAGCCCATTTCATCTCATCTCTAAAATAAGAAGCATTGCCATAATGGCCACGCTTGCCATATTAATTGGCAGTTGCAGTTCCTGACGTTTCGCATATTTGACGCTGCTCCCCGTTCCGTCTTGTATTTTACGTCTGGCGTAAACGAGATTGTTATAAAGCCATCTATTGAAAGCCATCAGATATTCTTGGCATTTCTATAAGTCAGTGTTACAAGACCCTGATGCTTCGGTGGTGGATTTTTTTGCCCCTGCTCGTTTGATTCAATCTATCTATTACATCCTAGCCTATAAAATTCCACTGCTGTACATAGGCCGCCCCATAGATTGCCTCATAGGGGGAATTTTGCCATAGTTGCCACGCTTGGCAAGCGGGTTGGCAACCGCAGTTTTTTTTAATTCAGCTGTTATCAGGAAGATGCTACTGCACATCTACTATTTTAGTTTCCCTCTGTCGACTCTTACGACATCCATGGGACGATATGGGGTAGTGGATACATAGGCTGCACTAAAAGTATCGGGAATGGAATATTTCCACTGTTCCTATCATATTAAAATCTTTTTAATTGAACACTCCTTGGTTTTAAAAATCGAATACCATTTATTTATTTAAAAAAAGATTTTCGGTCTTGTCACAAGGTTTTGTCAAACTTGTTTAGTCGTTGAGAAAATGGAATTGACTCGAGAAAATTCAAGAGCGATGATTTATTATGACTTTCGAAGTGGTTTAACACAAAAACAGTGTGTTGACCGGATGATTTCTGCATTTGGTGATGAAGTCCCATCCAAAACCACAATTTATCGCTGGTTTGCTGAATTTCAACGTGGACGTGTCAAGCTCAGTGATGATCCCCGTCAAGGTCGTCCAAAAACTGCAGTCACCCAAGAAAACGTTGATGCTGTGCGTAAGCTGATTGAGGAAGATCGACATGTGACATACCGCGAAATTCAGGCAACTTTAGACATTGGCATGAGTCAAATACAAATAATCTTGCATGGACAATTAGGTGTAAAAAAGTTATTTCCCCGATGGATAGCGCATTCGCTCTGTGAAGAGCAAAAAGCGGCTCGCGTTACTTGGTGCGTCAGAACTCTCGAAAGATTCCACGCAGGATCCTCAAATGCTGTATACAACATCGTATCAGGTGACGAATCCTGGATATACGCGTACGAACCCGAAACAAAAAACTAGTCACGAGTTTGGGTGTTCGAAAATGAGTTAAAGCCAACAAAAATTGAGGGACAAAGAACGGTTAATGCAGAATGGTATGCTAGCATTTGTTTGCCATAGGTCGTTTCTGAACTCCGTAAAGAGAACTGCAACCGCCGTATCATCCTCCATCACGACAATGCGAGTTCTCACACCGCACACAGAACAAAAGAGTTTTTAGAGCAAGAAAACATAGAATTATTAGACCATCCGCCGTACAGCCCCGACCTAAGGCCTAATGATTTCTATATTTTCCCTAAAATAAAGAATAAATTGCGTGGACAGAGATTTTCATCACCTGAAGAAGCTGTGGACGCCTACAAAATGGCCATTTTGGAGACCCCAAATTCCGAATGGAATGGTTGCTTCAATGATTGGTTCCATCGTATGGAAAAATGTGTCAAATTTCGCGGAGAATACTTCGAAAAGCAATAAATACATTTTTAAATAGTAATGTTGTGTCACTTCCTTGATTCCCGAAATTTTCAGTGCCGCCCTCGTATTCTTGCACCACCACTACATGACCTGTTTGACTTGACATGAATTAGAACTGCAAATATAAGCAAAATTTACACATGGTCATTATTCCAAGAAGCGATTGACGAATCTATTCGTAGCATAACATACTTTTCAAATATCATTGACCAACATTACTCACTTTATTCGATTTATAGTCCAATCTCCTTGCAACGTCGCTATAACTGATCTTAATTCGTCCTCATGGTAAACCCATTCGCTGGTTTTCTCTAAATCGTAGCTACAGTGGAAAAGATTTAATGGGACATCTAATGCCATGTTGTACTGAGGTTTTCTGAAATAATACCCAATTATATCAAAGATTTGGTTAAATATAGTACACATAATATACCATGTTGGAAGCATTCACAAAATTGACTGGCATTTTAGCAATCACACTATAAGGTATTTCGAACCTTAATATTTTAAGCCACGACTTCGGTCTGTATATTTGAGGTTATGCCTAACCTCAAATATAAGATATTGCCATATCTTAAACTAATTAAATACCACAAAGAAGATTAACTAAGATTGACGAAGATTACCGTGGCAATTTTATGCAATTTTAACATGCATGTCAGTAGTCCCATTGTAGTGCACGACGGATTGATTTACGCTGCTATTTTTTTTATAGGATAGGGTGACAAACGAGAACAGAGTCCATTTGATGGTAAGTGGATGCTGTGGCCCATAGACATCTAAATCTATCCTCGTTTGCGAATCAAAACATGCGTTGTCACCCGTGAAGACTAATAGGGAATGCCTCTTTTCCAGTAAAAATTCCTCTCCGATTCTTTACACTCACCGTACGAAATACAGCAGTATTAAGCTGCTATTTTACGCTGGTATTCTGTGATAGCGTGGTCCTTCCCCGGTCGAGGCGACCCATTCGTGCTACAATTGTACTACTAATATAGCTGCAGCATCCACTCCAGATGCAGCCGAGTTCAACTGTATTATAGCTTGTATATCACGAAAAGACCGGTTCAACTGTGAAAGAACGATTTCACAGAATACCAGTTTCTAAGACTAGCATTTGATGCTGAGTAATGAGAAAATGTGTAGTGGTGATGTAAAATATTCACTATCCCATATCAACCCGTGGGGATCGTAAGAGGCGACAGAAGGAAACAAATCAGGAGATGGGCAGCAGTGTCTTCCTAATAATGACAAAAAATTTAAAAACTACGGTTGCCAACTCGCTTGACAAGCGTGGCAACTATGGCAAATACCCCCCTTATGAGGTAATCTATAGGGGAGGCGTATGTCAAGCAGTGGACTTTAATAGGCTCTAAGGCCAAAGTAATGGTAATGAGAAAAATGCACATACCTTGGATTCTTCTCAATGTCTAGCAATTCAGTCATAATATCGGGTTTCTCGTGCCCCTGGCCAATTAACAGCAACAGGCCCATGATGCAACGGATCTGATGCCATAAAAAAGCATTGCCTTCTATCACTAGGTAGTACATAGATGTCGCTAAAAAAAGTAAAAAATGTCAGATTTTTAACGGTAATGAAGTATTACTCTCAGCTTTTATTATTTGTATGATTACTTTGCAGCACCAACTCTCAATATTAACAGGAGGCTATCTTTATCTTTTATAAAATTAGTCCAATCCACGTAAAACAATCTAAAACATAGCCTTATCTTCTAAGCACCCGCAGAATTGAATGTCACTCGATTTGTCGATGCCGAGGATTCTGATGTCATTTGAGGCAGCACTGAAATGGAGTGTTTTTTAGCGTAAACTCGCAAACCTGTCCTCTGAGGATTAAACTGAACTAGATTTAGTCGCCCCCAATAAGAGACTTTGTTCAACAAAAACTCGCCTACAGACAAAAGCTTGCTCCGGCACTACGTCCTCTGTAAAAAGTATCACCAGTGCTGTCATATACGTAGCAATAAATGTTACCGGTTTGCAACATATCATTTACATGCAGAAGAAACAGCGTATGATAACACACAGCCTTGTGGGACGCCACCATTATTAGATTTATACTCCGATTATGCATCGTCTACTACGATGCTTCGATCTGCAGGAAAATTTACTCGTACATCTGATGCTACGATTTAATTCGCCAGACAATTGTGGCGATTAAGGAAAAAAAGTCCAATTTGGTTGGGAGAAGACTGCATTCAGCAATGAAATGTCAATGGATGACGTCACATTATTCTCAGTCCTGAAAGCTGAGTTATGCTAAATTTAGAAAAAAGGGTAATTTCAATTCATACTTACGTTCTTTAACATCGTTTTCATCAACTGGGACTATTTCCGCTTTGAGAATTTCTCGATAAAATTCAGTGACTCCATTGCCTACATCCATCTTACAAAGGTTACGGAAATCTTTAGATCCAATGATATGAGTACAAGCTTCCCGCATACTGTCTAAATCAAGATTTGACCGGGGGAAGTAGTACTTATATTGACGTTTTTTACAATTAAACCTATTAAGATAATAAATTATTAAAAATGATGACAATAATGTTTCAGCCGATTAACGATGGGTCTCAGAGCAATAAAGATATACGTAGCATTGCGTGCATTTAAGTGACGTCGAAGTCAAGCCAAAATCAACATCACACCAATCATCAACTTATCGTAGGAACACAAACTCACACATACATATGCATCTGAAATTTTTGCAACCACCCCATGGTTTTAGGTGGATATGTGTACGTCTGGCGGTGGACATTTACAAAAGAAAGAAGTAAGATGTGTGTGTGAGATGTGTAGTAGTTGAGTATAGTTTTGGTGTCGCTAGAAATTTTCGCAGCGCTCCTTTTATATTGCTTTGTTGGTCTGAGAGCTGAATTCAATAACTTATATCATTATGACAATTTTTGAATATTACCAAATGAGGATGCAGTGCAGCAATGTCAAAAAAAATGACAAACCGTCACAACATATCCAAACACGAAAACCACTACACATGGGCGAATTGGCTTCTTGTCACAGTCCGCGTATTTCACGTAGAGTATAAATATTACTACTATAAATACGACATGATATAATTCCCGCTATGAAATGGTACATGATTTGCATCATCATAACAGCCCTTCACAAATCCACTGCTGGACAAAGGATCCTGAAACACCTGCATCCATCGACTTCCGGCATCTTTTACCAAGTCGGTACTCCATTTTGTGGGGGGAGGGGCTACACTTCACTTACCGGTACGACGCTGCTACTCAAAATTCGATTATATTTATATTTCGATTCTTAATTGACGATGGTTTCAGATGTCTCTGGTCTGTAGCATCCACTTACCAACAGGTAGACTGTGCTCGTTTGACAATCTTATTCTATAAAAAATTAGATGGTAATAATACCGCGCTTTTATGGAATCGATGAGATCTATGTCACATTTCCCATTAAATTAGCCTATGGAAAATGGGAAGATCATAAGCTGTTATCAAAATTAATCAGAACATCATCATCACCTTAGAATATTAAATTTAATCACCTGGCACTGTAATCAGTTTTGTCATCTGGTATCGGCATCCAAGCAACTGCACGAATGTCCTTTGGCAGGAGTCGATTCAGCATTTTACAGTATGGCATTTCTGAATTTATAGATTCAGATAGGTGCTGTTTTTCTGGTGGATGCTTACTTCGAAGGGAAATTGATATCACCTGCAAGTTTGATTACTTCTTGTTTGTTGGATCTTTTCTTAAAAAATGAAAGGTCATATTTTACTTTACTGGAATAAGTTTAGGACTAGAAGCCAGTTTTTTTAGAATTAAGATATTATATATTTATTTAAAACTTTATATATACTTGTGGTATATTATCGGACTTGATGCCTTTGGCATTCTCTACAAAGTCTAGCTAGTGGTGATGCAAAGATAGCATGAATGAATTTTTAAATAGTACAACCACACTGCAGCTATATTATGGTTGTAGAAAGTATGTACTGGCTCGACCAGGGTAGAAGCACGCTCACACAGAATACCAGCGTAATAGCAGCTTAATGCTGCTGTGTTTTGAATGGTGAGTGTAGTAATATATGTAACCGGAGAACCTTTTAACTGAAAACAAGACTAAGATAGTAGTCCTCAATGGTGACAACGCATCTGGATTTTGATTCTTGATCGAGAATAAATGTAGAAGTCTATGGGCCACACCATCCACTTACAATCAGGTTTGCTGTGTGCTCGTTAGTCACTTCTTCTATATAAAAGATAATGTACAGTAAAAAGAACAGTGTACAGTAAAAAGTTAATATGAGAATACTAAAGTAAAATAAACAACTTATAAATAATAATAACTAAAAGAAATTGTAATACACGGAAATAAAATACATAAGATATAAATGGTAAATCACAAAAAATATAAATAAACATAATAAAAAGTAATATGCACTTTTTAAATACTTTTAACCAAAATACTTAATAAATATTTATAATATGTAATATGTACTGTTAGGAATAAGGGTAAAATAATAAAAGAAAATAAGAAATATTGAAGATGGAACAATAATCTCCTACTTGTTTGAGCAGTATAAAGTATCACACAGTCGACTAAGAGGGATTAGTAAGTCTGTAATTCTACGAGTCTCATGTCGTTATTATGCCCGTTGGGCTATTACTTCTAAACTGAGATTCTGCCCAAATAAGACAAGTGATGCGGTTCTACTTGTGTAGTAGTTCTTCTAGTGTAAGCAAGGAAGATTGTGTTGCTGAGAGGCTGCCCGGTGCTACATCGAGAGGAGTAGTGTAGCTGTTGCTTTGCATACTTTGGTGTTGTCATGTAATTGCGTCCTTCACGTTACACCAATGTGTGATTGTGTCTGGTACATATTACGGTTGGTCGAACTGTATTTGCTCTATGTGTAGTGCTGTACGCTGTCTTATTTTTGCTAATGATCAATTGCGTAAGCAAGAGAGCAAGTTGAACATCCGCTCTCACACTTTTATTATTTTTAACAATTAACCTTCAGAGTAAATTCTAATACGAGTAACATTATTTTATATAAATCATTTTGAGAATAATTTCTAACATCAGAAGTGAAATAGTTTCTAAAAGTACATATTATAATATCATATAACTAATTATTTTCCTTTACCAGCCTTATTTATCCAATTTTATTTAGGTTCTCTAAGGCTGATGTTTCCGAGTGAGATCAATGGCCTATGAATATAGGACTCTGGTTAATCCCATGCGTAGGTGGAGTAACAAACAGCGGAAGAAGGCGCATCTAGTGTTCTGGTGTGCCTTACCTGAGAAGAAGAGGGAGAGGCTATCTTCCCCTATCTGTATAGGCTAGGATGTATGTAAAAGCACTCCCATGGCACTGCCAATATGTAGGGAAGTTGGAATACCATGTGTTTTATTCGGCAACATGACAACGTGAGTCCATTTATCATCCTTATTCTATAAACAAATACATTTCAAGGGGATATATAGATACATTTGTAGATCATCGGAGCCTAGGTTGTCAGTTAGCAGCTTGAATTGCTTGCAGGTTAGGTTGGAAAAGTTGTTACATTCCCTGATACAAATCATATTATTTGTAATAGTCAAATTTTTATCAATGACATATGGACCCTATTTGCTACATTCATAAAATCATACCATACCTGACCATAAGCACTAACACCTTTATCTGTACGACCACATCTGTGATACTGAGATGTTTCACGGCTTTGTATCAAGCAAGACTTTATCAAGGCATGAAATAAGTGATGTTCAATTGTTTGTGTAGAATCTTCTTGTACCGCTAGACCTTGGTAATTCCAACCGAAATAAAGAATTCTTAAGAGAACTCTGCGGTAGTGGCATCTGCAATATTTGTATAGGGTATGCATTAGAGATTGCATAAATCATGCAGAGTATATGAATTTTTTTAATAAAGATGAAAACATTATTCTGTTACTTAGACAACTGTACTACCAATATAATAGTAATAGTACCCACACCAATAGTTACTAATGCCACAGATCAGAAAGAGTCTATTGAAGAAGTTGAGACAGTGTAATAATTTATGTAATCTAAATTAATACTCCAAAATGACATGATCTTAAAAAATTTCCAGGCATTAGTAGCCAAAGAATCGGTAATATAGTGGAGGTAAAGGATATCTGCAGTAGAACCAGAATAACCCATATAGTGCACCACATCAGTAAGCTGAAGTGGCATTGGGCCGGTAGGAAAAAAAGGTTCTCGAGTGGCAGCTTCGTACCGGTTTGCGAAGCATAGAGCGGCCCCAGTAAATGGAGTAACAACCTGGTAAGATATGCAGGTTGTGGCTATGTACAGGTGGCTCATGACTGTGTTTTGTGGCATTTATTGGGAGAGGCCTATGTTCAGTTCAGTTTTGAACTTGTAACCCAATGAGTATGTGAAAATTATTTAATTCTTTTAAGTTGTTTGAAGTTGTTTTTTTTTAATCCTTTTGAGTGAACTAAAGAAATTCATTTTACAATTTCTATTCTAATTTAAATGGGGTCCACCTATTAAGTGTACCTTATTTAACAAAAAAAATCATTAAAATCAGTTTACAAATCACCCACTTGCCAATATATTTATTTAGGATTTTGTGGAAAAAACCCTGCAAGCCTCTTACTTCTCCAGTAAATCCTAAATCCTCTTGGATTTACTGGAGAAGTAAGAGAATGCAGTTACTTTATCTAATGGGTAGAATTATGAAATTATTATCTACATACTGCTTGTAGAAGTAACTTTTCTACAAGCAGTATGTCAATAATAATTTCATAATTCTACCCATTAGATAAAGTAACTGCAAAGAAAAAGTAACTGAAAAGATTCTACAAGCAGTATGTAGATAATAATTTCATAATTCTACCCATTAGATAAAGTAACTGCAAAGAAAAAGTAACTGAAAAGATTCTACAAGCAGTATGTAGATAATAATTTCATAATTCTACCCATTAGATAAAGTAACTGCAAAGAAAAAGTAACTGAAAAGATTCTACAAGCAGTATGTAGATAATAATTTCATAATTCTACCCATTAGATAAAGTGACTGCATTCTTAGATCATCTTTACTCCAAAAATTCATAAATTCAGTTCATAATGATGTTAGAAGCAAATAATTATTTTGCTTTTCTATATTTAATAATAATACACATTCCAGATAAGATTGTGGGTGTGTAGAAAAATGTTTATGGAAAAAAGGCCCAAACAAGCAGATTAGGTGGTAAAACTCTCTTCTGCCTAGAAGTCTGTCTGGGGAGATGCTACCCTCTTACCTATTTCTGCCGAGAAATAACAGCGGGAAAATCTTTGTTTCAGAGAGTATGACAGATCTGAGACAACAAAATTCTGGCCGCGGAGCACCAGCACCACTTCAAGCAAGTTTTGCACAACAACAAGCTTTGGATTCTACACCTATATCACAGTGACCGAATGAACCAACCACAGTTCAGTGTGTACCTTCTGTACTACCATATGTTTAAGGTGTCACCTTTAAAATATGTTTCAAGCTGCCAAAGAAAGTCAAGTGTAATAACGCTCTACAAGATGCAACATTCACAATAAAGCTTGTACACTACAAGCTTTGTTGCTAATATTGTCTGTCTTTTATAAGACAAACTAAAACCTGTGCAAAAAAAAAAGTATAGCTGATGTGAATAATCAATGCTCTAGGAAGTCTGCAGCCTGTGAACATATAAAGGATCACCCTTGCAATTACATCAGATTTTATATACTACAAATACTTGCAAAAGAACACCGATTTCTACCAAGGATGATTCACAAGGCTATTTAAATCAAAATATGTCTGTCTACGTTTTGGTGGTACCATCTGCTTAATCTTATATAATAAGTAAAGAACCAGCTTTAGGCCTATGTATGTGGTATCAGAGTAAGGGGTCATTGTATTCATCTTATAGCCTATGGATGTAAAAATAAGTAAATATTAGAAATTACGAAAAGGTCAGATAGCCATAAATAAACTGGTAGTGTAATATATAATTACAATGTATTGTGAAAATGAAATTTAGGTTGTTTAATATGTTTTAGTGTATGTATATTAGGGAATCTGTATTGAAAACATATTAGTTTAAACATATTAGAATATGAATAAATGTGCCAGAAAGCACAGTCCTTAGCCACCTGCATCCTTCAACTTCTGCATCTCTTACCAGGTTATCAGTCCATCTAATGGGGAATGCTCTACAATTCGCTTACAGATATGAGACTGCCACTCAAGAACATTTCTTCCCTGTCCATTTTGTTATTTTATATGTTGTAATAAAAAATCTATACATATAAATAAAAATGAAGTGTCAGTCTGTAATATTGAAATCACTGACTTCTGTTAAGATATAAGCCCGAGTTATTTGTATGCTATAACGACGTAAATAAACATTTTTAAAATATTTGTCTGTCTGTCTGTCTGGGCTAATCTTTGGAATGGCTGAACAAATTGTGATAACTACGAACAGATTGAGAGAAATGCCAGAAGGGATCCAGGCTATATTTTATATGAAAAACTTTAGATTTTTTAAAAAACCAAAAAATTTGATGCCATAAATGATCTTCGACTATCTTAAATCTAAAGTAAAACTATTAATAGATCCTATCCAGGCAGAGCGGGGGCTTATCGCTAGTTATTAAGAAATTTACAGAATTGTATTTTGATTCACAGCCATTTATTTATCTTATATCTTCATTGACATAGTTAATAATTTACGAATGTTAGTAACATTTTAATAATTTAATTTAGTGTAGAAATTGACTTACTTATTGAAATCAAATGTTTTCTTGTTAACTTCTGAACAGTTTTCTGTGTCATTTGTTAATTTCTTGCTTATGATATTTTTTAATTGTGAATTATGAGCCTCTAATTGCAATATTCTGTCCACTAAGACCTGAAATATGACTAGCTTAGTTATAGGTATTGTAGTTTGTTACCTTAAAATATGCAATTAAAAAATACTACATTCTTATCCATATTATGGAGTTCTTCCCGAGTAACGTTCTTTAATTTCTTTTGTTTTGAAGATTTATCCATTATCGTACGTACTTAATTAATTTATTTAAATATTTTTCAAATACAGTAAACCATGTGCATGTGTTGTGTGTAACCATGCATAATATTATTTTTATATCTCTTAATTCTCTTCAAAAATTCTTAAATTTCTATGATTACTATCTATACACGCTTATTCTTATGTAACATAAACCATTCACAATAATTATGAATTATAAAGTACATTTATTTTTATATTATAATTGATTCATTTCGAGAAAGTTTCATATTCTGATAATAACTGATCACTGATCATTTTGCTCATTTGTTGTTTTGTTCATTTGATCTGTCATTGCTACATATTTGTGTCATCTTTATCTATGGTTCTATGGATCTGTTCTTTTTTTGAGTTTATGGCCTGGTATCTAGACCTTTAGGCCAAGTCTTGAGTATTTTTATTTATTAATTATTACAATTTCCCCAAATGTATAATTATTCTTCATAGTTCACTGCTTCACAATATGTTGATGCGTCACATTGTGCAGTCCTTGGGAGATTTTGACGGCGACTTGAGCCAGCAGACAGCTGACAGTTGGCGATGTTATCTAAAGGCGCCTATGCAGACAAACAGCTTATCTTGAGAATCCATCACCATCAGAGCACTTGTTTCACCGTTTCCACTAATATTTCACATTCGTAGACAGTTAATACATAAAATCGCACCACTTTTATATGTCAAAATCCACTTCAAACTATTATTTAAACTATAAGACACTTAGAGTATTCAACTAACAGGAGACGCCATGCGCATAAATTTCCAAACAAAAAAGTCTGTCACTTCTAGCGGGAGGCGAGGTAACGCACACTAAGCAAATCGTAAACATTGGGCCACGTCGTTACGCACGCATATATGAGCACACGTTTAAGCAAAACGCACACAACCTTGAAAATCTCTCATAAATGTGTCATCGTTACAGTGCATAAGCCATAAACAACTAGTGCGAGGGCCTGGTCGATATGGATATGTCGATGAAATTTTATGCAAGTTACATAAGCAAATTAAATAAAATAAAAATGAACAAATGTTTAATGTGTAATATTACATTCAAAGTAAATTTAATAAAAATACATAAGTTAAAAAATAATAATACAAAATTACCAAAATTAAAACAAATTGAAAAAGTATTATATTATATTTTAACTGGTTTTAAAAGTGAATAAGTTTGGTATATATGTGACGAATACACTTTTTGGGATCACTCTTTTTTTGCGAGGTAGCTAATTCTAGTGCTTGCATATTTTTCCATCACCAAGTTTGCCAGTTCAATGTTATGTGGAACGTAATCGTTATCGAAATAATGTTCGTGTATGCTTTAAAATATATAATATGCCTAGTCTATGAAATATTTTTACCATTTTTTAATGTAATGATCAACTGAAAAGGTTATCTGTATAGGGGTTTTAAACGGTCTAATTTTACAGATTTTATCCAATCTATAGAGTTAAACCGTTTTAAGGCTTAGGGTTGAACTACATCTGGCAGCACGGAATCGCACTTTCCTGTGCTTCTATCCTTTTTGGTCACTCAGAAACTTTATTTATTTATTTCATATATTTGCATAAAACATGGACAGATAAGGGTGGTACAATTCTTAAAGCACAACATGTTTTGCTATGTGATTGTGATAGCATGCAAATTTACATAAATAGCACATATACAAATGAAATTTTCTAGTCATAATACAAAACAATTAGACTAAAACATATAAAATCATAAGTAAACAAAGATTATCAATTCATTAAAAAATATATATCATTTACATTTAACAAATAGGTCTCTGATGTCATAAAATTGATTTTCATTGAGATAAGTCAATAATATTTTTTTAAATAAATTATTATTATTCGATTTGATTTCATTTGGTATTTTGTTATAAATTCGAATACACATGGTCAAACAGCTTTTACTATATTTGTTTGATCGCGGTACATCATCTAATACAAGTCTATTTGCATTTCTTTTCAGTCTTATATTCATATCATATGCCTTTGTAAAGAGATTATTATGTTTATGTACGAAATTACAAACTTCGTAGATATACAAAGATGGTAGTGGCAACAAACCTAGGCTCCTAAATATTGGTTTGCAGGATTTATTTACTAGACCAAGAAAGAGAGCGGGAGTGTATAGTTTCACCCTCAAAAAGCCGATTGTAAATCGGTTTCAAAAGTTTATCTATCATTCTTGACAATCCATACTAATATAATATTATAAATGTGAAAGTGTGATTTTTTGTTTATTTGTTTTTGTCCTTCCTTTATGCAGCAACGGAATGGAGCAATTAAAAAAACATTAAACATTTGCTATCTCTTGGCCGAAGTTTACGCTTAAACAAACATACGAGTACTTTTTTTTCGTCATTTTACTTAGGATTGAAAAATAATTAATGTCGTCATAAAAAGCGGTAATATTTTGTGTTCTACTGTACAAAAGTGTAGTACTCTGTATATATTTAATAATAATAGATTATAAATATGACACTGAGATTATTTGTTTGTCCTCATTTATTTATTTAAGCGCTAACAATTCGGGTCTCATCTGAAAACAACAATTTGGGTGACACCATCTAAGACGATATACTTGTAAATAACATTTTAAGATGAATAAATATTATTCACTAAACCTTCCATTTCGATTTGTTACATGTTTTAAATTTTATCCTTCATAATGTAAAATAAACCTGTAGCAAAATAATAAACTTACTTCCAATAATTTCAAAGTCGGTACAACAGTTTCATTTAGTTTCCTTTTATTATTTGATTGGATTACGAAAACCGATTGGTCAAAATGCAAGGAACAAATAGTGCTTGTTCGTTTAGGTACCCAGGTTATATGATTGCCACATGCTTTTATCCAAACTTGGCGCCTGTAAAGATCTTTTGGAAAACTGTAAAACCAAAGATCTTTTTTAAACATTGTACAAAAAAGAATTTTAAATAACACCTTGGTATTATATATCAAGGTATTAATTATAGTCAGATAAAAACATCGACACTAAAGATTACAGTGAACATCACTATTATTGCCTTGATGATACTGTTTTATATACTTGAAATTACCCTTCTTTTCGTTTCATAACGTAACATAATGAAATGAAAATATCAATTTAAAATGTTTTATATACAATAAAACTATTTAAATTGTTGTTTTAATTTCGTTAAAAACAATTAAAGATTATTAAATGTTGTTTGAAATAATATAGTTTTGCAAATAGATCACAATAATATTAATGAATTTAAGACTATTCAATAACACGATTTTGTCTTATGTAATAAGAACAAATAGAAACGACATTTTCTACAATTAAGCAAAATTTAATTATGTCCTAGTGGTGCAAAAGTCCTTACTATAGAATTAATACTTTAAGTTGGCAACACACCCTGCTCAGCTATATTAATCAGAATTTTCGTGATTTAATGCTTATATTAATTATTGAAATCAAAATAAATACTTAAAGATGAAAGGTAACGTCGTCTTTTTGTAAATTTGAGGTCTGTGATCTTTTTTTACAAGAAAACACACTGCAACTCGGCATTTTTCTGGAGGTCAACTCACGCTTACGACTACTTGTTAACTGACGCCGTACGCGGCGCAACTACTTTTATATAACGGGAATGATCCGCGCTCTCGTACTTTTGACAGCGGGGAACGCTCTCCAATGTCGTCTCCTGTTAGTTTAATACTCTAAGATAAGACAGGATTTATACGTGGTAGAGCCATGCTGCAGCTATTAGTAGTATAGTTGGCGCACGAATGGGTCGGCTCGACCGGGGAAGGACCACGCTCTCACAGAATACCACCTTACAATAGCAGCTTAACACTGCTGTGTTTCGTATGGTGAGTGTAGAGAACCGGAGACCCTTTTCACTGGAAACGAGGCATTCCATCTTAGTCCTCACGGGTGACAACGCATCTGCATTTTGATTCGTAATCGAAGATAGATGTAGATGTCTATAGGCCACAGTAACCACTTACTATCAGGTGGACTGTGTGCTCGTTTGTCACCTTTATCACATAAAAAAGAATCAACCGCCGATCAAGTTCCCGCCAAAACTCCCTCTATGGATCTGTATTCTGTCATCATCATCAGTGTTGCCAACAACTAAACTAATTAACTAATGATGTGCGGAATCCAATATCAATAATCGATTATCATGTAGAAAATCGATTACGGATTATGGTAACCTACTTATTAAGGGAATCGCCGTTACGGGTTTACGTTATGGGTGGGTACTGCGTAGTAAAGTTACAGTTTAACTACTACTAACAGTCGGTCATCGTAGGCGTCTATACAGGGCAATCGTGCGGTATGGCGGGGGTGAGACGTGGGCTGAGCACTTCCCTACTGTTTTTTTTTTATTTATTTTTTATAGGAAAAGGGTGAAAAACGAGCACACAGTCCACCTGATGGTAAGTGGTTGCTGCGGCCCATAGACATCTACATCTATCCTTTGTTACAGATCAAAATGCAGATGCGTTTTCACCCGTGAGGACTAGGATGGAATGCCTCATTTCCAGAAAAAAGGTCCTCCGGCCACCTGCACTCACCAAGCGAAACGCAGAGGTAAACCTCTACTTCACGCTGGTATTCTGTGAGGTCGTGGTACCACCCCGGTTCAAGCCGGCCCATCCATGCGACAGCAAAAGCTGCCGTCTGGCTCTACCACTGTCAGAACTCTACTACTAGCTCTACTACTGTCCGCTAGGGTTGTCCTATCACGCAAATAAATTAAAATGGTTCACACTACATGTGCGGTAAAAACTGTGGGTCATCTTCATTAAAAGATAATTAATTAGTTTCATAAGTTTCCAAATACACATAAATTTGTTTAAATATGAAATAAAAAATCCAGGGTACAACTGCGGGATTGATTTTTGTAGCTAACATTCATGAATTTGATATTTATTTCCTCGTTCGTTGTCAGTTCTATAAGTTCTTCTTCCAGTTGGGGTGATACTGATATGTCGACATCTGAAAAAGGATTTAACACCCAGTCTGGTATTTCCAATTTCAAAATGTCCTGGAATCTTTCAATGAAATCACTGGAGATTTTCCAAATGTTGGCAGTTGACAAGCAAGTTGTCGTTGTTGCAGGACATTGATAAATTGGGAAAATCAGGGAACTCACGTGTGCCGATATTTTGCTTGTGTAAGATCAGCTTGGCTACGAAAGCAGCGACGACATTTTTTGTTTTTATTAAGTTCAAGTCACCGCCTTTAATTTGGAGATTTAAGCAATTTATAAAGGTCTGTCATGTATGCTATATCATTCTTTGATGTGATGAGGTTGTCACGCAGTTCTGTGTCTTTGTTTTCCGAGAACTCTACGACAGAGTCAAACAGATTGTAATCGAGTCAGACAATTTCCTTTTGATAGTCAACGCACTTCTGTGTGAAAGATCAATCGGTTGAAATCTTCATCATTAGTAACACAAAGCTGATTAAATAATCTGTCAATTAAAGAGTTTTACGGATTTTATTGACTAATCTGATGAGATGTTGCAATGATTGAAACAGCCGTTCACTTAAATTTCTAGCAATCAAATGTTGTCTATGTATAACGTAATGTACAGCAAGCACATTTTGAATCTTGTTTTTTTAAGTACGCTATTAAGCCTTTTGACACCCCATAATAGCTGGAGCACCATCTGTAGCAGCTGATATAATATTCTTCAAGGGAATTCCTTTTTCACCATAAAACTTTTCCAGTGTTTTAAATTTGGTTTATCCTCTTGTATTTGTCTCTAAATTTCTAGCAAATAATAGTTCTTGACATATTTTTTCATCTTTAATGAACTTCAACAAACCTCAAGCTACAATGCTTCATTAGTTGCTAAAGTGGACTCATCCAACGGAATTGAAAATTGACTAGTCTTTAGATGATTGCAGAATGACTCTCCAATGTTTTCAGCCATTTCATCAATTCGTCTTTGCACAGAACTTTTGCTCAAAGGAATTTTTCGAATTATGTCTACTCCCAGTTTATAGAGCACAGTAGTTATAACTTCTTTTATTGCCGGCAAAATTAATGTTTCTCCGATGGTGTGTGGTTTACCTGTTTGAGCAATTAACAAAGAGATATTTTATGACCCTCGAAGTCCGGCATCGTCTTGTTTAGCAGCCACAGAGCTGTCATAGGGCTGAGCACTATGCTTCTTTTCCAGGTTTTGAAAATAGGCTATATTTTTGTGCTTCTTATATAGATGTATTTTACCCAAATGATGTTGAAGTCTTGATGGCTTCATCGCTTCATTTGAAAATGTTTTTGGATAAAGAAGGCACAAAGACAAAGATGCATTTGTCGAATTTTCTATGAATCCATATTTAATATATTCTGCACTATATTGCCGTCTCTTCTTTTTTGATTCCAACATGGCTTTGTTTTACAAATATGTAAATAAAGCGTCGAACGTAAATACTTGTTTAAAGATTACGCGTGAAACCACTAATGAAAATATAAGAATTATTACAAGCTTTTATATAGAATTTAAATACAGCACACACAGACAGGAATAAGACAAACACGCACAAACTGTACAAAGTGGTAGAGCCACGCAGTAACAGTGGTAGAGCCACGCGGCAGCTTTTGCTGTCGCACGGATGGGCCGGCTCAAACCGGGGTGGTACCACGACCTCACAGAAAACCAGCGTGAAGTACCTCTGCGTTTCGCTTGGTGAGTGCAGGTGGCCGGAGGGCCTTTTTACTGGAAATGAGGCATTCTATCTTAGTCCTCACGGGCGACAACGCATCTGCATCTTGAGTCTTTATTGAGGATAGATGTAGATGTCTCTGGGTCACAGTAACCACTTACCATCAGGTGGACTGTGTGCTCGTTTGTCACCCTATCCTATATAAAAAAAATAACAATCTACTCTAGGCGCTGTTATTTTTTTTTGATCATGTGATTAAAGTACTTAGATCACCTTATCTCGAAAGCGCCAGTGCGCTTCCGCTAGGAGTAATAGTGTTCTGTGCAGTGCTCATGACAGTGGCGGCGATTTATGACGCCATTTTTGTATTGTGTGTCATATATTTTCCTAGAGTACTGCCCTACTGCTGCAATATACTGGCAGTCCATAACGGAATGAATTTTTCACCAGTGAGAGCACTGAGCAGCACTGTGACCATCTTTAACATACAGATCCTGCCTTACTTTGCTTACAAACCTGCCAAATCCTGCCAGTCTCTAGTGAAAAATGCCTAAATACTGTCAACTTTATTTACCATTACCAAACTAAGAAAAGTAAAAATACACATTTAAATGTTATATTATTATTAAAATAAAATTAAACATAATGTCTTTTGTTGGTTTGAATGCAATGCAATCGCCATGCTCACCTTGTCTTGTTTAACGTGCAAGGTAGACGCTACATGTATATTTATAAATCTGTTTCATGTTTACTTTTTGTCTTAACTAAATTTAATTGGGAAAATATTCTTTCGCATGCTGAATCCACTCATATTTTTTGATGTTTACCAGTAGCGGCATGCTTCTTTAAAGCTGATAGCCGAGGTGCCAATTTGCAGTCTGGATCACTTTAGCTTTGGAGATCCACGATGAAAGTAAAGGATTATGATCCCACTCTGCTCTATACGCCCTTTCATATTTTCGCTTCATCACCACAACCTATAATTACTATCATCCACGAAATATTATTAACAAGATATTATCACCATCTAATGTGATATCAAACTAAAGCAGGTCTCTTCTATGACTGATTGAAATATTAACCATAAACTCGTGTTTATGAATACTCGTTTTAAGATTATCAACTTAACCAAAAACTTTTAAAGTTGTTTATTGAATGTGATACAAACATAATACGAGAAATACAGGGAAATCCGCTACCTGCTGGCGAAGTATTGCCATTTTCGGCATCTTAAGTTGCCATAATGAAATCTATTTTAATACCCCAATACTGCCAAATACTGACAGGTTTTATAAAACGTCAACCGATCACGTCAGAGGCTAAAATAAGGGGCCAATCCTGCCAAAATGGCAGGAACCTGCCACATATGGTCACACTGCTGAGCAGTGCTCGCATATCGGAACATGACCCAAATTACTTTTAATAATTTTAAAGAAAAGGCATCAGTGAGCATACAGCTTAGTCTGATATGTATTGTTTACTAAATTTTCACCATGTTGCTTGTACGTTATTGTACAGAAAACTATAAGAACAGTACTGAAGTTTTGGCAGGAACTTGACTGTATGACTGACTGAATGGAGAGCTGCTCCTGTACCATCTTAGTTGTCGTACATTGTCCTGTACATTGATTGATGATTTCATTCGCAAAATACTTTTACATGATGCCATTTTGGCGCTTTTGAGGTTAGCTCTAGCGCTTTTTTATTTATAGCATGGCGACACAGTTTGCCTGTTCCATAGGGCAGATCATCTCTAATCTCTATTACTACTCACATGTTCAATATGGCCTTTGTATTCATTCATTTCAGCCAATTTCAGCACTGACGGAATATTAGATTTTAGTTCCATTAATGTTTTAACTGTATTGTTGTGATATACGCGAATTTGGCAAGTACTTGTAATTAAGCAATTTCCGGTCCACGAGAATGTATTTCAGAGCGAGCTTCTGGTGTAGAATTCTGGCTACTAGATTGTGCCTGTGCAAGTACTCAGAGCTAGAAATCAACGAACAACCGGAGAGGACATGCCTAAGTGACTCACCGGGATGGCGACAAGCTGTCGGGATGTCGACGGAGCCATCCCTTAGGATGTATCTCCGATAGTTCTTGGTCTTAATAACCTGATCCTGTATTGCACAGACAAAACCCTCGGTTTCCCCAACGAGGTCACCTCTTTGGGGACACTGTTGCCTCCCGCCACTGGTACTGTTGCCTCCCTCCACTGGCTAGTGGAGGGTGGCAACAGTGTCTACGAAAGGCTCATGTAGAGCCTTGTAGAATCTCCCTTGGAGCTCCTTCTTCATCCATACGGTCTCCCGGTCGGAAATGCTCTGTACTGCCGTGTCTTGCTATTGCTCGTTGGCAAAAGATAGAGAATGGATCATCCGATCTCGTAAGAAGTAATTACGGAGACTACACAATTCGCGATAGTGCATGGTGATATTTTATATGATAAAGTTTATGCTCATAATCGACGATCTCGGGTGATGCATCCTATGAGAAGTCATAGTAGTTCAGACTTTTCTATCCAGGGGGTTAAGTTCAGTTTGAGTCCACCTAAGTATGCCAAAGGTATACATGAGAACATGAATGACCTAACCTACCTAATAATTTTTTAAACACAAGTTGTAATTTGAAAGTTACAACTTGTGGAAGAATTTTCGGAGTTGGATATGCTGCAAACACCATTATTTCGTCTCTGCGTCCGAAACAACACAGGTTACCGAAAAAACGCGCTTCGCGAACTTGTGGCCTAAGAGTCACATGTGCAGCGACAAGGACACGCGCTTTTTTACGACTTTTATTATTGTTTAGATTTCTGTGATGTGATGTAGTGTAATGTATTTTAACGGAATATTTTTGTTTGTTTATTTCAAAATTCCGGATAATTCGATCACTGTTAGAAGTATTTTTAACCTTGTAGATGAGAGCGACTGGAGGCGAATAATTTGACATCATCCATATAGGAAAGGTGGGTCACTTTTGTACCTCCTTTCCGAAGCTGGCATTCCCTCCCGGAGTTCTCCAGTAAGGTACTGAGAGGATTCAGGGAGAGGCAAAACTAGATTGGACTCAAACAATCACCCTGGAAAATACCCCTTCTTATCCTTATGCGGCTTTCCGCATACGTCGTCCGCTCGCCTAGATTGTACTCCACTGCCCCATACATTGCCCGAAGAAGTCTCTAACTGTACAGTCAACCTTGTACGGCTCTTTAGCCATGGGGCACCGAGTCGAATGCTTTTCTATAGTCTATCCAGGCGGCGGAGAAGTTCCGACGGTTGCGATTAACCACTTTACCAATGACCGCGTCAATGAGGAGTGGTTCCTGGGTTCCACGACATTTATTTTGAGCACGCGTCATCGCCTAATTTAAATCCAGGTGACGAATGTTATTATAATTATTATTGTGGGGTATCTAAATAGTTTTCTCATCTGGGTGGGCTGTATAAACATATTAATGTAAATGAAAATGATAAATATTATACATAAATATCAATAAAATAAAATAAATACATACACATACATAAATAAATAAAAACTCAACCAGATTGAAGCCCTCGGCAGGGAGACCAAACGGCCGAGGGTTAGGAAGAAAGGGAAAGAAACCGGTGGAAGATGCGGGCGGTATTGAGGAGTACCGCCTTCTGCATCTGAGCCCGGAGCGGTCCGTCACGCAGTCCCAGTCGCCTCAGATGACCTGAGAGGCTGACCGGGATTAATCCGTGCACAGAAACGTCCATAGGAATAATTTCGGTCGGCAGACCACCCCACATGTCAGTCACCTCGTGAGTCAGGTTCAGATATATTGTCTGATTATATGTTTCGGCTTTCACGAGGTACTTGTCATAATGAATGTAGTATAAATGAAGTAATATTGACGAAAAATATCCTTGACTGTGTCTCGGTCCATCAGCACAATATTAGGCTTATTGGCAAGAATAGTCCCGACTTTGATGATGGCCCGGTCCCAGCAGAGCCTGCCGCGGTCATTTAATTTTCATTTCTTTTATTATTATTAATATTAGTTTCTATGTGATAGCACATCTTTTATTTTATTATGCAGTTATGTGCTAAAGATAAGCTTTGAATTAACTTAGAGTCATGCATTTTTTTTTATATGATAAGGGTGACAAACGAGCACACAGTCCACCTGATGGTAAGTGGTTGCTGCGGCCCATAGACATCTACATCTATCCTCGTTTGCGAATCAAAATGCAGATGCGTTGTCACCCGTGAGGACTAAGATGGAATGCCTCATTTCCAGTAAAAAGGGCCTCCGGCCACCTGCACTCACCAAGCGAAACGCAGAGGTAAACCTCTACTTCACGCTGGTATTCTGTGAGGTCGTGGTACCACCCCGGTTTGAGACGGCCCATCCGTGCGACAGCAAAAGCTGCCACGTGGCTCTACCACTGTTCAAATGCATAACGATAAAAAGAGATAGCTATAAAATGTTAGAAAAAAAATAGTAATATATTTGCTACACTGATATCTATAAATGTTAGAAAAGGATAGCAATAGATTCATATATGGCACCGAGGGTCGTGCAATAATAGTTGTTCAACTTATGAAGTTTGCTAGCCTAAAGCCGGCTACTTACTTGCTTGCCGCAGGGGCAATTTCACAAATCCCAGTAATGTTACTTGTAAGTTACAACGTTCAAATAACGTTCTTTCTGCGGTTCTACCGCAAAAAAGACAAAAAGGATATACTGGTGAAGAAGCCGCTTTTTATACACTTCTATCACCAGTGTCCAAATTTCACATTCTTATCATATATTGTATCCACTGTGACTTGTACTCATTAGTGTGCTCCGCGCGAAAGTCGCAACGAACTGATTGAAATTGCCCCAATTGCGCTATACACGCGGCAGCGGCAGGACCGATCTAGGGAGCAAGGAAGGTCTTGCGCCCCTGCCGCCCTGCCGCAGGGCCGACTTAGAAAATTTCCCCTGCTTGCCTACGCACATCACAATATAGGAGGCAATTAAGGGTCATCCCCACTCCTACAACCTAGATTGCCCCTGCGACAGTGAAGTGATTAGGCGGCTACTGAGTTGCCTACCGCAGGGGCAACCTAGCTTGTACAACAATCGGGGTAATATCGGAGCTGTCTCTACGCCTGGCGTTCAGTATGAGTGTGTACGTCTTGCTGGACGCATTCGTTAAGAATGGTGCCAGTTATATCGAAATATATATACAGGGGGTGCTAAGAATCTCTGGTGGAGGTTCGGTTGCCACCTTAGACGACTCGACCTGGCAACGTACAACGCACGCACCCTGAGGACTGACGAGAAGATTGTGGAGCTGGAAGAAAAGATAGAAAAGTTACGCTGGCATATTATAGGATTATCCGAAGTCCGAAGAAAGGGTGAGGACACGGTAATCCTCGAATCCGGCAACTTGCTCTATCATTTTCTAGGATTTATCGTCCACAAGTCTCTCGTTAAAAACGTTGTAAAGATCGAGAATGTGTAGACGAGGGTTGCGTACCTTATACTCAGAATCACTAAACGGTATTCGCTGAGGGTCATACAGGTTTACGCACCAACCTCAGCACACCCCGATGAGGAGGTGGAGGAAATGTATGAGGATATCTCTAGAGACATGCATTCCTCCAAAACCCAATATACGGCGTTAATAGGAGACTTCAATGCAAAACTAGGCACAAGATTCTCTCTTGTGCCTAGTTTTGCATTGAAGTCTCCCATTAATCAAAATAAAAAAATCCCCTGTGAGCTGAAAGTAGGGAAATTTGGAATAGGGCAACGGAACCGAAGGGGCCAGGAGCTGGCCGACTTCATGGAGAAAGACGGAATCCTTTTTGATGAACTCTTTCTTCCAGAAGCGGCCCCACAGTAAGTGGACCTGGTCCAGCCCCGACGGTTCGACAAAAAATGAGATTGACTTCATTATGACGACCAGACGACAACTGTTCAGTGATGTCTCCGTGATCGCGAGGGTGAAAACTGGCAGCGATCACCGAATGCTTAGAGGCACACTGAACCTAAATGTTAATTTGGAGAGGTCTCGTCTGATGAAGTCAACGCTCCGTCCCCCTCGTGCTCTTTTCCAAAGTCCCGAAACCTTTCAGCTCGTTTTCAGTGCCTAGAAGACTGCAATGAAGTGGACGATATGAATGACAAGCTCGTGGAAACTGTCCATGCAGTCGGAGCTAAGTTCTGCAAGACCCGCCGCAGAAAAACAGAAAAATTCTCCGATCACACTCTTAATCTCATGGCTGTTAGACGGGAGATGAAGCTACATTCTTCAACAGATTTGACAGCATACAGGCAACTGAACAGACAGATCTCCAAATGCATGCGGCGGGACTTACGCAACTTCAATACAGCTTGTATTGAAGAAGTGATCGAGCGGAACCAAGGCTCCCAAGTCTTTGCCAGAGATCTGTCTGCCAGAAAGATCTGTCTGCCAGAAAGATCTGTCTGCCAGAAAGAGCCAACTGTCAAAGCTGAAGACCGAGTGTGGCAGCATCGTTTCCGGGACACCTGAGATTTTGAGTGAGATTGAGAGGTTCTATGGACAGCTGTACACGTCATCGTTGGGGCTACACGCAAGTGTGAGTAACGATCCAAGAGCGAGTCTTATCCGACACTATTCCGAAGATATCCCTGACGTCAGTCTGAGCGAGATTAGAATGGCTCTCCAGCACCTTAAAAACGGCAAGGCCCCAGGCGAGGATGGAATTACAGCGGAGCTTCTGAAAGCGGGTGGGAAACCGGTACTTGTAGTCCTTCAGAGGCTCTTTAATTCTGTCCTCCATGGTGGCATTACACCGGAGGCGTGGAGCAGAAATGCGGTGGTCTTGTTCTTCAAGAAAGGTGACAACGCTCTCTTGAAGAACTACAGACCAATTTCCCTTCTGAGCCGCGTCTACGTGCTGTTTTCGAGAGTCATTACGAATCGTCTCGCGCGCAGACTTGACGACTTCCAGCCTCCCGAACAAGCCGGTTTCCGAAAGGGCTTTAGCACCATAGACCACATACATACCCTTCGGCAAGTTGTACAGAAGTCCAAGGAGTACAATTTGTCACTATGTCTGTCGTATGTGGACTATGAGAAAGCCTTTGATTCCGTCGAAATTTGGGCGGTGCTGCAGTCCCTTCAGCGGTGCCAAGTTGACTGTCGGTATATCGAAGTGCTGAAGTGCTTGTACAGTAGAGCTACGACGGCTATCCGAGTACAGAACCAGAGTACGAAACCTATACAATTGCAGAGAGGTGTAAGACAGGGTGACGATATATCTCCGAAACTCTTCACCGCTGCATTGGAAGACGTTTTCAAGCTTCTGGACTGGAAAGGATACGGTATTAACATCAATGGCGAGTACATCACTCACCTTCGATTTGCCGACGATATATTCCTTATGGCGGAATCGCTGGAGGACCTAAGCACCATGCTCAATGACCTCAATAGTTTCTCCCAACGTATAGATCTTAAGATAAACATGGACAAAAAAAGATTGTGTTTAATGTCCATGTCACACATATGCCGGTGGTTGTTGGGAGCACTAAGCTCGAAGTTGTTGACGAGTATGTTTATCGGGGACAAATAGTCCGACTAGGTAAGTCCAACTTCGACCGAGAGATCAATCGACGGATTCAACTCGGCTGGGTAGCGTTCGGGAAACTACGACACATCTTCTCGTCAGACATACCTCAACACCTTAAAACGAAATTGTACAACCAGTGCGTGTTGCCAGTGATGACTTACGGATCTGAGACGTGGTCTTTCATTGCTGGCCGTATGAGGAAGCTCAAGGTCGCTCAGCGAGCAATGGAGAGAGCTATGCTCGGAGTTTCTCTGCGTGATAAATTTAGAAATGAGGATGTCCTCAGTAGAACCAGAGTAACCGACATAGCCCAACGGATTAGTAAGCTGAAATGGCAGTGGGCCGGCCATATAGCTCCAAGAACTGACAACCGATGGGGAAGAAAGGTTCTTGAGTGGCAACCTCGTACCGGTAGGTGAAGTGTAGGGCGAACCCCCGCGAGAAGGAGTGACGACTTATCATAAGGGCCAGTATGGTAAAGAAAATATTTCACTAGTGTTAGAATTGTTGGAATATAAATAAAATGACATTAACTAAATAATTAAATAATAATTAAAATTTTAGTAAAATTAATTTATTAAAACTCATCATTAGAAAACTATCCTGGTTATTTGTAACACTAGTTAAATTATAGTTAGTAAGCACTAGTTAGTTAAGTTATATCACAGAATAAATTGGTTATATTAAATTATGAGTTATTATTTAATATATACAATATATAACATAATTAACGCACACCCTCAGACACCCCAATTAGTATATTTTGTTATAATCATTATACATACACTGACTTTTTAATTAAACATGTTTATGCATTGATTACTTATTAAATTAGTTATACTAATTCCGGAGTGGGAAAATGTAGTGTTATGGTACTTACATATCATTTTACACTGTTTTAAATTTATTTTTCCATTCTGTTTTTGATTTTCTGCATTCATATTTTGCATCACCTTTATTTCCATACGATCCTGTAACGTTTTTGGACCATAATAGCACAATAACAGGTCATTTTCACTTCGTATTTTCACGCTTTTTAAATCGGTGTCAATAGAGTCTACCTTTTTTTGATCTTTTATTTAGTTCTCCGTAACTCTGCAATTTCGGGTTTCGTGCGCGCTGTTGCGCTACCTTTTTTTCTATATCAATAATATCTCATTTCTTACTTAAATCTTGCCGTTTCTTAAGTACGAGCCTAAAACCAAAAATTGACATGTTTTGACATCGTTATTTATTTGGTTGTCATGGCAATTTTTATTCAAATTCGTTACCGGTCTGATGTTTTTATTTCAATATTTCCACATAAATACTCTTTTGCTCTGGGCCATTTACAAAAATTTGCTTTTAATTTAAATAATTTTCCGTTCTCTCTAAAAAGGTATAAAAGCCGAATCATCGGTCAATACAGACAGTCTCGCTTCAGCTTCCAAACTTGAAGCATCTCCTAAAGGCCTTATCCCGGGGACGCACTGCCCCGGGATCCTGCAAGCCTCGGTCTTCACCTGAAGTCGTCGCCTAGTCTACTCCAAGCGCGGGGCCACACTGCTCCGGGATCCTGCAAGTCTTCACCTGAAGTCGTCGACGTAGCCTACTCCAAGCACGTGGCCGCACTGTTCCGGGATCCTGCAAGCCTCTGTCTTCACCTGAAGTCGCCGGCGTAGCCCACTCCAAGCACGGGGCCGCACTGCTCCGGGATCCTGCAAGCCTCTGTCTTCACCCGAAGTCGTCGCCTAGCCTACTCCAAGTGCGGGGCCGCACTACTCCGGGATCCAGCTAGCCTTTGCCTTCATCTGGAGTCGTCGCCTGCGCCTGCAACTACTAGTGCCCGTGCTATCTTTAGCCACTGTGCGTGCTTGCTCCAGGCGCTGCGAGACTCCAAGCTCAGCGTGTGCCTACTCCTACTCCAAGCGCAGCGTGTGCCACGAATCCAAGCTCAGCGTGTGCCTACTCCTACTCCAAGCGCAGCGTGTGCCACTTTGACCTTCAGGCTCCGCTTCAATATTCATCTATCTTTATTTTCTATTTAATTGTAATTCACGTCACCCATCACCATCATCATACTTCATTTTTTTATATAAAAGTGTAAATATCTCTTTAAAATTTGAAATATATTATTTTTTTGTTCTATTTTTGTTGTTTCGTTGTTGTTAGCTTAGGTTCTTTTTTTTATTTGTCGCTTCACGATGTAGTGTTATGGTACTTACATATCATTTTACACTGTTTTAAATTTATTTTTCCATTCTGTTTTTGATTTTCTTTTTGCATCACCTTTATTTCCATAGGATCCTGTAACGTTTTTAGACCATAACAAATAATTTTCACTTCGTATTTTCACGCTGTCAATGGAGTCTATCTTTTTCGATCTTTTATTTAGTTCTCCGTAACTCTGCAATTTCGGGTTTCGTGAGCGCTGTTGCGCTACCTTTTTACCTATATCAATAATATCTCATTTCTTACTTAAATCTTGCCGTTTTTCAATTATGAGCCTGAAACCAAAAATTTACATGTTTTGACATCGTTATTTATCTGGTTGTCATGGCAATTTTTATTCAAATTTGTTACCGGTCTGATGTTTTTATTTCAATATTTCCACATAAATACTCTTTTGCTCGGGGCCAAATACAAAAATTTGCTTTTAATTTACATAATTTCCCGTTCTCTCTAAAAAGGTATAAAAGCCGAATCATCGGTCAATACAGACAGTCTCGCTTCAGCTTCCAAACTTGAAGCATCTCCTAAAGGCCTTATCCCGGGGCCGCACTGCCCCGGGATCCTGCAGGCCAGGCGCATCCTGCAGGTCAGGCGCATCCTGCAAGCCAGGCGCTGCTGACGTTGAGAAGATCCTCAGCTCTGTGGGTATTGAGGCAGACTCCGAGAAACTGAAGAAGGTCATCTCGGAACTCAATGGCAAGAGTGTTGAAGAGCTGATCGCGCAGGGTCGTGAGAAGTTGTCGACCATGCCCGTTCTCTCTAAAAAGGTATAAAAGCCTCATCATCGGTCAATACAGACAGTCTCGCTTCAGCTTCCAAACTTGAAGTATCTCCTAAAGGCCTTATCCCGGGGCCGCACTGCCCCGGGATCCTGCAAGCCTCGGTCTTCACCTGAAGTCGTCGCCTAGTCTACTCCAAGCGCGGGGCCACACTGCTCCGGGATCCTGCAAGCCTCTGTCTTCACCTGAAGTCGTCGCCTAGTCTACTCCAAGCGCGGGGCCACACTGCTCCGGGATCCTGCAAGCCTCGGTCTTCACCTGAAGTCGTCGCCTAATCTACTCCAAGCGCGGGGCCACACTGCTCCGGGATCCTGCAAGCCCCGGTCTTCACCTGAAGTCGTCGCCTAGCCTACTCCAAGTGCGGGGCCGCACTACTCCGGGATCCTGCAAGCCTTTGCCTTCATCTGGAGTCGTCGCCTGCGCCTCCACCTACTAGTGCCGTGCTATCTTTAGCCATTGTGCGTGCTTGCTCCAGGCGCTGCGAGACTCCAAGCTCAGCGTGTGCCTACTCCTACTCCAAGCGCAGCGTGTGCCACTTTGACCTTCAGGCTCCGCTTCAATATTCATCTATCTTTATTTTCTATTTAATTGTAATTCACGTCACGCATCACTATCATCATACTTCATTTTTTTATATAAAATTGTAAATATCTTTTTTAAATTTTAAATTTATTATTTTCTTGTTCTAATTTTGTTGTTTCGTTGTTGTTAGGTTAGGTTCTCTTTTTTTTATTGTCGCTTCACTATAGGTCTAGTAAACATTTGATTAAATTTTCACATCACACTGATGATCATCACAATGATACAATGTTAATAGGCAATATTCGTTACAAAATGTTATGCTAATCATAACATTTTAATTGTAATTGTAAATAATAAGGAACTGCTAAAAATAAGAGGCTACCATACTTCCACCATAATTCAAAGACGGCGTGTTTAAAAGATGTGAATCAAAATATTTACAATAATTAAAAATAAAACAAATACTTAACTTACTGATAGCCTAAACACTCATGCAACGTTGTGTTTTTAATACACTTTCTAAATGTCCACCACCTTGTTCAATACATTTTAATGAGCAGCGTTTTCTTAATTGGTATTTTAATTTAGAAAGCACTTCAGTGTCATTTTTCACTATTCCAAAAGCGTTCACACTATCCTATTTTTTAGGTCCTCGGCACTTGTTGTCTCACTAAAATAAACTAATGATTTAATACGTCCCCAAAAATAAAAGTCAAGAGGCGTCAAATCAGCTGATCTGGGAGGTCACTGAACTGGGCCGCCGCGTCCGATCCAGTGCTCTCCTAACTCATTATCAAGGTACTGTCGAACACTCCTAGCAAAATGAGCAGGGGCACCATCGTGTTGGTAGTATACCTCTTGTAAATTGTTAAGAGGTATGTCTTCTAGCAGCGTAGGTAGAGTTTCTCGTAAAAACAGTAAATATGCGTCTCCTGTTAATCTTTGTAAGAACACAGGCCCCAATATGCGTCTACCAATGATACCGGCCCAGACGTTAATTGAGAAACGGTGTTGGAAGCAATCTACTCTGCATGCGTCAGGATTTTCGTGCATCCATAAATGTGTGTTGTGTTGATTGTACACACGTGTGAATGTACTTTCATCTATCCAAATTATGTTCCACTGCCAATTTTCTAATAACCAGCGGCTGAACTGCAAGCGTGGCGCGTAATCGTTTGGAGTCAACTCCTGGCATCTTCTGAGGTGGAACGGATGTTCTTTATCACCACGAAGTGTTCTCCACACATGCATATGACTACATTGAAAGCGTAGGGCTGCTTCTCGAGTACTGGCATGGGAATTCTCATCGAAATAGTCCAGTATTTCGTTTTGAAGACGAGTACGTGTACGCAAATTGGCTCCCCTGTCGATGGCCGTGTTCGGACGGAACGTTCCGTGGTCGCGAAGTCGTTGAGTAGCAGCTAACATAGTCCTGCGGTCTACTCTTGTACCATACCTTTGGTTGAATGTTCTGCAAGCTAGAGCTACATTATCACCCCACTGTGCCAAAGTCCTTACCATTTCGGTGTACTGAACGTTGCTGTATTGGAAAGACATCGCGCGCGAAAAATTATTTGCAAACAATCTCGTAAGTACTTTCCACTCATAATGTCCGCGCGTGACTAACTAATAA
Organism: Parnassius glacialis; assembly: GCA_033319125.1. Taxonomy (NCBI): domain Eukaryota; kingdom Metazoa; phylum Arthropoda; class Insecta; order Lepidoptera; family Papilionidae; genus Parnassius; species Parnassius glacialis. The sequence continues at coordinate 11,047,409 of JAVANC010000002.1, read as the reverse complement.
ATATTGTTTTCATTTAAGTTAGCTTTCAACTTTCATCGTAGCCGGCTAGCGCGGAGCGCCCGCGCCGGTAACGTGCTATCTCGCTCTATCCCAAGTTCCCAGGAAATAAGGTTCATTTTTCTTTATTTTGTATTGAATGACGGAATTTGTATTAATACAAATAAAACTGCACTTTTAAAAGTCTTATTACCTTGAGTTACGGTCCAGTTTGTTTTGACTGTACAGGTTTAGTGTGACTGTAAATTACGTAGGTTCAATTATTTTTGGGATAAAAAATTACCTATATTAAAAAAGATAGAAATCGATTCAGTAAACGATTCTGAACAAACTACTTTCTCAAAGTGCGTTAATTATGGTACATGTTGTATATGACATAATTTATGACGAGTGTAGTCACATTTAATTGTCTTTGATAGCCTAAAATTAGCGTGGCAGAGCTATGCTGCAGCTTATAGGCATTATATTATGATTGTAAACGCGTCACAATCATGTCAAAAGACATCCAACTGGCACGACGAATCCGTGGTGAACGCGCTTAAGTTTAGCTTTAGTGTACCTTATAAATTATTTTTAATTCGAATAGACATAAATTCTATAACATTTTTTTATTATGTCTCACATTTAATTCATTTAAGTAACATTGTAATCATTATTGTAAGGAGGCAGCGGAACTGATTTTTTTATAAATATGTTCTTATTCTATAAGTTTCTCGTCTTTGCAAGGGATGCTGTTAGGTGCAAAAATGCATTGTAGCTTACTACAGACCAGTAGTAGTATTCGCTGCATTGATTGATGTAGTCTTATTTTAGTGACTCATGATTTATCTAAGTAGTGTAATGGGCAATGTCGTTGACCATGTCTGAGAATATTCTATACTTTAAAAAAAATTATGCACTAACTTAAATGTGTATTGAGAACTTGGTGTTAATAAACATTTAAAATTAAATTAATTAGTTGTTTTATTGATAAATGTGGGTGTCTATGGGCCACAGTGTCCACTTACCATCAGGTGGACTGTGCTCAATTATCACCCTTATTCTATATAAAAAAGAGCCAATATATACCGATTTATTGATATTTCGAAAAAACTGGCACCATTCCCAACGCGTGCGTCCAGCGAGACGTACACTACACTCTCATACTCAACGGCAGGCATGTGTGTAGAGAGAGAGTTCAGATATTGCCCCGATCGCTGTACACCCTAGATTGCCCTTGCGGCAGGCATGCGGGTAGCCGCCTTAATTAAATCGAGTCTTACGAAAGATTATTTTTGATTGTTTAAAGTAAAAATTATATTATATTTTATAAAGTATCTAATAAAATAAAGATTATGTTAAATTTAAAGTTACAGCCTATTTTTACGTGGTAAAGCCATGCTGCAGCTATAATAGTAGTATAGCTGTAGCACGAATGGTTCGGCTCGACGGGGAAGGACCACGCTCTCACAGAATACCAACGTAAAATAGCAGCTTAAAGCTGCTGTGTTTCGTATGGTGAGTGTAGAGAACCGGAAACCCTTTTTACTGGAAACGAGGCATTCAATCTTAGTCCTCACGGGTGACAACGCATCTGCATTTTGGTTCGTAGTCGAGGATAGATGTAGATATGTCTGTGGGCCGCGGTAACCACTTACCATCAGGTGGACTGTGTGTTCGTTTGTCACCCTTATCCAATAAAAAAATATACGTCCCACTGCTGGGCACAAGCTTCCTCTCATTTCTGGGAGGGTTTTAGAGCAAAGAAATGGTCCGCCGTGCTGCCTCAATGCAAATCAAATGTCTCTTTTCTTATTTCTCAGACATGTAGGTTTCTTCACGACGTTTTCCTTCACCCCTGAACACATGGTAAATCAGTGGTAAATCACATGTTATCAGTGATTTTTATATAATTTCTATCATGAATCGTTATAAATAATAATTGTATAGTTATCATTTTGTTTTATAATATTATTTTTTAATTATCAAATATAAAATCTAAGTATAAAATAGATTAAGAGTAACTGTATTGTCATAATAATTATCATTGATAATTTTCCGTTTATTTCTAATTTAGAATTTGAGATATTTACTAAGAATGTTATAAAAGTAATTTCATCTTCTAAGCATTCGTAATTAATTCAGTCATCAGTAATATTTGTAAGAGAATTTAACTTATGTTCATATTATAAAAGTATTTGGATTGTATAATTCTTATGCCGCCTCCACACGCTTGGTGTTTGCCACATTCACCTTACACGAACAAACACCAACCACATTCACCCAACACAAACACGGCATCCACACGCTCGGAGAACGTGCTAGTATATTCCGGGTAGGCAAACATGACGGACGACGAGCTTGTGGCAGCGATTACTTTCGGGTTGACCTATTTTTATTTAAAAATAAGGCAATATGAATTGCTCTCAATGTTATTGTATTGAAGATTTTACACACCATAGAATCTCAAATGAATTCTCAATTATCTCTGTTATAAATTGTCTTCGGGTTTAAATAAGTTTGGTTTGAACGCTTTTATTCGTATTGCATTGCTGATTATTATGTAATACGAGACTCTAAATTAATCTAAAAACAAACTTTTATGAAATTAATGCTTGACCGGGGAATCTAACCCTTTTTTTTATAGGTTAAGGGTGACAAACGAGCACACAGTCCACCTGATGGTAAGGGGTTGCTGCGGCCCATAGACATCTACATCTATCCTCTATTACAAATCAAAATGTAGATGCGTTGTCACCCGTGAGGACTAGGATGGAATGCCTCATTTCCAATAAAAAGGGCCTCCGGTCACCTGCACTCACCAAGCGAAACGCAGAGGTAAACCTCTACTTCACGCTGGTATTCTGTGAGGTCGTGGTACCACCCCGGTTCGAGCCGGCCCATCCGTGCGACAGCAAAAGCTGCCGCGTGGCTCTACCACTGTTAAAACCCTGAAATTTCGTGCGACATTATATTGAATCTATTTACTTTAAATGTATGAAGCAGATAATGAATGTGAAAGAAGCGAAAGAGGTATGTGATCGTGACACTTGGCGATTTGTTCTCTCTGGCTACCCCGTCAGGGATTGTGCGTGAAGATAAGTTAAGTTAAGTATTTACTTTTAACATATATTATCTTTTTATTCGAAGCGCCTTATACAATGTAGTAGCAATATTTTCAAAACGCACCATTGTTTATTTTTTATGGAAGGAAAATGATATACTGATTTTTTAAGCGCTTCTCCAAAACTAATAGTAGTAATGCATACGAGCCGTTTTATTCATAAAATATTTAATTTTAACAGCTTACAATAACATTTCAAAGTTATTAATGTAGCTAGTCTTAGGTCTTTTCTATGAAAATGTAACGAAATTTTTACTAATCCAAGTGTATTTTATAAGTTGGTGAACTATAACTCGTTAACTTCTTGATTCTAATTAGCTGTGATAGTTTTCCTTTTAACTGCATTATATAAACTCATATTAGGTATACTTTTCACATTTCGATAAACATCGGTTAAGTTGGTAGGGGGATGGGGGACACATAAATCCAATGAAAAATACCACTTTAAAGCTAAATATTTCACAAACGGACTCTTAAATCGAAAAGATGTTGTTCAAAACCCCCAATGTTTTTGAAAGACCTATTCAACGATACCCAAAATAAAAATGTTTTATAAGATTTTATTTCAGTTTTCTAGGCGTGATTAATATTTATAACTGTGTCAAATTACAGATTTGTAACACTTAGGGTCTGAGCAAAATCGCGGACGGACGGACCGACGGACATGGCGAAACTATAAGGGTCCCTTGTTGTGTAACTACGAAAGTGTAAAAACTATTAAATCAGGATATACTAAACTTATCGATATATAGGATATACTAATCTTATATAATTTTTTCCGATTTTATTTTGGGAATTGATGATCAATGATCCTGCTTCCACACGGGGCTCCTTATAAAAAGAGGTAAATATTTGTTACCCAATAGAAACATTTATTAGGAGTCAATCACATTATTATTGGGAGGTCTATAGAAAAATTAAAAAATATATAGGTGGTAGATCTACTAACTTTTCGAAGTAGAATTGGTAGTAACATAGAATTATAATTCTATGGGTAGTAAACTCAACTTCTGAAATCATATTTACCTCCGAGACAAATTTCGGATTGGTAACATTGGCGTAGAGTATAATAATAATAGCCACTAGTAACTCCTTCCGCCGCCCGCAAGCCGCAAGCTCGCGCGTACTACTGACTGATTGCCAAACGTGTGGATACCTAGCAAACACGTTTGTCGAACACCCTTTGATCGGTGCACAAAAACCGACACCAACGCCGATCACTGGCATTCACATACAAACAAACAAACAAACAGGCGAACAGCTATCCACACGTTCGTGATTGCTGTTTGGTGTATGCTGTTCGCCGTTGTTTGCCAAGCGTGTGGATGGGGCATGGCATTCACATACAAACAAACAAACAAACAGGCGAACAGCTATCCACACGTTCGTGATTGCTGTTTGGTGTATGCTGTTCGCCGTTGTTTGCCAAGCGTGTGGATGGGGCATTACACACTCAAACTGTTGCTAAGTTCAGTTTAGATAGGTAGTAGGGATAAGTTGCCACCATTGTGCGATATTATAAAAACGATTGCAATAATTATGGAAAGACTATTCGTGTTGTGAACTAGTAAAGCAAACAACAAGTAATGAAGCGTATTATTACCCTTCCTGCGACTCCTGTAATACACAACAATGCACAAATCTTTAGTGCCGGCGGACATCGAACCCGGGTTGCTTGCGTGCTATGAAATTTAGAGCGATGCGAAAAAGGATGAATTGTTATTAAAAATGAATATAAGAAATTTGAAGATGTTAAAGTGATTAATTGTATTAATATGTTATTAATAAGTATTATGTTTAAATAAAACTAGTATATATAATATCTTATTATGTTTAAATAAGATTAGTTTTACGGATTTTATCGCGTATATTAACTTATTTTATATTCCCGACATTTCGAGTAGGTACTTTACAGCACCCATGGTCACGGGGGCAACTGAGGTGTTTGACGTCCCAATGTTGTGACATTAACCACGGCTACCTCCAGATTAAAATTTATCATATCATGAACATTTTAAACAACTGTTATGTTATTTAAGATATTAATTTTTATTCATTAATATGTTATAATACTGTTTAATTTAGTCGTTTTTAAGATTGTGAGTTGTGACTCCAAGAAATACCTTGTAAAATTGTGATATTTTGTTGAATATTTTATTTTAGCTTAATGTGATGTTAATGTTATAAATATTATTGCTTCGTTGTATTTTAAGTAAAACATAATTGTATGATGTGTTTGGGAAATAAAGATATTGGGTAATAAAGGGAAATGGGATAGTGAAAATTGATAACTAAATTAGGTCAAAATAGCTTTGGGCGTGCGGCTCTCTTTTTGGTTTGGTACCTTGCTTCCGGGGTAGACTAGTAACGCGCTCAATTTACAATTCCTTCTGGATTAGCGACAGTTTCGGGAACTAATAATAAAATAATAATAATAATAATTCTTTTATTTCAAACCAATTATCCATATTTGTTAAAAAAATTATAATCTTTTTTAAAAATTATAAATACCTATAACATTAAAGAAAATTAAAATTAATAAATATAAACATTAAATAAAATTAAAACTGAAAATTAAAATTACAATTAAAATACTACAATAGGTCGTGGCGTGTCTAATTTACAGTATGCAGATTTATCCAACGCCCTAACATTGGTGAATCCCATCTGTCCGCTAGTACACTGAGAATGATGTTGGTGCTCGTCCGCATACGATTCAGCATGGAGGCACATCTTTTGCGCATTATGGCTTCAAACCCATCAACATGAGCTTCTGCAAACATGCCAGAGGCGCTACAATACCGCGGCAACCCCATTATAATTGTCAACGCATTGTTGTATTGGACGCGCAGATCATTGTATGCTCTCCGTGTATAGTTAACCCACAGGCTGCATGTATAGAAGTACTGACAATTTACTTTGAAAAGCGTAATCATAACCTGTTTTGTGCAGCGTACAAACCTGCGTGCCAACATATTACATCGAACAGCAGGCGAACTAACAAGAAAAGGAAAGAAAACAAGTGAAAAGTAAAGAAAAAGTAATAATGCATTAGTAAAGTATTATTGCATCAGTATCGCATATTCGGAGGGGGAAATTTTAATGGCAAATTGCTGTTTTTATACAAGATCCTTCAGTGTTAACCCTAAGAGTAGGGTAAGAAGATACAGTCCACGTTGGCACATATACCGTCAGGCGTCTTATACGCGTCAAGACCGGCCCCATCCCAATAGGGGCCGTCAGCTTAGTCGTCTATCCTTTCTTTTAAGAAAGTAGGTTTGTGAACGGAATCGAATGTCTTCATGTAAAGCCACCCCACCTCGTTGTCTGAACTCAGCGTGGTGTGGTATTAGTCTATGAAAGTAGGAGGCCAATAGTGTGTCGGTCTGTGATCACCTATAGTTTTTCAACACTTATGTCAAATAGTCCGACTAGGTAAACCCAACTTCACGATATAGCTCGAAGAACTGACAACCGATGGGGAAAAAGGTTCTCGAGTGGCAGTCTCGTACCAGTAGACCTCGTAAGACACGCCGGAGGTCGATGGATGCAGGTGGCTCATGACCGTAGCATTACTTGGGGACTGTGTTCAACAGTGGATTTGTGCAGGGCTGTAATGATGATGATGTTGAAGAAATCTGTTTATTTATCGGTGAACTATGTCCGTAACCCTCAGGTTCGTAGTTATTACGCATCCTGACTTATAAATTAATTCCCTGATGCATCCTATCACGCAGAAACTCTTAATTTACTTTTAGGAGAATAGTCTCCTCTAGTGGGGCGATTGAAGTGTATTTTTTTTGTAACCTTTTGAATTGTGCCACATTTAGTTTTCCATTCATATCTTTAGATGTCGTTAGAACTAATTTGGTCATCTTTATTTTTATATTTTCAGTTCCCCATAATGATTTTAGCCACCAAAATATATATTATACAATGTACAGAAAGAGACACAACATGTTATCATCATTTTTATTATATGTATATATTTAAAGAGAGATGGCGCTGCTAACATCAATTCTAAAAATAAAAGAGATTAATTGACGCGATTGATACATTATATAAAACGTAAGAGAACTTATAAATCAGTGTCTGCACAGTAAGCAAAAAATAAAGTTTGACCCTCGCCAAAACCAAGGCAATTGTTAATAGCTCTTTTAAAATTTGATTTACCACATAGAGTACTCGGCGGTAAAGAATAAATTGAGTTTGTCAACACACAGTAGGGCAGCGAGTAATATAATAAAGATTAGTAGTAAATATAAAAACTCATCTACAGGAAAAAACCACATTGCAATTGCATTACATTTGCACAACACCACCATCTATCGATGAAATGGGTTAACTATTGTGCATCAGATTTAGTTAATAAGGTTAATATATTTTTGTATAATATATTTAATACGTTCTTTAATACTATTGTTTACTGCGTTTTAGATATACATAATTATATCATTATTTTACATAATTTAACTATGATTTATGATATGATATTAGTTTAAAACGCACTTGATGACTCAAACAAAGCCACCGTTGAGCAAATTGGTACCTATACTTCCCTACCCATACTTCAGAATATTTATCATAACTTTTGATGGAATGAATTGATTTTAATGAAATAAAGACTAAATGTAACCAGAAGATACACTTTATAATTTCCGTAACAATTCTTATGATATAAATTAGTACTTTATAGGTGATACGTTAACAAACAAACAGACAGACAGACAGACAAAAAATTCTAAAAATGGTAGAAATGTATTTAATTACTTATTTTTAGTACCCCTCAATCACTTTTATTACAAAAATATAAAATGTACAGACATCTGCTATTTACAGTTTTATTATATGTATAGATAAATAGGTGTATTTACTTTTAATAAAACTGAAGTGACAAACGAATTTAACTTACACCTGATGTACAGAGTACATTGTATATACAAGAAAACCTGATGGTACCTAAATGGCTACTGCAGTCCCACGGCCATCTACAGCCAATTCCAACAAAAAAGGTTACAGATGCATTGTTTCCTCTAAGGACGAAGATTGGAATGCCCTAAGTTTTCAACTTCCTAAAAGTAAAAGTATTATATTTAAATAAGGAGCGTATTTAAATTGTATTTATATTTAAAGCACATTTAGATTCAGATTAAGTATTAAATTAATTCAAAGTGTTATTTTGAATATGATCACCCTTTGCCTGTCCCATTAATCATAATATACCTATATGAACATTTAGATTATTTAACAATTCAAACATTGTCAAGGTCACGTGTATCTATATTAAGTATTTTTCCATTGATTTGATTTTAATATTTATTATACCTACAATTTCAAGGAAATATTTTTTGATAAAGCGTTAATTAGAGTTTTTAAATTAATTTTTAAATTTCAAAGAACTTATTATACCTAAATATATGTAAATGATAGAAATTTATCAAGTAGATAGCTCTCATGCCTAACGGAAGTATGTAAATAATAAAATAAACATTAATCTTATTAACTACCTACTATGTTTTAAATAGTAGACGAGCAGTGTAACGTATCAATTTGTAAGTTAGTTGAATTCTAATAACGCGAGATTGGAAAGTGGTCATGCTGCAGTCAGCTAAGTGGCATAGATCGCATCGTTCGTACGCGACTTTTGGATTCACTTTGAAATAAAAGCAAACTGGCCGAAAAGATAAAAAGAAATAATTGAGGCGGTGGCGCCAGCATTTGACAGTCGTCAGTCGTCAATTACCGGCATTTAATTCGTAATAAATTAAACAGTGATTTGTGAATTATAAATATACAGAACGGAGTGAGTCACAATATAAATGAGTATCATTTTTGGAATATTAATCTGTGAACACAAATAATAAGGTAAGTTGTCGAAACATTTTTATTTTAGGGTCATGTTGCTATATGTGGTTAAGGGAGTTTAATAAGTTATGTGTGTACATAGAAGTCTTTGGTTCTGTGGATATGTTATAACCATAATAAGATAACATTAATCACTAAGTATAAGTAATATTATTATTCTCGTATAATGTTTAAAAAAATGAAAGTACCTAATAATGTCTAAGGTTAGGTGGTTATTTATCTAATGTGTCAGGTAGGTACTTACGTTGGGTAAATATAAAACTCACAATCTTCGTATTTGAAGAATTTGCAACTTGCTTGTACTGTGATGGTAAGTAAACATAGTGATTTATATAATCCTTAATGATAACAAGTCTCTGCACACATTTTCACTTAATCCCAATTTCACCATCTTTAGAAATACAAATTACTATTACTTCTAAAATGTCCGACAGGTTAAATTATAATTTAAAATTAAAAATTTTGTACAACCGACTTCAATATTAATTATTAAGAATAACTCAAAAACTATTGATCAGATCTTGATTAAGTTTATATGGGACCACACGTGAAGCACCAGCTTTCAAATAAAAAAAGTATCGTCGAAATCGGTTCACCCAGAAAGAAGTATTGAGGTAACACACATAAAAAAAAAGAAAAACATACAGTCAAATTGAGTACCTCCTCCTGTTTGAAGTCGGTAGCAAAGTGAGTTATCCTCAATATCAAATCAATATCGTCAGCCTCATTTTAAATTTTAAACAGTCGACGGCTGGTCATGGGCTCATGGGTCACTTCTAAAATTATGCGGATTATAGTATTGTATATTAAGCCGCGTCTCCACCAAAGTTTTGTTGTCAACACAACATTTGCCAACAAAACTTGTTTCCATTTTCGGCGGCAACATCAAAGGAATATGCTTGTTGCCAACATTTGTTCCCTCGGTGGAGACGCTTGTTGACAGAAACATTTGTTGGCAACACGTGTCGGCAACTGTTGTAGAATAGAATAGAATAATTTTTTATTCAATATAGATCACATGTGTAATACTTATTGAAAGTCATTTTTTACTTTACCACTGGTTCGAAAAAAAAAACCTCTGTCCTGGGAAGAACCAGCAAGAAACCCAGCGGGACTTTTTTTAAAGCAAATTTTACAATAATGGTTGTACTAACTATATAAGTACAAAATTTATTTTAGAAACAGCTTGGAAGCGATCACCTCATTCCCAGGGGTTATTATCAACCATGTATTCATTTATACTATAATAACCCTTTTTATACAGTTTCAACTTAACAAAACATTTAAACTTGCTAATGGAGAGAGCCTGTACACTTTCCGGGACCTTGTTGTAATAGCGTATACATTGCCCCAAGAATGAATTACTGACTCTGTGGAGTCGAGAAACTGGTATCACTAGCTTGTGTTTGTTCCTAGTGTTTACAGAATGCACATCACTTTTTTTACTAAAACTACCTTTGTTTTTGTGAACATACATTAAATTTTCGTAAATATACTGAGAGGCCAAAGTTAATATATTTATTTCTTTAAATTTATCTCTAAGAGACTCTCTCAGTTTTAGGTTGTAAATAGCTCTCATGGCCCTCTTCTGTAAAACAAAAATAGTTTCTGAATCAGCCGCATGTCCCCATAGCAAAATCCCATAAGACATTATGCTATGGAAATAACTGAAATAAACTAATCTAGCTGTCTCGACACTAGTGATGTGTGTGTTGGCAACAAAACTTTAGTGGAGACGCGGCTTTACTGATCTGTGGCCAGTACCTTTCGTCCTGCTTAACTGGTAGCTGGTAATCTCGTTGCCTACTATTCGGTCTCTTGGCACCGGTAGTTGTTGCTGATCTCAATATTTCAATACGTCTGACTTTTATTTAAAATGTAATTCTGTCACCTGCCAGAAGAAGTCAAACGTGCCAGACTATAATTCATTCCGATTCGGTTAAATAAACTGTACATGAGCGATTTAACTCATTGTAAAAAGCATCGAAAATCTGAGGTATGGAAACTGTACGGGTCCATACGCGAAATACATAGCTTGTATTATAGGTTGTTTCTTGTATACTTCCTTAAACCAAATTAGGTACTGCATCTAAAATTTGTGAAAAAGGTACCTTGAAAAAAGTTGGAAGCGCATAGGTAATGCACACGTAAGATTTTTATTTAGTCTACTTTAGGTACCTACCTGTTATGTATGTATTACGTATATATATTAAGTTATTTTAACGAAACAGGTTTCTGCAATCAAGTTTCTGCGCATACCGTTATGTAAGCCTTTAGCAAATTTTAGACTGGCAGAGATAATGTTCGACAACATATTTCTATTATAAAATTTTCCATTATTAGATATTAATAACCGATCTTGCGTACCCAAAAGAGGGGTCAAGTGGGGGGCATCGGTGGGTGTAAGAATTTTCATTCGATTCTAGGACAGTTCCCATGTGCGGAAGATAAAATGTGTACCGTAGGTACCTATAATATATGTCACTAGATCACTGTATGGAGTTGATGCTATGCTTATGTATACTCTAGGTCAGGGTTTTAACACTGTCATCAGAGGCGTGTTAATTTTCGACAACGGCCTTAGCTCGCACTTCATCGGCACCTCTGTGGCCGCCATATATTATAAATTATTATTACTTATATTGTATATAAACTTATTATATAATAATTTATAATATAGTTTCGTTGCAAAATAATTAGGTGGGCGTAGGTGAAAAATGTAATGAGAAAGTTAGAGAAATGTAGGAAGCTCTACATCTCTATACATATAATTTATGTAAGTAGTTAATTTTTTTTCCGTTTAAATACTTCCGCGCGGGCGCCCTTTATACCCTTACGCCCTTAGGCACGTGCCTAGGTTGCTTTAAGGATAATCCGCCACTGACTGTCATCACACAACCACTTACGTGGGGTAACGGTTTCTTACAGTGCGACAAGTCGCGACTTATTGAGAGCTACTTTGATTTGTTAATAATGCTACCCTCACTAACAAATAATATACTTATATTTCTCCAGGAATTATTTCCTATATGATGATGCTACTATATGCGATTGATAGTTGTTTTTATGAGAATATTGCCGTTGTCAATTTCGTGTAGATATTATAGTGCTTGTTGTAAGATAATAAAATGACCTAACCGGGTGACAAACTTTTAAATGGTAGGACCTTTTGTTGCCACTGCACGAATACTAGGACCACGTACTCTAAAATACCACGGGTGAAACTTTGTTTTTTTTTGATAAAAAGTCGTTCTATCTTCGTCCTATGGGGTGACCGGTGTATTTGTATTTTGATTCTTAATTGAGTATAAAGGCGTATATGGGATTATGGGATACAGCATCCAAGAGGAAGCTGTATTCCATATACGCCTTTATACGCCTTTATACTCAATTAACTGTGTGCTATTAAATATATTACGTCAATTTCATATATCAATTATCAATATTGCGTTTAAGTTCGGGAGAGGCTTAATTATTAGGATTTTAATTATTTTACACTTTCTTACGAATCACATCTCCGTATCTCATGGTTGTAAAGATAGTGATAGTGATAGTGTTAATGATTCGATAGTTTTGTTTGAGTCAGTGTTTTTGGTCACAAAATATTAAGTAAAAATATAGAAGTACAATTCTAGGCGAATAAATTTATAGAGCTCATTTGACATTTCTTTTATAATGAACATTAAGTTACCAGGGAAAAGCAGTCGAAATCATTATTTCAAACTAATTGAGACAATTTATTGGACTAGATACAAAAAGTAGCGAAGGCAAAATTTATAGGTTCATGGTGAAACTCCAGCACGGCTAGCATGGGCTGGGGACAAAAATTTTATCCCCCGATTATATCCACTGACAAGAGATAAAATTATCTTGTCCCTATGCCAAAGCACGGCAACGGGGGAAGTATATCCCGTTTGACATAACGGGTAGACATAATTAAATAAAAGATAAAAAATTATACTTTTTTGACATTTGAAACTGACAATTTTATCCTAGTTCATTGGACGTGGGTTTAAGTTTATGTATATTCATACAAAAAATCTATTTATGTATAAGTCAATCTCCCATTTAATCTACTGTGGATATTATATCCACCGGTGTGCCCCCATGCTCGAAGGGTGGATAAAACTAAGCGAGGGGATAAACATTTTCTCCTTTCCCTGGGGATAAAATTGTCTCCTGCCCATGCTAGCCCTGCAGCAGTAGTATGATTGTAGTTCCGATGGTTCCGTGGGCAATACATAGGCACATAAAATATAAATAACAGAATAAATGCATGTAATATAAAGTACTATTTTGAAATAAATAAAATACAATTTTTCTCATTAAATTTTTAGTGACTTAAACATTTTCATTTTTTTCAGCATGATGTGGTTTAATATTATTTCTATGTTTTATTTTTATATTAACTAGCTGGCCACGTAGACATTGTTCCGCCCTTTTCGACGACCCTTCATATAAAAAGTCCTTAAATTCGTAATAAAAAAATATTGAGTGTCACTTATCAGGATAAAAAAAACTATCCTATCTCTCAAGTTGGACCAAATTGCACACAGTGTGCCAAATTTCATTGAAATCAATTTAGTAGTTTAGGAGTTAAACGCGGACAAACAATGTGACACGTAATTTTTATATATAAAGATTTAAATATACTTGTATCCAGGCTTCATACTGAATCTGAATTATAAACATCATTGACGGCTAACTAGTACTTGTACAAGTTTAAAGTTTACTTTGTAAAAGTCTAGGTTAGTAGAGTTATGATATACTTACGTATATGTATTTGTAACTGCATTATTAAGTGGCGAAGCTTGCGAAGGCACTTATTAAGTGGCGAAGCTTGCGAAGTCACTTATTGATTTCACGATGTCTGTCCGTCTGTCCGTCTGTCCGTCTGTACGTCTGTCCGTCTGTCCGTCTGTCCGTCTGTCCATCCGTCTGTCCGTCTGTCCGTCTGTCCCACGATTATCTCGAGAACGGTTTCGAATTTTCAAATTCTGTTTTCAGCAATCGATTACTGATCACCCAGGCATCTGAACCTCCTATTTTGAAACTGATTGCTCAACGGCAATCGTTAGAAACCGCTACAAAGCTGATTGCTTCGCCACTTTGCTATGCTGTTAGCTTGCTAGGTTTATTTATTATTATGTCTAAGTGCATAGTGCATACTATTAACACCAATTTAGTTATTACAAAGCAGAAACAACGATTAAAACAAATAAGTTATGTAAAAATGCGATTTTTCCATAAATAATATTTTATGTCGTTTAATAATCTGCAGCATTTTATCATATAGATCATAATATGAAATATTTCGTAAACCACGATTTCTATATTATTAAGTGGCGAAGCTTGCGAAGTCACTTATTGATTTCACGATGTCTGTCCGTCTGTCCGTCTGTCCGTCCGTCTGTCCGTCTTTTCGTCTGTCACACGATTATCTCGAGAACGGTTTCGAATTTTCAAATTCTGTTTTCAGCAATCGATTACTGATCACCCAGGCATCTGAACCTCCTATTTTGAAACTGATTGCTCAACGGCAATCGTTAGAAACCGCTACAAAGCTGATTGCTTCGCCACTTTGCTATGCTGTTAGCTTGCTAGGTTTATTATAGTTTAAAATGCTATCGCTAAAACTTGTTTCAATTTGTAATAAGGAATTATTGCTTTGCACTTAGTTATATGCAATTAAGATTATTTTTGTAATTAGATATTCTATATATTTATGCCACCTACTTCTGATTTTCCGCGCAAAGCAGTAATACGCTCACACTTGAGTTCAGGTTCTAGAGTAAAAGAACTGGTATATTTATAGGATATGTGCCCTTATATTAGGTAATCCACCACTGTGCGATTTAGAAGATGTTTTCTTCCTCGCACGACTTCCTTGTGGAATCGATTACCATCAGCGATTTTTTCGGACCGATACGACTTAGGGACCTTCAAGAAAAGAGCGTACTCCTTTTTAAAAGGCCGGCAACGCATCTGCAATTCCCTCCCTGGTGTTGCAGTTGTTCATGGGCGGCGGTAGTCACTTACCATCAGGTGAGCCGCATGCTCGTTTGCCCCCTCTCCTATATAAAAAAAGGTATAGGGGTATTTATTATTTATCTTAAATTTTACTCTTGGTCACAATAGTGACAGTGAGACGAGGTCTCTGCCGACCGAATGACGGCGGAAATACATCGAGAAAAACTTAACCCAAATTATAGACTGAGGATGGGGATCAACATTACCAGTGTGAAGGTATCGATTCTGTACTCACCAACCTGTCTGCAAATACAGGTAGCAGCCTCAAAGATAAGAAACTGTAGTACCATCACGATCATTTAGATCGTCAGCCGCAGGTTATTATAACAATTATACCAAATCCTCCTAACTCTAGAAGAAACTCAAGTCGAGTAGTTGACTGTTAATATCAAGGTGTCTGTGTCATGAGTTAATTACTTTTTAAATAATTCAGAATTTAATCCATAGAACCACACATGTGTTTAAATTATATTTTATTAAAGAATAGAAACTCGCTTCCTACATCAGAAGGCAGAAGTAGATCAAGATGGTTATTACTTCGGTTACGACACGTGTTACGCGACTCGCATTTGCATCGCGTCTCTACGTAACACTCTTAACTAAGTCACTGTTAAACTTGGCTGAGAAGTTTTAATAACGTCAGGCCTTTAATCGAAAATGCGCAGTTCGACACGAAAGCAGAAAGGAGGATTGTACGTTAAAATACAATGGAAAAAATCAACACTAACTGTACCAATTCCAAATAGACATTAAAAAGCATTGTATTAGATACTATCTAAACAAACTTGCCCACATTGCTTGAAGTGAAAGCCAGAAAAACCTTATAAAAATATCAATTAGTTGTTAGTTGTAAAGTACTTTTCAACCTGGATTTTGTGATGAGTGAGAATAATAATGATTTGACGGTACTTATTTCGAATAGTACTACACATTAAATAAAATTAATTTTATGGTTCTTGTTGCGTTTATTTTTAAATTGATTGTTCGATAAATAAGATTGTGTGTTTCTTAAACAGTTCTGAAAAATTGGTCGTTGTTCATAACTGTGTCTTCCAAAGCTAATAAAGGGTTTTTCAACAAGAACTTTGTTTTCTAAAACAAAGAGTTTAGATGAAGATGATTAAAATTTTTATTGTATTACGACGAGAAAAGTTTGGCAATTATGAATGAAAAATGATATCTGGCAAATGTCCACCACGACCACGCTGACAGATATCGATTCTTTCATCAAAGTTTTTAATCACTTTTTGGCAAAATGGCGGGTCTATTTCGTTAATCACGTCACGGATTTTGAGTTTTAAGGCCGCGATCGATTCGATTGGCTCCGTGTAGACTCTGTCCTTAACATAGCCCCACAAAAAATAATCCAGTAGTGTTAAATCACACGATCTGGCTGGCCATTTAACGGCTGAATTTCGTGAAATTATGCGATCGGGAAATTTGGTTTGCAATAAATTGATCGTTTCGTTGGCTGTGTGACATGTGGCACCGTCCTGTTGAAACCACATGTTTGTGATATCGATGTCATCAATAATAGGCCAAAATTGAGATGTTAACATCTCGCGATAGCGTGATCCATTGACCGTTACCGCATTTCCAGCCTCATCTTCGAAAAATAAACGGCCCAATCACGCCTCCAGACCACATAGCGCACCATACAGTGACACGTTGAGCATGCAAAGGCTTCTCAATAATCGCTTTAGGATTTTCAGAAGCCCAAATGCGGCAATTTTGCTTGTTGACGTACCCTGACAAGTGAAAATGGGCTTCGTCTGAAAAAATGATTTTTTCAGAAAAACCAGCGGGCTGTTCCTGAATGAATTGAGCGAATCTACGGCGATGTGAATGGTCGGTCAGCTTCAATTCCTGCACCAGTTGAACCTTGTAAGGCTTCAAAGCCAAATCCTTACGCAAAATTCGCCATGTGGTGGTTTTGGATAACCCCAATTGTTGAGAACGTCGAGGAATTGACAAATTTGGATCTTCTTCAACAATGTGGCTCACGGCTGCGATGTTTTCGGTTGAACGACCCGGTCGAACACGCGTTGGTGTTGGCGCATTTAGTACCGAGCCAGTCGATTCAAATTTAGCGACCAAATTCTTAATAGCGGTCTCAGAAGGACGATTATGTTGTCCGAAAATATCACGAATTTTACGAAACGTAACTTTAACAGAATCACCATTTTCATAGTGTATTTTAATTATTTTAATGCGATTTTCGAGCGAAATTGAATTAATTGTAGCAATTGCCAAAG
Source organism: Parnassius glacialis (assembly GCA_033319125.1). Classification (NCBI taxonomy): domain Eukaryota; kingdom Metazoa; phylum Arthropoda; class Insecta; order Lepidoptera; family Papilionidae; genus Parnassius; species Parnassius glacialis. The sequence continues at coordinate 11,030,159 of JAVANC010000002.1, read as the reverse complement.
CATCTACTACGAATAGGTCAAAAAACTAAATGTCAAAACTGTCATGCTTTTGGTGTTGCCCAAATTGAAAAACAAAGTTCTTGTTGAAAAACCCGTAACTTATATCGCTACTCAGTATTACCTAACTTCATAACTATCCAGAGAACAGCAGTTTCATTTAGTTATAAAATATCTTGTATTTTGATTCTTTATCAAGCATATATTTGATCGCAGGTACCGCATTAAGCCACAGTACGATTATGTGGAATATATGCTCGTTTGTCACTTTTACTTCTTTATAATTAAAAATTAAAAATTTTGTACAACAAACTTCAATATAAATTATTAAGAATAAGTCAAAAACTATTGGTAAGACCTTGATCAAATTTATATGGAACCACACGTGAAGCACCAGCTTTCGAATAAAAAATCATCTAAATCGGTTCACGCAGTAAAAAGTTATGAGGTAACACACATTAAAAAAAACATACAGTCGAATTGAGTACCGTCTCCTTTTTGAAGTCGGGAGAAAATATGGATTTGCCGTTATCAAGGGTTGATGAGCTGTTAATGAGCAATTGTATTAGGTAACAACATTCATTTCCTTTCATTTCAGACTAGATACTACATGTCTTCTCTATTATTATAAGTCTTGGTCTACATTGACAGCTCGGTAGCGCAATAGCTTTTGATGGCTTTTGGCTGCGGCGTGGCGCGGCGTTTCGGTGCCGCGGGTCGGAATATTGCACGGAACAAAGTGCTTGTATAACCTACAAATAATTGCTTTCTGTCTGGATGTTTGTCCACGTGCAATTTATGGAATTTATGGAATACATGGAAATTATAGCTTCTGGAGCCGGGGCTCTAATTCTGCTAAACACTATGGCTTAGCACTTCTTTATAGTTGTTTTAAATCGGCTTTTACATTTTAAAAGATAAATTATTTTACAGTATGTATTTTGGTTGCAGTAGACAGTTCTGTTATTATTAAATGATAAATATCGACCTGTTATACAATATTATTTATTTTATTAATATTCGACGGCTCCGTGGCGCAGTGGCTGAGCAATGAGTTGTTGCGCTGGAGCCGCGGGTTCGAATCCCGCACGGAACAAGTATTTGTATGGACAACAAAATAATTGTTCCGGGTCTGGATGTTTGTCCTCGTGCAATTTATTTTTGTAAACTTCCTCCACGACACAGGAGAAAATCCTAGTGTGGGGGTAACGTTTTTTTTTTAAAAGGGAAAGAAAATAAAAATAAAATAACATGTACAAAGTTGTTTTGATGGAAAATTTGCATTATCGTATATCGCACGGATTGTTTTAGGTTTTTAGTCGTGTTAGATTATTCGTTATACCGGTGACCTAATAAAGTACAGTACATATTGCTAAGTCAGTTCAATTATTCATCAGCATGTATTGTTTTTTTATATAGAATAAGGATGACAACGAGCACACAGTCCATCTGATGGTAAGTGAATAGTAGCCCATAGACATCTACATTTATCCTCAATTAAGAATCGAAATGCAGATGCGTTGACATCCCTGAGGACTGAGATGGAATGCCTCGTTTCCAGTAAAAGGGTCTCCGGTTTTCTACACTCACCATACGAAATAGCAGCATTAAACTGCTATTTTACACTGGTATTCTGTGAGAGCATGGTCCTACTCCGGTCAAGCCGATCTATTCGTGCTACAACTATAATATAGCTGCAGCGTGGCTTAGGGGTAATTCTTAGCAACGTTTTGGAGATTACCTTATTTTTTCGGATTTGAAGTCGGTTTTTCTTGTTATTATTTATAAGTACACGATTTATTCAAGAAATTGCAGTTTCGACTTCTGCTACTTCTTTGTTTTGAAATACCGCAGATATGTCTTGTGTTGCTTCAAACATTCGAGTATCAAAGAACAAATTACATTTGGATAGTCATACGTTCCTTATCTACCTATAACGTTAATTATAATCGATGGTTGTTTTATTACACAAATTGTATGTACGTCATCAAGAAAATGTAGACCCGTGATGAGCAACAAAACTTGTTCATTATCGTAATATAAGTTAGCCAATAATAGTGTGGTAGCTAGCTAAGTTAGCACCTTATTTATTGCAATATTATTATATATTATATTAATATATCTGGCAAATAAATTATTATTATTATTATTAATATTAATTGCTCACTTACCACGTGCTCGGTGGTGATAGAAAATATCGTGAAGAAGGAACCTACATATCTGAGAAATTAGAAAAATTTTTTTCGAAGGCATGTGAAGTCCGCCAACACTCATTAGAGTAGCGCTGCAGACATTTCCGTGCCTTAAAACCCTCTCAGGCCTCTGATCAGCAGTGGGACTTTTACTGGCTGTAATTTTACTATTTTAGCAAGTATTATATTTATATAAGAAACGTTATATAGAAGAATTATTAAAAGGAAATGAGCGCTCGGAGCATTGGATGAAAACAAAAAGTTTGTTAACAGCAACATGTTTTTATACTAATGTGAGATCCAAAAGTAACGATAACAATCTTGAGAATTATAATTAACTAGCTGTTCCCCGCGACTTCGTTCGCGTGGAATTTACTACTGTTGAATTAATGGGTTTTGATTTTTCGCGTGGAACCCTAATTGTTTTCTAACATAAAAGTAGCCTAAGTTACTACTTATAACATAAGCTATCTGCCAGTGAAAGTACCGTCAAAATCGGTTCAGCAATTTCGGAGATTAGCCGGAACAAACAGACAGACAGACAGACAAAGGTTTTTTTAAATTGTTTTTTGTTATAAGTATCGTATATACTTTTACATGCATTTAGTTGAAAGCTGTTATTTTGACATTACAAACACACATTCGAATTTTATATAGATAATATAGAATGAAGCGTTACTTATGGGAAATCCATTGTATTAAAGATCTTAAAAATTATATTTATATATTTTCAACATCGAAACACTAATGTTTACTTATTGTGGACTAATCCTTATTTCTAAACTTCGAATACCCTTACGAAAAATCTGTATCTTTCTTCTCCATTTGCGCCATTACCTTGATCTTCAAATTTCTTACCTTGGAGCTGTTTTCCGAGCCGGGGAAAACGGTAGAGGTCATTTAACTTTTTTATTTAAAAAAAAAAACGTTACCCGCATACTAGGATTTTCTCCTGTATCGTTGAGGCAGTTTACAAACATAGATTGCACGAAGCAAACATCCAGACCCGGAACAATTATCTGTAGGCCATACAAATACTTGTCCCGTGCAGGATTGGGGAGCTAGATCTGGAAAATAAGATGTTAAACCGGTTCGATGCCCGTTTCTCCGGTGGTAGCCATCACAACTTCAGCTTCGTTTGCGGATGAATAATTGTTTTGTTGAAACAGAACTTTGGTTGGCAGTTTGAGCCGTCTTCTTTTTAATTTATTGTTACTAAAAGCCTGTTTGGATTAACTGTGCATGAGACCGCCTAACGCTCGATGCTACTGTATAGTTAAATAATATTTTGAGTATGGTGATATGATCTAAGATTTCTTTTAGTAATTTGTTACAGACAAAACAATTTTCTTATTTGGTCTGCGTAGAGAGGAACGTATGCCATTAACTTTCGCTGTGAGCTTGAAACTGAATTTCTTGGGCGTCGGCGTGGTCGGCTGTTTCCAAGCAATCGACGTCTTGGAATTAAAATTGTGTCGTCAACTGGTACTTTTGAAAATTTGCCTTTGAAATGTCAACACAAGGAGTGTTGACATTTTTACTTTTTTTCTTTTAGATGAATTAAACGGTGTATCAATGAATAATTTTAGTTACGCAGACGACATGGTTCTTGGCGCCGTAAAATACATTTCTAAGTGGTACTTACTTTTTTCTTATTCTTTCTTGTGTAATAAAGTGTAGGTAGTCTATTAACCCCAATCGTTCGTATAAATTAGTAACCAAGTAGCGGTGCACTCACTTCTGTGTTTCAGTTTGAAGTTTTAGAGAGCCAGAATAATAACTGCCTGTAACGAATTTTAATTTAGTCCTCAGGGGTAACAATGCATCTGTGACTTTTGTTTGTTGTCTAAAATGGGTTGAAAATACAGTTCGCCAATTAGAATTAGGTGGACCGTAAGCTCTTTGGTCATTCGAATGGTATTCAATCTCATTTTTTAATGTATTGCTCTTTACTTTGACTCAAAAGTAATTTTTTCATTTAGTTCGTCACAAGTTTCCAAGGCTTAGATTAAATTACTGTTACAGCCTATTAAAGTCCACTATTGAATTAAAATTAATCGTTATTAGGAAGACGCTGCTGCTCATCTCCTAATTGTTTCCCTCTGTCGCCTCTTACGTAGTGAACATTCTTATACCGCCAAAAGTCGGATCATTGATTGATTATTAAATTATTTAACTATAAATACTATACAAACCTTTAATTTTAATGCGATACCATTACACTTAAAGTCGAGATGGCCGCCACACGCTTTCTTCTACTTCAGTTGACCCTACCACGTACTCGCGGGTCGTGACACGCGTGTAAAGCGATGCACGTATGAGTTGAGGTCGAAGTTGCGTTAATGCCCTCTACCATCCGGCACGGAGTTAGACCTGACGCTTAACTTACGAAACCTAGCATTGAAGGTCGGTTGCTCCACTCGGCATGGGAACACGCGGCATTGCTAAGTGGTACTATTGATCGAATCTGTATTTTTATAACAAGAGATTAAATTTATGTATTGTGACATTTTAAAACGATGACGGAATATATTTTTAAATACATTATTGCGACATATTTTTATACGAGAATATTTAATTGTTGTTTACAAAAGCTTTTATCTCTAAGTATGTTTACACGAGCAATAAAAAATCTTTGAGTTACCTTAGTGTTAACCCAATTAATATATTTACAAAAGGTTTTGATTTGCACTGTTTGTAGAGCTATAAATGTAAAAATACTATAAAATTAAGATTATTAATTATACATTGTTACACTTGAGCGTGGTTCTAATAAATGGGTAATGAGATAACGATTACTAATTTTTGTATCTTTTACTGCTTTTACTATCAAAAAGAAGACAAGGCAAGTCTCTGATAGTCATGTTATGAGATTTACTAATATTAGATTTTATTAATTCTTCATTTAAAAGTGCATAATTTTGAACTTACAATTGAATGTAAAGAAAAACTTTCTTATGTTTCGAATGAAATTCACTTTGAAATTCACCCCTGTGTGTGGGATTATAGGCTATATGGTGTTTGGTTATTTACTAAATGCTTATGTTTAACAGCGGCAATATGATTAGCTGTTACGATTACCAAAGTAATATCTGATTCCAAAATAGAATGATAATACGAGGGTGACACTGAAAGTTCTTAGAAAATCAAAAACGTAACAAACTAGCATGTTATTATTTTTATTATATCTTTTCAAAATAGTGTCGATTTACGTCAATACATCGCTGCATCCGATGGAACCACTGAGAAAAGCACTTTGCCCACTCGCCCTTAGGGGTCTCTTCGACGGCATTTTGAAATGCAGCCACTGTTTCCTCGGCGTCTATAAAACGTTTTCCTCGAAGTTTTTCTTCGAAAAATCGGGGCTATAGGGCGGGTGACCCAGTAATTCCACGTCTGACGTCGCCAAGTAGTCGATTGTTTGCTTGGCGGTGTGCGACGAGGTGTTGTTATGGTGAAGGAGGATCTTACTGCGAGGTCATTTCTCACGAACTTTTTCCAAGAAATGTGGCAAACAATTGTTAGTGTACCACTCTGCAGTTACTGTTTTTCGATGCTCTAAAACTGTTGCGTAATGACCTCTCCTTCCGAAGAACGAGGCCACCATCATTTTTCCCACGCTTCGACCTCTCTTCACTTTAGTTGGCAACTCCTCGGAAGGAAACACCCAGACAGCAGACTGTATTTTAGTTTCAGGATCATAACAATAAATTCAGCTTTCGTCACTCGTAAGTATGTCGAACACAGCATTTGAGTCACCACCGTTAAATATTTGAACCATTTTACGGCATTAATCAACACGGCGGAGTTTATGGGCCTCTGTCAAATTATGAGGTATCTACCGGGCACAAAGCTTCTTGACCGCTAAATGTTCATGGAAGATTTTGTACACTTGACTCATAGCGATGCCTAAGCGTGTCTGAATCTGCTGATAAGTCACTCTTTTGTTAGTCTCTTGCATACGCCGCAGAACACTGATGTTATCTTCAGTAGTCGCCGTAGAAGGCCGTCCCTCACGCAGATCATCAGCGAGATTAGTGCGACCATGTTTAACTCATTAAAACAGTTGTAAACAGTGGCACGAGATGGGGCTTCATCGTGATAGGCCAATCAAAGTCTATCATAACTTTCTTGTTGACTTAATTGACATCGAAAGTCATAAAAAATCATTGTACGAAAATTTGCTCGCGTTAAATCCATATTCACGTGACACAGACAATTGTCAATTTGGCGCCCGATCGTAAACAATAAACAAATTAATAAAATACATACACAATAATATTGGCAAAAAGTTCCATTTTCAAAATTTGAACTTTATTTTTTATTATATCGTTTACAAGTGGCCAGTTCTAAAAAACTTTCAGTATCACCCTCGTACATAAACAGAATAAGTAATAAGTATGTACACTACGTTGTAGCGTATTATTGCAACCTGCTAAGACATGCAGGAGTTCGATGGATGTAGGTGGCGCAGGACCGTGCCTCGTGGCATTCCTTGGGGGAGGTCTATGTCCAGCAGTAGACTTGTGAAAAGTTGAGAGAGAGTAATGCTGATAAAGATGATGGCAGCACGAATAGGTTGACCGGGGAGGGACCACGCTTTAACGAAACATCAGGTTGAATTAGCGATATGGTGGTGCTGTGCTTCATATGGTTAGTAACTGAAACCGGAGACTCGAGTTCAAGGAATGAGATGGTTTCGACGTGTATGTTTGTTTTAATACATGTTCCACGACAACATTTGAACCGAATTAAATAAATTTTCAACCGACTGCAATAAAGGAGGAGGTTTTCAATTCAACTGTTTTATGTGTGTTACGCCTGAACTTTTTTGTAGGTGAACCGATTTTGATGATACTTTTTTTATTTGAAAGCTGGTGCTTATCATGTGATCTTATATAAATTTGATCAAGATCTGAGTCAAGACCAGTATTTTTTGAGTTATCCTTAATAATGCGTATCATTTCATTATCACATCACATCGATCATTTAATTTATATTGAAGTCGGTTGTACAAAATTTTTAACTTGTGGCGGGTGGAAGGAAAAGGGGAGATCTCCCGTCGGGCAAGGTGTTCTGCCCGGGGAGCGGCCAACGCTCCGATTGGAAGTTCGGAGCTAAAGCCGCCTCTTCACGTTGGCCAACACACTGGCGAATGTGTTGGCCAAGATATTGGCCAAGAATTAGTGATCGCGTCCACACGTTGGAAGGTCGTTCAGTTTGCTTCGGTTCAGGCCAATGTGCTTACGAATTTATTAAAATGATTATTGATGCGCTAACGGCTGCTGCGGTTTATTTATTCACAGCATACCACTATTTTTTTATTTAATTTTTAATATTTTTAATATAAATTTTTAATATTTCTTTATTATACACTAACGTTATACAGATAAGTAAACTATATAAACATTAACACACCTAGGCATAGGTATAATTAACAATTTTACAACTAAGGCCTGGAAAATATTCGAAGCCTGTCTATGAAACTGTTGTAAAATTTTATTAAACAAAACCTTTTTAAAAAGGGTTATTCTTATTATATAATTATAGAATAAAATTAATAATAATAATAATAATAATAAATAATTTATTTTGTCAAACATTAAAGTTACACTATACGATCAGTGATCGAGGTCACCTAGTAAGCAAAATAATGCCTGTAGCAGGTGACTTCGCTCTTCCATAGCTAAAAATTACAGTATTATTAACGAAATAAAGTAACTAATAGGGAATAATAAAGACAGTAAAAACATGATTTTAGTAGGTATCCTACTTTTTAATTTGATTTTAGTATGCTACCTATAATATAGCATTAATACATCAATAAATAAATAAATTAATATATCAATCACTACAACGTGAATGTGTATAAGATAAGGGTGATCAAAAAGAAATGGAAAAAAGAAATTTTATTTCTTGACGGCTCCGTGGCGTAGTGGCTAAGCAATGAGTTGCTGCCCTGGGGGCCGCGGGTTTAAATCCCGCACGGAACAAGTATTTGTATAGCCTGCATAATTTCTCCGGGTCTGGATGTTTGTCCTTATGCAATTTATGTTTCTAAACTGCCTCCACGATACAGGAGAAAATCCTAGTGTATAATAACATTTTGTTTTTTAAATACTTGTGTTTTACAAACAATTTGCGGCTTGGTAGGGCTCTATAAAGAGAAAAGTTTTTTCATTGGTCATTGTTACTGCTGTTATGTAGACACTAGTTACGATGCGTGCATAAAAAATTTAAATCAGGTGCGTGCGATCACTCTGGGAGCTCGTAGCAACTAGCAAACTGAACGTGCGCCCAACGTGTGGACGCGGCGGCCAATACTCTGCCACAACCCTTTGATCTTTTGTAAAAAACCGACACCAGACGGATCTCGCGCCAACTTGTGGGCCATCGTCCCAATACGTACCAACGTAGCTTAAACACCCGCTCCACACGATGGCCATCGTTGTTGGCCAACACATTCGCCAGCGTGTTGGCCAACGTGTAGAGCCGCCGTAATCTATATATGCTGCTTTAACTTCGGAACTTTGTAAGCGCGATTTAGGCTTCGATGTGTTTCGCTTGTGACGCGACGACAGCGCCGCCACATCACCCCCCTGCTCAGACCGGAGGTCGATAGTGCAGTCTAGATGTCGACGAGTTTGCAAGTGCCAGGGAATTGCCTTGTAAGTCTGCGGTGAGTCGAGCAGAAGGCAAGTAATCTGCGAGAGTGCCGTGAAGCAGAGGCGAGCAGTAAGGTTCAGAACCGTGCTGAACACTGTAGCGCAGAGTATAGCTTGAAGGAACAGGAAGCATTATTATTCCAGTGCTGCGATGAACCTTTGTAAAGCTAGATGGCTTGCAGAATGGGAAGACTGCAGACAATATCTGCTCGGGAGCGAATGAATGGGGTACTTGAGGATGATGACGAAGGTTTTGAAGTTGTAGTTTCCGAAGGTTATTGGTTGCGTGTTCAGATCACGTCGGGGTCACCACTGTGGCCGTAGGAAGGAAAAGGGGAGATCTCCCGCCGGGCAAGGTGTTCTGCCCGGGGAGCGGCCAATGCTCCAAGTGGTGGTTCCGATTGTCGTTATAAAAGGTTTCGTAGGTCACCCTGAGACGTTCCATTAGGGATGTGCCCAATCCTCTCGTGTTCGCCTCCTTGCAAATACACACAGGACCCAACTGCATCGGATCCCCGGCCAGCACAAGAAAGCCACTTGGCGATAAAAGATTGGTTATTGGCACGAGAGTGGCTGACTCTGAGGATTGGGCCGCTTCGTCGATAAACAAATGGGTCATCTGCAGCTTATACATTGACTGGCTTCTTGGTGACCCATACTTTGCCGCATGTAGTAATGTGGTAACGAATATTCTGTACATAGCAACATGTACGTTGCTTAATGAATAGAATGTCTCGTAGCTAGTGCCATTTGACACGGGCGCGAGTGCTGGAGGCATAACAGTCCGTTCACGGCTTTGTGAGTTGGCTCGTATAAGAAAATGCTTATATTCAAAGTCTTGTTATATTTCAAAAGCATTACAGCAATATGATCAGCAGCCACGTTGGAATCAGTGCAGACCATTATTCTGTTTTTGGGGTTACGCATTACAAGTTGTATTATTGCTTCAACAATAGTTATAGTTTTTCCTGTGCCAGGTGGTCCGAAGACAATGTATGGAGCTTTTCCTGATGATGCAGCAACTATATGCTCAACTGCTGATCGTTGCTCTTCATTGTCGACAATCAGCGGATTGTAAAATTTATTAATAGGTTTAACATTCACTTTTCGTTTGGGGGCCACTGGAAATACTCGGGATTCCTGTTTGGATATAAAAATTCGGTTAACCGCTTCATGCAGACGCTCGGCTGGTACGCAAGACAATATGAAGCGTACATCAAAAAGAGCTTCAGCATGGTAGTACATATGAAATGTTTCGTCAAAGTTTTCTAATTGAATATGACTATCTTCAATGTCTTTTACAGTGCTCTCGAATATAATCTTAGTGTTTTCAAGTGGCTTAACATACACTCTGTCACCTCGCAATAAAGATGGTCTTTTTTCGGCCAGTCCTGGTACTTCCAGGTAATAAGCGTCGTTCCGTTTTTCAATCATAACATTGGACATGTTGTATTTCCTTTAGTTCATTTTTGCTATAATTTCTGCCCACCAGAGTAGGTGATGAAAGTAAGCCATGTAATTCATTTTCGTTGGTCCTTCGTCAAATATAGCCCTTGTAGAAATTATTAACAGCCGTAGTACGGCCACAAACTTTATCACTTATTGTTTTTATTACTAGTAACAAAACATTCGACTGTAGTCTTCAGAAATGATAACACATGTGCAGATAAATGTAGGTGTCGAGTGTCTATGTGCTAGTTTGTCATACGTAAGAACGTAAAATAATACGTAAAATAAACCCTGTTATGGACTTTACCTTGGAGTTCTCTCACATTCATTATTTCAACACGGCTCCGTCACCTGATATTAGCATGTAGCTAAAGTAATTACACTTTGACCGAGACATTTACTGCTGATAATTGCAAAGCTTTTTTATAAATTACTGAATGCGATTTAGTCCATTACCGACATGCAAACTTAATAACACGTAAAACGTATGTAATGTCATGGTTCTTTACCGAGGATGGAATATTACTTTTGTGTGTGGCGTATGACACACGAGTCGTGTCTTTTTAAAAATCTTTATAACTCGCTCAAATTGCGTTTTTGGAAAATCTATCCAGAACAAAATATTCATTATAGTAGTTCATGCCTGCGGCTTCGTTTCTGGAAATTTTTAAAAATTTAAAATTTTTAGGGGTTGACAACCTTTTTGTAACTTGTACATGGTACTCTTTTTACTTTGTGGGTTTTAAATCATGTTGTGGAAAAATAGTCTAATAAAGTAACAAATAATAGCACTCATTGCTATCGCTCACAAACTCAACTTGTAATTAAATTTCTAGAAAACAAGTCTCCTATTAAAAAAAAAACAATGGGTTTGTCTTATTGTTTAATTTTGCTTAAAATGGTTGAACTGCCGACTTATTACTATCATATGGCCTAATAGACCTACGAAGTACCATGTGCTCTTGTGATATGGTATAAGATTTATTTTTGCTTGAAACATTTTGAAACCGTTCATGCATAAAAAAGTTCGCTAATAAATAGTTTTTTGTCAATCCGCCGCCGTATAGCGCCGGCGTTTGTTTCGTTTTGAAAACACTTGTTTTGCTATTCTTACTAATTAGACGTTTTCAAATCGACTTTACTTTTACATTTGTATAATATTAAATAATATTTAACATTTGTAAATATTAATGAATCATAAACCTTATTTTTTTCCAAATTAAGGTTCTTGTTTGTTTGATATTTACAAATATTATTATTAGGTGAAAATTTAATTTAATAAAAACCAAGGTTTTCCAGGGTGATTTAGCTGTACCTACTTTATAAATATTTTTTTTATAAAACAAAAAATAGTACAAAATGTTTGTAATCTCTGCATAAAAAAGTCACTCTCAATTTGAAAGAAAACACGTAGAAAAACACGTAGTTTTTTTTTTTTTTATAGGAAAGGGTGACAAACGAGCACACAGTCCACCTGATGGTAAGTGGTTACTGTGACCCATAGACATCTACATCTATCCTCAATAAAGACTCAAGATGCAGATGCGTTGTCACCCCTGAGGACTAAGATGGAATGCCTCTTTTCCAGTAAAAAGGGTCTCCGGTATACCCATTAAGTTACCCATTAAAAACAAGTATCCTTCAGTTTGTAACTGATGTTTGATGTCAACTAAACTTAATTAGGTCTAAACAAGTGAAAAAAGCATAAAAAAGATAATTATTTTTACACATGGTTGATGGCACAATAGGCGTGTCATCAACTTCTGTGGTGATTGCACGCCAGGCGTGTCATGAAATATTTGTTCGCCGCCACAGCTAATAGTTGTCGAAAATTGGTGCCGTAACGAATCGGTTAAGTAGATAAAAGCTATATTAAATTGTATTATATCGTTATAGTTTACTTATTACCATTATCATTACAGTCTCTAAAAGTAGATAACAAAATAAGGGTTATTATGGTTCCGTAATTTGCGCACAAATTCTGTTTCTTTATTCGATGGTATTGGCAGTTGTGACGGATATATTTTGAACATGATAATACCGTTACCTTTACAAAGTCCACTGCTGAACATAGATTGCGTCATGGAAGGGATTTTGTCCTATTGCCACGCATGGCAACCACCGTTTTTTTTATTAATTTGAGTACTTATCAGGAAGACGCTGCTGCCCATTCCCCGTTTCAGTTTTCCTCTGTCGCCTCTTACTATACCCACGGGGTGATATGGGGATAGTAGTGGATATTCTTATACCGCCTTACGTCTTGCACGTTAACTTTACTTATTACAATCAACTAGAAAGCTAATTATAAAAAAAAACAAGCTGTTCCCCGCGACTTCGCCCGCGTGTAATTTAGGGTTTTAATTATATTGCTCAGAACCCTAATTCTTTTTCTGAAATAAAAATAGCCAAGTTATTCCTTAGAAAATCAGCTATCTGCCAGTGAAAGTCCCGTCGAAATCGGTCCACGAACAAACAGACAGACAGACCAACTGACAGATAGACAAAAAAATTGTGTTTTTGTTACGTACCGTATATACACTCATATGCATTTAGTATAAAAGCTGTTATTTTAACATCACAAACAGACACTTCAATTTTATTTATTTGTGTATGTATATAGATTCGAAATAACATAATAACGCCCCTTACGCGGTAGACTGATAGAGCCAAGCTGCCATATTATGGACACATTTTTTACTGAATACGATGTATTCCATATTAGTCCTCAGGAGTGACAAAGCATTCTATATTTTGATTTTTAATTGAGGATGGATGTAGATGTCTATGGGCCACAGAATCAGCATGCCTAACGAAACATATATGTAAAGTAAATGGCGATTGCAGCAGAATTAACCCACATGACTGGTCAAGTTTCTTCTGTTTATTAGTTTTCGAATTCTAAGTCTTAAAACTGATTTCAAATTAACTCTGTAGTGACGAAAAGATAGCATGTACTTATTATGTTTTTAAGTGATAGCATATAGCCATGTTGCAGTTATATTTTGGTTGTTTGGCACGAATGGGTCGGCTCGACCGGGGCAGGACCACGCTCTCACAGAATTCCAGCGTCAAATAGCAGCTGTTTCGTATGGTGAGTTTAGAGAACCGGATACCTTTTTTACTGGATACAATACATCTGCATTTTGATTCTTAATAGAAGATAGATGTAGATATCTATAGGCCACAGGCCACAGCATTCATTTATCATCATCTGGGCTGTGTGCTCACTTGTCACAGTTATTCTATGAAAATAAATTACGCGATGCATTAGTTGTAAGTTCATAGAAAAAACATCAGTAGAGCAATGTTATTGGTGTAAGCGTGAAACAGAAAAACATCTCATGCGCGACCGTATAATAATTACAAAGACAAACAGCGCGGAAACGGCTCTCCAAAGCCAGAATAGTTTTATTGTAATGATTCTGATTGTGTTGTAATCTATACGATTATAGTTATCTGTAAAGTTTAACTTAATGTGATAAATTCTTTTTCCTAATTTGCTTATTATGTTCTGTTTGTGATGCTTGCACCTACAGTGCGCTTATTTTAGCTATAATTTTTTGAAAAGTTGTTTTGCTAATAATACTAAAAGCTTCTAAGAAAATTATCTTCCCCGCTATGGAATCTGTCAAATAGCAGAAAAAGCCGTGGTCCTTATTATTGTTCCCTCTGTTGTCAAAATTTTAAACTAACACAGTTTTCTACAAAACATCAAAATTATGTGTATTTTGAGTTCATAATAAATTGAGAAAATTACTATCCACGTTTCAATGTAAGTTTCAGTATGTTTAAAGAGGTGAAATCTAACTTTGCTCTATAACGTACATTTGCCGATAAATAAAAGAACTCCATTTATTTTAGCATTTTTTTTAGCTATAATACAAATATTTTCTTTCATGTGTAGCATAGCAACGTGAAAATGAGTTTAGTAATAAATTATACCTCTTTTTAAAGAGCATAACATACTATTCTTACTTCTTTTTCTATTCTTTTCTTCTATTTTCTTCTTTAATACATACATATTATGCGTGGTAGAGCCATGCTGCAGCTATATTAGTAGTATAGTTGTAGCACCAATGGGTCGGCTCGACGAGGAAGGACCACGCTCCCAGAATACCAGCGTAAAAAAAGCAGCATAACGCTGCTGTCTTTCGTATGGTGAGTGTAGAGAACCGGAGATCCTTTTTACTGGAAAAAAGGCATTCTATCTTAGTCCTCACGGCTGACAACGCATCCGCATTTTGATTCTTTATTGAGGATAGATGTAGATGTCTATGGGTTACAGCAACCACTTACCATCAGCTGGACTGTACGCTCGGTTGTCACCCAATCTTATATAAAAACATATCTTGGCGATAAAGTCAGAAATTTTTGATAAAGCTAAACTTTGAGCAAAAAATATCGGCAAATGATTAAAAAAAATCATAGGTATTTCGTGTCTGATTACGCGGAAACTATAAGCGATATCGTTCTTATATGTATAAGAGGTTGATCGCAAATTTACCAACGATCATTTCGTACCTACACATTTTTCATGTATCGCGTACGATTTTCTTTAAAACTGGAAAAAACCGCGCCTCGAGACGCTTTCTGGTACGCGGGTAGGTGATACTCACCCAGGAGGGCGAGGTAGAGGGGATAAAATTTTACTTCGCTATATAATGTACATATGCCGATAGATAAAAATACTCCATTAATTTTGCCAATTTTTTCATATAATTGTTATCTAGAATGTTTGAACTAATAACGATATTTGCAATCCAAGAAGAAATAGTTAAAGCCTTCGTACATAACGATAGTTGCATAGAAGACTATGTTAGTCATTAAAAGGCGTTAATATTTGGTTAATAATGGTTAATATTCGCCGTGTAGTGGCGGTCAAGAATATCCACTACCCCATATCCTCCCGTGGGTGTCGTAAAAGGCGACAAAGGGAAACAGGCAGGAGATGGGCAGCAGCATCTTCCTGGTAACGGCATAAATACAATAAAAAAAACTGCGGTTGCCAACCCGCTCGCCAAGCGTGGCAACTATGGCAATATACCCCCCCATGAGCAATGACAATAATAAACGGCCCCCAGTCCCCGGCGGCCCCGCTATTCCTGGCTACGGTGGCGACCATGGTAACGGCGGGGCAAGGGGTGCTAAGAATCTCCGGTGGAGGTTCGGTTGCCACCTTGGACGACTCGACCTGGCAACGTACAACGCACGCACCCTGAGGACTGACGAGAAGATCGTGGAGCTGGAAGAAGAGATAGACAAGTTGCGCTGGCATATTATAGGATTATCCGAAGTCCGAAGAGAGGGGGAGGACACGGTAATCCTCGAATCCGGCAACTTGCTCTATCACCGGGAGGGCGACCATCTGTCCCAAGGAGGTGTCGGATTTATCGTCCACAAGTCTCTCGTTAACAACGTTGTAAAGATCGGGAGTGTGTCGACGAGGGTTGCGTACCTTATACTCAGAATCACCAAACGGTATTCGCTGAAGGTCATACAGGTTTACGCACCAACCTCGGCACACCCCGATGAGGAGGCGGAGGAAATGTATGAGGATATCTCTAGAGCCATGCATTCCTCCAAAACCCAATATACGGTGTTAATTGGAGACTTCAATGCAAAACTAGGCACAAGAGAGAACGGTGAGCTGAAAGTAGGAAAATTTGGAATAGGGCAACGGAACCCAAGGGGCCAGCAGCTGGCCGACTTCATGGAGAAAGAGGGACTCTTTATGATGAACTCTTTCTTCAAGAAGCGGCCCCACAGGAAGTGGACCTGGTCGAGCCCCGACGGTTCGACAAAAAATGAGATTGACTTCATTATGACGACCAGACGACAACTGTTCAGTGATGTCTCAGTGATCGCGAGGGTGAAAACCGGCAGCGATCACCGAATGGTTAGAGGCACACTGAACCTAAATGTTAAGTTGGAGAGGTCTCGTCTGATGAAGTCAACGCTCCGTCCCCCTTGTGCTCTAATCCAAAGTCCCGAAACCTTTCAGCTCGAGTTACAAAACCGTTTTCAGTGCCTAGAAGACTGCAATGAAGTGGACGATATGAATGACAAGCTCGTGGAAACTGTCCATGCGGTCGGAGCTAAGTTCTGCAAGACCCACCGCAGAAGAACACAAAAACTCTCCGATCACACTCTTAATCTCATGGCTGTTAGACGGGAGATGAGGCTACATTCTTCAACAGATTTGACAGCATACAGGCAACTGAACAGACAGATCTCCAAATGCATGAGGCGAGACTTACGCAACTTCAATACAGCTCGTATTGAAGAAGCGATCGAGCGGAACCAAGGCTCCAAAGTCTTTGCCAGAGATCTGTCTGCCAGAAAGAGCCAACTGTCAAAGCTGAAGACCGAATGTGGCAGCATCGTTTCCGGGGCACCTGAGATTTTGAGTGAGATTGAGAGGTTCTATGGGCAGCTGTACACGTCATCGTTGGAGCCACACGCAAGTGTGAGTAACGATCCAAGAGCGAGTCTTATTCGACACTATTCCGAAGATATCCCGGACGTCAGTTTGAGCGAGATTAGAATGGCTCTCCAGCACCTTAAAAACGGCAAGGCCCCAGGCGAGGATGGAATTACAGCGGAGCTTTTGAAAGCGGGTGGAAGACCGGTACTTGAAGTCCTTCAGAAGCTCTTTAATTCCGTCCTCCATGGTGGCATTACACCGGAGGCGTGGAGCAGAAGTGCGGTGGTCTTGTTCTTCAAGAAAGGTGACAACGCTCTCTTGAAGAACAACAGACCGATTTCCCTTCTGAGCCGCGTCTACGTGCTGTTTTCGAGAGTCATTACGAATCGTCTCGCGCGCAGACTTGACGACTTCCAGCCTCCCGAACAAGCCGGTTTCCGAAAGGGCTTTAGCACCATAGACCACATACATACCCTACGGCAAATTGTACAGAAGTCCGAAGAGTACAATTTGCCACTATGTCTGGCGTATGTGGACTATGAGAAAGCCTTTGATTCCGTCGAAATTTGGGCGGTGCTGCAGTCCCTTCAGTGGTGCCAAGTTGACTGTCGGTATATCGAAGTGCTGAAGTGTTTGTACAGTAGAGCTACGATGGCTATCCGAGTACAGAACCAGAGTACGAAACCTATCCAATTGCAGAGAGGTGTAAGACAGGGTGACGTTATATCCCCGAAACTCTTCACCGCTGCATTGGAAGACGTTTTCAAGCTTCTGGACTGGAAAGGATACGGAATTAACATCAATGGCGAGTACATCACTCACCTTCGATTTGCCGACGATATAGTCCTCATGGCAGAATCGCTGGAGGAGCTAAGCACTATGCTCAATGACCTCAATAGTGTCTCCCAACGGATAGGTCTTAAGATGAACATGGACAAAACAAAGATTATGTTTAATGTCCATGTCACACCTATGCCGGTAGTTGTTGGGAGCACTAAGTTCGAAGTTGTTGACGAGTATGTTTACCTGGGACAAATAGTCCGACTAGGTAAGTCCAACTTCGACCGAGAGGTCAATCGACGGATTCAACTCGGCTGGGCAGCGTTCGGGAAGCTACGACACATCTTCTCGTCAGAAATACCTCAAAACCTTAAAACAAAATTGTACAACCAGTGCGTGTTGCCAGTGATGACTTACGGAACTGAGACGTGGTCCTTCACTGCTGGCCGTATGAGGAAGCTCAAGGTCGCTCAGCGAGCTATGGAGAGGGCTATGCTCGGAGTTTCTCTGCGTGATAAACTTAGGAATAAGGATATCCGCAGTAGAACCAGAGTAACCGACATAGCCCAACGGATTAGTAAGCTGAAGTGGCAGTGGGCCGGCCATATAGCTCGAAGAACCGACAACCGATGGGGAAGAAAGGTTCTCGAGTGGCAGCCTCGTACCGGTAGGCGAAGTGTAGGGCGTCCCCCCACAAGATGGAGTGACGACCTGGTCAGACATGCAGGAAGTCGATGGATGCAGGTGGCTCAGGACCGTGCTTTGTGGCATTCCTTGGGGGAGGCCTATGTTCAGCAGTGGACTTGTGAAGGGCTGTAATGAATATTTGGTTATTTTTGGTTAAGTCATAATAATTCGCGAACACATACGATTTAAAACAGATTTTAATTAATTCAAAATTATTCTACTCATGTAAGGAGCGTCTGTGGTATCATTTAATTATTACTCCAATCACGACGCCTCAAAATAAATATCTTTACGATGAATAATGTTCCGGTGTCTTTAAAAATACGTTCGCAAAACGGCCTTAGAACTCTTTATATGAGTTGACGAAGATATTTCCTTGAGCATTCGTAGGTTATCGTTTCGATACTAAGCGACATTGACACACGAGCCTCGTGACTTACCATTGACATTTGATGATGAACTTTAAATACTTGGTCACTTAAGGTTACATTACTTTATTTTTATCGAGAATACCTTACATACCTTTATGTGTCATGGGTTTGCAGGATCATACTCGTATCTATTTCATTTACTATTACTACACTACATATAGTCCTTAAGTATGTAATAAAAATCAAACGCCGAAGCGATTTCTGGCTTACAGAAGCGTGTTTTGCGATCACCAGAAAGTGATGAGATGAAAGATGAGTAAAAACAACACGCTCGGTGAAAGCCATCGTCTATTGATTATCGAAGTGTGGTAGAAATGAAAAACTAATGGTGATATGTTTAAACAAAAGAGGTAGTTTGTAAGTAATTAATTTGTTTGTAGGTGGAAATCTCTAGAACTGCTGATCCGATTCTAAATATTATCTCACTGATATAAAGCCACACTTTGTCCGAACGATTGTAACTAGTTTTCAGTATTAAAGCAATGTCTGGTAATTAATGGATAACCTTGAAATGGCTTACAGCAGAACTAATAGAATTATATAATTCAAAAAAAGACACGCGACACGCGTAGACATAGTACGAGCTTGCTCTTTTTTTCTAGCACCACCTCTTCTACACCAGGACGGGCGATTCTTCCACCGATATTACCACCGACATCATCATATTTTTCCTTCGTAATAACAATTGTGAATTCAGATGACTCACAATCTCTTTGTCTAACATGGACAAAAGACGAGTACGCGCCGATAGTAAATTTCACGGTCTCACTACCTATTTCATACCAATAACTATTTTAAATTGAGGAAAAGAGAGAAAGAGATTTTGATACAATAATTTTTATCTCGAGCTTCAGTAACTAAGTCTAGATTTTAATAGCTAAATTACGATTAGTATAAATAGAACACATTTCGGCTCGACAGGTCGCGCAAATTAATGCTACCATTTGATGTTATCGTGTCGATAATACTTAGTCAGAAGTTCTGTCAAAAACTTTTTATAAAATTAATGATACACAGTTTGATAATTTTATAGGAATTATATATGTAATGAAAGGTAATTTAATTTAGAATACAATTTTATTAACATTATTCAAAATGCCCTCCCCTATTTTGAATACATGCCCTCAATCGACGCGGCCAATCATCAATCGCAGCACGCACCACACTCATATCTATTTCTGCCGCTGCTTTAACCAAAGATGCTCGGAGAGATTCCGAATTCTGATGAGGTTTAGCGCAGACTTTCTCCTCCAAATGTTGCCATATCTTGTAATCTAGTGGGTTTAAATCTGGATTAGAAGAGGGTCAGTCTTCATGTCGGATAAAGTCAATTCCATGGGCAGTCAACCAGTTTTGCGTGCTTCGTGCCTTATGTGCTGGTGCAGAGTCCTGTTAGAATACCCAATGTCTGTTTTTGAACATTGTTTAAGAAAGAGGTTCCACTATGTTTGTTAGGACGGTATTTTGGTACACCTAGGCCCTGGTTTTTACACCTTTTTCACGGAAAAACACCTCACTTAAGCCTGAATATGAGACTCCAAGCCAAACAATATACAGAATACGCGTGCTGGCTCCTTCGCTGCTGTGGGCATACACCTTATCATTTGGTTTATTATAACTTTCTTCGATGTTAAATTCTTTTTCATCCGAAAACAAAATTTCGCGGCATTTTATCCCGCCTAATTTTTTTCAAACACTCGTTCAAAAATGCCCGGTCCTCTTACGATAAGCTCGTAGTCCTAGGTCTTCATTGATCACTCTTTTGTTACCGTAGGTCTGCTTAGGCCCATCTGAAGAGCTATTTTTTTTGTTTACGAACAGGATTTCGTTGGATTCGCACCTTCACTGCTTTGATGATCGCGGGTGTCCTAACTGTACGAGGTAGGCCGACGGTCCTCTTACGATCTTCGAAACTTGAAACTTCAGTGAATCGTTTCATAGTGCGATAAAGAAATCGTAGGGTTATTTTAAATTTTTGTAGAATATTGAAAATCTCTTTTGGCGCCACGGCCACCATCAACCACATACAACAGCGGTGCAACGCGATAACCGCCACTCTATCTTCTTTCTTCGACCACTCCATATTTGAAAATGAATGAAAATTAATGTCTTTTTTATCTTCGGCAAACGTAAACGTTATATTTTTAAAATTGGTGAAGTTCATCTAGTCAGTAACAACCTCGAAACACGTGTCGTATTGTCGTCAGTGGTGTGTCTTTCCTAGTGTAGTGGCTGTTGGGAGTAGTGGTGCTGGGATTAGCGGCGACGGGGGTAGTGCACGCAATCGAGGGAGGGCGGGAGGTGCTCTTCATACTAGGTAAGACACATCAATTTATTTTATAGAGAAAACTCACGGGTGAAAACGCATCTGCATTTTGATCTGTAACAGAGGATAGATGTAGATGTCTATGGGCCGCAGCAACCACTTACGATCAGGTGGACTGTGTGCTCGTTTTTCACTCTTATCCTATAAAAAAAATATAGCTGCAGACGTAAAACGCACGTAGTTTGCTTGTATGAGTCACATGGACATATATTTCTATGAAGCCTATTCATATGATAATATAATGTCGGTATGGGTACCATTTGAAATTTGTTTCTTTGGTTGACGACACTGAAACTTTCATTGTAATATTACACTGCTCTATTATTCTTGCTTTGCCCTTTAAATCGTGTGCCATTCTCTGTGATATAATTAATTAATTTATGAACCAAATGAGCAGAAATTCGATCATCTTTTCTCTCACTTAGGTACGATTTACGTACATTACATAATTATGCTTTAAATACAGTATATATGTATATCATACTATTATTTCATTTTTATACCAAGCCTTTAAATTATCAATACAATACACAGTATAAACAACCACGCTTTTACAATTTGAAATCGAAATTCAAACTAACACTCAATGACGACTAACTGTCTATCACCGCTTTGAACGGATTCAGTTTTTAAAGGTCTTACTTGAAACCGAATTTCATATTTTAGTGTTAACTTAACCTTTACAGCCTATTAATGTGCACTGCTAAACATAGGTCTCCCCCTTAGATTGCCTCATAGGGGGGATATTTGCCATAGTTGCCACGCTTGGCAAGCGGGTTGGCAATCGCACTCTTTAATTTTTAATCGTCATTAGTTATCAAAAAATCGCTGACCTCTACTTGGCGAAAGGAATATTCCTACCAAATTTCAAATCTCTAGGCCTTATGGTTCCAGAGATATCGTGATGAGTCAGTACTCAGGTGGTACTCTTATATATATATAAAATATATATAAATTTAGTCGTTATTATGAAGACGCTGCTGCCCATTTCCTGATTTGTTCCTGAGTTGTTCGCCTCTTGCGACACCCACGATATGATACGGGATAGTGGATACTCTTGCACCACTACACGTAAGTGTGTAAAATGGAAATTTTATAGATAAGGACTTAAAAATAATACCTAAAATATTGACATAGAGAACCATAAACTGTTAAAGTTCCCCATTACATAAAATAGATCTATGTACCTCGTATCCGATCTTAGCCGTAGATGCCACACTTGGCAGTTGTTTATTATTTGATTTTGAGTGGATAACAGGAATATTGTGCTGGCCATCGCATCACCTGTCTCAGTTTACATCTCTTGTATTATTTAGGACACCCCGCACTATTATAACGTAGTGGATACTTTTTTTGCCAACCCTACACTACACCGTAATATAATATAGCATAATAGTTTAAATAAATAACATTATTATGTAACATAAAGTGGATTTAAGGCCACCGACAATGTTTCACAAGTACAATAATATGTAATTGCTTGAATTTATACAGATGTTAGCTCTGTAATAACACAGCTGTGTTCTATGCAGTGTATATTTAAAAGTTAGTAAATATAATTTACTTATTAAGTGGCGAAGCTTGCGAAGACACTTATTGATTTCACGATGTCTGTCCGTCTGTCCGTCTGTCTCACGATTATCTCGAGAACGGTTTCGAATTTACAAATTCTGTTTTCAGCAATCGATTACTGATCACCCAGGCATCTGAACCTCCTATTTTGAAACTGATTGCTCAACGGCAACCGTTAGAATCCGCTACAAAGCTGGTTGCTTCGCGACTTTGCTATGCTGTTAGCTTGCTAGGTTTATTAAGATTGAAATTAAACATAATTTAACCCAGTCTTATACGAGTACATTATACTATATAATATACTATAAAAAAAAAGAAATTAAAATATTTTCTTTCTTTCCTTCTATATTCATAATATATTATCTCGTGATAAACACTAATTATCAATATTCATCCCTCACTAGATGGAGTGACGACCTGGTAAGACATACAGGAAGTCAATGGATGCAAGTGGCTCGGGACGGTGTTTTGTGACATTCCTTGGTGGAGGCCTATGTTCAGTAGTGGACTTGTGAAGGACTGTAATGATGATGATGATGATGATACAATTGTGATGATAAAACAACGAGCCTTGTTAGAATCAATTTTTTTTCAATCTAGCCGTATAGATTAAAAATATGAAAATTTATAGTGAATTAAATTAAAAAAAATGTAATTATCAAGCCCTATATATATAGGTAGTAGGTAGGTACGGTAAGGTAGGGTGTGATAAGAATATTCGAATTTTGAACACTGCATAAATATAGGATGGAATATTTTTCAGGAAGCTAGAGAGTAGTAGTGATCACTTGTCGTCATTTAGCAACTGGTAAACGAACACACTTCTACTATCTAGCATTCAGCTGTTGTTGTTGTGCCAAACAACATTAATATTAATCCTAGCTGAAAAATCAAGACTAGGTCAATCGCAAGAACCTGTATGTAATACCTGAATGTCTCATTACCAGTGTTTGGTCGTTGAGTCTCCTTGCATACCCCGTGATAAAATGTATTTTACATGTGGTCAAGCTTATTTTACTATACTAGGTACTGAAAAACAGTTTTTAATGTCGAGGAAATATAAAGTTCATAATGTGAACTGTTAACTGACGTATGGCAACATACGGTCGAAGTTCATTACCGTCTGTTAAAGGTCGTATCTTGGTATACGTTAAAATACATTAAAATAAATAATTACCATCGAGAATGGCTTCCGTATCTTTACGTCTCTTAACCATGTAATTATGTTAATACAAATAAGCATAATGCCAATGTTTTTGCGTGGCTAATAAGAGATAAGCAAATTTTGTTTTATGACGCAGTTTTTTTAAAGTTTTTTTTAATTGAATACGATTGACTTCTTGTAATTAATTTTAAGTTATAAAATTATCATAATGCCAATGAGTTCTCACTAAATAGCTCATAATAATGTTAATTACCTATGTTGTGGTCTTATCTAATATTATGTTGCAATCAGAAGAGGTCAGAGTGAGCTGTAATAGTGACTCTGACTCCGGTGCTGAGACATAGTGTATAGAAGAATTAAAACTCCGACTTCAGAATGTAAAAATGTTTGAATTATTTTTAAGTCGACCTCTACTGTTTATATTAAAGTTTACCACAAACTCAAGGTAACAAATAGAATGTCGTCTAAACAATTACATTATAACTTTATACCCCTAAATATTTAATACTCGTAAATAAGAATCATCGAAATCGGTTAACAATTGATGAAAATATCGCGGCGTAACATACAGACAAAAATGTAGTCAGTCGAATTGAGATTAAAAACCTTTTTAGGGTTCCGTAGCCAAATGGCAAAAAACGGATTCGTCATGTCTGTCTGTCTGTCCGTCCGTATGTCACAGCCACTATTTTCCGAAACTATAAGAACTATGCTGTTGAAACTTGGTAAGTAGATGTACTCTGTGAACCGCATTAAGATTTTCACACAAAATAGAAAAAAAAACAATAAATTTTGTGGGTTTCCCATACTTAGAACGCAAACTCAAAAACTTTTTTTCCATCAAACTCATACATGTGGGGTATCTATGGATAGGTCTTCAAAAACGATATTAAGGTCTCTTATACCATTTTTTTCTAAACTGAATAGTATGCGAGAGAGACACTTCCAAAGTGGTAAAATGTGTGTCTCCTTCCCCTCCCCCCCCCCCCCCTGTAACTTCTAAAATAAAAGAATGATAAAACTAAAAACTAAAAATGGGTTGCCAGTGATGACATACGGAACTGAGACGTGGTCCTTCACTGCTGGCCGAAGGAGGAAGCTCAAGGTCGCTCAGCGAGCTATGGAGAGGGCTATGCTCGGAGTTTCTCTGCGTGATAAACTCAGAAATGAGGATATCCGCAGTAGAACCAGAGTGACCGACATAGCCCAACGGATTAGTAAGCTGAAGTGGCAATGGGCCGGCCATATAGCTCGAAGAACCGACAACCGATGGGGGAAGAAAGGTTCTCGAGTGGCAGCCTCGTACCGGCAGGCGAAGTGTAGGGCGTCCCCCCACTAGATGGAGTGACGACCTGGTAAGATATGCAGGAAGTCGATGGATGCAGGTGGTCTTGAGACCGTGCTTTGTGGCATGTTCAGCAGTGGACTTGTGAAGGGCTGTAATGATGATGATGATGAAAACTAAAAAAAATATATGATGTACATTATCATGTAAGCTTCCACCGAAATTTGATTTGAACGAGATCTAGTAAGTAGTTTTTTTTAAACGTCATAAATCGTAAATTATGTTACTTGCTACTTCAGAACCCTACATGGGCGAGTCCGACTCGCACTTGCCGCGTATTTTCTTATAGGATAAGGATGACAAATGAGCACACAGCCCACCTGATGATTTAAATGTATGCTGTGACGCATACACAATCTACATTTATCCTCAACTAAGAATCAAAATTCAGATGCGTTGTCACCGCTGTGGACTAAGATGGAATGCCTCGTTTCCAATAAAAAGGGTTTCCGGTTCTCTACACTGACCATACGAAACACAGCAACATTAAGCTGCATTTTACGCTGGTATTCTGTGAGAAGGTAGTCCTGCCCAGGTTGAACCACTCATTGTGTGTCGTGATACAACCATAATATAGCTGTAGCCTGGCTCTACCACGTATAAAAATCTTTTCCTTTTTTAAGTCGGCTAATTAAATTAGGCAGGACAGAGAAAAACTACTGCAAATACTTGCAGATTCGAATAGTAGTTATTACGGATGACAAACGAGAACACAGTGACAGCCTCAGAGTAGTAGTTAAACTGTGATACAGTCATGTTTTTTTATAGGATAGGCTGACAAATGAGCACATAGTCCACCTGATGGTAAGTGGATGCTGTGGCCCATAGACATCTACATTTATCCTCGTTTGTGAATAAAAAAGCAGATGCGTTGTCACCCGTGAGGACTAAGATGGAATGCCTCTTTTCC
Organism: Parnassius glacialis; assembly: GCA_033319125.1. Classification (NCBI taxonomy): domain Eukaryota; kingdom Metazoa; phylum Arthropoda; class Insecta; order Lepidoptera; family Papilionidae; genus Parnassius; species Parnassius glacialis. The sequence goes on along the minus strand of JAVANC010000002.1, from coordinate 11,004,216 downwards.
AGTAAAAAGGGTCTCCGGTTCTCTACACTTACCATACGAAACACAGCAGTGTTAAGCTGCTATTTGACGCTGGTATTCTGTGAGAGCGTGGTCCTACCCCGGGCGAGCCGACCCATTCGTACTACAACTATACTATTAATATAGCTGCAGCTTGGCTCTACCACGTAAAAACCATAAACACCTACATGCATCCTCGATTGAAAATATTCTTTAGAACAATCATGTTAAATTTCAAAATTGAGCATCAAAATTAAGCAACTTACTCTTCTTCACGCATTCACAAGAGATAAATTGTAATGAAAGTGGTAGTATCAAAGTAGAAGTCTGTATTGTATGGGTATGCCTACAAAAATTATGGAACCTAAGGCTTCCCGCGCACAAGGCTGAGTCTGTATTGTATGGGTATGCCTACAAAAATTATGGAACCTAAGGCTTCCCGCGCACAAGGCAGCCGGCGGCAGCCGAAATATTTGAGCAGCCACTTCTAAACAGCCAATGGACGGCCAGTTATGACCCTTCATAGTCATTTTGTGGTTTGGGAACACAAAATACGTCTCCTAAGACAAGTGCGCGGTGACTGACGGCAGCCACATATATTTGCTTACTCGCTCTGGGTGCGCGCAGCCGACGCGCTGCCGTGCAAGCAGGCGCGCTTTTATTGCTGCCGCAGCCGAGAGTTCGTGACTGCTTAGGTGCGCGGGCTCCCATACACCGTTGTATGTTCGACTGGGCTGCCATACACCGTTATATGTTCGACTGGCTGCGGCAGCCAGGCTTCCTAGTGCGGGGGGGGGGGCTAATTTGATCGTTTCTTGCGTTACGCATTACAATAGGAAGGCATTCATTGTAGTTTTTTCAATACCTTGTATAGCGTAGTAACCGCATTGTTTTTGTTTACGCCAAATTTAACTCTAATTCCACCGCAAGTCGTGTGATGTAATTTAATTTGATGATTGCTTTTCAACTTTAACTTATTGTATTTAATGCCTACCATATCGTAACAAATGCAGGATTTACGCTTTGATCTTTACACACATGTGTTTATAATACTTATACTCACATATGTATTCTAAACACACAAAGAAGATAAATATAATTCCTTTTCCTTCGTCGTCATCAGACAGTAACAGTTGTGGGGATTAGGGATTTGCTTCAATCGCTATGCTATATACTTGCACACAGATACAATAGTCTGTCATTACGTAACACATCAATTAAAACAATATACTAACAATTTCACATACACACACAGAAGATACATTATACCCATTACCACTATCGCTCGGTGACAGCGACAACTCGAATCCGGCCCGGATCAGTCCCTCGACCGATCCGCATATTGTATGACAGCGAGCGGCCTGTGTTGGTAAGCAAATCCGAAAGAACACGACCCCGTATTTATTGTAATTTATAAGTGTAAAAAAAATTAAATGGTAATAATGTGATTAAAATACTTATATATGAAAGGTAACGTCATTTTTGTAACTTTGACCATTTTTTTGATAACGATATATTCTATCTTAGTCCTTTATTTATATTTTAATCGAGGATTGGTGTAGATGTCTATGGGCCACAGACACGGTTGGGTCAAGGAAATCCATCACTCTATTTCATCTCCTGAGCGTCGTAAGAAGCGTTTACAAGAAAACCGGAAATGCAAAAAAAAAATGTTATGGTTTCCTTTAGATGGCGGTACCAATAGGTGGACAGTGTGCTCGCGTGTCACCCGTACTCAATAAAAAAAAACAATGAAATTATTCATTGAAATTTAAGGTGCTGTCTTTCCATGCGCTCAGGGGTGAGTAAAAATATCTTAAGGAATTACTTACGATATGTTTCTAGCTCGCTAATTTGCGCATGACTGAAAAAGAAATGATAATGTTTATGCCTTGGTTTTGCCTTTATTATTTAACTACGACTAATTATTATCTCGAGAAATTTGTGAGTTTAGCGTTAAGAATACAAAAATCTTAAACTGCCGACAAGACAATAATTTTAAGTAATTACTGGCATGACACACGGCCAATAAAGGTTATCTCACGAAGGCAGACTGTCGACCTCGACAACTCATCGACGCGGTAACAAAGGCAGGCTAGGTTATTGTCGAGAAACAAAAAGCTCCCATAGATAGCGACAATATATTTTTTTGCCAAGTTTTTATGTGACTGTCATCGATGACCATTAACATACAATAACAACCGCAGATGTGTCTTGATGCGACCCTTTCAACGTTATACGTGTTTTAAATAATAAGCAGTAGCTTACATATTTTTTTATAATGTTTGTGACAAACGAAATTTACATAACTCAAATTGAAAATTTTAAAAACCCCCGAAAAGAACCCTACTGCAACTAACAAAACAGCTGATGACCTAGAAACGGCTGAACTGATTTTGATAAAACACGTCTAAGAACCGTCGCTAGAAAACGTGCTTTTAAATAAATAAACCACACCCAAATCGGTTCATACGTTTAAGAGCTACGGTGCCACATACAGACACACATAGCGGACAATCTTATAACACCCCTCTTTTCTCTGACGCCGGTGTTGAGCTTCTGAAATATATTTTTAATGCCTGGGAGAATTCACAAGATGCCTTAGGTATTTTCTGTGATCTTTCCAAGGCTTTCGATTGTGTTCATCATGAGACATTAATCAGGAAACTACAACATTACTGTGTAAAAAACTTAGCGCTTAGACTTATTACTTCATATTTAAGTAACAGAATTCAAAAATTAGTGATTAATGGTAAAGGTTCCTCCGGATCGGTAGTATCAATGGGCGTTCCTCAGGGCTCGATTCTTGGCCCATTCCTGTTTTTAATCTATATTAATGACTTACCTTATCTTGTAGGGGACAGTCACGATATAGTATTATTTGCTGACGATACCTCTTTGATTTTCAAACTCAAACGACAGTTAATTAGTTATGACGATGTAAATAATGCTCTATCAAAATTGGTACATTGGTTTAACGCCAACAATATGCTCTTAAACGGCAATAAGACAAAGTGTATTAAACTTACAATACCTAATGTAAAACATTCGAATACCAATGTGCTGTTAAATGGGGAGGAGTTGAGTTTTGTGGATACAATTGTTTTTCTTGGTATTACTATTGACGCGAAACTTCAATGGGGCCCTCATATATCTAAATTAGCAAGCAGACTTAGTTCTGCAGCATATGCTGTAAGAAAGATTAGAAGTCTCACATATGTTGAGACAGCTAGATTAGTGTATTTTAGTTACTTTCATAGCGTAATGTCTTATGGAATTTTGCTATGGGGTAATGCGACTGATATTGAAGCTATATTTGTTTTGCAAAAGAGAGCCATACGGTCGATTTATAACCTAAATTGTAAAGAGTCCCTCAGAGAAAAATTTAAAGAAATAAACATATTAACTTTTGCATCGCAATATATTTATGAGAATGTATGTGCATAAAAACATAAATAGCTTTAATAAGAATAAGGATGTGCATACTTTAAATACTAGGAACAAACATAAGCTTGTAATGCCAGTTACTAGACTCCACAGAATCAGTAATTCATTTATGGGGCAATGTATACGCTTTTACAACAAAATCCCAGAACATATTCAAAGTTTGTCAATAAACAAGATTAAAAGTTTTATTAAAGAAAAACTGTACAAGAAGGGTTATTATAATATCCAGGAATACATGAATGAAAATAACCCCTGGGAATAGGGTGATCGCCACCATGCTGGTTCTATGAAAATATCGTTTAAAAATTGTATAAACAAAATTATTGTTAAGTGAAATTATGTTTAAAAAAAAGTGCCACTGGGTTTCTTGCTGGTTCTTCCCAGGACTGAGGTATTTTCCGAACCAGTGGTAAATAAAATATGACTTTCAATAAGTATTATGTAATAATCAATATTGAATAAAAAATTATTCTATTCTATTCTATTCTATTTTTGCGTTGGGGCTTAAAAATACTGTAGTTCATGTACTTTTGCTAGGAATTTGAAATAAAGAAAGCTGGAATGTAATGTCCTGCAGCTTGTAATTACATTGCTCCTCAGATTAGAATAACACATAGCACCTAATATTCTTTGTCAGAACACAGTGGTACACGCACTGCTATTTAACGACAGAAATAGGTGAGAGAGTGGTACCAACACAGACGGGCATCTTTGGAAGAAAATGGGTACTGTCAAGTGGTGCTAGTACATGAAATCTGTTGTACCTTACGTAAATGAAGAACACTTGACAATATTCAGCTGAAAATATTATTTTAGTCCAGGGTGACGACCTGGTAAGACATGCTGGAAGTCGATGGATGCAGGTGGCTCAGGACCGTGCTTTGTGGCATTCCTTGTGAAGGCCTATGTTCAGCAGTGGGCTTGTGAATGGCTGTAATGATGATGATGAGTCCAATATTCAACTACAGGTTAAATACCTAAAAAAAATCTGCTTTCAATTAGATTTTCAAACCATTTCATAAATTTGTCACAGTCATACGTGATTTAGGGTTATGAGAGAGCACGCATCTTCACTTGCCCCTCAAAGTAAATACCAAACATTCATTTATTTTTGTGACTATTGTGTTATAGGTTCCTAGTTCAAAAATATTGCTATTTATTATGTTATTTGTTGGCTCAAGGTGCGAACTAAGGGGTGGTAGATTTTACGCCGCTACAATACGGCCAAATAGACCGTAGTCTCTGCCTACCCCTCTGATTGACAGGCGTGAGTGTTTGTGTTGTGTTGTTTTTTTTATTATGTTAATATATAATATAGTAAATCTGAATTTTTCGTAACCCATAGTGAAATAGTTTATGTCTGTAAACCTTCAATATTCAAAAAAATCATTTTTTAAGGTGAAAGTTCCAGGGTGGCCCGCGAAATTCAAAATTTCTTACGTTTTTTGGAGTTTGCAGGTCAGGGTCAGGTTGAATGTTTAACAAAATATGATTCGCGACCGTAACGAGTATGTGTTTATAGAATTATTATCATTAAAATCACCAATACAACCCTCCAAGTTCATATAATTCCTTTGAATGAGTTTTTCTAGAAAAAACCATACAATAGAATTATACGAACTTAGGGGGTTGTATTGATGATTATAATGATTAAAATTCTGTAAATACATACTCGTCACGGTCGCGAATCATATTTTATTAAACATACAAGCTGACACTGATTTACAAATTGCAAAAAACTTAAGAAAATTTGAATTTCGCGGGCCACCCCTGGAGCTTTCACCTTAAGGTGGTCAAGATAAACAAGCGATATAATTAATTTATCATATGAAACTCAAATCCTAAAACTTAAATTTAGAATTTAATAAGATAGACATTTATTAATTATATTATTATTATTCCATGAAACAAAAGGCATTCGCTTAGGCTACCGTGACTCACTTTCGTTGTATTGGAAGGCCACAAAATAATACAGGCTGTTGCAAATTAACTAAATAACTATCTAGACTGCCTAGTTATTTTTATGGTTGCAATTTGGAACTATGTTTTCTTTTTTCTTTTAAAGGGTGGAAAACGAGCAGACATACCACCTGATGGTAAGTAGATGATGTGGCCCATATAAATCTCGTTAATTCGCAGTTAAGAATCAAAATGCAGATGTGTTGTCACCCTTGAGGAATAAGATGGAATGCCTCATATCCAGTATTTCATGCCGGCATAACGCCTGCAACTTTACTAGGCGCAGGTTCGGCCTCACATGGAATACTGTTCCCATCTCTGGGCTGGGGCTCCCCAGTGCCAGCTCGTTCCACTTGACCGCATCCAACTCAGAGCGGCTCGAATCGTCGACCACCGAGTCCTTTCCGATCGACTGGATTCATTGGCGCCGCGAAGAGATGTTGGCATCCTTTTGCATTTTCTTTCGCATTTACCACGGGGAGTGCTCTGAAGAATTGTTCGGATTGATCCCAGCCGCCAAATTTTATGAAAGCACATCGCGGCAGAACTTCCGATACACCATCCACACCATCTGGATGATTGGCGGTCCACCACTGTGCGATTAAGAAGATGTTTTTTTCCTCGCACAACTTCCTTGTGGAATAAATTACCACCAGCGATTTTTCCGGACCGATACGACTTAGGGACCTTCAAGAAAAGAGCATAATCCTTTTTTAAACTCCGGCAACGCATCTGCAATTCCCCTGGTCTCTCTGGTGTTGCAGTTGTTCATGGGCGGCGGTAGTCACTTTTTTTTTATAGAAAAAGGGTGACAAACGAGCACACAGTCCACCTGATGGTAAGTGGTTGCTACGGCCCATAGACATCTACATCTATCCTCTATTACAAATCAAAATGTAGATGCGTTGTCACCCGTGAGGACTAAGATGGAATGCCTCATTTCCAGTAAAAAGGGCCTCCGGCCACCTGCACTCACCAAGCGAAACGCAGAGGTACACCTCTACTTCACGCTGGTATTCTGTGAGGTCGTGGTACCACTTACCATCAGGTGAGCCGCATGCTCGTTTGCCCCCTCTCCTATAAAAAAAGGAAACGCAGCGGTACTGAGCTGCTATTTTACGCGAATATTCTGTGAGAGCGTTGTTCTGTCCTGGTCGAGTATAATATTAATAAACCTAGCAAGCTAACAGCATAGCAAAGTGGCGAAGCAATCAGCTTTGTAGCGGTTTCTAACAGTTGCCGTTGAGCAATCAGTTTCAAAATAGGAGGTTCAGGTGCCTCGGTGATCAGTAATCGATTGCTAAAAACAGAATTTGAAAATTCGAAACCGTTCTCGAGATAATCGTGGGACAGACGGACAGATGGACGGACAGACGGACAGACGGACAGACGTACAGACGGACAGACGGACAGACATCGTGAAATCAATAAGTGACTTCGCAAGCTTCACCACTTAATAATATAATATTTCTAAATTATTAGATTTATTTCGATAAATTAATGTCATATTATTAAAGAATAGAAGAGAGCCGTGGTAGCTGAGAGCCGTGGTGGCTCAGATGGTTAACATTCGCTGTAAACTTCACAGTACTCGAGCAACCCGGGCTCGATTCCCGCCGGCACCAATGAAATTGTTAATTGCAATTTTAAGTGCTGATTTACCACGTGCTCGGCGGTGAAGCAAAACGTGGTTTCCTCACGATGTTTTGCTTCACCGCCGAGCACGTGCATGTCTGAGTAATAAGAAAAAAAAAGTATTTCGAAGACACGTGAAGTTCGCCAACACGCATTGGGGCGGCGCGGCGTACACTTCCTTGCCTTAAAACCCTCTCAGAAATGAGAGGAGGCCTGTGCCCAGCAGTGGGACGTGTATAGGCGGTGACTTTAACTTTATGTTTTTTATTAAAGAATAAGGGTGACTATTTTATTGTCTCTATTGTGCGCTCGAATGTATCTTGCGCATACTCGTACAGTTGCACTCTCCATTCATTCTCTCTCATAGTTCGATGGAACGGTAATCGGACTAGATCGGAGAGCAATTAGGTGCAGGAATAACGGCTTTACGTGATTTCCAAGGCACAGCGGTGAAACACCACGAACTTCCTAACTCTGGGCTACTGAGAATTTCTTAACAGAACAACCTATTAACCAATTTTTGCCCGACCCGGGTTCGAACCCAGGATCTCATTATCAGTAATCGCGTTTACGACCATTAGACAAAGTTATTTATTATGGTTTTGAATATTGTTGGAAATTATTTATTAAATTTACGATGTGGTGGTGAAACAAGAATAAGAAAATCCATAGCCCCATTTCGTTCCGTGGGTGTTTCCTATAAGACGACTGTGGGAAAAACCAGAAGGTGGAAGGAATATGGGAAGATCTGGTGGAGTTAAAGTTGCCTTAGGGCGTTACCAATCGATCGATGGCAGCGATCGATGGTGGAATGGATTAGTCGACGTCAACCGATAGTTTCTACCACACCGATCGATCGATGGTAGAATGGATTAGTCGACGTCGACCGATAGTTTCTACCATACCGATAGATCAATGGCATCAATCGACGGTGGAATGGATTTGTCGACGTCGATCGATAGTCTCTACCATACCGATCGATCGATGGCATCGATGAATGATAGAATAGTCGATGTCGATCGAGCTGCTTGGTTATTCGAGAACCCGCCTCGTTCCACATACCGCATTTTGATAGATACTGATGATGAGCCCACAAATACATCGATAAATTGTCGATTGATGATTGAACAACGTTTTGTCGATCAGTATACGTCGATCAGCCATTGATCGACATCGATCGGTTGGTGTGTTAACACCTTTAGGGAGGCGTCGCCCTTCGAGAAACCTACTACTCCCTTCGCTGTCAGTTTTGTAACTCAAAAAATATTACAGTACATTACTATAATGAATAGAATTGCCATTTGAATTTAGCATAAAAATAAATGCCCTAAACCTTTGCTAGCCTTAAATAAATGATGTTGTAACAATCCCGTATGTTTTGACAGATGTAAATACGCAGAGTACCATGTAGTGGTGTTGTAAGAATATCCACTACTTCATTTCGTCCCGTGCGTGTCGTAAGAGACGACAGAGGAAAACAAATCAGGAGATGGATCGATGTCTTCCTAATAACGACTAAAATAAAATAAACTGCGGTTACCTACCCGGTTGTCCGGTGCGTTTATAACTATGGCAAATATCCCCTAGGGGATGCCTATGTTCAGCAGTGAACTTTATTAGGCTGTAACGGTAACGCTAATGCGTATTTACTAGTACGGTAGAACTGGGACGGTGACAACTAGGGTGTGAACTGTTACGAGCTTGTAAAAAAGAAGTGTTTATAATGTATTCAGTATATACTCAACAGTGATTATAAAACAGCCTGTAAACCCTTACCGCCAACCATAAGCGCGATAGTAATGTGAGAATAGATAAAAAGAACAATGCAGCTGACAATGGATTATGCAATTGAATTCGCACACACTGCTCCCATAATTTCAAATGTACCAATTTAAGTGGCTAAGATTTATTTACTACATAAATATCATAAATCACATCTTCTGATTTCGAAGTTGCCTAATATCTGGTGAATTCTGTATACTTGTACTTCACAATATTAAAATATTGACATATTGACATTGATTCAAAGTTGCTGACTTTAAATGCCTAATTTCGTGATTTTTGTAGATTATAGGGTCTTAGGCTCCAGATAAGCTACTCGATTTTTATCTTACACTTTTATTTCCTTTGTAAAGCACTCTTTTACACAATATAATATACTAAGGTAATATACTATGGTATGCTTCTATGGTATCTTTCTATGGTATGGGGGTTGCTATGTGACACCGGAGTTATATTTTGTCTTTGTTATGGCGTTAGAATATGTCTGAAAACATGAGTCTCTGTTGGAAAATATATTGCAAGTGTAGCGGTTATGACAAAATACTTCCTAATAAGGGTAACTTAAGCCTGTCCTGTCCAGCGCAGAGGCTGTTGAGACTGGCCACTGGAGACGAAAATTCGGTCTATAGGACATTATTATTTGCAAGTAAGCATTTAATGTGGAAATATATGCTAAATATATAATTTATATGGTTATGTTTTTAAAAGTTTAGTATGGTTTTTAAAAGAGGGTCATTATTTGGATTTACAAAACTACTTTTATGTGACCCTTCTTACTGAAAACGAAGAATTCCATCTTAATCCTCAGAGTGGTGATCATCATGACGGTTCCGTGGCGCAGTGGCTTAGCAATCAGTTGTTGCGCTGGGGGCCGCGGGTTCGAATCCCGCACGGAACAAGTATTTGTATGGCCTACATAAACTGTTCCGGGTCTGGATGTTTGTCCTTGTGCAATTTATGTTTGTAAACTGCCTCCACGACACAGGAGAAAATCCTAGTGTGGGGGTAACGTATTAAAAAAAAAAAGGAAAAGAAAGTGGTAAGTGCGTATGTATTTTGATTCTTAATATGGGCCACGGCGTCCACTTACCACAAGATGGACTGTGAGCTGCGAGGACAAAATAGTCACCCTTATTCTTTAGAAATAATACATTAATTTATCGAAAGACGTAACGGATTTTTAACCTCCTGAATAAATGTAATAATTTAGAAATATTATATAGAATAATTGTAGCACGACTGGGTCGGCTACAAGTTACCCTTATTAGCAGCAGCTAAGCAGGAAGTCGATGGATGCAGGTGGCTCAGGACCGTACTTTGTGGCATTCCTTAGGAAAGGCCTATATTCAGCAGTAGACTTGTGAAGGGCTGTAATGATGATGATGATTCATTCAAAACTAATGAGGAGGATATTCTTTACTCCTAAATGACAAATAATTAAGGAAAATTGTTTAATGAAAGATACTGTAATTGTTCTTTGTTATTATGATTTTCGAAAATGCCGTTTACTATCCAATGGTGAATATTATTAGTTTAATATTATCATCTGTACGTAAAATTATGGATTTGCCACGATAATCACCACTTTCATTCATCATTGCGGGTTGAGTATCGCAGTACCAGACATCGTACTCTCCGTCTCCGGTCTGACTGTTTGACGTCTGGCGTAAGGGAGATGTATTAATCCGTAGGATTTTTCTGGTATTTTTCATAGCAACGACACCCACGAGATAAAATGGGGCGATGGACTTTCTTATACTTCTACCATAACTTATGGTGCCATAAGGCTATTTTTTTGGGGATATAAAATTTTGTTAGCTTCCTGTTGCTTTTGAGAAAAGAAACAAAATTGACAATTATTAATTACACTTTACATAATATTTTGTTGAATGCATTAAATATTGTTTTGAAATTAATTAAATAGCACACAACGGCTGCTATAGATGTACGGACTTAGATTTGCTAGAGTAGAGCGTGTTCCAAATTCAAATATGGCCGCGTCATTGGTCTACTTGTACTAGGGCTTAAGTTTATGGTTCACAGATTGCTCATTGCAATTTTGCGTAGGTACTGACCTAACTTGTGTTCGGCAGTGAAAGAATGAATGCAATAAAACGAATATTAAAATATTTCAAAATAAGTATATATATATATATATATATATATATATATATATATATATATATATATATATATATATATATATATATATAGATCACAGATTATATCACAGATTGCTCATTGCAATTTTGCGTAGGTACTGACCTAACTTGTGTTCGGCAGTGAAAGAATGAATGCAATAAAACGAATATTAAAATATTTCAAAATAAGTATATATATATATACCTATATGAATTGTTTTTCAGGATATACGAGTAAGTACGAAAATTATTTTATGACGATATATGTATTAATACATGTATGTACGTGAGCTACTCAAAAAGTTTTGCGAAACAAAAAAATCTATTCTTCTGTGATAATAGTTTTATTAAATATCAAATCTTTTCAATAAACGCACGAGCATTTACCTATACGCATAGTTTCATGCATTGGAATTATTTTTCGAAGCGCTTTCCGCCTCAGACATTTCTTACATCTTGTTCGAACGCTGCAAGCACATCTTCCGGCAATAAAAACTGTAGCCCTTTCAGCTGAATTTTATTTTAAGGAATGAAAATAATTCCCGTAAAGAGGGTGACTCAAAAGCTTAACCGATCTATTGGCCAGGAAGTGCCTCTTTTTGAGCGCTGGGTGCACAGGTGTGTTTACATGGTGAAACAGCAGTTCGCGTAGTGTTCGCTCGATTGCTCATAGCATTGAACACTTTTTCAAAACACTTGGTAGTATACTATTCGGTATTAATACTACTTCGATTTCATTAAAGAATTTAAACCAGAGATACAGTCAAAGGAACAAAAAATTCTACACTATTCTATTCCGTTCTTTTCTATGTTATTATATTCTTTCTTTAACAGACTGCAAAAGTCCACTGCATACATTAAACCATGTTGTTAATAGCAAAACATATTAGATGCTAAATATCAGGACGTGAATGCATGTTCTTACAATGAGTTCAGCATAGTTTTATAGGCATTTGGTTTAGGCACATAATATGTAAGAAGCGCTTCGTCTTTGTTTGTCTGTGTGTAAAATCTCGTGAACGTTTTCTGATCCAATCTGCAATATGTGCTTAATCTCCTTATATGTAATTCGGCTATTGATTCTCACTGCTAGCACGTTTTCTTTTGTAATTAGGGTCAAAGGGCGACCACTTCTTTCTTCGTTTCTTAAAGTTAGTCGAACGCGCTAAATATTTTTTTACCAGCAGTACACGTTGCCTTAGAAGAACTTCTTACCGTAAATGCCATTTGAAGTCTAATAAACAATTCGTCCTAGAAATGTAACCGACGCAGATCTATGTTTCAATGAAACTTGATATTTAAGTAAAAAAAAGTGGAAGGTAATTGAATTGCATCGGATTTTTATTTGGAAATAATCGTATCTTTCAAAGCAAATTATAACTCGCCATAACTTTCTGCGTGATCCTTGTATACAGGGTTATTTTTCAAAAAGTAGCCAAATTTTTAACTTAAATTGAGATATAGAAATGATTTACCGTTATTGCAGTTTTTAAAAATATGAGTTAATAAGGCTTCTACATTTATTTGAAATTATCCCGAATTGAATTTTATTTATGGGCAACAACTACGCGTACGCGCGTTCTCTGTGTGATATTCAATTCACAACGTTTTTGTCTATCGATCGATTTTTACGAATGTGTGCGTGCGCAGTAAAATCAGTTAAAATAGTGCATTATTATACTATGGCATTACCACGCATTTTGAATTTAAAAGATAAAAGGACAGAATGTTTGAGATTTATTTTGAACTAGCTGTTCCCAGCGACTTCATCCGCGTACAATTTATTTCAATTGAATTGGTTCAAGTTTTTTTGCGCGGAGCCCCAATTCTTTTTCTAAAATAAAAGTAGCCTAAGTTACTCCTTATAACATTAACTATCTGCTAGTGAAAGTTCCGTCAAAATCGGTCGAGCCGTTTCAGAAATTAGCCGGAACAAACGGACAGATAGACCGACAGACAGACAAATTTTTTAAAAATTATTTTTGATATAAGTAGCGTATATACTTTCATATGCATTTAGTAAAAAATTAATTTGTCATTACAAACAGACACTTCAATTTTATTTATCTGTATAGATTAATTTTTCTACTAAAACAGGTGGTTTCGACTTACGTGATAATGTTTGTGTAATTAATTATTAGACATAATTTGAAACGTTTTTTTGCATCGTTTATCAATATGAATACTTAGTGATAAATTATTTAAATAGTGAACTAAAATAATTGATAGATATTTTAATTAAAAAACCTAATTATACCTGATTACTTCATTATCAACAAAAATACTTACCTCAAACGTACAAAAACTCTTTTCTCTGGTTCAATTCGCCTTGCTAAATTAAAGTTTTCCATAGAAAGATATGGTCTTAGTATATGTAGAGATTCTTGAAATTTCTTACATGTTAAATGCAAATATCTAAAAAATCGTTCATCATCATCTAATAAGTCTTTAAATAAAGTATAACACTCTCCATACAATTGCCTTTTTAAATTAATATTATGAATCCAGAATCTTCTTTTTGTACGAATTTTATTTTCTTCTTCCTCTGCCAATAAGCAGGCTATTACTATATTTCTTTCCATTGTGATTTTGAGCGAACAATTTCACTGTACCTTTTCACACAAGTGGTTTGAAAAAACTACAAAAGTTGTTGGTAATACAAAAGATTTGCGTACGGCCCGGTCGGTGCGTTCGTGCAAATGTGCGAGGCCATCAGTAAAACCTGGCGCGTACGACGCGTACAACGCGTATGGTACGGACAAATATGCGTTCAGCTTAAAGAGTAGCTGTGGCTGAATCTCACCGTAAATATCGTAGTACGTGAGCAGCCCGGGTTTGATCCGCCTGTTCCGTATTTTTAATTACAGTTTACGTGCTGATTTACCACCTTATGCTTGGTGGTGAAGGAAAATAGCGTGAAAAAATCTACATTTTTTTTATACGATAAGGTTGACAAACGAGCACACAGTCCACTCGATGGTGAGTGGTTGCTAAGGCTCATAGACATCTACATCTATCCTCGATTACGAATCAAAATGCAGATGCGTTGTCACACGTGAGGACTAAGATGGAATGCCTCGTTTTCCAGTAAAAAGGGTCTCCGGTTATCTATACTCAAAATACGAAATACAGCAGCGTTAAGCTGCTATTTTACGCTGGTATTCTGTGAGAGCGTGGTCCTTCCCCGGTCGAGACGACCCATTCGTGCTACAACTATACCAGTAATATAGCTGCAGCATAGCTCTACCAAGTAACGTTGGTCTTACGCTCTAACGCCTGACCTCCCTCTGGTTGTGTCTAATTGCCGTCGCACCGTACTAAGAGTGAGGGAACTGGGAAACTGCAATCACAATACAAAGTACAATCCTATCTGCACTATAATCATACCCTACCCAGATGGCTATTCTCCGTTAAAACTGGGTGTCGTGACCGGAATTCGGTCAGGAGTACACAATCATCATCGCCTTATCAAGGTAATAAAACTTGAATATGTATTTCAATCGGTACCCTACCAATATATGATCTATTTTTAAAGCGATTTTCACTCGTCCTTGTACCATCATTCATTCATGTTCGTCATTCATGTGAGCCATAGAAACATTGACTGATACAAAACATAATTACGAGCTTGTAACGAACATCTCGTAAGTCATAAAACAAGATCTGAATATTAATTCGATCCTTATAACCATATGGAGGTTCTTACTTATCTATATAGGGAGAAATAGTGTATCACTCATACTCGCGATTGCCATATAAGTAAATAAAATAATATAAGTAAGTTAAGGTTTCGAAAGTCCATGTATAAAGACAGTCTTTAACCTTTCGCGTACATTATTAAACATCTGTCATGTAATACGTGCAGCAAAGGAGTGAGAAAAACCTGCCGGCCCCTGTCGTTACATCCCATTTTAATCTGGGTGTCTTTACGACAAGAGTAAATAAGCTCTTATTACGCTAATTCAGTATGATTTACAATCTAGGATTTCATCACCACTTACCAGGCAGAATTACAACCCTAAGGCAACGACTATAGTAAATGAAAAAAAATATAATCGTAAGTAAACCTTCAACACTATCGGAGACATGAAGACAATCACAATATTATGTTTGCATTGTGATAGTCTTCTTGAGCAAATTACTTGCTTTTCTTTCAAATTTATATTCGGTTTTGAACTCGGGATCAAATCTCCGGCACAATATTTCTGATCCCTAAGGGTGTTACCGCACCGATCGATCGATCGTCGATCGATGCCATTGATCGACGTCGATCGAGGTCGATACATTGGTGTGGTAGCTTTAGCTGATCGACGGATACTGTTCGATAAAACGTTAAATCATCGATCGACAACTAATCGGTGTGGTTGTGGGATCACCATCACGGTGTCTTTCAAAATGTATTCAGAAGAGGACGTGGTATTGTTGGCTAGTACGCTCCTTGCTCGTATTATTATTACGGAGACGCAAAGGCAGAACGCTGGATGTTTCTTAAGGCCAGAGATAGCTTAAATTCATCTCGACATTTTAAATAGCGGCCGGGGGAGCAGGGTGGGTTCTCGAATAATCAAACAGCTCGATCGACGTCAACTAATCCGTTCTACCCTCGATCGTTCGGTGTACTAGAAACCATCGGTCGACATCGACTAACCTAATCCACCATTGATCGACGATCGATCGATTGGTGTGGTAACACCCAAAGCTATATTTATAGTCGGTAATAAATGCTAAGCTTTAAGCTACTGGTCTCTTTAACCCTTTATATTGTATTAGTTCAACTATATTGCGTATACATAAAAGTCAGCTCGTGGTAAAACATGAAAACATTAAAATTCAATTATTCGATCTTGGCAGTCAAGGTCATTTTTAAGAACTATAGTTATTTAATAAGACTTTTATATTGAAGCTTATTCAAGGAAACACATAATAGGTACCATTTAAAAATAAGTTATAGAGAAGTATAAGCCAAAATACCTAACTTATATTTTACGTAATTACCTAAATTATATATTTTTGGAAAATATAGTCTTTTATTATTTTTTTCATAGAATGGGGTTGATAAACAAGTACACAATCCACCTGATGGTAAGTGATAGTATCCGCTACCATACGATGTACACATCCACATACTATCGACCCAGAGATATTATCTACATTTATCTCCGCTTAAGAATCAAAATGCAGATGCGTTGTCAACCCTGAGGACTACGATGGAATGCCTTGTTTCCAGTAGAGAGGGTCTCTGGTTCTCTACACCGAAAACATGGTCCTTCCCCGGTCGAGCTGACCAATTCGTATAAATAAAATAATAATGATGAATGACGATTGTTGACGGCGGTTATGTAACAACGAATTAATGAGTATATGAAAATACTTAAAAGTCAGACTACGTTCTAAAATTGATAAATGTTAAATTATTTAGCATTAATTTAAGGGTCTTGTTTACAACAAAATAAAAAATTAATTCAAGATCAAAGATTTCGAAACGAATGTTTGCCTTGAATGTAGGAACCATTGTCGCAGCAAGACCTTTGTTGTTACAACTGACCGACAACCGACCAGTGATTATTTGTGTTTTTTTTTATAGGTAGAATAAGGGTGACAAACATATTATATATTTTATATGTGGTAGAGCCACGCGGCAGCTTTTGCTGTCGCACGGATGGGCCGGCTCGAACAGGGGTGGTACCACGACCTCACAGAATACCAGCGTGAAGTAGAGGTTTACCTCTGCGTTTCGCTTGGTGAGTGCAGGTGGCCGGAGGCCCTTTTTACAGGAAATGAGGCATTCCATCTTAGTCCTCACGGGTGACAACGCATCTACATTTTGATTTGTAATAGAGGATAGATGTAGATGTCTATGGGCCGCAGCAACCACTTACCATCAGGTGGACTGTGTGCTCGTTTGTCACCCTTATCCTATAAAAAAAACAAGCTCCCAGGTGGCTATGGGTGAGTAGATGCAGTGGCCCATGGAAACTTACATTTATCCTGGATTAAGAATCAAAATGTAGATATGTTGTCACCCCTGAGGACTAAGATGGAATGCGTCGTTACTAGTAAAAAGGCTCTCCGGTTCTCTTCACCCACCATCGAAGCACAGCAGCATTAGGCTGCTACTTTACGCTGGTATTCTGTGAGAGCGTGGTCTCCCCCCGGTCGAGCCGATCCATTCGTGTTACAACCATAATATATCTGCAACGTGGCTCTTCCCCGTGTTGTGTGTATTACAGACAATTTCCTCTATAAGAGCATCCGTACTACCCAATATTATGGAACAAAAACGCAGTTCAAGAAATAAGCAA
This sequence comes from Parnassius glacialis, assembly GCA_033319125.1. Lineage (NCBI taxonomy): Eukaryota > Metazoa > Arthropoda > Insecta > Lepidoptera > Papilionidae > Parnassius > Parnassius glacialis. The sequence goes on along the minus strand of JAVANC010000002.1, from coordinate 10,986,953 downwards.
TACGTTACATAAACAATTTTACTGCACTTTTAAGGCGTCCATCGGTCGAATTAATGGTTCGAATATCCTCATATATATCTAATCTAATGTTAAATAAAATTCATATTAATTTAATGGCGCAGGAGCGTAGTGGCTTTTTATTTGACTGCGGCTCTGCGGACCACGGGGTCGATCCTGTACGGAACAAATATTCTTCTTATGGAATGAGAGTGACAAACGAGCTCACAGTCCACCTTATGATAAGTACATACTGTGCGTTCCATAGACATCTACATCTATCCTCAATTAAGAATCAAAATGCAAATCTAAAGGGGTATCACGTTCTCTACACTCACCATACGGAACAGCAGCTATATGTTGCTATTCTACGCTGGTATTCTGTAGGAGCGTGGCCCTTCTCCGGTCGAGGCGATTCATTTGATAATATTTTACTACAGCTTACAGCTTCGTTACAATCATAATTTATTTTCAGCATTGCTCCACCACGCCTAAATTTTATATCATACAAAAATCCGAGTCTGGGTGTTTTTGTGTGTAAAACGCCTCTACCATATTGGCGACGCATACCAAGTTTCAACATCTTGACATGCGAGAGTTATACGTCTAGCTATGAGCTATTAATGACAAATTAATGAATGTTACTGGAATTAATTTTTGAAAATGTAAACGTAAAAATGTTTATTTTTTAACCTTGCCTACCAAATTAGATTGTAGTTGGAGAAAGCAATTTCATTCAAAATCTTGGCATTACTAAACCGCTGCCCATCACCAGTTGAAAGGATTTTTATTCAGTATTTTCTTTGTGACATATACTTAGTATACCAATAACACATAGTAAATTCGTTATTACTGAGAGACCCTTGTAATAAGAAAGTGTTATTCAAATAAAGTTCAAAAGAAAAGTTAGTTATAACTTTAGTTGTCTTGATGTGGTTATAGTACCTTATGTAGATACAAATTAACTGGAGAAGAGATTTGAGAAACAAATTTTACAAGATGGATATTTGATAAAGATCTGTTAGTAAAAATAAAGTATATTATAAAATCTATTTTTATTTATATACCAGCTATTCCCCGCAACTTCGCCCGCGTTAAATTTTTTCGCGCGGAACTCTAAAATAAAAGTAGCCTAAGTTACTCCTTATAACATCAGCTATCTGCCAGTGAAAGTTTCATCCAAATCCTGATGCTTGTTCAGACAGACGTGTTTAGAGTTTTTAATTACCGCGCCTATAATTACCATTATAGTATAGATAGATAAATTTATCTTAACAACATAAGTAACATTATAAATAAAAATATTATACACGAATAAAGTCAATTAAGGTTTAACCTCATCCATATTCAAGTGTGATTTTGTCATTGACTACCGTAACAGGGTTACTTGAATCGCTGTTAGGCTATGTGGGACAAGGGTTTCCATCAGGCCAACATAAGGTCGACAATTAGCTAACATAATTTCTTCGCGTCATTAGTTCAGTTCAGCATTACCAAATTACCGACATCCACTTTTATGAAATAGCACTTGAGAAAATGAGGAAATTTTGTTACCCAAAAATTACATCCTTATGTTTTTATGGTCATAAGCTTACTTTCCGTCAAAACATTTTGACATGAAATTCCATGATAAATAGATCATAGTAGAGGGAAGCCGACGAAAAGCAGTGAGTGAAGAGATGATGGCCAATATCGGAGAATGGGAGAGGAAGACATGCTATGCCGACCCTAAATAAATTGGGATAAGGGTAGGAAGAATATAGATCGGCAAATATTGTTCTGGATAAAATATAATAGTAACCGTTAAATGAAACCAAGTTTGCAGATACATACTATCGCGTTTAATTTAACTTTTTAATTCCCGACGTTTCGGTTACTTTGTTTTTTGATAAATGGGGGGGGGGGGGGGGGGGGAGGGAACTGAAGTGTTTGACGTCCCGATGTCGATGTATCTGAAGGAAGCCGGGCTAGCTATGATAACGTCGGGAATTAAAAAGGTAAATTAAACGCAATAGAATCCTTAAAATTTGTTTCATTTGATGTGTAGTATTCGCGTAAATATAAGAAATCATTATAATAGCGACCGTATAAAATCAGAATCTTGGATTGGCATACCTGTCAATATTTCTGAAACATGTATTTAACACGTGAAGGGAAATATTTGCATCAATTTTTAAGTATATTGCGCGCACGGAGGAGTGTGAGATTTGTTATAATTAAAGTAGTTTTGGCCAAAAACTCGAAACAATTACAATTTTATATAATATGCGCTATAGTTATTAGTTAGCTTTATTTTTTGTTATCGGGGACGTCATAACTTAGTATAAATAATGCATCAGTGTTATTTTCATAGATTTATTACATCGAATTCAATGGTAAGGTTCGGACACTAGTTTACTTGTGCAATCTACGTATTTTACTTCACACTATTAACGAGAACAGGTGTTACAGGTTCTGTTTTTTAACATCTTAGGTAATGTCCCTAAGCAAGAAAATAGAAAAGCTTGTGCCTTAAAGTAGTTTGGGATGTTTCAGTCATGTTTTTAAACTTCTTTAACTCATAGAACAAGAACAGTACGGTTTAGAAGGATAAGTTTTTTCTGTTACGATAAGTACTGCCTCACTCTTAATAAAGTTCTGGACCTGATGTTTGTCCACGTGCGATTTATGTTTTTTAAAAAGAGAGTTTCAACTGTACTGAAGGCAATACTATAGTAGGCTTAATGTTTTAAAAAGAAAAAATGTTTGATTCCAAGTTTCCAAGTACCTACATGATTTTTTTTTACCAAAGACAGACAACAAAAATCCCATATTTTGTTAAATTCCATATTTTTCTGTTTATTCTAGAACAATATTGGTCACGAAAGGTCTTTTCTTTGATGATTGAACTCTCTGGTTTGGGTTTTAAGTTCACTAACTTATCTTTGTTTGCAAATTTCGACAGTATTGTTTGCGTCATGCAAGGGTTAGAGTTGGATGAACTGGTGAAAATTTTGACTGCAATTAACGGCGTTTGTCATCTTTGTAAATATATGATCTTTGTCTTAACATTTTCGTTTTTAACAAATTTACCTCATTTTTTGTTTTTTGCGCATATTTTTTTTAATTTTAGCAACGACAAGTAATAATTAGGTATTTTATTTATTATTATTCTGTGAACGGAAGTAATAATATAAATGAAAAGATGAAGACTTACTTTGTAACTTCATGTAAAAAATTTGGAGAATTATCATTAGCAAACATTTTATGCTATTAAAATATACTGCTTTTACTATGAAGGTCATTTATTTTGCAATTATAAATGCAACGAATCGTATGATGAAAAACCGATTAAATAAAATCAATATTTATGTTTTTGTTAAGGTGCGAGATTACATAAACCGTTCACTTTTGAATATTACTGCATGGAAACATTCTTTCTATTAACAGGCGTTATTACTTAAAAAATAAATTAACAACGGGAACGTTTTTCAAATCAAGTTTGATAAAGAAACAACAAAAATATTAATAAGGGTCTATTTAGGCATGAATTTTGTAAATGGTTTTACAAATTGGAGACAATTAGAAAACGGTTACTTAACATTATGTTAACTTATTAAATTTTAAAGTTCTCACTGCGCATCACCTCACCAAAAACAAACTTCAGTTAGTATTTATGATGAAGTCTTATCCCACACCAATTTTCTCAATCAACAAGAGTCTACTGAATATAACATCGATACTAAAGAATACGCCTCATAACTCATAACTTTTTTCTAAGTAAACCGATTTTGATGATCCTTTTTTATTTTAAGACTAATGTATCTCATGTGATACCAAAATAACCAAAATAAATTTGATCAAGGTCTGACCAGTAGTTTTTGAGTTATCGTTAATAATTTATATTGAAGTTGGTTTTACATTAATGTTACCACTTGTGTATTCTAAGTTTGTTTTAACAGTCAGTGTTCAGTACCTACACAATGTTTTAAGAGATTTTTAAAGATGTGTAGTCATATAGTCATAAAGTTTTTTGCTGTTCGAATTCAAGTCTACAAACAATGCCATGACCACGAGGTGCTCCGGTGTTGCAATTTGACAAAATGGTTACTCTACCTCATTTAACTGGGAACTAATGAAAAAAAGTCTTATATGCCTTACATATAAATTTGCACTGTTTTGTAATCTAAGACAAAAAATAAAATATAATAATAAAAAGTAAATAAATACTAAAATAGTGTTAGATAATTACCAAATCATGCGTAATTTATGCAGTCTCCGAATGGGGTGAATCCAATATTGTGAGATTCAACGCCTCCAAAACGTCTCTTCCGCTAAAAGAAGCCCGCTCACTCTGCCTTCTACTTTCCAATATTTATCTTTGGAGTACACTGACCTCTTTCAGTTGTTAGGGTTTGAGATTTCTCCGAACTTCAGCTATGGGTGGTTCATTGAGTTCAGGGCTAAAGCAGATATCCTAACAAGGGTGCGGCGGTACTCACGCCAGGCCAGCTTCTTACCTTATACTGTAACATATAGGTTAGTTCTGCAAAATGCCACTTAGCAGCATTAGACTTAGTATAGAGACGTGTAAAGACGCTTATTGCTTGAAACCAATCTTATCAGCCTCGAGTAGCCAGCCTCTGGGTATTCTATAAGATGCATTTCGGAGAGTTTGCACAAGTATTACATACCTTAATTTCTCCCTTCTCTTTCCACTATCGGGCGGTTTCATCACCACTTACTACCAAGTGGGATTGTATTTAAGCACTGACTTATAATAATAACAGTTTTATTACAATAAACCATTACGCTTGCTTCATAACAAAAAGTCTTTTATAAGTTTTCTACACGCCACGGCTTGTAATGGTGGCGTAAGATCCACTGCCCTATGCCATCCATCAACTGTAACAGGACAAGGGCAGCAGCAGCATCTTCTTGATAAAAGCAAAATTACAATAATAAACTGCGTTTGTCAACCCGTCTGCCGAGCGTGGCAGTTGTGGCAAAAATGCCTACGAGGTAGTCTAAGGGGGAGGCCAACTTTCTGACTTTTGATAGAATGAATAAGTGAATGAATTATGTACTCATGTAAGTTTTTACTTATAAGTAGTTCACTTAATGATATACTAATTGCAACAACCCTGCCTTTACCCTTCAAGCGTATCGCTTGATGTTATGTCTGTTTTCATTCCTCAATGATCAAGTATGACAAACGAATTCATCGTTCTCGGCTGCTTTTGCATAAACCAAGTTTGCGCAACGCGATGTGAAATTTGCGTGTTCATTTGCCAACCTAAATGAATTAATGACGTTGTGCTAAAATCTGTTTTATGCCTTACGAAATAAGTCTTTATTTCAGCTTAAATATATAAATATTACACCAACTCATACTAACGAGGGACGAAATCAAGCTGCAAAATGGTCACTGATAAAGTATAACATTGCTCTCTTATCCACCTCTGAGTTCTATCAGTAATTCATAATTTAAACACTATAAAAATGTAAACGAATCCAGTATTAGACCTTATCTAGACGCTACTTTAGTGGTTCGCAGTTATTCTAGGATTTAAGCAGATATTAAATTATAATTAATTAAAACCCGCCAAGCGTAGTTACAACAGTTGATTAAGTGGAGAATAGCAGTAATTCGACATAGATATTGTATGAAATAACTATGTCGCTTATGATATAACTCACAGAGTACATTCGTACAGTCAGTACAACAGTTCGTTTGTTAGTTTAATTTTTTGGAAGGAAGTTCCTTATCGAACAGTACGAATTCAGCGGATGGGGGCTTGGCGAGAAAAAGTGTAAGATTTTTAAGTCACGACCTCTTATGACGTAGTGTAGACGGCCTTGGCGGCTATAAGGAAGCGAGATGGAATTATATCCATCTCCCTCGCCCTTTTTCTTATCTTGCCATTAAAGAAATATTATTTTAAATGATGCTTCATTTTAATAGACGCTAGTAATTCATATACTTATTTGTATTTGTTAATCAATAATATAATACGTTAATCAATAATATACTACGAAATGAACTTCGTTCCAACCCAGTGTTCCACGACACACATGCATGTTTATTTTTAAACCAATTCGCCTGGCCTGAGTATGGCAATTCTTTTAAGTGCTACTTAAAAGATTTGCCATTCTAACTAGCCATGCATTCTTAAAAAGGACTAAGGTATAGTTAGTTGCTTAAATAGACTATTATTGTGATGGAATGTAATATGTAGCAAAGAATCTCCTTCGGATTTCCTTATTATCACGTTTGTATTAGATATTGCAAAAAGTTTTTCATCAAAGACATTTGAATGTTTTACTGAGCAGTTTTGCCCCTATTATATACATTGTCATGTATTTCATATATTATTTTGATGTTATTCTGGTTTGTGTAAGTACCTAAATAAGTAAAAAAAACTTTAAATGAACTCATGCTTAGTTTGTGGTTTTGCCTAATATATATTTCTGAATTAATATAACAAGTACTAAGTTGTTTAATTATTTTATGCACGGATTGGAATATCTGCCGTCCTTTACCTCTCCACCACCGCAGCCTTCTTCTGCAACATCACCTGCTCGCAATAGACAATACCGGCACCCCACGATCTCTCGCATCCAACCATAGCCTTAACCCATAATGAATGCGCCTATCGCGACTATTTTTTTATAGGATATAATTATATCCAACAATTCTCGTTCTTGTTCACGCGCAAGTTTGTGCATTCTCAATTTACATTATGTGAGGATTCCGCTGTTTTTTTTTTGATAATGAAAAGTATTATGATTTCTTATATTTACGCGAACTCTACACCTTATACCTTCAGTTTTTAAAAAAAAAACTGAAGGTAGCCGGGCTAACTGTGACATCGGGACGTCAAACATCTCAGTCCCCCCCGTGACCATGGGTTGCTGTAAAGCACTTGAAACGTCGGGAATAAAAATAATAAAATAAACGCGATAAAATCTGTAAAAAACAGTTTTATTCAATGAAAAGTATTCTTCTTCTTCAGCCCTTGACAATCCTCTGCATGCAATAGGTTCTCTCCTCTCCCATTAAAGGAAAGGGAGATACATATATATGAGTCTTATGCACGTAATATGAGCTAAAAGTTTTATAATAAATAATAAGCATTTTTCTTTCTTGTAGAAGGGATCCTTTTTTATGCGTGGGTGTATAAAAAGTTTTTGTAAAAATCAGCAATTCTCTACATGATCCTTTTTTGCTACAGTCGATACATCATGACTTTACTTTATTGGTTTGTTCTTTGCAGAGTTATCTTCAAGCTATTACGTTTAGGTTTTTTCGATCCTTGTGTGAATTGACATCATTCATCATCATCATCATTGTGCTAGAACAAGTCTATTAATATTAAAATAAACTACTACTGCTGAATATATCGATATAAATTTAACCTAACCTCTGCCTAATTAAAGGGTTTTCTTATTTAACTGAACTTAGAAGCGAATAAAAACATTAATATATTTTTATTATATATTTTATTATTCACCACATTTTCAGTAAAAAGTGTCTCCGGTTCTCTATACTCACCGTACAAAACACGCTACAATTTTACGCTAGTATTCTATGAGGTCGTGGTCCTTCCTTGGTCGAGCCGACCCATTCGTATTATACGCATTCGACTATAATATAGCTGCAGCGTGGTTGAAACACGTAGATGTGTTAGCGTGGTTGCGTGGACTGCATAAATTTTAAGCGATAGTCATTTAGGACACAAGAGCGTGTGTTTCTCATGCACGCCGAACGCCCGTCCAGCAGAATGCTCTCAACTCAGGCTTTTAAACATTTGATTTATCCTCCTACATTTATTTTCATTTACTACACTTGAGGCTGTATTTGATACTAACATTATCACTTCGCATCAGCCATATGAATTGAATATGGCATAATCGATGTCGATGGCAAACAAGTATAATAGTTCTTTTACAACCAGTCAAATATCTGGGTTACCCAGTTACTTGTTCGTCGCGATGTATGTTATAAAAACGCCACTTACCTAACATGTCATACAACGTTTTTCCGTATTATAGATTTCGTGTTCTATAAAACACACTGTAGTTTTAATGAATTTTACAAAAAAAAAATTATTTTTAAATTTGTATACATTCCATTTTAGTAGTTTCGTTTCACGCGTTACCGCGACTATTTAATTGCCTATTTAGGAATTTGGATGTTAATAATACTATAGTTTAGTTTTCTATTTACGTGGAGCTTAGAAAATGTCTTAGAAATCTAAATTAGAATCTATTAGTGGATGATCCTTTTGTCTAGGGGACCTTCTGTATAAGTACTATACACTCTTTCCTATTTCTGCCACCAATGAGCAATGTTACCACTAATGTGGTACCGAGATCCAGTATAATTTCAGATTGTCAGGTATTCCATCTTAGTTCTCAGTAGTAACAGCACATCTGTAGCCTTCCTTGTATGAAGTAAGCTGTAGATGTCATTGTCCCCATGTAAAAAAGGTGTCCTAGGACCTCGGTGCGCTGTGAGTTCGTTTGTCGCTTTAGTTTAATTAAAAAAAAAAACTTAAACTTAGCGTCCCTATTTGTCTTCTCGTGAAAAAACTGCTTACCCTAATTTTAACTATCAGCCTGTAGAGTAATTCAAGCCTTGCAAGCTTTACCAAAGAGCACGCAGAGAAAAAATTTGGGACTGTCAGAAAGATACATGAAACGAGGAAATTCCCTATAACTTATTTATTTTATGTTGAATTTGTTTTCAACATTTTTTTTTTATAGGATGTGGGTGACAAACGAGCACACAGTCCACCTGATGGTAAGTGGTTGCTGCGGCCCATAGACATCTACATCTATCCTCGTTTGCGAATCAAAATGCAGATGCGTTGTCACCCGTGAGGACTAAGATGGAATGCCTCATTTCCAGTAAAAAAGGGCCTCCGGCCACCTGCACTCACCAAGCGAAACGCAGAGGTAAACCTCTACTTCACGCTGGTATTCTGTGAGGTCGTGGTACCACCCCGGTTCGAGCCGGCCCATGCGTGCGACAGCAAAAGCTGCCGCTTGGCTCTACCACTGTTAAACATGAATCTGAAATGAAAATTTCGTATGCGTTTCGCTTCTGGCGCGACGACAAATTATATACGTCCCTCTGCTGGGTACAGGCCTCCTCTCACTTATGAGAGGGTCCCTAAGCAAGGAAACATCCGCCGCGTTGCCCCCAATGCGAGTTGGCGAACTTCACGTCTTCGAAATATTTTTTTTCTCAGACATGCAGGTTTCATCACGATGTTTTCCTTTACTGCCGAGAACGTGGTAAATCAGCACTTAAAATTGCAATTAACAATCTCATTGGTGCCGGCGGGGATCGGAGCCTAGGTTGCCCGCGTACTGTAAAATTCACGGCGAACGTTAAGTTACGGCTTTCTGAGAGCCGTGGTAGCCGCCACATAATCACCACGGAAATCTACACATTTTTACCATATTATTCAATTTTATTTTAAATATATAACAATGTGCAACAAGTCTTCGTATTCGTGCACTTTAAGTAGATTATGTCACATTTTATACGTGAACGTGAAAGGGAAGTGAACACATTTGATGGAAAGTAAATGTTGCCAATAATATATATTCGAACTCAAGGCAATTCATGATGCAAACATTATCAAAAATCTGACTTAACACATCGCTAAGTTTGCTGGTTTTTATTAAAGAAACTATAGATGGTAAATTGGCGGAGGTAAATTGTCAGTCAAAAAGAAAAAAAATGTGGAACCTGGGAGATCACACTATAAAACTTCCCAGTAGGAAATGACAAAAAGAAAAGAATACGAATGTAAATATAAATGACATACGAAAGTATGAAATTTCACATATTCTAAATATATTTAGAATTAGCATAAGTAAATAACAGTAACAGATTGTGAATTGTAAAATTCACTTTTTGGTTCAATTATTGCAAACCATTTGGCTTTTATATATAGTTTTAGTATAGTTTTATATATAATAGGTAAAAACCACAAGGTGATAGAAAGTAAAATATAGCGGATTAGATAAATAGATAAAGTTTTTAATTAAAAAAAGTCGAATGATTTGCCAGACATGTTGTGTTAAGTTTTCTTGAAGAAAGAGAAATTCTCTTAATGTGGCCGCTTGTCAGATAAAGGGGTACATACCACTTTGAATTAGCCGTACAGTAGCGATTTATGATGTCTTACAAAAAACAAAGCGACCATTTGATACTGTGTTCATTGTTTCGATTACACAGAAGGCGTATCACATATGAACTCAGACCCGGAAGAATTATTTATAAGCCATGCAAATATTTATTCCACGCGGGATCTAACCCGTGGCCCGCAGAGCCTTAGCTAATCGCTTTAGCCATTGTGGTAACCGTCAATATATTATGACGTTTGCGGTAATCACCGCATTTGACAGACCATATACCACAGTCACAGTACCTCACACCGCAAATGGTGTTTAGTCAAACGTCTGAAGATTTTTGATTTTTAAAGATGTTACAACAGTAAGTAACGAAAGTAGAGGTAATGTGCATCCCAACCTCTTGGCACTGAGAATAAGAATGTGCTATTGCATTCACAGCAATATGCTGTTTAAAGATTTAAAATTTAGCAATACATATTTAGTACTCCTAATCAGAACATTTTACATTCAATTCGTTTTTTTTTCTTTTTGGTTTCCACAAGCATTCAAAAAAGAAAAAAAAAGTTTTTCTATGATAACTCGTTACAGTTACTGGAAGGACATACACACACACACGCGCACGAGTTTCATCTTCGGATTCCAAGCTCACTTTTACGCGTGCCCTGCTGTGTGACAAGCAAATCACTGGGCGACCAACTGATGGCGCATTTTCTATCCGAGAACGCTGAACTGAAATTTTATAAATTAGTGATGGGACATTAAATTGGTAATGAAGCTATCGCCTCTGCGCTCCCCAATCCATCTGCTTATATGACCAAATTCTTCAAATAATGCATATGAGCTGAAACAATCTTGGAAAGGCCTATATTCAATTAATAGTTAATTTACGCAGTAGAGGCACGCTGTAATGGCTACGGTAAGAATGACTCGTTTTGACCAAAGTTGTTTTGAAAAAAATAAAATTAAAAAAAACATTTACTCATGTTTCTTTTATAGAATAAGTGTGACAAACGAGCACACAGGCCACCTGATGATAAGTGGATCCTGTGGCCTACAGACATATACATTTATCTTAGGTTAAGAATCAAAATGTAGATGCGTTGTCACCCCTGAGGACTATTAGTACTTAGAGGTGATAACGCATCATAAAAATAGACTGCCTGGTTTCCAGTAAATAGGATCTCCGTTTCTCTACACTCACCATACGAAACAGCAGCATGAACCTGCTATTTTACACTGGTATTCTTTGAGAGCGTGGTCCTACTACGGTCGAGCCAACCCAATTGTGCTACAACCATAATATAGCTGCAGCGTGGCTCTAATATACCATACCCTGTATTAAAGAAATATAACCTTACTCTAATTTTCAATCAAATGTTTTATTCATCACGTTTCCAAAATTAGCTCCCAAATAATTTACTAATCTAAAAGCTGAAGCTCTCGGACGATATAATGAATGATTTGTTTGTAACTGTGACGGTTGGAAACTGTGTCATTGCATCTCCGCCTGGCATTTGCAGTATTAGATTCGATGTGAGATGAAGCAAAGCGGCTCGACCGAGGAAGGACCACGCTCTTACATAATACCAGCGTAAAATAGTAGTTTAAAACTGCTGTGTTTCGTATGGTGAGTGTAGAGAACTGGAGACCCTTTTTACCGGAAAAGAGGCATTCCATCTTAGTCCTCACGGGCGACAACGCATCTGCATTTTGATTCGCAAGCGAGGATGGATGTAGATGTCTATGGGCCACAGCAACCACTTACCATCAGGTGGACTGTGTGCTCGTTTGTCACCCTATCCTATAAAAATAAATGATTTCAGTCGTTTCAATTATTGTTGTCGCCACCGCACGTATACACTTATATCATCATCATCATCATTACAGCCCTTCACAAGTCCACTGCTAAACATAGGCCTCCCCCAAGGAATGACACAAAGTACGGTCCTGAGCCACCTGCATCCTTACCTGCATATCTTACCCGGTCGTCACTCTATACATACATACATACTTACTCCATATACCCCTCATGAGCAATGACAATAATACACGTATATAAAACATACTATTAATATATATTAAGAGTAAGTTTTATTAACCCTAAGTTTTATAAACCTAAAATATCTTTAATACATGTGTTAAAGATATTTTAGGTTTATGCGTAGTTAATATGCCAATTAAGAAAAAACATTATTCGCTATATTGTTCTATTTCGACCCTAAAGCAATACAATTCGATATATTTATTAATTCTTACGTTTTCTGCTAACTTCGACGATCACATATTCTCGGTTTATATTGAGTTCTATTCTTGGTCATGACGGTGCCGGTCAAACGGGTTTCAACGTGAACGTGTTGTTTTTTACACTTATTAGATACAATCATATAATCTTGTTTAAGTTATTAATTTTTTCTCCTATATGCCCTTGAATGCATAAAATAGCCTCCATATATAAGGTATAAGGGTATGACTTTGTTGATCCAAACATTTACTAGGACTTTTCACTCATCGAAATGAGAAATTACTATTACTCTATCGTAATAGAAGATCCTTAAGATCAAATTGAAGTAGTTTCAAGAACTACTTACGAACGGGCACAAAATTATTATAGTAGGATTTTTGAGTTAGTAAAATAGTATAGGAATAGTATTTTTATTCAAATAGCATAAGAAGATGAGGTACGGATGGAAGTTGAAGCAAAGAAGAGAGTGTGGGCATGGGTAGATTTACTAGCAACCAAGACTGTTAATTCTGTCGATATGAATGAAGATATTGAAAGAAAAAAGACAGTCTTTAGACGTCCAAATAAGAGAATAAAATAAGTAGTTGAAAGAAAAAAGCAAAAAAGAACGGATAAGAAGGATAGAAGGATATCTGATAACTTCCAAGCAAATATTTAAATGTTCTGGAAACTCATAAAAACTGCTAGGGTACATACAGAACAGCCTAGAATGAATGCTATACGAGACCAGAATGGCTGTATTCTGAATAACAAAGTTTCGAGTTTAAAGAGATGAAAAGAATACTTCGAAAGCGTGTTTATGCGTTTAGGAGACGATTGAATTAGACGAAATAGAAATTCCAAAAGAAGAGGAAAGAGATAGGGAAATAAGTAACGATGAAATAATGAAAGCAATAAAAAGCTTGAAAGCAGATAAGGCAACCGGAAATGATAGACTATGACTCGAAATGCTAATGTATGGAGAGGGAGTGTGGCAGGCCTGCTGTACACTTGCCTGTTTAATTTATGTTGGGAACTGAAGCGGGTACTAAGGATACCGGAGCAAAGAGAAACAGAAATAGAACACACAGAACAGAAACAGAAAGCCGCGATAGTCCCAATATATGAAGGAAAAGGGTCGCAGCAGGATTGTAAAAACTAACAGAATTGTAGAAAGGGTATGGTGTACGGATCAAGTCGTTTACATACGCATGATCGCGGAAGAGATTTTGCCCAAAAACGAAAAACCTTTTTGTGCGTTCATGGACTTGGAAAAGTCTTATGACAGAGTGAACAGGAATGTGCAAACACTGAACTCATTTGGGTTGAGCGCTGGGTTGATACAGGCATTGAAATATATTTATGGGGATTATACGAGTATTATAGATATTGCTTGTGTCAGGAACAACAGGGCCTACTCGGACTGGTTTGGCATCCATAAAGGTCTCAGAGAGGTCTGTGTGGCTTCCCCGTGGCTGTTTGACCTATTTATGGTCAGTTTTGAATGCCGTCAAATGCTTTTTGTACGCCGATGAACAAGTCATATTTGCGTCGATCGATTTTCAAACGATGGTCACATTAATGAACAGGTCATTAAAAGAAGGGGGAATGAAAGTGAAGGCAAGTAAGACGAAAGTTATGGTTTTTGAAAGAGAAGTAAATAAAACGGTATGTGAAATAAGAATGAAAGGGGAGTTGGTCGAGAAAGTAGATGAGTTTGTGTATGTGGGATGTGTATTTTACGCAGAAAATAGAATAAATGGCGCTCTACACTCTATTGTGGAATGTCGGAATGTGTCCAAAAAGTATGTATGGCAATTTACAATGCTGTGTTAGTCCCTACTTTAATGTATAGTAATGAAAATTGGGTAGAGCACGAGAGTAGAATAAATGCTGTAGAAATACTGTCATTAAGGGATATGTTACGGCTGAATCTGAATGACAGGGTGGAAATTTGTGTGATAAGAGAAGAGTGTGGTTTGCAAGATGATGTTGTGACCAGGATTAAGAAAGGAATGCTTCGGTGGTTTGTCAGGTAGAAAGAATGAATGAGGAAATAGTGAACGGCCGAGTCAGGAAGGGACGCCCTAGGCGTAAGCTTATCGACCAAATTGACGACATATTGAAAATGGGCCAAATTAAGAGTACCCTTAACAGACGGGCATGTATGCGTAGGTATACGGGTGTGGAGGACGTGAGAGAGGTGTGTCAGGTTCATGTCAAATGGATGTCCTTAATCTCTGCCTACCCCTCTGGGTGACAGGCGTGAGTGTTTATGTTATGTTATGTTATATGTTAGTATAAGAATGAGGTGATCGCTACCAAGTTATTTAAAATTTGTTTTGCGTTGATAACTGTGTAACTTACATGATTCACCATCATCATAAGGAATGCCACAAAACACGGTCCTGAGCCACCTGCATCCATCAACTTTCTGCATATCTAGTTCATGTTCCTGCATACACGATTGTAAGCTGTTATTTAAAAAAAGAAAATCCCGCCGGGTCTCTTTTTGGTTCTTTCCAGGACAGAGGTTTTTTCCGAACCTGTGGTAAATGAAACAAAATAATTATTATAATTAATAGAATCAGGCGTTACTTTGCGGAAATCCATTATAATGGGGTTGTTATAAACTGGTTTGTTTAATTTCCACGATTAAAGGAAGGGTGGGAGGTCCCCTTAAAACTGGGCTGGACACATCATTTTCTTTCTTTACGCGGAATTAAGCAAATTAGTTTATAACAACCCCATTCAAATAATTATTTTAATTTATATTGAAAAAAAAGTTTCTGTTTCTGTTTAAGTAAATGAGATGCTACTTTTTTTTCTTTTTTTTTTTATAGAATAAGGGTGACAAACGAGCACACAGTCCACCTGATGGTAAGTGGTTGCTGCGGCCCATAGACATCTACATCTATCCTCTATTACAAATCAAAATGTAGATGCGTTGTCACCCGTGAGGACTAAGATGGAATGCCTCATTTCCAGTAAAAAGGGCCTCCGGCCACATGCACTCACCAAGCGAAACACAGAGGTAAACCTCTACTTCACGCTGGTTTTCTGTGAGGTCCTGGTACCACCCCGGTTCGAGCCGGCCCATCCGTGCGACAGCAAAAGCTGCCGCGTGGCTCTACCACTGATACCTGACTCTACCACTGATAACTTACTAGAATATAGACATTTCTTGTAATTAATATTAAAATAAATAAAAAAAATAATATTGAAATACAGCATACAAAATATTGACAAAATGATTTCTAATGTTGAAACGTCTAAAATTATAAATAAAATTGAATGCAACAAAATCCATACAATTAGTTCATTCAAAAAACTGATAATTCGCATAATTTGTTATCATTGTTTTTAAAATAATTAATTATGCTAATTACAATTAAATTAACGTTTTTTTTTAATTCTACATACTTATTTCAATTTAAAGTAATCATGTGACTGACTGGCAGGTAGAATCGAATGTTTCCTGCATAGCAGTCGCGTCGTCATGGTAATTCACAAGTAAAACATTTAAATTACTCCTAAATTCTGATTACGTAATGATAATTGTGTTCACTTATAATTTAAATTAACACATTGCGTTGTAAAAACAGTGGAATCATTCCACGTTCTATACTGTTAACGAAAACACTGCTTTTTTTTACTATATTATATCACAGATTTTTTCGTGTTATACTTTTTTTTGTAATACTACAGAATTTCCTTATTTTATTTTAATGATAATATAAATAATTAATTGTGGCTTTGTGCGCAATGATTTTATACGTTATAATAACCGACGTAATATAAGGTACGCCTTTAAATATAAGTTTAAAGAAAGATTCGAATTCATTCCTCTATGCACTATGTGTATGAAGTATTTATATTTTTTAGCACCGACTTCAAAATGTAAAATTATTTTATTATTTTTATTATTAGTTTTTTGAAGTCGGCTTTTCTTTTTAATAAAAGTCAATATCTCCTACACTATTTTATATTATACAATCCTATGCTGGACACTGTTTTCCAAGAATGCATCAAGTAGCATGTTATGCAAACGAAATGGCGTGTGCATAGCATATCTCACTAATTTGTAAGATTTGATTCCTACATTTTTAATAAATATTCCTCTAGACTGGCATGCATATCACCAGTGCTAGTCACGTAATGGCTCACTCTGCTGATAGAGATGTAAGCGAAAAAAATGAATTCCTAAGATTCATAATATGAGATAAAGCTCGTCGTGCGGCGGGCGGCCGCCAGCCCATTTTAGCTTATGGCTGTTATATAGGAGTAAGTATAGAATATGTCAAAAAATACCCTTAAAGTAGTTATGGCTAATTGTTTATATTTGTTACAAATTTGTTTTAGTATGCAAATATCACATAATACGAGGGTGGATTGAAAAGTACTCGGCCTAACCAAGAAAATAAACACATACTAAATCAGTTATATTTTTATTTTTCTACATAATCACCATCAAGTTCAATACACTTTTGCCACCTCCCCTTCCAAGCATTTAGACCGTTGAAAAAAAATGATTCTTCCTTAGAGTCAAAATATGCGTCTACAGCTGCTTTGACCTCGTCGTTTGTCGAAAATCTTTGACCTCCCAAGTGCTTTTTTAGGTTAGGGAACAGAAAGAAGTCTGATGGTGCCAGATCAGGTGAATACGGCGGATGCGGTAACAGTTCAAAGCCACAGTTGTGAATTTCAGCCATTGACTGTACTGACGTGTGAACACGGGCGTTATCTTGATGAAACAGGACTTTTCTTCTGAGCATTCCTCGACGTTTTTCTTTTATTTCCTCTCGTAAAGGACGTAGTAAGGTGCAGTAGTAATCAGAGTTTATAGTCTGACCCCTTTCAAGATAATCAATCATAATCACACCTTTCGAGTCCCAGAATACTGAAGCCATCACCTTATTTGCCGACAAAATCGACTTAGCCTTTTTAGGGGGTGGTGAACCAGGTCTTCTCCACTGTTTTGATTGTTGTTTTGTTTCCGGTGTACAGTAATGAACCCATGTTTCGTCTATAGTAACAAAACGATTCAAAAAATCATCTGCATCGGCTTCAAATAACTCCAAACAGTCGCGTGAAATAGTCAATCGCGTCCTTTTTTGTTCAACTGAAAGCAGTCGCGGAACCCACCTCGCAGACACCTTGTGGAAACCCAACTCGTTGACAATGATGTTTTGAGTTCGTTCATAAGAGATGCCTATAATCTCGGCTATCTCTCTAATTTTTAATCTGCGGTCTCCCATTATTAAATCAAGTACTTTTTTAATATTTTCGTCAGTAGTTGACGTCGAAGGCCTTCCAGAGCGGGGTTCATCTTTCACACTCTCTCTACCACGCTTAAATTCTGCTATCCATTTTTTGACGGATGAATATGACAGAGCATAATCGCCTAATGTACTGACCATGTCATCATGGATGGCTTTTGATGATAGCCTCTTATTATGGAGGTACTTAATGACGGCACGCTGCTCGATTTGCTCCATTCGCGAAAATTATGTCCGATTACTTTGTTAATAAATATATAAAATCATAACTAATTATAGCACACGTTTCGAACTTCACACAATGAACTAGTCTGAACTGAACTAAATAATGTGGGTTGATTTGATTTTTAGAATTGAATGGATCTGTGTTAGGCCGAGTACTTTTCAATCCACCTTCGTATTTATATCAGTGAACTTACATTGATGTTAACAAAAATCGAAAGAGTCGGCATCATTTAAAGCTAATTTGATTTTCAGTTTGTTTTAGTATTTAAATTTCATCTTTTAATCACCCATAGCACCGCCAGGAGTGGTTCGCTATCGAAAAAGTATCCGCAACGTTATTATTGTAATATGTATTTACTATTGTATTATAGTATGAAATAATTACAGTTTATTACGTTGTACGTCCTAGGTGTTAGTTTTGGATGTGTCAAAGCTACATACTAACCTATTTTTAAAGTCATCGCTATGAAATACATCGAGTACGGTAGTTAACGCGTTCATTTTTGTACAGTTGTTAACGTTCGAGATCGTTAGTCCTTACAGTTTGAAAGAATGGAAATCAAACAGGACAACTATTTTGTCTTCTGCATATTTTTTTAATTTCTCAGTTCATCAAAAATTTTAATACAATTGACGTACTTTATTAAGGATTAAATAAAAAGGTTCAAAAGTTAGTAATTCTGCGATCGACTTATTCCCGGCGCCTACTGGCGGAATGGCACGGCAAGGGAACCTTGTATGTAGGATACATGCGAACACTAACAACATGCCTTAGCAAACTTATATTTCAAACGATATATTGGGGCCTAGTGTTCTCGTTGGAGAAGAAGAGAAATATATTCAACAAAAGAATTTGTGAAATAACCTTTGGACGCGAAGATTCAAAACGACCATACATTTTTCCGCAAATCGAATGTTACCTCGATATACTAAAGACAGTCAAAGCATTCCGAGGGCTGTCGAGGCATTCCGGATGCCGACACGGCGTTTATAAGCTTACCGCAGCAATGTGCGGTATTGGGTGCTGGTCCTTAGTTTTTCTGTTAGGAATTCTGAGAAGAAACTTGTTTTGTTATGCACTATAAAGTTCTGAATGATTGCGGATTAGTCCATCATCATCATTACCATCGTCATTACAGCCCAAAATAAATTATCTACTGAATACCCGTAGTTAGCCACAAATACTATCCTACGCCATATTGTTGCCGTGTTCTAGGTGAGCGACAAAAACTGGTAACCCTTTTTACTAAAGTTAAAATAAAAAGCCTAGTTCTCAAGAGATGATGAACAACGCATCCGCATTTTGATTCTTAATCGGGGAAAGATAAGTGTCTATGGGCCACAGCGTCCACTTAGCCTTGGGTAGACTGTGTGCCCGTGCATCAAAAAATTACTAAAATAATAAAATTTGATTCTATCTAATGATTTCCTAAAATTTTGTCATCATCAAATTAACGACAACTTATTCGTTGATTAACCTATTTAACTTTAATAACATATAAAAGAAGTGACAATTAAAAAAAAACAAAACCAGATACAAGAGTGATTCGATCAAAGCAATTAATAAAAGATACTAAATTTATGCATATTATGGCGACAGCTTTAAAATATAATTTATTGCAGTGAAGAATAAAATATAATTTATTGCAGTCAAGAATAATAATTAATACGAGGTGTATTAACTTTAAATTGATATTTTGCTTTGATTATTGATGACATATAATTTGTTTAAACATATTGCGTAATAAATCAGACGCTGTAGGTAGATTAATATTTTAATATGGTTTAAGTATAGGAGAATTATTTTCCTATTTTCATATTAAACTTTGGCAAATATCCCCCCCCCCCCCCCCCCCTCTACTCTTATAACGCAATCTTGCCGGGAAGGAGGGATTGTTTCCGGGGTATGCCCAAAATGATAATAATTATTTTATACTTATTCAGTGCGGAAATCAAATTCACGGTCAGCAACCACAGATTAAATAATGTTACTACGTAACAGCAGCGCTGCAACTAAACGCTAAGCCTGTGCGCTATAGTCATCAAAATATATGTTTTACAGAAGTAACAAAATATTGTTCTTCCGCCTAAAACTTTTGTATACGCGCACAATAATTATTCATTCCTTTAATCATTATTTACCGCCGTAGAATAATTAATCATTAAATTTTTTCTTCATTACTCACAAGCCTGAGTTAACAATACCTAATGTACGGCGATATTTTTGTAATCTCACAATACATTGCAATGTGCGCCTTATCTAAATTAGATTTAAAATGCATAATTTAAAAGTGATTCTATACAACAAAGCAAATTACATTGTGATGATACAAGTATTTTGGGCATAGCATTAGAGTACGTAATCAAACGTTAATATAATATGACTTAAAACCGTATGTTTCCAATATTTTTTTTCCTCTTTTTAATGAGAAACTTTGATTGTACAGGTCGCGAGACTAAAATTTGCACTGCTTTGAAATTTATTTTATTTATATTATGTCAGAATCTGAAACGACCATTAATTTTATAACCATCACAATGCGTAAGATTTCGATGGTATTAAACAAATAGTCCTAGTCGCTTCGGGTTTTAGAATTAAGTACAATGCATTTTAACCGACTTTAAAAAAGGCAGTACTCAATTTTATTGAGTTTTTGTTGCATGTTTTTATTCGTATTAAATTTTCTTCTGATTTAAATGATTCTTTTTTATTAAAGAGGCTATGCCTCAAGGGTAGTCCTATTTCAACGAATGAATAGATGATTTATTCGTTACACAAAACAATACGTACAATGAAATTAAAACAAATAACAAAACAAGTAGAAATAATATACACAAATACATTTAAATTTAAAGAAAAAATCAACTACTTAAGGTGAAAAATTACTAACGGTGGTAAATTATTTTTTAAAGTCAAAGTATTAAGACGACATTCTAGTTAATACTTTGGCCTTATGATATTGCTTAGTTCACTATTATTTATTAAAATGACGTGGAGTATAATTAACAGCGAAACCGGTAAAGAAAAACCTCGTAACTCAAACTATCAATTAAAAATTAACAATGAATTGACTAAATCAAATCAAAAAGTCGCAGCGGTGTTTGAGAAATATTTCACTGATATTCCTATTTTGACAACAGAGTCTTTGAATACTTCTCCAGCTGTCGCCGAGTCATTAC
This sequence comes from Parnassius glacialis, assembly GCA_033319125.1. Taxonomy (NCBI): domain Eukaryota; kingdom Metazoa; phylum Arthropoda; class Insecta; order Lepidoptera; family Papilionidae; genus Parnassius; species Parnassius glacialis. Next base: position 10,965,920 of record JAVANC010000002.1, on the reverse strand, counting down.
TCAAACAGAATGTTAATATCTGTTTAAAAGAAGTTTTAACAGTGGTAGAGCCACGCGGCAGCTTTTGCTGTCGCACGGATGGGCCGGCTCGAACCGGGGTGGTACCACGACCTCACAGAATACCAGCGTGAAATAGAGTTTTACCTCTGCGTTTCGCTTGGTGAGTGCAGGTGGCCCGAGGCCCTTTTTACTGGAAATGAGGCATTCCATCTTAGTCTTCACGGGTGACAACGCATCTGCATTTTGATTTGTAATAGAGGATAGATGTAGATGTCTATGGGCCGCAGGAACCACTTACCATCAGGTGGACTGTGTGCTCGTTTGTCACCCATATCCTATAAAAAAAAAAGTATTACCGCAAGATATTGTAAAATACTTCAAAACCATTGATGTAAAGAAAACCGCAGATTTGTGGGGGATTTCCGTGACAGTTATTGCGTCCATAATAGATTTAATTGCACCTCATCTTGCTATTATTTTTAATACTTGTATCGATTCTGGTGTGTTTCCTGATTTAATGAAGTATAGTAAAGTAATACCTTTATTTAAATCTGGTATTACATTGGACCCCGCTAATTTTAGACCTATTTCTGTACTACCAACTCTTAGTAAAATTTTTGAAAAATTATTTTGGATCAATTGTTAATTTTTTTTAATACAAATAAATTACTTCATAAAAACCAATTTGGATTTACAAGGGGTCGCTCGACGTCTGACGCCGGTGTTGAGCTTATGAAATATATTTTTAATGCCTGGGAGAATTCACAGGATGCCTTAGGTGTTTTCTGTGATTTTTTTCCAAGGCTTTCGATTGTTTTCATCATGAAACATTAATCAGGAAACTACAACATTACGGTGTAAAAAATTTGGCGCTTAGACTTATTACTTCATATTTAAGTAATAGAACTCAAAAAGTCGTGATAAATGGTAAAGGTTCCTCCGGATCGGTAGTATCAATGGGCGTTCCTCAGGGCTCGATTCTTGGCCCATTCCTGTTTTTAATCTATATTAATGACTTACCTTATCTTGTAGGGGACAATCACGATATAGTATTATTTGCTGACGATACCTCTTTAACTTTCAAACTCAAACGGCAGTTAATTAATTATGACGATGTAAATAATGCTCTATCGAAATTAGTACATTGGTTTAACGCCAACAATATGCTCTTAAACGGCAATAAGACAAAGTGTATTAAATTTACAATACCTAATGTAAAACATTCGAATACCAATGTGCTATTAAATGGGGAGGAGTTGAGTCTTGTGGATACCACTGTTTTTCTTGGTATTACTATTGACGCGAAACTTCAATGGGGCCCCCATATATCTAAATTAGCAAGCAGACTTAGTTCTGCAGCATATGCTGTAAAAAAGATTAGAAGTCTCACAGATGTTGAGACAGCTAGATTAGTGTATTTTAGTTACTTTCATAGCGTAATATCTTATGGAATTTTGCTATGGGGTAATGCGACTGATATTGAAGCTATATTTGTTTTGCAAAAGGGAACCGTTCGGGCGATTTATAACCTAAATTGGAAAGAGTCCCTCAGACAAAAATTTAAAGAAATAAACATATTAACTTTGGCATCGCAATATATTTATGAAAATTTAATGTATGTACATAAAAACATAAATAGCTTTAATAAGAATAAGGATGTGCATTCTTTAAACACTAGGAACAAACATAAGCTTGTAATACCAGTTACTAGACTCCACAGAATCAGTAATTAATTCATTTATGGGGCAATGTATACGCTTTTACAACAAAATCCCAGAACATATTCAATGTTTATCAATAAACAAGTTTAAAAGTTTTATTAAAGAAAAACTGTACAAAAAGGGTTATTATAATATCAAGGAATACATGAATGAAAATAACCCCTGGGAATAAGGTGATCGCCACCATGCTGGTTATATTAAAAATCATTTAAAAATTGTATAAATGAAATTATTGTTAAGTGAAATATGTTTGAAAAAAAAAGTCCCGTTGGGTTTCTTGCTGGTTCTTCCCAGGACAGAGGTATTTTCCGAACCAGTGGTAAATAAAAAATGACTTTCAATAAGAATTATGTAATAATCAATATTTAATAAAAAATTATTCTATTCTATTCTATTCTATTCTATTCTATTCTACTCAAAAGGTCAAATAATTGCAAAATTAATAATAAGTAAAACCCGATTTCAAAAAACCGAACAGAATAAAATGATTTCCCCAATAATAGCTTCTGAAGTCGGTTTTTACTTTGTATTAAAATTAAATTATTGCTGTAATACGTTATCGTCATATGTTTAATAGCAGATTAGTTTTTTTTTTAAATACAGCTATTGCTCCTAGAGCTATCATTAATTAAAAGTCTATTTATTTTAGATATTAAATATTTTAATTAATTGTTTTAATTTTTACCATCTATAATAATTAACCATTTAATTAACGGATAGGAGGCGGGTTGCTTGCGTAATATTATAAAATTTAAGGCCTTGTGTCTTAAATTTTATAACATCCTAAACTGCGGTCTTAATACGTATCGTAGCAGACGCTTCATGACAGATGCCACATTTTATTTAACAAGTACAGGAAGATTGATGCAAACTGTAGAGTTATGCCGATGAAGAAGACCTGCCTATGACAGAGAGTCTATGACCGCGTAAGTTAGGCAAAGAGGCGCCACGCAGCACTCTCTTAGCTCCACTGCATGTGACCAAGTTTTGACATGGTTAAATGCTCAGTATTTTTCAAAATCTAAGAAGAATAACACTAGAAACTACTAACACTAACTAACACTAACACTAAAAACAATCAGATAGTATGTATTGCCAGCGATGTGTGTAAGGCAGCCCCCCCCCCCCCCCTCCACTATATATAGTGACGACCTGACAAGAAATACACTGGGAATCAATGGATGCTGTTAACTTCAGGACTGAGCTTTGCGGAAGTTTTTAGATAAGTGCCACGTGTGTTCAGATGATCAAATGTGATAGGCTGCAGTGACGATTTAGAGCATGTCGTTTATGTCTTTTATTGGTCCTATTTGTTCTCTCTCTATATTAATTATTGCGCTAACGATATTATTGTTGAATTAAGCAATACAAAATAATTACTATGCATAGTTTCGCAAATATTAATCGCATTTATGTTTTGCAATTTATGATCGCTTTAATAATCTTATTAGTCTTTATAGTAAATTTCGTTTTAAAAAAATAAGCCTCTCATCTAATATATAGAAATTATTTTTGTTTGTTAGTATTTTATGCGCTGCCATACCGTTTATCAGATTGCGCTAAAACTTTGTCATCTTATTGCTTGCACTTGCGTGAAGGTTATAGGCATAGTAAAATTAACTTACAGTAGGTGGCGCGCGTATCGTACCGACAAATTTATCTGAAAGCTATATATCATTAAATTTGATCATGAATGTGTATCATTTCTAATTAAATAATATAACTCTTCCAAATTCAAAACGATATTTTCACAATTATTTTTTCTGCGGCGGCAACGCGCCGGGGCCAGCTAGTTTTTTTATACAAATGATGGTGACAAGCTAACAAACATATCTAATAGTGAGAAGATAATGTGGCCTGTATACACGAAAATATATAGGGAATAGTAATTAAAATTCATAACCCATAAAGCATAAAATAAAATGTTTATCCACAAGTAAAAATAGTCCTCGGTTCTCGCTTTATATGTGTGCCCAAACACACCCTCTATTTCTTCATATTTTTGGTCCAGAGAGGCTATCCGAAACGACGCGAAAGAATACAGGCGCAGGACCAACGGCTCAACGTGCTTTCCGAGACGTGAAGTGAAATACAGCCTATTTCCTGGTTTCGGGCCGTTTCTGAGAATTGCTTCATAGAAAAACCCAATAAATTATGATTTTGGCCCGATCCGAGATTCGAACCTGGAAGTACATGATTAACAGTTGTACGTACAAGCATTAGACCAAAGAAGCAGTATTTTATCGCACACATTAACTGTGCGTTAAAATAATTACGTATGGATTTATCTTTAGGTATATATATGTATGTACATATTATATACCATTAAGCATCCAATCTTCTATTCAAATGTAATATCATAACAGAAAATTACTTTACCATAGAATACCTATACCGGACGGTAATTTTGTTCGATGTCAAGGAAAATCGTTGTTAACATCAGTCTACGTAATAATCACTCTTATCATTTTAAAAATCGTTGCGGATAACATATTGTTTCTTTTTCCTTAAAAATTTTTCTCTTATTGCAGGACCGGCGCACGCTCATGCCACCGCTCTCATTACCTCAGTCGTCTCGAAACCGCTGCACGAAAGGGACGTGTCATTCTAAGTCCCATAGAATTTAACAATTTAAAAAAAACTAAATGGAACGGCACTGGTGATATATGTACGTGTTGTGTTTGTGTGTGACAGTGTCTGTGAGTGTTGTGGCAATTTACGGATAATTTGAAAAAAAAATTGACAGTTCATAATGCAGGGCCGCGATAAGTTATGCGCGAAGCTCTCCAGCGCATTCCTCAGAAAGTGGTGTAAGTATATAGTTTTTTTTTAAATAATGGATGGTTTCTTGTTTTGAAATAACATTTATATAAATAAATATCCGTACAACCCAAATTATTAAGATTACGTGGAGTTACTGCAGGTTCACGTATAACCGCTTTCTCTTTTTTCTTTGAGTGACCGCTCTTTATAAAAAAATAATGATGTGCAAATAATAATATTAAGTTCATGTTAATTAATTCAATCTGAAATAATAGTCTGTTTTTTATAATTTTATTTGAAAAAAAAATACTTGAAATTATGTTTCTATAAACCTAGTAAATTTAAAAATTTCGAGATTCTATATAATATTCATTTTTTTTAAATTTAACTAACTCATTGACTAAATATTTTTTTAGTAATTTGACTATTTTAATTCATTCGCTGTGTTTGCCTACTTCGATAAACTTTTCTGATATTTCTCCGGAAGTTATTCTTGTTTTCAATGAACTATCAAAAAAGTTAAGTGTAAAATTAAATGAAGGGCGAGACATTAACGAGATAAAAAATGTGGCAGTTAATTGTTTTTGTATTACTTATTATTTTGTTATGCAGCAATGAAAGACCATCATCATCAGGTCACTTCATCTACGCACGTAAATTTTTCTTTTTATATTTAAATATCTTCGCTTTGTACCTACCTACCTACCTATAGTCAGTTTTATAGAATATAATAACTGTTAACGAAGATTAGCAAACTAGTTTAATAGTAGTCTATTTTTCCAGGAATTTTATGATGATAAAGGTAAACCATTAAATAGTCATCATTATCAAATTAGTGAGAGATTAAATGTAAATGTATATATTAACCTCAACTGGCTCTAACGTTTTGTTTTTTTTTAAAGAAAAAAACGACGGAAAAGTTTTATAGACAAACACTTCTCGAATTATCCTGTACTTTTTAAGTTTATCTCAAGTTTTTTTTTTGTTTTATTTGTATCAATAGTTTTTTCTGGTCAGGTTTTGTAAAATGAACATAATTTACTTAACGATCTTTAATACTATTTAGAAAAATACATTCAATAATTGTATAATATTTTTAAATTCACAATAATTAAGTACTGTTTAGTGTATTTAACAGCATCTAATCAAATTTAACTTTAAACTCTTATTTATATTGCTTTTAAACGAAAATACAAGGACGACAGGATCAAATTCAACGAAAAATGCAGGATATAATCTGCTGTAGCTCTGTTTGTCCTTGGTTATAACCAGTTTGTGGATGTTGGTGATGCGCAAATGCGATTATTTTTTATTTAATATAAAATTTACTAAAGTGCTCAGTCGTTAACTGTTATAATAAGAAGCGATTATGTTGAGTCTTATATTATTGCAATTACTACAATACGTTATACACTTGAATCAAACTACACAATTATTGATCGTCTTGCAAATTTGAAATAGCTAGAGTATACTACTTACTTATGAGTTATTTATAACTTTTATAAAGTATTGCTTTTACTACAAAAAATGGATTTATATAAATATAAATCTATTATAATAATATTTTTAACAGTGGTAGAGCCAGGCGGCAGCTTTTGCTGTCGCACGGATGGGCCGGCTCGAACCGGGGTGGTACCACGACCTCACAGCATACCAACGTGAAGTAGAGGTTTATCTCTGCGTTTCGTTTGGTGAGTGCAGGTGGCCGGAGGTCCTTTTTACTGGAAATGAGGCATTCCATCCTAGTCCTCACGGGTGAAAACGCATCTGCATTTCGTTTTTGTAATAGAGGATAGATGTAGATATCTATGGGCCGCAGCAACCACTTACCATCAGGTGGACTGTGTGCTCGTTTTTCACCCTTATCCTATAAAAAAAAATTGTAAAAACGTTCGCATTTCGCGAAACGGGCGAAGTGGGAATTCGAATGCGCAATGCTGCTTAAATATTAAATACAACCTCTTAATTGCTTAAATACAACTTCTGAATACTAAATTTGAGGTCAAATCCTTAAATATCATAAAAATCTCCCGAAATTCAACAAAAAAAACTTAATTCATAAAAATTCAAATACTAAAAATTGTCATGGTATTTCCTTGAACGTCCGATTCTCGCATAACGGTAAAAAGAAACTGAATGTTAGATGTTGATGTGCAAGAATCCAGTCTCAATCAGTTTGCTGTCTTTAATTTACTATAAAACAGGCTTGCTGATACAAAACGGACATGTAAATGCGACTGGCGTGAAATGAATATTTTTTTTGCCTTGTTTTTATTGTATTAATACGAACAAAATCTAAGCCGGGTAGAGTAACCAGGTGCAGCGTAACACTCTACGGCTGTACCGTGTTATTGCTGCAGCAATAATGGTCCTGCCCACCTGGTAAAGAATTACGGTCACATAAAATAGCAACATATTGCTGCTGTGTCTCATATGGTGCTTAATTATAGTTGTAGAAGTTAGGCCTATTCAATTGTATAAGGAATTTCGTTAGTCATCTACGCATATCTGCATTTTAATTCTTAGTCGAAAACAAATGTAGGTATATATGGGCCACAACGTTCACTTACCATCAGTCATGTACTAGTTTGTCAACCTTTCTATAAAAAATATTAAATAATATAATATTTCAAGTATTAATTAAATATATAATAGGAAAGGTATAGGTACGACTTTCCATTGACGTCAGTGGAGTTTGGTGTTGATACGTATTTTTACAGAAAGATTACACTATTATAAGCACACACACAAAGTCTCAATATACGGAAACGCGTAATTTTTGAGAAAAGAATAATTGAAAATCAATTATTCTTGCAATGTTTATGTCTAATCTGCTAATAAACTGGCGCCATTTTGTAATGTCATTGTCGACGTCAATAGGGATGTCGATTCTTTCCGAAAAAGGTCGTTTTTTAAATCGATTCAAATCGTAAGCTGATGTATCGATTCCTAAAAAATCGATTTCTAAAATATCTATATTTTTTTCATGTTTGCATTTATAATGTAAATATATATCCATTTTATGAGAAAAAAATCCCCTTCATCATAAAATATAGGGGGACTGATTCAGAAGGATTTCTGTATCTATTTTGAGACTGCTACCTCTCCGGCGCTGCGGGAAGAGCAGCCTCTACGCCTTAGCGTAACAAATCGCAGGCATCCCTCCTCGCCTCCGCAGCTTCGGCTTGTTGGTCGCCTTCGGCGACCAGCCTCAGCCGCTCCGGCTCGTCCGATGCCTACGATTTGTTACGGCAGGCGGAGGCTGCTCCCCCTACGCGCCTCCGGCTCTATAAAACCACTCTAGGGGTAGGACAGACTCGTACCAGGTGGAGTCGGGGTCAATCAATTCGGTTCTTTGACATAAGTTGAACCTAACCTATTTTATTTATCTGCCCTAATAGGTACTGTTAAATAAAACAAATTTCAATAAGAGATCATTTATCATGGTATCTTTCTTGTTTTTCATAAAATGGGTTTATATTTACATTATAAATAGAAACATTAAAAAAATATAGACATTTTAGAAATCGATTTTTTGTGAACCGATACATCAGCTTACGATTTGAATCGATTTAAAAATCGACCTTTTTCGGAAAGAATCGACATCCCTATTGACGTCGACAATGACATTACAAAATGGCGCCAGTTTATTAGCAAATTAGACGTAAACATTGCAAGAATAATTGATTTTCAATTATTCTTTTCTCAAAAATTACGCGTTTCCGTATATTGAGACATTGGGTGTGTGCTTATAATAGTGTAATCTTTCTGTAAAAATACGTATCAACACCAAACTCCACTGACGTCAATGGAAAGCTAAGCCAAGGTATATCTTGAAAGTTTGAAAATCTATATTATTATATTTGTTGAATATTATAGAACAAGATTGCAAGAAAGTAAAATGTATGAATTTCAAATTTTAACTCACATAAAATCGACGTCTTAATTTTTCAATAAATTAAATTACGTCGTTCAACACACTGTGAACTTTTGATAGACTGTAAAAAAATAAAAAAAATATTAACATCCAATACCAGTAATATGATTTATTACTTTATTTTCTGAAACTTGTACTGAGATCTTATATCATTAGTTTCGTGTTGAGAACATCGTCGCCTACATTACTTGTTGCCACTAAATTGGTTTTAAACGCGCATTTTTATAAATATACGTAACGAATATTACATTTACATTATTTACCTATCCAAGTTTCACAGTTTAGATAAATTGTATCATCATAACGATGATTATATACATGATATAGTCATTATACATATTATAACTTATTACTAAGATAATGAATTTTAGTTTACATATCTATATTTCATTCACACAGCACTTTGATCACGGCGGGAATTTAAACGTTTGAATACAAACGCAATAAAATCCGTAAAATTAAATTAACACAATGCGTTGTACAACACGATTTTCGCATTACGGTTTTGTTTTTATAGATTTAATCTTATAACGTTTTGTGCGCGATTGTACTTTGCTCTAGCGACTTCTTTGTTAAGTAGGTAACAAGTTTACGTTGCGTTGAGACTTGAGATAAAGCTGAAAAAAATGTAATTGGTAATTTGTATGCATACAACATGTAATATCATAATTAAATTTTCCGCGGTTTTTATTTCTTAAAGTTATTTTGATCACGATAAGTAAATGTAAGGAATTATTTAAATTTTTTGCACATTTACCGTCGTTTACAGAATAAGGAACCTTTGTAGTAGATATAAAATAAAATAGATGAAGAAGTGAGTAAGGAAGGTAATGATAATTTTGTGCTGGTACACAGACCAGAAACTATGATGTTATTTACTGATGTTCCCATATCAACTTCTATAGAAAAAGTTTCAGTTTGACATACCTCAAATATTACAATTGAGATTAGTGTCAACTACCCTTTATAAGTAGGCATATTGAGGATAAAGTAGAGTTGCAAGTAAACTGGGTTTGCGATAAAATCTGATACGAACGCAGTTTCATGTACCAAGCCCGACGATTGCAGCTAATCCTCCGGACTTAAGAATTGTTTACCGACAAAAAGTAATCTAATATTATTTTTTGTTTGTATGATAAAATATTGATTAATTATTAAATAAAGTGGCATTGTTATACACAAAATTAAATATTTGCATGTGTTTTCATTAAAATATGTATCAAATTTTGAAATTGTTGCCGAAACTTTCGAGCAAAACAGCCTCCTACTGACTATCAGGGTATGAGTATTTGCATGTAGCATGTCAGCTCCTAAATGCATATCAACATCTATTTAATTAACAGAAAAACAATAACCTGTACTCGTTCGAATGTTAATATAGAAACTAAATAATCAAATGTAGTTAATGATATAATATTATGAAACTAAATTTATTATAACACTATTTTAAATTATACACGATAGAGCCATGCTGCAGCTATTGATTGTAGCACAAATGGGTGGATTCGAGCGGTGAAGGACCACGCTGTCACGAAACACCAGCCTAAAATAGCAAACTTAACGTTGCTGCGTTTCGTATAGTAAATGAAGAGAACCGGAGACCTGTTTTACTGGAAACGAGGCATTCCATTTTTGTTCTCAGGGGTGACAACACATAAGCATTTTAATTCCTAATCGAGGATAGATGTAGGTGTTTATGGACCCAAAGCGACCACTTACCATCAAGAGGATTTTGTGCTCGTTTGTCACGCATATTCTATAAAAAACTGAAACTTTTTACAGTTCAGGTTACCGGTATGGTTTAATACCTAATTAATCTTTTAGTTTTCGTCCATGGTTCTTGGTTTAAAAATCATCACATCAGTTTTTTCTGGTTCTACGATACTAGTTTATTATTCAATATTAATAGAAAATAAAAAAAGAACATATATAGTATGACTTATTTAATAACAGAAATGAGACATATTATTTCTCTCTCATATTTTGTACTCGCTTATTTTTCCAAATTTCAATTTACACTATTTCGTTTCCTCTGTACATCATCCCAGAATTACTTTAAATTGTTTTATATTTTTAATGAATGCTCCTCCTTTCGAGAAAATATTTCAAACCTTCAAAGGAAACCAAAACAATAACTGTTATGTTTTCGAATTTTGTGCATAGATTCCATTTCTTTACTCGCTGGTATTGGCAGTAGAGGGATATATTTTGAACTTGATATTAACGACATAAAAGGCAAGAACTAAGAGAACGGTACTATGTCCTCCACTTATTTTGTCTTTTGTAATATAGTCTTATTTTTATTTTATTTTTACCTACCTATTATTTATTAATAGGTCTTAAAATAAAACCCAAACTTTATAGTTCTATACTAAAATATAATTAATCTTGGGTTTTGTAATAAGACGGTTATGGATTGTCATTATGGTTTAACACAGAAACTCATAGTTGAAGCATGAACAAACATTTAGCTAGAGGTTAAATGTTGAATCTATCTTCTTTATATTTAACTGAAGAATCCCCTGAAGATTAAGTGAATAGAATTAAGTTTCTATTTGTCATTTCCTATAATTAAATCATGTTTCACGGATTTATAGAAGTGTTTAATCAGTAAGTTTTCTATTAAATTTTTTTTACTGGAGTCACTTTGACAAATAATAAAAATACATAAATACATATAAAAACAAATAGATAAATGTAAGATTAAAATTATACTAATGTTGATTTATCTGGTTATTTTAACAAAGTACTTTTGTGTAATATACTGAAAGTTATTTTATATAGGTATTAGGTATAGTGTGCAACTTTGTGAAAATTATGGAATCTACTTGTACTAAACACTGTCCTATAAACTATAAATTTTAAAGCTTTTTTTAACTATTGTTTTTTTCATGCCAAATTGTTCCAATGTACATTCCATGGTATGGTGGTATAGTTAGGAGGTTGACGAAATTTTGAAAGTCAGCAACCAACACTTTTTGGTTTATTTTTTCTATAAAATACCTAAAGTTTGAATTTGACTCAAAGCATATACATCTTCCCCTGGGGAAACCCACATTTTGAGATTGAGTTCCAGAATCTTTTCTACCGACTTCAAAAAGGAGACGGTACTCAATAAAACTATATGTTTTTTTAAGTGTGTTACTTCAAGACTATTTACTGGGTGAACCGATTTCGATGACTCTTTTTTTTATTTGAATGCTGGTGCTTCACATGTGGTCCCATTTACATTTGATCAAGGTCTGACCAATAGTTTTGAGTTATTCTTAATAATTTATATTGAAGCCGGTTGTACAAAATTTTTAATTTTAAATTATAAATATAAAAGGTGTGATAAGGGTTCAGACATCTATTCGACTGTTGCTTAGAGCAAATACTGTAATTATGACGTAATTATTTGCTTTATAATAGTGATTTAACAACCGTATTATGTGCACTGTTGCAAATTTTTTGCTAAAATAAAAAGATACTTATTTACATTTTATATTCATATCTTAATGAGATTTCCACAACTAAGTGAATAAAAAAATAGCAATTATAGTCACCTTCAACTCTACTAATTATTGCCGCAATCATATTTATAAAACTGCCCTTTGGTAAATGGCTAATACACAGTCCGTGAATTCGTACAACAAACTATAAACAAACTAGATGACCAGGCAGACGTTGTTCTGCCCTTTCCGATGAACATGTGTCCTAAAAAAATCATTAAAATTCACAATAAAAAAATTGAGGGTTACTTATCAGGATAAAAACTATCCTATCTCTCAAGTTGGACCAAACTGCACACATTGTGAAACATTTCATTGAAATCAGTTCAGTAGTTTAGGAGTTCATCGTGGACAAACAACGTGACACGTAATTTTTATATATAAAGATAATGTTACAGAGGCGTTTTCATCTCTGAAAACTAAAATGAAATAACTCACAGTCTGCTGGGTTTCAGGGATATAGATTTACGGTGTAAAGATAATCTAGTAAACTCCTAAATATTATATGTGGTAGAGCCATGCTGCAGCTATATTTATTGTATAGTTGTATGTAGCATGAATGGGTCGGCTCGACCGGGGAAGGACCACGCTCTCACAGAATATCAGCGTAAAATAGCAACTTAATGCTGCTGTGTTTCGTATGGTGAGTGTAGAGAACCGGAGACCCTTTTTTACTGGAAAAGAACGATTCCATCTTAGTGCTCACGGCTGACGACGCATCTGCATTTTGATTCACAAACGAGGATAGTTTTTTTTTATAGGATAAGGGTGACAAACGAGCACACAGTCCACCTGATGTTAAGTGGTTGCTGCGGCCCATAAACATCTACATCTATCCTCGTTTGCGAATCAAAATGCAGATGCGTTGTCACCCGTGAGGACTAAGATGGAATGCCTCATTTCCAGTAAAAAGGGCCTCCGGCCACATGCACTCACCAAGCGAAACGCAGAGGTAAACCTCTACTTCACGCTGGTATTCTGTGAGGTCGTTGTACCACCCCGGTTCGAGCCGGCCCATTCGTGCGACAGCAAAAGCCGCCGCGTGGCTCTACCACTTGCCATCAGGTGGACTGTGTGCTCCTACTCAGAAAAATAAGCCCATGAACAGTGATATTTCAAAAACAATCTAATATCAGATTGAGGACAAAATATTAGTTACACACTGCATATCCATACGTCAGTCATTTCCTCTTAGCTGTTAGGTAACAATTCGCTTAGGTAAGTATGACGAAAACTATACTCTGGTAATAGTCTTTAGCAAGAAGATAATCTGAGCTCACATATGTGGTGGAATACTTACATTGTAAATGTCAAATACGTTCATCCAAAGTTTAATTATTGTATAAGAATAAAATAATTCTTATTCAGTATAGATACAAGTAATTCTTAGTCTAAGTATTTTATTTTACTTTTACCACTGATTTAGAAAAAAACTGTCCAGGTGAGAACTAGCATGAAACGTGTAACGTTATCTATACATATAAATAAAATTGAAGTGTCTGTTTGCAATGTCAAAATAACAGCTTTTTACTAAATGCATATAAAAGTATACACGGTACTTATAACAAAACAATAATTTAAAATTTTATTGTCTCGGCTAAACTCCGAAATGGCGTGACCTATTTTGATAGAACTTTCACTAACAGATAGCTGATATTATAAGGCGTCACTTCATCATCATCATCATCATCATTACAGCCTTTCACAAGTCCAATGCTCTGAAAATAGGTCTCCCCAAGGAATGCCACAAAGCACTACCTCCCGTCTGTTACGAGGGTGGATTGAAAAGTACTCGGCCTAACACAGATCCATTCAATTATAAAAATCAAATCTACCCACATTATTTAGTTCAGTTCAGACTAGTTCATTGTGTGAAGTTCGAAACGTGGGCGATAATTAGTTGTGATTTTATAAATTTATTAACAAAGTAATCGGACATAATTTCCGCGAATGGAGCAAATCGAGCAGCGTGCCGTCATTAAGTACCTCCATAAGAAGGGGCTATCATCAAAAGCCATCCATGATGACATGGTCAGTACATTAGGCGATTGTGCTCTGTCATATTCATCCGTCAAAAAATGGATAGCAGAATTTAAGCGTGGTAGAGAGAGTGTGAAAGATGAACCCCGCTCTGGAAGGCCTTCGACGTCAACTACTGACGAAAATATTAAAAAAGTACTTGATTTAATAATGGGAGACCGCAGATTAAAAATTAGAGAGATAGCCGAGATTATAGGCATCTCTTATGAACGAACTCAAAACATCATTGTCAACGAGTTGGGTTTCCACAAGGTGTCTGCGAGGTGGGTTCCGCGACTGCTTTCAGTTGAACAAAAAAGGACGCGATTGACTATTTCATGCGACTGTTTGGAGTTATTTGAAGCCGATGCAGATGATTTTTTGAATCGTTTTGTTACTATAGACGAAACATGGGTTCATTACTGTACACAGGAAACAAAACAACAATCAAAACAGTGGACAACACCTGGTTCACCACCCCCTAAAAAGGCTAAGTCGATTTTGTCGGCAAATAAGGTGATGGCTTCAGTATTCTGGGACTCGAAAGGTTTGATTATGATTGATTATCTTGAAAGGGGTCAGACTATAAACTCTGATTACTACTGCACCTTACTACGTCGTTTACGAGAGGAAATAAAAGAAAAACGTCGAGGAATGCTCAGAAGAAAAGTCCTGTTTCATCAAGATAACGCCCGTGTTCACACGTCAGTACAGTCAATGGCTGAAATTCACAACTGTGGCTTTGAACTGTTACCGCATCCGCCGTATTCACCTGATCTGGCACCATCAGACTTCTTTCTGTTCCCTAACCTAAAAAAGCACTTGGGAGGTCAAAGATTTTCGACAAACGACGAGGTCAAAGCAGCTGTAGACGCATATTTTGACTCTAAGGAAGAATCATTTTTTTTCAACGGCCTAAATGCTTGGAAGGGGAGGTGGCAAAAGTGTATTGAACTTGATGGTGATTATGTAGAAAAATAAAAATATAACTGATTTAGTATGTGTTTATTTTCTTGGTTAGGCCGAGTACTTTTCAATCCACCCTCGTATAATGATCGCCTGATACCGTTCTCTTCCTCAGTTAAAAATCTTGGTCTCCATATTGATAGTACTCTGTCCTGGGGGGTTCATATCACCGAAACATGTCGTAAAGTCGCTGGTTCTTTACGTTCTCTTTATCGCTTGAAAAATTTTCTCCCCTTATTAGTCTTTAAGGGGAGAAAATTTAAAAAAAAATTATGCTTGTACAGTTACTTATTCTACCGATCATTGATTATGCAGACGTGTGTTACTTGGATTTAAACCAAAATCTTCTTAACAAGCTAGAGCGCCTACTCAACAATTGCGTCAGATACATTTTCAATCTTCGTAAATTTGATCATATCTCTCACTATCGCTCTCGCCTTAAATGGCTCACTATTAAACAGAGGCGTGACTCTAGAATTTTGCTTGTTCTCTTCTCTATCTTAAATGATCCATCCACTCCTTCTTATCTCAAGGAGAAATTTCAGTATATTTCCTCAACGCATGATAGAACTCTGCGGTCCTCATATAATAATAAACTAAGTATCCCACTACATTTTACTAATTTTGTTAGTAAATCCTTCACCATTCAGGCTGCACTGCTCTGGAACTCCTTGCCCGATGACGTCAGAAAAACATCTAATAAGACTGCCTTCAAAAGATTGGTACATAAGCACTTTATTGATAGTTAATATGGTCAATTTGGTTACCTTTGTTGTTATTTTATTTATAGGTTTATGTTATATATCTATTTGTATTTATAATATGTATATATTTATGTATCTATGTATTTGTATGTAAATATAATATATTGTCTGTATTATATTTTATAGTATATAAGCTTATTGTATTTATATATATAATATTAGTTTATTTTTAAGTTTATCAGTAGTTTTTTTCCTGGATTTACTCTATTGTTCATTTAATTTGTCACCTATCACTTAATTTCCACACGTCCTGGGTTGACTGGGAGAGAATGCCTAAAGGCATTAAGTCCGCCCTTTGTAATCCTTTTATTAAGGTGCAATAAAGTGTAAATAAATAAAATAATAAATAAAGCACGGTCCTGAGCCATCTGCATCCATCGACTTTCTGCATGTCTTATCAGTTCGTTACTCCATCTAGTGGGGGGTCGCCTACGCCTACCGGTACGAGGCTGCCATTCGAGAACCTTAACTTGGCTACTTTTATTTTAGAAAAATAATTAGGGTTCTGCGTAGAATAATTCAATTATTTACCAAACTCTTTTAAGGAACAGCTTGTAAGCGATCAACTTATTCCAAAGGATTATTACTGTAGGGGACTGCAGTGGACTGTATTTGACTTTAGTTCTAATTAACTGTGTATGACGACTGATTCTATTTTGTAGGGTAAACTATTTCAAATTCATTTTATTCATTTGCGATATATGGGTTACAATAGGTTTTAATAATTTAACAAGAATACAGCCATATTCTACCTTCCGGTGTGCAAACTACTTACATACAAGATTTATTTATAATTACAATGGACAATTCTGATAATCACATTAACATAATATAACCCTATTTGTATATTTGCACTACTAACATAATAACAATTCACAAAATAATAATATAATACATGTAATAATTAAAATTGTAATGTGAAAATAATAATGTCAAAACGAGTATAAATTATTATGTCTCAAAATTAATAACATAGATAACTTTGTGGGTTTCGTTCAATAAATTTGATAGTTAAAATTTAAAAATTGTCAAACAAATAATCGTCAATATTATAATACGCTTTTTTGGTTTAAAATATGTTTAATTGTTTCTTAAAAATGTGAAGGCTCTTAGACTCTCTTATATATTTAGGGAAATGGTTATACAGACGAGGACCCATACAGAATACGCTGGACATTTAGTTTTTGTAATTACTTAAGCTTTGACGTACAAATAATACTACCTAAGATATATATATAGACATGGCATTGTTAATATTTTTAAATTAATGAAGTATGGCTTACAACTCTCACTTTGGTTAATTTTACAAATGGCTCGTAAGCATCTCTTCTGAGCTTTAAATACTGTTTCTTTGTCCGTACAATTACCCCAGAACATAATACCATATCTAAGTGTAGACATAACATAACATATACACTATATACATGACATAACATTTATATATATATATATATATATATATATATATATATATATAACATAACTATACTAGGGACGGTTGAAGAAAAGATGGTACTTTAGACGATTATATATTGAACTATTTACAAGCGGCGTTAATTAACTAATTATGTACAGATGGGAGTCTTCAATGGAGTATTTTCTCTCTTGAGGTCTTCTTTCTTGATGTAGTATCTCGTATTGCCGCTGCCGAAATGAACCGCCGAAATAAACAGCTCACAGCGTAAAACGCCCTTCTTATATTCTCAAAAAGAGTGTCCCGGCACGTGAGTGGTATTATAAGATGTGCCGCGCGCCGATTGGTTGGCGGCATCACGTGATATTCGGGCGGTGTGCGGGGTGCGCGGGGCACAACGGGGTATGAACGCGGGGCGGCGGCTCCCCTCGCCGTCCGTAACAATTACCAACCATGTATTCATTTAATCATAATATACACATTCATTAGAACAACTCTTTATAAATGGTTCTTGTTTAAAAAAAATTACTGGGTAGTAGGGAGACATGGTATATTTTCTGTGTTATAAAACGTATACATTGCCACATATCACGAATCGTAATCGTAGCACGAATAGATCGGCTCGACCGGGGAAGGACCACGCTCTCACAGAATACCAACGTCAAATAGCAGCTTAACACTGTTGTGTTTCGTATGGTGAGTGTAGAGAACCGGAGACTCTTTTTTACTGGAAAAGAGGCATTCCATCTTAGTCCTCACGGGTGACAACGCATCTGCATTTTGATTCGCAAACGAGGATAAATGTAGACGTCTATGGGCCACAGCAACCACTTACCATCAGGTGGACTGTATGCCCGTTTGTCACCCTATCCTATAAAAAGAAAACATAAATAATTTACTGACTCTATGGAGTCGAGTAAAATAAAAAAGTAAAAAGCTTGTTTCTAATATTTACACAATGTATTAGTATTTTTTTTGTGAACATACGTAGAAGTTTCGTTAATATATTGAGAGTGCAAAGTTAATTGATTAGTCTTTCTTCAAATTTTTCTCTCGGACACTTTCGGTTTTAGGTTATAAATGACTCTTGTGGCGGTCTTCTGTAAAAGGAAAATAGGTCTAAGTCAGTATAGATGACTGTATCACAAATATGAAATTAATGTTTGAAAATACATCATCGTTCAAATTTTAAAATCCTGATTTCAAAATATGTAGTTCTAGAGATCGCTTTTGGTGAAACTTAAAGCAAAAATATAAAAAGCTAGGCGGACGGATTTGCGATCATCGTACTAAACTCATCTCACTGCCTTCCGCGGGAAGCATTATGGACCTCGTTGCCGATTAGGGTAATTTACCAATGGCATAATTAACACTGTTATATCGTCATCTCGATATCCCTATATATATATATATATATATATTGTTTCAAACAAATAACCGGCCAAGTGCGAATCGGTCTCGCGTATGAAGGGATCCGAACCATCATAAAACACGTCTCTAGTAGGGGAGCCCCCTTAAATTTTTAATTTATTTTTATTCTTTTTTGTTATAGCGACTACAGAAATACACATTATGTGAAAATTTCAATTGTCTACCTATTACGGATTATTAGATACAGCCCGCTAACAGACAGACGGACGGACGGACAGCGGAGGCTTAATAATAGGGTCCCCTTGGTTACCCTTCGGGTACGGAACCCTAAAAAGGGAATAAATAAAACAAGGAACGTATAGCTGCCTCTACATTCACTTAAAGTACCTCATCAGTAATTTAAAATGTAAAAAATACACTAATTTTTATCTCTTCTCAATAAGTATACCACGTACAATCTCTTGGGAGCTATAAAAACTTTTGGGCATTTTCCACGGTCACCTCTTACGACACCCTCGGTGGAAATGGATGATGGAATGTTTACGCCGCCATCCCCCGGCAATAATACAGTAAAAATAGAAAATAAATATTTAAACATTTGTATGTGTGTGTTTATATAAAATCCAAACTAATTAGGAAAAATCACAAATCTAAACATAAGACATTTATGTCATCTTATATTAACATAATTCCAATTTTGAATTAAGGAAAAACCAATTTCCTGTCTTTCAAAAGACTTTATACATGTATTTCGGAAAATCCAGATTAATTTAACGCTAAAGTAACTAGTAAACTAGTTTTGTTTCCTCTCCTTCGAAAGATTTTATATCTACATGTATTATGGAAAATCCAGATTAATTTAACACTAAAAGAAACTAGTAAACTAGTTTTATCATTATGGAGAGCTCAAAACAGAACTAGTTACGATACATTCTAATAAGATCATATTGCGAAAAATACGTAAACTAATAACAATAACATCAAGAGAGGATCGTCAAAACTACTTGTTGCATTTATTTGATCAAAAATATCCCAAGATTTCTACAGCAGCGAGATTATATCACTGCCTACAATTTATCAAACAAAATGGCCTTTATATATTATAATTAAATGTTTTTTTTTATTTATTTATGTACACAACAAGATACAGAAACAGTCATATAGTGAGTTTGTACAAAGGTTCTACTTATTCCATAATTTGCTGAAATATCTTCCAGTAGACCCACAAAGGAAAACATATGTTATTAAACTTTCAAAAAATGTCTTCAATTTGTATATAAAATACGAAGAAACTTTTTCCCCGACCTATTATATACCTAAAATAATAATACCTTCTATAATATATGTTAAATAAGTTAATCGAAAAATAATTGTATCGGAAAACTGAACACGAACTTAGATGCCCATCCATGTTTGGTCACACATGTTTGGTGTTTCAGTAAATCCGTTAAAATGTAAAGCGATGGATGTTAGGTAGAATATGAATGACTATGGAAAACTTGAACCTGTTTTATGTGTGTAATGGAATTTCAATTCCATTTTCTCATTCCATAGGTAATTTGAGTTTGCACATAGATCACACTATGCACTGGGGAGTTACAAGTTTCTGAAATTAGTATTAAATTCGTGGTCATTGTTGCCACGCTACGTTCCCTTTATTGTTTTAATATTTCTTACCCTTCAAAACCAAGATTTTGCTGCTTAATTCCATATACTTCCATTATAGACGTGTGCTATTCAGACCTGTCACATAATCTTCTTACAAATTGGAACGCCTTCTCAACAACTTTGTAAGGTTTATCATCAATACGACCATATCGCTGCTTTGCGTTTCAAGTTTAAATGGCTTTCTATTCGTCTGAGGCGTTGCTCTAAAATCGTACCTACCCTTTTTTGTATATTAAACGAATCCGACTTTTCTTATCTTAGAGATTAAAACTTTTACTTTCGGCATTCAACTCTTGACCGTGAACCTCGTTCTTCTAACGTTTTTAAGATTCATATACCTTAGCATAGTGCCGGTTTCATTTTATGACATTTACATTTATATTTCAGGCAATACTTGTTTTCTAAAACGCTCTGCCCGTTGATATAAAAAGCACAAAATAAACATAGGTTTCAAAAACTGGTTCGACAACATTATCTTGAGGAAAACTCAATCTGACCTTCAGAAACAATATTTGTGGAAATAAGGTTTTAAATTTGGAAGGGTTATATTGTTTAATCAGTAATATCTAAAAATATTGCAGTTAATTCCCTGTCCGCACTGCGATATTTCACCGCGTGATTTTTTTTCTCGTAATTCTGTACCACATAGAATCTTATAAGAGTAGCCGCACTAACGGCGGCTTGACGGCTCCGTGGCGCAGTGGCTTAGCAATCAGTTGTTGCGCTAGGGGCTGTGGGTTCGAATCACGCACGGAACAAGTATTTGTATGGCCTACAAATAATTGTTCCGGGCCTGGATGTTTGTCCTTGTGCAATTTATGTTTGTAAACTGCCTCCTCGACACAGGAGAAAATCCTCGTGTGAGGGTAACGTTTTTAAAAAAAAAATTTAAAAAAAACGGTACAAAGATTGCGCGGGAAAAATCTGTGATTTGATGCAAATTGAACGCGAAGCGGTGCGTTTTATTTCCGCGAGAATATTTTGTGCGGTATAAAGTAAGTACCTATGGCTATGTCCGCACTGCGGAATAAAATTCGAGCGTTTCGCGACTCTCTCCAGCTAAAATTATTTTTGTCCAATTCGTATCTTGATAGATAATAGCCCAACCAACAAGTCGTAGTAAATTATCGAATGACTTTGTAGTCATTCTATAATATGCGAAATTTTTTTACTGTACTTTGGCAGCCTTTGATGTTTTATGTAGAAAAATACTTTCATAGGTTTAACAGTGGTAGAGCCACGCG
This sequence comes from Parnassius glacialis, assembly GCA_033319125.1. Lineage (NCBI taxonomy): Eukaryota > Metazoa > Arthropoda > Insecta > Lepidoptera > Papilionidae > Parnassius > Parnassius glacialis. The sequence goes on along the minus strand of JAVANC010000002.1, from coordinate 10,944,562 downwards.
GCAGCTTTTGCTGTCGCACGGATGGGCCGGCTCGAACCGGGGTGGTACCACGACCTCACAGAAAACCAGCGTGAAGTAGAGGTTTACCTCTGCGTTTCGCTTGGTGAGTGCAGGTGGCCGGAGGCCCTTTTTACTGGAAATGAGGCATTCCATCTTAGTCCTCTCGGGTGACAACGCATCTACATTTTGAATTGTAATAGAGGATAGATGTAGATGTCTATGGGCCGCAGCAACCACTTACCATCAGGTGGACTGTGTACTCGTTTGTCACCCTTATCCTATAAAAAAAACGTAGTATCAGGTAAATTAAAAAAAAATGATGTTGTTCATTTTTAGACGTGCGTTTCATCGGGGAACTGCATCGAACGGACAAAAATCGTACGAAATTTTATTCGCATTGTGTACTAGGTGTAATTTCTATCACGTAATATAATACGGCAGAATAAAAGTAGCGCGGTGTAATATCGCAGTGCTGACATGCCTTAAAAATGATATATATTTTTCAAATAATGTCTAAAGGTATCGTGCGCCACCTACTGTAAGTAAATTGTACTATGTATATAACGTACGCGCAATTGCAAGCAATAAGTTGACAAAATTTTAGCGCATACTGATGAACGGCAGCGCATAAAATACGAACAAACAAAAATGAAATTTTATATATTAGTGTAATGCATTTCTATATGTATATTTGAATGTATAATTAATATTATATAAATTAATTAATATTATATATAATTAACCATCAAGATGTCTTTCAATGAAGATTAAATAAAATAAATGAGACCCGACTAACGGGTAAATCGAGGTTTATCCGGTGCTTTTTAAGTACGGTCCGAATAATTCTGTAGTCTAAAGGCCAACGCAGCCGCTCCTTAACCTTCTGTCGCTGATATTATTTGATATTATAATAAGTTATCCTATATTGTGTATCCTTTGGATGTTTAACCATGTAAAATCTATGTATGTAAAACGCCTTCACGATACTGGAGAAATTGCTAGTGTGGTGATGATTCAAAAAATAATTATCAAAATATCATGTCGTATTGTGTGGTCGCTTCGTAAGAGAGTTGTGATTTTATTCAGAGATTGTTTACTGCCGCAGATCCCTCGTGCTTGCTGAAATAAAGATTTTCTCACGGTAGCTAACTGCGAAGGATGATAGTGATAATCACCACCTGGTCGCTGAGCTCTAACACGCCAAGCAAATTTTGCTCGACAACTACCTTCGGGTCCAGCCTGCGTCACAGTGAACGAGTGAAACCAACCATAATCAAGCGTATGCCTACTGAACTGCCACTTGTCAAAGTTGTCACTAAAAAGATTGGCTTCATCTTGAAGCATGCTTCCATGTAAACATATTTCAAGCCGCCGAAGAATATTAATCAGTTCTTACGTACAAACTTGGTATTGTGAATGTAATCTCTCTCACATAGGATTAACTAAAAGATCAATAATAATTTAAAATTAAAAATTTTGTACAGCCGACTTCAATATAAGTGACTTCAATATAGGTTATTTAGGAATAACTCAATAACCATCGGTCTGACCTTGATCAAATTCATATGAGACCACACGAGAACTATCAGCTTTCATATAAAAAAAGAATCATCGAAATCGGTTCGCCCAGTACAAAGTTATGAGGTAACACACATAAAAAAAAAACATACACCCGAATTGAGTACCGTCTCCTTTTTGGAAGTCGGCAGAAAAATTGCGTAAAAGAACACATAGCTGATGTGAAGAATCGATGCTCCAAGAAGTCTACAGTCTGTGAGCTTACGTACAGGATCGCCCCCGCCACTTCATTAGATTTGATAGACCACAAATTCTCACTAAAGAACACTTATTCTTTCCAAGGGTGATTTGTGAGGCTATTGATACCAAAAATCACCTAATTTCAATAGAGAAAAAGACGGATGGGTGCTACCATCTGCTTGGGATCCCATAATTTATATACTCGTCGCACACAAACTACAAGACTTCAAGATACTATAAGCTCATTCTGCGTAGATCGGACCGGACATTGGGATTTGGGACGTCGAACACCCGTGACCATGAGTGCTGTAAAGTACTCGAAAAGTCGAGAATATAAAATAAGTAATCATACGCGATAAAAGTGAAAAAAAAATAGTTTCATATTAATCTACTGCTAAACATAGGGAAGCCTTTGTTTATTGATTGCCACATGATCAAAATAAAAAATATCCCTCATATTTGCCATAATTGCCACGCTTGGTAGGCGGGCAATTTTAATAAGCTGTAATGAACAAATTAATGAAAAAACAAAATAAGTTATAAGAGTTATCCTAAAAAGTGTTCAGAGTAAAAACAAAGAGTGCCTGCTTGATAAACACATGCTTGGCGTTATCGTATGTTTTGCATACATTTTGAGCCCCTGCCAATTAGGATAATGTAAATATACTTCTTTCCCGAACTGCTTAACATACGCTTCTCCTATAAATTGCCTCATAGTGGTGATATTTGCCATAGTTGCCACGCTTGTCAAGGATTTTCTTCTTCTTTATCAACCTGTAAAAGTCCAAAGGCTTCTCCCGTTATAGAAAGGTTTTACCTTAATCGTCACGACGACTCGCACCTGTTAATCAATTACCTAGATTATTTAGGATTTACTTTTTACGTAACAGTTTAAAATACGGGCAGCCATTCGGAAAGCGCCAGCAGCAAGGTTGAAATTTGTTTTTAAACGATAATCAGTGCCATTAAATTTTATTGTGTAAGTTGACCTTGTGGACTTTGGCAAATCGGCTTAAGTAATAGTGTGCGCACTAGGCGCGAATTCCACGTTTTTTTTTACAATCATTTTAAACAATGATGACCTCATTGTCATTACAAATACAGAAATACTAATCGTGTAGTTCATTTTAAAATGCATTATGCCAGGTTTTGAAGTACTTATTGATTCTGTCGTATGATTAACAGCTTATTAAATGTAACATAAAACTTACTGGAAAAAGCTAGTGCGACGGTTAGCGGTCAAGATTGTTCTGCTAGAATACCAGAAGAACAATAACATTTAAAACCACTTATATTTAAACTATTGACTTTTCTCCTTCCTTATTAGCTTTTTAAATTCACCGCTTGATAAAGGAATTCTCAAGGATGTGATAAATAAGGTATTTCCTGAAAGGGTTTACGACACTTGATGATTCCGTGAGCTCAGTGCTGGTACCATCTAATAAAAATTTTACGAGGTTTTTAGGTCCGTATCGATTTATAGAACTTTATTCTCATTGAGACAGTAGTCAACATGTGAACATAATAATATGCAAAGCAAGCTTAAAAATAAACACAGGGCGAGTAACTCGCCTAATGTTTATTTTACAACTCTAAATTATAAAATCTGTGGTTGTCAACCTGCCCGTCAAGCGTGGTAACTACGGTAAAATAAGCCCTATGAAGCAATCTACGAGGGAGGCCTATGTTCTATGGAATGAGTAGGATGTAAACATTCAAGGGAAAAGGACTTATCTAAGGTTAACGTGACGATAATTTTAGCTTAGACCACAGTATTGCCATACTAACAGATAAACTGGATGTTAAAAGTTTGCCTAGTCAAATACAAAAAAAAAGTAGGAACGGGTTGAATTCTAAATCCGGTATGAATTGAGGTTATTTATAATCAGAGAAATTATATGTTTGACGGCTCCGTGACGCAGTAGCTTAATAATGAGTTGCAGCGATAAGGGCCGAGGGTTTGAATCTCGCACGGAACAAGTATTTATATGGCTTACAAATAATTGTTCTGGGTCTGGATGTTTGTCCTTGTGAAATCTACGTATGTAAACTGCTTCCGCAATACAGGAGAAAATCCTAGTGTGGAGATAACCTTTTTTTTTAAATAACATGATTTCAAATATAGTATACACAGCTCAGAATATAGCAAATAATATAGTTTTAACGTGGTAGAGCCATGCTGCAGCTATATTAATAGTATAGTTGTAGCACGAATGGGTCGGCTCGACCGGGGAGGGACCACACTCTCACAGAATACCAGCGTAAAATAGCATCTTAACACTGCTGTGTTTCGTATGGTGAGTGTAGAGAACCGGAGACCCTTTTTAGTGGAAAAGAGGCATTTCATCTTAGTCTTCACGGGTGACAACGTATCTGTATTTTGCTTCGCAAGCGAGGATAGATGTAGATGTCTATGAGCCACAGTAACCACTTACCATCAGGTGGATTGTGTGCTCGTTTGTCACCCTATCCTATAAAAAAGCAGAATATTTCTGTTAAAAGAACCAACATTTTTAGCCTTTTTTGCAATTTTATTATACGATATACGTATTTATATATTCATACGCTCTTTTTGAGTTCTGCAAAAATTGAACATACAGAAGAAATCTTTGTCCGTCGAAAACAGCACAATAATATTCTAATAATTGAGATGATGTTAATATCGAATTTACTTGCTGGAAGAATAATAACTGTAACCCACAGTACTTTTACCTGTTTGGGTGTTTGTTACTGGTGAGTGCTCTGAGGAATTATTCGGATTAATCCCAGCCGCCAAATTTCACGAACGCACATCGCGGCAGAACTCCCGATACCAGCCACACCATTTGGATGATTGGCGGTCCACTACTGTGTGATTTAGAAGATGTTTTCTTCCTCGCACAACTTCCTTGTGGAATCGATTACCACCAGCGATTTTTCCTTTACCTTCAAGATAAGAGCCTACTCCTTTTTCAAAGGCCGGCAACGCATCTGCAATTCCCCTTATTCCCCTAGTGTTGCAGTTGTTCATGGGCGGCGGTAGTCACTTACCATCAGGTGAGCCGCATGCTCGTTTGCCCCTCTTCTATAAAAATAAAAAAACCTGTGTTTTTAATCTTAAAGTCCACAGGTGGACACGAGCCTCCCCCATTATATAAGAAAGATTTACCTATTTATAATTTACTACTTTGGGCAGATGGATGATGTATTATGTATAAAAAACTGCAGAATGGCAAATATTAAAATTAAATTGATTATGTTACTTTTTGTATAACTCAATGGACAATATCTACAGTGGGCGAAACCATGTTATGCCAATCAGTGTTTCCGATTATTATCGAGTATTTTTTTCACAGAATGCTTTGTAAATATAACCAAGGTAACTTAAGCTTTACAACCTAAATACATATTGATTTTAACAATAACACTCTACATAAGGATCTTACAAACAAGCTAAAAATAAAAAACACTTTATGTAAAATCACACTAATGTTGCCCGCATGAATGTTTGTCTATTTAAGATGTTTTAAAAGAACAATTAATAAGTACTATTAACAATAATATAATATTTGCTCGCTTTGCTTTGCTTATAATTTTCGTTTATAATATTTGTATTGACAATAGTTCAATCGCGAATTTGGCTTCTGCCGCTTAAGAACATTTAATTTCTGCAAAAGAAATACCAAAAATTTCCAATCGCTTTTTTGTCCTTGAAGCTCTGTTATGGAAAATCAAGGGTTTAACCTTTATTATTTGTAAAAATTTTGCAATATATATTTTAGCTTAAAGGCGTGTACGAAAATTTTCAAGGCAGTGCAAAAGTTTGCACAAATGTTAGGCTTTTGTTAACAAAGCTTAAGCTTAGACAGTTCGATTTACCTTCTATGGCTACATCACCACTTACCACCAGGTGGAATTGTAGTCTAGCGCTGGCTTATAAAAAGTAGAAAAAGTACTCAAACTTTAGCATCTTTTTTGTTTCTTTCAAATTGCAAAAAAATATATGTCACTTCGTTTTGACCAAAATTACCATTATATCATAAATTTTATTTCAAAAATCCTGATCAGTACCACTTTATATTTATTCACTATAAGGCGACGGACTCAACCATAGCGGAGATGTGCGGAGATGACTGAAGCGGAGACAAGAAGAGCTATTTTTCAGCTAGGGTAGATCCACCGAAGCTTTGCGGAGATATGTGCTGGCTAGGGAGAAATTGGCCTACGAGCGGTGAGCGTTGGATGTTGAGATGAACGCACAGTTTAGCGCGATCTGACACGAAAGGCAGATGTCTCAGTCAAGTCACTATTACAACAACTGTATCTTTTTTACTTGAAATAGAAGAACTAGAGTCTGAAGTCACTGCACGCCGCTCACATCTCTTGTCGTCTTCGATGCGCGCTGTCGCCAGCTTGCGAGACACAGCTCACATCTCGACGTGGCACAGTACACATCTCCGATTTGTACCGCCGCCCAGCTCAATCTCGGCGTGGCACAACTCACATCTCCGCTTTGTACCGCCGCCCAGCTCAATCTCGGCGTGGCACAACTCACATCTCCGCTTTGTACCGCAGCCCAGCTCAATCTCGACGTGGCACAGTACACATCTCCGATTTGTACCGCCGCCCAGCTCAATCTCGGCGTGGCACAACTCACATCTCCGCTTTGTACCGCCGCCCAGCTCAATCTCGGCGTGGCACAACTCACATCTCCGCTTTGTACCGCAGCCCAGCTCAATCTCGGCGTGGCACAGCTCACATCTCCGCTTTGTACCGCAGCCCAGCTCAATCTCGGCGTGGCACAGCTCACATCTCCGCTTTGTACCGCAGCCCAGCTCAATCTCGGCGTGGCACAGCTCACATCTCCGCTTTGTACCGCCGCCCAGCTCAATCTCGGCGTGGCACAACTCACATCTCCGCTTTGTACCGCAGCCCAGCTCAATCTCGACGTGGCACAGTACACATCTCCGATTTGTACCGCCGCCCAGCTCAATCTCGGCGTGGCACAACTCACATCTCCGCTTTGTACCGCCGCCCAGCTCAATCTCGGCGTGGCACAACTCACATCTCCGCTTTGTACCGCAGCCCAGCTCAATCTCGACGTGGCACAGTACACATCTCCGATTTGTACCGCCGCCCAGCTCAATCTCGGCGTGGCACAACTCACATCTCCGCTTTGTACCGCCGCCCAGCTCAATCTCGGCGTGGCACAACTCACATCTCCGCTTTGTACCGCAGCCCAGCTCAATCTCGGCGTGGCACAGCTCACATCTCCGCTTTGTACCGCAGCCCAGCTCAATCTCGGCGTGGCACAACTCACATCTCCGCTTTGTACCGCAGCCCAGCTCAATCTCGGCGTGGCACAGCTCACATCTCCGCTTTGTACCGCAGCCCAGCTCAATCTCGGCGTGGCACAGCTCACATCTCCGCTTCTATCGCACTATACAAATACAATACGAGATGTATCCACTGAAGCTGAGCGGAGGCCAGATGTGTGAATAACGAAATCCTATTGGTTATTTAAAACACATCGCTCCTCTCGTCTCGTCTCCGCTTTGTTGGAGTCCAAGCCTAATCATATATCTAATATACACTAAGCGTCATTCAATGACGCACGTTTTGTGATAAATGCGTCATACCATTCATATTTTAAAATAATAAGAAAAAGGTTAATACTTGTAGGTAGAGGTCAAAAAATCTCGTTTCTTCCAGTTGTTTAGTATAGATGCAGAAAATGTTAAGAACCTCGTTATTATCTGCTGGGTATCAGCCTCAAAAATTTTTTTTATACAAGTGCTGATGGTATGTCTTCACAGCGGCCCATCAACATATGCAACATCAGAAGAATTGCAGGTGCGTTGTCGGCTTTTTTTAAAGAAAAGAGCTTTATTTTCTTGAAGGGCCTTAAGCCGTATCAGTCCTGAAAAATATTAAATGACGACAGTAAATTTCACAATGAGGTCGTGCGGTGCAGAAAATTTCTTGTAAAACGCACGGATGTGGATGGAATTTCGAGTTCTGCCGCAGAGTACAAGTAGTAGCTTGCATTTAATTCGCATCAACCGATACCATTTAACGATGATACGTGCGTGTCAGCATTACCGCATTAACGTCTAGGGCCCACATTTTTTTTTATAACACTAGCATAGCTAATATATATTAACATTAATAATATTCCCTTTAACCACTCCTGGTAAGCTTTAAATGCTTGTGTTATCCGTGGTTAACTATAGTAGTTGTTTGGCGGATTGATGAGTTCGCGGTCCACAAACTGCCATTAGGCTACTGTCGCTTTACTTATTGTAATGGAATATAATTTACAGATAAAAAAATATTTTATATTTTGATAAATCTTAAATTTTATTATATCTTTTTTACGTGGTAGAGCCATGCTGCAGCTATATTTCTGTCAGTTATTATTAATTATATTTCATTCAGTCCTTATCGTAGTGCTTGTGGTATAACCAGTATTAATTTTATCCGCAGATAAGATTTATATGACTATTTATTTCTACTGAATCATTTGGTTGGTCTTTTTTAGAAATTACGAGCTTGTATCCGACGCGTTGCAGTTGCAAAAGTAATAATTGTAGAAATATCGTTTTAAATTTGAAAGACGTGGTAGAGCCATGCTAAAGCTATATTACTTGTATAGTTGTAGCACGAATGGGTCGGCTCGACCGGGGAAGGACCACGCTCTCACAGAATACCAAGGGTAAAATAGCAGCTTAATGCTGCTGTGTTTCGTATGGTGAGTGTAGAGTACCGGAGACCCTTTTTCCTGGAAACCGAGGCATTCCATCTTAGTCCTCACGGGTGACAACGCAATCTGCATTTTGATTCGTAATCGAGGATAGACGTAGATGTCTATGGGCCACAGCAACCACTTACCATCAGGTGGTCTGTGTTCTCTTTTGTCACCCTATACTATAAAAAAATATCTAATTATGAATGTAATTATGAAAACGAACCAAGAATATCTCTGTATAATTATCATTATTTCATTGTCATCATTACAGCCTATCAAACGTTTATTGCTGAAGATAGGCCTCCATCGTAGATTGCCTCATTGAAAAGGTCAGAAAAAGGGCACTTTCTTTTCCATAAGATGATACTTATAATCACTTATTATGGAATAGAACCATCGGTGAAATTTTTCGGAATGGTCTTCAACAGTAAGATTAACTTTTACTATTTTATTATTACTTTCATAATTTAAGTTTACGCATACAAATAAACACATAATATATTCTTTGAGCATCGTAAGGTTTCTTTTTTGGAATCCGTGTCGCGCTAAATCTGTCACCACTTACAGGTTATTAGATATCGTTTCAAACAAATACTTTAAAAAAATGTGACGCGTATTTACTTACGTATAATTATTGGGGTTTACAAATCTGTAAATTTATAATATAATAGCAAATGTATAACTTTAACAACTGCTGTGGAATTAAATAAATCATTATCATCATCACAGACCTTCACAAGTCCACTGATGAACTTAGGCCTCCCCCAAGGAATGTCACAAAAGCACGGTCCCGAGCCACCTGCATCCATCGACTTCCTGCATGTCTTACCAGGTCGTCACTCCATCTAGCGAGGTGACGCCCTACACTTCGCCTGCCAGTACGAGGCTGTCACTCGAGAACCTTTCTTCCCCATCGATTGTCGGTTCTTCGAGCTATATGGCCGGCCCATTGCCACTTCAGCATACTAATTCTTTGGACTATGTCGGCTGCTGTGGTTCTAATGCGGATATCCTCGTTTTTAAGTCTATCATGCAGAGATACCCCAAGCATTGCTCTTTCCATAGCTCGCTGAGCTGATGCTGAGCTGTTTCGCTGCGTGATACGCAGAGAAAGGCCGAGCATAGGTCTCTCCATAGCTCGCTGAGCGACTTTGAGCTTCCTCATACGGCCAGCAGTGAAGTGAATATTAAATAAAATTAAATAAATATTAAATAAGAATAATGACGTATATATATTCAGTATTGATTCATGTATGTTGAATATTATTTGGAGGTCTCAAACAAAATAAGACTAGATAAATCTATACTTAATGTGTGAACTTAATATTATGTTTGCTTGCGTGCGTGCGTAGGTGTGTGTGTGTGTGTCTGCGAGAGTTTATATGAGTTTGTGTTTGCGTGTGTACGTATTATATATATAAAATAAATTGAAAAAGAAATAAAAAGGTATTAAATTATGTCCGATAAAATTTTAATCAATGTTTAAATTTTATTATACTAAAACAATGTTTTAAATGTATTGTAAATTCTGCAAGTATTTGTTTACATAATATTAGGATAATCTCCTGTATGATAAAAATCTTTTACATACATACATTAATAATTGTGCATAGATATTTCAAAATTTCATTTGACCGTTACGCACACTGACTGATCTATACATATACATACATAAACACTCACGCCTGTCACCCAGAGGGGTAGGCAGAGACTACGGCCTTCCATTTGGCACGATCCTGACACACGTCTCTCGCTTCCTCCCACATCCATATACCTACGCATACACGCTCGTCGGTTAAGGGTACTCCTAATCTGGCCCATTTTTAATGTATCGCCGATTTGGTCGATAAACTTTCGTCTAGGGCGTCCCTTCCCGACCCTGAAGTTCACTTCTGCAACATAAATTTGCTTTGTCACTCTTTCCTCTTTCATTCTTTCTACATGACCAAACCACCGAAGCATTCCTTTTTTAATCCTGGTCACAACGTCATCTTGCAAATCACACTGATCTTATAATTATTTTAAAATTGCTAAAAGTTTTCCCGTCCTTTACTATAATATTTATCGATTTGCAAAGCACTTTATATTATATTATCTATAAATATTAGCTATTCCCCGCGACTTTGCCTGCGTGGAATTTATTACGATTGGATTTCATGGGTTTTAATGTTTTTTCGCGGAACCCTAATTTTCTAAAGTAAAAGTAACCTTAGTTAATAACATCAGCTGTCTGACAGTGAATCTCCCGTCAAAATCGGTCCAGCCGTTTCGGAGATTAGGCGAAACGGACAGACAAACATTTTAAAAATGGTTTTATTATAAGTCATCATCATCATCATCATTACAGCCCTTCATAAGTCCACTGCTGACCATAGGCCTCCCCCAAGGAATGCCACAAAGCACGGTCCTGAGCCACCTGCATCCATCGACTTGCTGCATGTCTTACCAAGTCGTCACTCCATCTCGTGGAGGGTCGCCCTACACTTCGCCTACCGGTACGAGGCTGCCACTCAAGAACCTTTCTTCCCCATCGGTTGTCGGTTCTTCGAGCTATATGACCGGCCCACTGCCACTTCAGCTTATTAATCCGTTGGGCTATTACGGTTACTCTGGTTCTACTGCGGATATCCAAATTCCTAAGTTTATCACGCAGAGAAACTCCGAGCAATAGGCTTCTCCATAGCTTGCTGAGTGACCTCGAGCTTCCTCATCCGGCCAGCAGTGAAGGACCACGTATCAGTTCCATAGGTCATCACTGGGAACACGCACTGGTTGTACAGTCTCGTTTTAAGTTTCGAGGTATACCTAGCGAGAAGATGTGCCGTAATTTCCCGACGCTGCCCAACCGATTTGAATTTATCGATTGACCTCTCGGTCGAAGTTGGACTTATCCAGTTGGACTATTTTTTTATAAGAGAGGGGGCAAACGAGCATGCGGCTCACCTGATGGTAAGTGACTACCGCCGGCCATGAACAACTGCAACACCAGGGAAGGAATTGCAGATGCGTTGCCTGCCTTTTAAAAAGGAGTACGTTCTTTTCTTGAAGGTCCCTAAGTCGTATCGGTCCGGAAAAATCGCTGGTGGTAATCGATTCCATAAGGAAGCTGTGCGAGGGAGAAAACATCTTCTGAATCGCTCAGTGGTGGACCGCCAATCATCCAGATGATATGGATGGTATCGCGAGTTTTCTCGCGATGTACGATGGTGAAATTGAGTGCCTGGAATTAGTCCGAACAATTCCCCAGAGCTCTCCCCGTGGTAGATGCGATAAAATACGCAAAGAGATGCAATCTCTCTACGCAGTGCCAGTGAGTCAAGCCGATCGGAAAGAACTCGGTCGTCGACGCTTCGAACCGCTCTGCGCTGGATGCGGTCAAGTGGAAGGAGCTGGCACTGGGGAGCCCCTGCCCAGAGATGGGAACAGTATTCCATGTGAGGCCGAACCTGCACCTTGTAAAGTTGCAAGCGGTGTGCCCGCGTGAAATACTGTCCCGCTCTGCTGAGCACGCCAAGCTTTTTAGAGGCCAAATTGGCCTTCTCTTCCAAGTGACCACGAAACTGCACGTCATTCGATATGTCGACACCGAGGATTCCGATACTGACTGAGGCAAGAAGGGGAGTGCCTTGAAACTGAGGAGATACGACAAAGGGGTTCTTTTTAGCGGTAAACGCGCAAACTTGTGTCTTCTGAGGTTTAAACTGGACTAGATTTAGTCGCCCCCAATCCGAGACTTTGTTCAGCAGAGACTCAACTTCCGACACAAGTTTGTTCCGGTACTCGGCGACGTTTTCCCGAGAAATATTGGCACGGCCGGTGTATAGAGCATCACCAGTGCTATCATCCGCATAGCAATGAATGTTACTAGTTAGCAACATATCATTGATATGCAGAAGAAACAGCGTTGGTGATAGCACACAGCCTTGTGGAACACCAGCGTTAGTAGGCTTGTAGTCGGACCATGCACCGTCTACAACGACCTTGATGCTCCGATCTGCAAGGAAGCTGGTGATCCAATCGCACAATTTCTCGGGATCCCATAAGAAGGGAGCTTCGAAAGAAGCGCTTTGTGCCAAACCCGATCGAAGGCCTTCGCAATGTCCAAACTAACGGCCAACGCCTCCCCCTTGGACTCTACGGCCTCTGCCCATCTATGGGTCAGGTAGACCAGAAGATCACCAGCTGATCGACCCCGACGAAAACCGTATTGGCGGTCACTAATCAGCTGGTGATCCTCAAGGTACCGGATGAGCTGGCAGTTAATAATTGATTCCATTATTTTGGAGAACAAGGAGCTGATCGCGATAGGTCTATAGTTGGACGGGTTTGAGCGGTCACCTTTTTTAGGGATCGGGTGGACAAAAGCTGTCTTCCATGAATTCGGGACTATGCAACTTGCACCGCCTGCAATCACATGGAATACTGTTCCCATCTCTGGGCAGGGGCTCCCCAGTGCCAGCTCCTTCCACTTGACCGCATCCAGCGCAGAGCGGCTTGACTCGTCGACGACCGAGCCCTTTCCGGTCGGTTCGATTCATTGGCACTGCGAAGAGATGTTGCATCCCTTTGCATTTTCTTTCGCATCTACCATGAGGAGTGCTCTGAGGAATTGTTCGGATTAATCCCAGCCGCCAAATTTCATGAACGCACATCGCGGCAGAACTCCCGATACCATCCACACCATCTTGATGATTGGCGGTCCACCACTGTGCGATTTAGAAGATGTTTTCTTCCTCGCACGACTTCCTTGTGGAATCGATTACCATCAGCGATTTTTCCGGACCGATACGACTTAGGGACCTTCGAGAAAAGAGCGTACTCCTTTTTAAAATGCCGGCAACGCATCTGCAATTCCCTCCCTGGTGTTGCAGTTGTTCATGGGCGGCGGTAGTCACTTACCATCAGGTGAGCCGCATGCTCGTTTGCCCCCTCTCCTATAAAAAAAAAACTTTTGAATCTCGACAACAATATCACCTACCGGGTCCAATTGTGAATCTAAACTATTCTCAAATCAACGTCATTTCACCAAAATCGGTAGACATTTAGGCTCCTCCTAAAGTCACCTAAGTTCACTCACACACATACAGACAGAAGAATTTTGTATATAAATATAAAGAAAAATACATAGGTCATTTAGTTTTTTATGATATTTGTGTGCAAATTAGTCTATATTTGTGAATGACCCGTACACCTTTAATCACGCACATTTATAAACATAATGTTTATAACTTGCGGTCATTAAGTTTCTTTTGCATGGACACTTTCTTTTCTCACCAACATAGAATTCTCATAGAAAGGAACAAATTTATTTCAGTTAATTATAATAAGGTACAAAGTAGAAATGTGTAACGTATTATAGACACGGTCATCGACAACGAGATGATTATCTTTAAATTATACCTTTAATTATATAAAGATAATAAAAATAAACTGTTCTATTTTAATTTTAGATGCAACAACATCTAAAATGATTAAAAAAATATAAATATCGTTCTGATATAATTTTGATGATTTCTGTCTATGTCAACATCATTTGAAACGACTGTAGCCCAATGGTAGGGTGCAAAATTACCGCGACCATTTGAGAAATACTCAAAAGTTGCGGGTTCGAAACCGCCATTCGACTATTGTCGTGAACCATTTCTGACACAAGCATTTTAAGGGGAGGTAACGAGAATATTAGTAATGTGTTAATAACAATGCTTGTATTTTTATGAAATAATTTAAAATATACAATTACAAGCACGGTCCTGAGTAACCTGCTTTGACTATTTCACTTGCTCGACTTGTTTCACGTCTTATCTTATCAGGTCGTTACTCCGTGGTTAACCCACAAATAAATGACTAAATAGCTATGAGATCTAAATCTTCATCAAAATTAACCCGTACACGGTTCAAGTATCGTCGTATATGATTTATTTTAAACTATTGAATTATATGTACTACGTACTAGAGAAGCCATTCCAAACAAAAATTGTGCGCTACTCTATGTCTTCGCGCATGCGCGGGAGATAGTAGAGTCGCGTATGCGCGAAGACTTTAATTTAATATAAAATAAGATTTTAATATAAAATTAATATTAGAATTTAATATAAAATACTTTTATTTTTCTCTAAACAAACATATTTCTAAATAAAATGTAATAATTATTATTTTATGGAATTCACAAATCTTCAATTTACGCAATATTTAGTTTAGTGTACGGATTGCAGTACAGTTCAGTTGAACATAGTCAATGTTCGGAATGCGAAATCTAGTGCGTAGTACATATATATAGATGTTTTAATACACTTTTATTAGCTTGGTATGCATCTATGTAACGGAATTTTTGAATGAAATTAATGAATGAAATATACTTTATTTTACACCATAAATACAAATGAGAGAGAACAAAAAAACATGAATTATTTAAAGTTGTTTATGGGCGGCGGTAATCACATACCATCAGGTGAGCCGTATGCTTGTTTGCCCCTCACCTATAAAAAAAGTCTCACCTTTTGCAACCACGGGATAAAATGAAGTGATAAATTCTTTCATGCCGTCACTGTCCGGCAGCTTCGTATGTATTTCCTACATTAAAGATGATTATTCGTAAACTTAACTGCGAGCGTTTGTATAAGAGATGAATTGACTATGGAAGTACAACATATACCGTATAGGGGCGGTGTAAGAATATTCACTACCCCATATCAACCCGTTCGTGTCGTAAGAGGCGCCAGAGGGAAATAAATCAGGAGATGGGCAGCAGAGCAGCGTCTTTCCTATCTCTCCCGCTAGTCAAAGGTGGCAACTATGGCAAATATTTCCCCTGTGAGACTATATATGAGGAAACCATGTACACTCTAATCGGCTGTAAAAGGTAAGCTATAAACGGTACAACATATTGTGCACGTTATATACGTGGTAGAGTCACAAATTAATAATACGATCACATCTTAGGAGGAAGTTGATAACATTATATATACACGAAAATCCTCACAAAACATTAAAATCCAAATAATTTATTTTCTTCTTCTAAATCCACACCCCAGACTCAACAATTAAAAAGTCGTTATTGCTTTCACATTTCGCCTCGAACTCTTGAAGCCCAAACAATAGTCAGTCATATGAGCGATTGTTTAGTGAATGGTGCTCTACAAACATTCGTAAAGCCGCCAATACAGTAATCTTACCGCCAAACAATCGCAATATCGCATCACAATACAAGAAATCTAAATCAATCAAGATTATAAACGGCATAACAAGTTTACTATAAACAATCGTGATACATGGATGGAAAATGCAGGAAAATTACGGCAATATAATTATTGTGCAACGACTATTCCGCTGCTTTGGTATTAATATTTGCTTTATTTTAATTGCATCAGGCACTTCGATATCGTCGTGTTTTTTTTTTATAAAACTGAAGTGACAAACGATCTTACAATCGTTTGTCACCCTTATCATATAAAAAAGAAGGCTACAGGTGCGCTGTTATCTCTAAGGACTGATATGAAATCAAATCAAAGTTTATGTTAATAGGATCAAAAAATATGATTGCTAAACTTGTAAATGTCCCAATAGAATTAAAAATTGGAAACACTCCTATTGATCAAACCTCCGAGGCTAGAAACCTTGGGCTTAAGCTTGACAACCACCTGCGTTTTGAAGCACATGTCAGAGAAAGTGTACGAAACTGTTTTTATAGATTAAAAATCTTATATAAAATCCGACCATTCTTAACAGAGCAAATGAGGATAAGACTATGTGAGTCTTTGATTTTGTCCAAATTAAATTACTGCGACGTGGTATTTGGACCTTGTCTATTAAATAGGACTCAGAGGCTCATACAGCGAGTGCAGAATGCATGTGCAAGGTTCTGCTTCCATAAACCACCGCGTACGCATGTTACTCCTTTTCTAAAAAATGCTGGCCTATTAAAAATGTCATCGCGTCGAAAATTACAGCTTGCTACCCTATTATTTGGAATAATTGCATCAAAAACTCCTCGTTACTTATATGACAAATTAGTGTGGGTTAGCGAACAATCAAAATATCCTAAACGTAAATGTACTAAAGTCTTTGTTATTCCGAAACATAGAACAATGGCATTTAGAGGGTCCTTCAGGTATGCAGCTTCTCGCTGCTGGAACGATCTACCGGCTCCAATGCGTGCTCTAAAAACTTTAGGAATATTTAAAAAAAAAACTGATATCAATTTTAAAATAAGACCAAAATCCCTCGTAATTTTAAAAATTTACTTTTACTACGTGCACAATTTAAAGAACCTTCGTTTAATGCTAAAAATATATAATAACTGTAAGACTCACTGTTTTAATTTATTTTGTATCATTATATATATTTATTTTTATTTCTTTTTATCTCCACTCTAATTTTCAGTTCACTTACTGTTTCGTTTCTTTAAATAATAACAATTATTATGCTGATTCTGTCCTCACACTGAATGTTTTTCTTTAAGTTTTAGCTTTAGTTAATGTATGACCGTCCGTGAAGCCAATAGTAGGATCTATTTGAAAATCAGCGCTGCTGTCATTTAGTTCAGCAGCTGTTAGCTGAAATAGGGACCTAATTTGACTGTACACAAATCATGTTTTTTATATCTTGTGTTATTTATTATTTTTTATTTTTCTTTGTGACGACAAATAAAGTTTTCTTTCTTTCTTTTAATTACCTCACAGCTTGAAAAAACTAAAGAAGTCTTGCTAACATGAGTAAAATTTTCCTTTCGATTTTTTTTAGAAGTGCGTCAGGTATTGTTGTACCTCACTCTTACCTATTACCTTTTTTTATAGGATAAGGTGTCACCCTTGAACGAGCACACAGTCCACCTGATGGTGAGTGTGTGTTCGTGTGTACATCTACATTTATCCTCGATTACGAATCAAAATGCAGATGCGTTGTCACCCCTGAGGACTAAGATGGAATGCCTCGTTTCCAGTAAAAAGAATCTCCTGTCCTCTACACTCACCATACGAAACACAGCAGCATTAAGCTGCTATGGTATTCTGTAAGAGCGTGGTCCTTCCCTGGTCGGGCCGACCCATTCGTGTTACAACTATACCAGAAATATAGCTGCAGCATGGCTCTACCACCTTTTATATATATTAAACACGTATTTCTACCGGTAAGCAAGTATGAAATCACTACTACGTTTCGGTTTAAAAAGTGAGCTAATCGTAAAAGTCGTAAAGCCTTATCATAGTTCTCTAAAGTGAGAACACATTTGTAGATTTTTTTAAGTCGGTTTCAGGTATTCGTCGGCGGCAGGAGCCACCACCATGTGGATTGTTTAATTTGCTGAAAGAATAGTTTATTTTTATAAATTCAAACTTTATAAACTGACTTATAAACTATTAACTATGAATTCTTATACGTGGTAGAGACACGCTGCAAAGCTGCACCACGAATGGTTCGGCTCGGCTGAGGAAGGATCACACTCGCAACGAATACCATGGTAAAATAGCAGCATAATAGTGCTGTGTTTAGAACAGTGAACTAGAGACCCTCTTTAGTGGTGATAAGGCAATCCATCCCTCCACAAGGCATCTCAATTTTAATTCTAAATCAAGGTTAGATGTAAGTGTCAATGGGTCGCAGCATATACTAAACATGAGATGAATTGTGTGTTCGTTTACTATTTTTACTAGTACTATTATTTATTCTCTGCTCTTACTTAAATAAAGAAAATGCCAGGCCAGGAAATTTATTGATTTCAATACTAGCCGTTACATAACTTTAACGCACCTTCCCGAAAATTTTATATCTGGTGTACAGGTTGTCCGGTAATTAATAGATAGTGCGATAATTAATGGAGAGCTAATGGCTGTTCAAAAAATCCCAAGAAGTGGATACTACTATGATGTTTTTAAATAATATTACGATATTTTTTGATATTTCAATAAAAATTATAGTCCCTGAAATATACTCTACGAATTTTATATAAATATAATTTAAATGTCGCCCCAATCGGTAAGAATTAGTTTCAGTCAGTTTTACAGAGATGTATTTTTCAATAATATTGAATACCTCATTTTTTCAATAATTTCTTTTTATATCTCTTTTTAAAATATCTAAACCAAAGATTGAAACACATGAGTAATCATAATCGCCGGAATTAAAAAACCGAATATACAAATGCGTTTTGTGTGCTCTGTCCTTTAGTGTGAAAATCTCTATGATAATTGAACCTGTTTGCTACTCCATATTAAGGTCCAAAAAAACACAATGTGACTCTAGACTCATGGCGGAAGAATTTATAACCTTTGTTTACTTAAAATAAATAAATCAGCATTTAACTTGCACTCCTGCAGTCTGCTTAAATCACGTATGTACGGAAACAACAGCATTATTGCTGATCTTTGCGATCGTGCCACTACGAGTACACATCCCAATCTCTATATATACAATCCAAAAACTTTCAGTGTGTTTGCACAATATATCAACACATAAATTTACTTAATAAATAAGTATATTATCTGTAAATATATAAATTAGAAACTGTAGGAAAAATTTGCAATTTAATCAATTAAAACTAAATTTTCGTATGCCTACATAAGATTTGAAGGACTGAGATGGGATACAAGATAAATACAAACTGAATACACAACAGAAATATTTTGACAACATTTTTAACTGTTTATTATTTTTTTAAAACGTTACCCCCACACTAGGATTTTCTCCTGTATCGTAGAGTCAGTTTACAAACACACATTGCACAGGGGCAAACATCCATACCCGGAACAATTATTTGTAGCCCATACACATACTTGTTCCGTGCGGGATTCGAACACGCGGCCCCCAGCGCAGCAACTCATTACTAAGCCACTGCGCCGCGGAGCCGTCAAATTTGTGATACTAGGTATCACAAATTTGACGGCTCCGTGGTTGGTGGTTAATGGAAAAGACAAAGAACATGTCATCTATATAAATAACACAAAAATGTCCTTTTCTCTTTAGTCTACTAAATCCTATAATCAGATATAATTGCGAGCGCGTCTTACGAAATGCACGGGCAGATAACTTACTCGGTCAAATGACGGAAAAAAAACTATTTTCACGAGTAAAACCTACTTGCACGCCGCACGCAGACCAGTCGCTCTCGCGCCGGCGTAGCCGTTGTTTCAAAATGGCGATATAATACCCGCCACAATCGAATATCCAGCACGATAGCTCGTTAATTTGACAGCGATGGCTCTTCAAGTCCAGTTGTCGCGTTATATGGAACGTGTGAAGGATAACAGAGGGATAAGTGAGTGTACCACGTGTTAATAATTTACGTAATTTATTGCGTTACTTACAAACTGTTGCGGTTGTCCGTGTTGCGATATCGCGAAATAGAAATTACGACCTTCGGATTTGGTTTTTAACCGTTCTAAATCGCAAAGTGAATATGAAATGAGAACTAATGTATACAATAAAAATATAAGTAAAAAAGCAATGAATTCAAGTGTTTGTATCTGATAACTTCTTTCAATTCATTCATCAAAACTTACCACTTATTTGCTTGACTATATTACCGAGAACATAATATTTTCTTTATACGTACTAATATTTGGTACAGTAAAATGCGAATCATTGTCTATCAAATAAAATGACAAAACAAAACTTGATATAAGTTGCAACATTTCAAAAAAGTGCGCTAAAAATTTTGCGTAATGTAACTTTTTAACTTCAAAATCTAGACATTAATAACCGTGTCGGAATAAAAGATAAACAATTGCATTATTGTTATTAATAAAATGTACTATTTGTTTCTACATAGCATTACGAGTAACAAACATTTATATAATACATTGAATTTATTTGGCTGTTTGGAGGTTTCTAAATAACTAAACTCTGAAATATTCAGGTTTTCTAAAACTCAAAGTAAGTATGTCAACAAAACTTCTATAAGTAGGTACCATGCATGAGTATCATGATGCGAACAATGCTTTATCTGAACAATTGTTATTGATTGCATCTGCTTGGTGCTTGCTTGCGCTGCTATAATGTGACAGAGAGCGCTTCAGTTCGTGTCCGGTGTTGTATGACACCGCGTTTTATGTATTGTATTCAGTTCCCATAAAGTTTGTTATGTTTATAAAATCTACGCAATTCCAATACGCAATCATCGATGCTATAAGCATTCCTACTCTCAATTTTATTTGAAAGAGTTTGGGATGTTGATGAAAAATCTATATGTAATTTGTAATGAATGACAGTGAAGGGGTCTACGCAGTGTTACCTTACTTGTTAACGTTAACTTACATAACTTACTTTTGTTTTGACTACAAGTTGCGCTTTAAATCGAAGGAAATTATTCTAAGTCGATACAAAGCTTATAGCGAAGTATTTCGTTGTGTGAATATTTTTCAATGGATAATTCTAATTATACTTCTTATACTTTTTCCATATTTTAGTTCTATGAAAATATTTTCCAGTACATGATGTAGAAAAAGGGTTTAAGTGAATAAAAGGAACATAACACCACAATACTATTTATCTTTTTTAATTAAAATCCGATACTAGTATTAGAAGTGAGACAGTTTACCGTCCGTCATCTGAAATTGTTATTATAGACTTAAATTTAGAAAGGTGGCAATTGTGATATCTTACAAAGAAAATAAAAACAATTGAAGTTATACAATTATTAGTGAAAATTAAATTCCATACGGCGATTGTTACCTTTGGATTAATTAACAAACTGACTACCGCAAAACGTAATTACTACCCAAAACTAAAATAACTTAAAAATTAAAAACAATTTATGTACTACTTTCTTGAATCCAAGTACTTACACATAACAATACTAATTTAAAATTTGTGGTTTCGGATCTGTTGCAATCAGCTTTACTCTCTCGATTTCAGTCACCTTCATTTACATTCAGATACTATTCAGCTTTTCTTTTTATCTTTAATGAAGCGATAAAAATTATTTTAATTTATTCATTTTAAATATATAATTATCTATGTAAATATCTATGTAAATTATTATTATTAACTCTTCTCATTAATCTACTACTAGGTATATGCCAATAGTAGAGTAACATACCTAATGAATGGCCGGCGGAAAATATTCGGAAAACAAGGTTTTATATTGTAATTTGTAAATTGTCAAATTTACAATAACAATCAAACAAACAACAAACAAACAACATGAACTTTTTCATTCTCCTCGAATTATTTTGTCGGTGTCGCAAATAAAAAGTCATTAAAGAAACAAATAATAACCAAGTAATTAAAACGAAAACGTTTTGCAATGAACAGACATATCTACATACACATTTCAACTAAATAACCGGACATACTTACGATTAATTTAACTCAAGGATACTGTGCTATTTATTAAACATTATTACAGCAACATATTCACAGAACTGATTTTATTAAAACTGATTTTTTTAAATAACTTCTAAACTTTAAAAGCCGGTTCTTACAGAGTCATCACGACAGTAGTCGTCATGTTCAAACAGCACCGTAGTATGTATATTCGTATTATGAAGCTGTTGACATAGTACGACACGATTAACTTGTTTATCCGAAGTACGACGACAGACAGTTTTAGTTTTTATAGTTACTATCTAAAGTTTTATTTTTCCGTATCATGAAGTTATATTAAGCAGATTTTCTGTAGCATCATAGTTCATAACCAAGCTTTTGTAACCAAACAGATTCGATCAAGAATCATGTTTGCTATTTCTCTTAAATAGAAAAACGTCACGATACAATGGAAACGGACTCTAACATAGACGTGACTTTTTTCTGACTTCAGTTGAATAGGTGCAAATTTATTAGCAGTTGTTTGTAATTTATTAACATTCAAGATAATGTCAACTATTTAACAATTCTTAAATGCAAATCAGTATACAGAATTTTAACAATTGAAACAGATATTGGTCGTTGTATTTAATTAATAACTTCTGGTGAAAAACTGAAAACTACAATTATTATGCAATCCTACTTGTCGCAGTATAATGCCTTGAACTGTGGCTGTGTTTCCTCGCTTAATGGCTATACTCGGCTTTGGAGCAAGAAAAGAACAGCAAGAGGGCTGTTCTGTTATACATTTACATTAGGAACTTCACCCGAGAACGTGCACCCCACGGAATGATAGTATGTACAGCCAGTGGCACAAATTTTAAGTTGCCTCTCAGAAACTCATATTTGCGCCATTTGCTCAGTTTGGCAGTTTTTGATGCAGCCCCTGAACTGAACGACGTACCTCTGAAATGAAAATGAACTCGTGGCATTCCACAGAACTTTGTCTCTCTCCCAAGGGACCAAAGTCATTTCGTCATATACCTTTATTTCATCAAACCGTAATATTTCATAAGGATTCAGATTTACAAGAATCCTAAAGTATTAAAACACTAAAATGATAAAGTCAGCTACATATAAATACAATCTGTTCATTTTCACCATCCATTAAATGTTAGAAATAAAACAACCAGGCCCATCAAATTTACCTTAACTCATTTCCATCATCATGATCGTCATTACAATCTTTCACAGGTCCATTTATACATAAGTCCCCGTTAGGAACGCCAAAAACACGGTCCTGAGCCACCTGCATCCATCGACTTCCTGCATCTATTACCAGGTCGTCACTTCATACTCGTCTTAGTTAGATTCTAAACTTTTTTTTAACTATTACAAGCCCGTAGAAGGGGAGAGAGACGAATTAAATCATGTAATTTTTGCCAAAATATATCCTGTATAATCGAGACGTTGAGGCTACTTAACACCTATGTGCTCGAGAAATTTTAATTTTGTGATTTAAAAACTAAGTAATTTATAACTGAGAGAATTATACGCATTGGGGTTGTTTTATTGTGTAGGTTATCGGATCAACTTTTAAATTAGGAGTTTTTTAAACAAATTACTCTAAATATATTGTATTTTCTATCTTTTAGTTTTAAGAACTAATTTGCTTCACTTGCATAGTCAAAGAATTTGAATACACCGCCTCCTGGTTGTTTGTAACTTGAAAGAGATTGCCAATAAACTAGTTTCACGTGTTGCCAACTGGTTTTTTCAAATATCATTTATATGTATACTTTACAGTGGAATATTTGCTATAATCAGTTTATCGTGTAGTTTAAACAAACAAATTTCTGTATTAATTAATTAGTTATTTAAGTTTAATCGAGTCCAACTTGTGGTATCAAAATTTTACTTTTGATACAAGTTGTGGCTCCTACTTATTTTGTTCAAGCTTACAACATACAAGAGTTTATAAAGATATTTGGGAATTAGATACTTTGTGTAAACCGCCAATTCTTGAAACCTATGCCATGTCAACTTCATTATCATGTGGTTAACTACACCTTTTGCTACGTTTTTCCTAACATCCTTTTAAGCTAGAATACATGTAGCACTTTTGTACATCCGTTCGTATTAGCTTGTACTAACTTAGACAATATTCTCAGAAGTCACCTTTAACTAAAAGGTTTAAATATTGTTTTTGCTTGTGCGTATAAGGAGTATTCACTACCGTGTTTTCAAAAACAAAATGTTGGCTTAACCGTTTGTGTTTGCAAAATATTGTCACGTATGCGCGTTCAGTTTCGTAGAAACGCGTTCTGTAATGAACATGCACGACGTTGTACGTCGTTTTCATTTTATTAATATCAATAAGCCTCTTCCTTAGAATGTATACATTTATAACTAGTGATTCACACAAGTAAGAATACAATTTACACTCGTGGTAAAAAATTTAACATTCATACAAGATTTTATCCTAGGTATGTTGCGTGCGGCTCAGTTTAGAATTATGTGTGAAAAAAGAACACTGACTAAAATAAAATGTGATACATTGTATAATAATTGGTAAAAATTTCAGTAATATTTTGCATTCGGTATGTTTAGATTTAGATTAAACAAATATTTTAAAAAACGTTACCTCTACACTAAAAAGTTACATGTAACCTTGGTTTACATTCATAAATTGTACATAGACAAATATCCAGACCCGTAATAATTATCTGTATATGTATAAGTACTATTTTCGTGCTGGATTTGAACCCGCGGTCCGCACGGCCGCAGCCAAACGCTTAGCCACTGCACTACCAACCCGTTAAATAGAAAGTTTTTTAATATTCTCATCGTTTTCATGTTCAGCTTTGTGTACATATTTGAAGTCCACTTCAAAACAAGATTGAATAGGCATGTATTAAGCTAAGACGGTAAGTTTTACCATCTTCAGGTTCATTAACACTTACTATCAGGTGGAATAATATCATTCAATATTAGGAATGCTATATAGGAATAGCAGTTAATCAATAGCTTATAAAAGTCCTAAAAACGTTAAAAATAAAATTAAAGTACTTGGAATTATTGTGCAAAATGTTTTCGCATTGAATAAATCTGTTCAAGAGCTGCTTATACCACCAGTATGAAGCCTTTCATTTTAGCTGACAATTACAAAGAATCATTGTGAAAACTAAACTGAGTGAAATAATTTCCTAACTTTTGTCATTCCATTCGATTATAACGTGATATTACAAAACAAAAGTGAATTTGTAAAGCTAAGCCTGTACGATTAACGTGTAGGGACACATCAACACATATTATCAGATTAGATTGCAGTCAAGTACAATCAAATTAAAGTTTCTTATATGTAAATCAGTGCGCCATCATCAACTTTGCTCTCACCAACCCGCTGACCTACCTAGCGTAATGGCAGAAATTTTAGTATCACTAATCCTAGAACACGAGAAAAATTCTTACGGTCAAAGAGGACTGCGAGGTTACCTCATATACAGATGAACACAGGCTTAAGTAAATAAAAAAAAACCTTACATCTTATTGAGGTGAGCGTATATCATTTTTTACTGCTAATGCTAGCTGAGAGCTGTGAATCGCAAGTGTTATTACAAAACATTTAAATAGTTATTACAATATTTTCCTTGTATCGTCTTCATGCATAAAAAAAAGAGAAAAAAGTTCATAGTCACAATACCCGGGTTGGTTTTTTATTGAATTTCGAAGTTTTTATTACACGTCTAGAGTTTTTTTTTAAATATATTTAAATATTATATTATGTTGCGATTATGTAATAAACTTTGTATTGTAGAAACGCAAAATGAACTCGTGATCAATTTTTATCCAATTTCACTATGAATGGTAAAATTAAACTAAAACCTGAAGATAAATAATAGTACTACGTAGTAGCGTAGTACTATTATTTATTCTGTGGTAGTAGTACTATTATTTGTTCTGTGGTACTATGGTAAAACTGTAGAATGTGAAGGTTATCATAGAAATTTATTTCTTATTTTATTAAACGACCCATTTAAAGAAATTGCCGCGTGATGGATTTAATTAATGTTTAGTCTGCTGAAAAAATGAAAAATTAGACTTAAAATTCGTATATCACTTAATGATTGTTCATATTATATATAATTTTAACTAGCGATCCGCCCCGGCTTCGCACGGGCGATTTCAGCATCTTGACAACAGCGCCACCAACCGGGTCCAATTTTAAATCTAAACCATCCAGAGATCCAGTCCAACACATAAAAAATTTCATCAAAATCAGTCGAACCATTATCGCGTTTTAGCGAGACTAACGACAGCAATTGATTTTTATGTAATAGAGATTACGCCAAGGTTTTATTTTCGCGGTTATACTTAACTTACAGTTACTTTTAGACTATAAAGAAATTTAATTATGAAGACAAAGAAAATTAAAATAAGAAAGTGAAAATTAAATTATGAAGACATTAATGTGCTTTTTTGATTTCAGGGTTCGTGCTGGCCACCGCTGTAGTTTTACTGCTGCTCGGCATTATATGCGCGATATTTTTCGGGACCTGGGTCAGACTATTTATAGATCATGTAAGTTAAATTTATTTATATTACAGAATACGACCGTTTGTGCACTCACTAGTATTCAGTTCGGTACAATTACAAATACAAATACAATTGTAAAAATATTATTAAAATATTTTCTATCTACTGTTTTTACGCGGTATCATTTTCTTGTTATAACCGTGAACTTACTTTTGAATTAGATCGACTGAGATCCGGGTATGACGTATGACGTTTTTTATTTTTTACTAAAAATAAAAACAACACGAATATCTACCGTGAAACGTAATTCGTAATATTTTGTAAAAAAATACAATTAATATATCATATTGGCATTTTTTTTTTCTATTTCGATTATATGTGAAGGCAAAATATTGTATGCGAGAAAACAAAATATAATCTGTAAAAATCTGTGAGAATCAAACCTAGCCATTTTTGTAAAAGAAAAAAGACAATGCAAGTGTCAAATCAATTGATAATGTTATTTATAATAAAAAAGTATTACTGGAGCCTTTGGACACCTGCAACAATTATAAATTTAATCGAAGAAGGCCACAGATGCGTTGTCACGCCTAAGAATTAAAGTGGAATGTCTAACAGCCTACAATTACACCTGCTATTTTATCCAAACAGTAACACAACTGTGGGTGCAAAGTGTCTCGGCAAAAATAGGCAGAAGGTAGATAAGGGGGTTACACCAACCCAGACGGACTTCTATTCAGAAAAAAAGGCGTGCATTGGACATATTCCAAAATACATCGCGTTATTTATAATGTTCTAATTAAATGTATTTTTATAGCATAAGAGTGACAAGCAAGCACACAGTCCACCAGATTAGTCCTAGTATTTAGTGATTACTGTGGTCCATAGACATCAAATCATAGATGCGTCGTCAACCGCGAGGACTAAGATGGAATTAATTATTTGAAAACTGGTACTTCTCGTGTGGTCCCATATGAATTTGATCAAGGTCAGACCACAATAGTTTTTGAGTTATTCTTAATAACTTATATTGAAGTCTGCTGTACAAAATTTTTAATTTTAAATTATAAACGAACGTCTTACGTGAATAAAAAAGACAATAAAATTCAAATTTAAGTGTTTTTTGATCCAGCATATCGTTTAGCACTTGTTGCTACGCAAATTCATACATTGGTGGCGAAATTCATTGCGGTCTTTCGAGTTTAAGTCCTAATTTAAGTATAATATATTATGTATTGCGTTCGGATAACCTTCCTAATATTCTAATAGAATTGTGACATCACGAGTCGCGATTTGCCTAATTTTATTATATTTAAATTTCTTGCAAAATATTTAAACACTGATGTAACAAGTCAAAATTAAAAATTATTCTGTAAAATTCTAAAACTGTTTTAATTATAAAACATTAATTAAAGTAAAGAAAAGTTAAAGCATGTGCCTATCCCACTGGGAGGTATTCTCCTCCCATTTCAGAGTCGACTACATGGCAAGGAAATGTCCACAGCGCAGCCCCAATGCGTGATGGCTGACTTCGCATGCCTTAGAATTTTTTTTTATTTCTCAGACAAGTTCTTTTACATTCTTTTCTTTCACCGCCAAGCACGTGGTAAATCAACACTTAAAATTGTAACTGTGAACTTAAACGGTGCCGGCGGTGATTAAACTCGGATCGCTCGCGTTCTATGAAATTTACGGCGAGCGCTCAGCACCTGAGCTACCACAGCTGCTTTCGAAACATAACGAATATAATCAGTCGATTCGCATTCACTATAGAAATTGATTTGGAAGCGACGGATAGTCGTTATGCGCATAATAACACCATGATCTCGATGTGTAGTGCCCTTGTACATATTATGTTATTTATTTGTTATTATGTTATTATATTATGATTTTATTTAAGAGCACTGTAATTTCAACTGTTTCTGTGTTGTAAGCCATAACCTGGACTAAATTATTGAGTAACTGCAATGATGGCACGGCCAGTGTCTTTTTGTCGTTGCCAACTCATTAGTTCTGCAGCAATACACCACTGTAGTGGCTCTAGCACGTTTTATTTTAAATTTATCTTAGTATTTATATATCTGTGCGACTAAATGGCGTTAATAATTCTCGTTTTATAACAAATATACCATAAATGATTTTAAGTAAATATTTATGTAGTACTATTCCGTAACACTTAACATATCCACTACCCCATATCGTCTCATCTCATGGGTATCTTGAAAGACAACAGAAGGAACAAGCCATATAATACGCAGTGTCTTTATTATAATAATTAGAAAATAAAAACCTGTGGTTAGAAGGCTATGGGTAGGCCTATGTTCAGTATTGGAGTTTGATAGGCTATAACGATGATAATGATGATGACTTGTCCCATAAGAGGGCGACACTGAAAATTTATAGAACTGGCCACTTGTAAACGATATAATAAAAAATAAGTTCAAAATTTGAAAATGGAACTCTTTTCCAATATTATTTCGTATGTATGATTTGTCATTTGTTTATGCTTTGGCGGCAAATTGAAAATTGTCTGTGTCACATCAGCATGAATTTAACGCGAGAAAATGTTCGTGCATTGATTTTTTATGACTTTCGATGTCATTTAAGTCAACAAGAAACTTATGATAGATTTCGAGTGGCCTTTCACGATGAAGCTCTATCTCGTGCCTCTGTTTACAACTGGTTTAATCAGTTTAAACGTGGTCGCACTAATCTCACCGATGATCTGCGTGAGAGACGGCCTTCTACGGCGACGACTGAAGATAGCATCAGTGTTGTGCGGCTTATGATAGAGACTGACGAAAGAGTGACTTATCAGCATATTCGGACATGCTTAGGCATCGGTATGAGTCAAGTGCACAAAATCCTTCATGAACATTTAGCGGTCAGGAAGTTTTGTGTCCGGTGGATACCTCATAATTTAACAGATGCCCAAAAGCTCCGTCGTGTTGATTGGTGCCTTGAAATGGTTCAAAGATTTAACGGAGGTGACTGACGAAAGCTGGATTTATTGTTTTGATCCTGAAACTAAGAGACATTCTGCTGTCTGGGTGTTTCCTTCCAAGAAGTTGCCAACTAAAGTGAAGAGAGATCGAAGCGTGGGAAAAAAGATGGTGGCCTCGTTCTTCGGAAGGACAGGTCATTACGCAACAATATAGAGGATCGAAAAACAGTTACTGCAGAATGGTACACTAACAATTGCTTGCCACTTGTCTTGGAAAACGATCGGGAGAAACGACCTCGCAGTAGGATCCTCCTTCACCACGAGAACGCCTCGTCGCATACCGCCAAGCAAACAATCGACTGCTTGGCGACGTCAGACGTGGAATTACTGGGTCACCCGCCTTATAGCCCCGACCTCACACCTTGCGATTTTTATTTATTTCCGAAAATAAATGGAAGCTGCGGAAGCAGTGGCTCCGTTTCAAAATGCCGTGGAAGAAACCTCTAAGGACAAGTGGGCAAAGTGCTTTTCTCAGTGATTCCATGGAATGCAGGGATGT
This sequence comes from Parnassius glacialis, assembly GCA_033319125.1. Lineage (NCBI taxonomy): Eukaryota > Metazoa > Arthropoda > Insecta > Lepidoptera > Papilionidae > Parnassius > Parnassius glacialis. Next base: position 10,914,802 of record JAVANC010000002.1, on the reverse strand, counting down.
ATTGATGTAAATGGACACTTTTCTGAAAATATATAATAAAACTAATAACTTTCTAGTTTGTTCAGTTTTTTATTTTCTAATAACTTTCAGTGTCACCCTCTGAACGCTAAATTAATATCACATCACAAAAACAATAGCGTACGCGCGGGTCACGCACTGCTTACCAAAAAGCGTTAGTACTACCACTAATGTTATGGCCAACATTTTATAATTGGAGTTCGTGTGTACTACGCCCCAAATCCTAAATTCAAAACCCGGCCTAAGCCAATTTGTGCTTAAATATTATTGCTTTTAAGGCTGCGTTTAGATGATATCCGTGCCTCTCATCTTATCGCAAATGCGTTTTGTCGAGCACGGGTAGGTAGTATAAGAGCCCATATGCCGGCACTATATCGTCAATCCGATCGGAGAACCTAACTCAAATGTTAAGTCTACAAAAAAAAAAACTAATATCCATCCGACATTTGTGTGTATGCAAAACGATTGTTCCGTAAGCTCCTTACAGTTTCGCAAAGCAGCTCGAATCGTCAATTATGCTCGCTCGGCGGCTTGCCTTCACCTAAATATTTACGAGTTGATAAACCGTTCACTGTGACGTATACAGCAGTATAATAGTTTGGGAAGTTCATTCATTATAATGATTCAGTCCTTATCGTAGTGCTTGTGGTATAACCAGTATTAATTTTATCCGCAGAAAAGATTTATATGACTATTCATTTCTACTGAATCATTTGGTTGATCTTTTTTAGAAATTACGAGCTGGTATCCGACGCGTTGCAGTTGCAAAAGTAATAATTGTAGTAATATCGTTTTAAATTTGAAAGACGTGGTAGAGCCATGCTAAAGCTATATTACTTGTATAGTTGTAGCACGAATGGGTCGGCTCGACCGGGGAAGGACCACGCTCTCACAGAATACCAGCGTAAAACAACAGCTTAACGCTGCTGTGTTTCGTATGGTGAGTGCAGAGACCCTACTTTCTGAAAACGAGGCATTCCATCTTAGTCCTCACGGGTGACAACGCATCTGCATTTTGATTCATATTTGAGGATAGACGTAGATGTCTATGGGCCACAGCAACCACTTAACATCAGGTGGACTGTGTGCTCGTTTGTCACCCTTATCCTATAAAAAAAATTGGAAGAGTTATATTGTTTAACTAGCTGATACCCGCTCGTTTCACCAGGCGCACGATAATAGACGATAATAACGTAGATGTAGAATATCAAGGATTTTTTTTATGGAACTATCGTAAAATCCGTTCTTAGTGAGCGTCTACTTTGCGAAATGTGTAAATAAGTCAATCGCGTCTAAAGTTTTAGAGATATCGTGATGAGCCACTCTGTCAGTGGTGTTTTTTTATAGGATAAGGGTGACAAGCGAGCAAACAGTCCACCTGATGGTAAGTGTTGCTGTGGCCCAAGACATCTACATCTACCGTCGTTTGCGAATAAAATTCATTCATCAGATACGTTGTCAGCTGTGAGGACTAAGATGGAATGCTTCTTTTCCAGTAAAAAGGTCTCCGGTTCTCTGCACTCACCAAACGAAACTGCAGCATTATGCTGCTATTTTACTGGTATTCTGTGAGAGTGTGATCCTTCCCCGTTCGAGCCGACCCATTCGTGCTGTAACTATACTATTAATATTAATTAAAGCTGTAGTATGGCTCTACCGCGTATAAAAATATACCAGTTGAATTTTGCTTGTATGTGTATAAATTTCAAATAAATTTATTGGTACGATACACGCATTACCTACTATATTAATTGTACTATGCCATATATAATCTTCGCGCAAGTCCGAGCAATAAGTTGACAAAGTTTTACCGCAATCTGATGAACCGTATCGCAGCGCATAAAATACGAACAAACAAACATTAATTACATATATTAATTTTTATAAGCTAGTGGTTGACTTAGATTTTTAGTGGTAAGTGGTGATGGTAAGTCCTTGATGGTAAACAGTTTAAAAGTTAAAGAAAAGCTTAATATAACTATTCTCATAAATAAAGACCACCAAAGACACATTGTATTGTATTCGTATTTTAAAATTCTGACATTTATCGACACGATAGAGCCAAACTTCTACTTTAAGAAAGGTAGCAGGAACAGGTCCTGACCTTGGCAAGTCCACTTTATCACAGAATATCAAATTAAATTGCAGCATAAAGCAATTGTGTTACGTATGGAGATGAAAATCGGAGATCTATTTTTACTGGTAACTATGCATCCATCATCGTCCTCAAGAGAATATCACATCTGCATTATGAACCGTAATCGAGGATCTCTGGACCACGTTTAGCACAGTTGACGCTGCTTTCCTTCACTAGCCTAGCTGTTTATGGGCGGCGGTAGTCACTTACCATCAGGTGAATCTCTTATATATAAAAAACACCTTGCATATTATACGAAATGGTATAACGTCTTCAATAGAAAACCATAAAGTATTTCTGGCCGTTTCCGCCGATTATTTTATGTACTACCACGCGTCATATTCTCGTTGCTATACAAGTAAAGTATTGATTTGTATTATTAATAATAATAAAGCCTCTTTATTCTTTAATAGAAATTAATTACAAAAACAACAATTATATGTACGCTTAGAAAATAAAAAAATATATACATTTCAATTAAGGACCCCTATTACTTTTATCTTATTATCAATACTCTAATTCCTCTGTTTTACAGGAGCTGGTGCTCCGCCCCGGCTCGATGACGTTCGAGTGGTGGGCGCGACCGCCGGTGCGACCGTTCGTTCATGTGTACGTCTACAACGTCACCAACGCTGATGAGTTCCTCAACAATGGCTCCAAACCGATACTAGATGAACTCGGCCCCTACGTGTACTCGTGAGTATACCTTTATAAAATAATGTAATATATAACATAAAGTAAATATATAACAGCAAAAACGAATATAATTTGTGGTAAGTGGTTCCTGCAGCCCACCCACACATATATGTAGTTGATTAAACGCTAAAGCTTGTGCTAGATTCACGGCAGCAGTCGAATCGCGGATTCTAACCCACGACCTTTTGTTTCGCAATTCATCCTAAATTAATATATAATAGGTACTATTGATTGGCAGTGCAGTCTCGAAGGCGAAGTGTAGGGCGTCCCCCCACTAGATGGAGTGACGACCTGGTAAGATATGCAGAAAGTCGATGGATGTAGGTGGCTCAGGACCGTGTTTTGTGCCATTCTTTGGGGGAGGCCTATGTTCAGCAGTGGACTTGTAAAGGGCTGTAATGATGATGACTATTGATTGAAATGAGAGGAGGCCTGTGTCCATAAGTCGGGTGTATATAAAGCTAGGCTGTATTTATAGTTATTTATAGCATCATTTTTGATATCCAATAATTTTGCAAATATTTCTACTATTATAACTTTTTTTATATAGATTAAGGATGACAAACGAGCACACAAAACAGCTGATGGTAAGTGGATGATGTGGCCCATAGACTTTTACATCTATCCTCAATTACGAATCAAAATACAGAGTTGCGTTGTCACCCCTGAGGACTAGGATGTAATGCCTCGTTTTCAGTAAAAAGGGTCTCCGGTTCTCTACACTCACTATACGAAACGAAAGTGTTGTCCTTCCGCGAGCGAGCCGACCCATTTATAATATAGCTGTAATATGGCTCTACCACGTATAACTATTATAACGCTGCAAACACATCAGACTAGTATAACGATTATTGTCGCCATCTTCTGTATTTAATAATATATTGCCAACGTCAGTGCAATATCCCGTTCAACCGATCGGCATTATATCATAGACATATGTCGTAACATATTACCAAAGTAATCACCACAAGGGGGGCGCTTGCGTCATTGTCGCCGTCGCGAAAGCGGTATGTATGAAACTGCTTATAGCGCTATGGTTCATGTAAACTTAGTGATTATAATATTACGACTCTATTATGTTATTTTAGTCGATGCGGATAAATTAGCAGAGTTTAACCTGAAATATTTGTGTTAGGAGTGCTTCTCGACAGTACTCGTATAGCAGATTCGAACCCATGACTTTATACTATAGTAACATTAATCATCATAAAATGCAAATAGGCTCTTGTCAGAACTTTACCACATTTATCAAATTCTCCCTATGTAGCAAACTTTGGATACGATTTAATGAATAAACGATGAATTTACTTGCTTAGAACTTTACTTATTTTCTTATATATAAAAGAAAAAAAATGTCCGTAGTCTCTGCCTACCCTTCTGGGTGACAGACGTGAGTGTTTGTGTGTATAAAAGAATGATGCGGACAAAGATACGCATAAAACTATGAAAACAAAGTATACTTCGGATTTAAGTATTTTACAAAGTTGAAAATTATATTGATGTAAACTCACAGAATACCGTGCGGCATAATAGTAGCATGTTGCGTATGTCGAGTATAGAAAACCAGAGACCATTATTACTGAAAGTCTTACTTAGGCCTCAGGTTTGAGAATGCATCTGCATTTTAATTCTTAATCGATGATATAAATAGATATCTGAAGGCCACAGCATCCACTATCAAGTGGACTGTGTGTGCTCGTTTGTTACCCATGTGCTGTAAAAAAACCTAAAGTAACACTCATAGATGCATCTTACTGCTGGGCTAGTCACCTCTCAGTTTTAAGAGGAATCTAGTGCTCAGCGAATCCACCGAGCTGCCTCAATGCATGTTATTGGTAGAGTTCACCGTTACATAATGTGTGATTATAATATAAACGTGGTAATGAAATTATTGAACGAAGCAAAATAGTGAAGTAATTAAAATATACTTACAATACAAACGTTATGAGTTCGACGTATTTTAAAATATTAAACGAGACAATAAAAATTAAGTCTCAAATAAGTCATATTATAGAATTCAATTGTAATCAAATTGTCCGTCAAAGTCGAAGGTAAAGCGGCGCGAGTCATGCATCACTTATTAAAATTGATGTTTCTATTCTTTGTCTTAACAAATTACGCTATATTCTGTGATATTACTGCTGTTAGCCTTTTAAATTTATCAGCTTGCTCTGACTCAGGGCCTTGCAGACTGTGAGCAGAATAACGAATTCAGTCTTTTAAAGGAGCAATTCATGTATAATATGTAACTGGTCTCTTGGAAACAGCTCTAAAAATTTGAATGAACTTTTAAGTGTTTATATTGTTTTACTTTCTAAGTATATCTAAATATAATTCATCTCTGAGAATATTTTTTTTCTAACACCGAGCAAAACTTGGTCGCCCATGGACTATCTAGTGATAATACCAAATTACTCATCGCGCTGAGCGGAGGGGTCGGTGATTGGGTTGCCAGCTCCCATTTCATGTTTTAAAGGATTTGATACATTTAAATAAAGGATATAGGATAAAAATAGAGGATATCATAGTGTTTTCAATAAAATGGTGTTATGGTATCAGTAGCTACATTTGTTAATAAAAAAAAGTTAATACGCAATGTAACGTAGTTTCTCTTTCAAACATCGCGCGTTACCTCAAAGTAACTTTAAAATTTTTTGACCTCAACTAGGCTTGTCTTCTATTAAAGATTTCAAATAAAGGGACAATATCAATTTTTGGGTCTTTTAAAATAAAGGACCTCTAGCAACCCTAGTCGGTGAGCACAATATTATTTACTATTATATTATATATACTATTATTATACTATCTATTATTATATACCTTAATATTTATCCATCTAAGAGTATGTACGTTACGCTCATATCAATAGCCAAAGTAGTTCTTATGGTAAACTAAAAAAACATACTTATAATTTATGATGAATTATAAATATGTTTTTAGTTACTTGTTTCGGATAGTTGATTCTAAAATAAAATGTTGTTCAAAAAAACTTAAGACGTTATTAAAACTGGAAATAAAAAAGGAAAACCTTGAAATGTGTGTTTGTTTTTAATGTTATTATAAAATAGCACCAAGGTATAAATCAATCATATTTTAATTTAAAAAAATGACTACATCTACATGTTATGAGTTGATTAAGTGGGGTCATAAAGACCACAGTTGTCTACAAGTTTTTGTTAAATAAATTAATATGATATAAATCTGAAAAAAATAAAAATATTACATAACAATGAAAAATATACAATGTTAAAAATCTATAATAAAGAAAAAACTACAACAACTTTTTTTATAGGATAAGGGTGACAAACGAGCACACAGTCCACCTGATGGTAAGTGGTTGCTGCGGCCCATAGACATTTACATCTATCCTATATTACAAATCAAAATGTAGATGCGTTGTCACCCGTGAGGACTAAGATGGAATACCTCATTTCCAGTAAAAAGGGCCTCCGGCCACCTGCACTCACTAAGTGAAATGCAGAGGTAAACCCCTACTTCACGCTGGTTTTCTGTGAGGTCGTGGTACCACCCCGGTTCGAGCCGGCCCATCCGTGCGACAGCAAAAGCTGCCGCGTGGCTCTACCACTGTTGAAAAAAGTTATCATACAGTCCTACACCCCGTGGTATCGTGCCAAGAACGCTGGCTGCGTTTCCTCGCTGAATGGTTATACTTAGCCTTTTTTTACTTGAAGTTTGATATATATCATTATTTCTCTATTATGTAGCTATAGTTTTAAATGACATAATAGATATGCTATGTTGTATCGTATATAATACAAAATATAATAAGAGTGAAAAAACTTTGTCGAGTTGAGCCTGCATAAAAATATTACGTAACTGGAACTGAAATGATTTGTTTATATATTATGTTTGTTTTATTTGTCATGTAATATTAGAGAACCTATTTACCTTAATTTAGCGCTGAAGGAATGTTTTAAATTTATATCTAAAAATCTTACAAGTAGGTTTGTAGATTAAAGTTTTCCCAACCTTAGACCATTATCATTTCCATTATAAGTTTTATAACTTGTTGAAAAGCTAGGCTTAAATGAATGATGCTTTAAAAATGTTTAAAGTAAAAGCATGCGTTGCTTAACCTGCCTGTATATAAAATAGTATACAGATACAACTTACAATTATTAACCTTGGATGTAAATGTTTTACATCATCATTAACACTTTTGTATTTACTTTTGAAATAAAAACGCTTTAATATTAAAAATAATTCCATTGTAATTAAATTTGAAAAAGCAATTGTTGCATTACACAAGACAATCACTTGCAAAATAAAATCCTTGATATAAACCAACATATGAATTTAGCTGAACTGACGGATACATTTCCTTACTGTATTAACTTGTTTACAACTTGTAACAACTATTTTTGTTTGATGTTAATTCGGTGCGATATTTTTCCACTGCTTTAATATCTCAGAGTTTACCTATTTTTTAAATGTCAATGTGGCCTAGATGTGCTGGAAGAAAAAATCATCGAGCACGCAATATTGCATGCCGTTATTATGCTCTCCGTCATAAGAATAATTCAGACTCATTACAACTATGAAACATAAATCTTGAGTCTGGTATGTGACTACGCTGCAGAACGCTTCGTACAATAGTTTTTTTAAACATATTCTGTCAGTATTTTTAATGTAATACAACCGAAACAAGTAACAAATAATCCGATAAGGAGCGGCGCTTTGTCAACCCCATCAGTGCCCCTGTGGTAGCAGCGTCGACAAGTTGGGCTCCACGGACTTTCATGTAAGAAAAGCGCTGGTAGGTTTTCACGACACAGTTCTTTGAACGATGTCATCCGAAGGGCTCTTGTCTCTATAAATGTTCCCTCGGTTTTAGACCCTTGTGGAATATTTAGAGACGATGGCAGGAGACCCGACGGTATGACATTGGTCCCTTGGGAGAGAGGTAAAGCCCTAGTGTGAGATGCTACTTGCGTAGACACTCTGGCGGCCTCTCATCTCAGGGGTACCTCGTTTAGAGCAGGGGCGGCATCAGAGGCAGCTGAACTGAGTAAGTGGCGCAAGTATGAGTCTCTGAGAGATGACTACATATTTGTGCCATTCGCTGTAGAGACTATCGGTCCGTGGGGACCACGTGCGGTGAAGTTCCTAAAGGAACTCCATCCGCAGCTGTTCATTGCTGCTGGTAATAAGAGGGCTGGTTCTTTTTTCGCTCAAAGGCTAAGTATAGCCATTTAGCGGGGAAACGCAGCCAGCGTTCTTGGCACGATACCGCGGGGAGTTTTCTAGTTTTAGTTTTTTTTTTAATTATTATAGTTTTTAATATTGTATATACTGTAATATATTGTATCCCATACTAAAAAAAAAACTTCAAATATATGAACAATTTGTGGTAAATACCGAAACTGGAAAATATACTAAGTATTAATATTGTATCATTTTCTTTTTCATGCCAAGGTTTTTTTCCAACTGAATCGTTTGACATTAAATAGCTTTTTACAAAGAATTTAACGAATAATTATTAATAGCATAAAGTGGTACAATATGTTTTTTACGTTTTGACGTATTATTATTTTTCTTCACAACCCGCATCCTGTCTACAAAGGCAGATCCACTGCTAGACATGGGCTTTTCCCTTTTTAGACAGGATTTATACCAGGCAAAATATTATAGACTAGACAACTTCTTTATGGCGGTGTAAGAACATCTACTACCCTTTATCATCTCGTGGCTGTCGTAAGAGGTGACAGAGGGAAAAAAATCAGGAGATGAACGTATAAATAACTGCGGTTGCCAAACCGCTTGCCAGACTTGGAACTTTGGATAATATCCCCCCCTTTGAGTTAATCTATGGTTGAGGTTCAGCAGTGGACTTTAATAAGTTGTAACGATAACTTCTTTATAGTGATGCAACGAATACTACTTTTACTAATACGAATACGAATATCAAACTTACTATTCGGCGAATACGAATACGAATATATCGCCATGGTAATAAAAAACTAATTTATTTGATGAGTTTCTATTGTTCTAATAATTAAAATTTACAATAGGCAAATGTTTATTTAGAAAACATAAAATTTGTAGATTTTCTGGTTTTAGGCGATTTCTTTTTTCAGTTTGGATGTTCCCAGCCGTTGAAAAAAGTCTTTCCGAGGTGACTGTACATAGTTACAGTGAAGAATATTTTTGGGAGTCCACTGTCGTTAAGGCTAAGGGCCAAAACACACGTATTTTTTACGCGCCGACGACACGCGTTATCCAAGTCCGCCAGTAATTAGAGTAGCGTACAAAAATATTAGTTTTTAAATATTCGTGATCAGTATTCGGCGAATACGAATATTCGTATTCGTATTCGTTGTATCACTACTTCTATGTAATTGAAATCTGTCAATAGTTCATCTTTCTTCGACATTGTTTTCGATTATACTCCAAAATTTGAAAATTTTCAAACTGTATGTCTGTCCCAACGAATCTAATAAAAAAGTAATTAACGCTTATAAATGGATGCGCAAAATATACTCATCACCATCATTACAGCCCTCCACAAGTCCACTGCTGAACACAGACTGCTGATTATAATATTATTACTAACTAGCTGTTCCCCGTGACTTCGCCCGCGTGTAATTTAGAGTTTTACTTATGTTGCGCGGAACTCTAATATTTTTCTAAATTATAAGTAGCATAAGTTACTCGTTATAACATCAGCTATCTGCCAGTGAAAGTTCAGCCGTTTTGGAGATTACCCGAAACAAACAGACAGACAGACATAAATTTTAAAAATTCTGTTTTTGTTATAATTACCGTATATACTTTCATATGCATTTAGTAAAAAGCTGTTATTTTGATATTACAAACAGACACTTCAATTTTATTTATTTGTATAGATTATATAAACATAGTTACAATGACCGTGAATGTTTATGTATTAAAATAAAACGATAAGTGTGATAATATGCTAAACTAGGTAAATGGTTTCATGTCAAAAAAATAATACTTTTTATTTATTTAACAGGGAGGAGTGGGAGAAAGTGAACATAACCGACAACGAGAACGGGACGCTCTCCTTCCACTATAAAAGGACATACACATTCCAGCCAGAACTGAGCTCGGGCCTCGACGATGATGCCGTCGTCGTGCCCAATATTCCCATGCTGGTAAGTTTTCACACAATCCACTGACAAAATACAACGTTATATTCTTGTTATACTTTTTCATGACCATAAGCAACGGAAGTCTCGTCAAATCGTCTGCAACTATCGCCAATCCGTCTGAACAGGGAGGGACACTGAAAACAGGAGATGGGCAGTGTCTTTCTGATAACGGCAAAAATCATAGCTCGCAGAAGTACATCATGTGCCCGAAGTCTAATGCTATAATGTTTTTGCCGTAAAGTTGCAGCGTAAGAGAGTCCACTACCCCATATCATGTCGTGGGTAAGAAGCGACAGTATTTTCCTGATTACAACACAAAAAAAATAAAAACTATAACACGAGACCAGCGAGTTTTCTACTCTTTCTTTCTCTAACTCGACATCGTAGTAGAGTGGACTAGTAGAGGGAATTATTCAATAGGCTTTTAATCGTTTTCGTTCGTACTATGATGATAGGGAATCAAGCCCAAATTTAGATATTTTTCTGCCGACTTCCAAAACGAAGACGGTACTCAATTCGATTGTATGTTTTTTTTTGTGTGTTACCTCATAACTTTTTAGTGGGTGAACCAATTTCGATGATTCTTTTTTTATTTGAAAGCTGGTACTTCTCATGTGGTCCCGTATGAATTTTATCAAGATCAAAACAATAGTTTTTGAGTTATTCTTAATAACTTATATTGAAGTCGGCTGTACAAAATTTTAAATTTTAAATTATTTAGTCTGTTTTTGTTCGCCTCCACAACAAAATATAGGCCGCGAGCGAGGACTAGCTACCTATCTGGGTGGAATACAGTTATAGTGCACGAGTGTGTGCGCAAACACAGGTGCACTGTCTATTCCCTCACTCTCATGGTGCGATGGGACGGCAAACCGACACTACGGGAGAGAGATCACACACAGAATCACGGCTTTAACTGCTTTCCGAAACACGGGAGTGACACATCGTTAATTTCCTGACTCTGGGCTACTACTGAGCATTTCTTGACAGTAAAACACAATAGCTGATTTTCGGGCTGACCAGGGATTTGAACTCGGGACCTCGTGATCAGCAGTTGCGCTTACGAATACTAAACCTACGAGGTGGTCAAAAAAGTCAGCCTGTTTGGTCATAATTGTTTTTGGTTGCTTCCAGGTCAAAAAGGAACTTAATTTCTCCATTAATTTAAGTCCGTTGTCGATTACTTAGGTCAAAATCCCGCTTTTCAAAAATTCAGTATACATTTTCAAATTATTATCTCGCACAAATCAAAGTTATAAGCTATAAGTTATAATGAGAATTAAGAAGTATACGTACAAACATACATACATTTTTGTACTGCATAGTGAATAGTACTTAGTTACCATGCAATTGGAACCATATTACAACTCGTGAATAAACGTTGGCTAACAATCTTATATGATTCAGAAAACAGGGAAATATATTAAATAAATATCAGTTCCTGAAAACGGATAAATAATGAAGCGATTTTTAGTCTCGATCGTTATAAATATGAATTGTTATAATGCCACTGTTCATTATATTCATTTATATCAGCCATTTAATTACCGTGTAGTGGCGGTGTAGGAATACCCGAATACCCGGTGTAATAATATCAACCCATGGGTATGGTATGAGATGACAGAGGGAAACAAATCAGGAGATGGGCAGCAGCGTCTTCCTAATACCGACTAAAAATAAAAAAAACTGCGGTTGCCAACCCGCTTGCCAAGCGTGACAATTATGGCAAATGATTCCCCCTGTGAGGCAATTTATGGCGGAAGCCTATGTTTAGCAGTGGACTTTAATAGGCTGTAAAGGTACGTTAACGCCAATTTACTTATGTATACATACATATATATATATATATATATATATATATATATATACATATAAATCTCGAGACGGTTCCCTTCCTCACTCATCAGTCATCACGCTAAACAAATTGGTGGCGAGCGCGTTCCCGATTTCCTCACACCGATAACAGTCCAGTCTGTGGTATATTTCATAATAATACATGGTAAAGCTCTGTGACATTTAAATCTCTCGTCTGTAATTTCATGGATGTAAGTGACACATTTATCACACGTCTACAATAACATACTAATATTACCGTCTTGCGCATTATTATAAATTGTGATATCTATCTCTATAGAAATATTATTGCATAAACGGGAGAGAATTAGTCTTGATAATATACCTATTTAACTTTTGTTATACCTATTTAATTTTTGTGGTATTGGTATTTTGTATATACCTATTTAATTTTTGTGGTAGATTTATATTATTATAAGCAGCGTTTTTTATTATTGTGGAAGCAATAGAAGAGTAAGTAAGTACATTAAAAACAAAATACAGTAACAGTGGCGAGTGTTTAACACTAGGGTATTGCGGAATGAAAGTAGGTTTATGACTTGCACGTGTTTGTTTGTATGTATGCATGCATGTATGGGTACCTGTACTCATATGCCCTTAATCAACTTGTACGTTTTCTAGAAATAAGGTATGTTTACTAATCACTATGCTGTACACGTGTTTTATATAAATCACTCTAATTCTGTGTTTCTCCTTTTTATTTATAATCTCTTGTCTTGTTGTGATATCTAAAAATATTCTACAGTTTACGCTTCAATTCCTTATCGTTTGTTTTTGCTATAATGGGCACGTTTGAAAGGTGAATTTCTGATCGTAACACTTACTTGACGTCTCGTTCCTACTCTCCGTCCTACTTGCCGTCGTCGGTCTGGGTTTTTACGTCTGGCCTTAACAGGATGCTTATATCGTCATGTATTAAAAGCCGCGAGGTATTCCCGACATTTTACATAGTCAGTTCTTACGAAACCTACAGGATGAAATGTGGTGATGGATTTTCTTACGCCATCATCACACGACTACTGAAGTACGATTCATTTTTAGTCATTATTTCTCGTACAGTTATATATATATATATATATATATATATATATATATATATATATATATATATATATATATATATATATATATTATAGGATGTGGGTGACAAACCAGCACACATTCCACATGATGGTAAGTGGATGCTGTGACCAATAGACATCTACATCTATCCTCGATTAACAATCAAAATGCAGTTGTGTTGTCACCCGTGAGGACTAAGATGGAATGCCTCGTTTCCAGTAAAAGGGGTCTCCGGTTCTCTACACTCACCATACGAAACACAGCAACGTTAAGCTGATATTTTACGCTGGTATTCTGTGAGAGCGTGGTCCTTCCCTGATCGAGCCGACCCATTTGTGCTTCAACTATACCAGAATTATAACTGCAGCATGGCTCCACCACGTCTATTTGTACATAGTTTAAACAGAAAACGATAATTCTTTAAGAAAGCATCTATAAATCGGCAGAGGTAAGTGCGTGTTAATTTGTCAATCAATATTAATATTTTCACGCAAGAACACATTGCAGCATTATCATAATAATTGGATAAATACAGAAATCGAGCGGGCGACGCTGACTGATCAAGTGCCCACAGTTTTTACGCGACACGTCGCGGGAGTGAAAGTGGCACACATCGCTTCGCTCTCGTTCCATTGTGATTTGGTTTTGGGAAATGAACGGACTATTTTTTCTTTAAAGTTTTGTTTTTGACAACCTTTTAAGTGTTCGCTCACTATACGTGTATACCTGTTATTTTCAAATGAAATCTTAAAACCAAATGTTTTCTTATTATTTATGGCCGATTTTTTAAATAAAATTCATTTATAGGATAAAATACAATATAAACAAATTAAAATTTAAAGTTGTATGAATAAAATAGTTAAATTGTTTCGCTTTTTTATATTCAGACAAGTTATAATTTATTTAATGAATAACTTTTATCTGTAGATTGAAAAATTAGCCCTTAGAAATACAATAAGAAGGATAAGTCTTATTTACATTTACACTAAACAGAAAACTAAGATCTGATACATAAACTTAATTAACAGTTTTTACAATTTAAAAAAACGGTAACCCTGATTTAATGAGAGCGGGCAGCGTGACCTTGACAAGTTGACAGTAAAGCCCAACCTCTCCGCTTTGCTTTCAAGGTGTACAATCCAATATACAAAAGCAGTTCTGACAATTTATTTTATTTAGCATTTTTAAGATGTTTCTTGTAGCGTAAGTTGTGGTATACTGTTAAAATACACTAACGTTAACATATCATTGTGCTTAAAAACCGCATGTTCACGCCGCGCTTTGAAACGGAACAGCCCGACCCGGCGCTCCGGAACGCCCGCGTACGCGTAGTGATATGGAACTTGACAGTTATTACACGTGGTAGAGCTACGCTGCAGCTATATTATGATTGTAGTGCGAATGGGTCGGTTCGACCGGGGAAGGACCACTCTCTCACAGAATACCAGCGTACAGTGTCTCGTATGGGTGAGTGTAGAGAACTGCAGACCCTTTTTACTGGAAACTAGGTATTCTATCTTAGTCCCGATGGGTGTCAGCGTATCTGCATTTCGATTCATAATCGAAGACGGATTTAAATGTCTATTGGCCACAGCATGCATTTACTATCAGGTGGACTGAGTGCTCGTATGAGTATCACCAGGAGCACAAAGTCAGGAATTTGCCTTTAGAAAAGCCCAAAACTAGGGGCTTTTAGGTGTTAATTAGCGTAGGTGCTATAGTTTAGGTGCTAATACTGCTTCATCAGAACCATACCCCTCCTCCCACCCTCCTTCAAACCCCTTTCCACCCCCGTACGCAAGTACAGGATGTCTATAGTTTTACCATTTTCAGAAGAAGACCTGAATTTTACATTTGCTTTGTTCTGAATAACGACTTTTTTTATTAGGGGCGCCTTGTTATTGCCTATACTTACAGCACCTAATTAGCACTTAATTTCTTGCTATTAATATTTATCGTATATCTAATAACTTCATTGCGTTGCTAGCGATACGTTTTACTAGCAACGCAAATTGCAACAGTTCGTTATGGTGAAAATTTTAGTGAAAATTTTATTTTAAAACTTGGCACCTAATTAGCACCTAAAATGCCCCTAATTTTGAGTTTTTCTAAATGCAAATTCCTGACTTTGCGTTGCTGGCGAGACACAGCTACTCCTATATTCATCTTTATTTTATTTAAAAAAAAAGTTGAACAAATCAGCAATATATTTCATTTAAAATTTTATCCGTCAGGTAAACATTTTGTTTATTTTATTGGACTGAAAAGGTATTGAATAAAACGTGTGTCTTAGATACGCAGAAGCACAGGGGAACAGGAACACAATTCATTTTAAATTTTCAGAGTACCTACTCGCCCAAAATTATTAAAATTGTGATTTTTGCAATATTGATGGGTAATCAATGTCATCCCTCCATTTATTCCTTGGTTTGCCTCTTCGTCTTCCCCCTTTTGGTTTCTAGATGGTAGTAACTTGGCCCACCAGCCCATCTGTTTGAGCTGGGTCCATCTGGCACACATTTTAGACCAACGCCACTTTAGTTTAGCCGGCTTTCCACCCACATCCGCTATTCTCGTTTTTGAGCGCTGCACGTGATGTGAATTCGGTCAGTCTGTCGAACACCCAATACGCTGCGCTCCATGGCTCGTAGGAGAATCTTGAATCTGGTTTCTTTTAAAGTCAGTCAATAACCACGAACATAAGGTGAGCATAATGCACATGTCGATTAATACTAGTGGAAGGCCATGTATCCGCCTGTTGTCGAAGAAAACTAGATGACCCTCAGTGTCAGTCCCTAGTACTCAATATTAATAGCCTTTTTGTTCGTCATTAACAGCATAATTGTACGATTCGTTGAAAGTTGTGCCTCAAGGCTTGTCAATCGAAGTCAACCTCTTGCCACCGATTTCAAGATTATTGCTATAATGTTGCTAGTTTTTAAAACATATTTGCGAGGCAACTTGTGAAAAGGTGGATCGACTGTGTGTAGTGTATGCTCATGTGTATGTACAACAGATCCATGAAATCAGTATTAAATATACAGTCAATGTCACTAGACGTGTTATTTATTACCCGAACCTCCCAACTTTATATGGCGACCCTGCCAGAATTCGAACCTGGAATCTTCAGATAGACATATTTTTTAACAGTAGTGCGTAGGTGGGTTTAATGTTCTGCTTGAGCCTAGATCTGGAAATGAGTGTCTCTCCAGCAATCTTCAAAAAACCTCACGATTTTGAGTAGCATTTTTTGTGATGTGAGAAACTAAAATGAATCTGGTTTGATCTCCGATTTATCAAAAAAATTAAAGTAAGGTGTCTGAATTTTGATTAATAAGGAAATGGAAGAAGGAACGAGAGGCCTTTGCCCTGCAGTGACACTTTAATAGACTGATAAAAGGACTTACTGGTATATATTATATAGGTGCAAAGACTGTATAAGGTATAATACGGGTACAGTTTGAGTAAAGAGCGTTCGGTGGAGCGTGCGGCGTGGCGGTTAAGACACTGTAGTGCAAGTGTGTGTGTTTGTCATGCGCGGTACGCTCGTCCCGAACGTAGCGGGCACTCACTTTCTTTACCATGTCATGTTCGGTTTACATATGTGTTAAATACCAAGTAGAAACCGGCGAAGAAGCGTCTATTATCACAATCCATTTCTCAAACGGTGCGTAACAGAAAACCGCACATTTGACGGTAAGGTCAGCTTTGGAAAGTTGGATGCGAGTATTGATAGAGGTGAAAATATTGCCAAGACTGTTGATAAAATTATATGTTTAATTGTTGGAAGAGTTATTTCTGTATAATAAAAAGTACTATAAACATGAAAGAGAATACATAAATTGCTTCCGAACAAGCCATGCCCGTGTCTTTCTTTGCTTCATGCAATGCGTTTGAAACATTCGCATGACTCAAAAATAAGGCAATATAGGACACTGAAAATTATCTGTGTTTATTTTAAAAGCTTGCATGTCCATATTTCATTTAATATAATATGAAATACTTTTTTAATATTTCATATTTGTTTTATTTTTTCTTTATATTAAATGATTAAAATTTTTCATTGAAGTTTAATGTTTAGTAGTGACTAAGAGCTGGTCTTGGGCGGATGAATGCCTTTATAATTTCCAAGCAAGTTCTAACAAATCTTTACAAAACACAGTAATATGTTCCGATTTTCTTAATAAAGAAGCAACAGCCAAAAATTTATAATGTTTTTCACACATTATATAACCAATTGTAAAAAGAGATGAAGAAAAAAAAAAAGGAAAATTTTAAAGCGAGCGTTTTAATCGAGTATAGTATGTTGCTTTCTTTTCTGCCGACTTCCAAAAAGAAGACGGTACTCAATTCGAGTGTATGTTTTTTTTATGTGTGTTACCTCATAACTTTGTACTGGGCCAACCGATTTCAATGATTCTTTTTTTTAATTTATATAGATAATTTAAAATTAAAAATTTTGTACAGCCGACTTCAATATAGGTTATTTAAGAATAACTCAATAACCATTGGTCTCACCTTGATCAAATTTATATGGGACCACACGAGAACTATCAGCTTTCATATAAAAAAAGAATCATCGAAATCGGTTCGCCCAGTACAAAGTTATGAGGTAACACACATAAAAAAAACATACACTCGAATTGAGTACCGTCTCCTTTTTGGAAGTCGGCAGAAAAAGGTCCCTTCTTCAACATGTCTAGCGATAAAATTGTGCATACTTAAAAGCTTAGTAACTCAACCAACATATAAACTATCTGAACAAACGATCTAAGCTATTTTTATCACGTACGTATGTATACACACAACCACACTTCTCTAGACTAACGGCTCTAGAATCTATCAAACTATCCTCAGATATAATAAAGCTGGTTTGCTTCGTTAGCAAGGGGACATAATTCTTATAGCTAATATCTTAACAGTTAATTTTGTGTGTGTTTTGCGAACATAATATGACTTTTCTTAGATACTTTAGTTATGAGGGCAACGACACATAGGTGCAAAATAGTTTGCTTACTCACACATATCAATGCATTTCATTGCACTAAATACTTGTAACTTTTATGGTTATAATAATAGGTAGGCCAAACATTCATCCAAAAAAATTGTATATGATTTTCCAGAGCAGCATCTGGTTATTAAAGTACCAGTCCACGAAAAATACACAAGTATGACTCACGGAACATTGAAATGGGTAAATATGTAGGTACATTGAAACTCAAGTAAATTTACACGAAGCAGCAGGAAAATATGTTTAAATTAACAAACAAACACAGTAAGATTTAAAATATGCTTTTATTCTACTTATGCCTTAATTTAAAATAAAATAAAATTAAAAATTTTGTACAGCCGACTTCAATATAAGTTATTAAGAATAACTCAAATAACTCAAAAACTATTGGTCTGACCTTGATCAAATTCATATGGGACCACACGAGAACTATCAGCTTTCATATAAAAAAAGAATCATCGAAATCGGTCCACCGAGAAACAAGTTATGAGGTAACACACATAAAAAAAACATACGCGTCGAATTGAGTACCGTCTCCTTTTTGGAAGTCGGCAGATAAAATTCAACCAATTCAGCGATCTTCAATAAGAACATATTGTCAAAGCCTTAAAGAAATTAAATAATCCTTTCCATTATATGGAAATAGTTATATAAAAGTTTTATAGCTTTTAATGCATTTTTTTATAATTCTAAAAGGTATTATTAACATATTCCTCAAAGACTAATTTAGAGTTGATAGAAAATAATTATGATGTAGTTTTATGTAGTAATAACAAACTGTGTTGATTTTCGCATGTAACAGAAATATAAACAGGTTGAATAACCGGTCAAGCAGTGAACCAAGCAAACGTTTGTATGAATCTATTTTGTAATATGCCTATTAACATTGCTTTCGTGTACAAGTACCATGAGAAAAGTGACATAGCGGATATGCCTTTGCTTGTACCTCTTCGAGTGTGTGTGTGTGTGTGTGTGTGTGTGTGTGTGTGTGTGTGTGTGTGTGTGTGTGTGTATGTATTGTGTTTTCAACATTAATTTGTCTACTGATTATCAACAATGCGAATAAAGTGTTTTATTTTGTTTTAACTATTATTATTATAGTGCGTGACTTTTATTCTCTCTAATTTATTACGAAATCAGCAAAGAAAGATAGACGAAGCGCTGCGAACATTCAAAGTGACACCAAAACAAAGTTCAACCTATTGTAATAAAACGAACTCTATCATGCATATGTTTATCATTCAAAATGATTTGCAAGCGACAAAATGGTTTTAGGTGCATATATATATATATATATATATATATATATATATATATATATATATATATATATATATATATATATATATATATATATATATATATATATGTATGCGTCGAGCAGCAGACTTAAACGGGCTTTTAAATAATTTAAAATTAAAAATTTTGTACAGCCGACTTCAATATAAGCGACTCCAATGTAGGTTATTTAAGAATAACTCAATAACCATTGGTCTGACCTTGATCAAATTCATATGGGACCACACGAGAACTATCAGCTTTCATATAAAAAAAGAATCATCGAAATCGGTTCGCCCAGTACAAAGTTATGAGATAACACACATAAAAAAAACGTACAGTCGAATTGAGTACCGTCTCCTTTTTGGAAGTTGGCAGATAAAGAAATAAGAAAGATGTGTGCGTGAGTGCGTGTCAAGAAGTTGAGCATCGTTTCGGCGTCACACTACCTTCAATCTGCCTGCTGAATATAACGACGGCTGCAAAACCTTCCGCTATAGAAGAGGCATGTCCATGTCTCGCAATAGGTTGTTACGGATTGATGAACATGATAATGCTATATGTTACCGGAAACGTAAATAATTCAGATAATTTATAGAATGACATTTCACAAGATTTGCCGTAATCTGTTATTTTGAAATTTCGTAAAATCATCTCGATCCATTACTTTTGACATACTTTACGTAGTGGTATACAACCATTGTCAATCTATAGGAGATCATGCTTAGATCTAAACGGCTATGAGATTTTTCTAACATTTCCCACAATCGTCTCTTACAAATCCCACGGAACGAGACAGGAAGATGGATTCTCTTATGAGAACCACTAACTTATGAGACCATCACGACCGTGGTAACATTATAGAAAAATACATATTTATTGTTTTTTGCGCGTATCGTAACGGTATTAGTGTAGAGTAATCTTCTTCTAGAATGCTTTTGTTTCAGAGCAGCCTTTGACAATTTGTAAGACGAAATTATCGATACCTCTGAACTCAAAATCCGCTTACAGTTTAGACCACAGGGGGTCAAAAAATATTTTATATCTGTGTATGTGTGAATATTATTGCAAAAACTGAAGAATCTAGGAATGCTATTAACGTTGAAACACGTTATTAAAACTTTCCTTGACCGCTTCAAATTTAAAATTCTTGTGCTAGGAGTGGTTAGTTGAGTGGTGGATTTTCACTAAGGACTTTTAATTTTGCAGTCCATACCCTTAAGCTGCTGTCGTTTGTAATTCTGCTTCTCATTGTCACTTTACCCTATTTCTGGGGAATTCGATTAAAAGTACTCAACAATGCGTTTCGAGTTGTCAAACTTTATACTTTTCTAATCGGGTTACATTACACCCACAAGCTATTACACACGCAGCGTAGCGGTATTTTAGACGAATAAATTATCGCCGCTGACCGTTATGCATACAACATCCAACGCATCTGCGGGATCGATGAACGAACGAACGGAAATCTTTTTCGCCATCAGGAAAGCCTAAACAATGTAGTAATGGACTTGAACTCTGGTTGGCGTTAAAATCTCACGCCTAGGATTTCTAGGAATTCTAGGATAATTACATATATTATTACAAAACATTTATTCATTAATTCATTACTACCTATTTAAAAGCCCACTGCTGAATTTAGGCATCTTCCATAGAATAACTCTGTCAGTAGCTAGTAGGTAGTAGGGTGAGGTTGCCAACCGAAATGAAAAGCGTGGCGATTGCTACATTTGGCAAGCAGGGTTGCCACACTTGCCTGGCAGGTTAGCAACCGTAGTTTATTTATTATTCTAAGTTGTTATCGGAAAGATACTGCCCATCTCCTGTTATAGTATTTCTTCCTGATTAATGAAATTCTCTCACTATACCACAACACAGCTATATTAAAACAGATTGCCATTATTGAAGTAAAAACTTGCTTTTTCCAGTATCCTAATGAGAGGAAGATATTTATATAAATGAAAAATATTTGGACATATCTCATAGGAGAAACGATATGCCGTAATCACTACCACTGTGTAAATGGATTGACTATCATAGTTTTAGACGATTCGACAAGACTACCGTTGCTTAGGGTCGTGAAAAAATATAACAACAAATAATATAACGCGTGTAGTTAAAAAAGCTAAGCATTTAAGTTATGTTGTAATGTATTGTAATTATAGGAGAAAAACGAGAACATAGTCCACTTAAACTTACCATTAGGTAGATTCTGTGACCCCTGCGGCTGGGATACCTTCTCGTTTCCATATTTCGTCACCCACCATATGAAACTCGCTCGGTAGTTGTATTGCCTTTACCCGGTCAAACCAAGCCATTCGTGCTGTAACTATAAAACAGCTGCAACGTGGCTATACCGCGTAATTTGAATGTGTCTTTAATATAGAACTGAAGTGACAAACGAATTATCAGACAAACAAAGAAGGTTACAGGAACAGGAATAGGAGGAATAAGATACAATGTCTCACACCCTTTAATTATACTCCAACTCTATATGTACATATCAATTACAATTATTTTTGTCAATCTACTATTATTTCTTTAAAAAATATTTTATTTAATCGTGAAAATTGTTTCTGACAATGGTAAGTAGTGACTTGGCTCTATCATGTGAGATATTATATTATCTATCTTTATATATAAAAATTACGTGTCACGTTGTTTGTCCGCGATGAGCTCCTAAACTACTGAACTGATTTCAATGAAATTTTGCACACTCTGTGCAGTTTGGTCCAACTTGAGAGATAGGATAGTTTTTATCCTGATAAGTGACACTCAATATTTTTTTATTACGAATTTAAGGAGTTTTTATATGAAGGGTCGTCAAAAATGGCAGATCAACGTCTGCCTGGCCAGCTAGTATATATATATGTATATATATATATATATATATATATATATATATATATAGAGAAATAATTTATATGTGGTAGAGCCATACTGCTGCTATATTATGGTTATAGCACGAATGGGCAAGGCTCGATCTCTCACAGAATTTCAGCGTAAGATAGCAGCTCAATGGTGAATTCAACACCCATTTTAGTGGAAATGAGACATTCCATCTTGTTCCTCAGGGGGGAAACTGACAACGCATCTGCATTTTGATTCTTAATCCAGGATAAATATCGATGTCTATGAGCCACAACATCCGCTTACCATCAGTTAGACTGCGTGTTAGTTTGTCACCTTTAATTTGTAAAAAAAAAATTTTTTCAATTTTATAAATGGGCAGGTACAGAAGCAATATATATGACGTTGTAGCACAGGTATGTTAATAGGTGTTCTGAAACGCATACAGACAACGAGTACTTCTTGTTTTCAAGTGAATCAACATTGTCATATTTATATAGCGTTAACCTTGATTGAGTTTTTGCAGCGTAGATACCGTGCTTGTATGAATAAAATAGACTTAACTTTACGTATGCTTGGCAATAATGAACACTATTGTTTTTAAGTAATTACCTACTAAATAATCATCAGCATCAATTAGCAGTATTTCAGAGAAACAACAGAAATGTTCCCCGCCTACCACCCATTAGTATTTATTCCAAAAATTTTATAATTATAAATGGACATTTAATAAAAATAAGTTGAAAACCTATAACATCATTATCTTTATCATTAGAGTTTATCAAAATTCACTGCTGATCATAGGACTTCCTCATAGATTGCCTCATAGGGGGACATTTGCTACAGTTAGCATCCCTCTTGCTGGGATCCTCCTCAACGATAACCTAAATTTTATTATGTCAAGATTTAGTGAGGAATTGGTGTGCGGGTTAACAGCCGCAGCTTTTCTACTGTATATAGTGGTTATTAGAACGACGCTGCAACTAATATCTTATTTTAGTTTCGCTCTGTGCCTCTTACGACACCCACGGGATAACACGGGGTAGTGTAGGGTTAAGGCCACTGCACGGCCAACCTGTATAAGTGGTGATTACACCACATAAATTAATATTTATCATCTAAAATGTATATAGCTATCAAATTAATATGAATTAATATATTATTTTTTGAGTGCAATTTAAAAATTTCTTAACATTTCCACACACGAGAACGGTCGAAATTATGAGAAAGGTCACCAAGTATTCAAAATTTATACGTAACATACGGAAGTTACGAAAAATGAGTGCGAAACCGCTATTGACCCTGTTCTGTTCCGTAATCGCGAGAAATTAATTAAATGTTTTCTTTAATAATATTATTATGTACTTTTATAGAGCAATTAATGTACTTTAAGAGCTCTAACCGCAAGGCATAGTGATTAGCTAACCTCCTAACTGAGTCGTAGATTGTAGCCGCAGTCAGTACGTAGGTATACAAAAACGCAAATGATTATTTATCGCATCTTCAAACCTTCTGTCATGCTTATTTTATGAACCTCTCATTAAAATCAACGGCGCTTTACCATATCTTGGCCAATTACAATTGTCGATGTGTCCCAAAGTGTCTATGTTAACACGAATGTTTGTAATACAAAAATAAAAAACGGCAAAGTGCGAGTCGGACTCACGCACCGAGGTTTCCGAACAAATCTGTAGGTATATAAGTTTAAAATTATTAAAAAGATTTTTATTATATGTGTAACTAAAAATTTATGTTTTTCGCAATTTTTCCTTTATCTGTGCTATAAAACGTTGCTTCATACCAAATTTCAAGATTCTAAGTTCACGCGAAGTACCCTGTAGGTTTTGATTCCCTTGCGAATGTCGAAAATTTACGGCATAAACGGCTGTATCTTTTGATTGCGTTGGCTTAGAAGTTTGATTTTTTTCACAGCTCTAAGTGACAGTAGACTTGAGTATTTGATATGAATTTCAGCTTGATATCTCCACGCGTTCCTGAGAAAAAGGGTCTTGACAGACAGACAGACGGACAACAAAGTGATCCTATAAGGGTTCCGTTTTTTCCTTTTGCGGTACGGAACCCTAATTATGATAGCGTATAGTGTTAAATGAATCTCCAAAAGCTAGACGTTAGGTATTTTTTTAGAAAAAGAAAATACAGCTGACGTTACCGACAACCTTCGCCCATGATGACCCAAGGTTCAATATCAAAAAGTCATGACTTGTCGACCTCTGTACACGTTTTTTACTTTACAATTACCTACTTATAAAGTTAAAAAAACAGCTAAGCTCGAATTAAACTTACGTACTTTGAAGCCAATGTATGATAGACAGACAGTTTTTGCAATTAATATCATGAAATGATAATATGTTTTGCAGTACCCATAATTATTTTATTGTAATAATATGTATCGTCGTCGTACATAATATATAGTAACGTCGAATATAGTATATAGAATATAGTATTTTATATATACTCACATCTTTTAATTGAGAGGTGATCACGCACCGCATTGTCTGAAGTTGTCTGTGTGTCCATGAAGTGCAGCAGCCACTTTCCTTCAGTAAGGACTGTGAGTTCGTTTGTCACTTCAATGTTATAACAAAAGAAAGATACCAAATACATTTCGTGACGTCACACATTTTCTCTTCCTACTGTCAATCTAAGGTCATATTATTATATCCGGGTGTTTTGCTCATTGTATTAACTTACTGATTATATTACTATTAGGGCTGCTCATAACCGTGTAAGTGTAAGAATATCCACTACCCCATATCGTCTTGAGGGTGTCGTAAGAAGCGACAGCGGGAAAATGAAACAGGAGATGGCCAACAGCGTCTTCTTCCTGATAACAACCCAAAATAATAAGACACTGCGGTTGCCATCTCGCTTGCCAAGCGTGGCAGCTATGGCGAAATCCCCCTATGAGACAATTTATGAGGGAGGCCTATGTTCAGCAGTGGACTTTGTAGGCTGTGGTTGAATGGAGGGTAGCTGAATGTTGTTCTACCATTTTCATTTAAATACTGCAGACTAAATTTATAAATATAAAATATTCATAAATTACTGGAACTTAGAGACCGAGTCGCTATTATTTAAAAATATATTAGACGAACACACAAATAAAAGCTTGTTAAATGCTTGTAACAAAAAAGCCATAAACCCAGTAAGACGCCAACCGAACTGGTTTAATCCTATTAAGTATACGTGTCCTGATAAGCACGTGCTTGTTTCGTGATTGCGGCCTTTTCCGCAAAACTGTACAAGAACAAATTTTGAATCCTGAAGTTATGGCAATGGCACAGAATAAACAATATTACTACGTAGTAATGGTAACATAGACGTATGAGGTTTTGGGTTGCGGAAGTGACATAGGGCATAAAATGTTCCTTTTTCAACCGACGTCAAACAGGAGGAGGTTCACAATTCTTCGGAATCTTTTTTTTATGATGCACCGACTACTCGAAGACGCTGAACCGATGTGGAAATATCTTTTTTTTGTTTCAAAGGGTTCCCAGGTGGACTAGTTCCCAGGTGTGGTCCCATTTAAATTTTATCGAAATCGTTCGAGCGGTTTTTAAAAAAATCACCAATAAATTATATTTATATTGAAGAAGGTTGTACAAAATTTTTAATTTTACCACTTCTTCACAGTAGACTTTTTTACGCAGTCGATTTTTTTTAATAACTGTTTTAACAGCTTGTTTTAGTGTGTTAAAATGTACATCTCACTTCGTAAGTGATCATTATTGCCTAAATACACACTCTTAATAATTAAAAATTTTGTACAACCGACTTTAATATAAATTATTAAGAATAATTCAAAAAATATTAGTCAGACCTTCAGTCAGAATATATATGGGACCACATGTGAAGCACCATTTTTCAAATAAAAAAAGAATCATCGAAATCGGTGCACCCAGCATAAAGTTATGATTATGAGGTAACACATAAAAAAAACGATAGAGTCGACTTGAGTCATCATTCATCATCACAATTACAGCCCTTCGAAGTCCACTGCTGAACATAGGCCTCCCCCATGGAATGCCACAAAGCACGGTCCTGAGCCACCTGCATCCATCGACTTCCTGCATATCTTACCAGGTCGTCACTCCATCTAGTGGGGGGACGCCCTACACTTCGTCCGCTGGTACGAGGCTGCCACTCGAGAACCTTTTTTCCCCATCGGTTGTCGGTTCTTCGAGCTATATGGCCGGCCCATTGCCACTTCAGCTTACTAATCCGTTGGGCTATGTCGGTCACTCTGGATCTACTGCGGATATCCTAATTTCTAAGTTTATCATGCAGAGAAACTCCGAGCATAGCCCTCTCCATAGCTCGCTGAGTGACCTTGAGCTTCCTAATCCGGCCAGCAGTGAAGGACCACGTCTCAGTTCTATAGGTCATCAATGGCAACACGCACTGGTTGTACAATCTCGTTTTCAAGTTTTGAGGTATACCTGACGAGAAGATGTGCCGTAATTTCCCGAACGCTGCCTAACCGAATTGAATCCGTCGATTGACCTCTCGGTCGAAGATGGACTTACCTAGTCGGACTATTTGTCCCAGGTAAACATACTCGTCAACAACTTCTAGGTTAGTGCTCCCAAAAACTACCGGCATAGGTGTGACATGGACATTAAACATGATCTTTGTTTTGTCTATGTTCATCTTAAGACCTATACGTTGGGAAACACTATTGAGGTCATTGATCATAGTGCTTAGGTCCTCCAGTGACTGCCATAAGAACTATATCGTCTGCAAATCGAAGGTGAGTGATGTACTCGCCATTGCTAATACCATTGCATTGTTAATACCGTATCCTTTCCAGTCCAGAAGCTTGAAAACGTCTTCCAGTGCAGAGATGAAGAGTTTCGGGGATATAACGTCACCCTGTCTTACACCTCTCTGCAATTGGATAGGTTTCGTACTCTTGTTCTGTATTCGGATAGCCATCGTAGCTCTACTGTACAAGCACTTCAGCACCTCGATATACCCACAGTCAATTTGGCATCGCTGAAGGGAGTGCAGCATCGCCCAAATTTCGACGGAATCAAAGGCTTTCTCATAGTCCACATACGCCAGACATAGTGGCAAATTGTACTCCTCGGACTTCTGTACAATTTGCCGAAGGGCGTGTATGTGGTCTATGGTACTAAAGCCTTTTCGAAATCCGGCTTGTTCGGGAGGCTAGAAGTCGTCAAGTCTGCGCGCGAGACGATTCGTCATGACTCTCGAAAACAGCACGTAGACGCGGCTCAGAAGGGAAATCGGTCTGTATTTTTTCAAGAGAGCGTTGTTACCTTTCTTGAAGAACAAGACCACCGCACTTCTGCTCCACGCCTCCGGTGTAGTGCCGCCTTGGAGGACGGAATTAAAGAGCTTCTGAAAGACTTCAAGTGCCGGTTTTCCACCCGCTTTCAGAAGCTCCTCCGTAATTCCATCCTCGCCTGGGGCCTTGCCGTTTTTAAGGTGCTGGACAGCCATTATAATCTCGCTCAGACTGACATCCGGGATATCATCGGAATAGTGTCGGAAAAGAGTCGCTCTTGGATCGTTACTCACACTTGCGTGTGGCTCCAACGATGATGCGTACAACTGCCCATAAAACCTCTCAATCTCACTCAAAATCTCAGGTGTCCCGGAAACGATGCTGCCACACTCGGTCTTCAGCGTCGACAATTGGCTCTTTCTGGCAGACAAATCTTTAGCAAAGATTTTGGAGCCCTGGTTCCGCTCAATCGCTTCTTCAATACGAGCAGTATTAAAGTTGCGTAAGTCCCGCCGCATGCATTTGGAGATCTGTCTGTTCAGTTGCCTGTATGCTGTCAAATCTACTGAAGACTGCAGCTTCATATCCCGTCTAACAGCCATGAGATTAAGAGTATGATCGGAGAGTTTTTATGTTCTTCTGCGGCGGATATTGCAAATTTTAACTCCGAGCGCATGGTCAGTTTCCACGAGCTTGTCATTCATATCGTCCACTGCATTGCAATCTTCTAGGCACTGAAAACGGTTTCGTAGCTCGAGCTGAAAGGTTTCGGGACTTCGGATTAGAGCACGAGGGGGACGAAGCGTTGACTTCATTAGACGTGACCTCTCCAACTTAACGTTTAGGTTCAGTGTGCCTCTCACCATTCGGTGATCGCTGCCGGTTTTCACCCTCGCGATCACTAATACATCACTGAATAGTTTTCGTCTGGTCATCATAATGAAGTCAATCTCATTTTTTGTCGAACCGTCGGGGCTCGATCAGGTTCACTTCCTGTGGAGCCGCTTCTGGAAGAAAGATTTCATCATAAAGAGTCCCTCTTACTCCATGAAGTCGGCCAACTGCTGGCCCCTTCGGTTCCGGTGCCCTATTCCAAATTTCCCTACTTTCAGCTCACCGTTCTCACTTGTGCCTAGTTTTGCATTGAAGTCTCCCATTAACACTGTATAGTGGGTTTTGGAGGAATGCATGGCTCTAGATATATCCTCATACATTTCCTTCACTTCCTTATCGGGGTGTGCCGAGGTTCGGGCGTAAACCTGTATGACCTTCAGCGAATACCGTTTGGTGATTCTGAGTATAAGGTATGCAACCCTCGTCGACACACTCCCGATCTTTACAACGTTGTTAACGAGAGACCTGTGGACGATAAATCCGACACCTCCTTGGGACAGATAGTCGCCCTCCCGTTGATAGAGCAAGTTGCCGGATTCGAGGATTACCGTGTCCTCCCCCTCTCTTCGGACTTCGGATAATCCTATAATATGCCAGCGCAACTTGTCTATCTCTTCTTCCAGCTCCACGATCTTCTCGTTAGTCCTCAGGGTGCGTGCGTTGTACGTTGCCAGGTCGAGTAGTCTAAGGTGGCAACCGAACCTCCACCGGAGATTCTTAGCACCCCCTGCCCCGCCGTTACCATGGTCGCCACCGTAGCCAGGAATAGCGGGGCCGCCGGGGACTGGGGGCCGTCTGTTTGTTGCTTTAATCATTGGGGGGTATTTGCCATAGCTGCCACGCTTGGCGAGCGGGTTGGCAACCGCAGTTTTTTTTATTGTAATTTTGGCTATTATTAGGAAGATGCTGCTGCCCATCTCCTGCCTGTTTCCCTTTGTCGCCTTTTACGACACCCACGGGAGGATATGGGGTAGTGAGTATTCTACCCGCCACTACACTGGGTCACTTGAGTAGGTACAGTCTCCTTTTTAAAGTCGGTAGAAAATAGACATCAATTTAAGAGAAATTGGTACAGTTATTTGTTTATTGAATAAGGGTGAACAAACTCAACTAAGGTTCTGTGGCACAGTAGCTAAGCTTGAGTTAAGACGGTGAAGGCCGCGGGTTCGAATCCCGCACAGAACAAGTCTAGGCATCCAGACCCGGAACAAAAAAACTGTTGTGGGTCTGGATGTTTGTCCTTGTGCAAATTATGTTTGTAAACTACCTTCACGATACAGGAGAATAGCCGTAGTGTGGGGGTCATGTTTTTTAAAAAGAAAAAACGAACACAGTTCACTTGATGGTAAGTGGATGCTGCAGCCCATAGACATCTACATTTATCGTCACCTTTGAGGACTAAGGTAAAATACCTCGTTTCCAGTAAAATGCGGTTCTCTACACTCACCATACGAAACACAGCAGCGTTAATCTGCTATTTTACGCTGGTGTTCTGTGAGCTGGGAGAGTGGTCCTAGCCCGGTCGAGTCAACCCATTCGTACTACAGTCATAATATACCTGCAGTACGGCTCTACCACGTAAAAATAGTAGCCCCGTATGAAGCAATCTATGGTATAGGTTCAGCAATGGACTTACATGTACTCTTATACAGGGTTATTTTTCAAAGAGTGGCCAACTCTTAAAGTTAAGTTCAAATATATAAATAGCGATATACCGTAATTGCAGTTTCTGAAAATACGAGTAAGTAAGGCTTCTACTTTTATTTGAAATTATCCCAAATTGAATGTGATTTATAAGCAACAACTACGCGTACGCGCGTTCCTCTGTGTGCGATTTATTCCACAACGTTTTTGCCGGCTGATCAACCCTTACGAATGTGTGCGTATATAGTAAATAGTAGGCGTTATGTATTAACGAATGACAATCGATTAAAATAATGCATTACCAGCAACTTTTTTAATGTAAAAGATAAAAGGACAGAATTTTTGAGATTTTTTTATTAGT
The DNA here is from genome assembly GCA_033319125.1 of Parnassius glacialis. Lineage (NCBI taxonomy): Eukaryota > Metazoa > Arthropoda > Insecta > Lepidoptera > Papilionidae > Parnassius > Parnassius glacialis. The sequence goes on along the minus strand of JAVANC010000002.1, from coordinate 10,884,592 downwards.
TTTTCTTCACCATTTTACTTATTCTGATCATTATTTGCAAATTTGGTTGGTTATTACAAAATAACCCTGTATATAGGCTGCATTATTGCTCTCTCTCTCTCTCTCTCTCTCTCTCTCCCTCTCTCTCTCTCTCTTTCTCTCTCTTTATTAAATGGCAATAGAAACAGAACGGTATAGAAATACTCGTAATTAATCCTTAATTTAAGTAAGCGGTAATCAACGATTATAAATAGGGCCGATAATTATCACATTTAGTTTTCAAACGAAAACCCAGGTTTTCGTTTGAACTTTTTAACTCTCAGCAATACATCCAGATGTATTGTTGAGAGTTAAGTAACTTAGATAATAAGATGGAATACTTTATTTTCAATAGTGGACATAGTTCTCATCACCCACCATCCAAACACCACACTGTTTCATTATGCTGATTTTTTTTGTGTTTACAGTTCAATAATTTAAAAGTCACAACCAATGATAATGTTTGTAAGAGCAATATAATATGCTTCCATATACTAATTTCTTTTAATGCCAAGAATAAGCCTGTAATCTCTCAAAGGCTCTATACTTTTTTTTTTCTAGAGTGCCACGTCCCAGTCAAAACACGCAGCGCGATTCCTCCGTCTGGCTATGGCGTCTATCATGGACATCCTAAAGATCAAGCCGTTCGTCGAGGTGTCAGTTGGTCAGCTGCTCTGGGGATACGAGGACCCTCTGTTAAAACTCGCTAAGGACGTAGTGCCGAAGGAACAGAAGCTCCCTTATGAGGAATTTGGACTTTTCTATGGGGTGAGTATATCATAAAATGTAATAAACGCTTATAACCTATAATCAAAGGCAATTATAGTAAACATTTAGGTTGTTTAAGAAGACCATAATAATCACAAAAAGTGGTATGTACCATGTAAAGTAGAATGGTACCATCATTAAGCAACAGAAGCCCCAATGGTTATGAGAACGAATTGGGAAACTATAATATCGTAACTTTGAATCCGCCATTCGACTTCATTCATTAATCGCTCCTATGCTTACACGTAAATAATTCTATTTCACGTGAGCATAGTAGTATTTCTAGTATGTTTTTTACTAAAAATAAAAAATATGCACTATTTCAGCAGTTGTTTAGCGATTGCCATCCAACTAATGCAATATGCAACTAATGTTAACAACGACGTTAGGATCAAGTTAAAAAAGTTATGTATAGTTTATGTTACGCATTTATCGCATTTAATAATTACGAACTTAGACTTTAACTCATTCTTGCTCTTCCAGAAAAACGGTACTGCACCGCAAGTAGTGACGATGTTCACTGGTGCGACGGACATCACCCGCTACGGCATCGTCGACAGGTGAAATTCCATTTTTTTAATATACCTACATCTACTAGTTATACTAGTAACAGTGTGTACACTAATGTGTTCCGGTTTGGAGGAGGAGGAACCAATGAGCGAGTACAGGCTGTGTAGCATTTTATCTTAAGCTCAGGATACACGCAGCGACTTACATGCGCAAACAATTTGTGCATAAAAATAATTGCACAAACAATATGATGCACTGCACAACGTCCACACGATAGCACACAAATACACAATACAAAAATAGTTTGTACAAAGTTTTTGCAAAGAACTCTTTCAGTTTTCACGTACATGCTGGCTTGTGTAACTTTAGTTTGAGCAAATTAAGCATTTGTGCAGAACATTTACACGGTATACCGTTTTGCCGGCTTAACGTACATGGTTGCTTGTGCAAATTAGAATGTGTGCGAGTAAGATAGAGCGTGTAGCCGGGCCTTTTGTGATAACAACGCATGTTTTACCTTCTTTCTTTAAAGTGTCCTTGAGCTGCAGTAATAACTACCCTGAGGTTGACTATTTCGCTTGTCACTTTATAAAAAAAATATTTTGTCAGAAATTTGGTTTTATTATAGTATACAAACGAGCACACAGTCTATCTGATGGAAAGTGGATGCTATGGCCTATAGATACCTACATACATCTATCCTCGATTAATTGTCTCAATATAGATACGTCATCGTCTCTGAGTACTAAAATAAAATGCCTTGTTACCACAAAATACATATTAAACATGTGTGAATAACATACAAATTAAGTATAGATGAAAACTTTGTACCTACATTCAGCATAATATTATTCTTCTCAATATCTAAACCGATGTTCATAGAATATAATAAAATAGAAAAGAATAATTTTATTCAATATTGATTACAAGTAATTCTTATTGAAAGTCATTTTTTTTACATTACCACTGGTCCCAAAAAAAATCCTCGGTCCTGGGAAGGACCAGCAAGAAACTCAGCGGGACTTTTTTTTAAATAAATCTTACAATATAAATAATTACAAACTATTTACAAAATTTATTTTAGAAACAGCTTGGAAGCGATCACCTCATTCCCAGGGGTTATTATCAATCGTGTATTCGTTTATATTATAATAACCTTTTGTATACATCAGCAGCATAAAGGAATCATATCATTTAAGTGATTAAATAAAGCAAATGGAGACTTTAAAATATTGTACCATTGACCAATAACTGTTAATTAAAAGCTGAAGGTACAGGCTCTATTTTTTTTATTTCTATGAATCCCACTGCGGCAAAGTTGTAAGTTTTGAAGATACCGGCTTGTACAATGGTAGTATTGAAACCATTTTAAAAAGAATTGGCTTCCGATACAAAAAAAATACAAACGCGAAATAATTATTTAGTGACATGAATGCAAAGAATAACATTATTATGAAAAAATAAAAATATAACCATTTGGGACAACGTTAAATTCATTGATGAAACATGACACTCAAAGGTCCGTTGGGGAAAAGGCGGGCGCCTCATAATTTGTCATGCGGGATCCACCGAAGGAGGATTTGTAAAAAAATACAACTTATACTACCAAAGACGTGTTAAAAAAAACATCTTAGACTAGTACTGTGACTAATACACAAAGGAAGGCCAAAATGGTGGAGGAAACAAAGAAAATTGTTATGGAGGACTATGAAAGAGACATTCATTTTGAATAGAAATCAAATTCAATAGAAAATCCACTAATAATTAATGTAAACAACAATGATGATGACGACAGCTCAAATAGTTGTAGTGAAAGTGATTGAATAAATTTATATTTAATTTAGTGCAATATCAACAAGCCCCCCACTATATGAAGTGACTTGCAGGAAGTCGATAAATGCAGGCGGCTCAGGGCCATGTTTTGTGGCATGCCTTGAGGGAGGCCTATGTTTAATAGTTGACTTCTGAATACCAACAAGCATTCTGCAATTAGCAGTTTTTGATTTATATAACTTTGTCTCTAGAAATTAGCTGTAAGCAATAAGTATTCTAGTATTAATTGAGATATTGTAAATGATTACCAATTCTAAAGAATCGATATAGATTTTTCTTAAAAATCGAATATTGTAGGTACAGAGTTTTGGTTGGAATGTCTAGTCCAATAAATGTGACAGCTGTTAAAAGATATTTCTTAGGTTTGAGTATAATAAAAAAAAATGCCAGTTGATATTAAAAATGTCTATATTTTATTCTAGTTTCAAATGCATGTAAATTACTATTCATAATAATTGAAATATTATCACGTTAAAGGTACTTCACAAGTTGTTAATAAGTGCTAAATTTAAAAAGTTAAACTGACAGCCTATATACGTCCCACTGCTGGGCACAGGCGTCCTCTCATTCCTGAGAGGGTTTTAGGGCAAGGAAATGTCCGGCGCATCCTGCCACAATGCGTGTTGGCGAACTACACATATCACGAAATTTTTTTTTTCTTATTTCTCAGACATGCAGGTTTCCTTACGATGTTTTACTTCACCGTTGAGCACGTGGTACTTAAAGTTGCAATTAATAATTTCATTGGTGCCGGCAAGCATTGACCCCGGGTTGCTTGCGTATTGCGATATTTACATCGAACAGTTAACCTCTGAGCTACCACGCCTCAATAAGTGCTAGCGTTATTATTATTAGATTAACGTAATATTGTTTTATTGTGATCTTATCTTTATATTGACATTGTAAAAAGTTAATAGTTAAAATGCAACTGCAGGTTATTATACCAGATCTCTGAAATAACTAAGTAAATCAATATCCATTATGTTCTATTAGGTACAACATGCTAGAGCGTCTTCCGCATTGGACGACGGACGAGTGCAACAGTTTGGCCGGCTCGGACGGCTCTATCTTTCCGCCGCACATCACCAAAAACGACACACTGAAGATCTACGACAAGGATCTATGCAGGCTGCTGCCGCTCAAGTGAGTGTAATTTTATGCAGTATTACTTTTTAACAGGGTCTACAACTAAATTAAATGTGCTTGATTTTATTTTTTATTTTATAGAGTAAAATAAGGGTCCACCTGATTGTTCGTGGATGTTATGACCCATAGACATTTACATCTGTCCTCAAGAATTAAAATGCAGAAGCGTTGCGCCCGTGACGACTAAGATAGAATGACTCGTTTCCAGTAAATAGGGCCTCCAGTTCTTTACACTAATCATACAAAATACAGCACCATTAAGCAGCTATTTTACGCTGGTATTCTATGTGTTAACGTGCGCATTTTTAATCAAAAAAACCAGTGCTTGACGACTATTCTATCTGATGATAAGTGGTAATATATAACCAGCCACAGATTGTATGTGAAGCGATGGGTAAATCCGGTACACGGGTCACTTTTCATATATATAACTTTTTTTTAATAGGATAAGGGTGATAAACGAGCACACAGTCCACCCGATGGTAAGTGGTTACTGCGGCCCATAGACATCTACATCTATCCTCTATTACAAATCAAAATGTAGATGCGTTGCCACCCGTGAGGACTAAGATGGAATGCCTCATTTCCAGTAAAAAGGGCCTCCGGCCACCTGCACTCACCAAGCGAAACGCAGAGGTAAACCTCTACTTCACGCTGGTATTCTGTGAGGTCGTGGTACCACCCCGGTTCGAGCCGGCCCATCCGTGCGACAGCAAAAGCTGCCGCGTGGCTCTACCACTGTTAGCAACTATTTATTATTTATTATTAACTATTTATATTATAGTATTAACTATTTATCCCATAACATTGTTGGAAACTACTTAATCCGAGTGATGTTTTTAATTGTCCGTAAAAAAATCAGGGTATGCTCTATGCTCCCCTATATAGAATATTATCTATGTACTATGCCTTCGTTGCTGCTATATGAATTGAAAATAAATCTTATGTAAAACACCTGGATATATAAGTAATCTCAATGATTAAGGTCAATTAGTCAGTAACTTTGCAAATAATATTCACGAGTACACACATTGAAAAGGCAAAACGGACAGATGTTGTTGTGGACTTTTTGTTATATAGATGTTTCACTAATGTAAGTACTGCTTAATGGATTTCGCACGTAGTTAGACGTTTTGCTCCTTGACTTTCTGATCAGGAGGCGATGATAAGTATTAATTATAGCCACACATTGACCCTGATTAACAATTCATATTCACTTTTGTCTAGAAAACACCTGTATTTGTTCCTTTCCACTATTTATATTCTTTGATTTTCTTATCGTCAAGGCATTGTATCCGTTACGTTACGTATAGACGAGTGTTGGTGGTTTTTTTTATTATAGAGTAATGGTGTCAAACGCGCGCGCAGTCCACCTGATGGTATCTGGAAACTGGGGCCCATAGACATCTACATTTATCCTCTAAGGTACGTGAGGCTAATATGGTCACCTTAAGATTTATCGCCCTATAAAACTCAAAACTAGGAATAGTACAAGAGACAAAAATACAAAATCGTATATTATAATTAATATTATTAATATACCTTCAAGAAAAGAGCCTACTCCTTTTTAAAAGACCGGCAACGCATCTGCAATTCCCCTGGTGTTGCGGTTGTTCATGGGCGGCGGTAGTCACTTACCATCAGGTGAGCCGCATGCTCGTTTGCCCCCTCTCCTATAAAAAAAATATATTAAGAGAAAACTAGCAAACAAGCTTTGGTTATAATTAGGAACACTTCAGAAATACAACTTAAAAAAAACTAATTACACTGCACAATACTAAAATCGACTAAAATATTTACTATATTATCAACTGTCAAAATAGCGTTAATAAAGCAGCGCCCTTTTGACTCTTTATTATTTGATTGACTGATGAAGAGCTCTCGTATCAAAGAGCCATCTATGCAAACAAGGCTGTAGTTTTTGAGTTATAAGAAAGTGACCATATTAACCGGATGACCATATTACCCTCACGTACTATTATATTACAATTAAAAACAGCAGATGCGCTGTCAGCTGTCACCTTTAAGGACTAAGATAGAATGCCTCGTATCCAGTAAAAATGGTATTTGATGACTATGTACTATGATGTATTTCCATAATATTATTAACGATAAGATTAAGGCTTTATAATATAAAAAGTAAAAACACATCAGTATACGATACCGATAAATAGAAATGAGAAACAAAACGATCAGAAGAAGCGCGTATTTATGAATTCCTACAAGGCATTTCTCGCAACGTTATCGTTGTTTTCTCATGAACTCATGGCAACACTGATAGTCGTAATAAAATGAACTCTTTAAGAACAATAACTGCCATGTTACACCCGTGAGACTATCGTTATTATTATTACATAAACTCACGGCTGACACGGTGTGTGATCCGTAGCGAATATACGTAGCGTCATAACACTGGCTTAAATCGTTGAGCGCCTACTTTATAGCTGATATGGAAACGCGTTTTCTTCAAATGTTTAATGCATGTTTATAATTAACATGATTATTTCAATGTTGTATACTAATTGAAATTTTATCAGAGGTTTCATATTTGTTAAACACAATACACATCAACTTTTATTAGAAAAATAATATCAGAAAATTTAATTGAAGAAAACTAAGAAAAATACATTCAGCTTTTTAAATAGAAAGTTAGAGCAAGTATTTTAATCAATCCAGCATATTAAAGAATTACTTCGAGCAACTTTAATGAAATAATAATGAAAAAAATAATAATATAATAAATTAATAGAAGAAGAACTATGCCAGCAATTAAGTTTATTGCAAAAACGAAGTAACAACCTTCATACGTCTATGGTTGAGTAAAGGCCTCATTTCTGGGAAAGTTATTATATCATAGCTCCAGGCAGGCTTAGTCCCATTATTTTTCTTCACCGTCAAGCCTCTTTTTTTATAAAGATGTAGTGTTTTAGTAGACAAACAAATTTACAGTCCACTTGAGAATAAATAGCTACAGCAATCCATAGAAACGTTCAAACAAAGAAGACACACAGACAAATTGAAACAAAGAATGCTACAGATGTGTTTTCACCTCTGAGAGCTAAGATGGAATGAGGAATGACTCATTCCATCTTAGTTCTCAGCTAAGACCAAAAAGCAGTGCTAACACTGCTATTGAGTCATTCGGAATGACTCAACAGCAGTGTTAGCACTGCTTTTTGGTGGCACAAAAAGGTAAGAGGGAACCTACCCAGGCAGAAAAAGACTCCGACCACCTAATAATAATATCTCGTAAAATTTTTAATAAAATTTTATGTGGTATCACTAGGTAGCTGAGTTTGCGGGCATTTTATTAAATACAAAGTTTTGGTAATTTTAAGTTTGAACAGGTTGGCTTGTTGAATCGAATTTCTTTTTAAAAGCATACGCATTGCCTCACTATTCAAACAAGACGTGCAGTCTAAATAAATTGCATTACTAGCTTATTCGGGCCGTTAATACAATATTTACTAATCTATAAGCACGTACGCTTACTCAAAACAATAAAGCCAGTACGCAGTACGTCGTGACTCAAGCAATTGTCGGCCGACAACGCACGACTGTTGTTTCGTAACCACAACAATGGATTCTCAAAAGTCTATTGTCTGTTAATACCCTTATCCGCTTACCTTTAGCTATTACCAATACTTAACTGCAAGCGTATGTATTCGTGTAATGGCGGTGTTAGAATATCCACTGCCACATATCATTATACGTGGTAGAGCCATGCTGCAGCTATATTAGTACTTAATAGTATAGTTGTAACACGAATGGGTCGGCTAGACCGCGGAAGGACCACGCTCTCACAGAATACCAGCGTAAAATAGCAACTTAATACTGCTGTGTTTCGTATGGTGAGTGTAGAGCACCGGCGACCCTTTTTACTGGAAAAGAGGCATTCCATCTTAGTCCTCACGGGTGACAACGCATTTGCATTTGGATTCTTTATCGAGGTAGATGTAGATGTCTATGGGTCACAGCAACCACTTACCATCAGGTGGACTGTGTGCTCGTTTGTCACATTATCCTATAAAAAAAACATAACGCCCCGTAGGTTACGTAAGAGACGACAGAGGGTAACAAACTAGGAGAAGGGCAGCATTAGGAGACGTTATAACAACTAGAAAATTAAAAAATGCGGTTGCACACACGCCTGAAAGTCGTGGCAATTACAGCAAATATCCCCATTATGAGATAATTTATAGGAAGGCCTATGTTCCACAGTGGACTTTGCTAGGCTATAATAATGAAAATTATATTTTTAATGTTACTAACGAAATAGAAAGTTGATACTATCAATAATAAATTACTATTGAAAATACTTACAGCATACAATTTGGATTAGTTACTTTAGTAACGGTTGACAACTTAACCAGTTTTATATTAACATTTTTATTATATATATTTGGATGCAAGAAGCTATGACGATATTTACTAGTATACGCAATATTACGCATGCAATTATTGTAGAAAAAGTTTTGGTTTTGATAACTCTTAAAAAACGTTTTAATTGCCATGAGTATCAGCTACCTAATAGTCTTATAAAAGTAATATAAGATACCAATTTCTCTCCGAGTTTATGAGGTTTTCCCTGTCATACAAGTAAACCTTATTGCGATCTGTCTGCCTGTGTAGAGACTTTCAATGAAATGAATTGATTAAATAAACAATACGAATATCGCATTATCCATCACTCTGATAAATATAATCTGTAAACGAATTAGTTTCTTTTGATAGTTTGCCTTATGTTGTTAATATTTCAAAACGGTACCGAAATAGTTCAACTCAATGACAAAGAGGTCGTTGAAACTTATTCCGCTATAACTTCTTTATGAGTTGAGTAAATCCCGATGCGATGCAATAAGTGCTAAACGTAACCGGTTCTTCTTGCACATATAGTGTCATCTCTTGGTAGAATGTAATTTTATAACAAATATAGTTTAAATAAGTTATTATTTTAAATAACACTTCAATTAGTGACAGTCTATAATTTTTACTTGAGATTATTGTCATTTCGTAAAGTGTACTCTATCTTCGACATTGAATATAGAATTGACGCATGTAATTTTTACTATATTTTCTGTCTTAATATATTATACAAATCCTGTGTCACGATATTCGTTCACGCTAATCTCTGAAACTGCTCAACCGGTTTAAATAAAATTTTGTAAATGTGTATTGATTGCTCCAACTTGAGACACAGTATAGTTTTTATTCCAATAAGTGACACTCTATATTTTTTATTGCGAATGTAAGGATTTTTTATAGAACAAAGAATCGTAGAAAAGGAAAGACTTGACGTCTGCTCGGCCAGCTAGTTTAATACAGGTATTAACCAACCGGTTTTGCTAATGACGTAACGAACGATATAATCTTAAGCGGTATATCAACGGTGTTTTTCATAAAGTGCTTCCTAAAATTGGACCTTATATAAAAACCTCCAAGTATAAAGTTAATTAATAATATTCATTTATATATTCAAACTTTTATTGCTGTGTGAGATCTCAGATCGCTACTACTTACCATTACTCCATTTTGTTACGTGATGGTCGTAATATACGACTTTGGCAAATGCCAGAAAGAAATTATGGTCTCCGATAAATGGCGGTATAATAATTTTGTTTACGACAGACGTAGAATATTCAGATACCAGCCCGCCGACGGAGAGCAGCGTCAAAGGTGCGAGACGGCTGGTAATGCGTTGTGAATCCGTTAGCCAAGCATGACGACTAAAGTTTAAAGCAAATTCTTAATATACAACGGCACAGGGCAATATCTAACAATGGCACGGAATATAAAAAAAATATATTCCTTAAACAATGAACTTTTACTGACAGATAAATATTAAATGTATATATTTAAACGTGGTAGAGCCACGCTGTAATTATATTATGGTTGTAGCACGAATGGGTACTCGACCGGGGAAGGACCACGCTCTCACAGAATACCAGCGTAAAATAGCGGCTCCACGCTGCTGTGTTTCGTATGTCTCTCAGTGCCATGCCATCTATGCCATCTCAGTCCTCAGGGGTGACAACGCATCTGCATTTTGATTCTTAATTTAGGATAAATGTAGATGTCTATGGGCTGCAGCATGCACTTACCATCAGGTGGACTGTTTATCTCTGTGCGCTTGTTTATAACCCTTATACTATAAGAAAAATGAAGTGTACTTTTATGCACATAATACGTATTAAAGCGTAAAATCATTCCATTCAACCATTTGCCTAAGCATAGGTAAACATACGGGACAACAATAACACAAATATATTTGGAATTGGAATCTACTGGATTCAATACAGTGCGGGCGTCAAGCGCTACTATCGTAAAAAGCGGCTAATTGGGACGTTGGGTTTACGATTGTGGAGGCGATGGGCTCACTCACTTCTTTCACAATTTTCTATCTAAACCAATATTTTTGGCTAAATTTGGTCCGAGTGAATTGCTGCTCTATGGACTCTGCCTACCTTCTCGGAGATTACAGGCGTGTTGTTTTGTATGCAAGAGTACATAATTTTTGCGGATCCTACTCAACACACTTGGTCCATAGCTACCTATACATGCATTCTTGAAAAGGCTTTTAGGTCGTTAAAAAGGGAAGGTCGCCCCCGAGGCAAGGTGTTCATCCTAGGGAGTGGTCAACGTTTCGTGTTCTTAGTATGAATCTAAAGAAATAAACACACAGGATAACAACATAAACATTAGAAAAAACAGATTCCTGAATAAATTGGAGTCCAGAAGGATTTAATACGCTAAGTCATTCTCACCCAGTAAGCCATTGATCTTATGTAATCACAGGTCAACAACATAAATTAAAAAAAAAACAAATTTCTAATTAAAGTGGATTCCAAGGGGAATTCAATACGTAAATTCATTCTCACTAGTCAACCATTAGGTTAAACACAGATAAATATACAGGACTACAACAATAGAAATATTTTTTTTCAAACCTAGGTTCCTGGAGGAAGTGGAGACGAGCGCGGGCGTGCAGGGCTACCGCTTCACGCCGCCGGAGGACGTGTTCGCGGCCGACGAGCACAACAAGTGCTTCTGCCCGGCCGGCCCGCCCTGCGCGCCCAACGGTCTCTTCAACGTATCCCTCTGCCAGTACGGTGAGTTGAAGCGCCGCTGTTGCTACAACGGCAGGGCGCTTTTTTAACACGCTTCTCTTAACTTCGCGTGTCACGGCCGATTGACTTCAAAATTTGCACACAAATCAAGGGCCGATGATAACACAACAATTTCATTACTTTATCCTAGTATCCTGATCAGGATCACCATCAATCAATCATCAGTGCGTGTTGTTTAAGTATTTTTAAATTCTTAGGCTGGCTTTTCACTGTGGGATATAATATATATTATATCCCGAAATATAAATTATATCCCGCGATTGGCGTTCACACTGTGAGATATATCTTTTAACCACTATGCGTTCGTCATTGGTCATTGGATTACCCCCCTTTACCCCGTATACCGTTCTGCGGGGGCGCGGAACGGTGTGCGGGGTACAGGGGGCGAAATATAATATGAAAATATCGCTCGGTCGATCGAAAAAATATTTATAGCTTGAGATGTAATTTAATATATTATAGCTCAGTGTAAACGGTTCTATATGAAATATATGGTGAGCGATATTAATTTATATCTCGAGATGTAATATATATATTATATTATGTATGAAAAGCGGGCTTAAACATTGTAAACATTCTTTTGAATTTTTTTAACAATTATATAACATTAATAACATTGTTTATTCCACTGTGCTCCTCAGCGGTGCATTGTAATGTAACATTTTTTCACTGTGTTCACAGGCTATTGTACCGAAATACAATTAAATGACCTGTTAGCTGTTAGTCTAATTATCTAAAAGGTCACTTACCTAATTATATAATAGCTAATATCAGCTATAATTTATCACTTTAATGTTATAAAAAAATATATCTCTGTATGATTCACGGCCTTATAATAGCTCATTGTTGCTTGCTTAAAAGTGAATTACCTCTATACTCGTCTTTTTCTATTATTATTTAGCGAAGAAAGAAAAAGATTTTTAAGCACTGCTTAAATTGACGTCAATTATTCTAAAATTCTAAACAATTCTATATTTTCAATAAATAACAATAGAAAGAGACAATTAATATTTAATTTAAGTAAGCAGTAATCAACGATTATTGGTAAGGTTAATAATCTACATGATTTTTTTTGTAATATTGAAGTGACAAACGAACTTTCAGTTCACTTGATAATAAGTTGCCATAGGTCAGTCCATAGACAGCGAACTACAGAAAAAAGGTTGCAGATACGTTATCACCTTTGACGACTGAGATGGAATAGCTCACTGCCTGTAATGAGGGCATCCACGACCTTTTCTGCCACCAGGGTGTCGCCACTATAAAGTGAGATATATTATTTGACAGATTTCATAGTGGGAAAGTTAATTTGTTCGGAAAATGTAAAAGTTATTGTTTCTATTTGTACTATTAGCTATGTTTTATATTAATAACATTAAAAATAAATAAACCAAACCAAAGAAATGTGCAAAAAATTAAAGAACAAACCACTGACACCCTAGAAAGTGATAAACGTTTATTAAAAAAACAACTTCTCAATTACGTTACATTGTGTAACAAAAAACTTTATCTCAGTGTCAGCTAGCGACATCTGGTGAGCAGAAAATTATTAGCCCTCATTACACTGGCTCTGTATACCTTAACGAACACAGCAGTGTACGCACTACTGCTTGGCGAGAGAAATAGGTAAAAGGGTGGTTAGCTGCCCAGACGAACTCCTAAGCAGAAAAAGAGTCCCACCACCTAGTGTGGTATAAAATATGGAGAAGAATGGTTCTGAGAAAGAAAAGTTTTCGGGGAAGTGTTCTCGAGTGACAGCCTCGTACCACTAAGAGAAGTGTAGAGCGACGCCCCACTAGACAAAGTTACGACCAAATAAGATAAGTGGAAGTTGATCCATACAAGTGCTTATGTTCGGCAGTGGACTTACGAAAAGATCCCACAACTGAACACAAGGATTTTTTACCATTGCAGGTTTTTTAGAGGTGGATTTCGGACCCATTCGTTTTTACTAACCCGTGCCATAATATAGTTACAGCATGGCTCTATTACGTATCCACGCTATACACGGGCTAATGACGGAGAAGATATTATATAGTCTTTGATATTAACATTTTAAAATTTTGCAGTACATAATAAAATTGCTTTATCTAATTTACCGTTTTTCATAGTCATTTTTTGTGATACTTCCAGACTCTCCTATTATGCTGTCATTCCCGCACTTCTATCTGGCGGACGAGAGCCTCCGAGATGCTGTAGAAGGAATCTCCCCACCTGTACCCGAGAGGCACCGACTCTTCATTGATGTGCAACCGGTTTGTACTTTATTTGTTATTTTATGCATTTATTTTCAATAAGTGTTTATAGGATTAATGACGATAACGTCCAGGTATCTTCTGAAATCAGACAGTTGGGATATGTTCGCCATATTTATTTATATTGACATCAGTCTATTCTCAGAGCAATTGTGATAAATCGATTGGGTTACATTTGCCAAAATCCGACGACTAGTTTGGGATTCACGGGTTATAGAAACGAAAATTAAATAAATTCCATCTAAAAATAATACCGTACCTTTGACTCCGTCGCAGTCGGATTAAAAGCGTTAGAATCTGCAAAAGTATGCCGTCCACAAAAAAGGATCGAAATTGAGCATCGAACATTTTTAAACGAAAGAAAATGATGTGTCCTGTCCAGTTTTAAGGGGACCTCTCCCACCCTCCCTCAGCTAAGGTAAGCCAAACCTAAGCGGCCAGATACCTCGTGTAGAGGCGAAACACGTGTCGTATTTTCGAGAGTAGTGTGTCGTGCCTAGTGTGGTGGTGCTGGGGATGATAGTAATGGGATTGACGGCGACAGGTATAGTGCGCGCGATTGAGGGAGGGTGGGAGGTCCCCTTAAAACTGTGTAGGACACATCATTTTCTTTCTTTACGCGGAATTAAGCAAATTAGTTTATAACAACCCCATTATAATGGATTTCCGCAAAGTAACGCCTGATTCTATTAATTATCTAAAACAATGTTTTCTTTGTAACAGGAGATGGGCATCGCTATGAGGGCACGAGCGCGCATACAAATCAACCTGGCGGTGTCCCAGGTCGTGGACATCAAGCAGGTCGCAAACTTCCCCGATATCATCTTCCCTATTCTCTGGTTCGAGGAGGTGAGTGCAAATAGAATAAAATTAAAACCCAATTTTTCTACCAGCCTGTAAATATTCTACTTCATGAGCGTCTCTTTTCCTTATTGGAAGTGAATTGATGTCTTGCACATATGAATTGCTTCCCATCATCCCTCCAGCCCTTTTGTTTTTTTCATTCTTAGAGGATAGAAAGGTTAGTGAGAGAACAATGGGCAAGTTTAATACTCTAAGGCAATCCCATATCAATGAAGTTTTTCTGTAATCTCGCTGGCAAGCGGATAAACAATTTTTTCTTTACTTGGTAGAGCCTATATTAGCTATATTACTGGTATAGTTGTAACCCGAATGGTTCGGCTCGACCCGGGAAGGACCACCCTCTCACAGAATACCAGCGTAAAATAGCAGCTTAACTCTGCTGTGTTTCGTATGGTGAGTGTAGAGAACCGGAGACCCTTTTTACTGGAAAAGAGGCATTCCATCTTAGTCCTCACGAGTGACAACGCATCTGCATTTTGATTCGTAATCGAGGATAGATGTATATGTCTATGGGCCACAGCAACCACTTACCATCAGGAGGACTGTGTGCTCGTTTGTCATCCTAATTCTATAAAAAAAATCGTAGAAACAAATAAGAATAAACACTTGTTAAGTCCTACGTTGGACTGGAACTTTTGATAGAAAATAATGTGTCATCTGTGTTATTTGCCTAGCGTGTCGTAAAAGGTGACCAATGGGATAATGGATTTGTGATTTTATGTGGCGATGGGCTAACCATCACTTATTTCTTTCACAATTTTCCATCTAAACCAATATTTTTGGCTAAATGTGGTTAAAGCAGATCGCTGCTCTTTTGGACTCTGCCTATCATCCTGGATTTTTATATAATATATACGTAGCATTACAGGCATGACGCTATGTTAGTATAAGTGGATATTTTTTAACATTTAAGCCAGTTGGTTCGTTCTTGAACGACTTGTTGGCAATGAGAAAAGGAAGGTCTCCTTCGAGGCAAGATATTCATTCTGAGGAGCGGCCAACGGTCAGTGTTGTTAGTATGAAACTTCTGTTGTGGAGTCGTACTTAATTTCTATAGTGTGATTTAGCTTTTATTGCTTTTCGGTCTCCGAAAGTATTACTGTGAGCGTGACCGCATCGCAACAGTCCATATTTGAAAGGCGTAAGAAAAAGCAAGCGGCTCGAAAATATATATTTTACTCTATGTATTATACATTTTTCGACATCATTGTTGTATGTAATAATAAATTGAACATTAAATTAAAAAAAAATAAGTAAAACCTGACAACAAAAGATTACAAAAAAAATTAACACTCCCCGAGTTCAGAAGCTATTAAATTTTGAAGAAATTATTTTATTTCTTTTAGTCCTTTACTAATTTTATTTATTACTAAATTATTACTTTTCAGGGTATCAATGAACTTCCCGAGGAAGTGACGTCGTTACTGAGACTAGCCACCAAAGTGCCCCCGATCGCCCGTTCGGCTCTCGGGTGGGGACTGTCCGCGCTCGGCATTCTTCTCATACTGCTGGCCGTCACATGTCTCATCAGGTGAAAACTGTAACCTTACGTATGATATATTATGATACTAGACGGAGTGACGACCTAGTAAGACATGCAGGAAGTCGATGGAAGCAGGTGGCTCAGGACCGTGATTTGTGGCTTTCATTGGAGGCCTATATTCAGCAGTGTACTTGTGAAGGGCTCTAATGATGATGATGATGATGATGATGCCTTACGTATATATGGCCTCTTTCAAGTTATGGTTCTAATCCTATAAGAATCTTTGTTTGAAGACGGCCCATCTGATAATAAAATAAAGCACACAAATATCTTATTCATCAGCCCATATTATTTATTTAATAACTATAGACTAGGAGATGGTGACAGAAAATATTCTCCCATTTTCTCCTGCATGCCTTTTTAAGAATTGATAACTAACCCTAAAATATGAAAGATAGAGGTGTTAAGAGCCCTTGCGCGCTTGCACGTCATAAAGAAAATGGCTTCTCTTTGTGTAAAGAATTTTAGTACTTTTCCGTGACATTATATTGCATGCCTTTGTAATATAACGTAGTTGGAACAAATTTAAGCTATAATAATTGATGGCATGCAATTCGCAACGGCCAACGGGGCTCAAAGGGTTACGTAAAAATAAAAATAAAAAATAGAACATTTCCGTGTTTACAAATTGCATGCCGTTGTAAAAAATTAGTTTTTTTTATCTCAAAAATACTCTACGAAAATTGGCGTGCACCCCTCGTATGACCAAGGGTGGAAAATATTAGGAAAACGTTGTGAAAATTCAATACAACTTTTCCGTGATTTCAAACTACTTCTAATAAAGATAAATATTAATTTTATGACCAAATAATTCTGAAATACAAATGGCATGCATGTTGCACATGATCATTATAATATTATAAATAATAACAAAAGTTGCAAAAAAATTTAATAAATATTTCCGCGTTTTTTATTTGCATGCCGTTTTGTATTTCATAAAAACATTATTTTAAGTATATGCCGAAAATGGCATACGTATTAAATAACACGGTCGTATTTTAAATAATAATGAAAGTTTCATAAAATATGTGAAACATTTCCGTGTTTTTAATTTACATGCAATTTAATTTCATTTAAATGCATTTATAATGATACTGAAAGTGTTAATAATGAATAATGTATAATCAAAGTGATATTTTATAAATATTTTATTTAAGTTAGGTATTAATACAAGTGTACTGTTTCGAAAAAAAAGTTTTCAGAAAAACATGTTAAAAATGTGTATTGAGGTATTTTGAATCAAAATATAGCGTTTTTGGAAAATGTCTGTATGGATGTGTAAGTAAGATCTCAGCTTGTACTCGATCGATTTGAATAAACCAAGACTCATTTTTTTATAGGACCTCCGGAAAAGAATGTATTTTTTATTTTTACTAATCGTTTTTGTTTTTTTTATATCGATTTTTTGATTTTTTGATTTCAGTTTTTGGCGTATTGTTTAGTGATTTCGTTTGGAATTACTTTATTACCTAATTTAAAAAAAATGCAACTGCAAAAGAATACAATTATCTATCTTTTCCTGCTTGAATTTTCTAAATTTCTTTTGTACTTCTTTAGTTATACACAAAAAAGTATTGTTTAAACATGTTATATTTCGGCTAATAAAGATCGAATGGCTCTGAAAAAAATCATAATGATACAGAGATATATAAGAGATATACAAGAACTATATTTCGTATAAATTTCAAGTCATTTCATAAAGATTATCCTGAGAAAAAAATCAGAAACTGAAAAAGTCGTTATTCGTGATCGCACGATAACTGAAGCAAAACCTTTTAAACATCATCATCATCATCATCATCAATACAGCCCTTCACAAGTCCACTGCTGAACATAGGCCTCTGATTTTGCTGCGGATATCCTCATTTCTAAGTTTATCACGCAGAGGAACTCCGAGCATAGCCCTCTCCATAGCTCTCGCTGAGCGACCTTGAGCTTCCTCATCCGGCCAGCAGTGAAGGACCACGTCTCAGTACCATAGGTCATCACTGGCAACACGCACTGGTTGTACAGTCTTGTTTTCAAGTTTTGAGGTATACCTGACGAGAAGATGTGCCGTAATTTCCCGAATGCTACCCAACCGAGTTAAATCCGTCGATTGACCTCTCGGTCGAAGTTGGACTTACCTAGTCGGACTATTTGTCCCAGCTAAACATACTCGTCAACAACTTCGAGCTTAGTGCTCCCAACAACTACCAATTAAAATGTAAATTAAAGGAGAGAAATGTATACTTAAATAAAAAATGAGCATGCTAGCATTTCAAAATCACCAAAAAAACATTTTTTTTTATTTTAAGTGACTTTTTGTTGAACTTACAATATACTATATAAAATATTTCAGTTATTTAATAAAGTAAACCCGAGTACTTAATAATAGAAACAATAACTTAGTTTGAAGAAAGCCACATACCAATGTATTGGCAGCGGTTTTTTTGTTTATTTAAGTAATTTTTTATCAATTAACATGCATGCCATTTGTTATTGAAGTTTAAAATAATATTTACAGACAATGTACAAAAGGCATGCAAAAAAACAGGGACATGTTCCTTATTTTTATTTTCGTTAAAACTTTTTAATTTTATTTTTGCACAAGTTTTTTATGTCAGGCTTGTGTAATATGCATGCCATTTTTTATTCAACAAGTCACGGAAATTATAACAGCGTTTTTTGCAATTTTCGTCATGCATGCCACTACTTTACAACTTCCTGTTGTGCATGCCAAATTTGCTAACTTCAATAAATTATAAAAATTAAGTATTGTTCAAATGGCATGCAGTTTGAAATCACGGAAAAGTTGTATAGAATTTACACAACATTTTCCTAATATTGTCCACCCTTGGTCATACGAGGGGTGCATGCCAATTTTCGTAGAGTATTTTTGAGATAAAAAAAAACTACTTTTTTACAACGGCATGCAATTTGTAAACACGGAAATGTTCTATTTTTTTTTCATTTCTACGTAACCCTTTGAGCCCCGTCGGCTGTTGCGAATTGCATGCCATCAATTATTATAGCTTAAATTTGTTCCAACTACGTTATATTACAAAGGCATGCAATATAATGTCACGGAAAAGTACTAAAATTCTTTACACAAAGAGAAGCCATTTTCTTTATGACGTGCAAGCGCGCAAGGGCTCGTAACCACTCTATCTTTCATATTTTAGCGTTAGTTATCAATTCTTAAAAAGGCATGCAGGAGAAAATGGGAGAATATTTTCTTTCACCATCTCCTAGTCTACTAGCTATCCATCCGCCCCGGCTTCGCGCGGGTGATTTCTGAATCTCTACAACAGCGCCATCTACCGGGTCCTATTGTGAATCTAAGCCATCCAGGAACCCACTCAAACACACACACAAAAATTCATCACAATCAGTCGAGCCATTTTCGTGTTTTAGCGAAACTAACGGACAGCAATTGATATTTGTATGTGGAGATTTAAGCTTTATTGTCATCGCCTTTATAAATAGAGAAACCATAGATAAGCCAATATAATAGGCTTACAAAGAGCGGACTTAATGCCTGCAGACATTCTCTACTAGAGATGAAAATATTGTGTAAAAAGCGTTATTCTTCAAAGAGTAGCCAAATAATAACCGGTTCAGTGCGGATGGTACGCCAGGCATGCCATCGATTATTTTTGTGTGGCGTATGACACGCGAGTTGTGTCTTTTTAAATCGTAATAACTCGCTCAAATTGCGTTTTTGGAAGATTTGTCCAAACAAAATATTCATTATTTTGCAAGTAATTCATGCCTACAGCGTCGTTTCTGGATCTTTTGAAAAATTGAAATTTTTAGGAGTTGACAACCATTTTTAATGTGTACATGGTACTCTTTTTACTTTGTGGGTTTTAAATCATATTGTAGAAAAATAGTCTAATAAGTAACAAATAATAAGCACTCATAGCGAACGCTCACAAACTCAAGTTGTAAATAAATTTCTGGAAAACAAGTCTTCTGTTAAAAAAAAAACAAAGCGTTTGTCTTATGTTTAATTTTGCTTAAAATGGTTGAACTGCCGTCTTATTACTATCATATGGCCGAATAGACCTACGAAGTACCATGTGCTCTTGTGATATGGTATAAGGTTCATTTTTGTTTGAAACAGTTCGAAACTCCAATCGGCAGTTAATCCGTCGCCGTATAGCGCCGGCGTTTTATTCCTTTTGAAAACTTGTTTTGCTATTCTTAATAACTAGACATTTTCAGATCGACTGTACTTTTACATTTGTATAACATTAAATAATATTTAACATTTATAAATATCAATGAATAATAAACCTTATTTTTTTCCAAATTAAGGTTCTTGATTGTTTGATATTTACAAATGTTATTATTATGTGAAAATTTAATTTAATAAAAACCAAGGTTTTCCAGGGTAATTTAGCTGTACCTACCTATATAAATGATTATTTATATAAAACAAAAAATAGTACAAAAGGTTTGTAATCTCTGCATAAAAAGTCACTTACCCTCAATTTCAAAGAAAACACCTAGTTACCCACTAAAAACAAGTATCCTTCCGTTTGTAACTGATGTTTGATGTCAACTAAACTTCATTAGGTCTAAACAAGTGAAAAAAGCATAAAAAAGAAAATTATTTTTACACATGGCTGATGGCACAATAGGCGTGTCAGTTGGTGGCGCTTGACACGCCAGGGGTGTCAAGAAATATTTGTTCGCCGCTACGGCTAAAAGTTGTCGAAAATCGGTGCCGCAACGAATCAGTTAAACTTAAATTATATAATAATAATATGTAAATAATTATAAACCGTTATTGCATTTTTTGAAAATACGAATAAATATTTCTACTTTTATTTGAAATTATCCCAAATTGAATGTGATTTATGGGCAACAACGTTATTGCCTACCGATCGACCCTTACGAATATGTGCGTGCGCAGTAAAATCTGTTAAAATAATGAATTACCAAGCATTTTCAAACAAAAATAATAAAAAGGACAGATTGTTTGAGATTTTTTTTTGTTAAATTTTCTTCACTATTTGCCAAATTTGCAGAGTACTTATTCTGAACCTTCTCTGCAAATTTGGCCGTTTGTTGCAAAATAACTCTGTATACTTGCGATATGATATACCATTTCGATAAATATAATGTATGTTAATATATTAAAGTCCACTGCTGGAAATGCACTTTTCCCATTGCTAGGATTTATTATCACCTCTGCAAGAAGGCCAGTTGGATAAAATTTCCAATATGGACCATCGATTTAAATGCCCATATTTTTTTTGTAGATAGTACTCACTAAAAGAAAGCATTTTGCAAAGTTTCAATATGCGGAAACGCGTACTTTTTGAGAAAAAAATCAATTATTTTTGCAATATTTATGTCAATTCCTATGGTAAAACTGACACTATTTTGTATTGTCATTGTCATAATCGGTAGGGATGTAGCTTCTTTCCGAAAAAGATCGATTTTTAAATCGAT
The DNA here is from genome assembly GCA_033319125.1 of Parnassius glacialis. NCBI lineage: Eukaryota > Metazoa > Arthropoda > Insecta > Lepidoptera > Papilionidae > Parnassius > Parnassius glacialis. The sequence continues at coordinate 10,863,083 of JAVANC010000002.1, read as the reverse complement.
TCGAATCGTAAGGTGATGTATCGATTCACAAAAAAATCTATTTCTAAAATATCGATATTTTTTCATGTTTGCATTTATAATGGAAATATAAATCAATTTTATGAGAACAAAATCCCCTTCATCAGACTTAAAATAGGGGGACTGATTAAAAGGGGTTTCTTAAAGGGTACTTAATGAGTTATACACAATATATTTATAAACTTATTATTTTCAGGTCGTCACACCGCCAAAGCACTTTAAGACTCGAGGGACACGTGGTGGCCAAACCGCCCCCAGCGAAAACTCCTAGCAAAGAAAATGGCTACGAATTAAACAACAGGAGATAACTGTTACGTAATTTTAAATATATTGACAATAAAATACTTCATTACAATAAATAATAACTGTCTTGAGACTGACAACATTTTAGACACGTGTTGATATTGACTGTTAGATTCATAAATAAAAAGATATGTAGCAAGCTGGTTAGATTTTGACATATAGCACACAGTATAATTTTTTTAATAACTGGCTTTACCGCTCTGGGATCTAGCCCTTCTGAACCTGAAGTTACAATGTATAATTATCCTTCATAGTACACTCCTTCACAATATGTTGATGCGTCACATTGTGCAGCTTTTGGGAGATTTTGACGCCAACTTGAGCCAGCAGGCAGCTGACATTTGGCGATGGTATCTCAAGGCGCCTAAACAGACAGACACCTTATGTTGAGAATCACATCACCATCTGAGCACTTTTTCCACCGTTTCCACTAATAGTTCACATGCGCATACATTTAACACACAAAATCGTACCACTTTTACTTATCAAAATCCACTTCAAACCATCATTTAAAGAATAATACAGGAGCAGCAATCCGTCGCTGGTCATGTTCACGCCAAAACTCCCATAGAGAATGAATGAATACTATAGACTATAGAGCTAGTGACTAAGTTTTAGTTTGTGCTTTATTTTTTGTAATCTTTTATACATTTTACAAAGATGAAGAATTAAATTCCTCAGTCTTGAGACAGTTTGCTCTATGCAAAACCAAGAATGACAGTAGAATAAAAAAATAGTTCAATTATATAAAAATTAAATATTACATTCAACAATCCTGTTGAATCAAGTTTGGCCGTCAACAATAAAACATCTTTGGAAATACCAAATTGTAACATTTTTGATCCCAAAACTGTTAAATGAAATCGTTTAGTCGTACTTATCCTTTTAATATTCTTTCACATATCATACTCGATATAAGATGAAACGTTGAGAGAATTTCCAATTTGACTCTCTTTCTAAACATAAAAATTAAAACTTAAATTTTTTTTTAATATTTCAAGCATATGACGAAAAAACGTACAGAATTTCACAATTTAAGTATTTATCTTTTTCTATCTGTATCTTTAAATTGAATGTACTGGGAAAGATAGCATAATATACTATTTTTACTCTCGGCAACTTCAATATATTGTACATATTGATTAAAACATATTTTTTAAAATGACATTTTAATTTTAACGTCGACATATCAATAAACAATATTTTTTGTAAATTATTTATTATCCACATAACCGATTTTTTGCTCTGTTAGTAGCTTATAGTTTATAATTTTAGTAAGCATTTGGGGATTATGCTATTATGTAAATTTTAGCATTTTTATTTGTGTAGGTACCACCTTGTAATGTTACTTTACGATTTACATTTATTCCTTTTTATTTTTAGTATTTTACATCGACGAATGTGATAAATGTTATTATTTCAATTATAGTTATTTTTATAATGAACAAATTTTAGAATTATTTTTTTAATTTAAACTTGGATTTGATATTATATAATACATTAAAAGGAAAAATATTCTAAAATTTCATCAATCATTATCGTATTAGTAGATAAATTCTCGACTTTTTATACTCACTGGCATTAGGGCTCTTTTTCCACTACATTCCTGTTTTGAACTATATCTGTAAATATTACCATAAAATAAAAACTACTGTAAAAAGTGTTGCCAGCATGAAATTATTACCAATTTAGAAGCATGTGCTCGTTTTAGTTAATCGTGAAAAACATCGTACTAACATAGTCATAATTACGATATCTGGACCAAATGTAACAATACCATAGATGTTAATGAATAAAAATGACTCGATGTGTCTGTTCACGAAGAACTATTTTATTCATACAACGCGACTTGAACTTCTATTATTATATTATAACTATATAATTATATATTATAACTATTATTATATATTTTAGTTTAATAGCATTACCGATAGCTACTAGTCTAATTTCATGGGTCCGTCCTTTAATTCTTAGGTGTAAAATTAACTTTTACCACATTACGTAGTTTAAACTTATTGCGGATTGGTTAGAAATTAAGTTAGTCATTCTTAACGTAACATTTAAATTTGAATCTATACGGTGCATTAAAACTACGCCAAAAATACTTAATTAGAAACGAAAAGTTGAGAGATTCAGTTATAAACGAAGCTCATCAAATGCGTGCACAGCAAGTGTGTTTCGGTACTAGTGCGTTTAATATGACAACTACAGGAAACACTTCAATGCACACGTGCGCGTGCAACACGTGCGTTGCAAGGTTGTATTCTGCCATCGAGTGTTGCTATGAAATCATTTAGTATGACAATTTAGGTAGTATCATACTTTTTTTTCTATATATCACTTGACCACATTACAATATTATAATGACATTTAACTTCTATATTTATTATTAGTTTCTTAATATAACTATTAAAACCACTACTTTGAAATTCTTAAGAAGTTAAAATCTCATCGGTGGCTGGCTGAGCTGTTTTTATTAGTAATATTTTTGTATATAAAATGTTATACTTAAAAAAATTGCAAAACTATTTTGTGACTATTTTATTGGACGAATTTGTAAATTTGTCAACACTTATCCACCCCAATTAAGCTGAAATTAAAGCCATTATAGAAGCAAATTTAAGTTTGGCTTAATCTTATTCGCCAACATGTAAGTGTTGCCATTTTGTACCTATGATTATTGCTCAAATCTGTACTTAATGTTTCTTAAATTGTTAAACCTATGAGAATGTTAAAATTATGCATTAATGTAAATAAAGAAATAAAGGTGTAAGTTATATAAATGATATTTATTTCATTATACCCATAGACATAGAGAGAATGAACTAAGCGTTAGTCTCAGATAAGTGACCATTCTCTAGAAAGAGACAAAGCGACTGTGGGGCCAATACCTGTCTCTTTCTTGTAACCCTGGTTGGTCTACGTCCGATAAGTCAGTGACGTGGACCAATCAGAATTCTAGAAAGAGACAACTATTGGCCGCACATTCGCTCTGTCTCTCTCGCACTTTTCGGTCTGTATTCACTGCACAACTAAATACGGAATTCACAGTCCATTCTCTCTATGTCTATGATTACATCCAAATACAAACTTCCAACTTTGTCATAACATTGGCAGCTCAAGTGATAGCTCAAGGACTAAGCTTTAATACCTTGTCCGCTTCTAGAGCGTGTCGTCAATTCGGGTTCCAGATGTGGAACTATACTTGAATTAAAATTGCTTTAGCGAGTACCCATTTTACTTCATGTGTACTCGTTTAGTTATAGTAGAGGATCCGGCATAAGATAATACCCCCTCACTCTTTTCCTTGATGAAATATTTTTTTTATAATAAAATATATAAGTAAATACAAATCGGAGTGATTGACAAGCATGTTTTGGCATGGCTATTTTTAGTTAAAAGTTATTTAGTTTTTTTAACCGGTTAGGGGTCATTCTTTTACTTGATAAAATTGGTCTCAATCGAAACAAAAATAATTATAGCTATATATATAATTATACCTGTCTACCAGGTGTAAACAGGTAAATTGATATAGTAATTTACCCTCATTCTTTTGTGTAAATATAGATATTTTTATTGCGAATCCAATGGCATATGGTTCACTTTTCAAATCGACACGATTTAATGTTACAATAATTTTATGGAAATAGTTCTGTTCTAGGGACACCTCGGATTTGGACCAAATTTTTTTACATGTTTACCAATATAAATTATAGAAAACCCCAAAGGGATTTTGGCGCAAATGCCACTGAAATTTTTACGAGGGTTTTGAAGTTTTACATTTTTAAGGCAGTTTTTCATGATAAATCGACTAAAAATGACATAAGATAATGACAGAAAGAATATCACCATACTTAAAGCCACTTCGTTTACGGAATTGAATTTTCAAATAACAATTTAAAAAAATTGTTCATCAAAATCACGATTTTTTAATTTTTACCACAAAAAGAATACACTTTCTTATTGTAAACTTTCAACACAATGCACTAATAAATGTTCGATGCAGTAGCAGTAGAGCACGTTGAGGAATATAAAACATATAATTAAAAACGTGTTCTGCGCCAGAGTCCAGAATAATTTTCGATGGGAGAATATTTTTATTTTTCTCTATTACACGCCTTTCTCTTTTCCAGCAAGCGTCTCACGCGCAGCTGCTATCGTGCATCCTTCCCTACCGCACATAATAATATATTGTCACGCTCTACTTTAAACTAAAATTATCGAAACGTTAAATCGTGTCTATCACTATTCTTGCCACGATTTGAAAAGTCAACCGTATGCCATTGGATTCGCAATAAAAATATCTATATTTACATATTTAATTTTATAGGAAAAAGAATGAGGGTAAATTACTTATCAGTTCTTCTTCTTCTTCTTTATTTTTTATGGCGGTTTTGATCATTCGCCAATATCAGCGTGAAAGTGTTTATTGAGTAGAAGCTCGGGAGTTACAAATACTATGCCCATGTACAAAAGAAGATTGTGATAATACAAGTATCTTATTTTCTTTAAACCAAACTTTTTCCCCCTTTTATCTTGCATTGTGTATCTAATGGTTGTACTGTTGAATGACCTAGAACAAATGACAAACACAGTTGCTATAACTACATTAGTATGTTACTATTGACAAACATTGAACTTTTATACTATTAGTGTTAATAAAATCACACAGAATATATACATAAGGAGTGTTTCTGTAGGTTAAAACTGAATCAACGTTAATAGGACGAGGGATGTCAGGAGGGAGATGATCATAGAGTTAGAGGTTCTCTCATCTAACCCACATTCGCCGAGGGAACTATCCGTAATCCTCAGTTTGGCTAAATCTATTGGTGTACAAGCATGGTCAATTCTAAGTCTACAAATAGTTGATGTTGACTGTTTGTTAGCTGTATTAAATTTGAAAAACAGTGGTTTTGGAAGGATGGCACATTGTATAGCAGCATAGTGTTTACCTTTAGCTTTCCATAATATATTCCAATTATTATTTAACTTCTTCTTTGCAAGTAACACTATGTCTGAATAGTAAGTTAAATTACATGGCAAACCATTTTGACTTGCATTTTAGCCATCAGATCAGATGTTTTATTGCCCTTGATGCCACTATGACCTGGAATCCAAGCTAAGGAAACCTGAATGCCCTTGAGATGACATCTATTAAATGTGTGTTTAATTTTCAGGATCAAGGGTATCTTATATTTATTTTAGAACTGGTTTGACAAAATTGCTAACAAACAACTTTTGGAATCGGTAAGAATAAACCTAGCAAACTAACAGCATAGCGAAGTGGCGAAGCAATCAGCTTTGTAGCGGTTTCTAACGGTTGCCGTTGAGCAATCTGTTTCAAAATAGGAAGTTCAGAAGCCTGGGTGATCAGTAATCGATTGCTGAAAACAGAATTTGAAAATTCGAAACCGTTCTCGAGATAATCGTGGCACAGGCGGACAGACATCGTGAAATCAATAAGTGTCTTCGCAAGCTTCGCCACTTAATAACTGACTTATTTAAGTTGTGTGCTTCTATATATATTAAAGCTTCATAAAATGCCGTGGCCTCGCCAGCAAAAGTGAAAGAAATGGAAGGGCATTTAAAATTGAGAATTATTTTGTATCTGGGAATCCAAACTGCTGCTCCAGTGCAACTTTCATCTGACTTTTTGGATGCATCAGTGTATATAATAAGCCAGCCCTTCCATAAATGATCTATGACTACTTATTTTACGATTTGCTATAGGGCAATCTTTCTCAATACCAAGGTCGCGGTGGATATTTGGTTGGTAAATAATTGCATCATATGGGATATCAAACATGAGACAAGACTTGCATTGTGATACTGGATGCGGTAGATGGAATAATGTTACCAAACTGGTGGATAAGTAGAGAGATTCTTTATGAGTCCAGTAATGTTTTGACGAACTATATTCCAAAAGAAGGTGTAATTTAGAAATGAGAGGGTGGGAGAGTGGGAAGAATTGGTAGATTAAAAAGAATCGGTCTGAAAAACATTGTCTTCTTAGGTGAAGAGGGGGTCTACACATGCGACTTGGATAGCATTTATTGGGGAAGATTTCATTGCCCCGATGATTATACGAAGCTTTTAGTACTGAATCCTGTCTAGGATCTTTAGGGACGACTTATTACATGTTTCCCAGAAAAAACACCCATAATCCAAATGACTGGGCTACTGAATGATATTTTTTTCACATTTTTTGAAACATAATTGATATGATGAGAAAATGCTAATTTGGAGTCAAGAATAACTCCCAAAAATTTTACATTCTACCTAATTGGGATAGGTTCATTATTATAGAGAATGTTGATTTCAGGGACTTGCGAATGGCGAGAGAAGACCACAACACTGCTTTTGTGAACAGACAAAGACAAACCATGATCAGTTAACCAATCTTGTAAATAAGACATTGATAAATTTCAGCAGGAACAAGCTGCAAGAAGGTTATCCAGAGAAATATATATAGCTAAATCGTATCGTCAGCATATTGGAGGATGTTACAGAAAGAGTTAACAGAAAGTTCTAAATTATAAGTATAGATAGAACAGAGCAAAGGACTAAGTACTGAGCCTTGTGGGAGACCCTTCCAAACAATTCTTGGCGGGAGTAGAGAATTTTTACTATCAATATAAATGGATCTAGAAGAAAGAAGAAGATTTTTAACAGTGGTAGAGCCACGCGGCAGCTTTTGCTGTCGCACGGATGGGCCGGCTCGAACCGGGGTGGTACCACGACCTCACAGAATACCAGCGTGAAGTAGAGGTTTACCTCTGCGTTTTGCTTGGAGAGTGCAGGTGGCCGGAGGCCCTTTTTACTGGAAATGAGGCATTCCATCTTAGTCCTCACGGGTGACAACGCATCTACATTTTGATTTGTAATAGAAGATAGATGTAGATGTCTATGGGCCGCAGCAACCACTTACCATCGGGTGGACGGTGTGCTCGTTTGTCACCCTTATCATATAAAAAAAAAAGAAAGTTAGAGACATAATTTATTATCCTCACTGGAATACTCAGACTAAACATTTTTTGCCTGAGCGCAGGAAGAAGTACATTGTCATATGCAGACGAGATGTCTAGAAAGACTCCAACAAGGAATTCATGTTTAGAGTAAGCTATACGAATATCAGTAACTAGACTGCTAAGGCTATCCATGGTGCTTAAGTCCTTTCGGAATCCAAATGGGCTTTTTGCTAAAAGATTTTTGCTTTCAAGAAACCAAGAAGATTTTTTATTAGGTTTTCAAGAATTTTTGGTCATGGTACAAGAAAGAGCAATAGGACGGTAGCTTGAGGGATCAGTGTAAGGCTTGTGCGTGGTTTGTGAATATCTGGATTTCCATTCTTCAGGAGGAATACCGGACATATAAATATAATTCAAAATAGGAACATGGGCTTTAGTAGATTCACTGCTATTAGTAATAAAAAATAAGGAATTCCATCGATTCCTGGTGAAGAGTCCTTAAGGACACTAAGAACGGCATATAACTCCTCATAAGAGAAACGGGAGTCAAAACTGTGTTGATACTGCAAGGACTGTGATTGAAATGCTATACATTCATTGTAAGATGGTACTGAAGGAGGAACAAGTTTACTAGCAAAATTTTCTAGCCAATAAGACTGATCATTAGAAGTTGTGTTTTCAGAGGCTAAACCTGAACATCGAATTTATTTTATATGTTTCCAGACTAATGATGGATGAGTCCTAGGCGACAGTGACTCGCAGAATTTAAGCCATCCAGCCTTTTCTTTCCAAATAGTAATTTTAATGTTTCAGCAGCAGTTCTTTTATAGAAAATATAGTTATCGAAATTCATAGAGTGGAAATATCTTAAGCGTCCTTCTCTTCTTACATGTTACAGAAACATCTTGATCCCATCAAATTTTCAAAAATGGACACACCAATATGATATCAATACGATTGCTAGCGGGACGGAAGGTGATAAAAAAATTAAAGATGAGCAGAAAAAGGCAATCTATTTGCACTGCCTAAGTGCAGAAGCACTAACCATATACAATGGTTTTAAGAACAAAGGAAAGTTATCCTATGTGGAAGTAAAACAGAAGTTTACTGAATATTGTTCGCCACCTGGAAATGAAACTTTTAGTAGACATCGTCTTCTTCAACAATAAAAAGAGAGATGGAGAAAGTTTTGATAATTTTTTCTGTACGTTGAGAAAATTGGCGGGAGACTGTGGATTACTAACTTAATAAGAGACCAAATCATTTTAGGCTTAAAGGATACCAAATTAACAGAAAGATTGCTCAAGGAATCGACCTTAACATTGGATCATCATCATCATCATCATCATTACAGCCCTTCACAAGCCCACTGCTTTTTTTTTATAGGATAAGGGTGACAAACGAGCACACAGTCCACCTGATGGTAAGTGGTTGCTGCGGCCCATAGACATCTACATCTATCCTCTATTACAAATCAAAATTTAGATGCGTTGTCACCCGTGAGGACTAAGATGGAATGCCGGCCACCTGCACTCACCAAGCGAAACGCAGAGGTAAACCTCTACTTCACGCTGGTTTTCTGTGAGCTCGTGGTACCACCCCGGTTCAAGCCGGCCCATCCGTGCGACAGCAAAAGCTGCCGCGTGGCTCTACCACTGTTAAAACTGCTGAACATAGGCCTCCCCCAAGGAATGCCACAAAGCACGGTCCTGAGCCACCTGCATCCATCGACTTCCTGCAAGTCTCACCAGGTCGTCACTCCATCTAGTGGGGGGTCGCCCTACACTTCGCCTACCGGTACGAGGCTGCCACTCGAGAACCTTTCTTCCTCATCGGTTGTCGGTTCTTTGAGCTATATGGCCGACCCACTGCCACTTCAGCTTACTAATCCGATGGGCTATGTCGGTTACTCTGATTCTACTGAGGATATCCTCATACCTTTGGATAGCTGCATGAATATATGTAAAGTGGCTGAGAGTGCTGCAAAACAGGTTCAAGTCATGACAGAAAAGACAGTTGAAGCGGTTACAAGAAAGCAAGAATCTCGAAGCAGAATGCCTAATCAGAATAAAAGCAATTTTCATAATAAACAACAGCCAGGTAAGAGTGCGGAAGAATCAGTAAGGTTAAAGAATAATAAACCTAGCAAGCTAACAGCATAGCAAAGTGGCGAAGCAATCAGCTTTGTAGCGGTTTCTAACGGTTGCCGTTGAGCAATCAGTTTCAAAATATTGGTAAATCCAATTGGGCATACCTTAAGCGCATTAAAAAAATTACGTATAACATGATTATACGGAATTTTTGAAGTAGTTTAAATACATTTCGACAGAACTATCGGCTTCAACACCCTCGAAAACCATGAAAATGACACCCATGATGAAAAAATTGATACCTATTGCAGCCGCCATCTTGGATTTACATTTCGACAGCACTATCAGCTTCAACACTCTCGAAAACCATGAAAATGACACCCAAGATGAAAAAATTGGTACCTACTTCAGCCGCCATCTTGGATTTACATTTCGACACCACTATCGGCTTCAACTCCCTCGAAACCCATGAAAATGACACAAATGATGAAAAAATTGATACCTATTGCAGCCGCCATCTTGGATTTACATTTCGACAGCACTACCGGCTTCATCACCCTCGAAAACCATGAAAATGACACCCAAGATGAAAAAAATGATATCTATTGCAGCCGCCATCTTGGATTTACATTTCGACAGCACTATCAGCTTTAACACCCTCGAAAACCATGAAAATGACACCCAAGATGAAAAAATTGATATCTTTTTCAGCCGCCATCTTGGATTTACATTTCGACAGCACTATCGGCCTCAACACCCTCGAAAACCATGAAAATGACACCCATGATGAAAAACTTGATATCTATTGCACCCGCCACCTTGGATTTACATTTCGACAGCACTATCGGCTTCAACACCCTCGAAAACCATGAAAATGACACCCATGATGAAAAACTTGATATCTATTGCAGCCGCCACCTTGGATTTACATTTCGACAGCACTATCGGCATCAGCACCCCCGAAAACCATGAGAATGACACCAATGATGAAAAAATTGATATCTTTTGCAGCCGCCATCTTGGATTTACATTTCGACAGCACTATCGGATTCAACACCCTCGAAAACCATGAAAATGACACCCATGATGAAAAAATTTATACCTTTTGCAGCCGCCACCTTGGATTTACATTTCGACAGCACTATCGGCTTCAGCACCCCCGAAAACCATGAAAATTACACCCATAATGAAAAAATGGATACCTTTTGCGGCCGCCATCTTGGATTTACATTTCGACAACCCTATTGGTTTCAACACCCTCGAAAACCATGAATGTCACCCATGACAAAAAAATTTATACTTCTTACTTTTAGTACGTACCTACTACTATTATTTATTGTGTGCTTTTAAAATATGGTAATAAAAAAAATCTCTTATTATTATTATAATCAAGTATTTAAGAAATTTGGTTATTCGAATATTGTGTATTTGTACAGCGATCTTTTTGAGCTGCTGCAAACAACCGAAACAATGTCCCCTCACGACGGCGACTGAAGCCGAACCACAGAGCCGAACTAAACTACTCTGTGGCTGTAGCTCCCCATTTACAGAAATAATTTACACACGAGGCTACCAAATCAACGAAAATTTCGCCATTTTGGAGCCAAAAAAAAATTAATTATAGCTAAACAAAACAAAATTACACTGCCATTTACATTCAGTGGCTTCCCACATGATAGATGAAGAGATTAAAAAATAGATTGAGTTAAACAATTGATATTTTCAAAAGTTATCGTGTTTACAAGCCACAGGGGCATGATAAATCCACACCATAAGCCACTAAAACCCTTTTTTTATTTAAAAGTAGCAATTAATGGATTTTAAAAAATTATTAATAAGTTCAACAATCATTTATCTTTCTAACAATGTGCTTTTTATATCATTTATATGTATAATATGATTGCTAGATTCGATTTTATTTGATAAAACGTTGGAATCTTAATTTTTAGGCGATAGTAGAACATACCTTGCGCTTTCGCTTAAGGTATGCAATAGGAGATTCACATGCCTGGGTGATCAGTAATCGATTGCTGAAAACAGAATTTGAAAATTCAAAACCGTTCTCGAGATAATCGTGGGACAGACGGACAGACATCGTGAAATCAATAAGTGTCTTCGCAAGCTTCGCCACTTAATAACTGTGAAAGATAAGGACTGCATTCTCATCGAACGTGCCCAGCCTTTGGAAGAAGATGTGCTAAGTGTAATCGATATGGACATTACATGCAGATGTGCAGAACAGAGATGTGCTGTGTGTGTCAGCAATGAAGGTAGTGATGACTCATTAGTAATGGGGTCGGTAACTGTGGGCCAGGTTGTTACAGAGGACTGGATCGTTGAGGCAAAAGTGAGAGGACAGAAGATGAAATTCAAAGTGGATACAGGATCACAGGTTAATATTTTGACTAGTACTATAGTGAAAAAACTAGACTTACAAATGACAGAAACTTGTACAAAATTAAAAAACTTTGATGGCTCTGAACTATAGAAATAGTAGGTATGACTAAAACTAGAGTGAAATTCAATAAACAAAAGTATGTACTTGACTTTTATGTGGTAAAATTAAAAATTACTAATATGCTGAGCTACGAAGCTGCCGTGCAGTTGGGTTTAATAAATAAAGTTAAAAATATTCCAAAGGAACGTGTAGCTCAGGACATTGGTGAATACAAAGATTTGTTTCACGGTATAGGAAAATTGAACTATGTATACAAAATTAAATTATAAGACAATTGTGCACAATTGCCACCAAGGAATATTCCTTTTAAATTAGTGGATAAAGTCAAAAATGAGCTTGATCGATTGGAGCAACTTGATAAAATAAAGAAAGTTCAAGAGCCAACTGAGTGGGTTAGTTCTATGGTGATTGTTAAAAAAAGTCAAGAAAAAATTAGATTGTGTTTAGATCCACAAAATGTAAACAAATGTATCATAAGAGAACGTCATAAAATACCTACCTTTGAGGAAGTTACTTCAGCCATGCCTGATGCCAAATATTACTCAGTGTTAGATGCAAACTAAGGATTCTATCAGATCTTGTTAGCAGAAGAAAGTCAACTGCTAACAACATTCAATGCAGGTCAATTTGGAAGATATTGTTTTAAGCGGTTACCATTTGGCCTGAATTCTGCCCCTGAAGTATTTACTAAGTGTTATGCAGAAAGGAGACTGCTCATTTCTACCCCAAGTCGTTTCAAGTTTATGTACTTAATTAGCCCCGGAGACCTAAAAAAGTTATTAATTAAAATAACATATAATTAAATAATGCAAACTGTACATTCGATACTAACGTGCAAAGCGGGGATTGCAAATTGGCTTAGGATTAAAAAGTAGTTTAATGACTGTACTTAAAGTCAGGCATATTTTTTCTCTTTTTTTTTTCTTCTGTTGAAGAGTATGTAAAGTATGGAGCGTAGAGTACAAGGAGAACCATCTTATAAGGGGCGAAAGTTGAAAAAGTGTCCTACCACTATTTACTGAAAATAGAGGTTCCAAAACTTACCACAATAGCGCTGGCGTCTGAAAAACTACGATATGAAGATAGCTGTTGTGAACGGAGTGAAGTCAGCTGAATTCAATTATTTAAAAAATTTCATGATTAGAGTAGTTAGTAAAATACCAGTATACAAAATCTCAACTATTTACGTAGTACAAAACCAAGCGGATTGCTCGGTCCTTGTTTATTTCTCCATCTTATTCTAATTACTTTTGGCGCTTTTTTTAAAATTATCCTATGCTACTGCAGCGCCACCCTTATTGGACACGTTTTTAGGGACACTTTTCATATATAGAGATGGTCCTCCTTCTCTCTACACTCCATAATGTAAAGTGAACGTGCTTGTGTCATTGGATCATTACTTGTCAAAGTTATAAACCCTCCCAAAGAGTATATAATAATTAGAAGGGACCCTTTAGAACAATAGATAAAGAGTATTCAGAACTTAGAGTACAAATTAACAAGGTATAGAGCGCGCGTATTGCTCAATGCCTATATGGAGAGTAGAGTACAAGGAGAACCATCTTATAAGGGGCGAAAGTTGAAAAAGTGTCCTACTATTTACTGAAAATAGAGGTTCCAAAACCTACCAATATAGCGCTGGCGTCTGAAAAACTACGATATAAAGATAGCTGTTGTGAACTGAGCGAAGTCAGCTGAATTCAAATATTTAAAAAAATTCAGTAGTTAGTAAAATGTCAGTATACAAAATCTCAACTATTTACGTAGTACAAAACCAAGGGGATTGGTCGGTCCTTGTTTATTTCTCCATCTTCTTCTAATTACTTTTGGCGCTTTTTTTAATTTATCCTATGCTACTGCAGCGCCACCCTTATTGGACACGTTTTTAGGGACACTTTTCATATATAGAGATGGTCCTCCTTCTACTCTACACTCCATAAATGCCCATTATGCCATGCATAAAATTGACGCCTATGCGTTATTATACTTAAGTTATTAATTTGATTATGTAAGTATTTGTAAATATTAGGTAAGTGATAATTATAAGTTATGTTTTAGCTCAATAAAACATAGGTACGAATTTATGAAACGATGTTTATTAGTCAAACACAAAAATCTAATTAATTTACTCTCCCGTTAAAAACCATATTATACAGGGTTAGTGGGAACTCGACTCGCTACTTTGCAGTTCGCAGTTCGTTATAAAAAGAAAAACTGATTAAAGATGGTGTAAATAATTTATATCATATATACATATTCATATATATAACATAGCTACGTAGCTTAAGTAAGGAAAATAATAAAACATCTAATATTGAAATAAAACCTAATACTAAATCTAAATATAGTCACGTTTTAAGTCGTTCTAATGTTCTAAACATTTATCCAACTTTATCAACGTGACAACGTGGTCACGGTTCTTTAAACAATTCATCCGCCCGCGCCGTTTTTAGATAATTTAATTATTGATGAGTAATAATTATTGGTAATTAACATTGCATTTTTTATTTTTGTATTAATAATTTAATAACCATCATTCCAAGAAAGATTAGAAAAATAAAGGAAATATCACTAGATTATTGAAATGAGTGTGAAAAGTGTGAATGAAAAATGAGACTTGGCTTGATTTTTCCAGTTTCATAGAAACTCTGGTTCCCCTTTTGCAAACACTTAAATTCATCTCAAAATGAGCACAGTAAGTCGCCAAGTAATGAATTTACTACCTTCTTTTAGTAGTAAGTAAATAATCACGTTCTTGATTACCTACTTGGGGCGTTATTTTTTTCAACGTTTTAGTTGATATCTTTTAAACCCCGCTATGCAGAATAAAAATATTAACGGTTCCTCAATAGATATTAGAAATTCTATACAATGATCCAATTTTGGTCGAGTCTCCTGCACTTTTGCTGTGGGGCAAATGTACATGGAAAATGGGCCGTCTCCTTTTTAATGAGATACAGGATTGTTACGGCCAGCAGCTGGTTATCTAACAGTAGTCTCCCGGGCCCATAGAGGGAGAACCCACAAGCAGATGTTGGTCGGGCCTCCTACAGGCCAATGGTGGAAAGTTTCTAATTACAATAAACAATCAGGGGGGAGCGTTCTATTCTATTAAACCGAGCTTACTTACCTCTATCCAAGGCGACTGGTGCGATGTGGATGTGGAAGTGATGTGTATCTGTGTGTGGCGAGTAGTGTTATTGACCTTATTAGACCGTTACCCTCTGCAGCAGTTCGGACCTCAGCACCTCTCCAAACTGCGGTATCCTTCCGCAGTCACTTTCTTCGTTTTCTACGATGACAGTCCATTAACTCTGTCGTACGATTAACTACCTTACAGAAGCTACTAACTCTCGTTTGTTATAAAGCTTAACACGCGAGACCGGATCAAAGGTCACTACTGTTTTGCGTGGCAATAGTTATTTCTAGAATATCAAATGCCGCACTAGCTATTATTGTCAAATGCACTTATACAGATTCTGAGTTAGACACAATAAGTCCCGGGTGAAGCTAACAAGCAAGGAATGCGCGTTACGTATCCTAAACCGTATATTTCCTAGATGCGCGTGTCGTATTCCGCTTCAGACTTCCCGACAAAAAACCAGCGTGCCGCCTATCGCAGCGCTGAATTTGGACTGGTATTTGCCCTTGCACGTCCTCGACACGACGGGACGTCAAACCGGTCTCGCCGAGGCGCGCGCGCCCTCTGACGTCAATTCTTGACATTAGCGCTTGGCGCGAACAAACACCCGTCCCGGACATAAGGATTTAGGTCCGCGAGCAAACCGGTCAGCGGGACAGGGTCGCGACGGCAAGTTGCAAGACCGAATCTACAATCAAACTAGGCCAGCTTAGGCACCCCATCAGATCTTGCAACCCTAACCAATGCCTCAAAATTACAGCCCCAACGTGGGCTAGCCGGAGGGTTGAAGTGGATGCCCTTCCTGAACATCGCAGCACATAAATAAGTCCTATACTGGACAGAAGTCCGACGACCTCTCTCAAACACCTATCTGTGCCCCTATGATTAGTTCCGCAATCCGACCGGATCAGGTCTGCAAACAGCGACGCGACACGAAACGGCCTAGAGTGATCTCCTAAGCTTCAGTGCAGAGAGCACCCCCAAATTCCCCATGAACGTCGTCTGTGGAGAGCCGGACGAAACGCACAGATAGTCCCTAGAATGGATTTTCAAACAAGTAGGCATAACCAAGCCATCCACCATATAATCATTTACCAAATGGTGCGACAGCTGATTTCCATCTGATAATCTACAAACTAGCGAGCCTGTTAGACAAGTAGTCCTATGCTCATAGTTCAACTAAATTTTCAAAAGCATCAATGTTCAACTACAGAATTAATTAAAACAAAGTAATCACCGATGCACATAGGTCAACTTGACAAAGTAAACAAAACAGTAAACGTAAGAGACAGCCCTATTTCTCATTACAAATAAATATCTTAGACAGTGCCAACAAAATGTAAACCAAAGGAGAATTTACTCTTATTCCCTTCGGCACAAATAGGGTTATCCAATTTCAGCCTTCCTTCTCACAAAGCAAAATGATTAAACACTATCATAAAACATATACCTAATTTTCCAAATCGCATCATTCAATTTCAAATGAATTCAAACTTTCCTTTCAGCAAACAGACGCCACAATCAAATACAATTACAAAGCATATGCACAAGCATTCAAAAGGGCACGTGATTCACTTTCAATTTTCCGTGCAACAACAAACGCAGTGATCAAATATATTTACCAAACATATGCAGCAGCATTTAAAGAGTATTTAAATTCAATATTTTAATCACAACCGCTACAAATATGAAAATTTCGCGGAAAACCCAAAGCATTTTTAATTTTCAATTTAAAGCGTCGTTAATTAAGTACTCGAACAAACCCAATTCCAATACCCCTTGACAGCGTGATTCAACGCTCCAGGGTAGCCCCAATCTTCCCACCACCAAGTGGAGGCCACACGGCGTGAACCCGAGACCAATAGAGCGCAAACCGCTAACAGTCGCCACTCAGGTTGTACGCCTTCACTGAGGCCGTCGGCAACAGAACGTTTTGACAAGTGGACTGTTGACGGCTTAAGGCTCAGTGGAGGTAGAGTGGTGGTGGGAGCTGAGGCGGCAGCTAGCTAGGGCCGCCTCCATCAAATGGGGAACAGTGGTACACCAGTCGCGGCCACTCAGCTAACGGGAGTGAGAAGGGTCTAGCGAACTGATGAGTGGTCGTGAAGTTCCTCTCCACACGCTGAGGGGGGGTGATGACACCCCCGCCCCTGGGGGAATTACCCCCTGACTGGTCAGGGGAGGGACCGCTTTCAAACCTAGGGGCCTGGTGGCTAGCCTGCGGGCGCCGAGCGTCACCCGTCAGAGGGCGTGGTGGAGCGCCCCCGCCCGTGGGGGTCGAGGGCCTGGCAGAGCCCCGAGAGGAGATACCGTTCGCACCCAGGCACGGAACTGCATGGTGATTGCCCTGGCAATGCAGTCAGGGCCGCCGGTGCGGACAGTCTCGCTGGAGGTGCCCTTCCAAACATGAGTGGCACCAGCGACGCTCCCTGGCGATAGTTAATAATTTCGGGCACGACGTTACCCGGTGATCAGATGCTCGACAATAGGAGCAGGGGGGGGGGGGGGTTGACGACGACTTGCCCGGCGGATTCCGCCTCTCACTGGGCACGGCTCGTAAGTCGTCAACGGTGCCCGCCGCGTTCTCAATCTGCCGGCACTGCTCCTCCAAAACCCGCAGTAGGTCATAGAAGGGCGGAATATAGGAGGCCTCGTCCCCGCCGTACCTCTCCTCAAAATGTATTCGAAGGTCGAGAGGTAGACGGGACAGCACGATGCGGAGCAACAAAAAAGCCCATTCACCCACTGATAAATCCAGCCGCCTCAACGTATTACAGGCCACCAAGACTGGATCCAACAGGTCCGGACGTAGTCTGGCCCGGTCACTAAGCAGCGGGAGGCTCAGAAGCTGCTTAACATGTTCGTCCGCAATTCGCCGGACGTTGGCGTATCTTCTGGCTAGGAGGTCCCGAGCAGTTTGGTAGGCGTCGTCCAACAATCTCAAATGGCCGACGACGCTCAGGGCCTCCCCCTCCAGTGAGGCCAGGAAGTACGCCATCTTCTGGCTCGGGGTCAAGTCACTCCGGGCGTACACTAGGCTGTCGAAAAAACCAACGAAGGTCAGCCATTCGGAAAGGACCCCGGAGAACCTTGGCAAGTCCAGAGTCGGGAGTCGTCCCAACAGCTCCGGCTGAGGCTGCTTCCGAAAGGACTCGGGCAGGCCACTCATCCGAGCTTCACGCGCCTCCTTGGCATACCTGCCTTCAGCCTCGATCAACTCGTCCGTGAGCGAAAAGAACTGCTCGTAGTCCGCGAAGCAGGAGTCCAGGACTCCCTTTTCCACATCCGAATCCTCGAGCTCAGCGTAAGCCTCCTCCACTGCGGCCCTTCGAGCATCGACCTGCTCGAACCGCTTCATCAAGTTATGGACCCTATCCGGTCGACCTATCAAAGCATGGGCGCTGGTGGCCCAGCGTAACTCAGTCCGCAGGCAACGGATTAGTATCTTGGGCGAGGACATCACTACTAAATACAAATTACGACGCGGCTCGAGCACAAATAACAAACATAACAAATAACAAATACAACAAAAAATTAACAGTTAACAAATGCAGTTCCTATCTAATCGAGTTGAATAGAAATTACACAAATAAGAATTACTACTTATCAAACCAAATACAAGTTAGTACAAAAGAAAAGACACAAATCAAATTAACAAATACTAGTGCGATCAAATCAAGTTAAATTCAAATTGCGTAAATACAAATTACTCTTTACTCAAATACAAATTACAATACAAACGAAGATACACATCACGGTCGATCAACAAAAAATGCCTAGCTCGGAAATCGACCCTTCGATAGTAATCCACTACAACTATCCGACAACGATAATTAACCGATTACGTAAAAATAACCATCTACCTACATGACGCAAACTCCCGCTTGCGCACTAAACGGGCGCGGCTTTTCAAATTTACCCGCTAATAACAAAAAAGCAAGCCACAAAAGAAAAGAATTTTATTATTACGTATATAATAAAAAAAATATTTTTACGTATTACGGACGGGCGTGATTGTAGACACAAAATTAAACCAATCAACCCAACGCTCCCTGCCACCAAAATTGTTTAATTTTTATCAAACACTATGATCGGGATCGACCGGGAATCGATCCCGGAATCGCGCTCTGCTACCAAATGTTACGGCCAGCAGCTGCTTATCTAACAGTAGAGTCTCCCGGGCCCATAGAGGGAGAACCCACAAGCAGACGTTGGTCGGGCCTCCTACAGGCCAAAGGTGGAAAGTTTCTAATTACAATAAACAATCAGGGGGGAGCGTTCTATACTATTAAATCGAGCTTACTTACCTCTATCCAAGGCGACTGGTCCCTCAGGATTCGGTCAGGTCGCATGTGGTTGTATAGTAATAATAATAATAATAATAATAATAATAATAATAAACTGGGGGAAACTGAGGGTTTTGTCTGTGCGATACAGGATCAGGTTATTAAGACCAACAATTATCGGAGATACATCCTAAAGGATGGCACCGTTGACGTCTGTCGAGCTTGTCGCCATCCCGGTGAGTCACTTAGGCATGTCATCTCCGGTTGTTCGGCGCTTTCTAACTCTGAGTATTTGCACAGGCACAACTTAGTAGCCAGGATTCTACACCAGGAGCTCGCTCTGAAATACGGTCTCGTGGATCGGAAATTGCCATATTATAAGTACTTGCCGGAAGCCGTGCTCGAAAATGACCGCGCCAGGCTCTACTGGGACCGGGCCATCATCACAGACAGGACTATTCTTGCGAATAAGCCTGATATTGTGCTGATGGACCGGGCACAGTCAAGGATATTTTTGGTCGACATTACCATTCCTTATGACGAGAACCTCGTGAAAGCCGAAACAGATAAACTGACTAAATATCTGGACCTGGCTCACGAGGTGACCGACATGTGGGGTGGATTGCCGGCCGAAATTATACCTGTAGTCGTCTCTGCGAACGGGT
This sequence comes from Parnassius glacialis, assembly GCA_033319125.1. NCBI lineage: Eukaryota > Metazoa > Arthropoda > Insecta > Lepidoptera > Papilionidae > Parnassius > Parnassius glacialis. The sequence continues at coordinate 10,843,150 of JAVANC010000002.1, read as the reverse complement.
TAATCCCAGTCAGCCTCTCGGGTCATCTGAGGCGACTGGGACTCCGTGACGGACCGCTCCAAGCTTAAATGCAGAAGGCGGTGCTCCTCGATACCGCCCGCATCGTCCGCCGGTTTCTTTCCCTTTCCCCCTAACCCTCGGCCGTTTGGTCTCCCCTGCCGAGGGCTTCCATCTGGTTGGGTTTTTATTTATTTATGTATTTTTTATGTATTTATTTTATTTTGTTGATATTTATGTATGTTTATCATTTTCATTTACAATTATATATTTATACAGCCCAACCAGATGAGAAAACTATATAGATACCCCAAAATAATAATAAATATTTAATTCATTTCCAATTACACATGTTTACATAGAGGAGCAAATATAATTACAATTAAATAAAGTAACAATAAGTCTAACAAAAATAAAATGTTATGATAAAATTAAAACTATGTGTAGCTTAATAATGTAGAATATACAAAAGAAAAATAGAAAAGTCAAGTTTATAATATTAGCTACCTGCCTGAACTAGGTTGAGTACCTGTGTTTCAGACATCACTTATACAATCGCTTTAATAATGTAGGACACTAGATATTTAAATAATTAAACTATATTATATAATAAATAAAATAACTAAATAACAATTATTGTTACGTACAATTAATGCAAACTATTGCATGCCGAGCGCAAAGCGCGTCGGTATGTTCTACTAACGCCTAAAAATCAAAATTCCACCGTTTTGTCGCATGAAATCGTATCCAGCAATCATATTATACATATAAATGATATAAAAAGCACATTGTTAGAAAGATAAATGATTGTTGAACTTATTAATATTTTTTTTTAATTCGATTAATTGCTATTTTTAAATAAAAAAAGGGGTTTTAGTGGCTTATGGTGTGGATTTATCATGTCCCCAAGGCTTGTAAACACTATAACTTTTGTAAATATCAATTATTTAACTCAATTTATTTATTAATCTCTTCATCTATCATGTGGGAAGCCACTGAATGTAAATGGCAGTGTAATTTTGTTTTGTTTAGCTATAATTAATTTTTTTCGGCTCGAAAATGGCGAAATTTTCGTTGATTTGCTAGCCTCGTATAGAATTATTTCTGTAAATGGAGAACTGCAGCCACAGAGTAGTTTACTCACTAACTCAGTTGGCCATCGCCATAGATTACTGTATATATCAGTTCGCCGCATTAGCTTGCTACATTTATATTTATCTATGGTTCGCCGTCAGTCACCGTCGTGAGTGGACATTATTCTCTGACTAGTATACAGTTATCTGTGGACATTATTTCGGTTGTTTGCAGCGGCTCAAAAAGATCGCTGTACAAATACACAATATTCGAATAACCAAATTTCTTAAATACTTGATTATAATAATAATAACAGATTTTTTTATTACAATATTTTAAAAGCACAGAATAAATAATAGTAGTACGTACTAAAAGTAAGTAGTATCAATTTTTTGTCATGGGTGAAATTTTCATGGTTTTCGAGGGTGTTGAAACCGATAGGGTTGTCGAAATGTAAATCCAAGATGGCGGCCGCAATATGTATCAATTTTTCAATATGGGTGTCATTTTCATGGTTTTCGAGGGTGCTGAAGCCAATAGTGTTGTCGAAATGTAAATCCAAGGTGGCGGCTGCAATAGGTATAATTTTTTTCATTATGGGTGTCTTTTTCATGGTTTTCGAGAATGTTGAAGCCGACACTGCTGTCGAAATGTAAATCCAAGATGGCGGCTGAAGTAGGTACCAATTTTTTCATCATGGGTGTCATTTTCATGGTTTTCGAGGGTGTCGAAGACGATAGTGCTGTCGAAATGTAAATCCAAGATGGCGGCTGCAATAGATATCAATTTTTTCATCTTGGGTGTAATTTTCATGGTTTTCGAGGGTGTTAAAGCCGATAGTGCTGTCGAAATGTAAATCTAAGGTGGCGGCTGCAAGGGGTTTCAATTTTTTCATCATGGGTGTCATTTTCATGGGTTTCGAGGGTGTTGAAGCCGATAGTGCTGTCGAAATATAAATCCAAGATGGCGGCTGAAGCAGGTACCAATTTTTTCATCATGGGTGTCATTTTCATGGTTTGCAAGGATGTTGAAGCCGATAGTGCTGTTGAAATGTAAATCCAAGATGGCGGCTGCAATAGATATAAATTTTTTCATCATGGGTGTCATTTTCATGGTTTACGAGGGTGCTGAAGCCGATAGTGCTGTCGAAATGTAAATCCAAGATGGCGGCTGAAGTAACTACCAAATTTTTTCATCATGGATATCATTTTCATGGTTTTCGAGGGTGTTGCAGCCGATAGTGCTGTCGAAATGTAAATCCAACATGGCGGCTGCAATAGATATCAATTTTTTCATCATGGGTGTCATTTTCATGGTTTACGAGGGTGCTGAAGCCGATAGTGCTGTCGAAATGTAAATCCAAGATGGCGGCTGAAGTAACTACCAAATTTTTTCATCATGGATATCATTTTCATGGTTTTCGAGGGTGTTGCAGCCGATAGTGCTGTCGAAATGTAAATCCAACATGGCGGCTGCAATAGATATCAATTTTTTCATCACGGGTGTCATTTTCATGGTTTTCGAGGGTGCTGAAGCCGATAGTGCTGTCGAAATGTAAATCCAATGTGGCGGCTGCAATAGGTATAAATTTTTTCATCATGGGTGTCATTTTCATGGTTTTCGAGGGTGTTGAAGCCGATAGTGCTGTCGAAATGTAAATCCAAGATGGCGGCTGAAATAGGTACCAATTTTTTCACCATGGGTGTCATTTTCATGGTTTTCAATGGTGTTGAAGCCGATAGTGCTGTTGAAATGTAAAGCCAAGATGGCGGCTGCAATAGGTATAATTTTTTCATCATGGGTGTCATTTTCATGGGTTTCGAGGGTGTTGAAGCCGATAATGCTGTCGAAATGTATTTAAACTACTTTCAAAAAATCCGTTTAATCATGCTGTACGTTATTTTTAATGCGAAGGCATGCTCAATTGGATTTACCAATATATTTTAGAATTTCTAACAACTTCTCCGTGTCTTCGTAATTTAATTTATTTAGATATTCCCTTACACTTATATTACAGTTCTTATAACTTAGACTATATACCTTTAGTGACTTGTTGAGCTTGTTATATAGAAAGGGTCCTAAAAATACGTAAAATTTGTTCACAAATGCGTGTTTGGTTTGAGGGTTTACACAAACTAAGTCCATTCTTCTCCTGTCTATGGATTTAAATGGAAGTTCGGTATGCTGTTTTAATATGATGTTGAGGATAAACAACTGACGGACAGTTAGTCCACTACATGACAAGTACAGTTGATGTGTAGGAAACATGAATGGACGGAAAGTGGCTACCTTCAGAACTGCTCTCTGAGCACGTTCTAGTGGGAGCAATATTGTTTTAGAAGCACCACCCCAGGAAGTAATGCCATAAGTAAGTATGGATTGACACAAAGCCAAATAGACCTGCCTTATCAATTTGAAGTCAGCGATATTACGAAGATATTTAAAAATATATATTAATTTACGAACTCTAGCACAAAGTAAATCAATGTGCTTGCGGAAATTTAAATTTGTGTCAAGCGTGATACCTAGATATTTTATATTGTCTGTTTTTGTTAATGCGGGACATGCACATGCAGTGTCATCATACGAGTTACAATGATGAGCGTAAATCGCCGCAATTTTACTACCGGTTAGTGCAGTCGCTTCTAGAGGGCTCTAATGCCGAACCTACAGTATTTTTGTAGCGTAAGCATACCTACTGCGCAAAAATAATTCGAAATGGCGTGTCAAACTAAACGCTCCGAAACCGTCGTAATCCACGAGTTCCTGGCCTTTGTTCAACAAAAATTGGACGTCATGGACCAGGTGTCTCTGGAGCAGATACTGATGACAAGCTTCACTGAGGACGAGATCATCCAAGCGAAGAAGGTGTTAGCAGGTTTAGCCGTGACCCAAATCCGTCTTATCACACGTCACAGGGATGGAAGCGGTAAGAAAGACCTGCAAGACATCTTCAGGCTGTTCAATGAGACCGACCCTGATGACATTCCAACTTTCGTCGCGCGTGATCTCAACAAGCTGCCTCCCGTGACGTTCGATCACGTAGACGTCACCAGATTGTTGAAAGACATCACCACGTTGAGAGCCGATGTTACCGACATCCGTTCCAAATTTGAGGAATCGGAACGAGCCGCAACAGAGCTGAGGAACGAAGTCAATATGTTGCGCAACATAATTGCAACATCTGCAAAATCACCGCCGTCGCAGAATGTAAATACGACACGCGGTAACCGTAATAGTAGTCATATTTCACCGATGATTGCGACTCCGTCACGCGATACCGTCTGTCAGCAGGTTGATGACCGAGAAACTAGGGCAACCTCGGTCGTCATTGCATCACCACCTCAACCCTTGACTGAAGCCATTGGTACTCCTCCGCCGAAGCCAACCTCAAAACAAGGGAAGACGTTTGCAGATGTTGCCCGAAAATCTTTACAACCGGCACCCTCTTGTGGTCGAAAGCGGAAGAATGTGGAAATAAAATCAGTTCCAGTGGTGACCCAAGACAAGATTGATAAGGACGGGTTTACTCTTGTTGAGAAGAGACGTCGGTCGCGACCCGTCTGTAACCAGCGTGGGACCGCCAAGATAAACGCGAGTACAACTCTGCGTGCTGTGGAGCCAACCATACAACTCTACATCTCCCGTTTGGACAAAAGTACGTCGGGAGAAGATGTCCTGCGTTTCGTGGAAGAACGAAGCCGATGCCGCATTGAGGAACCGATCTCTTTACATTTGCAGCGTCTGGAGTCTAATAGGTCAACGAACTTCAAATCCTACGTACTCCAGGTTCCTGCAAAACATAAAGAGACATTCCTCGCTCCCGATTTCTGGCCCTCTGGGGTAGTGTTTCGCCGATACCGGGACGCGCCAAAGAAAAAAGTACCCTAAATGGTGTTAAGTTATGTTTATATTTTATATATATTTTTAGGTTAAGGTATATATTGCTATGGGCCAATGTTCTTAATTTTTAAGTCCTTGATGCCTGAAATAAAGTTATTGTATTGTATTGTATTGTATTGTAAATATTTAGGTGAGTATGTATGTTATTATTTCTCATTAAAAATAACATATATTGTGTTTTATCAGCGTTTAAACGTAGGAGATTATTAAGAAGCCAATTAGATACTATATTAAAGCCTTGCTGAGCGTATTTATAAACCTCATCTCGTGATTTAGCTGAGAATAACAGGGCTGTATCATCCGCATACGACATTATGACACCATTTTGAAGTTGAAGATTGCATAAATCATTTATATAAATTAGGAACAATGTAGGCCCCAGGATACTGCCCTGTGGGATACCAAAAGAGCTGTTTTGTAATTCAGTACTTGTATACTCACCGATTTTTACACACTGAAAGCGATCACTGAGGTAATCGGAAAAAATTTGTAGTTGAGTTCCCCTTATGCCAAGTGTTTCAAGCTTCTGCAATAGTATAGGGCAAGATATAGTATCAAATGCTTTAGCAAGGTCTAAAAAGATCCCAATTGAGTGCATACCATTGTCAAGATTACTTGTGACATAATCAGTCAATTGGTGCAAGGCATCATTACATGACCTCTTAGACCTAAAACCAAATTGTTTGTCTGACAGCAAGTTATTAGTTTCCAGGTATTGTATTAACCTGATATTTATGATCTTTAATGATTTCTTATATTTACGCGAACACTACACATTGAATAAAACTGTTTTTTACGGATTTTATCGCGTTTATTTTATTATTTTTATTCCCGACGTTTCGAGTGCTTTTCAGCAACCCATGGTCACGGGGGGGACTGAGATGTTTGACGTCCCAATGTCACAGTTAGCCCGGCTACCTTCAGTTTTTTAATATTAATTTTTGGTTCGATTTACGCAGAATGAACTTACAGTATCCGGAAGTCTTGCAGTGTTATGCTTGGGTTTGGATTTAATTAAATCCAAAAGCACTCGAAACGTCGGGAATAAAAATAATAAAATAAACGCGATAAAATCCGTAAAAAACAGTTTTATTCAATTTATGATCTTTTCTAAAATTTTAGATAAACCAGATATAACTGAAATCGGCCTATAGTTATTAACTAAGTTTTTATCACCAGCTTTGTAAATAGGAGAAACCACTGCTTTTTTAAGCACTTTCGGGAAAATTCCATTTGATAGGCATAATTGAAAGATGTGTGTTAATAGTGCTAGGAAAGTAAGGGTCAGTGATGTGTATCTGGGTGTGGCGGGTAGTGTCATTGACCTTATTAGACCGTTACCCTCTGCAGCAGTTCGGACCTCAGCACCTCTCCAAACTGCGGTATCCTTCCGCAGTCACTTTCTTCGTTTTCTACGATGACAGTCCATTAACTCTGTCGTACGATTAACTACCTTACAGAAGCCACTAACTCTCGTTTGTTATAAAGCTTAACACGCGAGACCGGATCAAAGGTCACTACCGTTTTGCGTGGCAACAGTTATTTCTAGAATATCAAATGTCCCACTGTCGCACGGATGGGCCGGCTCGAACCGGGGTGGTACCACGACCTCATAGAAAACCAGCGTGAAGTAGCGGTTTACCTCTGCGTTTCGCTTGGTGAGTGCAGGTGGCCGGAGGCCCTTTTTACTGGAAATGAGGCATTCCATCTTAGTCCTCACGGGTGACAACGCATCTACATTTTGATTTGTAATAGAGGATAGATGTAGATGTCTATGGGTCGCAGCAACCACTTAACATCAGGTGGACTATGTGCTCGTTTGTCACCCTTATCCTATAAAAAAAAATGCAGATTCTGAGTTAGACACAATAAGTCCCGGGTGAAGCTAACAAGCAAGGAATGCACGTTACGTATCCTAAACCGTATATTTCCTAGATGCGCGTGTCGTATTCCGCTTCCGACTTCCCGACAAAAAATCAGCGTGCCGCCTATCGCAGCGCTGAATTTGGACCGCTGTTTTTGCCCTTGCGCGTCCTCGATACGACGGGACATCAAACCGGTCTCGCCGAAGCGCGCGCCCTCTGACGTCAATTCTTGACATTAGCGCTTGGCGCGAACAAGGATGTAGTGACTTATATTGATGAAATATTGGTTTGGGGAGATACAAAAAAAACACATGATGAAAGATTACTCCAAGTTTTAGAAAAGGCTCGTACAGGATAATTTACCAGTTGCTTATGGGTCAAAGACCTTGACAGAGTGCCAAAAGTTATGGGCACAAATTGAAAAACGAAATGTTGGCAATAGTATATATGGATGTGAAAAGTTTCATCAATATATTTATGATAAACATGTAATAGTTGAATCTGATCATAAGCCTTTAGAATACATATTTAATAAAACAATCAATAAAACTCCACTAAGACTACAAAGGCTTAGATTGATAATTCAAGGGTATGACCTGGAAATAAGGTATAAACCGGGAAAAGAATTATTTGTAGCTGACGCTTTGTCTAGGAATAGTTTACCAGACAAAATATGTAATAAAGATTTGGATCAGCATGTAGAATTGCATGTTTGCTTGATAACGGAAGGATTAAAATTCACAGAACAAAAGTTAGAAGATTTAAAAAAACAGCAAATGATGAAGAATATCAAAAAATCATAAAAAATATTGAAATGGGATGGCCAGAAAAAAAATTACCAACAGATTTAAAATATTATCACTCTATAAAAGAGGGTTTGTATTATGCAAATAATAATAATAATAATAATAATAATAAAACGAACTTCCCACGGCTGGACGCGCTACTAGACAAAGTAGCGCCATCCCAGCCTGGAGAAGAAGGATTGAGGACCGTATCGCAAAGGCAAGGGCCCTCATCGGCAGGCTGATAAGCTTCAGGTCGGGCAATAACAGGCCGAGAATTGTGCGCACCGTTAGGATGGCGTTTGCTGGGACAAACATCAGTTTGTCCCAGCCGGATATAACGCAAAAACTGACGGAGCGCATAGACGACCTGAAGCAGAGAATCGCTGCTTGGGGGAAGCGGATTCGGCGATATACCGAGAGGTCGACACGGTTCAACCAGAATCGTCTCTTCCAGAGTGATCAGAAGAGGCTCTATGAATCATTGGAGCGACCAATGCTACGTGGAACGGGCCCAGCACCGAATCAGGCCGACAGTATCGAATTCTGGCGCGGCCTGTGGTCAGAGCCCGTAAACCACAGCGAGGGCCCTTGGATGGAAGTTGTGGCGAGTCAGTGTGCGAATGTTACGCCCATGGACCCCGTCATCATAACGCCGGATGACGTAGCTGAGGCGGTGCGTAGGGCCCCGAACTGGAAAAGTCCGGGGCTCGACGGGCTGCATCACTACTGGCTGAAGGGGTTCGTGGAGTGTCACGCTGTGCTCGCCCGACAGTATCAAGAGGCTCTCGACCAAAAGTCGCTCCCGAGCCTCTTCACTACTGGGATCACTGATTTGGTTCCTAAAGACCGGGATTCCACAGACCCGAGCAAATACCGCCCCATAACGTGTCTAACTACCATATACAAGACACTAACATCCATTTTGAGCGCGAGAATCACTCGTCACCTGAACTTAAATCAGGTGATGTCGCGCGCTCAAAATGGATGTCGGGGCGGTGGTCGTGGAACCAAGGAACCACTCCTCATTGACGCGGTCATTGGCAAGGTGGTTAAACGCAACCGTCGGAACCTCTCCGCCGCCTGGATAGACTATAAAAAGGCATTCGACTCGGTGCCTCATACATGGCTTAAGAGGGTCCTCGAGCTGTATAAGGTCAATTGTACAGTTCGAGACTTCCTCGGGGAGTGTATGGGGCAATGGAGTACGATCCTTTGTCATCTAGGCGAGCGGATGACGGCTGCGGAGAACCACATAAGGATAAGAAGGGGTATCTTCCAGGGTGATTGTTTGAGTCCAGTCTGGTTCTGCCTCTCTCTGAACCCTCTCAGTACCTTACTGGGGGGCTCCGGGAGGGGATTTCAGCTTCGGAGAGGAGGTACAAAAGTGACCCACCTTTTCTATATGGATGATCTCAAGTTATTCGCCTCCAGTCGCTCTCATCTTATGGAATTGCTAAACATCACTTGTGATTTTAGCAATTCTATTGGAATGGAGCTGGGGACGGATAAGTGTGCGGTCCTCCATGTGGAAAGGGGAAGGGTTGCTAACTCTGAGGGCATAGACTTATCTATGCCCATTAACATAAGGACCCTTTCCGAGGCTGAAACATACCGATACCTGGGTATGTCACAGAACATCGGTGTAGATGAGGCGGGTATGAAACAGTCAGTTTGCGATGTGTTTTATGCACGCTTGACCAAAGTGCTTAACAGCCTTTTGTCCGGTGTGAATAAGACGCACGCATATAACGGTTGGGTCATGCCTGTTCTTATGTATACCTTTGGCATACTCAGGTGGACTCAGACCGAACTGAACGCTCTGGACAGAAAAGTCCGCACTATAATGACGTCCCACAGGATGCATCATCCGAGATCGTCAGTAATGAGGCTGTACTTGCCGCGGAAGCATGGTGGACGCGGCTTTTTAAGCGCGCTTACCATGCATAATCGCGAAGTGTGCAGCCTCCGTAATTACTTTCTGACGAGAGCGGATGATCCATACTATGGGGACGTTATTTGTTGTGATAAAGGACTTACCCCTCTATCCTTAGCCAATGAGCAATGGCAAGACCCGGCGGTACAGAGCATTTCCGACCGGGAGACCGTATGGAAGGAGAAAGAGCTCCACGGGAGGTTCTACAAGGCTCTACATGAGCCTCTCGTAGACACAGTCTCCTCCCTCCACTGGCTACGTTTCGGTTACCTCTTTGGGGAAACCGAGGGTTTTGTCTGTGCAATACAGGATCAGGTTATTAAGACCAACAATTATCGGAGATACATCCTAAAGGATGGCACCGTTGACGTCTGTCGAGCTTGTCGCCATCCCGGTGAGTCACTTAGGCATGTCATCTCCGGTTGTTCGGCGCTTTCTAACTCTGAGTATTTGCACAGGCACAACTTAGTAGCCAGGATTCTACACCAGGAGCTCGCTCTGAAATACGGTCTCGTGGATCGGAAACTGCCGTATTATAGGTACTTGCCGGAAGCCGTGCTCGAAAATGACCGCGCCAGGCTCTACTGGGACCGGGCCATCATCACAGACAGGACTATTCTTGCGAATAAGCCTGATATTGTGCTGATGTTCCGGGCACAGTCAAGGATATTTTTGGTCGACATTACCATTCCTTATGACGAGAACCTCGTGAAAGCCGAAACAGATAAACTGACTAAATATCTGGACCTGGCTCACGAGGTGACCGACATGTGGGGTGGATTGCCGGCCGAAATTATACCTGTAGTCGTCTCTGCGAACGGGTTAATCCCAATCAGCCTCTCGGGTCATCTGAGGCGACTGGGACTCCGTGACGGACCGCTCCAAGCTCAAATGCAGAAGGCGGTGCTCCTCGATACCGCCCGCATCGTCCGCCGGTTTCTTTCCCTTTCCCCCTAACCCTCGGCCGTTTGGTCTTCCCTGCCGAGGGCTTCCATCTGGTTGAGTTTTTATTTATTTATGTATTTTTATGTATTTATTTTATTTTATTGATATTTATGTATGTTTGTCATTTTCATTTACAATTATATATTTATACAGCCCAACCAGATGAGAAAACTATATAGATACCCCTAAATAATAATAATAATTTATTTTATTTTCTCACCACAATACAGAATTATTGTACATAATATTATAGTATAGCCTCAATAATATACTGTGGGAGACTGGTGCCTAAGCTAGGCTTTTCGCCTGTATTTCAGGACGCCAGGTCTCCGCCCTATGGTTGTAGTTACAATACTTTTATTATGCACTCGTACATGTACCATATTTATAATTTACATAATATCTCCTTTCTTTTTATTAGGATTCTAGATATATTAAAAAGTGTGTGTGTGTGTGTGTGTGTGTGTGTGTGTGTGTGTGTGTGTGCGTGCGTGCGTGTGTGCGTGCGTATGTGTGTGTGTGTGTGTGTGTGTGTGTGTGTGTGTCTCTCTCTCTGTGTGTGTGTGTGTGTGTGTGTGTGTGTGTGTGTGTGTGTGTGTGTGTGTGTGTGTGTGTGTGTGTGTGTGTGTGTGTGTGTGTGTGTGTGTGTGTGTGTGTGTGTGTGTGTGTGTGTGTGTGTGTGTGTGTGTGTGTGTGTGTGTGTGTGTGTGTGTGTGTGTGTGTGTGTGTGTGTGTGTGTGTGTGCGTGCTTTTGTTTGTTAGTTTGTACTGGGTTAGTAATTAACTTTGATTCGATTAGTAATTAGATAGAATTAGTAAGAAGTTGTTCGGTGTCATAATAATTTAGTTCTTGGAGCCAGATAGTTATTTTCTTTTTGCATATAGTTTTGTTAACGTTAAATATAGGGATAATTTTATTGACTTTATTGTATAAGAAACCTCCAAGGTGACAAAAGAAACGTTTAGATAATTTGGTGGATAGAGTTATATGACAGCGGTCCACGGGGTTAAAACGCCTTTTATCTCGGGAGAGTGAAGAGTTGTATTTTAATAAAGCATGCTGTTTTAGTAAGGTACTTTGTATAAACAGTTGCCGCACAGTTAAAATTTTCAATTCTTTATATAGGAGCTCTGTAGGATAGCGATACGGCAATGAAAAAGAGACCTTTAAGATGGCTCTCTGCGTTCTCTCCAATTGAAGCATTTTAGATTTTGGAGCACCGCCCCAGGAGGTAATACCATATGTTAACAGAGATTGGGCCAAGGCGAAGTAGACGGATTTTTTTAGTTTCTCATCAGCCACATCTCTCAGAGTTTTAAAAACATATATAAGTTTACGCAACCTGTTATTAAGGGTATTAATGTGTTCATGAAAACGTAGAGTGCTATCAATTATAACTCCTAGATATTTTACTTATTCGGCTTGACATAGCCTTGACGTAGCGTTATTATGTGATTTGGAATATGAGTGACTTACGATGGAATATGGTGGTGATAATGTTGTTAATGTGTTATTTTTTAATCTAAATGTGACATAACATGTTTTGTCTATGTTGAGTGTCAGCACATTACTTCGGAGCCAGTTAGAGACTGTGTTGTAGCCCAACTGAGCGTACGTATAGACATCTTGCCATGAACCTGCGCTAAATAGGAGGACGGTATCATCTGCAAAACTTATAATCCGCCCTTTAGAGAGAGTACACTGCCCTGAGGCGTACCATAGGTAATTGTGCGTTCAGCACTGATGAATTTCCTGAAATTTTTTGATGAATGGTTTAATATTTAAAAATAATGCAGTTTTAGTACCAAAGTCACTGAGGAAAGAAATATTAAACTTAATTCACTACAACCACCTAGGGTTAGAAAAATGCAAAAATAAGATAAGAGTAGTGTATTGGCCATTTATGAATAAAGAGCTGGAAGATCACATCAGCAAATGTGAAGCTTGTCTGAAGTATCAAAAATCTCATTCATTTCAACCCCTAATTCTAAGGGACATAACGAAACAACCCTGGGATATAACAGGAATTGATATGTTCTATAAAAATTATATATACTTAATGATTATATACAATTATAATAAGATTATCTAACTAAATATGTGGAAATTATAAATATGGTGGATCAGTAAACAATCAAATTTAATACAATATGTGTTACTTGTTTAGTATGGCCAAGTCAATCTATTTATTTAAAACATAAAAGATAATATTGATATGGTCACTATAAGATGTTGTTAGGTTAGCTAATTTCGTAATAACTCAAGACAGAAGGACCCTTAAGTAGGGACTGAATAAATTAAACGACTTGGTATTACATGGATCTCACAACTTTTTACGGTAGAAGAACTGAGTTGCGAAACTTGTTTTTTTTACAAGTTATGTTTTTGACGGCATATACTTTACTTGTATAAGCTGTGGATGACATGTACGGGGAACTTCAATACAGATCATTGAAGATGCCGCGTCAATACTTATGTGTTTCAATACAGTTATCTTAATAACCTTTTAATAACTAATTAAATACAGTTATTACAGATACTCTACGTGTAGGTGAACCATCGTTAAGGAGGCAGAGATCTAAATCACCAATGATGTCTAAAAATGTAAAAGACCAGGGGTCACAAAAATGGGAGCTCCATAAAGTATGGTGCATATTAAAATCACCAAGAATTACCATAGCAGGAGGGATGGAGTATATAATCCTCGTAAGTTCTGATAAGATATTTAAACTAGGTTCAGGAATGTAAATAGAAAGAAAAGAAATGTTATGAGCTGCTAGTGAAGGACTATCAGAAGGAAGGGAAACTAATGTATAAGTAATTGATTTTGAGATAAGACTGAAAGAGCCAGCATGACCATCATTCCTATCATCCCTGAGGCATGAATAACCTGAGACCCCCAAATGGGATCCAGGACCCACGTCTCTTGGATGGATAGAAAGAGGGGATGGTATTTGTTAATAGATAAGTTAATTCGTTTTGTTATTCTTAATGCTCCGGCAGTTCCACTGAAGTATTGGAGGGAAGGTTATTCGTTAATGAAATGAGCTCAGTAAGTTTTTGGCGGAGGGCAAGTGGGAGATCCATAGCGCTGAAAAGGGAAAACATACTTACAAGCATGGAGATCATTAATTCACAGAGATTGTCATTAGGGGAAATACTCCGCCCTATTAAAGCACAACCATTAGTAGTTGAAGAAGAAGGGGTATCTATTATTGCCTCATGGGCAGATTTATCATATCCATGACTTGATGCTTGATTTGGCGGGAGTCTTAGAGTGAATGTAGTCTTCTTTAAGGAATGAGATTGTGAGGGGACAACTGAAGGCAAAGGGGAATTTGAAATAAGATAGGGACTCTGAAGATCATAATACGAAGGAAGGATTCTAGCAGTATCTGCATAAGATCTCCGGACTTGACGGAAACAGGCAGATGCTTCAAGATAAGAAATATTTTTCTATGATATTGTAAGTTTGATAAATCTCTGCCTAGAGTGTTCAGGGCAGGAAGGATCTTTAACTGTGTGAGATCCTGAATAGAAAAGGCAAATGAGAGACTATCTTGTGCATGATATACCTTCATTATTTTGAGCACACACAAAACAACGGGAAGATGATCTACACTGTGAGGTTACATGTGAAAAACGACAACATTCGTGACATTGAATAAGTGGTAAAATGTGAAAACGTTAAAACAACCGTTTGAGAGGGAATCCACACAGTGTTTTGGTTTTCATTAACTGATTTTCTATTAAATCGTCGAGCTTTAATTATTGAGCCAAAACCAGCTGGGACCTCGATTGATGAAATGAGTTCCTCTAATGCCCATTCTACAGAGATCTGCCTCACTATTCCCATGCGAGTGACATTATAAGAAGGGATTACAGTATCATATTTAGCACCTGCAAGGGCTGGGTTCTCAATAAAACAATTTGCATCAGCTGCAATTTTAAATTCGACTGAAATTCTATTGCGTCCTAATCGCTTAACACCGACACTAACATTTTTAATATTATTATGGTAGAGAAAATGACCAAACTTTATCGGTTTCAAAACTACTCCAGGTGATAAATTATCTACTATCTTACTTACATGTACAATAAAGGGCGCATTGTCATTATTCAAATAACAATATTGTCAAAATTCATTATGTTTTTTTTTCTATATAGTCAGGATGAACTGAGTTATAATTTATAAAAATTATAAAAATTTTACGATTCGACTGTTCAATTTCGGTAGGCATATTTTTTTGATAACAGTATGGGAGTCACATGGAGCCCCGCTGGGTCGGGAGGATCCATTTTATTTTAACTAATTGCATATAAAACAAAAATATTCAAATACTTACGAATTTATAATTACTAAAACCAACATCAACAGAAATAATAAACAAAAAAAGTATATCAACAGCTCTCAGAAATACGAAATAGGCAAAAACAGAACGATACTTGTACACTTCACACCATCCAACTCTTGTTCAAACTTAATTTAAACGTGGTAGAGCCATGCTGCAGCTATATTAGTAGTATAGTTATAATGGATGAACAGTGGACTGTATATTTATTTGTGACTGATTACTTAACGACTGATCTGAGGTTAGCTATACTAGGGGACTGCTTGAAGAAAAGATGGTACTTTTTAATATACTGTATTAACTATTTACAACAATTCGGCACTGACTAACTATAACTATGTCTAACACTATGTACAGAGGGAGGTCTTGAATTGGAGTCTTGAGTCTTCTTCAGGTTTCTTCCTAAGTGCCGCTCCGAAGTGAAATGAACAGCTCACAGACCGAGACGCCCTTCTTATATCTCGCTAGAAGGTGCCTCAGTCTGTGAGTAGTGCCGTGCGACGACAAATGGAGCCACACGCGCGCTGATTGGACGCCGACATCGCTGGTCGGCGCCGGTGTGCGGGGTGCGCGGGGGGTAGCGGGGTACGAAGGGGCGACGGGGCGGCGGGTCTCTAGCTGTCCTCAACATCCTCCCCCCGGCGTAGCTCGCGAGCCTCATCTTCTTTTGGGAGGACGGCGATCTTCCTGACCGGCCGCCGCAGCAATCCGCCCCTGGTCCGCACCTCCACGTTGCGCACCACGCCGTCTGGTCCGGGAAAGGTCCGCGTTATAATTCCACGCGGCCACACGTTCCTTGGCAGGCTTCCGTCTGCTACCACGACGAGGTCCCCCTCTTGTAGTTGTCGCTGCTGCACATCCCGTGAGTCCCCGCGCGCAACCAGCGTCGGCAGGTACTCCTTCATTCAGCGCTTCCAGTACTCGTCGGCAAGTCCTTGCGCCGCTCTCCACGCCCGACGATCATTAGGCGTGCACGGCGCAGTTACTGGAAGGCTCGATGGTCCCAGCAGCAGGAAGTGGTTGGGTGTCAGCGCTTCTTCCTCGTCGATGTCGACCGGTACGTGTGTCAACGGTCGAGAGTTCACTGTATTCTCGGCTTCGGTGAGGAGCGTCACCAACGTCTCCTCCCGCGGGCTCTTCTGGTGTAGAGTGGCTTCGAGCGCGGTCTTCACTGAGCGCACGAGACGCTCCCATGCGCCTCCCTGGTTCGGCGCGCCCGGCGCGATGAACTTCCAGTCTGTCCGCCGAGTCAACGCGTAGTCCTTCAGCAGGGGTGCCCACTCCTCCATTGCCCGTCGTAGCTCGGTGTCCGCCCCATGGAAATTCGTTCCGTTGTCAGAGTAGATGACCCGTGGCCACCCACGCCTAGCCGCCATGCGCCGCAATGCCGATATCGCCGAGTCCGTCGTTAGGGAATAAACTATCTCTAGATGTACCGCGCGCGTCGTCAAACAAGTGAATAATGCTATCCACCGTTTTTCATGCCTACGTCCTATTGTTACCGTTATAGGCCCGAAATAGTCGATTCCGGTGTAGGTGAATGGTCGCGCGAATGCCCCTAACCGTTCAGGTGGTAGATCTCCGATAACCGCCGGCCGTGGTGTCGCCTTGCGTACCCTGCACTGCAGACATCTCCGCTCCACTTCTCTTACGGTTGGTCGTAGTCGAAGTATGTGATATCTCGTGCGTAGGTCGTTCACTACCCGTTCCCTGTTGGCGTGGCTTGCTTCCTTATGCGCCTTCTCCACAAGCAGCTTTACAAACTGGTGGCGTCCGTTCAGGATGGTGGGCCTCTTCATTTGGCTGTCCACATCGGCTGCGTCAATCCGTCCTCTAGCTCGCAGTATGCCATCTTCGAATATGGGGTCGAGCTTCCTCAACGCGCTGCCGGTTGCCAAGTTCTTTCCTTTCTGCAGTCGACTGATGTCTTCAGCAAAACTGTCTTGTTGACTTCGCTCTATCCACATCCGTTCTGCTTTCTGGATGTGGTCCAATGTTAGTCCGTGCGCCTTTCCTCTCATGGCATCGACGAACTGTAATATGCGAGCGGTGGCCCTGACCAATCTCTCATAAGAAGAGAACCTCTTGATGTCTGGCAGGTGTGGAGCGTCCCTGGTGTCGCTCTGGTGCGCCACGACTTCCTCCAGCTCGTCATCTTCATCCCCTGCCTTCTCTTCCCGACGTCGAGGCCATCGATCTTCATCTTCGTACAGGAATGGTGGTCCCGTAAACCATTTGTCGCTCTCTTCCTTGTACGTATAATTAATGCGCGTTGCCTGATCCGCGATGTTGTCTGCGGTCGGTATCCACCTCCATTGCTCGGGTGACGTCTTCTCCGATATCTCCCCTAATCTATGTGCTACGTATGGGGTGTAACGCGCCGTATCGTTCTGAATCCAATGGAGCGCCGTAGTGGAGTCTGTCCAATAAACTACCCTATCGGCTACCACTCTGTGCTCGCCTTGCACGAATTCCGCGAGTCGCGCGCCTATTAGATTCGCCTGTAACTCTAACCGCGGAATGCTTTGCGCCTTTATCGGGGCGACTTTCGCCTTGGCCGCCACTAATCGTACCTTAACCGTTCCGTCGCGGTATCGTAATCGCCAATACGCCACGGATGCGTACGCACGTTCGCTTGCGTCATTAAACACGTGAAGCTGACGCTCTACCACTCCCCCCGTAGGAGCATAGCACCTAGGCAGCCGCAGTCGTGATACTTCCTCGACGACTCGCAGCCACCTCTGAAATTCCTCAGCTGCCTCCTCGGGTAGTTCGTCGTCCCATCCGACCTTCTTCATCCGCCACAGGTCTTGCAGCAGGATCTTAGCGGTGATGGTGAGGTAGCTCAGCAGTCCCAGCGGGTCGAAGACCGACATGACTGCACTTAACGCCTCTCTTTTGGTCGGTGGCCTCTGCAGCGTCTTCACTTCGTTCGGTACCCTGTTCATGGATGTGTTGAATGTTAAGGCATCTTCATCGGCCATCCATAATAGCCCTAGGGTTCTGCCTGGGCTGTCTTGTCTCAAGCCTACCTCCTTAGGCTTGCTCGCTAGTAATTCCTCCGGCTTGTCTTCTAGTAGGGCTGCGTGGTTCGAATTCCAGCCTGCTAAGGTGAAGCCGGCCTGCTGGTGTACTTCCATAACCTGCCTCGCAGTGTTTACCGCTTCCTCTACCGTAGCATAACTGTCTAGGTAGTCATCCATGTAGTGACTACGTACGATAGCGTTAAGTGCCAACGGATGTGTCTCTGCGTGTGCGCGCGCGTTATGATCCCTAACACTATGTGCGAGAAACGGCGAGCTCCTCGCACCGAAAATCATTGAAGTCATAACGTATTCCCGCGGTGGGCTGGATCGCTCGTTACCTCGCCACAGAAACAATTGCGCGGGTTGGTCGCGACGGTCTATCTTTACGCGTAAAAACATTTCCCTAATATCCGCGGACACGGCTATTTCGTTCTCCCTAAATCTAAATAGTATGCCCGGTAGGTTCCGTAACAAGTCGGGGCCGTCAAGTAAATAATCGTTCAAACATTTACCGGACGCACGCGCTGCCGCGTCGAAAACCACTCTTGTTTTCCCAGGCTTGTTCGGATTCTGTACTGCGAAGTGGGGCAGGTACCAGCTCTTGGGGTCCTCTCTCTCTGTCCCTTCGGCTTCCCTTGCGTATCCTTTCGCCAGGAGGTTGTCTATTTGTGCTGTATAGGCGTCTCGAAACTCCGGCGATTTGTCCATCTTCTTCTCGATCGTCCGCAGTCTTCGAGCAGCCATCTCGTAGCTGGGAGGCATCCGCACGTCGTCGTCCTTCCATGGCAGTCCCACCTGGTATTGCTCGCCGACCTTCTTGACGGTGCGCCGGAATATCTCGACAGCGCGCTCCTCTTCCCGTCGCGGCCTACTCTTTAGCGAGATACCGATGGAATCGATCTCGTACTGCCGTTTAAGGAGTTCCGTTAACTCCTCGTCCTGACTGGCGAACGTTCGAATGTCCCTATCTAACCGTCCGCTACTGCTTACGACGTGTAATACGGTTTCACCGTCCTCCCTACACGTGAATCGCGGCACGGTTCCCTGTATCACCCATCCCAATAACGTTCGTGCAGCTATAGGCTGCCTTCGACGTCCTATCCTTAAATTACGGGTGATTATTAAATGCCAGTTGTCGGCGCCTAATAATAATCTCGGTTTGGCGTCCTCGTAGCAAACCGAGCTCGGTAGGTTGCGTAAGTGTTTCAACCGTAAACACTCTTTATTTACCGACTGCGAACCTATCTGTAAATTTGTTACTGTACGCGCATTTATTCTGTACATTTCGCTGCGCGTCTTGCCACGTATGCCTATGTTAACTAGCCTGCTATCGGCCTCGCGCTGACTATTGCTTACTCCTCTAATATTCAACGGCTTTACCGGTCCTTCCGCTCCTAACTCGCGCGCTAAGTCGTCGTCGATCAACGAAATGGTTGAGCCTTCGTCAAGCAACGCATACGTATCTATTTCCCTACCGCGTGGTCCACGTAACGTAATGGGACACACTTTCAATAATACGGACGCATTACTAGCGACGTTAGACGCGACGAGCACGGTCTCATCCGGTTTTGCCGATGTCTCGGGTGCGCGGGTCTTGCGGGTGTGAAGGAGGGCATGGTGGGGGGCGTTGCAGCCGTCGACGCCGCATTTCTTCGCTCTACATTTGAACCGTCGGTGTTTACTACTTAAACACAGAAAACATACCCCACCTTCCTTTACCCAATTCCACCGGTCGTCCACACCCATTTGCGCTAACTTTCTACACTTAGCGATCACGTGTTCACCTCCGCAGCACATACAAGAGGCACTACTGGTGTCCTCCTGTGCGGTGAACGTTTTTACGTCGCGAGCCCTATTCTCTACGCGGCGTGTCACTATCCTTTTCGACGACGGGGCCTCTCGTCTTACGGGCGATTCCTTAGTCGGCTCTACGGACGTATAGGCATGACTCAACGCACGATCAGCCTCTCTCATCATGAACCTGGACAGTGTAACGATGTCCGGTTCGTCTGCACTTCCGTAGTGCTCCGCATAATCACACCAACGCGACCGTAAGTGAGGGCTTAACTTACTTGTTACTTCCCTAGTAAGCATTGGATTTTGCAGATATCCCTTGCCGTCAACGTTTTGCAAAATGCACACGATATTTTGCAACTTTATTGCAAACGCATTTAATTCCTGTGCGGTTTGACCCGGGCGCGGAAGGCGTTTCAATTCTTCTAACGCTCGATCGATAATTACTTCCGGGCGGCCGAAACACTGCTCTAATGTTCGCATAATATCTGCTGGATCCTTCGCGGTAAACAGCAGTGCCGATACTACCTCCCTAGCTTCACCGCGTAGACAGTTTCTTAACCTTGCCATATTTTCCGTATCTGTGAATCCATATAGACGCGTGGATTCTTTCATCGCGGCTTTGAACGCTAACCATTCCGCGGCCGAACCATTAAAAATAGGCAAGTCCTGCGTCTGCTTCGCGGCAGCGGGCCTAACTCTGACCATATTCTCCAGAGCTTCCGCTAGTCGCTCTATACCCCTATCTTTCCCTCGCGGAGTAAGCGACCTATCTCTATCCCTATCTCTCTCTAGCCTACGCTGTGACGCTGGCGTCCTATGCGCACCTACATCCCTATACGGCGACGATAATCTACGATCCGCGTGGCGATGTGGCGATGGCGATCTATGTACACCTACATCCCTATACGGCGACGGTGATCTACGATCCGCGTGGCGATGTGGCGATCTATGTGTAGGCGATAGAGTGTGGCGTTGGACGCGCGACGGCGACGTAACCCGTACACGACGATCCACCTGGTTCATTCCTACGGCGACTCCATCTTCCCTCTGTACCGAATCTATGCGGCGCGGTTGAACGTTATTCGCTTCCGTCCTCCCCTGGGCATCTTCACTGTGGTCGTAACCGGTTACCCTGTTCGGTAGGGTCTGCTCTAACTCGATGCGGGGCGCGGGCTGAGAGGGGCGGGAAGGCGACTCCCCCCGCACAGTCTCTACGTTTTCTAACCACCTATCAACGCGTACCCTATTTTCAACCAACTCGTCTTCGTTGACACTTTCCCTATCTGTTTCTTCTTGCAGTTGCGCGACGTCCCTAGCGTACTTCTTCCTAATAAGATCTTCTTCCAACTGCAATTGCTTCCTCCTAATTGCAGCTAGTTCCTCCGCGGCGTTATACTCTATTTGCTTTAATTTAGCTATCGCACTAGCCGTCGACCGGGCTGAACGAACGGAGCGAACCGACGGGGCGCGGGGTGCGGGCCTATGTACGTCTGTTACAGGCGCGACGGTACGTACTATCGAACTAATCTCTGTAGACGGAAGATCTTCAATAATCGCGGCGAGTGTCTCTGTACGCGGCGCGGAAGTGCTAACCTCTCCCAAACGATCGGTCGTGGACACGGACATAGCGGGGCGCGGCGGCGGGGGCGCGGGCGCGGGCGTAGATGCGGGCGCGGGCGGGGCCTGGAGCGCGGGCGCGGCGGAGGGCGCTTGTGCCATTGCGAGATAATCGGACGGGGACGCGGGTGCTTCTTCGAATATGCGCATTCCTACCGGCGTGTCATCATCGTTCCGTGTCTTCTGGCTTCGTGTCTTCCTCATGGTCCCACGTTGCGACCTCCGGTCGTCTTCAAAAAGACGTACGTACAGTCTTTAAAAAGACACACGTATGGATGTCGTTCCCGCCACAAGGGCGTTACCAGATGGTCACAGTTTGGCACCGTTAGGGAGTGACCACTGGCCGCGTAAACGCGGTTAAGAAACAAGAAATTGTCTGGAAACAGACAATAGACGTATGTGACGTAATCGTAACAAGAAACAGGGAAGAAATTAGTACCGACGATCTTCTCTCTTCGTCGACGAACTTCTTTCTTCCTTGAAGATCTTCTATAATGATCTTCTCTCTTCTATAATTATGTTCTTTCTTCTATAATTATGTTCTTTCTTCTATAATTGGCTTCTTTCTTGTTTCTTCTTACTTCTTGCTTCTTTCTTCTGGCTTGAATCCGGCGGCGATGGACCAAGAATATAATGGATGAACAGTGGACTGTATATTTATTTGTGACTGATTACTTAACGACTGATCTGAGGTTAGCTATACTAGGGGACTGCTTGAAGAAAAGATGGTACTTTTTAATATACTGTATTAACTATTTACAACAATTCGGCACTGACTAACTATAACTATGTCTAACACTATGTACAGAGGGAGGTCTTGAATTGGAGTCTTGAGTCTTCTTCAGGTTTCTTCCTAAGTGCCGCTCCGAAGTGAAATGAACAGCTCACAGACCGAGACGCCCTTCTTATATCTCGCTAGAAGGTGCCTCAGTCTGTGAGTAGTGCCGTGCGACGACAAATGGAGCCACACGCGCGCTGATTGGACGCCGACATCGCTGGTCGGCGCCGGTGTGCGGGGTGCGCGGGGGGTAGCGGGGTACGAAGGGGCGACGGGGCGGCGGGTCTCTAGCTGTCCTCAACAATAGTTGTAGCACGAATGGATCGGCTCGACCGGGGAAGGACCACGCTCTCACAGAATACTTTCCTTTGGTGAGTGTAGAGAACCGGAGACCCTTTTTACTGGAAAAGAGGCATTCCATCTTAGACCTCATGGGTGACAACGCATCTGCATTTTGATTCGCAAACGAGGATAAATGTAGATGTCTATGGGCCACATCAACCACTTACCATCAGGTGGACTATGTGCTCGTTTGTCACCCTATCCTATATAAAAAAAAAATTATCTACTATATCAGATTACCTGTTTACACCTGGTAGACAGGTATTGTTGCATAGAAAAAGGTAGTCAATCATGCTGTGACATTTTCTATATATATATCGCTCATCCAATAGAACAATGACGTAAATTCAACTCGGCGAAGCGGCATACTAAATTAAAAAAAATACAAATGGTCTTAGTATGGCTATTCTATAACTTTAAATTCAAATTTGGTTAAACTAGATAATAATATATTTAGTTGATCTGACAATAAATATGTCAAAATAACAAAAAGACCACCGGTTCAGAAAATAAACAACATTTTTGAAAACACAGCGAAATAGACGGATTTGGCTCCCATGTCGGTTAAAACCGTCTAGTGGCTATTTTCCTTATTTAGCGGTAGTTGGCGTAGTTACAGATATGAATGCCTGTGTGAATGAATGTGCATACGAATACAAGTTCATGTAACAACTTAATATTTGTACCCTAACTCTCAGAAATAAGCTTTTATTTCGCGATATGTTGCCTTTGTCGGGTAAGACCGGCATACTTTGCAGTTCCAGGGGTACAAAACCTTGAATAATAACCAATGCTTTTCAATAGTATGTAAAGTTTTATTCAAAAAATCAATAGTTATACTTGCTAAATTAATTAAAAAATGTTTTTTGTACTGTGCTTAGTATTAAAACGATGAGATCCAAAATCGTAGGAAAGTAATAACCTAAGAATCTATTCTTAAATAAAGGCTTAATAATTACACCAAAGGATGACGATTTCTGTAAGTGGCGAAGACCGGCATATGACATTTATTACTCTTCAAGACCTAGACGGACTTCCCCGCAACATATTTTGAGGTTAGTTTTTATTTTCATCAAGCATAACTTAGTAAAAAACGTGTATAATACTAAAGTATTTACTTGTCAAATAGATATCTTAATGAAGAATAAACTTACTTGCACAGATCTGTCAAATAATTGAGATTTAAACACATAACTTTTTTGTTAGAACGTGGTACACTCCCAATGCAAGGTGCTCACCGTACTAAATAAACAAAAACAACCGCACTTTTTTCCGTTTACACTACATATACAGCCATCTATGTCAATTGATAAGAACGAAAATGGTTTTATTGTTCCGCTGATTATATTGACATCTTCGTAGTTCTGCTGAATTCGTAGTTCTGCTGAATTCGTTGTAATTCTTGTTGTACGATCTTTCCCGATAGACGGTCTTCACCGAGTTGTACCCTAACTACCAAAAAGGTGAAATTTACCTACATTTTGATGTCACATGTTCCCGTTGCTGAAAATCTCTTTATAGAAAAAACGCCAGAATTTTTCTTACAGCAGTTTTCGTTAGAGGGCATGAATGTCGTTTGTTAATTGGCTCGGTTTTTGCATAGCTATGGAGAAACATCGGCGGATTTGAATTGTGCGGAGCGCCCCTTGAAGTGCGAACGTGTTGGGAGCTACAGCGCCGTAAATGTAAGTTATGACAATCAATTTCAACATTATTGGTGCCACAATAACGCATTTGACAATTATGTCGTTGTGTCAAAGACTACAATAGATTATCTTGTTATATATGACAAGTTTATAATAATATTTGTAGTTAACATTCATCATCATCATCATCATTATTACAGCCCTTCAAAAGTCCACTGCTGAACATAGACTTCCCACAAGGAATGCCACAAAGCACGATCTCGAGCCACCTGCATCCATTAAAATCCTGTATGTCTTACCAGGTCATCACTCCATCGAGTAGGGGGACGCCTTACACATCGCCTGCCAGTACGAAGCTGCCACTCGAGAATCTTTCTTCCCCATAGGTTGTAGGTTCTTCGATCTATATGGCCATCCCATTGCAACTTTTACTTACTAAACCGTTGGGCTATATCGGTTACTCTGGTTTTACTGAGGATAACCTCGTTTTTAAGTCTATCATGCAGAGATACCCCAAGCATTGCTCTTTCCATAGCTCGCTGAGCAACCTTGAGCTTCCTCATGCGGCCAAAGGTGAAGGACCACGTCTCAGATCCATAGGTCATCACTGGCAACACGCAGTGGTTGAATCTTATTCTTAGGTTCTGAGAAATGCCTGACGAGATGATGTGTCGTAATCTCATGAACGCTGCTAACCAAGTTGAATCCATCGATTGACCTCTCAGTCGAAGTTGGTTGGTTGGTGAAGTTGGTCAACAACTTAGTGCTCTTAACAACTACCGGCATAGATGTGACATGGATGTTACATATGACTTTTGTTTTATCCTATTGAGGTCATTGAGCATAGTGCTTATGTCCTCCAGTGATTCTGCCTTCCATCCATTGCATTCTATTGCTCTCGACTTCCATCAATTGTACTATTTATATAATACAATGCTAGCTTAACCGGTTCAGTGCTGATAGCACGCCAGGCGTGCCGTCGATTACTTTTGCACGTGGCGTATGACACACGAGTCGTGTCTTTTTAAAAATCGTTATTACTCACTCAAATTGCGTTTTTGGAAAATTTATCCACAACAAAATATTCATTATTTTGTAAGTAGTTCATGCATGCGGTTTCGTTTCTGGATATTTTGAAAATTTTAAATTTTTAGGGGTTGATTCCGTCGAAATTTGGACGGTGCTGTAGTCCCTTCAGAGGTGCCACATTGACTGTCGGTATATCGAAACCTATCCAATTACAGAGAGGTGTAAGACAGGGTGACGTCATATCCCCGAAACTCTTCACCGCGGCATTGGAAGACATTTTCAAGCTTCTGGACTGGAAAGGATACGGTATCAACATCAATGACGAGTACATCACTCACCTTCGATTTGCCGACGATATAGTCCTTATGGCAGAATCGCTGGAGGACCTAAGCACAATGCTCAATGACTTCAATAGTGCTTCCCAACGGATAGGTCTTAAGATGAACATGGACAAAACAAAGATCAACTTTAATGTCCATGTCACACCTATGCCGGTAGTTGTTGGGAGCACTAAGATCGAAGTTATTGACGAGTATGTTTACCTGGGACAAATAGTCCAACTAGGTAAGTCCAACTTCGACTGAGAGGTCAACCGACGGATTCAACTCGGTTGGGCAGCGTTCGGGAAATCACGGCACATCTTCTCGTCAGGTATACCTCAAAACTTGAAAACGAGACTGTACAACCAGTGCGTGTTGCTAGTGATGACATACGGAACTGAGACGTGGTCCTTCACTGCTGGCCGGATGAGGAAGCTCAAGGTCGCTCAGCGAGCTACGGAGAGGGCTATGCTCGGAGTTTCTCTAAACTCAGAAATGAGGATATCCGCAGTAGAACCAGAGTGACCGACATAGCCCAACGGATTAGTAAGCTGAAGTGGCAATGGGCCGGCCATATAAAAAGAAAAAAGAAAGAAGATATAAAAAAAAGTTCGCTAATAAATAGTCTTTTGTCAATCTACCGCCGTATAGCGCCGCCGTTTGTTTCCTTTTGAAAACACTTGTTTTGCTATTCTTACTAATTAGACGTTTTCAAATCGACTTTACTTTTACATTTGTATAACATTAAATAATATTTAACATTTGTAAATATTAATGAATCATAAACCTTATTTTTTCCAATTTGAGGTTCTTGATTGTTTGATATTTACAAATATTATTATTAGGTGAAAATTTAATTTAATAAAAAACCAAGGTTTTCCAGGGTGATTTAGCTGTACCTACTTATATAAATATTTTTTTATAAAACAAAAAGTAGTACAAAAGGTTTGTAATCTCTTCATTAAAAAAAGTCACTTACTCTCAATTTCAAAGAAAACACGTAGAATAACACGTAGGTACCCACTAAAAACAAGTATACTTCCATTTGTAACTTATGTTTGATGTCAAATAAACTTAATTAGCACAATAGGCGTCTGTGGCGCATGCGTGTCATGAAACATTTGTTCGCCGCCACAGCTAAAAGTTGTCGAAAATCGGTGCCGCAACGAATCGGTTAATATAAAGTCAAGAATCATATCAATTTTGAGTTATACGCGGTAGAGCCATTTTATTAGTAGTATAGTTGTAGCACGAATGGGTCGGCACGACCCGGGAAGGACCACGCTCTCACAGAATACCAGTGTAAGGCTGGCCACATACATACGGAATATTTCGATTTTCCGATTCGGAATCCCGAACGCAACAAGCCCATATAAAATCTATGACCACACACGTACGGTATTTTTCCGTTCGAAATTTCGCGGCCAAAACGGGATGCCGTATGTGTGTGACCGACCCGTTCGGAATTCCGAAACAGAATCCCGAAACGGAATTCCGTATGTATGAGGCGGGCTTTAAATGGCAGCTTGACACTGCTTTGTTTCGTATGGTGAGTGTAGAGAACCGGAGACGAATTTTACTGGAAACGAGGCATTCCATCTTAGTCCTCATGGGTGACAACGCATCTGCATTTTGATTCTTTATTGAGGATAGATGTGGATGTCTATGGGTCACAGCAACCACTTATCATCAGGTGGACTGTGTGCTCGTTTGTCACCCTATCCTATAAAAAAGGAATGCTCCGCTGACTTGGACACATAAAAATAACGAACTAATGAAACTGACAAAACAAATTTATGCTGCAGGCATGCTCCCGACGGAAGTTTATCGACCAAATTGGCGATATAATGAATATGGATCTAATTAAGAACACTCCTAACCGACGAACATGATGATCTATGGATGTGGATGTGAAAGGAGCAAGCGAGGTCTGTCAGTATTGTCCGTAGTTTGATCCTATCCCTATGTATGACAGGCGCGAGCGTTTATGTATTAGGTATATTATCTGTATATGTAAAAATCAATTGCTGTCCGTTAGTCTCGCAAAAAAATCGAAAATGGCTGGATCGATTTTGATGAAATTTTTTGTGTGTTTGAGTGGGTCCCTGGATGATCTAAACGATTCTCAATTGGACCCTATAGATGGCGCTGTTATGGAGATCCTGAAATCACCCATGCGAAGCCGGGGCAGATCGCTAGTATTTTATAAAACAATACAAAGAACATTCCAATTAGGTAACTTCTTATGGAATGGCAGCATATTTAAAAAATGAAGTAAATTATATCAAATCATACGAAATGCTTAAGCCCGCCACACACAATAAGTTTACCGTCAAGTATGCATGATGTTAGTCGGCTTAGGCAAGCGAAGACGCGTGCATGCGGTATATAGTAGAATACACCGAAGTGTTTATACAATGTATTAATATTTTTTTTATTTTGTTTAAAAAAACCTTACCTCCACACTATGATTTTCTGGTGGAGGCAGTTAACAAACATAAATTGCCAAGGACAAACATCTAGACCCGGAACAACAGTTTACATACATAGAACAGACCCAGAACAATTATTTGTAGGTCATACAAATACTTGTTTCGTCCGGGATTCGAACCCGGGGCCCTTAGCGCTGCAATTCATTACTAAGCCACTGCGCCACGGAGCCGTCACTTGTTTGTTTCACATTTTTTACTATTTACTATTGAGTAATTTTTTTTCGTTTCATTAACCAGTTTTTGCACCACACCGAACGATCTTTCCTTTTTGTTTTCTTAATTGCGAACAATAAGCCTAGGACGGCTAACGCATCCTCGTCCATCACTAGTGACGCCATGGTTTCAACTGATGCGGCATCATGCAAACTTGACGGCGAACTTGAACGTGAGTGGTCTATACTCTACAGGTTGTCCGGTTTCCGATGTCCGATACTTTAAGGGGTTAAAATACAATTAATTTTATCGACAAATCAGGGATCAATGATTTTTTTTCGCCATCAATAAAAAAATGGCAGCACTTTAAAAAAAATTGTTGGCGAAGCATAGATGCTTGTATTAATTTAACAATATCTACCCAAGTAGAAGACTTTCAAAAACAAAATTGGTCTCAAATGTTAGTTAATAGTGTAGACAATAAATCTAGATTCAAAATATTATTTTTTAATTTTTCAGTATTAGTAAAAAACATTTTTGAAAAAATAAATTAGACAACAAATTGATGTTGTTTTTCAGATTCTTAGCTTTAAAAAAAAACCATCGTGTTAACCAATTTTTTTACTTGTTTTTATTATAATACAGGATATTTGCTATAAATGCACATTTAAATCTTAACTCTGAGTTAGATAGTTTAGGAGCTATGATAATTTGAATGTAACTGTTCAAAGTGCCTCTACCCCGATATTAGATAACTAAACACCCATTCCAGTGAGTAAGATAAAATTCTTCAATAATTCAAGGAATCGTAAGCAAGCACAATAGCATCCTTTGTGTGAGCAGGTAAAAAACGCTGTGCACAATAGTGCGAGCGAGACAGAATAACGGCTGTCTCCAGGTAAAAAGGGTGCAGTGTGCGCTTGTGCCGTCGAGCAGTCGTCCCTCGCTCTGCGTTGTGATAACATTCCTGGTTTTAAGTAAATCTACTTACTGTACATAATTATTGTTTGTTGTTAGACTTTGTTACGTTTTTGTTTTGTTGTTGAACTGTTACTTTTTGTTTATTACAATGAACGAGTACTCAAGCCAGCATATCGCTAACATCCATTTCGTGTATGGATTGTGTAACGGGAGTGCAAATAGAGCTGTTGTAGAGTATGCACGCAGATTTCCTAACAGATGTACGCCGAATGCTCGCACTTTCGTGAGAATTCATTTGAGACTTGCGGAAAATGGAATAAGAAGGCTCTGTAACGAACGTACTCGTGTTTTGTCGCTCCAAGATGAACATCAAATATTGCAAATGATTACTCAAGACCCTAGCCTGAGCATTAGACGCATAGCTAATCGTCTCAGTCTATCAAAATGGTCGGTGTGGAAAATTTTAAAAAGAGAAGGATTACATCCTTACCATTTTCGAAGGGTGCAAGAAATACTGGAACCGGATTATGTAAGAAGAGCAATATTTTGTTCGTGGGTATTGAGAGAAACGCGATATGATCCAAACTTTTTAAAAAGAATTATGTGGACAGACGAAGCTACTTTCACGCGATCAGGGTATACGAACTACCGTAACGAACACCTGTGGCTTCAAGAAAATCCACATGCGATCCGCCCAAGTTCTTTTCAACATAAATTTTCTGTCAACGTTTGGGCCGGAATGATTGATGACATTCTAATTGGACCAATCATTTTACCGGAGACAATGAATAGCCCAAGATTCCTAAATTTCCTGGAAACGAATTTTTTGGATGCTTTATTGGAGTTACCATTGGCCTACAGGGCCAGAATGATTCTGCAATTGGATGGTGCTCCGGCACACTTCGCGCTTCTTGTGCGGAATCATTTAAATGCACACTATTCGTCGTGGATCGGACGCGGAGGAACAATTGCTTGGCCACCGCGGTCGCCGGATTTAACACCTCTCGATTTTTTTTTGTGGGGCACACTCAAACGAAGAGTGTATGTAAATGTGCCAAATACACGAGAGGAGTTAGCAGAAAAAATAATTCAAGCAGCAAACGAATTGCGAGAAGACAAGGCAATGATCCAGCGCTCTACGCAACACGTTGCACTAAGAGCAACAGCATGTCTGCAGAGACAAGGAGGTCACTTTGAGCAGTTTTTGTAATTATTTTGCCAAATTAAATGCAATTGATATAAATTATTTTGTTTTATTTTATTTGCTAGTGTATCCGCGCTTTTCAAGTATGTTTACACTGTCATATCTCCTAAACTATCTAACTCAGAGTTAAGATTTAAATGTGCATTTATAGCAAATATCCTGTATTATAATAAAAACAAGTAAAAAAATTGGTTAAGATGGTTTTTTTTTAAAGCTAAGAATCTGAAAAACAACATCAATTTGTTGTCTAATTTATTTTTTCAAAAATGTTTTTTAATAATACTGAAAAATTAAAAAATAATATTTTGAATCTAGATTTATTGTCTACACTATTAACTAACATTTGAGACCAATTTTGTTTTTGAAAGTCTTCTACTTGGGTAGATATTGTTAAATTAATACAAGCATCTATGCTTCGCCAACAATTTTTTTTAAAGTGCTGCCATTTTTTTATTGATGGCGAAAAAACATCATTGATCCCTGATTTGTCGATAAAATTAATTGTATTTTAACCCCTTAAAGTATCGGACATCGGAAACCGGACACATTGTATATGAATGCTCTGCAAACTGGACGTCGCTTCAAGCGCGCTGCAAACTTGACGATAAACTTGATCGAGTATGGCATCCATTAGAATTATTGTGACAATAAGATGCCATAAGATTTTTGTCCTCTTGTTGAGAAAAAATTAAGTTAACAATTTGTTATACTACGCAAGTCAGGACGAAAGAAAGGATCACGCCAAGCTTGGCAGGCACGATGCGTACGGTGCGGACAAATGTGCGTTCAGCTTTAAACGACTTACACCTCAATGAGTGTTGAGTAATATTGACTCCTCTCCTTTTCATTCATTCATTCATCACACCCTATCATATGCTCAACAAACAAAAGCCTTCTCCATAGATTGCCCCATAAGAGGAATATTTTGCCATAGTTGCCACGCTTGCCAGGCGGGTTGGTAAACGCAGTTTTTTAATATTTTTGAGTTGTTATCAAGATGCTGCTGCCCAACTCCTATTTTATTTATCTCTATCGCGTCACTTGTTTTGTCTTATGACAACAACCACGGGAGATATGGGGGTAGGGCAATTACTACTTACACGGCAAATTAGATCTTAAGTGCAAACAAATAAAACAACATTTTAAACGTTGCATATGCTATAATCACACATCTTAAACGTCAGACATTATGTTACTAACTTATAAAATAGGATTTATTTTAGGATCAATATTTGTTGATGTCAAGTGTGAACAGTACATAGTATTTTATACCAAAAATAAACACTAAAGCTAACACTAAGTTAACGCTAAGAGGAAATGCGGTCGGCCAGTTTTGACGAATAGGTTTTTAACAGATCTAATTTTAGCTTTAGCGTTGTGCCCGAACAACTGAGCTAAACAACCGAGAGACAACTGCAGTTCGGAATGATTATGCCGATGAAAAACTGTTGCCTCCTCCAAAACAAAGCGGATTTTTTAAGAACAAAATTCTAAGAACAGCGATATAACTGCTCAATTTTAGTTGGTTCCTAGGTTTTGAAATAATTTATTTAGGAGAAAGAAAACATAGAATCAACACAGGAGTAGACAGGTTGTATCGTAAAGAAATATTTACTCTAGTGTCATTTACCACCATTGCAGTAATAAGTACTACGTACGTAAGTATATTACTTCAAAGTTATCCACGGAGAAAACAACTGTGATACCATAGTGATACAGGAGAATGCTATTGAATGGACTAAAAGCTAATACATATATATATATACATATATATATATATATATATATACTCGTAATAAATGTAGATAAGTGCTTACAAGAAAGACTTAATCTATAAAAACATCAAGTAAGCATGTACGAATTAGCAAAAATATAAATAAAACTATTCCATAACTTTACAAAATAAACATTAACACGTAGATAGTTGTAAAATTAAGTAATTATTTAACTATGCAAAATTAACTATACAGGACAACTCTGCAGCTAAATTATGTCAGGTCGCGACTCGACATAATCTAATTGGCGTTTGTCGATCGAGGTAGAACCACACATTATACTAGTGTAAAATATAGTAGCGTAATGTTGTTGTATTTCGTATGTTGATTGAGTGTAAAGAACCGGCGACCCTTTTTACTGCAGTTAGCAGGCACTCCCTCTTAGTAGCACATAATATACAAATTTCCGTCCTGATACCGATGTTTGTTTGCAGTACTTATTTATATATATACGTACTTTATATGTATACACGACAAAAGAACAAGAAAAATGTGAATTAGTAGATACTTAAGTTAGAATTTATAATCGTTGATACGTTTGTTAATGCTCATGTAACTTCTAAAATACATGACCGATTGAGATCATATTTACACGATATATTTGTTTTAACGAAACGATTCATCATAGCTAGCATGCTAGGATCCGATAGGTGGCACTGTAGTCAAGTATTAAACAAATTCTAATAGGTATAATGCATAAGCGCCAAAAAAATCACAAATTATTTTTAAGCTAATCGCGCCACCTACACGAAAGGGCAAAACAAAGTCAGCACAGCCAGCTAGTCAAAGGAAATCTAAATTATTTCGAGCTTAGTAAAACCCAATTTTTAAAAAGTTATATACTTTAATAAGTTATATTTCTAGAAATTATAAATTTCTATTGAGTTTCGGATAGTCACGTAATCTTCTTCCTCTTTCTCTAACGTTGATCAAATCCCTTAAAGTGCCCTCCGTCTAGTCATGGCAGCGGGGAAAGGGTGCTTTGTTTTCCAACGCATCATTTTTATAGGATGTGACAAACGAGCACACACTACACAGTCCACCTAACGGTTAGTGGATGCTGGACTGCTGTGGCCATGGGCATGCAACTTGGAACATTATTTTATGAACAAAATGATACGTTTTATGCGCTTCCATCTACATTCCGAAGCGCTAGGCTAGACTTATTTTAATCTCACTAGAGGGCACTTATACGAGGGTGGATTGAAAAGTACTCGGCCTAACCAAGAAAATAAACACATACTAAATCAGTTATATTTTTATTTTTCTACATAATCACCATCAAGTTCAATACACTTTTGCCACCTCCCCTTCCAAGCATTTAGACCGTTGAAAAAAAATGATTCTTCCTTAGAGTCAAAATATGCGTCTACAGCTGCTTTGACCTCGTCGTTTGTCGAAAATCTTTGACCTCCCAAGTGCTTTTTTAGGTTAGGGAACAGAAAGAAGTCTGATGGTGCCAGATCAGGTGAATACGGCGGATGCGGTAACAGTTCAAAACCACAGTTGTGAATTTCAGCCATTGACTGTACTGACGTGTGAACACGGGCGTTATCTTGATGAAACAGGACTTTTCTTCTGAGCATTCCTCGACGTTTTTCTTTTATTTCCTCTCGTAAACGACGTAGTAAGGTGCAGTAGTAATCATAGTTTATAGTCTGACCCCTTTCAAGATAATCAATCATAATCACACCTTTCGAGTCCCAGACTACTGAAGCCATCACCTTATTTGCCGACAAAATCGACTTAGCCTTTTTAGGGGGTGGTGAACCAGGTCTTCTCCACTGTTTTGATTATTGTTTTGTTTCCGGTGTACAGTAATGAACCCATGTTTCGTCTATAGTAACAAAACGATTCAAAAAATCATCTGCATCGGCTTCAAATAATCCAAACAGTCGCGTGAAATAGTCAACCGCGTCCTTTTTTGTTCAACTGAAAGCAGTCGCGGAACCCACCTCGCAGACACCTTGTGGAAACCCAACTCGTTGACAATGATGTTTTGAGTTCGTTCATAAGAGATGCCTTTAATCTCGGCTATCTCTCTAATTTTTAATCTGCGGTCTCCCATTATTAAATCAAGTACTTTTTTAATATTTTCGTCAGTAGTTGACGTCGAAGGCCTTCCAGAGCGGGGTTCATCTTTCACACTCTCTCTACCACGCTTAAATTCTGCTATCCATTTTTTGACGGATGAATATGACAGAGCACAATCGCCTAATGTACTGACCATGTCATCATGGATGGCTTTTGATGATAGCCCCTTCTTATGGAGGTACTTAATGACGGCACGCTGCTCGATTTGCTCCATTCGCGGAAATTATGTCCGATTACTTTGTTAATAAATTTATAAAATCACAACTAATTATCGCACACGTTTCGAACTTCACACAATGAACTAGTCTGAACTGAACTAAATAATGTGGGTAGATTTGATTTTTAGAATTGAATGGATCTGTGTTAGGCCGAGTACTTTTCAATCCACCCTCGTATATTAAGTCTACGCTTACGCAATAATCCACGCGCACTACGCAGTTAGTAGCGGTCACTGGTTACGCCTAAATTGTTATTAATATTTATTGAACATTATTTATTTCAAGTTCATATAATTTAAAAATATACATAATACTTATTTTTATCTACAATATTAAAAACTATAATAATAATAAAAAAAAACTATAATTAAATTTATTTTTAGAAAATACCATTTTATCTGTTTTCAGACAATGAAAAACTGCTAGAATATTATTAGAATACGAATAGAAAGAATCATAATGCAGATTCGTTATCACCACTGAGGACTGAGATAGAATACCTCGGTTCCAGTCATAAGGGTCTCCAGTTCTCTACATTCACCGTATGCAACACAGCAGTATTAAGGTCGGCTATTTTACAATAGTATAGTATTCAGTAAAAGCGTGGTCCTTTCGCCTTCGAGCAGACCGATTCGTGTTACAACTATACTAACATTCTATTAAGATTAAAGGGAGAAATTATATTCTAAAGGATGGGCCGTCGGTGGGTCACCAATGCTTAAAGGGTCGAGCATATGTTTTTTTTTTATATAAAAGAAAGAGGAAACACGCATGTGGTTCTATGATAGCAAGCGATTTCCACCGTCTATAAAATGTACATCACCAGAGTAATCCTAGGTGCTTTGGGAAGGAGTAGAATCTTGGAGGTTTCTGTGACCGTTCCCATAATAATATCGATACGCGACGAAAGTGGGGATTTCGGTATGAGCCTGATATACCTAACCCGACCTTTTCATCATCATCATCATTATTACAGCCCATCACATGTCCATTGCTATACATAACCCCCCCCCCCCCCCCGCCCCAGCACGGTCCCGAGCCAATTGCATCTATTGAATTCCTGCATGTCTTACCAGGTCGTCACTCCATCTATTGGGGGGTCTCCCTAAGCTTCACCTGCCGGTACGAGGCTGCCACTCGAGAACCTTTCTTCACCATCGAGCTATGGCGCCTTTTACTGATCATTAACTTGCAGTGTAATATCGTTACTAAAATCGCTATATAAAAACAAGTCCTATATTATCTTATATAAAGCATGCAGGTGCAAACTAGTTGTCGAAACCTGTGCGAAGTCATACGATGTAAAGTAGGTGTACTTATGCGATATGTGCTATCGAAGAGATAAAATTTTTAAGTTTAAATGAAAAAATTTATTTTTTAAATTTAATTTATTTGTTTCAATAATTGTAACTATTTCAATCATCAGATAAAAGTTATGCATAGAATAACAAGTGTTTTTCTTTTAATTTTGTACTAAAATAAATATACTTACTACGGTTTTTTTTCATATTCCTGCATTGTCATCCGATTCTGAGCTTTGTACCAAAATTTCAAGTTTCTATCTCATCGAGAAGTGCTCGTTTAAGTTGCAAGATTCCACCCGGAACGACAGAAAGACAGACAAACAAGAAAGTGACTTAATAAAAACAATAATATACAACTTAAACAACTTAAGAATTAATGTTGCATGAATAAAATAGTTTAATTATTTAACTTGTACTGAACTTATATGTCACAGTCAAAATTCATAACTAGTCAAAACCACTTTTGACTTCAAAAATCAGGCTTTGACCGATGCCAACTGCTTTTGACTAAAGGCATCGGCCAAAACCATTTTTGCCTCACTTTTTACAGTCTAAAGTGGTTTTGAACGGTTATGAGTTTTGACTGTAACATATATAATTTATTTGATAGATAACTTTTTTCTGACGATTAAAGAATCATTCCATGAATAACAGATTCAAACAAAATGAATATATATATATATATATACGTAATTAACGCTCATCCTCAGACACCCCAATTAGTATATTATGTTATAATCATAATACATACACTGAATTCTTAGTTAAACATGTTTATGCATTGATTATTTATCAAATTAGTTACACTAATTCCGGAATAATGTTGTGGTCACCGTACAAAAACACGGACGCTAGGTATAGGTCTATAATTGTTCCGGGTCTGGATGTTTGTCCTTGTGCAATTTGTGCTTGTACACTGCCCCCACTATTCAAGAGACAATCCTAGTGCGGAGGTTACTTTTTAAAAAAGAAAGAAAAAGAAAGGAAATAATTTAGAAAACAATTCAGTGTAATTTTTCACTATTCTAAAATCGTTCACTCATAGAATTACGTAAAATAAACGAATGATTTAATACATCCCCATAAAAAAGTCGAGGCGTCAAGTCAGCTGATCTGGGAGGTCAATGGCCTGGCCGCCGCGACCTTTATAAGCCACTCCAAACTCTGTATTTGTAAAGACTTTAAAATACTTGAAATAAGGTTCAATTTTCTTTATTTTGTACTGATACAATACATATTAGATATTTTGCATTAATACAAATAAAACTGCACTTTTAAAAGTCTTATTGCCTTGAGTTACGGTCCATTTCAGTTTATTTTGACTGTACAGGTTTAGTGTGACTGTAAATTACGTAGTTTCAATTATTTTTGGGATAAAAAAATTACCTATATTAAAAATGATAGAAATCGATTCAGTAAACGATTCTGAACAAACTACTTTCTCAAAGTGCGTTAATTATGTTACGTGTTGTATATATGTATATATATATATATATATATATATATATATATATATATATATATATATATATATATATATACTAGCTCGCCAGGCAGACGTTGTTCTGCCCTTTCCAACGACCCTTCCTATAAAAATCCTTAAATTCGCAATAAAACATTTGAGGGTGATTTATCGGTATAAAAACTATCCTATCTTTTAAGTTGGACCAAAATGCACACAGTGTGCAAAATTTCATTGAAATCAGTTCAGTAGTTTAGGAGTCCATCGCGGACAAACAACGTGACACGTAATTTTTATATATAAAGATATATATATGTAGTTTTAGTATGTATATTGTCGTTTCCATATATTGTACAATCTAGTAATCTACTTTATGTGTTTAGCCAACTTATTTACGCTGACAATATGTATGTATTGTATCTAATTTATTTTTTTTAATTTATTCATTATTGTATAATTAAAATATATAGTAAATTCAATTAGATAGTAATAATATTATATTACATTATTTTGGTATCACTTATGGTCAGCAATAAGCCGCCATGTTGGATTTTACGTGACGTCATAAAGTCCATAACTTGCAAATAAGCACACTTCTAACAATACCTCATTTGTCAACGGCAAGTACCTAGTTAAAAAGATCTGTGGGGACAAATCATACATACATCGATAGCCTGCTAAAATCATAACCTTCCTTTTGGCTAAAAAAATTTATTTGGTAGGCACTATAAATATACAGTACAACCTTAGTATATCTTACTTGACCTATTATCTATTCTGTGGTATAACGAATCTCAATATTACGATTTCCGCGATTTAACAATTTTTGAACCAGCCGTAAGTTAATACAAAGGA
Source organism: Parnassius glacialis (assembly GCA_033319125.1). Lineage (NCBI taxonomy): Eukaryota > Metazoa > Arthropoda > Insecta > Lepidoptera > Papilionidae > Parnassius > Parnassius glacialis. The sequence goes on along the minus strand of JAVANC010000002.1, from coordinate 10,805,259 downwards.
TGTGTTCCGATATACACTGTGACCACTGTAAGGTGTAACGTCAATTCAGTATACTGTGAAGCCGATCCTTTTTAGTTTGCTTTACTGGTTACTGTTTAAAACGGAACGCAGTCCAGTATACTGTCATTCTCATTTTTCGACAGTTTTCAAATGAAAATATTTATCATGTACACGTACTCGGCGGATTCGGCCTTTTTTTAGGGTTCGGCCGAACACCGAGTATTAACAGCCGAGTACCGAGTACTCGGCCTTAATTATATTCCAGAGAAAAATAAAGACAAAAAGCCAGTTTTTATCATTATTATTATTATATTAGACACATTAAAACATCAGGAACATGAGTAGCAGCAGAAATATTTAGAGCGTACATAAAAATCTATAATAGTAATTATTATTAATAATATTTAAAATTTAAGAGAGAAACACTGTGATGTTAAAACACTAGTTTTTCGGTCCTATTTGGGTCTAATTTGTAAGGGAAATAACCGCACGCCGCCCGCTACCGCGTTTTTTTAAAGCCGAGTATTCGGCAGAGTACTCGGCCCAATCTAGGCCGAGTACCCGGTGGCCGAGTACTTCGCGAATCACTACTCGTTCCATGTCTATCGCAGGGTATATCGGAACACAAACAAGATATACCTTTACATTACGAATAAGTTTTGTGAAAACCTCTTTATAAAGATTTTTCAACCATTGCAAAATATAATAATAATAAATACTTTTATAATACTTTAATTTCTCAAAAAATTAATTATACATGTTTTTGAGACGCCACAGAGAGTAGGTAATTTCATACTCGTATTAAACGTATTAAACATAAATAGAAAGTATAATTACCTCTGCATAAAGTATTCTACCAATCCATCTAACAAGAATTCATGTCTCACTACTACTATTTGAATTCCTGAGTTGTTTTACTATTAATTGAACGTGTGTGAACCTTCAATTAATAGTAAAACAACTCAGGAATTCAAATTGTCATAATGAATTAACGTTTAGTGTTGTAAGGCATTATTTACAATATATGGTACTTTTTTTTAAGTCTGCTTACCTTGAAAAAAACGAATCTTAGACAAACCTAACCTCTATATAAGGTTATTTTGCATAGAAGATTGAGAATAAGTAATATAGGCAAATGGTGAAGAAAAATTAATTTAAAAAAATCCCAAACATTCTGTCCTTTTTAAGTTTTAAATTCAAAATTCGTGTTAATGCATTATTATAACTGATTTTACTAAGCACGCACACATTCGTAATGTGGTCGATCGGTCAGCAAAAACGTTGTGAATTGAATCGAATTGTACGAGTAGTTGTTGCCAATAAATCACATTCAATTTAGGATAATTTCAAATTTTACTCGTATTTTCAAAAACTGCAATAACGGAATATCACTATTTATATATTTGAACATAAGTTTAAACTTTGGAAAAATAACCCTGTATAACAAACCTTATTATAACAAATTACTTGATAGTAACGAATATTTTCTAATCCCTCTCAGATTTGTTATATCAAGGTTGTACTGTATTAGGTTCCAAAATTTGTAATTTCCTACCGTGTGTAATTTCATACCATAAACCACTTAAACAATATCCCAAAAACCAAAGATGTTTTATAGGTCCAGATACCGTGTACGCGCGCCTAAAACGCTTCCATTTCAAAGGCACCAATATTGGTGTATTCGTTCGATCCTTCCACCATTACGCCAGCGACGTTCACTGCGAACATACGTCACGCACCGGTGTGTTTAATTTTACAAAATGACTGTTTGTGCTGTGAAATCATGTAAAAATTACTCTTGGAAAAAAGATAAGGATAAGAACATCACTTTTCATAAGTAACTATACAATTTTATGGTGTATTTCTTTGTAAAAGAATACGAAAGCTAAATGTCAATACAAGTAATAATACTGCGCAATAATATTCGAGTGTTGCCTAGTCTATGAAATGTTTTTACCATTTTTTAATGTCATGATCAACCGCAAAGGTTATCTGTATAGGGGTTTTAAAGTGTCTAGTTTTACAGATTTTACCCAACCTATATAGTTAAACCGTTTTAAGGCTCAGGGTTGAACTACATCTGACAGCATGGAATTGCACTTTCCTGTGCTTCCACCTTTTTGGTCACTGAGAACCGTTATTTACTAGAGCGACAAAGAGTGCACGAGTGTATAGTTCCATCCTCAAAAAGCCGATTGTAAACCGGTTTCAAAAGTTTATCTATCATTCTTGACAATCCATACTAATAAAATATTATAAATGTTAAAGTCTGATTTTTTGTTTATTTGTTTTTGGCCTTCCTTCACGCAGCAAGGTAACGGTGCAATTAAAAAAAAAATTAAACATTTGCTATCTCTTGGGCGAAGTTTACGCTTAACCAAACTTACTTTTTTCGTCATTTTACTTAGGATTGAACAATAATTAATGTCTTCATAAAAAGCGGCAATATTTTTTATTCTACAGTACAAAAGTGTTGTATTCTGTATATATTTAATAATAATAGATTATAAATATATGTTACGTACATAAATATCTACTGTGTTTTTTTATTTATTTTTAACTGTTACATTAATTATAGGTTTTATTACATATCTTCAATATTTGAGTGCGATGTTCGTACCTACATAAAACAAACATAACCAACCACATATCCCCATACACACATGCACACATATGCACACGCCTCGCACACACATTTTATACTCGTAGAATTAATAGGTACGTCAATATGAACGAAATATTAAATCTCCCACATTTTTTGGGTAATCGATTCGCACTGTTATTACCGAAGTCACGCACATTAATGCAGCCATGGTACGTAAGATATGCGCGTCACGTGTTACTCACGCACACATGAATCAAAGACTGCCGTCACTATGAACGGTGCGGTGTGTTAGCAACACGGTATCTGGACCTATAAAACATCTTTGCCAAAAACCAAATAAATTATGTTGATATATTAAACAATATTTTAATGTAAAGAAAGACCATATAATATGTAAGTCTACGTCTAACGGTTAGGAAAACCCTTCTCTCATCTTAGAGGGTTTCGGAATAGAGACGATTTCTTTTAGGTTGCCCCAATGCATAGCAGGCCTCACATTTACGCAACTAACTTCATTTTTTAGACATCGGTTTCCACTAGGGTTGCCAACATTTCTTATGCGAAATATAGTTTTTTTTTCAAAATAAGCTATAAAATTATAGTACACTTCAAAAATATAGTATTTTATAGAAAAATCAAAAAATAGACAAAGATATATTTGTTACTTATTTCTTTTTATAAAAACTATATTTTTTGGACTTCTTGGATTTTTTTTAAAAAGTAGTCTAAAATAAAAAAACGCGTTTATAAATTTTATAATTAACGATTTGTTTATTACGTTTCGGTGTTGTAAATATAGTATTTTTACGTAATATATAATTCTTCAATGGTATATAGTACGCAAACCCGAAATATAGTACAATACTATAAATTAGGGTTGGCAACCCTAGTTTCCACACTATGTTTTACTATACCGTCACGTACAAAGTAAATCATAACTCATAAATGCGATTAATGCTTAATTGTTCGAGCCACTACGCCTCAATTTCAAATCTAACAATATTACATTGTTTTATATAGTTTTAATTTTTTACCGGTAATCCATAATTTAAGGCCACTATAGATAGTTGGTTTATTTAAAAAATATAAACAGAATTCGTTGATCGTCGGATTAGAAATGTATAAAGGACAACTGTACTGTAGTTAAAGAATGGGATTGAAAATGGCGTCTCCTATATTCACCTCACGACTAAAAAAAAAATACGTTGCGAAATACGTTTTTCGTACGTCTTATAACTTCAGTCGGACTTATAATTGACATCAATGATTAATGTCATAAACTACAAAAAAAAATCAACTTAATTTTGTTGCATTGTGAGCTAAACGCGTTCTGAGTTTCTATCAAAATTATTGTTGATTTTGTTTGTTAATATTTTTGTTAAGTCGCTGTTATAGTATTCTATTGTTATTACATTGTAGTGTTGTTAGTTATTTCGTTTTAGTTGACTACTTCGTTATTTGATGCTTGTCTTTCATCATTTTATCTACATTTCGTTAATGCAGCATAAACGCAGGAAAGTATTACGTGAAAAAGTATTTAAGGAGAAAAATGTGGAAGATTACGTGTCATTGGAACATAGTAATGCAAGGGCGGGTATGGCAACAGGATTGTCAAAGAATACAACCACTCGGATTAATAAAGAAATTGAATACCTAGTTTAGCTATCCGTTTTTAATCCCCGTATTTGGAGTTCATGTATTTCATTTTCATCCCCGTATTCGAGTGTTGTCCATTTTTAAGGTTCCGTAACCAAAGTGTGCCCAACGGAACCCCATATCTCTTTGTCGCAGGACTGGATTATTTTAATCATTAGAAACTATAATGGTCACCATAATGGCAAATAATGAAACGAATAAAAAGTTAAAGTCCAAGAGGCTCTTTAAATAAGAAATCTCGTTTATTGCTAAATAATGTAAATTTCACTAAATATATTATGGAAAAATTAATAACAAAAATCCCTACAAGTACAATCGCCATATCACAGCATGCAAGTAAAGAAACCTACATCAGTAGCAAACCGAAAAGCTGAGATACAAAATTGGTTTAGCGAGCAAGCCTAATAACGCCCATGAAACGTTAAGATTACCAACATACAACTGTGATCTAAACTCGTTAGAATATGTGCGGAATCTGGTAAAACAAAGAGAAAATAAAAGAAAATAACGTTGAGCAGATGGAAAAAAATAAACGTGTTAAAAAAGTTAATCACATAAAAATATTGGAAAACGATTATTGAACGAGGGAAGTAACGAATAAAAATGGCATGAACGAAGACTATAATTAATGTTATGCGCGATATCTGCTGCGATTCCGACAATGATCATGAAAATGACGATGGGATATCCGAAATCGAAGAGTTGTCAGACGAGCCTGATGAAGGCTCAAGTAGCAGAATTTAATTTTCCAAGATTACATATCATAATTTAGACTAATTATATCCGAAACATTTTAAACGAAACATTTTATTAAAATAAAAATCTATTCCTACCTCATTACGTCTTTACGATCCCATTATAAATCCTATATTATATTTTACATACATATATATTGTTTAATATAATATAATGAACACAACTATTGAAATTTATTTTCATAGTAAAATAATATCATATTTAGTATATTATGCCTACGGAGAAAATGTCACCTAGCTAAAATTTGTTCATATTATATTATGTAAATTTATGATGTTAATTTTATACATTTTTAAGAAAAATTGAATTTGATAGACCGATATGATGCAATAATCGCGATATGCAAACCATCCGACGCGTAACAAAATTATTATGCATTTAATATTTCATAAACATAACAAGGATATCAAATAAAATCAATAGACGTCATCGCGATGCTATTTTGATGTCATATTAACTTGTAATACTAGAGTTTAGATTTTTTAAACTAATATTTGGCCTTGGAATGGCTTTTGAGTCAATCTGTGGAAAAGGTTCACAACATCATCGTTATCAGACAAAATAAGTATTTTGCCTCATTAAATCTTTTTTTTATTGATCGGTACGACAGCGAGGTTGTCGAGGCCTTACACATGTCGATAAAACTTTTATAATGTACACATGTGTAAATTAAAACCGAAGCTGAGATTTTTTACCAAAATTTTGACAGATGATGTCATACAAAAAATGAGAATGCTATACAAATTCGATGTTGTAGAAGCGATAATTAGGAAGTCTCATTACAGATCGTCTCTTGATTGATCGTCCGTACGACTGGAATACAAGAAACGCTCGGCATAGCGGGTCAATGTCGAGCAATAGATTTACATACAGCGATACGAAGCGTCCGCCTTACGACTACAAATTGGGTCACATGGTCATTTATCGTATTGTAATTGTTGAAATATTCTCTAGCATATAAATACTTTCCATCATTATCTTTGGTTGTATATCGGATATATTATATAATCGCAAATACGGGTTTTGTCTTCACTTGCTGATAATATTGTTACAAATAACGAAAAAATACGCATGCAACTAATAAGGCGGACGTTGCGTCACTATCGTGCCAACCAATCAAGAAACGGCCTTGAATCTGCACTCGATATCCGTTCGGTATGCCGAGCGTATATTGCACCGCAGTCGTACTTACAGACTAGACACTGCGTTACTGTAGTCCTATTAACATCGTGAAAAGGTATATATATTAAAAATACGAATTCACGTTTACTGATTGACATTATCTCTTTTTTGTTTCTTAATCGGTACAGACCTTGTATGTTCTCTAGATTCAAGTGACGTTCTTTTGATTGTTTTGGTTTGGCCAGATGTTAGTAGTATAGTAGATGGAAAGTTTGAGCTTGTAATACTTCCTCCATTGTTTAAATCACACTTCGTTACTCTAATTACTTTAGGTATGCCTTGGGGTTTTTGAAGAATGATTTTAGGTTTCTGCTTGTTTGTAGAATTTGTATTTATCCAACTGCTCCCACTTACAACAGACACAATCCTTATTGGATCTTGAGATTGTTTTGTCGTTAATAAATCTACTTTCGTTGGTAAGACTTCCATTTGTTTTACGACTTTCTCAGGGTAAATACGAATATCCGAAGGGCTTTTTGTTGTTTCTATATTTATTTTTTCAAATGTGCCAGCGGCTTTGCATTTTGGCTTTAAACTAGTTGCAACATTACAATCATTAATTATTTTTGGCAATGATTTCTCACTGTCTTTGAATTTCTCTTGTGTTTTTTCTGGTTTCATTTCCTTAAGATTCACTTTACCGTCGTCGTCTTTGACCAGCATATAAGCGCTGAAATCTTTCTTAAAGTTCGTGTTTTGATCAGAATATTTTACTGAGACAATTGTATTTGCAATTATCACGGAGAGGTCAGGTATAGTAAATTCATTGAGTAGATGATTTACACTGCTTGAGGAATTATTTTCGTAAGATGGATCCGCGCCAAATTTTACTAAAATTTCTGCAGTTTTTAAGAAATGTTCGCCTACTTTGGACCTGTCTCCTGAAATAAATAATGATATTGTAGTAATTTAAAATTGTACATAACACAAATTATCCGAGTGGCTTACCCCTGAGCAACTATGAATTTATAAACTAAGGTGAGTAACTCTCAAAATAGATAAGTATTTGAAGTCTGAGTATACTCACTCCCAGCAGCAAGGTAATCCAAGCAAGCTGCGGCGACCAGCACGTATAACGCAGTGTTGCCACAATTAGGCATAGGAAAATTAACGGTAGTAGGATCCGCATCCAACAGAATGTTTACGTTGGTATAGTTGCCTAACTTACTGGCAAGTATTAGCGGGGTATAACCTGAAAACCAAAAGAAAAACAACTAGAACTTAATACAATAATGAGGACTAATAATATTCCGCTCATCAGATGTCACTAGTTGACACTGAGGTTTTTTGTTAAACAATATTATTTTAAATGTTAAGTTAGTTTTAAATATAAATTTATCAGTTTCCAGAGTATTATAATTTTTCAACTTTTATGAATACCTGTAGTTAGAATTTTTTACAACAAAAAGGAACATTAACCTTTACTTTTTTCGAACAAATTAACTTCCCCGCTATGAAATCTGTCAAATATTATACCTCATTATTAAGTGGTGCAGTTTGCCCTGGTGGCAAAAAAGTCGTGGATCATCAGTGGTCATTACGCGACTTTATAATATTTGATGCAATACTTGCTAAGCAAAATTACTATATTATATATTGCTACACTTGAAAAATGTAAGTACACAATTTTTGTGTGTAAATAGATAATAAAATAGCAATTGCAAAATTTTAGCTTTGCATTATTGCGGAAGACAATTGGCAAAAACGTAAAACCGTAGATTTTATCAATGGCCAGTGCTGACGACGTTTTAAACGATCGACAATCGTAAATTAAGTCTCTTAATCATCTAGTGATATTTTATGCAGAGACTTTTTACTTTATTCTAAAAAAATATTAATGATGGTTCCGATTGGGTTATTGGAAAGTATGAATAAAAAACAGGTCAATCGGTAAAAAATGTTAATATACCACTTTCTAAAACGGACTAAAATATATAAAACTTCTTTTGTCTTTTATTTCATGTTCCTACATTGGCATAAGCTATGTTCAATATTTCAAATCTCTAGCTCATTGAGATGTTAGTTTAAAATCTATTACTAAATTAGATCCGAAATACACGAAAACGAGTAAATAAAAATGTGGTAAAATAACTTGCACAACTCAAAAAAATAATTTCTGCCGAGATTATGAGTGTCAACTGCACAATTTAAATTAATTATAATAATTTAAACAAACCTTGATTATCATACATTCTGCAGATTTTTGACAAGAGATACTTTGCGATCTCTTCATCTGATGTTGTTTCTAATTCCGGTTTCCACAAATCATTGTCCTGAAGAATATACCTATAAACCAGAAATAGGAATGGTAACGTTTTCTGACTGATCGGTCACGGCGAGAACATACGAACATCGTCGAGAGCAGGCGTTAATCTATCCAGGAGAAGGGTCATGGGGTTCATGAGACAGAGTACATTTTATTTACTGTCTCAAATATTTGGATTTTTATACGAATACAATGCTAGCATAATATAAGCATCATTAGCAGAAAACTTAGAAGTATGGAATGTTGCGACATCCATCACAAATTTATACGAGGGCGGCACTGAAAATTTCGGGAATCAAGGAAGTGACACAACATTACTATTTAAAAATGTATTTATTGCTTTTCGAAGTATTCTCCGCGAAATTTGACACATTTTTCCATACGATGGAACCAATCATTGAAGCAACCATTCCATTCGGAAGTTGGGGTCTCCAAAATGGCCGTTTTGTAGGCGTCCACAGCTTCTTCAGGTGATGAAAATCTCTGTCCATGCAATTTATTCTTTATTTTAGGGAAAGTATAGAAATCATTAGGGCTTAGGTCGGGGCTGTACGGCGGATGGTCTAATAATTCTAAGTTTTCTTGCTCTAAAAACTCTTGTTCTGTGTGCGGTGTGAGAACTCGCATTGTCGTGATGGAGGATGATGCGGCGGTTGCAGTTCTCTTTACGGAGTTCAGAAACGACCTGTGGCAAACAAATGCTAGCATACCATTCTGCATTAACCGTTCTTTGTCCCTCAAGAGGAATAGTCGTAACATGGCTGGTTTTGAAGACAAACGTGGCCACCATTTTTTTTGCAACACTCCGTGAACGAACAATTTTTGTTGCCTTTAACTCATTTTCGAACACCCAAACTCGTGACTGGTTTTTTGTTTCGGTTTGATACGATGTTGTATACAGCATTTGAGGATCCTGCATGGAATCTTTCGAGAGTTCTGACGCACCAAGTAACGCGAGCCGCTTTTTGCTCTTCACAGAGCGAATGCGGTATCCTTCGGGAAAACGACTTTTTTACACCTAATTGTTCATGCAAGATTATTTGTATTTGACTCATGCCAATGTCTAAAGTTGCCTGAATTTCGGTGTATGTCACATATCGATCTTCCTCAATCAGCCTACGCACAGCATCAACGTTTTCTTGGGTGACTGCAGTTTTTGAACGACCTTGACCGGGATCATCACTGAGCTTGACACGTCCACGTTGAAATTCAGCAAACCAGCGATAAATTGTGGTTTTGGATGGGGCTTCATCACCAAATGCAGAAATCATCCAGTCAACACACTGTTTTTGTGTTAAACTACTTCGAAAGTCATAATAAATAATCGCTCTTGAATTTTCTCGAGTCAATTCCATTTTCTCAACGACTAAACTAGTTTGACAAAACCTTGTGACAAGACCGAGAATCTTTTTTTAAATAAATAAATGGTACTCGATTTTTAAAACCAAGGAGTTTTCAATTAAAAAGATTCTAATATGACAGGAACAGTGGAAATATTCCATTCCCGATACTTTTAGTGCAGCCTATGTATTGTACAGTAATACAATGCTAGTTTAATATAAAGTCAAGAATCATATCGATTTTGAGTTATACACGGTAGAGCCATGTTATTAATAGTATAGTTGTAGCACGAATGGGTCGGCTCAACCGGGGAAGGACTACGCTCTGAATACATGCGTAAAATGGCAGCTTGACACTGCTGTGTTTCGTATGGTGATTGTAGAAAACCGGAGACCCATTTTACTGGAAAAGAGGCATTCCATCTTAGTCCTCACGGGTGACGACGCATCTGCATTTTGATTCATTATTGAGGATAAATCTAGATGTGTATGGGCCACAGCAACCACTTACCATCAGGTGGACTGTGTGCTCGTTTGTCACCTTATCCTATAAAAAAAGATTTTCTTCATTGGCACTACATTCTGAGTAAAAAAAATTATGGATTCGTCGACCTTACGAGGACTAATATATAAAATATTTCCGGAATCATAATATAATACAAATGTAGTATTAGATGATTCCAGAATACGGAATGAAATGGTATGATGGATTAGCTTACAGCATTGGTGAACGATTACAAATCATTGAAAATAATTTGTATATTTCCTATTAATGATATAACTGCAGACGTAAAGGGCAGAGTCGGGAAGGGACGCCAAGACGAAAGTTTATCGGCCATACTGGCAATATATTGAAAATGGGCCAGATTAGGAGTACCCTTAACCTACGAGCGTATATGCGTAGATATACACTCGGCGTCAAAAAATCGCACATCCGAAAAAAATAATTTAAATACTATTTTAAACCAACAAGCCAATGGCAATGTTGTGGTTTGAGGGTATCATTCGAAAGGTAATTTCATTAGCTTTCAGGAATTTTAATTGAATTTTACTTTTATAACGAGACGAAAGAGAAATTAAAGAAAAAGACAGGGTATGTACAAATTTGCAATTTAATAATTTAAAAAAAAAACTTAATAAATACAAAAAATGTTCTTAAAACCTAGTGTTAATTTTTGTGACGCTGAGTGTATGTATGGATGTAAAGGAGGCGAGAGAGGTGTGTCAGAATCGTGCCAAATGGAATTCCGTAGTCTCTGCCTACACGTCTGGGTACTGTATAACTGTATTAACTGTATGTATGTATGTATTTGCAATATATTCGATGACGCAAAGCTATTGTCTCCCGATTTACCGTTGTCGGCGCTAATGAGATTGATTACAACGCAATGCCGTCGCATGATGAAGTTTTCTACCGACTTCAAAATGGAGGAGGCACTCAAATCGACTGTATGTTTTTTATGTGTTACCTCATAACTTTTTTCTTGGTGAACCGATTTCGATGATTCTTTTTTTTATTTGAACGCTGGTGCTTCTCATGTGGTCCCATATAACTTTGATCAAGGTGTGACCAATAGTTTTTGAGTTATTCTGAATAATTTATATTGAAGTCGCTGTATAAAATTTTTAATTGTAAATTATTTTTCACCACTTGGTATATTTAAAAAAAATTGCATTACCTCGTATAATACTAAAATAAAAGTAAGAAAGAAACTACTGATACTAGGATTTGTAAAATGGTCCAAGTTGAATCGCAATTTTGAAAAATCGTATTATTTTATAGCGTTGAATGTAACACTGTTAGTTTATTAAGAATTCTTTGAAAGCTTTAGCTGTATATTATAACAAAATGAAAGAACCATTCACAAATGAAGACATATGATAACCTTTATTAATTGTTGCATGAAACATTTAAAAAGCAAGTGAAGATTAAAATGAACGTGTGTAGTAACGTGTGTAAAAAGCATGTTGTTCTTCAGGTCAAATTTCAATGGAATGTTTTCAGTTTGGCTTTAACATGTTTCGACTTAATATTCTTAAAGATCACATTAAGTGACAGTTAAACTCACAATCCCTTGATTGAAATGGTCACTGTAGCCATAAATACCTAAGCCAATTCCAATCAAAAATGACTGGAGTTTGCCACTGAGGCAAAACTAAGGCTTCATTGTCTATAATTATACTGGTTTTGTACTCCCCTTACTGAACTTACACAACAGTGAGAAGGTTGTTTTTTTTTATAGTATAGGGTGACAAACGAGCACACAGTCCACCTGATGGTAAATGGCTGCTGTGGCCCATAGACATCTACATTTATCCTCGTTTGCGAATCAAAATGCAGATGCGTTGCCACCCGTAAGGACTAAGATGGAATGCCTCGTTTCCAGTAAAAAGGGTCTCCAGTTCTCCACACTCACCATACGAAACACAGCAGTGTTAAGCTGCTATTTGACGCTGGTATTCTGTGAGAGCGTGGTCCTTCCCCGATCGAGACAACCGATTCGTGCTACAACTATACTATTAATATAGCTGCAGCATGGCTCTACCACGTACAAAACGTGTTGCTTTGCTATTAGCAATATAAAGGAAGCCCCCAGTGCCCATTCAGACGGACTATTCGGAACGAAAGGAAAACACCGACATAAGAAGGGACTTTTATATGTTCGGCTAGTGTTAGAGTTAAAACATTATCACAGTTGCAAAGACATCCGGGGTTAGAAAAGTTGGCTTTCTACAATCGTTAGCGCTAATAGAAAACCACAAAAATAAATGTGATCAAAGTTCTTACCATCACGTGACTCAACGTTGATTTCATTTGTTTTTATAGTTTTCTATGCGCATTGCAAATCTAGAAAGTTAAAAAAAAAAGTTAAAATTACAGCCTATATACGTCCCACTGCTGAGCACAGGCCTTTTCTCATTTCTGAGAGGGTTTTAGAGCCAGGAAGTGTCCGCCGCGCTGCCCCTGCATTGTTGACGAACTTCACATGTCTGCGAAATATTTTTTTCTCATTTGTCAGACATGCAGGTTTCCTCACGATGTTTTCCTTCACCGCCAAGCACGTTTTTTTTTAATAGGATAGGGCGACAAACGAGCACACAGTCCACCTGATGGTAAGTGGTTGCTGTGGCCCATAGACCTCTACATCTATCCTCGTTTGCGAATCAATATGCAGATGCGTTGTCACCCATGAGGACTAAGGTGGAATACCTCTTTTCCAGTAAAAAGGGTCTCCGGTTCTCTACACTCACCATACGAAACACAGCAGTGTTAAACTGCTATTTTACGCTGGTATTCTGTGACACGTGGTAAACCAACACTTAACATTTCAATTAATAATTTCATTGGTGCCGGCGGGAATCGAACCCAGTTTGCTCGCATGCTGTGAAATTTATAGCGAGCGCTAACGATCTGAGCTATCATGGCTACAATGTAGAAATTTATCTTGACTAAATCCCCTCGTATATCCTAAATTCAATGGGAGAAAAACTTAGGTTAGGTTACTCACCGGGCATTCCTCTGACAGTAACTGATCACCACTTTTAAGTGATCAGAAGAAATTTCGGCGGCAAGGTGTACCGTCGTTCTCTGCTCGTCGTCAGTCAGTAATGGATTAGCGCCATGCTGTAGAAGAACATCGGTGCTAGATGAAGTGTCTTGAAATATGGACATCTGTAAAGCTGTCTGAAATCCAAATTTGAAATTAAATTTACATTTCTTTTAAACAGTATTGTATAATTATATATATGCAGTGGTGGCGGCGTTATAATAAAATACAATGGAAAGATTTTTATTCAACATAGATTACAAATGGACTTCTTCTTTTTTACAACTTTACTGCGGAGTATACTGACATGAAAATTACATGCACTCATTAAATAAATAGCAGAAGCTGCTATAACTTCTACGCCGTCCATATCGTTCTAATTCTTAATGAAAACTAATTATGGCCAACATGTGGATAGCTCCAAAAAACTAGTGAACATTGGCAGTTGACTTTGGTCTCTTTCGAACTTGACCAACCGTGTAGACTTTACCACTCGCCTTGTATCAATTTGTCTACGCTCGTGTTGGGTGAGGTTTGGCCACATGTATTGCCGGGGTTAGATGGTATGTACATAATTAAGTATTGAGTTACACATTAAAGTTAAAACTTACCAAATTACCATTGCCCATTAAATCAATAGACTCATTTCTGTTTTTCAACACTACGCACTGCCTTCTCAGCAATTCAATGTCATCATTCAATACTGCCAAATGAATAGGTCTGAAAAAAATTATCAATGTTAATTTTGTGTAATAAATAGTGGTATTGTCCAAAAAACATATATTTTTACATCCCACTGCCTCAATTCAGTGGCATGATCCCAGGGAGGGCCAGGGCCCTGGGCGAATATTTTACAGGGCGGTATTGTGGCGATAAAATTCAATTCCCGGTTTATCTTTTTCAATGACACCAATAAAAATCCCAAATAATATGATTATTAACTGTTATCAGAATACTTTTGATCCCGTGTAGTGGCGGTGAAAGAATATTCACTACCCCATATTGTCCCGTGGGTGTACCAGTATATATTTATTTACTTTATATAAGAGGGGGTAAATGTGCATGTGGCTCACCTGATGGTAAGTGACTACCGCCGCCCATGAACAACTGCAACATCAGGGGATTGCAGATAAGTTGCCGGCCTTTAAAAAAAGAGTAAGCTTTTTTCTTGAAGGTCCCTATGTCGTATCGATCCGGTAAAATCGCTGGTGGTAGTCAATACCACAAGGAAGTTGTGCAAGGAAATCTTCTAGTAAATCGCACAGTGGTGGACCACCAATCATCCAGATGGCATGGATAGTTTATAGATTACCATGGGAAAAAATATGCCGTATAGTTGCTGCTGTCACCTCATCCCAGAATCTGTTCAGAAAGTTCAATGGTCCAGCATGTTAGTGGAGAACTTACTGTCAGATTTCATAATTTCCATCAACATTTTCATCCTATAGTGGCTTTAAACCCTTTTATTATGCTTTGATGCATCGGTTGCAGAACGTTTAAGATATTCGAGAGAAAAAATGCTAAATCTGTTTTGATAATTGAAATTAGTAGGAGGAACAGTGCGGTTTTTCACAAGAAGTAAAATTTTCCTTCCTTTTAGCTCTGCATCCCACCTACATACTTCTTCAAAAACGTCTGACATCATCCATGCAGACATGATTACTTTGTAAGTGACTGGCAACCATTTAATGTGCTTGGTAAACTATGGGTTTTGGATTTACCAATCACCATTAAATTTCTTTGAAATTTTCCAGGCCATCCTTTCGAGGCCTAGATGTCTGTGAGAACCCAGCTGTTCGGCTAACTTTTTAGCCTTTGATTTTACAATAAGCCCAGTGATTCCCACATCATTACCCT
This sequence comes from Parnassius glacialis, assembly GCA_033319125.1. Taxonomy (NCBI): domain Eukaryota; kingdom Metazoa; phylum Arthropoda; class Insecta; order Lepidoptera; family Papilionidae; genus Parnassius; species Parnassius glacialis. The sequence continues at coordinate 10,790,049 of JAVANC010000002.1, read as the reverse complement.
CCATAGACCTCCTCATATTATTGCCTCATAGGGGATTCGCCATAGTGGCCACACTTGGCAGGCAGCAGGTGTTAAGCTGCTATTTTACGCTGGTATTCTGTGAGAGCTTGGTCCTTCCCCGGTCAAGCTGACCTATTTGTGTTATCACTATACTACTAATATAGCTGCAGCATGGCTCTATCAAATATAGACTACTGTGCACGTTGACAATACAAGCTCAATGAACCACCATTTCTAATACCATTCTTTATATTCTATTTGTTTACTTAAGTAACATAACTTAGTTTAGTACTTACAAATTACCGTCCTCATCACTATTTAAGCAGTGTTTCCAGTCAATATATGCCTGATTCCACAACAATTTGCTCTGTTCTTCGGGATTTAAATATTTTAGTATATCTGGTGTAGCAATATGAAATTGATCTTCCGGCTTGCCTTTTATTTTAACTTGACTACCATCTACCATTGTGAGAGTTGTGGACTCCAAAAATGTAGGTTCCTGAGTATGTTTATCAATGTCATTTAGTAAAGCAGTAGGGTTCTCAACTAGTAAATTTGGTATACTGGAACTGGTTATGGAAATATTACCATAACTTAATTCCGATATATTGCTGTCCTCGTCCACAATTTCCCTTAAGTCTGGAAAAGTTGTTTCATTACCACAACTAACACTTTCAATTTTAATATTACTTTCATTTAGTGTGTTACTTGCAAATTGGTTGGCAGTAGTTTCACTTTGTATATTAAATTGTGAATGATGATTTTCACTTGAAGTACTATTCTTTCTGTCTACCTTGAATTTCTGTTCAATATTTTCAGGATTTTTATTGTATTGTGGACTTTCAGCTTTAAAAAATTCTTCACTACGTTTGATTAACTCTTTTGTAGCCTCAAAGTGTTGGGGATCTATTACAACTTTCTTAATGTTTCCTGCAGACTTTGAATCTTTCACAACATAGGGTCCCAAGACTGGTTTCCTTAATTTTTTTCTTGATTTAAGTCGCTGTAATAAGACTGAACAAGTCTCGTCTGTTTGGCTTGATACTGATGTGACATTAGACTTTCTATTATCAATTACTCTTTCAGATTTTTGATTATCAATTACTTTTTCAGAGATCACTTCATTATCAGGATTTACAAAAGCAGTTTGATATTGACAAGAAATATTCTTAGACCTTTTGGGCACTGTCAGTAAAGCTAAGATACCTTGTATACGAAGTTCCTGACTAATAACAGAACATAACGCAGAAAATACAATATCATAATTCTTTTGACCAATTAATTTCGTAATATCATCAGATGTTCGTTCAATATTCCCTAATATTTCACTAGAATACTGAGCGGTTGTACGACTGCTGTTAGTAAGTAAATCTAATTTATTCACAATTGTCAGGTTAGGGTATTCCCCTTTCATGAAATCACCTTTTTGCGATCGATATATTATATCTTCTTTAAGGGGTCGAGAAATTTTAATGGAACGTAGTAAGGAAGTATCATTATTATTATCTTTTTTCAGAATAGACGTTCCTTTCTTTTTAATATGTAGCGGTATTTTAGGCACACAAGTATCCATCCTTCAATTTCTATTATATATCAATAGCAGTTGTGGCTAAGTAAACAGCACTACACTATAAGAAAATCACTAATTTCACTTATAGATATAACAAACAGTTTATTGACCACATATATAATAACACCAAAAATAACACAAACAGCCCATATATAATTAAATTTCAAAAAATATATTAACTTTAATCACAACGTAACCACTTCTTTGGGTGTTTAATGGTGTTTAAATAAAATCAAATTATATTACACCTGAAAACTAAACTATTTGGGGCCCGCCTAAGGATATCTAACTATTCTCGTGTTCTCAATGTCAATGCTCTATGGTGTTCTGTGCTTTGAGGTAACCCCTCTGATCTCTATAGATGGGACTATATATGCATTGTTTATTTGACAGACATGGGTAACCCCCACAAACCAAAGAGTAAAACGTATAGTAGATATCAGATCTTGAGTATATGTTTCTCTTAGATAAACGTACCTATACCTAGCTCCAATTGGATTTTATATTTTTGAGTTTTCTTTATTTTTAATTAATTGTTCGTCGTTTGTTCGATTATTGTTCCAACATAAAATTGTTTGTTCGTCTTTTAATTATTTATAATTAATTAAACAAATTTCACCCTTAGGTTGGCCCCCTTATTGTAAATTTAAACTTTTATCCCTTAAATTATTTATTTTTTACTAAATATCGTTTGTTCGATCGCTATTGATGATTGTTCGATCACAAGTACAACTAAATTATTAATTACAACTAAATTATTAATTGTTAATTATTCGATATTTTAAATAGTCGTCGGAGCCCACTAGGCGGGGCTCCTATTACTGGATGGTTTATAAAAAAATGACCACTAAGGCGATAGCGATAGCAGGGTCTGTTCGCTCTCTCTCTTTACCCGGGCGTTCCCTTCTAACCTAACCTGTCCGACACCAAGCCCCGAGCTCGCACCGCTCGCTTTTATGGTCAATTATTAAGAGAAAAAAAAGTTAAAACTACGAATAACTATCTGCATTAACTCCAAAAAATAACATAATATACATTATCACTATAATTTTTAGTTAACTTTTACTATGTTAAATATGAGACAAAAGAGTTTAATTAATCTTTGCTCTCAGGTTGGTATTCATACTCTCAAGATATTTAATCTATAAAAATCATAAAATATATCAAAAACTGGCAATTTTGTTGTATGTCAAAGTTATAACCCCTATATTATGGATAACTTTGACACCGATGAGATTTATCGCAGGAATCTTATTTTTTAAACATTTTATAGGTTCAGGGTATGGAGTGTAGAGTAGAAGGAGGCCCATCTCTATATATGAAAAGTGTCCCTAAAAACGTGTCCAATAAGGATGGCGCTGCAGTAGCATAGGATAATTTTTAAAAAAAGCGCCAAAAGTAATTAGAATAAGATGGAGAAATAAACAAGAACCGACCAATCTGCTTGGTTTTGTACTACGTAAATAGTTGAGATTTTGTATACTGACATTTTACTAACTACTCTAGTCATGAAATTTTTTAAATATTTGAATTCAGCTGACTTCACTCCGTTCACAACAGCTATCTTCATATCGTAGTTTTTTAGACGCCAGCGCTATTGTGGTAGGTTTTGGAACCTCTATTTTCAGTAAATAGAAGACACTTTTTCAACTTTCGCCCCTTATAAGATGGTTCTCCTTGTACTCTACACTCCATACTTCAGGGTAACATAAGTTTAAAGCTGGCTTTTCACTATGGGATATAATATATATTATATCCCAAAATATAAATTATATCCCGCGATTGGCTTTCACACTGTGAGATATACCTTTTAACTGGTGTACGTTCGTCATTGGTCATTGAATTACCCCCCTTTACCCCGGTACGGATTTTATACATTACGGTGTGCGGGGTACAGGGGGCTAAATTTAATATGAAAATATCGCTCGGTCGATCGAAAAAATATTTATAGCTTGAGATGTAATATATATTATAGCTCAGTGTTAACGGTTCCATATGAAATGTATGGTGAGTGATATTAATTTATATCTCGAGATGTAATATATATTATATGATATCCCATAGTGAAAAGCGGGCTTGAGTTTATAACAAATTTTAGATGCAGTGAAGTCATAGACAAGTCAATAAAACCATAAAGTTATAAGTTGTAGTTTTATCTTTATTTAAATTCTTTGGTAATCACCTTAGAGTATTCAACTAACAGGAGACGCCATGCGCATAAATTTCCAAACAAAAAAGTCTGTCACTTCTAGCGGGAGGCGAGGTAACGCACACTAAGCAAATCGTAAACATTGGGCCACGTCGTTACGCACGCACACAGCATAATATGAGCACACGATTAAGCAAAACGCACACAACCTTGAAAATCTCTCATAAAGCTGAACGCACATATGTCCGCACCGTACGCAACGTACGCGCCGTACGCGCCGAGTTTTACTGATGGCCTCGCACATATGTCCGTACGCATCGTCCGCACCGTCCGCAAATCTTTTGTATTACCAACAACTTTTGTAGTTTTTTTCCAACCACTGGTGTGAAACAGTACATTGAAATTGATCGCTCGAAATCACTATGGAAAGAAATATAGTAATAGCCTGCTTATTGGCATAGGAAGAAGAAAAAAAAGTTCGGAGAAAAAGAAGATTCTGGATTCATAATATAAATTTAAAAAGGCAATTGTATGGAGAATATGAAGGGGATATACTTTATTTAAAGATTTATTAGGTGATGACGAACGATTTTTCAGATATTTGCATTTAACATACAAGGTACTTCAAGAATTGGTACATGTACTAAAACCATATCTTTCTATGAAAAACTCAAGATTTAGAAGACCAATTGAACCAGAAAAAAGACTTGTTGTATGTTTGAGGTAAGTATTTTTATTGATAATTAAGTAATCAGGTATAATTGGGTTTTTGAATTAAATTTAACCATTTTTTTAGTTCAGTATGTAAATAATTTATCACTAAGTATTCATATTGATAACCGATGTAAAAAAAAAATCAAATTATGTATAATTAATTACGAATTAATTAAGTTATAAAAATACAAAAACTATCACGTAAGTCGAAACCACCAGTTTTAGTGGAAAATCCACTAAGTTGGCAACATTACACAACACCGAGTATCCACACGCGCCAAACGCGCCGCGTTATATGACGTCATCAGCATTCGTCCTTCGATATCGTATACCTACCGCATTTTATAAAATTCGGCGCGTACGGTGCGGGTGTAGTGTGCGAGGTTTCATATGATTTCATACAACGAATTCTAAAATTCGGCGCGTGCGGTGCGTACGGCGCGTACGGCGCGGACATATGTGCGTTCAGCTTAAATGTCTCATCGTTACAGTGCATAAGCCATAAACAACTAGTGCGAGGGCCTTGTCGATATGGATATGTCGATGAAATTTTATGCAAGTTACATTAGCTAATTAAATAAAATAAAAATGAACAAATGTTTAATGTGTAATATTATATTCAAAGTAAATTTAAAAAAATACATAAGGTACAAAATAATAATACAAAATTACCAAAATTAAAACAAATTGAAAAAGTATTATATTATATTTTAACTGGTTTTAAAAGTGAATAAGTTTGGTATATATGTGACGAATACACTTTTTGGGATCACTCTTTTTTTGCGAGGTAGCTAATTCTAGTGCTTGCATATTTTTCCATCACCAAGTTTGCCAGTTCAATGTTATGTGGAACGTAATCATTATCGAAATAATGTTCCTGTATGCTTAAAAATATATAATATGCCTAGTCTATGAAATATTTTTACCATTTTTTAATGTCATGATCAACCGAAAAGGTTATCTGTATAGGGGGTTTTAAACGGTCTAATTTTACAGATTTTATCCAACCTATAGAGTTAAACCGTTTTAAGGCTTAGGGTTGAACTACATCTGGCAGCACGAAATCGCACTTTCCGGTGCTTCTATCCTTTTTGGTCATTCAGAAACGTTATTTACTAGAGCAAGAAAGAGAGCAGGAGTGTATAGTTTCACCCTCAAAAAGCCGATTGTAAACCGGTTTCAAAAGTTTATCTATCATTCTTGACAATCCATACTAATATAATATTATAAATGTGAAAGTGTGATTTTTTGTTGATTTGTTTTTGTCCTTCCTTTACGCAGCAACGGAATGGAGCATTTAAAAAAACATTAAACATTTGCTATCTCTTGGCCGATGTTTACGCTTAAACAAACATACTTTTTTTCATCATTTTACTTAGGATTGAAAAATAATTATTGTCGTCGTAAAAAGCGGTAATATTTTGTGTTCTACAGTACAAAAGTGTAGTACTCTGTATATATTTAATAATAATAGATTATAAATATGACACTGAGATTATTTGTTTGTCCTTATTTATTTATTTAAGCGCTAATAATTCGTGTCTCATCTGAAAACAACAATTTGGTTGACACCATCTAAGACGATATACTTGTAAATAACATTTTAAGATGAATAAATATCATTCACTAAACCTTCCATTTCGATTTGTTACATGTTTTAAATTTTATCCTTCATAATGTAAAATAAACCTGTAGCAAAATAATAAACTTACTTCCAATAATTTCTAAGTCGGTACAGCAGTTTCATTTAGTTTCCTTTTATTATTTGATTGGATTACGAAAACCGACTGGTCAAAATGCAAGGAACAAATAGTGCTTGTTCGTTTAGGTACCCAGGTTATATGATTGCCACATGCTTTTATCCAAACTTGGCGCCTGTAAAGATCTTTTGGAAAACTGTAAAACCAAAGATCTTTTTTAAACATTGTACAAAAAAGAATTTTAAATAACACCTTGGTATTATATATCAAGGTATTAATTATAGTCAAATTAAAACATCAACACTAAAGATTACAGTGAACATCACTATTATTGCCTTGATGATACCGTTTTATATACTTGAAATTACCCATTTATTTTTATATATTTATTTCATAACGTAACATAATGAAATGAAAATATCTATTTAAAATGTTTTTGTTTTATATACAATAAAACTATTTAAATTGATGTTTTTATTTCGTTAAAAACAATTAAAGATTATTAATGTTGTTTGAAATACTATAGTTTTGCAAATAGATCACAATAATATTAATGAATTTAAGACTATTCAATAACACGATTTTGTCTTGTGTAATAAGAACAAAGAGAAACGACATTTGTCTACAATTAAGCAAAATTTAATTATGTTCTAGTGGTGCAAAAGTCCTTACTATAGTATTAATACTTTAAGTTGGCAACACACCCTGCTCAGCTATATTAATTAGAATTTTCGTGATTTAATGCTTATATTAATTATTGAAATCAAAATAAATACTTAAAGATGAAAGGTAACGTCGTCTTTTTGTAAATTTGAGGTCTGTGATCTTTTTTTTACAAGAAAACACACTGCCATTCGGCATTTTTCTGGAGGTCAACTCACGCTTACGACTACTTGGTAAGTGACGCCGTACGCGGCGCAACTAGTTTTATATAACGGGAATGATCCGCGCTCTCGTACTTTTGACAGCGGATAACACCCCTGAGACCTACGACACAACACCGCGATTCTAGCAAAAATGGTCTCCGGTCATCTACCATACAAAACACTCACGCTTCAGCTCAGATTGGAATGTAATAATTCGCTAAAATTTTTATCCTATCCTCTATATCTTATATATGGGCCCCGGATATGTGTGAAAGCGTTCCCATGGTCCTGTATACAGCGAAGCGAAAGTACGGCACGGGGTCTAAGTTGGTTCAAGTTCGGTATGCGGGTATGGGAATGCATTTTATTATAAATAAACTGGCCAAGTGCGTGTCGGACCACGCACAATGTAGAGGTAGGGTTCCGTAGTTGCCAGTCACAATACTTTCATGGGCTTTCTTGATAATGAGCATAAGAAGTGAGTTCGCGGTTTGACCGCTATAACCTATTGTTTATTCTGTGCTATAACGACCAAAAATGGGCCCAAATAGGAAGATCGTAACTAAAGGACTTATTTTCAAATTGGACTTTAAAAAAAGATTTTATAAAGTTAATCAAGTTAATCCTAATACCAGAGAGACTATTTTAATAAAAAAAATATCTGGTTTACAATTTTATTCACACCTGTTTCAGGTAAGGCATAATCGTTTTGCGTATCTGCAAATATTACGGGGCTTGTTTAATCAATTTATAGTGGACATGTATGCGAAAATAGAGACAGATCGCTTAGTGTATATACGCACTAACCAGAGACGTTTGCGTGCTGAAGAATTTGTCCATCTACGAGACGCCATGCAGATAATAACACTGAAAACTTAGGGCGATTAGTTATCTTACCATCCAATTTTACAGGAGGCCCGCGGTATATGCACGAAAAAACGCAAGATGCGGTTTCTTACGTCACAAAATACGGCCGGCCGGATCTTTTTATTACGTTCACTACCAATCCAAAATGGAGTGAAATATCAGAACAACTTTTTGAAGGACAGATCTCTTATGATAGACATGATATACCTAATTGCTAGAGTTTTTAACTTAAAATTAATGATCCGTCTCCTAACAAAAGAAAAAGTTTTATGTACAGCATTGAGTGGCATAAGCGTCGTTTGCCGCATGCTCACATATTCCTTTGGCTGTAGGAAAAAAATCGTCCCGATGCTGTTGACAATGTTATAAGTGCTGAATTTCTTAACTATAACGAGGATCTAATTTTACATGACATTGTTAAGACTCATATGGTTCATGGACCATGTGGCGCGTTAAACAAGAACTCTCCATGCATACAGGATGGGCATTGCTCTAAAAAATATCCAAGAGCGCTCCTTGAACAAACGATGTCAGGGGAAAAAGGGTATCCGTTGTATATTACGTGGGTAAGAAATTATTTTAGATAATACATGGGTAGTGCCTTATTCCCCGTCCCCGGTACTATGTAAAATATTTGAAGCTCACATAAACGTCGAAATGTGCAACAGTGTCGAGTGTATCAAGTAAATCTATACATATAATAAATCTGTAGAAAAGTCGTGTCTGTAATTCTAATATATTCTTGAAAAAACAAGTCCAGGGGACTAAATAAAGGGTTCTGAACCCAAATCAGTGGTTTTTTAGAATTTTTGTCTGTCTGTCTGTGTATTCCGGATTCACGCAAAAAGTACTGGACTGATTTACATGAAATTTTGTACATAGGTAGTTAGTAACCCGGGGCAACTTATAGGCTACTTTTTATCCGATTAAGGAACTTCAAAAAAAGAAGGTTAAGTATTTTCCTTCCTTTAGATGTTGGTTTTCTATTATATCTTAGTTATAGATGGGATGACGGATTTTTTTCAAATAAATACCATATTTATAAATAAAGTATAAAACATAGTTATAAACTTGGTAAAATAATTTGAAATTACACCGATTTAGTTATGAAAACAGCGCCATCTATCATCAAATATAAAAAGTAGTATATTTTGCCTTCAGATACTAATAAATTAAATAATATAAGTAACTTACATTTATATGTTTAAATAATAAGATTTTTAATATTATTTAAAAACTGTAACGTTTAGTTTTTTTAGTACTTTTGTTATTTTATTTTAAAAGTGTAATAATTTCAATAGAAGATCAATCAAAAATATGAAAATTGATAAGGTTTTTATTTCAATTACTAATCTACACTACTTATACTATATGTAAACTGATTAAAACTGGCCTGTCCGCAATTATTGCAAAATTTTCATTATCATTATAGAGGTTTTTATATATATGTCGTGGCCAGATCGTAGAATAGATCATATAAAGTAGTCTATCATTTCGTGAAATGGTGTGGTCATTTCATGATATTTAACACTGTTTGTTGACCATCTCATGATATAGCTTGACCAAATCAATGAATAGAAATCGTTAGAACGTTGCTATTTCATGATATGGTTATATGATGATATCATTAAATCGTTTTTCACCGCTACCGGCGCTGATAGCGTATATTTTTAACAGAAACAGAACTTTTAACAGAATAGACATCACTTTATGCCTTATTGATAACATAAATAAATGTTCACTTCTATTGCTGATATTATTAGATAATATAGTTTTGGCTTTCATTATTTCATCTAATAATCATGGTCAACAATCATGCAAAAGCTTAGTTTTAGTTTTAATGAATTGTATTTAAACAAATATGAGGGCCGTGTAGCTCTCGCCGTGAGATTTTATCATGGCACAGCAAAGCATGTACGATTCCCTCGAGGATGTTCTGTTATAGAAAACTTTACGTGCTGACTTAACACGTGTCCGTTTAAGTGGTGAAGAATAACTTCGTGGGGAAACCTAGATGTCTGAGTAGTTAAAATAGTCGTGGAGATGTGAAAACCGTTAACATGCATTAAAGCATTGCAGCGTACTCTATTTTTCTGCTAACAAAACACTATAGGTAATGAGGCGTCCTGTACACAGTAGTGAGACGTATATTAGCTGCTACTTTACTTTTTTACCTTTAATGAGTTTTATAATCAGTTTGTAATTTAAGATAGCTTTCATATTTTGTCTTGGTTTCATAGCTCATATGAGTATTTTTAAATTAACAGGCTCTTTTTTTTAAAGCAAAATTTATTTAAACTGCTTTAAACAAAGGTTCTTTTTTTTACTTGTCAAAGGCGGTAATCCAATTGATAAAAACTTAAATTTCATGGTACGTAAGCATTATTAAGTGAAGCGAAGTGTAGGGCGTCCTCCCACTAGATGGAGTGACGACCTGGTAAGATATGCAGGAAGTCGATGGATGCAGGTGGCTCAGGACCGTGCTTTGTGGCATTCCTTGGGGGAGGCCTATGTTCAGCAGTGGACTTGTGAAGGGCTGTAATGATGATGATGATGAAGCATTATTAAATATTTCAGCATATTATATATTAATTGCAATTTGAAGTGTCGATTTATCACGTTCTCGGTGGTTAAGGAAAACCTGCATATTATCTGAGAAGTTTCCCAGTTGAGGTCATCCTGCATTGGAATCAGCGCAGCGAACACTTTTTTTGGCCAAAAACTTTATTATGATTAAATACACGTTACTATTGGGCCATTTCCCAGTAGTAACGTGTATTTAAGCTCCAACTTTTTACTTTTCATGGGCAATATATGCAGTTTTTATTTCATTCATATTTTCGGGTATGTTACTTTTTTGTTTTCACTCTAAAAAAAGTTCACTGAAATAAACATAGGCCTCCCGCATAAATTGTCAAGTAGCTGGATATTTGCAATAGTTGTCATGCTTTTTAGGCGTGTTGGCAACCGAAGCTATTATTATTTTGATCTTTTGTCTGGAAGATGATGCTGCCCTATGTCATGTCATGCCCTAGGTCCTATATCACCTCTTACGACGGTACGATATGAGGTGGCGTGGCGGATTCTCTTTTACCACCACAAGCCGAACATTTTTCTACTCCCGTTCATGAGTGTAGTGCTTCCCACGTTCACTGTGAATAACATTTATAAGGAATAAAACTAATTTTAAGGATCTTATCGCGATTAATTTTAACTTTTTTAATTCCCGATGTTTTGGGCACTTTACAGCACCCATGGTCACGGTAGGACTGAGGGTTTTGACGACCTGATATCACAGTTAGAATGGAATAAAATATAATAGAACAAATGCAGAAGTATGCTTGGGTTTGAATTTTATTTTATTAACTATGGGGCTCTTAGCAAATCTTACCACTCAGCCATCTTCCCTATTAAAATTAGGATGTGTTTTTTTAATTTTAATAGCCCCGCGAATCATCATTGGTAAGAATTGGAGTTCTATTACAAGGATTTGTATATCAGACCCGGTATAATGGTTGGGACGATACTAAACACATTGACATACTTTTTAGACTTCCTGCAGCGACAGTGTTTCACATCAACTATATGTTGTTTTACTCGGGTTTTTATGGAACTTTCATCCAAAGATACGTAAAAAAACGTAAAAAAGTTAAAATTAAACGTGATAAAATCCGTAACATTAGTTTTATTCCATGTGTAGTATACTGTATACTAAATTTTGAAGTCTACTCGAACGTAAAAAAATATTTACATCTATTTTATGGTGTCAATCAATATTAAATAGGACCAATGATAGATATGAATAAAATATCTCAAATAAACAATTTGCCGTAAATTGATAGAAGACCGCGAAACTCATCATTATTTTGTTAAAACTAAATTAACTTAACTATAAATGAAGGTAAAGAGTAAAATGTAAATAATAGATAATAATAAATTTTGATTACGAGACAATTTACCTTTCTTATGCTTGGGCCACAGTAACGAGAAACGTCAATGCCCAAAAACGCAATAATTATTGCCTTAATTTTAACGCGCTAAACTGAGTGGCTACACTTGGAACGGTCGACGTCATTTCAATTTTAATAGCGTTGAACGGCGTTAAAGTAAGCTGACCATTTATTTTTTAACTCAAAACGGGACATGGGTTTATTTATACTCCCCAGTTAGCAGGTTAACAATAAAAACAATATTATGTTATTTATTTAAAAACTGTAACTTTATACAATTAGTGTTCACTATAATTATAATCACATTAATTATAATTATTTATATTTTAACAAATTGTGAAAAATAAAAATTAATCACCAGTTCACCAGCTTCATTAAAGCAAAGCTCCTCAGACAGTAATTATTAAATGCAACAATTTTTTTAATTATATTTATATTTGGCAGTGGAACAAACTTGCTTTAATAAAGTTGGTGATGATTTTAAATAAGGGCAAGTTTTTTTTACATTGATTTTTGTTATCAACATCGCTTTTAGAACTGAAACCTGTAGGTGATTTTTTTTCAGACGTCCACAATTTATTCATAATAGAAAAATACTTTTTCTGCTGGAGCATTTGTACCAGGTATACATAAAATATATTCGATTAAAATGGAAGAGAATTTATGTTGAGAATGTTGGTGAGAAATGTTTGAATCACCCAACGAGTTTCTGCGAAAACTTTGAAATTATCCCATTCGCTTATTTTTGGGTCGGTCCCGCTCTCGCACCGTTCGTGTCTGACGAACTTCATAGTTTTAAATTTTCTCGCGGTTTAGGATAACGGGACTATTTTGCGTCCTGGAGCTTTGTTTGGGAACAACGGGACAGGTGACCGAGAAAAGGGACAGTCCCGTTCAAAACGGGACGTATGGTCACTTTACGTTAATATTCCTTGAATTTCAAGCAAGATGAACGTTGACGCTGCTACACTATGTTTGATGAGTGTAAATTTTTATTATATGAATATATTTTATCATTGCCTAAGCATGGCTCTGTTTGCAGAATCTCAAGAAACGTAATAACTTTTTCATTATTCCACTCTATCGCAGCCATACGTGCGACTACGTTGCGCTCACCGTGCACAATGAGACAAATGTAGTGTGGCCGCTTCAACGCGTTAATTCGTGCGTTAATCTCTTTGATGTACCGACACTCGAGTTATCGTTCAACAGGAAACGGCGTTGTTCTTGCCGTTGTAGAATTATCGCGTTAAGTGGTGGCCACACCTACATTCAACGCTCATCAATGCGATAATTAACGACATTTCTCGTTAGTGTAGCCCGGGCATTATGGATACATCGGAAGACACGCCCGATATTAAAAATAATAGATGTTTCTAGACATATATATTCACGTGTTCCTGTAACATATTATACCTATCTATGCCAAATACCTAATCTAAGTCTAATAGTTTTTTAGAATTCAAAAAAAAAATCTTTGACTGACATAGAGACACAGACACCGAGGTGACTCTAAAAGTGATCGAATTTCGCTAAATTTGCCACGCGAGCGAAGCCGCGGGTAAAAAGCTAGTATGTAAATATGTCAATAGAGGAAGTGACCAAGCTGTTATTGCACTGAGAAACCAAGAATTTGATGAAGTCACTAAATATCAATCTGGTCGATACATAAACTCTTCTGAGGCAGCTTGACGTATTTTAAGTTCTCCCATCCACGAGAGATATCCTCCAGTCAAACACCTAGACGTGCACCTAGAATGCGGCCAGCGAGTGTATTTTGATACGCAAAATGTAACATAAAGGTTGGCTAGACCCTAGACAAACCACTTTGTTGGCATTTTTTCAGCTCTGCGAAACAGATAGCTTTGCGAAAACTCTTTTGTATAACCACTCAACCGTCCACGGTGACTACAGTCCCCAAAAACCATTATTGCCTCACCTGCCTAGGCACCAAACGACATATTTCGGTTTAAACGCGTACAGCGCAAAAGATAAGTTTTATTAATACAGTAAAAATTATAGATGGTGCTATATGAAATTTGTCGTTTATGAAAGTGAATTTTATGTGTATAATATAACATAATATAATATATTTATGTGTATTATAGTAACAAAATATTTAGAAAAAAAGTTACAATTAAATTTCGCCATTTTTGTTTGTGGAATGTTAACGTGTAAGAAATTCGATAAAAAATATGATAACTTTTGTTCTTATAATATGTTATTTCTAATGTTATTGTACATCAAAATAATTGTGAAGATATTTTCTTTAGTAAATATGTATCATTACGAAAATTTCGAAACGTTTACATATAATAATTTAGCTCTAAATTTTTAATCACTATACGCGATCATCGTTTATTGATTATATGTTGTTTAAAATGTATTCTCATCAGTTTTTTGTGTTAAATGATTTCTATATTATGATTCACTACTAACACGTTGATAGCAATTTATAAACGAAATATCTGTTGAGATGTATCTAGAAATTATTAAAACCTATTTTTTTTTATTTATTTACTTATATATTCAAATTTATGTTGGGTAAACATTATATACTTATGTATATTGAGTATATAAGATATTATTGATATTGGTGTCATTTTAAAGGGAATATCATGTATTATTTTAATATAAAATAATTGTCTCCAGTAAGTATTACACTTTACTTTTAAAACTCCAAATAAAAAATAAATACGATTTTTTTTGATATTCCCATTTTTAAGCTTAATTTTTAATTTGACTAATTTTCTTTTAACAAAATTAAATTTTGAATTCTTTGTCTTCTGAGAATATTTTTTATTTGAATGTAGCTATAGTAGTTTTTCAGTAGTAATCGTTTTTGTTAAGACAGTCTCGCGCGGTCGTACTCGTAAAAATAGTGACATATGCGCGAACAGGTCAGGCAAGAAACACTCGTGCGGGGCGGACGGTTGAGTGGATTGAAGTGCCTTCTTATAATACTTATAACAGGCAACAGGGTATTTTTAATCGTAGGAGACGTGGAACTGCTGTGGAAGGTGTTCCTGGTATTTTCAAGGACCACGTGATACGTGTACACGCAATAATTAAAACTTCTTCTACATATGGTGCGTGGACCTACGTCTTTCACAGAACTCCGAAAAGTAAACAATATTGATTATCCTACATATCAGGCTGCTTGCCGTGCGCTTCATTTCTTAGATGGAGATCAGCACTGGGACGACACTTTAGCTAAAGCATGTCAGCGATAGTCCACATCGCCTGTGTCATTTATTTGCCGTATTACTGACGTTTTGTGGACTATCAGATTCTGCACAGCTGTAGCAAAAATATCGAAACCACATCTCTGAAGATTATTTAAGATTGCTGCACCAAAATAATGATAATGAGATTCTTGACGGGTTACGTGAAAATTGTTTTAATAAATCTTTATTGGCTATTCAAGATATAGTCACGAGTATTGGTGGCACTGTTGCTCATGATGAAACTGTTCTCATTCATTATGGCTTGCCCGCACCATTTGCCGTTGGTGAACCCATAAACAGAGAATATGCATCTGAAATTAATTACGATCCCGTAGAATTAGCTGAAACACTTCAAAATGGAATCTCAAATCTGACGATGGAACAGCGAACAGTATTTGATCGAGTATGCAGTAGTGTAGATAATGATTTATGTGAAATTCTGTTTTTAGACGCTCTGCGTGGAACAGGTAAGACTTTTCTGACCAAAGTTATCTTGGCTCATACATAGGCTGCACTAAAAGTATCGGGAATGGAATATTTCCGCTGTTTCTGTCATATTAAAATATTTTTAATTGAAAACTCCTTGGTTTTAAAAATCGAATACCATTTATTTATTTAAAAAAAGATTCTCGGTCTTGTTACAAGGTTTTGTCAAACTTGTTTAGTCGTTGACTCTTGGTAGAGAGTAATTGTGTTCTGTGGTCGTTGAGAAAATGGAATTGACTTGAGAAAATTCAAGAGCGATGATTTATTATGACTTTCGAAGTGGTTTAACACAAAAACAGTGTGTTGACCGAATGATTTCTGCATTTGGTGATGAAGCCCCATCCAAAACCACAATTTATCGCTGGTTTGCTGAATTTCAACGTGGACGTGTCAAGCTCAGTGATGATCCCCGTCAAGGTCGTCCAAAAACTGCAGTCACCCAAGAAAACGTTGATGATGTGCGTAAGCTGATTGAGGAAGATGGACATGTGATATACCGCGAAATTCAGGTAACTTTAGATATTGGCATGAGTCAAATACAAATAATCTTGCATGAACAATTAGGTGTAAAAAAGTTGTTTTCCCATGGATACCGCATTCGCTCTGTGAAGAGCAAAAAGCAGCTCGCGTTACTTGGTGCGTAAGAACTCTCGAAAGATTCCACGCAGGATCCTCAAATGCTGTATACAACAGGTGACGAATCCTGGATATACGCGTACGAACCCGAAACAAAAAACCAGTCACGAGTTTGGGTGTTCGAAAATGAGTTAAAGCCAACAAAAATTGTTCGTTCACGGAGTGTTGCAAAAAAAATGGTGGTCACATTTGTCTCCAAAACTGGCCATGTTACGACTATTCCTCTTGAGGGACAAAGAACGGTTAATGCAGAATGGTATGCTAGCATTTGTTTGCCACAGGTCGTTTCTGAACTCCGTAAAGAGAACTGCAACCGCCGCATCATCCTCCATCACGACAATGCGAGTTCTCACACCGCACACAGAACAAAAGAGTTTTTAGAGCAAGAAAACATAGAATTATTAGACCATCCGCCGTACAGCCCCGACCTAAGCCCTAATGATTTCTATACTTTCCCTAAAATAAAGAATAAATTGCGTGGACAGAGATTTTCATCACCTGAAGAAACTGTACGCCTACAAAACGGCCATTTTGGAGACCCCAACTTCCGAATGGAATGGTTGCTTCAATGATTGGTTCCATCGTATGGAAAAATGTGTCAAATACATAATACTTCGAAAAGCAATAAATACATTTTTAAATAGTAATGTTGTGTCACTTCCTTGATTCCCGAAATTTTCAGTGCCGCCCTCGTATACGAAACCAAACTAAAATTGTTCTTGTTGTTGCCTCATCGGACATTGCAGCAACTTTGTTACCTGTTGGAAAAACTGCACATACCATGTTTAAAATACCTATCAAATTGGATCACACACAAAGCCCGGTTTGTAATATTTCAAGAAATAGCGATAAAGCAGCAGTTCTACGCGATTGTTGCCTTATAATTTGGGATGAGTACAGTATAGCAAATGCCAAAGCAGTGGAGGCAGTTGGCAGAACTTTACAGGATATAAGGCAAAATAACCGCTAAATGGGTGGCATAACGGTGCTGTGATTACAGGCAGATTTTCTTCCAGTTATACCGAGGGATACACGGACAGATGAAATTAGAGCCTGTCTAAAGAGTTCGCTTCTATTACGCAGTATAGCATCAATTCATTTAAGCCTCAATATGCGTGCGCACTTAGGAGGGAGCTTTAACGCACAATAATTCTCCGACCTACTTTTGAAAATTGGAGATGGCACTTTCCACGTGAAGGAAATAAAATCATTTTGACAGACAACTTATGTCGTTCAGTTCCATCACTACAAGATTTAATTTCGTCTGTGTATGGCAATATTATAGAAATAACTCACCATGCAGCTTCATGGCTATGCGAAAGAACTATTTTGGCCCCTCGGAACAACTAAGCGGTGGCTATAAATTCTGAAATATTGAGACACGTTCATGGTGAAAGTTTCGAATACACTTCTATTGACAATGTCATTGAAGAAGATGACGCTACCAACTACCCAGTAGAGTATTTAAATTCCCTAAGCATGCCGGTCTTCCAGCACATAAAATTACTTTAAAAGTGGGCGTCCCCCATAATCTTGCTCAGAAATTTATGTCCACCTAAGCTTTGTAACGGAACTCGACTGAAAGTAACAAAATTGCAACAAAACGTCATTGAGGCCGAAATTTTAACAGGTTGCGGGGCGGTGATATTGTTTTTATACCCAGAATATCCCTTATACCAAATAACTTTCCTTTCGATTTTAAGCTTGTTCAGTTCCCAGTCAGCGTGTGTTGGCGATGACAGTAAATAAAGCGCAAGGTCAAACTTTACGCGTTGCAGGAGTGGACCTCAGTACTGACTGTTTTGCACATGGCCAACTCTATGTTGTTTTTTCCCGCGTTAGTAGCCCCCGTAACCTTTTTGTGTACACTCCGGCTAAGTCTACTTCTAACGTCGTTTACACGGAAGCTCTATCATAAACGATATAGAAATTTGATGATAACGATTTATTTTGCTACCACTTATTGATACAGTAATGATATAAATCGTTTAATATTCTCTTACCTAAACGTCAAATTCTTTAAGTAAAACCTATATACGCAAGCTACGCCGCGGGCACAGCTAGTCATCCATAAATGCCTTAATATTATAATAACCTACTGGGGCACCACCTATGCACGTAGACGGCTTTGGTGTCCTTCCATTTCGGTACAGAAACTTTTTCATAATTTCTCACCTTAACTGATGATTGTCTACAAAATGTAGATAATTCCTCAGCTCGAAAAATCGATCTTTTGTCAGTGTCTCGGATCATCGGCATGCAAAGGTCTTTGCTCCAGTAAAGTCTACCTTGTAGATATTTTAAAGCGCCCATGAGAATTCGCAAGCCAGTAAATCGTATCATTTCAATATAATTGGTTGCCACTGATTTTAAATTTCTATTTTGTGCAGAATATAATTTAGCTTGCTCGGAAACTAATTTCTAGAAATCAAGATCGAGTTACTTCAAAAATAAATATAAGCAGCTCGTAGTTGAAGGTACCTTGACGCAAGAGTACGTCTTCGGTAATGTCCAGTCAACGAAGACTCCTGTCTTTAGAGCTCTAAAATCTACGCGGCACATTTTGCTACACTTCAACTACGTTCATCGGTTCGTTTTCAGATTTCTCTTCTGACTTCGAAAATTCAGGTTGTACAGTATCTGCCGGCAAGTAATCAGCATCGTCTTCGTCTTCCGAGTAGTCCCCATTGCTTTTATCAAGGTCTTCTTCTATTGCTTTATCATTCGTGGTCTAGGATCAATAAAAATACATCACCATTTAGTCATATAAACAATAAAATTATTCTCTAGTCCTGAGGTACACAAATGTGTACTCAAACAAACTTGACGTAATTTAATAACAAAACTACAACAGAATTTTTTTTATAGGATAAGGGTGACAAACGGGCACACAGTCCACCTGATAGTTAGTGGTTGCTGCGGCCCATAGACATCTACATCTATCCTCTATTACAAATCAAAATGTAGATGCGTTGTCACCCGTGAGGACTAAGATGGAATGCCTCGTTTCCAGCAAAAAGGGCCTCCGGCCACCTGCACTCACCAAGCGAAACGCAGAGGTAAACCTCTACTTCAACTTCTGTGAGGTTGTGGTACCACCCCGGTTCGAGCCGGCCCATCCGTGCGACAGCAAAAGCTGCCGCGTGGCTCTACCACTGTTAAAATTTTAAATAAATAAAAAAGTTTATATTTTTACCTGAAATTGGTAGTTCCCGCGCGGGTGGTAGGTACGAAGAAAAAAACTGTCAACTTTGAATTTGAATAAATTTTTCATAAACTTATTACGACAGGATCTACCATCTATTGAAATTATATGATATTACAGGTCTTTGTCATTACGATAACAGTACAGGTAAGCTTCTCTAGATGGTACTATCAGTCTTAGTTATGATTTACTAAGGTACACATAATATGTATACCGGGGGTCTGAAGAGGTTATCAGTATCTACTGTAATTGTTTGACTAATTGGTTCATTATGTCCGTTCTGCATCTACATACATTTATCTCGAAAGGAAGTAAAAAAAAAATATCAGTATGTAGTGTTTATTTCTTGATTTTGACATAAGTTTAAAAGAGATCAAAACATTCCAAAAAATCATATAAAATTCATTTATTCTCAAACAATTAATAGTCCCATCTATCGATTCTTTTATAAACGTTATAAAAGAATCGATAGATTATTAAAATCTTTAAAGGTCTATTTAGAAACACATTCGATGGGTTGGCTTAGCGATCGGCGGCGAATATTTACAAACACACGTGATAATATTGACCGAGCTCGCCAACTAGCACAGATTTACTTAGACTATTTTAGTTTGGTGTGTAATTATTACCCACCACTTTCGTTTACCCTCGGGTGTTTTTTTTTAAATATGTTTATAATATGCGCAAACCCAGGCACAGGTAACTATATACTAGAACACAGGTGCACTCTCTATTCCCTTACTCTAATAGTCCCATGAGACGGGAACCCGATACGACCGAAGAGAGATCAGGCGCAGGACCAACGCCTTTACGTGTTTTCCGAGGTACGGGCTTGAAACACCACAACGTCCTCACTCCGGGCAGCTACTGAAAATTTCTTGACAAGTTTTGAGTAGACTTCGGAATATCAAAAGATCAAGATAATAATAACACAGTTTAAAGAGAGTATAACAGTTGTGAAACGAATGTACTTGTGTGACGATGGGACTTGCGGGAAAGCGCGACCGTATGCCAGCGCACTCCACTAAGTCTGCTGCTGTATGCGATTGATGTGAGTGTGATTTAAAGTACGTATTTAACTAATTTTAACCCTTTAACCGCCACGCTTTCATTCGCGTGGTGCTTCCAGTGCCTAAAGCGCCTAAAGGTGAGGTATAATTTCGCACATTGCTGTAAAAGACAATTAACGATATATTCATAAATTAAATAAAATATACAATATTTTACTAAAATATTTATTTCTAATTAAGATTAATCACTCTTTGCGTTCTTCGTAAAATTAATTAATATTCTGGAGATGGACACGAGCTGATACCTCCATGGTATTATTTCATTCTAAAATATTTAATAGTCGTTCATCATTATCCACACTGTCTAGAAAAACAGACAGGCACGCAACTAATAATAATTTCACACGTGGTCAATAATAACATCACAGTGGTGTCACCTAAGATGGTGCAGACCACGAAGCAAATACAAAGAGGAGGTGGCATAAGCAACTGTGCACTGTGGTTCTAAGTATGTCCTGACGTTATCACAGTGGGCGTGGATTTACTTACTTATATACTGTCAGCGTTCATCCTGTGCGTTTAAGTACCGAAAATTGCAAATCGGCGTAAAAAAAAAGGAAGAAGTGTTGTGTTTCATCGTGTAAAAACTACTCAGATAGACGCTCTAATGGTATAGACGGAATCACATTTCATTTGTAAGTAATTTTATGCCTAATTTATTTAAAATGTTCTAGAAAAATCTCTACGTCAGCTTTCAAATGAAATTAAATATATTCGACACTAGATGGCAACACTTTGTGTCAAGGGAACTAAAAATAGAAAGTTACTTAGAGCTCAGTATTAGTAAAATAATCATAAAAAGGTGTTGAAGTCCTAAAGAATTTTTAATTGCCAAAATATTAGTTTTATAATCATTTTGTGAACAAGCTGCCATCATCTATCGTCAAGGTAGCTATACTACATCGCAACATCGATATGGAACGATTCAAATAGTTTTACTATTTATTGGTAAATGGAAAATAGTAAAGTGGGCGGGGCTTAACATCATCTCACCCCGCAAATTGTCACGCAATGCTAATTTAAGTAAAAAAAATGACAGTTTTTTTTTACTTAAATTAGCATTGTTAACGTATTAAGATATTTTGTAGGGAAAACTTTCCATGATGTTTATTTTTATTTGATAAATGCTATTTTTACCTTTTAAATAAAAATTTACATCTGTAGGACCTTTCTGTCCAGAGAAATCTGCATCTTTGTGAGGTATCTACAAGAATAAAAAAAAATTAAATAACGGCCATTCCGACAGGAGGGTGGTAGACCTACATACAACGTGTCCCAAAATTCAACGATAAGCCAACACCGGAGGATAGACCTGCCCCGGACTAATCGGGGAAAAAAAGAAAAAAAAATATATCCCAATTATATTTTAAGTTATATAAAACAAATGAAATTCTTCAGAGATTGAGACCGTTTATGATATTTTTCACCACCATGACCACAATTTTTTAAATATTTTTTTCTTTTTTTTTATAGGCAACCTCGATAGTACTGCTATCTACCACAATTCTTAAAAACTCCAGAATAACTCTTGTTTTATCACGAAAATTAATGAAACTTATTTTATTCCCTAAATTTTTTGAAGACTTTTACTTTTAACCAAATTTAACTTATCGTGGTGTAAAAAAAAGTATGAACACTAGTATGGCAAGTTTTTTTTAAAAATTGAGGCAACTAACCAACATTCCAAAATGGTATAATACTCTAGGAAAACAAGTTATAAAAAAATATGGGCCTATTATTTCTAAACAGGGGCCAAATTCCTTAAATTGTAATTGTCAGTAATCACTTTTACTACATGCCCAAAATGGGTTCCTGTTACAATTTCTAGGAATTCGAATGGGGCATTTAATACCTTAGATGTTAGAGAGAGATAGATAGATAGAGATATTTACGTTAAAAAGAGACAACAACAGGGCAGGTAGAGAAACTGTTATTATTCTCAGCAAGTCGGTTCAGTACGCTCTGCTCCTTTGTTTACTGCGCACCGTTCCCAATTCAACCTACGTGGCCCTCGTACATACTTTCGACTTTTGGCTTGGCTTTTTGGACTGGAATCGACCTGCAAACTTAACTGACCTGGCATTATTTGGACTGCAAGTGATCTGCAAACTGAACTGACCTGGCATTATCTTGGACTACGATTGTGTGTTTTGTGATGAATGAATGAATGAATATACTTTATTGTACACCACAAACAAATAAACAAATTACATAGCAAATGACAGGTTAAATGTACAATTTGGCGGCCTTATCGCTACATAGCGATCTCTTCCAGGCAACCAAGGGTGTAAAGGAATAAACAATGAATACTAGGTAGGTGGTGCAATATAATTATACAAAAAATAATATCAATACATGCGATATATAGACAATAAATGCAATAAAATAACATATAAATAACTAACACATGAAATTATATAAATTACTAATACATAATAAAAGATAAAGTAAAGCATATAATATATACATATACATACATAATATATAAGAGTATATAAACAAACTTATATATCTATACAAAATACATAAATAAATTACAAATTTCCTCAAACAATAATATAAAGCTGATAAATACAATAAATACATAATCACATAATTATTTATCCTAACGGTCTCCGAACGATTGAGACAAGTAATGTTCTTTAAGTAACCGCTTAAAGATTGCAATATGTGTGTATAATGTGATTTAGAGTTCTGGCGCATTTTGGACTGTGTGGTATTTAACATGCCGCAACCGTACACACCATAGGAATACGCTAATATGCATTTAATCTATGGAGAATGCCGATGTAATGCTAACGCTAGCAGACTGTATCGAGAAAGATACCCAAATGCTCAAAAATATCCTGATTATCGAGCGTTTATTAATGTGCATCAAGCGTTTTCGGAGGGTCGTATGCCATCCAATAGGAGAAGCGCTGGAAGACCTAGATTGGATGGTGATGAGGAAGTTCTCAATGAGATAGAAAATGACTCGACTACTTCGGTACGTGCCATAGAAGAAGCTACAGGAATCCCGAAAAGTTCTGCACATCGAATATTAAAACGTCACAAGCTTCACCCATATCACTACAGGCGTGTGCAGACGTTATTACTGCGGGACTATCCGCTACGGGTCACATTTTGCCGTGTAATACTGCAAAGGCACAGTGAAGATCCCCACTTCCTAGACAAAATTCTATGGTCGGATGAAACAACGTGCAAGAAAGATGGGTATTTAAATCTTCACAACCTACATAGTTGGAGTAATGAAAATCCACACGTGATGAGACAAGACAAATCCCAATATCAATTCAAGGTTAACCTATAGACCGGCATATTAAATGGAAAAGTAATTGGGCCCTTTGAGTTACAAGGAAACTTAGATGGCAATAGTTATTTAAACTTTTTACAAAATGACTTGCAAGAATTGTTAAACGACGTGCCCTTAAGTGATCTTCAAAACATGTGGTTCCAAAATGATGGTTGCCCAGCACATTATGCCCGTCCTGTGCGAGAATATTTAAATCAAGAGTATCTAGGGCGTTGGATCGGGCGGCTTGGTCCTATCTTATGGCCACCCCGTTCACCCGATTTGAACCCCCTGGACTTCTTCTATTGGGGTTGTCTTAAAAACAGGGTCTACTCAAAACCCATTGTGACATTGGACGAGCTTCGTCGAAATATCACTCAGGCTGCTGATTACATTAATAGCAGAAGATATGCAAGACAAATAAAACGATCATTTTTAAGGCGATGTCGTGCATGTATTAATGCTGGTGGCAAACAGTTCGAACATTTGCTATAATGTTAATAACTTAATAAATTACACGTGAAACTGTTTGTACCATTTGTTTTGAAATATTAAACATTTTTCAAGAACTAACACTTTTATTACACCCGACCGTCATTTGGCCCCTGTTAAGAAATAATAGGCCCATTTTTTTTTATAACTTGTTTTCCTAGAGTATGATACCATTTTGGAATGTTGGTTAGTGGCGTCAATTTTTAAAAAAACTTGCCTGTTCATACTTTTTTTTTACACCACGATAAGTTGCATTTGGTTAAAAGTAAGTCTTCAAAAAATTTAGGGAATAAAATAAGTTTCATTAATTTTCGTGATAAAACAAGAGTTATTCTGGAGTTTTTAAGAATTGTGGTAGATAGCAGTACTATTCAGGTTGCCTATAAAAAAAAAAGAAAAATATATTTAAAAATTGTGGTCATGGTAGTGAAAAATATCATAAACGGTCTCAATTTCTGCAGAATTTCATTTTTTATATAACTTAAAATATAATTGGGATATATTTTTTTTCTTTTTTTCCCCGATTAGTCCGGGGCAGGTCTATCCTCCGGTGTTGGCTTATCGTTGAATTTTGGGACACGTTGTATATGGGTGTTTTTGTCGATGAAATTAGGTATATTTTGTAACCTTACATTATCGCTAGGTCGTGACCGGACACACTGCTTTTTTTTCCGTTTCCGCTCGCGACTAATGCTGCTAATTCCGCTCGCGACTAATGCTGCTCGGGGCAAGCGGAGCAATAAAACTAAGGCGACCCCTGTCACGCTATCTGTGAATTTTTGCAACATCAGGGGACTTCATTACAACTTTAACGCTGTCCATTACCATCTAGAGACGGCGAAGCCGTCCTTGCTCTTTTTAACCGAGACTTAGGTGTCCTCTCCGGCTGATACTTCATATCTCTCCTACCCGGGGTACAAATTAGAACACTCCTTTGTGCCCCGGGCTGGAGTTTGCGTATACGTCAGAGAGGACATCTGTTTTCGACGCCGCGGCAGCCTTGAAGGTACGGACGTGTCCATCCTATGGCTGCGCGTAGGCAGCGACGACCATCCCCGAGTCTACGGGGGCCTCTATAGGTGCCATAGTGATAATGCCGACACAGACCGACTCATCGACCACGTCCAAATGGCTGCAGACTCCGTGCTACAACAGGTCCCATCCGCAGAGATCGTGATACTCGGTGATTTCAACGTCCACCACGCTGAATGGCTTGGTTTTCGTTTAACCGATCATGCGGGTAGATCTGTTCATGACTTTGCCTTGGCATATGGTCTAACACAACTGGTTACTTCGCCTACGCGGATCCCGGTGGAAGACCATGTACCTTCCTTGCTGGACCTTCTGCTGAGCTCTCATCCGGACGGATATCAGATCTCCGTCGATGCCCCTCTGAGCTCTTCAGACCATTGTCTGATCCGGAGTACGGTGCCACTCACGCTCCAATCGCAGTTGCGATCTGCAGCTTGCCGCCGTGTTTGGCACTATAGGACAGCCGATTGGGACAGGATGCGGTCTTTTTTTGCATCCTACCCTTGGGGGCGGGTTTGCTTCTCGCCTGAAGAGAGATTCTGTCGCTGATGTGGTACTTCAGGGTATGGAACTTTTTATTCCATCCTCTGTGGTGCCCATTGGAGGCAGATCCCAGCCATGGTTTGGTCACTCCTGTAAAATATTCTTTAGTCAAAGGTATCATAATTTGAACATGGGGCGTCTGTACACACTGACAACAATAAGGTGCTCAAGCTCAACGCGTGCCATTTCTATAGTACGCTCAACAGAGTCTTTACTGGTCCAATACAAGTAAAGACATCGTGGACTATAGTATGTGCCATATCGATTGAGAAAAACGGACAATGACCTCAGATATGAGCCGAGTGTCAAAAGGCGTAACTTACAAAATCTCAATTTAGATGTGATAACAATATTTAAATATTGATATTATTCCCACTTCTAGGTCAGCACATATGTTTTGTTTTTTTGTTTCTTAAATAATATTGTCTGTGGTTCCTATAAACATAGTAAAATCTTACGGTACATCGCGAAAAATGTGTTATATTTTATATTTCAATTTATGGTAAGTAACGCAGCAATTCATTTAATAACAGTTTCATATTAAAAAAATATTTGAAGCAATATAATCACCATATTGAGCTTTTGCAAATTCATCCCTTTAAAATAAACAAAACGCGCGTTACGTCAGTTCGTTCTAAAAGAAACGTGACAATGGCAGCCAGAGATGCGTCACCTTTTTTGGGCCGGTCCGCCATTTTGTTTTCATTCGTGTTCGGATAGCGCTTGCGTGTGTACGTCTCGGGTAATTCATAGCATTCATTGCATTGTTTTAGTTGAGTTTTTACTGTTAAATTTGTTATATCGTTAAGTTTTTGTTTTTTGAATCTGTTATATTAGTTTTACTGTGACGGTCGTTACTAAATCGACATGAGTTCAGGAAAATTTGGTGAAGGACCCGGTCCTTCAACATCAAGTGGAAAGAGACGTCGCCTACCCATAATAAACGTAGCAGGTACGTACAAATAGGTACAAATGCGACGACGTAGCCTTTCTATTTCTTAAAGCGCTCTTTTTATGTGACCATGTGGTATTTAATTTCTAAAACAATATGTATTTATGTGATGTAGTACTATGGTAGTATATTTTTGTCATTTATTTACAGGCCCATCTTCTGGAGCACCTTTAACGTCACCAGTAAAAAAGAGAAAACCTACCACTTTGTCGGTCGGGGAACAAGAGATTATCATTAATGTATACAAATATGTCAAAAACACCTGGCCCGAAGACGTGTATCCTTCAAACGTTAATATGGTAGAAAAGGTTTCGGAGATCTCAGGAGTCAGCAAGAGCACTATATATCGCGTATTAAGCGTGTATAGAGATTCCCATAAAATACCAGAAAAGGGAATAATTAATAAAAGAAAAAAGTCTGTAATTGACAAGTTGGACGATTTTGATAAATCGGCTATAAGAGCGAAAGTGCATCAGTTCTTTCTTGCAGGAGAATTACCGACTTTAGACAAAATTTTGCTCAGTATAAATCAAGATGACCAGTTGCCAAACTTGAGCAAAACTTCCCTGCGACGTGTGTTGCGCCATTTAAAATTCAAATATATAAAGAGAAACAGAAAAAGTGGTCAAATAGATCGCCCAGAGATAGTTCTGTGGCGTACCAGATATTTGAGAGAAATACAAATATTAAGAAACGAGGGACGTAACATTTTTTACCTTGACGAAACATGGATTAACGCAGGTCATACTATGGGAAAGGTATGGGAAGACACCACAATTGAATCTTCTCGTCAATCACGGTTAGAAGGCTACTCTACTGGCGCGAAAGCCCCTTCGGGTAAAGGAAAGCGATTAATAGTTGTACACGTTGGCAATGAAAATGGCTTTTTGGAGGGATGTGATTGGGTATTTGAATCATCATCTACTGGTGACTACCATGAGAGTATGGACGCTCTCCATTTCGAGGACTGGTTTAGAAAAGTAATAGAAAAACTGCAAAGCGGCGATGTCATAGTTATGGATAACGCTAGTTACCACTCCAGACGTTTAGAAAAAACCCCAACAATGTCTTGGCGGAAACAAAATATGCAGGAATGGCTAGAATCTAAACAGATCGCATACGTGCCCTCGGACACAAAGACCCACTTAATGGAAAAAATAAAGGCAGTTAAAGATAACTATCGAAGTTACGTCACCGACGAGATGGCAAAAGAAAAAAGCATCACAGTGGTAAGGTTACCTCCTTATCACTGTGAGCTTAACCCCATTGAACTTGTGTGGGCAGATGTGAAAGGGTACGTTGCACGAAAAAATACAACTTTCAAGTTAAAAGATGTTAAAAATTTACTTAAAGATGGTTTAACTCAAATCACGCCAGATAAATGGAAAAACTGTGTTCAGCATGTCCTTAAGGTTGAACAAAAAATGCGTGGCATGGATGATAGAATTGACCAAACTGCAGATCGCTTTATAATTAATGTTACAGATAGTTCATCAAGTGAAGATACGAGTGATGATTGCACCGAATAAAAATAAAGTTCTTATATAATATTAAAAATAAAGTTTTATCTTTTGCATAAGTACGTACTTATTCGGTGTCGTTATCACTCGAATCTTTATATGTGTTATAAATTAATGTTTTTTGTTGTTAAATGAATAAAGTACTTTATAACAATAGATGATTTTTCTTCTACAGCGATCTTTCACATAACTTTTTAATAATAGTTAATAAATATATATTATATCAATCATTATAAAAAAATCATTATAAATAAAGAAAGTACTACATATAAAATGTGCCTATATATTGAAGGTTTGTAACCCCTGGTTAAACGACCGAAAGGTCATTGTCCGTTTTTCTCAATCGATTTGGCACATACTATAGTACAATGTCTTTGTTTTTAGTCATACATTTTTAAGTGCGCTGGTGTTTACATCCCGAGACGTTGATGCGTCAGCCGAGGCCCGGTAGCACTGTTGCTTCTATAAGCAGGAGTGCTACCGGGCCTGGGCTGACGCATCAACGTCTCGGGATGTAAACACCACCGCACTTAAAAATAAGTATAATTCAGCCTTTAGGTTCTTCAAAAGCGTCATTGCGAAGGCAAGGTCTGAGCACATCGGCAGAATTAGCGAGAAGCTAGTTCGCTTTCCTTCGGGAACCCGTGCATTCTGGTCTCTCGCCAAGGCTGCCCAAGGGAACTTCTGTCAGCCATCTCTTCCATCTCTGCACAGAGAGGACGACTCACTGGCCCATGCCGCAAAGGAGAAAGCCGATCTGTTGAGCTCTCTCTTTGCGTCCAACTCGACTCTAGATGACGGGGGGAACACACCTCCGACCATCCCGTGATGTGAGTGCTCCATGACGGATGTGCGGTTTACAAAGCGCTCGGTTCGCAAAGCACTCTTCTCCCTGGACGTCAGCAAGTCAAGTGGGCCCGATGGAGTCCCTCCCATTGTGCTGAAGACGTGTGCTCCGGAGTTGGCACCGGTTTTAACGCGTCTTTTCCGGTACTCCTACTCCCAAGGCGTAGTCCCAAATTTATGGAAAACAGCTTTGGTCCACCTGATCCCTAAAAAAGGGTCCAACTACAGGCCTATCGCCATCACCTCCTTGTTCTTCAAAATAATGGAAGCCGTTATAAACTGCCAGCTCATATGGTACCTTGAGGATCACCAGCAGATTAGTGACCGCCAGTACGGTTTTCGTCGGGGTCGATCAGCTGGTGTTCTTCTGGTATATCTGACTCATAGATAGGCGGAGGCAGTAGAGCCCAAAGGAGACGCATTGGCCGTTAGTTTGGACATAGCGAAGGCCTTCGATCGGGTCTGGCACAAAGCGCTTCTTTCGAAGCTTCCTTCCTTTCCTTTGGCTTCTCGAGAAATTGTGCAAATGGGTCACCAGTTTCCTTGCTGATCGGAACATCAAGGTCGTAGTAGACGGTGCATGCTCTGATTTCAAGCCGATCAACGCTGGTGTTCCACAAGGCTGCGTGCTATCACCAACGCTGTTTCTCCTGCATATCAATGGTATGTTGCAAACTGGTAGCATTCATTGCTATGCAGACGACAGCACTGGTGATGCCTTATATACCGGCCGTGCCAATATTTCTCGGAAAAACATTGCCGAGTACCGGGACAAACTTGTGTCTGAAGTAGAGTCTTTGCTGAACAAAGTCTCGGATTGGGGGCGACTAAATTTAGTACAGTTCAATCCCCAGAAGACATAAGTTTGCGCGTTTACCGCTAAAAAGAGCCCCTTTGTCGTATCTCCTCAGTTTCAGGGCACTCCCCTTGCTGCCTCAGCTAGTATCGGAATCCTCGGCGTCGATATATCGAATAGTGTGCAGTTTCGTGATCACTTGGAAGGGAAGGCCAAATTGACCTCTAAAAAGCTTGGCGTGCTCAGCAGAGCTGGACAGTATTTCATGCCGGCACATCGCTTGCAATTTTACAAAGCGCAAGTTCGGCCTCACATGGAATACTGTTCTTATCTATGGGCCGGTGCACCCCAGTGCCAGCTCCTTCCACTTGACAGCATCCAGCGCAGAGCGGTTCGAATCGTCGATGACCGAGTTCTTTCTGATCGGCTCGATACACTGGCACTGCATATAAATGTTGCATATCTTTACGTATTTTATCGCATCTATCACCGGGAGTGATTCCAGCCGCTCAATTTCACCATCGCACATCGCGACAAAACTTGCGATACCATCCATATCATCTGGATGATTGGCGGTCCACCACTGTGCGATTCAGAAGAAGTTTTCTCCCTCGTACAACTTCCTTGTGGAATCGATTACCATCAGCGATTTTTCCGGACCGATACGACTTAGCAGGAAACGCATCTGCAATTCCCCTGGTGTTGCGGTGGTTCATGGGCGGCGGTAGTCACTTACCATCAGGTGAGCCGCATGCTCGTTTGCCCCCTATTCTATATAAAAAAAACACTGTATATCTACTATCTTTAAAAGTAAACCAGTAATATTCTACTAAGCCAGCGCTTATCTACGATCCCACCTGATGTAAGTGGTGATGTAGCCTAAGATTGTGAAGCGCACTAACTAGTATTATTCTTAAAACCAGTACTACTACGGTGATGGGCGGTTAAAGGATTAAGTACCTGTAATGTTAAGTTTCGCAAAATATAATGGTGAATTACTGTTTTAGTTATATGAGTTGTTTGCCACATTATATTTTTTATAAAATTGTTCATCCGAATACGAGTACACTATACACTAAAAAATAAATTTAACAATCAAAACTGAAAACATCGACATAAACAAAGTGTCACGATAATATACGACAGTGCAACATTTGCATAATTCAGTTTGTTTAATAAATTGTTTTATCCTATAAGTATGTATATAATATCAATAAATGATTAGGAGTATAATATTATCCAAAATTATTTTATTAACAATTTTGTAACAACCAAAATTTTATAAACTACCTATACGGGCGGCGGCATCGCCTGACATCAAAGCCGTTTCTAAACTGTTATACCGTGAAATACGCCAACTTTGCCACCAGGGAAAACTTTGCCCGAAACACAATTTTTAAGGAAATCAACTAATAAAAAAATATTACCACTTAGGACAGCATTTATAATATTGGTAGAAAATAAAATATACGTGTGGCAACACAAAATACTGTTTCCGATCTCAACGTCACTCAGTTACCTGTCGGCACTTGACGAAAGCGGTGCGTTTTTTGGCGGGCCAATTTCTGTGGATTTTTTCAAGTGAATTGTGCATTATGGCGAAAACACAGGTAAGTTTAATCGTATGTTTGTTGTGTAAAACAATGTGCTGAGTATTTTGATAATAGTTTCATTGCTGTAGCTTGTGTGTTACAAAAGTTATGAAGGTAGGCAAAATTACCAAGTGATGTGCAGTCATGTAAATGTCAACATTGC
This sequence comes from Parnassius glacialis, assembly GCA_033319125.1. Taxonomy (NCBI): domain Eukaryota; kingdom Metazoa; phylum Arthropoda; class Insecta; order Lepidoptera; family Papilionidae; genus Parnassius; species Parnassius glacialis. The sequence goes on along the minus strand of JAVANC010000002.1, from coordinate 10,758,381 downwards.
CCGCCGTCAAAAAACGTTAAGGGTTGACACTTTTTATTTTCTTTTTACAAGACCGCCAAAAATGAATGTAATGTTTTCTGGGTTCATGGTGTAGTATGTTGTGTTTTTATGGTAGACCATAACGCCATAGTGACTCTGGTTAGCTATTCCCTACGCTTTTTAGCTCGTACTTACTCTTCTTTCGTCTCTTTTTTTTAGCTCAAAAATTGTCATTATTTTAAAAAATTTAAACTTTTTTAGTAGGTTAAAATTACTTTTTTCTTGAGAATTTACGTAATTTCCATGAATCTTATTTACTATGTTATTACCATAAAATAATTTGCATTTTTTTATTTCAGAAATACAAACATAAATCACGTATTTCACAAAGGAGGTCAAGACGTGAACTTGGATCCAGGGTGTATAAAAATTACTCTGAAGAAATTTTGATGCTTGCATGTGAATCTGTTCAATCAGGTCAAATTTCATCAAGAGATGTTCAAAGACAGTTTGGAATCCCAAGGCGGACTATAGTTAATAAAATAAAACGAGCTCACATGAAGTCTGTCGGACATCCTACTGCTCTATCAACTAAAGAAGAAGATCAAATTGTTAAGGTTTTACAAGCTTCTAGCGATTTTGGCTCCCCGCTTACAAAACTTGATCTAAAGCTATTGGTTTACGAATATCTCAAAAAAAAACTCAAGAGATCATATTTTTAAGAATAAGATTCCCGGTGATGCTTGGGTACAAAGCTTTTTGGCAAGGCATACTGATGAATTGACCTTACGAACTACCCAAAATATTTCAAAGGCGAGAGCTGAAAGGGGAGCTCAAGACATACTCAACTATTTTAAAAACTAACTTCAACATTAAAAAACATACCAGCAGAAAATATCGTAAATTTCCATGAGACCAACCTTTCCGACGACCCTGGCTCTTCTAAGAGCATTTTTAGAAGGGGAGTAAAATATCCAGAGAGAATAGTTAATTCCACCAAAGGAAATATATCCCTTATGTTTACGGCTACCGCAGATGGTAGGTGCCTTCCTTTATATGTTGTTTACAAAGCAACAAAATTATACTCAGAATGGGTTAATGGAGGATCACCGGAAACCAGATACAATTGTACTAAGTCAGGTTGGTTTGACAGCGCCATGTTTGAGAATTACTTTGAAACAATAATTCTTCCATGGGCAAATGAAACGGTCGGGACAAAAGTTGTCCTTTGCGATAACCCATCTAGCCATTTGAGTTTCAAAGTAGTAGAGTCATGCGAGCAACATGACATTAAGTTTGTATTCATCCCTCCGAGATCTACACATCTCACGCAACCACTAGATGTTGCATTTTTTGCGCCTTTGAAAAGATGCTGGCGTAAAATTTTGTACCAATACAAGCACAAGAATCCAACCCAAGCCACATTAAACAAAAAACATTTTCCGAAATTGCTTAATGAATTAACAGAAGCAATTAAAATAACAGAAAAAAGAACATAATAAGTGGCTTTAGGGCATCGGGAATATTTCCCCTGAATCCACAGGAAGTCCTTAAGAAGATTCCAGAAATACAAGGGGAAATACTGTCCTGTGGAATCGATAAAGTACTGGTAGATTTTTTGTTAGAAACCAGAGCTCAAAAGCCTATGCAAGTACAGAGGAGTAAAAAAATTGATTGCGAGCCTGACAAATCAGTAAGCATTTCTGATTTAAATGTGGATACTTGCAATAAAAAAACAAAAGCGAAATCCGTTAAATTGGGTAATGTGCAAAACACAAATCAAGAATCGTTCTATTTAGATGAGCATACTGGCCTTTTTGTAGCAGAACGTACTGATCTTTGTTCAAATACTTGTACAAATTTTGTTCAAGACTTCAAAGAGTCTTTAAGTATCGCTCAGTATAGGGATAATTATATTCCTGAAAACCTTAGTAGACAATGTATCAATGTAATTAATTTTTATTTAGGCCAATCATTGCGTATTAAAACCGGAAAATCACTCACAGATCATTTACATTCAAAAGATTTCGCAAATAGTACCACCAAAATATTAATTGCTGGAAAGGATTATTAAAACTCCATGCAAGATCGTCCTATTAAAAATAAAATAACAATACTTTCAAATGTACTCCTAAAAGCAGGAACACCGGTGACTGATGTTTGTTTTTTAAAAGAACTGTCTGATAACACTGAAAATATATCGATCGTTCATTGCCACACATGAAACTGATTTACCAGAATGCCCGAAAGGGAAGAAAAAGAAAGTCGCGAAGAAAATAAAGAAGAAACATACTAGGAAAGATACGAAAAGTGATAGAAAGAAAGAGGTTAAGAATAATTCAAAAGGGAAAAAATCAGCCAGACGACTTACTTCAATCAAAAGAAGGCGGCCTACACCAGACGATAGTGAGTCAAGCTCGATATCTGCGGGTAATGATTTTATGACAGTTGACACAGATGATGATTATGAAACAATAAATGATTTTTACATTTCTGAAACCCTAAGAGTACAAGAAGATAAGGAAAATTTTGAGCTCCCTGATGTAATAACCTCCTTTGGATTACATGAGTTTGAATATTTTTCTGAAAATCAAGAAAGACTTAAAGTAAATGACTGGATTATTTTTCGATTCTCCACCAAAAAGAGTTTGAAACACTTTGTCGGTAAGGTTTTGTCGATTAATGGTGTAACTCCTACGGTTAAATTTTTACGAAAAGTTAAAGAATCTAAATGTAATACAGGAATGACCTTTTCATATCCAACCGTTGATGACATTTGCAACATACAACATTTAGAAGATGTTTTAACAGTTTTACCCGAGCCAATGATTACTCGACATGGTCAGATTGTATTTCATGTAGATCTCAGTAATTTCAACATACAATAAAAATAACGCAACAAACTTTTTTGACTGTTAATTAATTATTCAAATTTATTATTAATTTCACTTACTAAGAATTTTGATTGAGACTACATTTTTGATAGAATAATTTAATTAAGTTCTTATAAATGCTCAGTATATTGATTAATGATATTGTTGATTAGTTAGGAAAAAATATAGATTATATGACTGAAGTGATTTTTTTAAGACTGAATTGACCAATGAATATTATTGATAAGTACCTAAAAGACTGAGAATCTATGCCGTTCCTCTTATCGTAATCGGGAAACATGATTGAAAACGTCTAGTTTGCATTTGATTAGTTAGTATATATAAATTTATTTGTTTAAATTTCATGCGATATATTATGGTAAAAGGTATAGGTAAGGTAGATATATGTAGCGGGTCTGTATACTTTTAGTGAAATAGCTTAAGTTTGTGAGGTGTACGTCTCTAAGTATTTTATTTTTCTTAAGTTTTAAACATTAAACAAATTTTATCATTTTTTAACAATGTTGATTTCTGTAACAAATTTAGTCAATTAAACACAATTAAACCCTTTAATAAAAAACTTTGCATTTTAAAAATATTTTTTCTTAATTGCCTCTTCCCACATACTTTATAATATGTTTTATTTTAACTCAAATATGACAACCCTAGCACTTTTAAATCGCTTCTTACCGTTTGTATGGAGAAGAGAAAAAATATCAGGGCCCATTCATTTTAGTTTGAAAATATGTTTGATATCGAGTAGATTTTTTATATACTCGCTTTTATTGCCAAAAGGCTTTTATTATTTTTAATATCATTGAAATAAGAGCTATAGTTCCGCTAAAATCTCGGTGGGTAATGTTGGCTAAAAGTCCAGATAACTGCCCGCATTGAAAATTGTCTATATGATCAAGAAAACGATTTCAGAAGCTAAATTTGACGGTGTCAATGCATACATATGATCTTAGTGCTGACACAGATAAAAACTATGTCCTGGGTTGCATACAAAAATCTTGAGATATCTAGATTTATTTTAAAATTTCGGGCAATGTTGGCGTGTTTCACGGTACTGTCTTTAAACTGTGGTAATTAATATAATGGTCTACTTACAGTAAAAACTTCAGCCCCTATTATTCCACCCTTAGGGACGTTTTTTTTCTTCAATTTTGTATGGGACCGCCCCTGACATATATTCTATTCAATATGTACATATAATATGGTGTGTATAAATAACTATTCGATTATTTTTCAGCGCTATTGTTTATCTATTACTTAGCGCGACTGCTGATGAGGTCCCAAAATCTGGTTAAAAAGGTTAGGCCATAATCAGTTTTTGAGGTTTTTTGTCTAAAAATTCTCAGAAGCAGCTAGGAGTCAGAAAGTTGGCGGTGTTTCACCACTGTACCTCAGAAAGCGCGAAGTCCGTTAGTTCTACGCCCGGTTGTGTCGGTTTACCATCCCATGTTACTATGAGTGTGAAGGAATACAGACTGCACCTATGCTTGCACTAACATTCGTACAATATTATCCAGTCCGGTGCAGATGTTAATTCTAAGACTTCACAAATTCACTAAACAACACAATCGGTAAAATTAAGGCACCATTTACGGAAGTAAAAGTTAAAAAAATAGAAGGTCGTTCTCTCGGTGGGCTTTGACAAAATTTGTTACAGCATGCAGTCTTTTTTTAATCAGTCTAACAACGAATCAATACTCATATATGTTAACTGAAAAAAAAAAACATTTAAATTTGCAAGGTGTAAAAGGGGCTAATCTAGCAAAAACTATAAAAAATAAAAAAAAACATCATATGGAGTACCTACAAAATATTAATTATGTCGCAGCCCAATAGCTTAAATAGCCCATTAATTAGATATCTCCATTATTCAATAGTGAAATTTAAAAAAAACTAAAATTAACAATATAATACTAAATAGCAATTTAGTAGTAATAACTAATTTGTGTCATTAATTATTTTGTGATTGTGATTATGACTCTGTTGGGGGATTCACTTCTTTTATCTAAAATTGATGCAACTTGCAACTATAGTCCGTTCGCGTTAAGAAAACAGTGAGTCAACGTTGTCCGCCGGCCTGGCCACGCCCAGCAGCCAATTAAAATGCAAGAAATTAGAAAGTCGAGTTCACAGTGACCAGTTGAAGTCAGTACAATATAATAAATATTTAATAGATGAGACTGCCAAAAGTAATGGCATTACAATTCTTCGCCTACCGCCTTACCATTGCAAACTTAATCCAATTGAATTGGTTTGGGCCCAAATAAAAAATTATGTTGGTGCCAATAACTCCACGTTCAAAATGAGTGACATAAAAAATTATTAGATGACGCAATAGCATTAATAGACGCTAATCGTTGGAAGAAGTGCTGCGACCACGTGATACGCGAAGAAAATACCATGTGAAATTTGGATGACATCATGGAACTTGCAAAACAAAATTCTTTCATAATTAATGTAACTGGAGAATCTAGCGATACTGGTTAGTGATTTAAGTAATTTTAAGAAAATTTGTTTCCATTAAACTTAATTAAATGTTGGAGAAAAAAAGAATTTTTACTCCACTGTGAATACACCTTTATCCTGTAGTTGCACTGATGACTCACTATTTTCTTAACGCGAACGGACTATAAGGTTAAATGACTATTGTACAATATTTTTACACAGTTAAAAAGAAAGTAATTATAACAAAGGAATTAGAAGAATTGTTACCATAGTAGCATTACGCAAGTAAATTAACTTTACATCTTGGAGAAACTCATAACCAGTAGCAGACAATGGACTAAAATTTCACTAAAGTTACTTGAAAAATGTGAGATTTAAACTTGCTTTTGAATTATACATTGAAGTATTTCTTCATCAGTGTGCTGATTATGGCCCCAAAATATTAAAGAAAAATATGAAGTTCGGAAATGAGAGTTGAAAGGAGTAATTTTTTCATGAAAACCACCCTTAACTCCTGATTGGTTTTTTTTTATTGACTAGGGGTGACAAACGAGCACACTATTCAACTGATGGTAAGCGGATGCTGAGACTTATAGACATCTACATTCATCCTCGATTAAGAATTAAAATTTAGATGCGTTGTCACCCCTGTGGACTAAGATGGAATACCCCGTTTTCAGTAAAAAGAGTCTCCGGTTCTCTACATTAAACATACGAAACAGCAGCTTTAAGCTGATATTTTAAGCTGGTATTCTGTGAAAGCGTGATCCTTCCCCAGTTGAGCCAACCCATTCGTGCTACAATTATAGCTGCAGCATGGCTCTACCACATAATAAGCGAATGTTGGGGGTGGTCGAATGCGTATTAACTTCAAACAAATTAATTATGTAGGTATTTTACTCTTCATTTCGCACTTCTGTAAGAGTAAGACAAATTTACTCTGTCAAATGTATTCTAGTTATATATGAAAAGTTAATGTGCTATTTAGTCTCATATTTATAATGCATTTATGTTGGTATATATCTTGATTACTTTTTACATAATATATTATACAATATGACTTGTAATGTACTGTAATTATTTATATTACTATTTAGGACCAGTGTTTTATTCAAAAAAAATTGCTAAAATTCTGAATAGACCTGATGTCGTGGTCTAGAGTGTATTGTGTTACATGTGTAAATAATTATACTATCTTAAAGTCTTAAGACTAGTCTAGTCCTAAAATATGGTCAGCATCTAAAATTTATAGACTTTACAAATAATAATAGCAAAGCTCTTTATGCTATACAAATGTATATGTATTATGTATAAGAAATATATACATGCCTAATTACCAGCAACTTAAAATGAAATCCAGTGGACGGGAATAGTAAACAAAACATCAAAAATATCAAGAAATTCATTAACATTCTTAATACAAGAATATTATCATAAAAAATTTTGTTTGTAAACTTTAAATACTAATGATAGCTATAGTTGTAAAAATAATATTAATGAAAATAAAGTATAACTAAAAATAGGTTGAGCATAATATTGAAAAATACAAAAAAATCTAAAATTAGTTACAGAATACACACATTTTTTAAAATAACTGATAGCCTAAAGTACAATTTAAGTATAACAGGTGGGACTTGTAATACAAAGATTTTAGGGAACTTTTTAATTCAAAACAGAAAGCAAGCATAGTTTTCTTTTTCTAGCGGTAAGTATAAAAATATATTTCATGTAATATGAGGGTGTCATTGAAAATTTTCAGAACTGGTCACTTGTAAACAATATAATAAAAAAATAAGTTCAAATTTTGAAAATGGAACTCTTTGCCAATATTACTATGTACATATTTTATTAATTTGTCAATTGATTACGATTTGGTGGTAAATTGAAAATTGTCTGTGTCACGTCAGCATGAATTTAACGCGAGAAAATTTTCGTACAATGATTTTTTTATGACTTTCGATGTAATTTAAGTCAACAAGAAAGTTATGATAGGCTTTGATTGGCCTTTCACGATGAATCCCCATCTTGTGCCACTGTTTACAACTGGTTTAATGAGTTTAAACGTGGTCGCACTGAACTCATCGATAATCTGCGTGAGGGACGGCCTTCTACGGCAACGACTGAATACAATATCAGTGTTGTGCGGCGTGTGATAGAGATTGACAAAAAAGTGACTTATCAGCAGATTCGGACAAGATAAGGCTTCGGTATGAGTCAAGTGCACAAAATTCTCCATGAATATTTAGCAGTCAGAAAGCTTTGTGCCTGGTGGATACCTCATAACTTGACAGAGGCCCAAAAACTCCGTCGTGTTGATTGGTGTCTGGAAATGGTTCAAAGATTTAACGGAGATGACTCAAATGCTGTGTTCGACATACTTACGGGTGACGAAAGCTAGATTTATTGTTATGATTTTGAAACTAAGACACAGTCTGCTGTCTGGGTGTTTCCTTTCGAGGAGTTACCAACTAAAGTAAAGGGAGGTCGAAGCGTGGGAAAAAATATGGTGGCTTCGTTCTTCGGAAGGACAGGTCATTACGCAACAATTGATTTAGAGGATCGAAAAACAGTTACTGCAGAGTGGTACACTAATAATTGTTTGCCACTTGTCTTGAAAAAAGTTCCGGAGAAACGATCTCGCAGTAGGATTCTCCTTCACCATGACAACGCCTCGTCGCACACGGCCATGCAAACAATCGACTACTTGGCGACGTCAGACTTGGAATTACTGGGTCGTCTTTCGGAAATAAAAGAAAAACTTCAAGGAAAACGTTTTATGGACGCCGAGGAACCAGTGGTTGCGTTTCAAAATGCCGTCGAAGAAACCCCTAAAGACGAGTGGGCATAGTGGTTCCATTGGATGCAGCGATGTATGTGGTGTGATGTAAATGGACACTATTTTGAAAAGATATAATAAAACTGATTTTCTAACAACTTTCAGTGTCATCCTCGTAATTTGGGTACACAAAGGTAAGAATTTTCTTTACGCCATAAAGTAGAGTCATGTGTTTTTATAATAATCATCTTTTATTCACTACATTAAGAGGATATCCGAGCTGCAAAAAATAAGATTTTTACTGTCAAAACCTTGATGAAATCAATCCCTTATTTCCTCCTTCAAAACCATATTTTAATTTTTATAAAGCCGTTTTAAATTGTGCAGTTTAGTAATTTTTGAAGGTTCCTAGTTTTATTACTTTGTGCAATAAAACAAAATTATATGGCATCCGGGAGAAAACAGATAAATATGTTTATATGGATTGAACTCCACTGTGAAATCTTCTTAAACTATAATAATTAAATAATAATGTGACTAAAATTACTTTCCACGATTCACTGAATACAATATTCAACTTAAACCCAAAAAAAATGTAACTAAGAGTACTTAACACTAGAGTCAGTCACAAAAATTAAATAAGGCGGGAAAGTTAAGTGATTAGATAAAATATTATTTATGCTTTTTTAAGCACAAATAAATACATATTCAGATGTAGGTAGCACTAACCTGTTTAAATTCATCATGTTTTTATGATAAAATCACCAATTTTGAGAATTTTCACCTAATCCTAATGTAGTTGTTTCCATTGATACATTTAACTTTTTTATATCACAGTTAGAATCAAAATCCTCTCGACTATCCATTAACATATCCTGCTGTTCAGTGCCATATTTGTCCTCCAATACATCTTCATTACAATCTTGAGTTTCCTTAGTAAATTCTTCTGGATTCTCCATTTTGCAAACAGAGTTACTTTCATTGTTATCAGAAATATTTTTATTTCCTGGTATTACTGCTTGTGACATTAAATTCCGAAAATAGTTTTTCATATTGGACGCTAAGGCAGCCATGATTTGATTCTCTATGCTTGTTACATTTTTATAATCAAGTACCCTCTGCATTTCTTCACCTTTATGCAAAGTAGTTTGGGGCAAAGTTGAATTTAACAAATTAGCTAAGATTGGATTGGCCCTTAGAGTTTCTTCAGTAGAACTTTCACTAACACAATTGTTGCTAGAATTACTATCAAAATTTTCTTTTTCACTACATACATTTTGTGATAATGTTTTTCGGAAGACCATTTCTGTGCTAGATATCTTTGGCATATGTGAGCGTTTGTGCAGAATGAATACATCTGGATCTTTGAAACATTTAGAACATTCTAAACATTTATATGTTTGTTTTAAGCCTAACTCTTGTGCCCTAGATTTGACGTTGTTGTCCCTAGAAAACAAATTTACACTATCATTATTATTAAATTTACTCATTGAATCTGAACTTGATTCATTATTGAGGTTGTTTTTATGCAGCAATTGCTCAATTTGCGATATTGTGTCATTGAACTGGCCTGAGCTGATGCTTGAACAAGATGCTGAATCCTCTCTATTTGGTGACGTCTGTTGTTCTGAAAATATAATATGTTTGGTATCTTTATGTAACAATATTAAATATTGGAATTGAGAATTGACAAGAACTTTTAAGTCAGTAATGTCTTTATCTTAATAGCTTATATATGAATAGCTTGTAAAGAACCTCAACTTGTAAATCTACAGCTACATTCCTTTACCTTTTAAAGATTGCGCCATTAAGCGCAAATAATACAGAAGCGGCATAAGGCAAAGACACGACACAGACGCGGCTCAGGCATTGTGCCACTTCAAAACGTTTTCATATAAAAAATGCATGAAAACGGTGTGTCGCGATTTATAGTGGCGCGGCACAGTCATGTCGTTTTTATCCGTTGCACTATTGCGCCACGCCTGTGCCGTGCCTATGCCATATGCCGCTTTTGTATAATTTGGGCCTTAAACATGCAATCCTTAAAATGGTTGCCCACACTCACATCACTGGCCAGGTAATTCCTCATCATCATCCGAGCCTTGTCTGTGAATCAAGGGAATGCCTCATGAGCAGCTGAGGTTTACATTTAGAAGAAAAATGGGTAGATAGTATGATTACATAAGACCATAGTATAAATATTTGAATGTTTTCAAATATATTTTTTATAGTATAGGGTGACAAACGAGCACACAGTGGACGTTGTTCTCGTTTGTCACCCTGGTGACCAAGTGGACCTGATGGTGAGTGGTTGCTGTGGTCCATAGACATCTATATTTACTCTCGTTTCCGAATCAAAATGCAAATGCAGTTGTCACCCGTGAGGTCTAAGATGGAGTGCCTCGATTCCAGTAAAAAGGGTCTCCGGTTCTCTACACTCACCATACAAAACACAGCAGCATTTAGCAGCTATTTTATGCTGGTATTCTGTGAGAGCGTGGTACTTACCCGGTCGAGCCAACCCGTGCTACAACTATACTACTAATATAGCTGCAGCATGGCTCTACCACGTATAAGGAATGCTTTAATAGTATTTACTTACCATTATATTCAGCATTCATACTTAGATCTGCAGACCCAGAAGCATGTAAGGCTAGCATTGTTTGTGTGTAAATAACTTGAGCCACTTGTTGTAGCTGGAAGTAGTAAAACAAACAAAATATCAAATACATTTTAGAATTACATTACAGTCTGATAAATATTTCTAAACAACACTATTTATGTCACTGTGACATCAATGAGTTTTAAAGCTTACATAGTAGTACATACTATGTCTGCTTTAGAAATTGAATTTAGGTTCTGAAACATGAATGCATACAGGTGTGCATAACATCTGTAGACTTAATATTAGAAGTCATAATATACAAAATGGTTTTCATTATTGTTAATTTTTTATAAGAATATTGATTTCTGCTAGATGCCTAAATTTTGCGATGCGAAAAAATTATTTTAAATTTCATAATTGTTAAAACACCTGTGAGCATTTGGTATGCACACTAGACGATTGGGTAGCGGCTGTTTCATAACTTGTGGGAGTAGGGTAGTGGAGTGAATCTTAACTTATCCTTACTTAAAATAACATTACAATTTGTTAATTTTTTACTCAAAAGTTGAATAATTTATTTTATTTTATAGCATAAGCATATAAACAAGCACACATGTCCAGATGGTAAGTGGATTCTGTGGCCCATAAACATCTACATTCATCCTCGATTAAGAATCCAAATACAGATACGTTGTCACCTCTGAGGACTAAGTTGGAATGCCTAATTTCCAGTAAAAAGGTTCTCTACCCTCACCATACGAAACACAGCAGTGTTAAGCTGCTATTTTACGCTGGTATTATGTGAGGGCGTGATGCCACCCTGGTTGAGCCGACCCATTTGTGCTACAACCATATAGCAGCTGCAGGATGGCACTACCATGTATAGATTTTATGATATTACATAGTTTAAGTAAAATATTTTTTACACCATAATATTGCAGCTTTTTGATTGCCTTGCCTCATGGTAATGGTAAACTACAATAGCCGTGCCGGGGATGTGTTCCAATATCTCTTTTTTTGGAGTGAAAATGTCTTTAGAATAGTTATGATTTGAAACTTGGTGAAACAAAAAAGCGAAACTAAAAGAAACAAACATAATATACATCTATAGGATTTAGCCTGCGAGAGAATGTGATAGAATACAGAGAAGACCATGAACTCAATAGGTTGTGGGTTCGTTTCTGCCATTTGACTATTGTGTGTATTCTTTTTTTAAATTCTATTGCTAGTTTTTTTTTTTAATACAGTATTTCCTTTTACCTCGGTGTCCCATTTGTGCAGAGCTTTATAGATGGTTAGTATAAATTTTAACTGTTTAAAATAAACAATATAAAAAATTAACAAATTTATTAAGTAAATTAAATTAACCATTTTCGAATAACATTATTTTAATACACCAATCCATTTATAACAATCCACAATTTCATACCTTCATCAGGCCATCTAACATCTATTATACGTAGCACCTTGAAAGTCAATCAATTTTTATTTGATAAAATGACTACCTATAGAATGAAGTAGATGGCGCTATTACAAAGCAATTTTACTGGAAAGAAAATGTTTTGTACTAAAATTCGGTCTGAAAATTGTAACATTTATTTCTTAAAAAATTAAACTTTTACCTTATATTTTATGCCACATTTGTGGTTGAAAATTATCATATTAAATAAATAATTTACCATGAAATATTTTTATTTTTTAATTTATATTTCATTTTTTTTTAATAAGATAAGGGTGACAAACGAGCACACAGTCCACCTGATGGTAAGTGGTTGCTGCGGCCCATAGACATCTACATCTATCCTTGTTTGCGAATCAAAATGCAGATGCGTTGTCACCCGTGAGGACTAAGATGGAATGCCTCATTTCCAGTAAAAAGGGCCTCCGGCCACCTGATTTTGATTTCATTAGTAGGTTTAATTTCTACTGTGTGTACATGTGTTTTTCAACTCAACAACTCACCAAAGTTTCATCAACATCAGTGTTATCATTGATTTTTACAATATAATACATAAAGAAGATATACAAATAAAAACTATACTGCAACAAGTACATTATGTGTCAATTTAGTCTTGGGTCAATTTAGTCTTATAACTGGAGAATAGTTTAATGATTTTGTACTTAAATGAGAGTAAAATATTTTATATCCACTACAACTACCTGGAGGGAAAAAGTAAAATATACAAATAGAATATATAGAAATATAAAAAGAAAGAGAGGTAGACCACAGAGAATGTGAGATGACGACATTAGACAAAGTCGCGGGAATTACATGGGGTAGAGTGGCCATAGAAAGGCCAGAATGGAGAAGATTGGAGGAGGCCTTTGCCACCTGGCAAACGGACACACAAAAATGGAACAAAAGAAAATCATGAATATCAAATAAATACTGTCTTGTCCGACTAAAGCCTTATTATTATTATTATATTATTACAACTACCTGATTTGTTAATTATTAAGTATACTGTTAAAATTTAATTGGTGCTCTGCTCTCATACAGGTTTATTTTTGAAAGAGTAGCCAAATTTTAAACTTAAGTTCAAATATTTAAATAATAATATACTGTTATTGCAGTTTTTAAAAATATGAGTAACGGCTCCAACTTTTATTTGAATTTGAATTATCCCAAGTTCGGTGTGAGTTATGGGCAACAACATTTCTACTTACCAATCGACCCTTACAAATGTATGCATGCGCAGTAAAATCACTTAATGCATTATCAAGCATTTTGAATGTAAAAGATAAAAAGGACAGAATATTGATTTTTTTATTAATTTTTCTTCACAATTTGTCTATGTTACTTATTCTGAACCTTTTTTGTAAATTTGAACCATTATTGCAAAATAACCTTATATTTACGATAATCTAAATTTTATCATTGATTATACTTCCAAATTGTTTTTATTTTATCAGAGTTATCTTGATTTTCTTACCTAAATATAAGTGCATCCCTACCCACACATCTCCTCAGCCCGACGAGCATTAAAGTCTAATCACAATTTGTTCAAAAGTGGAATGAAAAATTAATCTCTTATTTTTTTTTATTAAAAATAATAATAGATATTTTTTATTAAGAACCTAGATCATTCTCCATATTTGATAAATATGACATGTTACATTGGAAATATGTTAGTAATAAAATAGTTTTGGTATTATGTTTATTTGAGCAAGGGGGGATTTTGCCATAGTTGCCACACTCCAGTTGCTACACACAATTGCAGTTTTTTTATTATTTTGAGTTGTTGTTAGGAAGATGCCGCTGCCCATGTCCTGTTTCATTTTTCCTCTGTCACCTATTGCAACACCCTCAGGACTATATGGGGTAATGGATATTGTTACACTACCACTACACAGTTGGAAAGTGGATTAGTGATTTAAAATATCTCTATTGAGATTATGAGATAATTTGATGGATGAACAAATTTGGAAAAATAAAGAACAGGATGAATTATCACATTATATCAACAGCCTATTTTGTAGTCTATTGTTGGACTTAGTCCTGTTGTGAATGTGCCAAGAAGTACCATTTGAAAGAGTAATAAGTAGGTGTAGGCACAGCAAATTGAAAGGTATCTGTTCTGTGCTCTTTTTGAAAGCCTCGAAGTCCACTGCTGAACTTAGGCCTCCCCAAAGATTGCCTTATATAGTGGATACTTGCCATAGTTACCACATTTGGCAGATAGATTGGCAAGCACAGTCTTTTATTTTCTTGTTGTTATCAGGAACACGCTGCTGCTCATCTTCTGTTTTATTTTCCTCATGGCCTCTTATACAACCCACGGAATGACATGGAGTAATAAATTCTCTTATTAATACACCTCACTTCAGTTTGGAATAAAATAGCATGTTTCTTACACCCCATTAGAAAATAATTTATGCGGGAATATTACACATATTTGAAAAATAAATAAAAATGGATATAACATAGGAGGCTCAATACATTGTAACGAAGTTTAACGATTAAATGTCATATGTTTTATAAACTTCATAAATTTTCATATAACTATAACTAATATAAAATATACTGTGTCTACATAATGGTAACTTTGAAGAAGAGCAATGAAAAATATCTATTTAGAATTTATTGATGATTTACTTGCCTGGGAATCCATCATGCTAGAAGGAATCCAAGATTCTGCATTTTTATTCTTTTGGCATGATGATACAGGTGAATCGGAGGGTAGATTTTGAGATGGTACTGCATCTTTGCGTAGAGTTCGCCAATGGCCTATAATTTCGATAATAATTTATTAAGTAAATAAACTGATTTTATAGAATAATGCTGATAAACAAGCACACAATCCACCAATAATAAGTGGATGCTGTGACCCAAAGACATCAATCCTTGATTAAGAATTGAAAGTGCAGATGCATTGTCACCCTTGAGGACTAATATTGAACACCTCATTTCTAGTAAAAATGGTCTCCGGTTCTCTACACTCACCATACAAAGCACAGCAGCATTAAGCTGCTATTAGAGGATTATATTCTGTGAAAGAGCATAACTCTTCCATTGTCAAGCAGACTTAATGCTACAACCACAATATAGCTGCATTGTGCCTTTCACATATACTAATATTCTAATAAACTAATTTTGTTTACAAAAGATTTTATTAATATTTTTGTTAGAAACTGTAAAGAAGTTCTTAGTACTATTCTCATGTAAAATATTACTTTTCTTTCTTAAAGTTAGAAGCAAACTCAACTGTACCTAAATGAAAATACACGTCAATGCAATCATATAAGTTGTTTCTTACCTTTATTTCTACGTAAACCTGTAACAGTGTAATCCTCTGGTTTAAAATGTAGGCTGCAAACTTTTGAATATTTTGTATAAGGCTTTCCCCTTTTCAGTACTTCATTCCAAACCTTGGCAAGTTCTTCATCTCTTGGAAACTGATGAAAAGATACATTTTTTGCTTTGCCGGCCATAGATGTACAACGAGGCACAGTACAATAATAGGGCATTTTGTAATTATAGTTATATTTAAAACGTTTTAATTTATGTTAACTTAACTATCACAAATTCATCTTAACTTTTTTCACGTTTTAAAATAAAAATGTTAATAACAACAAACAAAGCTAAACAGAAAGCAGAAACTGGCAGAACAGAAACAACAAACAACAAGCAAACGCCAAAGGTAAGTTATGGTATTGGTATATACTATATACTCTGTGCGCCAAAGAGAATATTTTTTTAATATTGTCTTTACGGCTCTGGGTTCTAGCTCTTCTGAGCCTGAAGTTACAATGTATAATTATCCTTCATATTACACTGCTTCACAATATGTTGATGCGACACATTGTGCAGCCTTTGGGAGATTTTGACGACAACTTGAGCTAGCAGAAAGCTGACAGTTGGCGATAGTATTTCAAGGCGCCTAAGCAGACAGACATCTTATCTTGAGAATCATATCACCATCAGAGCACTTGTTTCACCGTTTCCACGAATAGTTCACATGCGCAGACACTTAATACATAAAATCGTAGGACTTCAAACCATTATTTAAATAATAAAACAGGAGCAGTAAACCACCACCGGTCAAGTTTCCGCCATAACCCCAAAAAAGAATATGTATTTAATATATGAAGTGTAGAGTAGAAGGAGAACCATCTTATAAGGGGCGAAAGTTGAAAAAGTGTCCTACTATTTACTGAAAATAGAGGTTCCAAAACCTACCAAAATAGCGCTGGCGTCTGAAAAGCTACGATATGAAGATAGCTGTTGTGAACGGAGTGAAGTCAGCTGAATTCAAATATTTAAAAAATTTCAGTAGTTAGTAAAATGTCAGTATACAAAATCTCAACTATTTACGTAGTACAAAAGCAAGCGGATTGGTCGGTCCTTGTTTTTTTTCTCCGTCTTCTTCTAATTACTTTTGGCGCTTTTTTTAATTTATCCTATGCTACTGCAGAGCCACCCTTATTGGACACGTTTTTAGGGACACTTTTCATATAAAGAGATGGTCCTCCTTCTACTCTACACTCCATAATTTAATATTATGGAGTGTAGAGTGGAAGGAGAACCATCTTATAAGGTGCGAAAGTTGAAAAAGTGTCCCACTATATACTGAAAATAGAGGTTCCAAAACCTACCACAACAGCGCTGGCGTCTGAAAAACTACGATATGAATATAGCTGTTGTAGACGGAGTGAAGTCAGCTGAATTCAAATATTTGAAAAATTTTATGACTAGAGTAGTTAGTAAAATGCCAGTATACAAAACCTCACCTATTTACGTAGTACAAAACCAAGTGGATTGGTCGGTTCTTGTTTATTTCTCCATCTTATTCTAATTAATTTTGGCGCCTTTTTTTTTAATTTATCCTATGCTACTGCAGCGCCACCCTTATTGGACGCGTTTTTAGGGACACTTTTCATATAAGGAGATGGTCCTCCTTCTACTCTACACTCCATATTTAATATTATAATAAAATGATAGATAAATAAATAAGTAGCAAGCTGAAGCAGATTATATAGTCTGTCATTTATTTTATAAGTGACTTTACGGCTCTGGATTCTAGCCCTTCTGAGCCTGAAGTTACAATGTATAAATATCTTTAAAAATTAGAAATGTCACGAACAATAAAGCTCAGAAGAAATAGAACCCAGAGCTTACGGCTCTGGGTTCTATTTCTTCCAAGCCAATTAAAAAATCACGACGATACATTTAGGCTGGTGTAACTTTCATAGTAAAAATTATATATATACTACAGGGGTCAAATTTTAATGACGGTTATCTCTTCTTTCTGCTGTTTGTAAAATGTCTATTAACGTCATTTTCAAATCAAACAGGTTTAAATGTCAAATCAAACAATTACATTTGTATATATTTTATTTAGAGCCTTGGTAGCTCAGATGGTTAGCGCTCGCTGTAAGTTTCACAGTATGCGAGAAACCAGGGTTCGATTCCCGTCGGCACCAATGAAATTGTTAATTGCAATTTTAAGTGCTGATTTACCCCGTGCTCGGTGGTGAAGAAAAACATCGTAAGGAAAGCTGCATGTATGACAAAAATAAAAAAATATATTTCGAAGACATGTGAAGTTCGCCAACACGCATTGGAGCAGCGTGGCGGACCTTTCCTTGCCCTAAAACCCTCTCAGAAATGAGAGGAGGTCTGTGCCCAGCAGTGGGACATGTATATGGGCTGTAACTTTAACTTTAACTTTTATATTTTATTTATTAAGATTGCTTTTAATTTTGCTATAGGAGCCATTGTTCATTTACAGAGTTGTTAAAAAATTAAATAGGCATTATAAAACTTTCCAATTAAATGATGCAAGAAGCGGAAAAAATTATAACAAGAAAAGGCTATGCGTAGCAATATTTCCCTTAGATGATGAAAGTTATGTAGTGATTTCAACTTTAATTGTAATATGATGTGTCGATAAGACAACCATAAATAAATGAAATTTTCAATGCGGTACTTGGTTACATACTTCGCAAAACAATCAGGTACGTGACAGGAATGTAGCCGCAACCTGCCTCTATCCCCGCGCTTCCCATCCTAACCAATCACCGTTCCGGTTTTCCCTCCCCACTTCTAATGACGTCTTAGCTGTCATGCGACTAATTGTTCTGGTCACGTAGTACAGTTAATATATTCCAAGTTAATATATCCCAAGAAACCACTGACCTTATATACTAGTACGCTGGACGGGCTATATCCTGTGGCAGCGTTGTCGTCGCGCCACAAACGAAACACATCGAAGCCTAAATCGCGCTAACAATGTTCCGAAGTTAAAGCAGTATATATAGAATAGCTCCGAACTCCCACTCGGAGCTTTGGCTGCTCCCCGGGCAGAACACCTTGCCCGGCGGAAGATCTCCCCTTTTCCTTCCACCCGCCAAAAGTGTATGTATTTAAAGTAGAACTACAGTTGCTCTCTTAACACTATATGATACATTGAGAAAATCCTTTTCCTTCCACCGGCTACAATCCCATAGAACGTTTGAGCCGATTTGAAGCACCACTGTTGAGTGTAACGGAAACTAAATTTGATATAATGAGGGCATCTACGACTTTTACTGCTACCAGGGTGGCGCCACTTTACAGTGAGGTAAAATATTTGACAGATTCCATAGCGGGGATAATAATTATTTAAGAAAATGTAATATTTAAGGTTTCTTTCTGTATTATTAGTTATATTTTATATTAATTACATTAGAAATGGATAAACCAAACTATAAAATATCACTAAAAGCCGATATTTTTAAAAAGAGTTATAAAGTGCAAAAAATTAAAAAATCAAACCTCTAACGCATTGTGTTGTATAATAACATAATATTTTAGATAATGATAAACTATTATTTAAAACTAATTTCTCAATTAACTGACACTATATTACAAAAAACTTTACCTCAGTCACAACTAGCGACATCTGGTGAGTGGAAGATTTAGCCCTCATTGGCAAATGACCGTTGTTTGCCTCAAAAGTCTAAGAGTATTTTAGTTTTAAACAAGAAAAAGCATGTGTGTTATGTAGCTCGGTTTTGTTTCATGTTATATTTATATATATAATAATAAAAGTATTTTTAGTAACACTCAATAGCGGTGCTTCAAATCGGCTCAAACGTTTTGTGGGATATAGCCCGTCCAGCGTACTAGTATATAAGAAGGTCAGTGGTTTCCTGGGATATATTAACTTAACTGTACTACGTGACCAAAACAATTAGGCGTATGACAGCTAAGACGTCGTTAGAAGTAGGGAGGGAAAACCGGAACGGTGATTGGTCACTAGGGGAAGCGTGGGTATAGATGCAGGGTGCAGCTACATTCCTGTCATGTGCCTAATTGTTTTGGCGAAGCATGTAACCAAGTAGCCAAGTACTGCATTGAAAATTTCATTAATTTATGTTTGTCTAATCGACACGCCACCTGGTTTCCTACACGGAAAGTACTACTAGAAGGCACTGTTACGATGGTGTAATAATCGCGACACGACCGCGGTCTTCTCCTGTTTTCTTGCTCCATCATAACTATCAGTAAATCGGTTACGAACGTATTACCCGTTTTCCTCTCTGTTGCTTTAAGATATTATTCCTCATTCATTCATTAATTACAGCCTATCAAATGTCCACTGCTGAACATAGGTCTTATCCATAGATTGCCTCATAGGGGGAATATTTGACATAGTTCCCTCTCTTGGCCACTGCAATTTTTTTATTATTATTTTGAGACATTTGTGTTTGATTTCCATTAAAAGTCTATATTAACAGTATTTCGTATGTCTGTGTCAAGGAGGTTGTAATATAATATAATATAGGGAGTGAGCGCTTGGAACATTGTAACCGTTCCTCATTTTTCTTAAAAAGAGAGGCACCGAGTTTTGTATTTTATCTCCTTCTAACATTGCTAAATGTTTACACAAAATAAAAACATTACCAACGTTTAGGCAGTTATTCAGTTAAAGTAATATTTTAGACGTATGCTAGAACAATAATCTTACATTTTTTTGTCGCTTATAATAGTTGGTATATTCCATATTGTATTTTAATTAAGCTTATTATTAATTAACACGAAAATAAACCACTAAAACACTTTAATGTATGAAATTTATGACTCCAAATGTCAAACAATTAAATACTAATGTAATTTTAAATGGAGAGAAACTGAGTCTTAGAGATACCACCATTTTTCTTGGAATCACATTAGATGTCAAGCTTCTATGGAGCCCCCGTATATCAAAATTAGCAAGCAGACTTAACTATGCAGCATATGCTGTAAAAAAATTTAAACGTCTTACCAGTGTTGAAACAGCTAGTCTGGTTTACTTTAGCTGTTTCCATAGCATAATGTCGTATGGTATTTTGCTATGGGGACACGCAGCTGACACTGAAATTATATTTATTATACAGAAGAGGGCCATAAGAGCAATTTATGAATTAAAGCCTATAGAGTCGCTGCGACAAAAATTTAAGGAAATTAATATATTAATTTTTGCCTCTCAATACCTTTATGAAAATGTAATGTACGTACACAAAAATAAAAGTAGTTTTACAAAAAATAAGTGATATTCATTCTGTAAATACTAGGAACAGACACAAGCTAGTAGTACCAGTTACTGGACTCCATCGAGTCAGTAATTAATTCTTGGGGCGATGTATACGCTTTTACAACAAAAGTCCAGAAAATATACCAAATATGACCTGCTCAAAGTTCAAAACCTTATTAAACTAAGTTTGTATAAAAAGAGTTATTATAATATTAAAGAATTTATGGATGATAATAACCCCTGGAAATGAGGTGATCGCTACCAAGCTATTTTTAATTTGTTGTGTTGTTAATTTGTGTAACATACATTATTGTAAGTTGTTATTAAAAAAATAGTCCCTCTGGCTTTCTTACTGGTTCTTCTCAGGACAGAGGTTTTTTTTCGAACTAGTGGTAATTAAACAAAAGAGTGACTTTCAGTATTATTTATGATCTATATTGAATAAAAAAGTTTCTGTTTCTGTTACACGAATGTTCTTTCCCTAAAAACTAGGAGGTGCATTTTACGCTATAGATGACAACACTATTTCAAAATTTGACGTTGTCAAAGGAATGAATATATTGTTTTTTTTTTATATAGAATAGGGTGACAAACGAGCACACAGTCCATCGGATCGTAAGTCGTTGCTGTGGCCCATAGACATCCATTTCTATCCTCGTTTGCGAATCAAAATGCAGATGCGTTTTAACCCGTGAGGACCAAGATGGAATGATTCTTTTCTAGTAAAAAGGGTGTCCGGTTCTATACACTCACCATACGAATTACATCAGTGTTGGGTTGCTATTTTACGCTGGTATTCTGTGAGTGCGTGGTCCTTCCCCGGTCGAGCCGACCCATTTGTGCTACAACTATACTATTAATATAGCTGCAGCAGGGCTTTATTACGTAGAAAACGCCTTGTGCTAATCATTCGCTAAATCTATGTGGAGTGCACTCACTTAGGGAGCGTTAATTTAAGTTTTACTTTTTTTCGGAACAGTAGAAATTGTTTACAGGTTCTTTTTCATCATCCACACGTCAATGGGAAACTTTAATAAAAAGTGTAGGCTTATCCGTCAAAAGACTTTCAGAGCCAAGATGGATTGCTCGTCATGACGCTGTTAAACCATTGCAGAATAATTAAAAAAAAACTAGTATAAACACTCGAAGATATATATGATCCCAGCACCAACAGAAAAAACGTTGATACAAAGGAAGCAGTATCTACACTCTTACCAGCTTTGTGTGACTTCAGTTGTTTATGCTATCTTTCTTTTTGGTGTAAAATCCTAAAAGAAGTTAGGTAGAGACAAAAGCAAACACTAAATGATAAAATAATAATCTCGATTATCACTGGAAACGTATGAGATAAAAATCAAAACCAAAAATTTTTTCTTCAAAGCCAACGTATTTAACTAGTAGAAAAAGCCACTTCCTTCGTAACAAAAATGTGGGAATGTGGACATTTAAACTGAACGAAGAAGAGGAATGAGGAGATATCGAAAACGTTTACCAGGAGAAATGACCCGATATGCTGGACTAACATTGCCAGAGGAGCTGCAGAGAGCTATGTTAGAATGTCTTGACATATTATAACAGGAACTAGACCATCGTTACTGATCATTGGATGATATTCTCGTAACGTTTAGTGTTGTTCAGCCTTACACTCTGCTAACGTCACCAGATGAAGATCTTCGTGCAATAGTTCAAAATGTGACAAAAATCTACGATGATTTTTCTGCAGGGTATATAATTTTGGCGATTTTACGATTTGAAAGTTGCAAGCAAGCCCAAGAAGTGGTTCAGTTCATTGGTGCTTTTCTCGTAAAATTGGCTATTCTGAATCTGTTCCGAATCAAGCGCTGTGCCAAAGATTTTTTACTCTTAAGTTTAATGTGAAGGAAGCTTTTCAAAACTCAAGTTAATAAAATCTTATTTAAGGTCCACAATGAGCCAAGCGCGACTAACCAATCTTTCCATTTTATTTATCGAAAATGACAAGAAAGTAAACTTTGATAATATATTAGAATATTTTAGCAAAATAAAGTCCCGTTAACATGTATAGCATTTTTTGTTTTATTTTGGGGGGGTGCTTGATAGAAAACCGCCCGAGGTGTTAATCCACGCTACGCCACCACCGCAAGCAATAATGTAATCATAATATTAAACGGAGTTTAATTATAATGCTATTCAGCACTTCCTATATTGAAAAAAAATACGCATTTCGTTTTTCGTGATGTTGTATATACTAATAATATCCTCAAAATATTGTATCATGGACACTCTATTAGAAAGAAATGCAATGCTTAACTCGGTGCCTTTCATTTATTTCAGGGTCACTGATTTAGAAACGTTTCTCTATCTCTAGTACGAAGTGCGCACTCCCTATATTATATTATTATATCATAACCTCCTTGGTCTGTGTTAAATAATATTATTTCATTATCTGTTTGTTATTGTTTATGGAATTAAGTAGCCATTATTCTGAAAAAGAAAAAGTGGGGAAGAGAAAAAAAGGTGAATATAGTGCCACCAACTTATCTGTTCAGTTGACAGCGTCGCTAGTGGAGTGCTTACTATTGCCATTTAAGAAATTCACCGAGGAAATAGGTAACTACATTTTTATTACACATTATATAAAATAAAACAAATTTCTTGTTAATATATAAAATTAGTGAGAATTAGTGTTATTATTATATATATATATATATATATATATATATATATATATATATATATATATATATATATAAATAATAACACTAATTCTCACTAATTTTATATATTAACAAGAAATTTGTTTTATTTTATATAATGTGTAATAAAAATGTAGTTACCTATTTCCTCGGTGAATTTCTTAAATGGCAATAGTAAGCACTCCACTAGCGACGCTGTCAACTGAACAGATAAGTTGGTGGCACTATATTCACCTTTTTTTCTCTTCCCCACTTTTTCTTTTTCAGAATAATGGCTACTTAATTCCATAAACAATAACAAACAGATAATGAAATAATATTATTTAACACAGACCAAGGAGGTTATGATATAATAATATAATATAGGGAGTGCGCACTTCGTACTAGAGATAGAGAAACGTTTCTAAATCAGTGACCCTGAAATAAATGAAAGGCACCGAGTTAAGCATTGCATTTCTTTCTAATAGAGTGTCCATGATACAATATTTTGAGGATATTATTAGTATATACAACATCACGAAAAACGAAATGCGTATTTTTTTTCAATATAGGAAGTGCTGAATAGCATTATAATTAAACTCCGTTTAATATTATGATTACATTATTGCTTGCGGTGGTGGCGTAGCGTGGATTAACACCTCGGGCGGTTTTCTATCAAGCACCCCCCCAAAATAAAACAAAAAATGCTATACATGTTAACGGGACTTTATTTTGCTAAAATATTCTAATATATTATCAAAGTTTACTTTCTTGTCATTTTCGATAAATAAAATGGAAAGATTGGTTAGTCGCGCTTGGCTCATTGTGGACCTTAAATAAGATTTTATTAACTTGAGTTTTGAAAAGCTTCCTTCACATTAAACTTAAGAGTAAAAAATCTTTGGCACAGCGCTTGATTCGGAACAGATTCAGAATAGCCAATTTTACGAGAAAAGCACCAATGAACTGAACCACTTCTTGGGCTTGCTTGCAACTTTCAAATCGTAAAATCGCCAAAATTATATACCCTGCAGAAAAATCATCGTAGATTTTTGTCACATTTTGAACTATTGCACGAAGATCTTCATCTGGTGACGTTAGCAGAGTGTAAGGCTGAACAACACTAAACGTTACGAGAATATCATCCAATGATCAGTAACGATGGTCTAGTTCCTGTTATAATATGTCAAGACATTCTAACATAGCTCTCTGCAGCTCCTCTGGCAATGTTAGTCCAGCATATCGGGTCATTTCTCCTGGTAAACGTTTTCGATATCTCCTCATTCCTCTTCTTCGTTCAGTTTAAATGTCCACATTCCCACATTTTTGTTACGAAGGAAGTGGCTTTTTCTACTAGTTAAATACGTTGGCTTTGAAGAAAAAATTTTTGGTTTTGATTTTTATCTCATACGTTTCCAGTGATAATCGAGATTATTATTTTATCTATTGTTAATATATATATATTTATATATTAACTCGGTGCCTTTCATTTATTTCAGGGTCACTGATTTAGAAACGTTTCTCTATCTCTAGTACGAAGTGCGCACTCCCTATATTATATTATTATATCATAACCTCCTTGGTCTGTGTTAAATAATATTATTTCATTATCTGTTTGTTATTGTTTATGGAATTAAGTAGCCATTATTCTGAAAAAGAAAAAGTGGGGAAGAGAAAAAAAGGTGAATATAGTGCCACCAACTTATCTGTTCAGTTGACAGCGTCGCTAGTGGAGTGCTTACTATTGCCATTTAAGAAATTCACCGAGGAAATAGGTAACTACATTTTTATTACACATTATATAAAATAAAACAAATTTCTTGTTAATATATAAAATTAGTGAGAATTAGTGTTATTATTTATATATATATATATATATATATATATATATATATATATATATATATATATATATGTTATTTACATTTTATAAAATAATTGTGGTCGTGATCTCGGAGTTCAAGCGGCCGAATTCCAGAAATTTCGGTTTTGAAAAATGTACCCGCGTTAGCTACTGGTTCCAATAATTCATCTTCTGAGTCACTGGAATCGCCTTTACTATCGCTCTAACGCTCTTTAATAAAGGATTCATTTAAATACGCATCTTTTAGTCTGTATTCATTTTCATTTTTTTTTACATGATTACAAATGTTTTTCCACCGCACCGGTGATGATTTTATGAAATGAATCTTCAATTAATTGGGGCATTAGAACATTAGCAACACAAATTGCAAAGCTAGGTACTTTAGATGAATTGCAATAAATTGAGATATTTTTTTACTATGTTTCACAAGTACATTATTTGGTGCTTTTAATTTTCCATATCTGGCAATCTGGCATCTGGCAACATGGCGGATTTAGTTCCAATTTTGTCCACCTGAACAGATAAGTTGGTGGCACTGTACATGTTAAATGTCAAAAATTTCAAGGCTGTGGTGTGATGAATATATTTTTTACTAAAGTGGTAACGATTGTAACATATAATCAATTTTGGCGACACCTTGGACGAAATCATTAATTATTTTTTAAATGTTATGAAGTTTAGAAGCAAGCGGGAGTTAATACCGCTGCAAAAAATTGACTTTTAACAACAAAGGTTGTAGCGAATTCGTGATGGGTTACTATTGCACAGTACCGCAATGTACGTCGCTAGCCGGCAAGACCAAGAATGTTAAGTTTCATAGATTCCCGCGTGACGTTACAATGGCCGACAAATGGAACATTATTCTTAAACGCGGCAAACCGTACACAAAATACTCTAAAGTGTGCAGTCTCCACTTCACGCAAGCCGACTACAACGTCACTGCAATGGGTAAGAATAAAGGTATTTGGGTTTTTCCATGTCTGGTAAACGTATTGCTATGTTTATTACTCGATTTTGAAATGAGTCATCTTCAATGATTGTATATTTTTGTTAGAGAGAAATAACCCGCTTTCAGTCTCCGGATGTTACTGGTGACCGTGAAAGTTGATACAGTATATGGATTTTTTTGGTAATTTAATGCTTTTGTAAATAAAATCTTTTAATGTTCTATAACTCCCTTAGGCATTAATGGAACAGATGTTCATGTGTTTGTTTATGTATTGTTTACAAACATACAAAGCATAATTAATTATGCAAAGCATATCATCCCTTACAGCTTATTAAAGTCCACTGCTGTACATAGATCCCCTCCTTTATAGGTTGTCCCATAGTCCATATATTTGATATACATAGTTGTTATGGGTGGTTGGCATTTTGTCAATTTTTAGGGATATTCAATTGAGTAGGAATATGCTCTTGAGTCGACCCATTCGTGCTACAACTAATATAGCTGTAGTGTGGCTCTGTCACATATAAATATTTGAATTTGGAATAAATAATAAGATAAAACCAATAAATGTGAATTAAGTTATATCCTGTGATCACTATGTTTCTGAATGTTGCACAAAATTAATATTAATATTTTTTCCAATTTTGGTTACTCATTTGATTAATATAAAAATATATTATTCCTTCCTAACCACTTAACCATCCACCCCGTGCAAGTGATTCTTGTCTCACCTGGCCTCGCATTAAATGTCACTATTTTTTATGACCGTGTGAGACTGTCTTAACAAAAACAGTTACTACTGAAAAACTACTATACAACTACTACATTCAAATAAAAATATTCTCAAAAGACTCAAAGAATTCAAAATTTAATTTTGTTAAAAGAAAATTAGTAATAATTTAATTAAAAATAAAGGCTGAAAATAAAGCTTAAAAATGAGAATATAAAAAAAATAGTATTTATTTTTTATTTCGAGTTATACAAGAAAAGTATAATACTTACTGGAGACAATTATTTTATTATATAATAGTACATGATATTCCCTTTAAAATGACACCAATATCAATAATATCCTATATACTCAATATATACATAAGTACCGTAAAACCTTACAACTTAAGCCATATTTTTCATACTTTTTTTGATTTTTCTAAAACTATGCACTAGATTTTAAATCTAATTAAACTTTCATAAACGGCATAAAGGAAAGAATATAAATTCCCAAACACAGGTCTAAAAATCTGTAGCAGAAAGTGGGAAATGACAGTTAAAGACGTGGCTTATGTTACCCGACGTTTCTTACAACTTAAGCCATTGCTGATTTCTTCGGAACTTTAGGTCCTACAGCTATAGTAATAAGATATGCTATGGAAAATGATGCAAAGTTACAAATATTAAAACACCACTCCGATAAAACCGTTAGTTTTAGAAAAAAAAAGTGGCTAATGTTGTCCTACAAAAATCTCATGTTTCCATACAAAAGATTTTTGGAGCTAGGGTTGAACAAATTCAGGAAAGGGTAAAATAAATAAAAACTTTCAAAATTACTAACGTGGACTATTTTGTTAACAACAGTAGGTATTATGTATCCATGTAGGTATTACAATCAATAAAGAAATATTATACAATATAGGTAGGAACTTTTCTAACATAGTCGTATTTGTTAACATAAGTATCTACCACAATATAAAAAAAAAATCAAAATCGTCCTTATCATCGTCCTTAGCTGTGTATTACAAAGATACTCTTTTTTTTCCTTTATATATATTGTAATAAATTGAAAAAGGTTTAGTTAGACTATTTAACTTAAGAAAAATTTACGAATGTTTTCTATTAATCAAAGTAAATACAGTCATCGTCGTCTATAAAAACAAATTCAGTTTCTTGTGTATTAATTGCAAGTAGGTTAACTGTCTTGACAATATTCTTGCAATCAATTATTTCTATTTCTTCTATTTTAGGCTTAATAAAATATTATCATTCTTTCCAAATTTTTTAAAGAATGAAAGTTTTACTTTCTCGTTTTCTACCTTTTCTATAACAGTTCCAACAAAAATCTCTTCTCTTTTTTTGAAAAAGTATCTTAGTATAATGTAGTCGCCCACACTATAATTAATCTGTTCACTGATATTGTTATCATAACTTGTAGAGGCTTCTGTTTTTGAATTTTGGTTGAACGATGACAATAATGTGTCTTTATCTTGAGCGGTTTTATTTCTTACTGAATATGAGATTTTCGTGTCGTAATCAGATGGGTTCGATTCCCTATCAGAGTATATATCACAAATATCGGAATCGCTATGTGAACTCATATTCACGTCACTGTTACTTGTCTCACTATATCTTTGGGATGGCCGCTGAACTGGTCGCTTCTTTGTAATTTTAACTATCATTGATTGATTGTGTGTTCTCTTGTTGATCTGTTTACTTATATTCGATACAATATTTTCTATGCCCGTACTAGATTTTTTATGCGCTATCTTGAAATGTTCTTGCTTTTCATCAACACGATGTATCACATTCCCCGATAAAATATTTTGTTTTACTTTATGTGCCTGTTTTATGGTTTCTTTTGTAATATTTACATGTCGTTTTTTATTATTTTTTATTCCTTTATTCTTTGATTTTTTTCCTGTTTGTTTGTCCCTCTATCTTTAATTTTGTTTTCTTTGTTCATACTAGATTTACATTTATCATACAGTGTTGTCTGGAGAAGTGCATTGGTTTCATCGGCAGGACGAATCACAATGTCAGATAAAATCTTTGGTTTATTTTTTTGGGTTCCTTTTAGTGTTTCATTTGTCAAAGTTTGGGCCGAAGTTATGTTTTCACAGGTTTCAAGTGTGATTGCTTTCTGCAATATCTGGTTTATATTATTTTGAGCCACATGTTTATTTGGATCAATATCGGTATATGTCCGAAAAATTCCAGTGTTTTCATCTAAAATGCTTTCTTGTTGGTTGTCAAATGCATTTTCTGACTGAATATCAATTCCCGTCATTTCAATACATTCAAAAGTCTCATGCCCTTGTTTGTCCCATACTAGAACATTTTCTTCATCTGAAAACTCATTATCTATAAAATTTAATTTTTCAGCATGTGGGTCAGTATTATCAGTATCTAGGGTACATGTTAAGGCAGATTAATTTTCTAAAATATCATTTACACCGGAATACAGATTAGGGTCATCAATATTTTGGTCTTTTGTGAAAGTTTTTAAAGTTTTAGATTTTTTGGCTTCTATTCCTATGTTTTTTCGACAATCTTGAGTCTCTCTTTCATTGTTTTGTTGGTTTGTTGTTTTATTAGCCCCGCTTAAGAAGTCTTGAACAGACACAGATTTTCCAGGTTGAATCATAACTTTCTTGTTGCGTTTTAGACAATGGTTTTAGTTGTCTAAATTTTTGTAAATACTGTAGTAAAACTATATCAATTGTATGGTTTTCGTTTTCTTGGTTTCCTATATCTTCGCCATATTCCGGAAGCCGTTTTAGTACATGTAGTGAGTATTTATATAGTTATGTTAAGTGACAACCCTGACACCCAATTTGCACTGGTCAATGTTGTAGACCTGACTCTGAAAAAGTTCTCATAACATTATCCACCCCGAATTTCTCAAGAATTATAAAGAAATTTAAACTCAAACTACGTCATAACGCTTCTGCGTATAGTTTCCAACAAGTAAATACTAAAAAATCTTACCTGGAGGGTGTTTAGCGCCAACTACTAACGAGAAACTCACTTAACTTATTTTAACCGCCTGCGACAGGTGTAACTTGCAGCACTGTTGCCAGCCGACTGAATGAGATAGCAATAAACCTAGTAGTCAGTGTTGCTACATATATCCTCTAGTTTACATTTAAAATCACAAAATGATGCTATTTTGTTTAAAATAGCAACTAGATGCAGTTTTAGTTATTTTTTGCATTTGTCTAAAGTTGTAAGCCAAGGCTTAAGTTGTAAGATTTTACGGTATATCATTTTTACCCAGTATAAATTTGAATTAATAAGTAAATAAATAAATAAAAAAAAAATCTGTTGAGATGTGTCTAGAAATTATTCAGACAAGTTTTAATAATTTCTAGACACATCTCAAGAGATATTTCGTTTATAAATTGCTATCAATGTGTTAATAGTGAATCATTATTTTATATTTAGCATTCATTTAACACAAAAAACTGATTAGGATACATTTTAAACAACATACCAATAAACGATGATCGCATATAGTGATTAAAATTTCGAGCTAAATTATTATATGTAAACATTTTGGAATGGTTGTAATGATACATATTTACTAAAGAAAATATCTTCACAATTAGTTTGATGTACAATAACATTAGAAATAACGTATAAGAACAGAAAAGTCATGACATTTTTGATCAAATTTCTCACACTAAAATTCCACAAACAAAAATGGCGAAACTTAATTTTAACTATTTTTTCTAAATATTTTGTTACTATTATATGGATAAAATTCACTTTCACAGATGACACATTTCTTATAGCACCATCTATAATTTTTTACTATATTAATAACAGCTATCTTTCGTGCTGTTCACGTTTAAACAGAAAGATGTCGTTTGGTGTCTATAGTCACCATGGACAGGTGAGGCAATAATTGTTTTTGGGGACTGTAGTCACCATACACGGTTGAGTAGCTAATGAACATTATAACCAACAAAATTGGCAGAAGAAGAAAGTTTTGTTATATATACAATTATTGATATATATTAGATATAATATATAAAAAAGGCATTATTTTTGTTATAATTCCCATTATTTTTCTTTTATGTATTTCATATAACACATAACAATTACATTTTTTTTTACATGCTAAAAATAGTATTGTTATTATAGATTTGATGTGCATCAATAAAAATGTGCACTAGATATATTATTGAGAAAATAGTCTTTCTAACTAATGTTTTAACAATTAAGTGCCTGGGGCACACTACTTCAAGTGGCTTAATCAAAATTTCTGCTTCATCATCAACCACTTAGTACAAGTTTTCTTTTATATAATATAAGGGTGACAAACAAGCACACAGTCCACTTGATGGTAAGTGGTTGCTGTGGCCCAATTATCATTAATTACATTTATCCTCAATTACAAATAAAAATGCAGATGCATATTGTCACCTGTGAGGACTAAGATTGAATGCCTCGTTTCCAGTAAAAAGGGTCTCCGGTTCTCTACACTCATCATATGAAACAGCAGTGTAAGCTGCTATTTTAAGCTGGTATTCTGTGAGAGTGTGGTCCTTCTCCAGTCGAGCCAACCCATTTGTGATACAACTATGCCAGTAATATAGCTGCAGCATGGCTGTACCAAGTAATTTAGTTGTTGGAATTGTTCAAAAAAAAGAAAATACTGTACAGGTCTATGTATCTACTAGATGGTGTGGTTAGGCATCCTATGAACCTGGATGATGTTTTTGATGTTTACTTAAATGTTTGTGGCGAACTGGAATCAGACCTTATCCTTCTTTAAACATATTCTAGATCTGCTCTTTTGGTTTTTTTGTAGAAATAGGGTGACAAATAAGCACATAGTCCACCTGATGGTAAGTTTGCTGTAGCCCATAGACATCTACTTCTATCCTCGCTTGCGAATTAGAATGCAGATGCGTTGTCAGCCTTGTTGAGGACTAAGATGGAATGCCTCTTTTCCAGTAAAAAGGATCACCGGTTCTCTACACACTATACGAAACACAGCAACATTAAGCTGCTATATTATGCGAGTATTCTGTGAGAGTGTGGTTGTTCCCTGGTCGAGCCGACCCAGTCATGCTACAACTATACTATAAATTAAGCTGCAGCTTGGCTCTACCACATTTAACTGCAGACTACTAACTGGCAACTGTAATTTCTCAACACCAACCTCCAGAAGATACTGTAAAATTGGTTGTAGCCTATAAACCTGGTATAGGGCATAAAATGATCCTTGAGAATTTTCTCGTGTATCATATAGTGTTAAGATGGTTATTGATCTGTTGTGCTATGTCGGCTACTGTAAGTCTACTGTAGATACATACACTCATTTATTACTCCTTACAAAGTCTATCGCACAGAGAAACTCACAAGTGTATTCCTCTACATAGCACGCTGAGCGACCTTGAGCTTCCTCATATGATCACCAGTGTAGGACCATGTTTCAAATTCATATGTCATCTCTGGCCACATGCACTGGCTGTATGTATACTCATGTTTTCAAGTTATGATATATTGGTAGTTGATCTCTCGGTTAAAATTGGACCTACTTAGTAAGACAATTTGACCTAGATAAACAAATCGGTCAACAACTTTGAGCGTAATGCTCCTTACGACTACCAGCAGGCGTGTGACATGGACATTGAACATGACCTTCGTTTTGTCCGTGTCCATTTTATGACCTATCCATTGTGAGACACTAGGGAGATACATTCAGCATAGTGCTGAAGTTCTCCAGCCATTCTGCCATAATAACTATTTTTTGGGCAGTAAATTGTAAAAGTTATTAGATGAAAAATAAAAGTGAAACTTTAACGAAACGAAACTTAAAAGTAATATAACGAAAAAAAAAACTACTACAGTCTCTCTTGGTCATTCGGGCAAAGAACGACAGCAATACATTGTTGAAAACTATTTTGTTTGTAATTTCTTTTTGTTTTTAAACACCTTACTACCTACCCACCTATTACAGTCTGCGTAAAAGGCTTGTGGGAAGAAATCACATCCAGAGCCAAGATTTAGAACTAGATATTGAACTTTCTTTACATATATTTTATTTTTTTGTTTGAATAATATATAATAGTAGTGTTTAATGTATAATATATAATATATTGATTGACTGATAGAAGATTTCCCTACTACAGAAAAGGTTGGGAATATTATATCTATAACTATTTTCTTTTTCAGGCCAATGGAAAACCCTGAGTAAAGATGCAGTGCCCTCTCAGAATCTTCCCAAGTTGAACCCAGATGGGACTGTAATGGTTATCCGCAAGAGTCGCACTGTTAAGTACAAGGAGGCCAGGAAAGATGACAGTATAAGGTAATAAATAATAAAAAACCATCCTAATTTATTTAATAAATTCGTGTTTAATTAATACTTGCTATTGATATAAAGGGATATTTAACTCTTACTGTAATGATTATTTACTTGTCATTCCCATGAGTGATTTGACACGTGCAGAATTCTATCAAAAGAAACCATAGTTTAAAAACAGAAGAAGAAAAGAGGATATTTTATGAGGATGGTAAAAATTGCATGATGCACTAGTAGGTGCTAAGGATAGGCTTGGAGTTTCTAAACATTAAAACTTAAAACTGTAACAAGGGTATTTGCAGTGATATATAAGAATAAGAAACAAAGATTTTTTTAAAGGAAAGGTTAGTACTGAATTTGCTCGTCAATGCTGCGATAATGTTACATTAGATTTTTCTCCTGTTTCATGGAGGCAGTTTACATTATTATACAAGGACAAACATTCAGACCAGGAAAAATTATTTATGCAGGATTCGAACCCTCTGTCCTCAGTGCAACTACTCATGGCTAAGCCATTGCGCCTTGGAGCCGTCTTTTCAACTAGCATATTATAGTAATCAAAGGTATGCCATATTATTAATATAGTTACGAAAGTTGATATAACATTGATTTGTTTTAGTGAAAAAACAGAAAAATGGTGCTTGAACAGTCAGACCACACTGGCCATGAACAGCACGCCAGAGAGAATTCTTCACACTAATGAAAATTCAGATAGCAATGTAAGTCTTCTTATTTATTTTACATTCAGTGGTGTAAAAACAATATATTTAGTCATGTTTATGTATTGATGTAATTAAGGTCTTGTACGTATAATTGCTGTCTCACAGAACAGATAAAAATTCTACAGCTAGTTAAAATCTTGAAATATTTTAGATTAAAGTGATCAATGGATTTACCGTGTAGTAGCGGTATGATCCCAGTTTAAAAGTTAAAAAAGAACAAGGTAAATTAAGAATTGGATTGGAATTATGTTTTAATGATGCAACAATATTGTTAATGGTGTTGCTTACCTGTAATAAGATAACTCATTGTGCTCATTCTAATAGAAGTTATTATATCACTATGATCCTTAATTAGTATTATTACAATCTGGAAAGTTACGAATTTATACAACTTATTGTTTATTGCAGCTAGTATACCGTCTTCAAGCGTTAAACGCGATTGCAAGCAACATCTCCCCACAGCAGAATAATGACAACCACGGTCAAAACAATCACGTGCCATCCTTGAGACCGAAGAAGCAGGACGCGTTCATGCAAACCGATCCAATCCAGTCCGAAGAGGAGGAAACCAAACCCAACAACAACAGCTACAGCGAGTCTTCAGAAAAATCATTCAGTTCGGATCAGCTTGAAACATACACTGTTCCCATAATGTATCAGAAGGAAGCCGAAGGCTACGACCAGCTTAAGAAGTACGATCTGCCAAAGGACTACACAAAAACCAATGATGACTACATTCCGCAAACAAACGAGGAGTACAACAAAGAAGCGGAGAAGTATGCGCTTGAGCGAAAATCATTAAACGGTTACGAAAAACCGGCTGTGGATGTCATATACCAGAAACCGATAATAGAGAATGGTTATCAGAAAATACCAGAGATGTATGCATACAACGACAAGCAACAGGAATATGACAACCGGAACGACAACTACATTGGATACACAAATGGATATCAGGACAGCGCGGAGATACTTAAAAATCAACAACACAATCTGCAGTTATTACAGGAACCACACAGGATAACAGAAAATCAGAATTTCTTTAACGAAAGCCATATAAAGCAAGAGATAGATTTTGGGACGGAGGATGATAAGTTTTTGTATGAACGCACCAAGGATCCGTTAGGTAATTATATTCACTTTTTAAAATTTCTAACCAATAGCCACTGGCCACTGAAGACAAACGCAAGAAATGCGTCAACTTATTTTAATAGAATAAGGGTGACAAGCGAGCACACAGTCCACCTGATGGTAAGTAGATGCTGCGGCCAATAGACATCCACATCTATCCTCGATTACGAATCAAAATGCAGATGTGTGGCCACCCCTGAGGACTAAGATGGAATGTCTAGTTACCAGTATAAAGGGTCTCCAGTTCTCTACACTCACCATACCATAATATAGCGGCTCAACTACGTAAAACTTATGGCGAAAATCATTATTCGTAGTAGACATAGAACGAGTAGTGATTCGCCGAGTACTCGGCCACCGGGTACTCGGCCTAGATTGGGCCGAGTACTCGGCCGAAAACTCGGCTTTAAAAAAAACGCTGTAGCGGACGGCGTGTGATTATTTCCCTTACACAGAGTTAGAGATGGAACGATACGAGTAAATACAAGTAGTTACTTGATACTTTTCTTTCTATACCAAGTACTTTGGGTATCGAAAGAAAAGTACTTGTATCGGTACTCGATCACACACCCACGGATACTGTTGATGAGTGATTACTGATTACTTGTCAAATGAGACAACATGATTTCATGTTCGAGAGATAGTTTCCATTATCTGGCGCGAAAATGACTGCTTATAGAAATCGTTTTATCGAAAACATCTAGAAAAATTATTGATCTTCCTCTCTTAAATTTGAAATATTAGTAATAATCATTTCTATTATAGATTCATATGTACGTTCTAAATATTTCTGCTGCTTCTCATGTTCGTGATGTTTTAATGTGTCTAATATAATAATAATGATAAAAACTGGCTTTTTGTCTTTATTTTTCTCTGGAATATAATTAAGGCCAAGTACTCGGTACTCGGCCGTTAATACTCGGTGCTCGGCCGAACCCTAAAAAAAGACCGAATCCGCCGAGTACCGAATCCAAACCGAGTACTTGTCCCATGTCTTGTTCGTAGCATTTATAACTTTGACCGTGTAGTGACCGAGTAGTGGCAGTGTGAGAATATCTACTATTGTGGACTTTTGATAGGCTAGTAACGGTAGCTTTTGTAACTGAGTATTGTACACTATCACTTAAAAATTAGCTACATCTATAATTTTAGTTTGCCACTTTAGTATCACAAAATATGGTTGGTTTTCTGTTAGAAGTTAAATTAAATTTAAATAATGTTTTAATTTAGTTTTTATTTTTTTTAAAAAAAACGTTACCACCACTACCACCACCACTAGGATTTTCTCCTGTATCGTGGAGACAGTTTTTTTTTTTTTTATAGAATAGGGGGCAAACGAGCATGCGGCTCACCTGATGGTAAGTGACTACCGCCGCCCATGAACAACCGCAACACCAGGGGAATTGCAGATGCGTTGCCGACCTTTTAGAAAGGTGTAAGCTCTTTTCTTGAAGGTTCCTAAGTCGTATCGGTCCGGAAAATTCGCTGGTGGTAATTGATTCCACAAGGAAGTCGTGCGAGGGAGAAAACTTCTTCTAAATCGCACAGTCGTGGACCGCCAATCATCCAGATGGTATGGATGGTAACGCGAGATTTGTCGCGATGTGCGATGGTGAAATTGAGCGGCTGGAATTAGTCCGAACAATTCCTCAGAGCACTCCCCGTGATAAATGCGATAAAATACGCAAAGAGATGCAACATCTCTACGCAGTGCCAGTGTATCGAGCCGATCAGAAAGAACTCGGTCGTCGACGATTCGAACCGCTCTGCGCTGGATGCGGTCAAGTGGAAGGAGCTGGCACTGGGGTGCCCCGGCCCAGAGATGAGAACAGTATTCCATGTGGGGCCGAACTTGCGCTTTGTAAAGTTGCAAGCGATGTGCCGGCATGAAATACTGTCTCGCTCTGCTGAGCACGCCAAGCTTTTTAGAGGCCAATTTGGCCTTCCCTTCCAAGTGACTACGAAACTGCACACTATTCGATATGTCGACGCCAAGGATTCCGATACTGGCTGAGGCAGTAAGGGGAGTGCCTTGAAACTGAGGAGATACGACAAAGGGGTTCTTTTTAGCGGTAAACGCGCAAACTTGTGTCTTCTGGGGATTGAACTGGACTAGATTTAGTCGCCCCCAATCCGAGACTTTGTTAAGCAAAGACTCGACTTCAGACACAAGTTTGTCCCGGTACTCGGCGACGTTTTCCCGAGAAATATTGGCACGGCCGGTATATAAGGCATCACCAGTGCTGTCGTCCGCATAGCAATGAATGCTGCCAGTTAGCAACATATCATTGATATGCAGGAGAAACAACGTTGGTGATAGCACGCAGCCTTGTGGAACACCAGCGTTGATAGGCTTGAAATCAGAGCATTCACCGTCTACTACGACCTTGATGCTCCGATCAGTAAGGAAACTGGTGATCCATTTGCACAATTTCTCGGGAAGCCCATAGGAAGGAAGCTTCGAAAGAAGCGCTTTGTGCCAGACCCGATCAAAGGCCTTCGCTACGTCCAAACTAACGGCTAATGCCTCCCCCTTGGACTCTACTGCCTCCGCCCATCTATGAGTTAAGTAGACTAGAAGATCACCAGCTTATCGACCCCGACGAAAACCGTACTGGCGGTCGCTAATCAGCTGGTGATCCTCAAGGTACCTCATGAGCTGGCAGTTTATAATGGCTTCCATTATTTTGGAGAACAAGGAGGTGATGGCGATAGGCCTGTAGTTGGACGGGTCTGAGCGGTCGCCTTTTTTAGGGATCGGGTGCACCAAAGCTGTCTTCCATGAGTTCGGGACTACGCCTTGGGAGTAGGAGTACCGGAAAAGACGCGTTAAAACCGGTGCCAACTCCGGAGCACACGTCTTCAGCACAATGGGAGGGACTCCATCGGGCCCACTCGACTTGTTGACGTCCAGGGAGAAAAGTGCTTTGCGGACCGAGCGCTGTGTAAATCGCACATCCGGCATGGAGCACTCACATCGCGGGATGGTCGGCGGTGTGTTCCCCCCGTCATCTAGAGTCGAGTTGGACGCAAAAAGAGAGCTCAACAGATCGGCTTTCTCCTTTGCGGCATGGGCCAGTGAGTCGTCCTCTCTGTGCAGAGATGGAAGTGATGGCTGACAGAAGTTCCCTTGGACAGCCTTGGCGAGAGACCAGAATGCACGGGTTCCCGAAGGAAGGCGAACTAGCTTCTTGCCAATTCTGCCGATGTGCTCAGACCTTGCCTTGGCAATGACGCTTTTGAAGGACCTGGAGGCGGAATTATACTTCTTTTTTAATGCGCTGGTGTTTACATCCCGAGACGTTGATGCGTCAGCCCAGGCCTGGTAGCACTCCTGCTTATAGCGTGATGCTATTTTACAGGAGCGACCAAACCATGGCTGGGATCTGCCTCCGATGGGCACCACAGAGGATGGAATAAAAAGTTCCATACCCTGAAGTACCACATCAGCAACAGAATCGGCAACAACGCTGGGATCTTCCGGCGAGAAGCAAACCCGCCCCCAAGGGTAGGATGCAAAAAAAGACCGCATCCCGTCCCAATCAGCTGACCTATAGTGCCAAACACGGCGGCAAGCTGTAGATCGCAACTGCGATTGGAGCGTGAGTGGCACCGTACTCCGGATCAGACAATGGTCCGAAGAGCCCAGAGGGGCATCGACGGAGACCTGATATCCGTCCGGATGAGAGGTCAGCAGAAGGTCCAACAGGGAAGGTACATGGTCTTCAACATCTGGGATCCGCGTAGGCGAAGTAACCAGTTGTGTTAGACCATATGCCAAAGCAAAGTCATAGACAGATCTACCCGCATGATCGGTTAAACGAGAACCAAGCCATTCAGCGTGGTGGGCGTTGAAATCACCGAGTATCACGATCTCTGCGGATGGGACCTGTTGTAGCACGGAGTCTGCAGCCATTTGGACGTGGTCTATGAGTCGGTCTGTGTCGGCATTACCGCTATGGGACCTATAGAGGCACCCGTAGACGCGGGGATGGTCGTCGCTGTCTACGCGCAGCCATAGGATGGACAGGTCCGTACCTTCAAGGCTGCCGAGGCGTCGAAAACAGATGTCCTCTCTGACATACACGCAAACTCCAGCTCGGGGCACAAACGAGTGTTCTAATTTGTACCCTGGGTAGGAGAGATACGAAGTATCAGCCGGAGAGGACACCTGTGTCTCGGTAAGAAAGAGCAAGGCCGGCTTAGCTATCTCCAGATGGTAGTGGACGGCGTTAAGGTTTGAATGAAGTCCCCTGATATTGCAGAAATCCACGGTAAGCGTGGCAGGGTTTGCCTTTGTCTTCTTGCTCCGCTTGCCCCGAGCAGGTTTCGTCTTGAGCGGAATTTCGCCCCCCCCAGAATACGCGGGGCAGCCTGAGCACCCACGCCCAGGAGTGGAGTAGTTTGGTCGTGGATGCTCAGCGAGGGATTCTCCAGGGGTGCTGGTACCCTCCTGGGGTAGTCTTTTATTTAATTCCACTACCATGTTGATGGGGGGGGGGGGGGAATTGGGCCTCCGGCCACCTGCACTCACCAAGCGCAACGCAGAGGTAAACCTCTACTTCACGCTGGTATTCTGTGAGGTCGTGGTACCACCCCGGTTCGAGCTGGCCCATCCGTGCGACAGCAAAAGCCACCGCTTAGCTCTACCACTGTTAAAAGTTTACTAACATAAATTTCACAAGGACAAACATCCAGACCCTGAACAATTATTTGTAGACCATACAAATACTTGTTCCATGCAGAATTCGAAACCATATCCACCAGTCATTTAAAATATGTAAATCAAATGTTAATTATACTATAACAAACTATGAAAGTTTTGTATGCAATTTCTAAAGTTTAGTCTGTACAGCTCATAAAAGCTTCTAAATTGAGTTGAGTGTCAACTCTCCATTACAGCACATCCTTCCAACTTTGAAAAATCATGGTGGACAGATTGATGAGCATAGTATCCACACAGGCATTTACATGTTGCTCCATAATTTGTAGTCTGCGAGTTTGAGATGATTATTCCAATATCTACTGGCAAACGTAAGATGCACTGGGAATTCCACTTCATACCTTTTTCTATAATTAAACAAAAAAAAACTTCGTTGTCTCTTGTGAGCCTTTCAACAGTGTAAAAAAACGCATAAAAAGCCACTTAAAAATGATCTACTAAAAAAAATACAGCAGTTGAAAAATTATGACAGCTTAAAGTTGTTTAATTTATTTGGAGTCGTAAAACACCAAATTAATAATTTGTATTGTTTACTTCATCTTCTCAATGTGTCGTATTTTATGTGCTGCTATACCATTCATAGGATTGCACTAAAACATTGTCAACTTGTTGCTTGTACTTGCGTGCAGGTTATAGGCATAGTACAATTAACTTACAGTAGGTGGCGCGCGTATCGTACAGACATTTTTATTTGAAAGTTACATATAATTCAACTTCAATGAATGTATTATCATTCCTAATTAAACAATATAACTCTTCCAAATTTAAAACGATATTTCCACTATTATTTCTTCAGATGCATCAACCCGCCTACACTATTTATATATATAATAAAACTGCGGCAGACAAGAACCTTTTATCTAGCATTAGACTGTAACAGACTCCAGCAGTAAACATTAAAGAATAATATTAGTGATGCGCTTATTTAAAATTCATTGTTTTTGAAATGTATATGTCTGATTGTTTCAATGGATTTTTCATCAGATCCAAATTCATTATACAATGAGGATCAGAGGCGTCTTGAGCAGCAAAGGCTTCTGGAGCACTTACAACATCAGGTCAAAGAGGAGCCAGATGTAAATAATGGTAATTATAATCGATTTATAAAATAATGTTAAGCAAACCTAAGTTAGCTGTTAAGTTTTTGCCGTCTTGGTTCTGGACGGATTGGAATTTTATCGTGGGTGCCTAGCCATTGTGGCCGTCATGGCTCTAGGTTATGGAAAAAAAAGGGTGATTCACACGCGGTAGAAGTAAAAACTACAGAAAATTGCGACTATAATTAAAGCAATAATAAGTAATAACGCTATCTACTTAATTCTATAGGTAAAGTCATTTTATTGAACAAAAAGACGCTAGGTGGTCTAAACACGACTAATCTATAATATAAAAATGAATCGCTGAATGTGTTGCTGAGCGCAAATCTCGAGAGCAGAAGAACCGATTTCGATAATTCTTTTTTTATAATATTATTTGAAGTACGAGGATGGTTCTTACGGAGACAACAATTTGAAAAATTGCCTGAAAAAGTCTAAAAACAGCACTTTTCTATATTCCCATACAAAAGATTCGTAATAATATTTAAAAGTCAATTAGAACTTTAATACCATACCATAAAGTTTAAGTGTCAGTGGAGGGGTTCCGGGAAGGCAAAACAATTGAGTGAAGTTAGTATTGCATAAATATTTATGTCAATATTTATACACACTGGCAGATAGCTGATGTTATAAGAAGTAACTTGGGCTGCTTTTATTTTAGGGTTCCGCGAAAAATAACTCCACGCGGGCGAAGTCGCGGGGAACAGCTAGTTTAATATAAATCTGTGAGTTATGAAATCGTGGATTGTTATGAATGGATTGTGTTACGGCCGGCAGCTGCCTATCCCAGGAGTAGAATCCTTCGCGGCCCATAGACGAAGAAGCTACAGGCAGATGCTGGTCGGGCGTCCTCACGCCACGGGTTAAAGTCTAATTACACTAAACAATCCGGGGGGAGCGTTACAATTATTGAACAGAGCTTACTTACCTCTATTCAAGGCGACTGGTCCCTCAGTATTCGGTCAGGTCTCGTGTGGATGTATTGTGCTAGAAAGTAAAGGTCAGTGATGTGTATTTGGGTGTGGCTGGTAGTGTTATTGACCTTATTTGACCGTTCCCCCTGCAGCAGTTCGGCCCTCAGCTCCTCTCCAAGCTAAGGTCGCCTTCCGCAGTCACTTTCTTCCTTTGTTACGATTGACTCGCGAAAATGAACACAGAACGTACGGGTCAAAGGTCACCGTTATTTCTAGAATATTAACTACCGCACTAGTAACTAATACAGTCGAATCCACTTATACAGATTCTGCGTTAAACCTAAAGTCCCGGGTAAACTCTCAACACGCGCCACCATTCCCAGTGGTATATTCACTATACGCGCCTAACATAAAATCAGATCTAAGAGCTCCCAAACAAAATGGACTGCCTTCTCTTTCGACGCGAAGAAGACTTCTAATCTTTCGCTCTCGACTCCCACCGTTCAGTAAGCTCGGACGTTCAACACGCGCGAACGTCATCCCGTATCAGCCGAGCCGAGAGCCATCTAACGTCGATGCCTGACACCAACGCTTTTGCGTAAACAAACCCCCGTCCCGGACATAAGGATTTAGGTCCGCGAGCAAACCGGTCAGCGGGACAGGGTCGCGACGGCAAGTTGCAAGATCGAATCTACAACCAAACTAGGCCACCCTACGCACCCAATCAGATCTTGCAACCCTGACCAACGCCTCAAAATTACAGCCCCAACGTGGGCTAGGCGGAAAGTTGAACTGGATGCCCTTCCTGGTCATCGCAGCACATAAATAAGTCCTATTTCTAGACAGAAGTCAGACGACCTCCTTCAAACACCTATCTGCGCTCCTATGATTAGTTCCGCAACTCGACCGGATCAGGTCTGCAAACAGCGACGCGACACGAAGCGGCCCAGAGGGACCTTCAAGCTTCAGTGCAGAGAGCACCCCCAAATTCCCCATGAACGTCGTCTGTGGAGAGCTGAACGAAACGCACAGATGGTCCCTAGCAGGTGATCCTATGCTCATATTTCAACTAATTTTTCAAAAGCATCAATGTTCAATTACAGAATTAATTAAAACAAGTAATCACCGATGCACATAGGTCAACTTGGC
The DNA here is from genome assembly GCA_033319125.1 of Parnassius glacialis. Lineage (NCBI taxonomy): Eukaryota > Metazoa > Arthropoda > Insecta > Lepidoptera > Papilionidae > Parnassius > Parnassius glacialis. The sequence goes on along the minus strand of JAVANC010000002.1, from coordinate 10,715,457 downwards.
AAAGTAAACAAAACAATATACGTAAGGGACAGCCCTATTTCTTATTTCAAATAAATATCTTAGACAGTGCCAACAAAATCTAAACCAAAAGAAAATTGACTCCTATTTCCTTCGGCAACCACAGGGTTATCTAATTTCAACCTTCCTTATCACAAAGCAAAATGATTAAACACTATCACAAACATATACATAATTTTCAAAATAGAGCGCCATTCAAATTTCAAATGAATTCAAACTTCCCTTCAGCACAGGCGCGACAATCAAATACAATTACAAGCATACGCACAAGCACTCAAAAAGGGCACACAATTTAATCTCCATTTTCCGTGCAACAGCAAACGCAGTGATCAAATGTATTTACAAAACATATGCAGCAGCATTTAAAGGAGTATTTTAAATTCAATTCTTTTAATCACAACCGCTACAATATGAATTTCGCGGAAAACTCAAAGCATTTTAATTTAAATTTAAAGAATTTTTAGCTAAGTGCTCGACCAAACCAAATCTAATACCCCTTGAGAGCGTGATTCAACGCTCCAGGGGGCCCTAATCTTCCCACCACCAAGTGGAGGCCACACCGCGTGAACCCGATACTGACAGAGCGCAACCGCTAACGGTCGCCACTCGGGTTGTACGCCCTCACTGAGGCCGTCGGCAACAGAACAGCTTGACAAGTGGACTGTTGACGGCTTAAGGCTCAGTAGAGGCAGCCATGGTGGGAGCTAAGGCGGCAGCTAGCTAGGGCCGCCTCCATCAAATGGGGTACAGTGGTACACCAGTCGCGGCCACTCAGCTAACGGGAGTGGGAAGGGTCCAGCGGACCGATGAGTGGCCGTGAAGTTCCTCTTCGCACGCTGAGGGAGGGTGATGACACCCCCGCCCCTGGGGGAATTACCCCCCGACTGGTCGGGGGAGGGACCCCTTTCAAACCTAGGGGCCTGGTGGCTAGCCGGCGGGCGCCGAGCGTCGCCCGTCAGAGGGAGTGGCGGAGCGCCCCCGCCCGTGGGGGTCGAGGGCCTGGCAGTGCCCCGAGAGGAGACGCCGTTTGCACCCAGGCACAGTACGGCATGGTGATTGCCCTGGCAATGCAGACAGAGCCGCTGGTGCGGACAGTCTCGCTGAAGGTGCCCTTCCAAACAGGAGTAGCACCAGCGGCGCTCCTTGACGATAGTTCGCCTCGCCGGAACCGGCTTACTTAATAATTTTGGGCAAGACGTTACCCGGTGATCAGATGCTCGACAATAGGAGCAGGGGGGGGTTGACGACGACTTGCCCGGCGGATTTCGCCTCTCACTGGGCACGGCTCGTAAGTCGTCGACGGTGCCCGCCGCGTGCTCGATCTGTCGGCACTGCTCCTCCAAAAACCGCAGCAGGTCATAGAAGGGCGGAATATAGGAGGCCTCGTCCCCGCCGTACCTCTCCTCAAAATGCATTTGAAGGTCGAGAGGGAGACGGGACAGCACGATGCGGAGCAACAAGAAGGCCCATTCGCCCACTGGTAAATCCAGCCGCCTCAACATATTACAGGCCACCAAGACTGGATCCAACAGGTCCGGACGTAGTCTGGCCCGGTCACTCAGCAGCGGGAGGCTCAGAAGCTGCTTAACATGTTCGTCCGCAATTCGCCGGACGTTGGCGTATCTTCTGGCTAGGAGGTCCCGAGCAGTCTGGTAGGCGTCGTCCGACAAGCTCAAATGGCTGACAACGCCCAGGGCCTCCCCCTCCAGTGAGGCCAAGAGGTACGCCATCTTCTGGCTCGGAGTCAAGTCACTCCGGGCGTCCACTAGGCCGTCGAAAAGACCAACGAAGGTCAGCCACTCGGAAAGGACCCCGGAGAACTTTGGCAAGTCCAGAGTTGGGAGTCGTCCCAACAGCTCCGGCTGAGGCTGCTTCCGAACGGACTCGGGCAGGCCACTCGTCCGAGCTTCACGCGCCTCTTCGGCATACCTGCCTTCAGCCTCGATCAACTCGTCCGTGAGCCACAAGAACTGCTCGTAGTCTGCGAAGCAGGAGTCCAGGACTCCCTTTTCCACATCCGAATCCTCGAGCTCAGCGTAAGCCTCCTCCACTGCAGCCCTTCGAGCATCGACCTGCTCGGACCGCTTCATCAAATTATGGACCCTATCCGGTCGACCTATCAAAGCATGGGCGCTGGTGGCCCAGCGTAACTCAGTCCGCAGGCAACGGATTAGCATCTTGGGCGAGGACATCACTACTAAATACAAATTACGACGCCGCTCGAGCACAATTACAAAAATAACAAATAAAAAATACAAAAAAATTAACAGCTAACCAATGCAGTTCCTATCAAATCGAGTTGAATAGAAATTACACAAATAAGAACCGCTATTTATTAAATCAAACACAAGTTAGTACAAAAGAAAAGGCAAATCAAATTAACAATAACAAATACTAGTGCGATCAAATCAAGTTAAATTCAAATTACGTAAATACAAATTACCACTCTTTAGTTCAAATACAAATTACAATACGAAAGATACATAACGAAGATACACATCAACAAAAAATACCTTGCTCGGAAATCGACCCTTCGATAAGTAATACACTACAACCATCCGACAACGATAATTAACCGATTACGTAAAAATAACCATCTACCTACATGACGCAATCTCCCGCTTGCGCGCGAACCGGGCGTGGTTTTTCAAATTTACCCGCAAACAACAAAGCAAGCTAACAAAGAAAGGAATTTTATTATTACGTATATAATAAAAAAAAATATTTTTACGTATTACGGACGGGCGTGATTGTAGACACAAAATTAAACCAATCAACCCAACGCTCCCTGCCACCAAAATTATTTAATTTTTATCAAATACTATGGTCGGTGGATCGACCGGGAATCGATCCCAGCACCACGTTCTGCTACCAAATTGTTACGGCCGGCAGCTGCCTATCCCAGGAGTAGAATCCTTCGCGGCCCATAGACGAAGAAGCTACAGGCAGATGCTGGTCGGGCGTCCTCACGCCACGGGTTAAAGTCTAATTACACTAAACAATCCGGGGGGAGCGTTACAATTATTGAACAGAGCTTACTTACCTCTATTCAAGGCGACTGGTCCCTCAGTATTCGGTCAGGTCTCGTGTGGATGTATTGTGCTAGAAAGTAAAGGTCAGTGATGTGTATTTGGGTGTGGCTGGTAGTGTTATTGACCTTATTTGACCGTTCCCCCTGCAGCAGTTCGGCCCTCAGCTCCTCTCCAAGCTAAGGTCGCCTTCCGCAGTCACTTTCTTCCTTTGTTACGATTGACTCGCGAAAATGAACACAGAACGTACGGGTCAAAGGTCACCGTTATTTCTAGAATATTAACTACCGCACTAGTAACTAATACAGTCGAATCCACTTATACAGATTCTGCGTTAAACCTAAAGTCCCGGGTAAACTCTCAACACGCGCCACCATTCCCAGTGGTATATTCACTATACGCGCCTAACATAAAATCAGATCTAAGAGCTCCCAAACAAAATGGACTGCCTTCTCTTTCGACGCGAAGAAGACTTCTAATCTTTCGCTCTCGACTCCCACCGTTCAGTAAGCTCGGACGTTCAACACGCGCGAACGTCATCCCGTATCAGCCGAGCCGAGAGCCATCTAACGTCGATGCCTGACACCAACGCTTTTGCGTAAACAGATTGGATATAATAATTTTATTCAATATGGTTAATTTTATATATTCAACAAATTTGTTAAGTATTTTTAACTGTTTTTTTTTTAACTTTTGGACGTAGTTATGCAAAAAGGATCCAACCCGCGATAAGTTAATTTGAATTTATGATATTTGAAGTATCCATACTTCAAATATCATAAACTCAAATTATCGGTATGGTTTCTGTGTGTTTGTAATATTTCTTCTTATTTGTGTTACGTTTGCTAAAATTGTTACATCACATAATAGTATAGACCAGAAACATTATTTTTCAAGTCAACATTTTTGACACAAATTCGGGTTGGATCTTTTTTGCATAACCACGTCCATTTAAAAGTGTTATATTAACCATCTTTGAAGTACTGTAGAAAAAGGTTACCGAGATAATAGAAAACACTGTATGTTAGAGTGTTTTCTATTATAGTGTTCTATCTCATTCTCTTCTTCTTCTTCTTCTTCTTCTTCTTTACTTTTTGGCTTCTCTTAGGTGAATAAAATCTTTTTCTTTTTTATAATTTATTTTTTAAATTTTTTTTTTGTGATTGGCTTCTAATCTACAACAAAAGACAACACAAACATTTATAGTTCTACCACCAACAATGATTAATTTTATGTTACAACTTAATACTATTAGTATAAATAAAATCACATAAAATATGAACAAATGGGGAGAACACGAGAGACAACAGACAGGTAGCATTAGTAGGACGAGGGATGTTGTGAGGAAGGATATCATACAAGGAGAACTTGAGTCGAGGACATTCAAAAAATATGTGATCGGTTGTACCTTCATCAAGACCACATTCACATAAAGAATTATCCCTTATCCTTAATTTGGCTAGGTGTACCGGTGTGCAAGAATGACCAAAGCGAAGACGGCAAATGGTTGATGTAGTAAATTTGTTAGCTTCACGATAATGGAAAAACCAAGGTTTGTATGGGATTGTGTCTTGAACCCGAGCATAGTGTTTACATTTTATGGTTTTAGTTTGATCCCAGAGACCTTGCCAAGATGCCATGAAGTCAGATCCTGCTAGTGGAAGCAAGTCATGGGGGAAAATTTGATACTGAGAGAGGATACCTGTTCGTGTTGCTTTCTTAGCCAAGAAATCAGCACACTCATTACCACGTATCCCAGAATGGCCTGGAATCCAAGCCAAAACAACTTTTAGGCCTTTTTTGTGACAATTATATAATGCTTTTTTAATAAAGAGGATAGGGAAAATATTTGATTTAGAGTGGAAGGAGCTGGAGATAATGGTTTGGAGACAGCTAAGAGAGTCAGAGAGAATTAAGGTATTTTCCAGGTTGTGAGAATCGGCATATCGAATTGCCTCTAAGATGGCAATAGATTCACCTGTGAAAACTGATGATTCAGGAGGGCACTTAAAATTTAATATTATTCTATATTTAGGGATCCAAACTGCAGAACCTACACAATCTTTGTTAGAAGTTTTTGAAGCATCTGTGTACATAATGATCCAGTCTTGCCAATTTTCTGAGATGATTTTCTTTAATTTGCTGTTAGGATCAATGGTTTTCTTGTCAAGTCCAAAGTCAAGGATGACGTTTGGATTGAAAACTAGTGCTTCGTAGGGAGTGGAGAAGAGTAAGTTGTTGCTATTTTGGAAGATTGGAGATTGAATGTTTACGAACTTTATATAGCTTTTTAAAAGACATGGTATATCTTTATGTCGCCAGTATGGGGAAATTGAAAGTTGTTGGTGAAGTGAGTTTAGTATATGGAACAGCGGATGGTTATGAAGAAAACACTTTTTGAACCAGAATTTGTCTGCTAGGTACTGCCTGCGAAGGAAGAGAGGACCCTCACCACACTCAACCTGGAGAGCGTTAGTAGGGGTAGATTTCATTCCTCCTGTTATAATGCGAAGGCATTTTGCTTGAATTTGATCCAAAGTTTTAAGCGCACTTTTATTGCATGGTTCCCACAAAAAGGAAGCATAGTCAAAATGGCTTCTAATCAAAGCATTATATAAAAGCTTTTGGGAGTACGGATGAGAGCCCCACCAAGCTCCTGATATAGCGCGAATGACGTTAAGATTTTTTTCGCATTTTGAAGCTATGTAGGATATGTGGGGAATTCCAGACAATTTGCTATCTAGCATAACACCGAGGAATTTCACATGGCTCACATTGGGAATCAATGAGTCTCCAATAGAGATTGACACTTCTGGGATGAGTCTTCGCCTCGAAAATACGACGATTTTACTTTTTGGGGGGGAGATGGATAAACCATGTTCTGTAAGCCATTCTTGGAGGTAATATACGGCACGAGATAATCGAGAAGAGGCGTCAGGTAAAGAATGGTCATTAACAAAAAGAGCCAAATCGTCAGCGTATTGGAGGATATTGGACAGACAGTTTACGGATCTATCTAGATCGTAGGTATATAGGTTATACAGAAGGGGACTTAGAACAGAGCCCTGTGGAAGACCTTTCCAGATGTATCTCTCTGGCATGAAATTACCCTCTACGCGCACTAGAACACGTCTTCCTGAATAAAGGTTTGACACAAAGTTCGTTATCCTCACAGGGATGCTCAGCTGATGCATCTTATGCCTGAGCAGCGGAAGTATAACATTATCGTAAGCTGCGCAAACATCCAAGAAGACACCTACAAGAAAGTTGTTTTGGGAAAATGCAAGTCTGACATTGGAAATCAAAAGGCTGAGGCTGTCAGAGGTACTCAAACCCTTTCTAAAACCAAACTGGCTTTTCGGCAAGATGCCTCTATTTTCTAGTATCCACTCTAGGCGATTTTTGACGAGGTGCTCCATTATCTTTGATAAAGTGGATGAAATGGCTATTGGACGGTAGCTAGTGGCTGTAGAGGGGTCTTTACCAGTTTTAAGGATAGGTATTATGATATGGGTTTTCCAGTCAACAGGAACTGCCCCTGTTGAATATATACAGTTGATTATGTCTAGGAAATATTTTTTGGATGTGGGGCCCATGTGAGTTAAAAGAGAGTACGGGATTCCATCGATACCTGGAGAGGAGTCCTTCAGATGGTTCAACACCAACTGAAGCTCTGTGAGGGAAAAGGTATCATTCATAGAATCATAAGAAAGATGGGAAGGTGGGTAGGTTACTGGGAATATCTCCTCTAAGGAAGGGACCCATGGAGGAGACAAGCTGCTACAGAAGTTGTCTATCCAAAGTGAGGGGTCAGGATTATTTACTTGGCTATCATTGAGAGAACCACGGAATCGCTTTATGTTTTTCCAAACAAGGGAGGCTGGAGAGCGAGGTGATAGACTCTCACAGAATAAAAGCCATGCTTTTTTCTTCTTATCCGAGAATGTTTTTTTGGCTTGAGCGGCTATTTTTTTATAATTTATAAAGTTATCCATGGACATATTTGCAGAGTACTGTTGTTCAGCATCTTTGCGTTTTTTAACAATAGAAGAGCACTCTGCGTCCCACCAAGGAGGTGAGGAAATTTTGTTAATGGAGCTATTTTTAAGGGGGATAGATTTTGTAGCAGATTCATTTATAAGGGAGATAAAATCTGAGTAGGCATGTTGTAAGTTAATGTTAGACACTGGAGGGAGAGAATGAGCTTTAGTTTCTATATCAGAAAGATATACATCCCAGTTGGCTTTGGACACGTTAAACTTCGAGATGCAAGATTTATTCCTAGTGGGAAGGCTTCTACTGGACAAAGACAAGAGGATGGGGAAGTGGTTACTACCAAAGGTGGATGATAGAGTGTTCCAATTGATACTTGCAGCTAAATTAGCAGAGCAGAGGGATAGATCTACAACAGAATTAGGGCTTTGGGAAGGGTAGACCATGCGGGTGGGAGACCCGTTATTCAAAATGCAAAGGTTAAACTCATTAAAGACGTCTATTAAAAGATAGGAGAAAGAATCATTTTTATGAGAACCCCACAGTACATTGTGACTATTGAAGTCCCCAATTACAATAAAAGGAGGAGATATGCTGGACAGGATTAAGTTAAGCTCTGGGATACAGGCAGGAGTAGGATTGGAAATATATATTGACACAATTGTGATGTCCATTACTTTTACAGCTGTTGCATTAATATTCTCTTGTAGAGGTGGAAGGGGGATTGAGCAAAAGGTAAGATTTCCATTTAGAAGAATCATAGTGCCACCGTAGCCATCGCTGCGGTCGTCACGGATACACGAAAAACCAGGGATTCTGAATCTGAAACCAGGTCTTAGCCAGGTTTCCGCAATAGCAATGACTGAGGGGTTATGAATATTTATCAAATTAATTAGTTCAGATTTCTTGTTCTTGATGCTCCGACAGTTCCACTGGAGGATGTGGAGGCGATTGAATTTTATAAATTTTTTGGAAGAGCATGTCAAGTTTATTTCTCACGTTAAACGGTAGGTGTATGTCGTCAAATTTGCCAATTATGTCAGAGATGGAGGACACAAGGTTTTCCAGGAGATTGTCATTAGGGGATAAATTAGCTTGAAGAGCATGACCATTTGGAAGGGAAGAGGTAGGGGTTTTTACAATGTTGTTGTGTGCTACCTTATCATAGCCTACCGATTTTGGAACAGGTCTAGTTGGGTTAATTCTGAAAACAGTCTTTCTATAAGATTGAGAAGCTTGAGGAGCAGGGTGAATACTTGATACCTGTTGTGATGAAGTGGGTGGGCAAGGAATCCCTAAAGATGCAGCTACATCAGCGTAAGGTCTTCTAACTGCAGGAAATCGAGCGGATGCCTCTAAATATGAAATATTTTCTTGGGACATGACCAGTTTAATGCCTTTTTGTCTAGTATGTTCAGGGCAACTTTTATCAGTTGCCAAGTGATTAGCAGAGCAGAACAGGCATGTTGGGATATCTGTAACGCAATTATCTCCAGTGTGTTCTTTTGAACATTTGAAACAGCGTGGCTTTGATCTGCACTGAGCCTTTACATGTCCAAAGCGACAACACTTCAGACACTGTATGGAAGGGAGTATATAGGTTTCGACAGGAATTGAGGTGTAAAAGCAGTATAAGTGAGAAGGAAGCTCTTGGCCTGAAAATGTAAGGACAACGGTTTGGGTGGCGACCCACTCAATATCATCGCCTTTCTTTACTTTTCGGTGTAATCTCCTAGCCTTTATAATTTCTCCTCTACCTGGGGGAAGTTCCGACTCACACACCAACTCCTCCATGGAAATATCGGTTGGTATGCCTCTAACGACACCCATTCTGGTAACATTAAAGGTTGGAATGACTGCTGATAGTTTATATTTAGCAAGGAAGGATGATTCGATAAAATTATTGGCATCTGTAGCAGTTTTAAAAGCTATTGAGACCCTGTTACGACCTAAATTTGTTATACTTTGTTTTTCAATATTGGAAACCTTGTTTTGGGATAGGATATGGCCAATCTTGACAGGTCGGATTGTATAACCAGATGAAGGATCAGGTTCTATACGCTTAAGGTGAATTGTAAAAGGCCCTTTATCACTATCTGTGTATTTTTTCTTTTCTAGAAAATCAGGGTGGGTGTAAATGTTTTGATATGACGCTGAAGGCGTGTCATCATGACCAATTTTTTTTTTATGGATGCTTGATGTTATATTCGTACATTTTCGTTTAGAGGGACCGAAACCAGATGGATTGTCTTTATCCGGTGGTTCCGAATCCACCCCGTCAACGTCCATCGTGTTAGTTAAGAATACATAAATTGATTAACTATCGCTACTTACCAACAAATAAGTAATGGACAACACAACACAAATTTATATAATAACAAACACAGAAGACGGCACAGATATTAACGAAGCTCAACACAAATATATATTCGAAAATCGCTGAAACACGTGTGACTACCAATCACTCTGACAGCAGAATCCCCTCATTCTCTTTTTAGTATCGCTTTTTCGTTTAATCGAGTCAAATCACAACAAAAAAAGTTCAAAAAAATTACAGCCATAATAATAGTTCTATGAGTATAAATGGTAGGGTCATTTGGCAACTAGATGATGTAGCACAATCTACTAAGAGTATATTATTCTTATGGCTCTGTCTTTATCTCAGTATGACAATGGACACAATATCCAGACTAAGGCATTTTTTTTATAGTAAATAGTATAATAATAGTTATAGTAAATAGGGAATACGGTGATTATGACGATGTGCATTAAAGATTTTATGGAAAAATTCAACGTTAGTATTTTGGGGTTATATAATATATTATATACTAATATAATATAATAAATAAAACAAACTGTTTCCCTAAGCAGTCTTAGAAGCGAATATGAAGTGGCACACAACTATCGACTAGCGTTTGTATATGCGCGAAGGTCTCGGAAAGCCAATTTCAGCCCGGCCATGATAGAATGCGTGTGCCGTATTTAATCTTAATTAAATTTAGGCAATCTGAGGTGACTCAGTCAGTATTAGCTTGCACGTGCCTGAGAGCATATGAACAGGAACTCCTTTCTCCCTGAGATATTTTCACATTAAAATGTTCATTATTTACAGGATGTGATACAGTAATGCAGCCACAGGGAAGTCCCTACTATCAAACGGAAGGACAAAATGTTACAACAGGTAAGAGAACAGTTAAAGAAAGGTAGTTTATTAGTACCAGATATTCAAATTTAAAATATATGTTAATGATTTGGATAATACAATTGATTTATTCTATTAAATTAAAACGTAATTCTAAAATATATAACAATAAAAAATAAAATAACATTGATAAGGTACCAACGGGCTTTGGCTTGGGCTTAAGTCTAGGCTGTTAAAAACAGTTCTGTTCACAATTACTATAGAGTGGAATCTCGATAACTTGAATTTCAAGGGATATGCAAAAAGAACAATGGCAGAATTTCATACATAAATATTTATTCATAATAAATTAGTTGAGAAGGAATGGTAGAGTCTATATATCAAAAATATTTCAAAATGTTAAGCGTCAGTCCCTTAATAACTCTGTCAAAGAATTTTGTTCTGAGAAGGCGTTAAAAAAAGATATTTCGATTCCAAACTTTTTAGATTATGTCTTGTCACTTGGAAAAAGTCATGCGTCCTGTGGTTATATGATGTTAGCTTAATAAATTCTCAACATAATGTACCTACCTACATAGTTGAGAGTTTTTAGATTATTGTATCTCTATTATGTATTTGCATACTATAAATGTATATTTCTGGCATGGCTCCAGGGTCTTTGTGTCATACAGTGACATTATCAGAAGGTATAGAACCAAGAGCCGTAAAGCCAGTAAAAAGAAACCAGTGACTTTTGTTTTAGCTAGTGTTGCCATAACATTAAATGAAATTGTTACAAGTTACTATGATTGAGATAATGTATTATTATAGGAAGTTCTTTGTAAGATACTTATTTTCAACCATATCATTTTTATTACTGATAGTATAGTTATTACTAATAATAACTTAATAGAAAAATATTTTGTGTTTGTGTGTTGTGTTGGTAGTCTTACAAAGTTATACGAAAATAGTATAAATATAGTAAATGGCAACAGTTGAATAGAGTAAAATGATTTAAGTCATTTGATATACCCAAAAATGTTTGCTTTTTTCTGTGGCTTTATTTAAAATACATTTTTATTTGAAAAAATCATAGAAAAATATTAAAAATTATTTATTTCTAGACGCAATAATTTTTGTCAACTATTTTTTCTGCCATTGCTCTTTCGTGTTAATGAGTTTTCGTACTAAACAAGAATTTCGAGATTTTTTCCCCCTAAACATAAGATGACAGATGTGTTACTTAGAAAGTTTAATTAATGTACTCATTCTTTGCACGTGTACGAAGTACACACAATAGAACAGAAGTAATAAACATACCTTTTGGATATTATTGCTATGAGTTCAGGAAATTCGAAGTAAGATGTTATTATATTTTTTTAACTTCGATTTACGGAGCCTGCTTTTCGAGTTTAGAGAAATTCGTGTTATAGAGCATAAATATGTACTATCAATACCTCGCAGGAAAATAACATTTTGTTTGTGTTAATAAGGCTAAATAATTCGAGATACTGCGTTTTTAAGGTGAAACATATGGTCTACTCTCGGCCATATTCCCGCGAGATGGTGCTGAAGTCATCATTTTTTAGTTTATTTAGGATTTTGTGTAAATGGAAAATTATTAGGTCGTAGAAGTAGCTCCCGCGTTACTCGGACATTATATTTTATTGTACTCTAGGTCATATCATTGCCTTAAAATCCACACAATTCGACACAAAGCCCTAAAATAACATCTGTCATTGAATATAGTGTCATTTACACACAGACATGCTGAATTACTAGTCCCTACGTTTACGAAGATTGAACACTAGATGTCGTGAATGAAAAAAATGTTTTTCTTTTTCCTGTATGGGTTCTATATAATATATTATGTACGATTCATCATCTGTCTAGCCTTTTTCCCAACTATATTGGGGTTGGCTCCCAATCAAACCTACTATATTTTACGATTATGTTATAAAAATAAAATTTATATTTGTAGGCGTAAACTATTTAATTCAATAATAATTTTGGAAAATAAAAGAAATTCAAATTAATAACAGAAGATTTGCAACATAACCAATTATTACAAAAATTGACATTACATAACACGTAAGAAACTATTCACAAGAGATAACAACAAATCCAAAACCCAATTTAGTATGCGATAATAATCAGGAAGGTGAAAAAATATTACCTAATTTCAAAGCACTCAAATTTCATTGGTACCGGCAGGTATCGAACCCGGGTTGCTCGCGTACTGTGAAATTTACAGCAAACGCTAACCGCCTGAGCTACTACGGCCTGTATACATATTTACCAATTTTTAAACATTATACTTATATTTATTGATAAACATTATATAAATAAATAAATTATTATTAATCTAATAATCATTATAAAGCAAAATTAATAATAAATACATAATCATTATTTTCATCTGATATCCAAGGACCAATCAACTAAAAAATCCAGGACCGTAAACGAAACGACGCGACCTTGACCTTGGTACTACAACAAAATAAAACAAACTAATAATAATGTGTGTATGTTTGAAACTATTTGCAAAATACATATTTAATTTTTTACGTAACCCGGCAAAACTATATTTTGCAAATGTTTACAAAATTAATTCTGTGACTACTTTGGTGGCTTACCAATTTATAATTTTATTTATTCTTGACCAAAAAAAAAATTCACACAAATTAAAATATGAAACACTGACTTTGTAGTTTTGTATTCAACACCGACACGTATGGCGTAGTTAATTAGCATTGTAACGAGATTTGAAATCACGGGCCAACTTGCCACCACCGAATATAAAATTGCGTATTTTGAATAATTAATTACTATATCTACAATACATTACAATATATTGTTAATATAGTAATATGGTTAAAACCAATCTTACCAGCCTCGAACACAGACGTAAAGTAGCCAGCCTTTCGGTTTTCTACAGGATGCATTTCGGAGAGTGTGCGCAGGAATTACATAATTTAATTCCACCCTCTCCCTTCCACCATCAGACAACCAGACGTTCGGCCAGTCTCCACCCTTTCGTTGTTGACTTACCACGCATTCGAACAAAACGGTTCGCCACGTCGTTCATCATGCGTGCAGCAAAGGAGTGGAATAAGTTGCCAGCATCTGTCTTTCCATCCGATTACAGTGTGGGTGTCTTCAAGGCAAGAGTGAATAGGCTTTTGTTAAGTCAGTGCGGTTCACCATCTTAGGCTACATCACCACTTACCATCAGCTGGGATCGTAGATAAGCGCTGGCTTAGTAGAGTATAAAAAAGAAAAATATATATTCTATTATATTGCAATCAAATACATACTAGAAATATTGCAAATTGAATCAATGAAAATCATACAAAAATATATAACACGCAAGAAATGAGGGCTAATAATTTTCTGCTCACCAGATGGCGCTAGTTGACACTGAGGTAAAGTTTTTTGTTACGCTATGTCATTTAATTGAGAAGTTAGTTTTTAATAAAAAGTATATCAGTTTCTAGAGTATTATATTAATACAGAAAACAATGCCTCAGCGGTTTGCTCTTTTATTTTTTGCACTTTTTTAACTTTTATTAATTTTTCTACTTTGTGAATATCTGTTGTTTGGTTTATTTTTTTTTATCTAATAATATAAAATATAACTAATAGTACAGAAAGAAACATTAATCTTTACATTTTCCAAACAAATTAACTTCCCCGCTATGAAATCTGTCAAATATTATACCTCACTTTTAAGTGGCGTCGCCCTGGTGGCAGAAAAAGTTGTGGATGCCCTCATTCCGCGCGCAATACCTATCGCGTGACAATCGACAATTACTTCAGAATGTATTTTATTTTCTTATAGTCAAACGTAGTGCATCTAGTTCAAAGTTAGGAAGTACGGCATCGTTGCATAATAACTACCTACGAATAATGGTATTTGTTACACAACAATATCGTCTGCACGCCGTCTAGCGTGCCAATGTTTAAACTATGTTTTTGGTGCTTTTGCTTGTCAAAAGTCACTCACACTACTAAAGAAGTATCAAAATGTTCCTAGATTTCATTATTGTTTTTCTTATTATATACTGTAAGTTCCTTCCTAAAAAGGTCAACCGCGTGCACATTTCAGAGTAGAGTAGTCTGTTTTTAGCGTATATGTCCAGACAAAAATGTATGGGCGGGTTATCGAAGCATCTACCTTAAGGGTAACCCCATATTGTCCCATAGGTGTCGTAAGAGATAGAAACTGAAAAAGGAAAGGAATAGGTAGCAGCATCTTAATAATAAAAAAGTCTGCAGTTGTCATCCTGACTGCAAACATGGCAACTATGGCAAATATCCCCCCTATGAGGCAATCTGTAGGGGAAGCCCATGTTCAGAAAAGAACTTGTAATTGGTAGCAATGACTGAAAGTATGAATGAAAGTCATCTCTACATTGGATAACAATGATACTAAACAGAACAAAAATCAATAAAACATCCATGCACTAACACAACTTCATACGTGTTAGAGCCTTGTTGCAGCTATATTAGTAGTATAGTTGTAGCACGAATGGTTCGGCTCGACCGGGAAGGGCCACGCTCTCACAGAATACCAGTGTAATATGGCAGCTTGACACTGCTGTGTTTCGTATGGTGAGTGTAGAGAACCGGAGACCCATTTTACTGGAAAAGAGGCACTCCATCTTATAGCTCACGGGTGACGACGCATCTGCATTTTGATTATTTATTGAGGGTAAATGTAGATGTCTATGGGTCACAGCAATCACTTACTGTGTGCTTGTTTGTCACACTTAACTATAAGAAAACAACACTGCGATTCACTTAATTAAAAAATAGAGTAATTTAGACGATGGAATCCATTAACCTCCAATGGAGGAATGGGGAACAAGCTACTATTAGCTTCATAACTGTCATAAACTTGAGGGGAAGCCCTGCTATAAGACAATTTTTTTTATTTTATTTTATATTTTCAGGAGTTTCTGGATACTACGAACAGATTTCAAGACCGGGACCAGAGCTGCTCATAGCAAAACAGAATGCGCTGGCAGCTCACACACAGCTATGTAAGTATAACACAAAATGTTTTCATGGGTACTAATTGTTAGTTCGATTATTTTATTTAAAACAATGGACATCTGTACTCCTATTATCATTTGTTCTCGAGATATGCGACAGGAGAAAAGTTATCAATGTGACAATGTACTCGTACACATGCATAGACAGTAGATGAGTTAAACTATAATACTACAAAACTATCATTTGAAATTTAACCTGTTTAAATCAAAGATTTTTTTTAATGTACATATCATAGTGATATATTAGTAATAATACATATTATAATGACAAAAAAAACTAAAATGACGATCTCGTACTCCCCGCGGTATAGTGCCAAGAGCGTTGGCTGCGTTTCCTCATTGAATTGCTATACTTAGCCTTTGAGCAAGAAAAGAACCAGCTCCTTTGTGACCAGCGGGTATGACTAGTCGCGGATACAGTTCCTGCAAGGTTTTTAAATTGTTGAGTTGTCAATAGACTACATTTTGCCTATTTGTCCACAGGGCAAAACACCATGAAGAGACCATTTTTTTATAGTGAAAGCTCACCTTACACTGGTCCCCAAGTACTGCATAGATATGAGGTAGTGCATCAATGAATACGCAATGTAACTAATTTTTAACTACATTTATTTTTACATTCTGATTAAGAAGAAAAAAAATTATAAATTATATCAAAGCTTTCTTCATTTGCGAGCATGTTAAGATTTCTTGACAATTAAAACTGAGAAGGTAATACACTGCTTAACTAATATATTTGTTTAAATATTTGTATACTGATTATTTCAATTATATATATAACTATTATTTTCCAGGATATAACAAGAATATTACAGTGAGATGAGAGACATTCCAAAGTTTCAAAATAATATAAATGTATAATTTTTTTCATAAATTTTCTAAATGACGGCAATCTCTCGAAGGTGAATGTTTTATCTTATGTTTTACTTTTGTTATAAAACTATAGGAATGTATAAAGTCCCTCTTTAATTTTGTTTTATTGTATTTAATATCTAAATAATGCTTGCGCGAGATTTAACTATATGCATGATTAATATATTGGGATTTAGTATCGATTGCTTTTTCAGTTTTAAATATCATATTAACTTGCACTCAACTCTCTTATTTTTAAGTATTGTTTGTAGGGACTTTATTCATCATCTAAATGTATTACTTACTGCTGAAGAAAGTCTAATATTAAACACAATAATTTCTATTGTATTATAAAACTGTACAAATATATGAAAATTTTATCCGCGTTTATACGTATAAACGCATCTGGGATACGTATCCCGGTTGCTTGTTTTCAAAAATCAACCAAACATGATGTTTTCTTATAATATTTGACATTCGATTTTGGTATGAATGATTGTGTCAATTAACAAATAATTGTTATAATCTGTGCAACATTTTACTTAAATAACTTTTGAAACTTAAAAATATTTTTTATTGTTTAGTTTAGTTTTAAAAATGTTTTTTTATGTTTTTAACCATATTTTTAGGCAGAAAATTATATTTTGAGTTATTATTGTAAAATATATTTAAAATGTAAAATAATGTAAAATATATTTAAAAAAGGTTTAGCTGCTGAAGAATTATTTCGGATATACTTTCAATCTAAATTCTGCACATATTTAATGGCATTAATTTAATTATATTATGGTGCCAAATATATTTGTTAAGATTTTTTACATTTAAAAGTTGCATAGATTATAAGAACAAAAGATTGTGCTGTTGCCATTTTTTATGTAATATATCAGTTTATTTTGTAAGAGTCTATTTCTCGCCGGTTTTTATAAGTTTTATCGATTGATGTAAACCAGACAGTTATGTGGTAAATTTTCTATTTGTTTGTTTTTTTTTTTAATTTTATGTTATGATATATTTATCCATCTTAAAACATAGTTACCATTAAGCAATATCTATATATTTTCTTTATATTAACAGATTCTATTTCAATATGACACGGTGTAAAAAAATTATATATAAGATTATTTTAATATTATTGATATAATATATATTTTTACATTATTATGAAACAAAAGCGACAAAGCGATTACGATTTTGTTTAAATTTATTAAGTTTTTTTTATTTTACATATTTTAATTCAACGATTAAATTGAATAAGAAAATTCTGTAAGATTAATCAGATTCATTAAAAAAAAGTTGTTTATTCTCGAATCAAAACATTCAGCTTTCGATCAGATAAATTATAGATTTTTCATGGATAGCTCGGTATTTTTCAGCAACATTAACTTCGTTCAACAATATACAACTAGATAACGGATTAGCGTTTAAAAGGTAGCCCAGCATATCGTCGGCGCCTCCAATACGTCGTGGAATCTTATTCCAATCACATATAAGCCCATACAGTCCTTAAAAGCTTTGTAAAAATAATTACCTAACTATTTTTATGTAATGTCTTACTTTTGGTATATTAATGCAAAATCGGTTATATTTTTTATTTTGAAAAACCAACATCGTCATAGATTGAGTTTTAAATCAACGTTTGGCCAATTCTTAATCGATACGCATAGTGGATTTCAGAAGCAATACAATGAACTAAAGCATAATTTTAAAGAATAAGGTGAATTGTATGTTAACCACTGTAACATAAGGTAGATTAGAATATCATTATCATCATCATAGTTACAGCATATCAAAGTCCACTGCGTAACATCGGCGTCACCATAGATTGCCTCACAAGAAGTTTTGCCATAGCTATCACGCTTGGCGGGTTGGCAACCGCAGGTTTTTATTTTGTAGCTGTTATCAGAAAGACGCTGCTGACCGCTACCGCACCCACGGGATGATATGGGGTAGTGGATATTCTTACACCGCTACTACTCTGTTGGATTTAAATATATCCGTTTGTATTTTA
The DNA here is from genome assembly GCA_033319125.1 of Parnassius glacialis. Taxonomy (NCBI): domain Eukaryota; kingdom Metazoa; phylum Arthropoda; class Insecta; order Lepidoptera; family Papilionidae; genus Parnassius; species Parnassius glacialis. Next base: position 10,697,379 of record JAVANC010000002.1, on the reverse strand, counting down.
ACATCTCATTTCTCAGCGACAATTCTGTTTTTCTCTTGATTGTTGGAAGTTTAATAGAAGATCTTAAGTAGGTTTTCAAACTGTCACTTTAATATTATAATCAATTGGATTAAAATTGTAAAACTATTTTCGGCTTGCTAATTAAAAAGTAAATGTGTCTACAAGGGCCTTTTCACATAGACACAGACGTGGCATAGCTGATGGCTAAACATTGTCGCGCTGTGCAATACGCTTACGACAGAACTTATGGCTTAGACTTTATAATCTTTGATTAAAATACATCTAAAACATCACATAACTATTTTAACATCGCTCATGCCACACATTAATCTTACGTTGCCATGAGTCAAGCTGCAGCTATATAATAGCTGGTAATAGCTGGTTAATGCTGCTGTGTTACGTATAGCGAGTATAGAGAACCGGAGACCCTTTTTATTGGAAACGAGGCATTCCATCTTAGTACTCAGGGATGACAACGCATTTTCCTTTTATTCTCAATCGGGGATAAATGTAGATGTTTATGGGCCCCAGCTTCCACTTACCATCAGGTGGACTGTGTGCTCGTATGTCATTCTATTAAAAAAAATAGTATTATTATCTTTTCTGATGACTTTGTATTACGACAGCTAACACCGTAAGATATGTCATGCTTTTGTAAGCGAAATAAAAACATCTACGAGTATTTTGTGCTACATATTCAAAATTGCAACGGAATTTCGAAATAAACATGTGTAATAGGCCTAACGTTGACAGTTTTTGGCTTCGATTCTGTATGGGGCCCGTTAACTAGTTGTATTTATTGTTCGAAGACTGCAAATATAATATTAAAAACAGAGTTAGATTAGTAGAAAAAATTCTGTTCATTGTTTCTACAGGTTTCATAATCGTTACGCATTTGAAAGCTGTGTTAGAATATCTTGAAAAAGGGATATGGTTGGTGAATTTGCGGTAAAAATGTTACAAAACAATTGGGGAAGTGATATTTTATCGAATTTATGTGGCAATTTTAACATTGACGAGTAAAGCTTAGCATTTAAGGCTCATGTTTTATACAGTTCCATTTCGTCACAATTATATTATTTTTGTTAACTTGAAAAGTTGGTCTTGCCAAAGTTTGACGTTTTGGATTTTTTTTTATAAATGTAAATGAAAACGCGTCATAGTCTTGTATTTTGGGTAGATTAAAATAAATATAATTCTTCTTAAGGAATAAAAAAAGACTTTGTCGTTAATGTTTTTTATCTTAATTTTTGGTGCTCGTTATATTTTCCGAATTCTCTTGCATTTTGTCTAGTTATTTTGTAAAAGATCATGTGTATATGATATTGGAGTACAATATTTTAAAGATCGTAGTACGCACATATTGTAGATGGATCGCTAGAGTTTTTTTTAAAGATTTATTTCTAGAATATGAACATTTTATTTACCATAGATTTAAGATAATTAAAAGGATGCGGGATGGTAGACATTTGAATTATGCGAGAGCGTGCACAATCATGTTTTTATTTGACAATTTGTATTCGAATCACTTTAAAAAGTTTCTTGTTTATTTTAATAAATTATACAGTTTTAATTTATCGATTTGTGAAAATTGTGATTAGAAGGAAAAGCATAGATATATTTAAAATACGAGAGAAATAAAAAAAGTTTATATTTTTTAATTTGTACGCTCTAAACAGACCAAAGCTGTGAGTTATTGTAAAGATCGTTAAATAAGAAATAAATATGCTTATGCACACATTAAATTAGCTCTTATGTTGTGTTTAGTAAGGAATATTATTACACGAAAATAATCACAAATTACTATTATTAAAATATAACTTACCCAGTGCAAAGAAATTTAAAAAATTAGAAATGAAAGTTAGCAGCAGCAATTAATATACATATTTTGTGAAAGTAATTTTTTGGGATTTATTTTTAACACCTTAATACATAATTTAATTTATAAAATTATTTACATTGTGTTATGTGAAGAGATAATTGAATGTGTGCATTGTTGGAACGCATTACGCGATTTGTATATGAAAATTATTAACTTTTTATTCAATAAGAAATATTTGAGTAGTTTTATGAGGAAGTGATACAATATGCTGAAAGATTGACACGAGTAAGTCTTCTGCTGTAACATTCCGTTACATCAGAATGACTTATTTTGACATGATTTATATTGGCCATTTTATTTATTGTATATTCAAATCTGTCGAAAAAGCATGACTAGACCATGGTTTCTAAAACTAGAGACCTTGATTCAATCCCGAGCGAGTATTCAAAAATAATTAATTTGAAGTTCTATTAGTTATATATATATATATATATATATATATATATATATATATATATATATATATATATATATATATATATATATATATATTATTTTTACTTTTTATACACACTACTATGACAAAGGGGTTTTAGATTATTTATTTATTTTCGAGTCAAAATTAAAAAAAGTTTGACAAATTATGGACTAACAATGCACAAAAAAGGTTAAAATAGTAAATTTTGATAAGAAAGGTCGGGGTAATCTTTAATTTTGCAAACTTATCACGAGTAAAATAAACGTTGATTTTTGTCTTTCATCTACGAACATTTTTACTTTTGCAAGTGTTTTCAAGAAAGCGTGTGTTTAATTGTCTTAATTTACAAAGATGTTATTATAACGCAATGATATAAGTAAAAAGTTTTAAATAGGCTACCTACATAACATTCAGCGTTCACAACCGGCACAATAACGCACAAATAATTGTAATGTCACACTAATAACTAGATGACACGTGAAATATCGGCGTATCTTAACTATCGCGAGCGAAACCTAGACGAGCAAATGATAGAGGACTGCGGGGTTAACCAAAATAGCGTTCTATAATTTATAACGCTTTTTAAATCTCATAATGAATGGGAATGACTTAAGTGAACGATTTCCTTAATTTCTATAGCGATAATGATCGTAAAATGTCATGTTAGCTAACCTCGCAGTTTGGCTAATTAGCAACATATTAAATGTGCCACTCGCGAAGCTAAACTATCTACAACATTTTACTTAAATTATCATTGTTATAAAGTATTTTTGGTATTTACTCATAAAAACTAATAATGATTTTATAATAAGGTTGATTAAACAAGATAAATAAGGTAATGCTTTTATTTTTGTTAATTTGGAGCAAAATATTTTTCGACTTGCCAAAAAGTACAAAACATTCGCAAATGAATGGAAAACAATAAAAAGTACAATTCTTTGATAGACAGGCTTCTTACAGACCGCTGAATCCAACAAACCTTATGGCAGTTTATAACTTTTATATAAAAATCGCGCTATAGTTATTAAGAAGAATGGAGATGTTAGTTGCTAGATACAACATTTTTGTTTATATATTTTTTACAGCTGTGGCCATTTTAAAATAAAAATAAGTGGAAAATCGTATAATTGTTTAATTTCCCCTATTTTGGATATGAAAACAGAACGCATTCTACTAGATGACAATAAAAATCCCACATCAACCATCATCCATGAAGGATCTAGACGTACGACAGCTATTTTGTTATACATATAAGTAACTACTTGAGACAAAGGTACGTTGCTATTACCCTTAAGGCTTGCGCTCACAGACGGCACAGCGTGGCAAGGCACACTTCACGAATGATCCTGTGGTATCTCGCGTCATGCCGAACGATCATGTGGTATCTCGTGTCATGCCGAACGATCCTGTGGCATCTCGCGGCATGCCGAACGATCCTGTGGCATTTCGCGTCTAGCCGAACAATGCTGTGGTATTTCGCATCATGCCGAACGATCCTGTGGCATTTCGCGTCTTGCCGAACGATCCTGTGGTATCTCGCGTCATGCCGAACGATTCTGTGGCATTTCGCGTCTAGCCGAACGTTCCTGTGGCATCCCGCGGCATGCCGAACGATCCTGTGGTTTATCGCGTCATGTCGAACGATCCTATGGCATCTCGCGTCATGCCGAACGATCCTGTGGTATCTCGCGTCATGCCGAACGATCCTGTGGTATCTCGCGTCATGCCGAACGATCCTGTGGCATTTCGCGTCTAGCCGAACGTTCCTGTGGCATCCCGCGGCATGCCGAACGATCCTGTGGCATCTCGCGGCATGCCGAACGATCCTGTGGCATCCCGCGGTATGCCGAACGATCCTGTGGTATCTCGCGTCATGCCGAACGATCCTGTGGTATCTCGCGTCATGCCGAACGATCCTGTGGCATCCCGCGTTATGCCGAACGATCCTGTGGCATCCCGCGGCATGCCGAACGATCCTATGGTATCTCGCGTCATGCCGAAAGATACTGTGGCATCCCGCGGCGTGCCGAACGATCCTGTGGTATCTCGCGTCATGCCGAACGATCCTGTGGTATTTCGCGTCATGCCGAACGATCCTGTGGTATCTCGCGTCATGCCGAACGATCCTGTAGTAACTCGCGACATGCCGAACGATCCTGTGACATTTCGCGTCTAGCCGAACCTTCCTTTAGCATCCCGCGGCATGCTGAACGATCCTGTGGTTTCTCGCGTCATATCGAACGATCCTGTGGAATTCCGCGGCGTGCCGAACGATCCTGTGGTACCTCGCGTCATGCCGAACGATCCCGTGGTTTCACGCATCATGTCGAACGATCCTGTGGCATCCCGCGGCGTGCCGAACGATCCTGTGGTATCTCGCGTCATGCCGAACGATCCTGTGGTATCTGGTGTCATGCCGAACGATCCTGTGGTATCTCGCGTCATGCCGAACGATCCTGTGGTATCTGGCGTCATGCCGAACGATCCTGTGGTCTCTCGCGTCATGCCGAACGATCCTGTGGTTTCTCGCGTCATGTCGAACGATCCTATGGCATCCCGCGGCGTGCGGAACGATCCTGTGGTATCTCGCGTCATGCCGAACGATCCTGTGGTATCTCGCGTCATGCCGAACGATCCTGTGGTATCTCGCGTCATGCCGAACGCTCCTGTGGCATTTCGCGTCTAGCCGAACGTTCCTTTAGCATCCCGCGGCATGCCGAATGATCCTGTGGTTTCTCGCGTCATATCGAACGATCCTGGGGAATCCCGCGGCGTGCCGAACGATCCTGTGGTACCTCGCGTCATGCCGAACGATCCCGTGGTTTCACGCATCATGTCGAACGATCCTGTGGCATCCCGCGGCGTGACGAACGATCCTGTGGTATCTCGCGTCATGCCGAACGATCCTGTGGTATCTGGTGTCATGCCGAACGATCCTGTGGTATCTCGCGTCATGCCGAACGATCCTGTGGTATCTGACGTCATGCCGAACGATCCTGTGGTCTCTCGCGTCATGCCGAATGATCCTGTGGTTTCTCGCGTCATGTCGAACGATCCTGTGGTATCTCGCGTCATGCCGAACGATCCTGTGGTATCTCGCGTCATGTCGAACGATCCTGTGGTATCTCGCGTCATGCCGAACGCTCCTGTGGCATTTCGCGTCTAGCCGAACGTTCCTGTGGCATCCCGCGGCATGCCGAATGATCCTGTGGTTTCTCGCGTCATATCGAACGATCCTGGGGAATCCCGCGGCGTGCCGAACGATCCTGTGGTACCTCGCGTCATGCCGAACGATCCCGTGGTTTCACGCATCATGTCGAACGATCCTGTGGCATCCCGCGGCGTGCCGAACGATCCTGTGGTATCTCGCGTCATGCCGAACGATCCTGTGGTATCTGGTGTCATGCCGAACGATCCTGTGGTATCTCGCGTCATGCCGAACGATCCTGTGGTATCTGACGTCATGCCGAACGATCCTGTGGTCTCTCGCGTCATGCCGAATGATCCTGTGGTTTCTCGCGTCATGTCGAACGATCCTGTGGTATCTCGCGTCATGCCGAACGATCCTGTGGTATCTCGCGTCATGTCGAACGATCCTGTGGTATCTCGCGTCATGCCGAACGCTCCTGTGGCATTTCGCGTCTAGCCGAACGTTCCTGTGGCATCCCGCGGCATGCTGAACTATCCTGTGGCATCTCGCGGCATGCCGAACGATCCTGTGGCATCTCGCGTCATGCCGAACGATCCTGTGGCATCCCGCGTTATGCCGAATGATCCTGTGGCATCCCGCGGCATGCCGTACGATCCTGTGGTATCTCGCGTCATGCCGAACGATCCTGTGCCATCCCGCGGCGTGCCGAACGACCCTGTGGTATCTCGCGTCATGCCGAACGATCCTGTGGGATCTCGCGTCATGCCGAACGATCCTGTGGTATCTCGCGTCATGCCGAACGCTCCTGTGGCATTTCGCGTCTAGCCGAACGTTCCTGTGGCATCCCGCGGCATGCCGAACTATCCTGTGGCATCTCGCGGCATGCCGAACGATCCTGTGGTATCTCGCGTCATGCCGAACGATCCTGTGGCATCCCGCGTTATGCCGAATGATCCTGTGGCATCCCGCGGCATGCCGTACGATCCTGTGGTATCTCGCGTCATGCCGAACGATCCTGTGCCATCCCGCGGCGTGCCGAACGATCCTGTGGTATCTCGCGTCATGCCGAACGATCCTGTGGGATCTTGCGTCATGCCGAACGATCCTGTGGGATCTCGCGTCATGCCGAACGATCCTGTAGTAACTCGCGACATGCCGAACGATCCTGTGGCATTTCGCGTCTAGCCGAACGTTCCTGTAGCATCCCGCGGCATGCCGAACGATCCTGTGGTTTATCGCGTCATATCGAACGATCCTGTGGAATCCCGCGGCGTGCCGAACGATCCTGTGGTATCTCGCGTCATGCCGAACGATCCTGTGGTTTCTCGCGTCATGTCGAACAATCGTATGGCATCCCGCGGCGTGCCGAACGATCCTGTGGTATCTCGCGTCATGCCGAACGATCCTGTGGTATCTCGCGTCATGCCGAACGATCCTGTGGATCGCTGGCGCGAGTCGCCGAGATTGCCGCCGCAATGGCCTAAATTCAACCTTGTATCAATTATTTAGTAGTTACATTTCTTTAACAACATGAAGTAGCCTATCGTCGCTCGGCATTCAGTACCGCGAATGTGAAAATATTGCAAATTTTTATTTTTTGTCGTTTCGATAGTATTCAATCAAATACGCGACTTTGTATTTAAAATATGACCAAAAACCTTTCAAAAATAGATTTAGAAATACCTAAAAAACTGTTTCCAACAAATAGTAAAGCGTATATTATAAATAAATCAGTTTTTTGTCTCTCCTGTAAAGTGACTCAATTACACATTCGCGGTACTGAATGCCGAACGACGCTATGCGTTTCACGTGATACCGCGGCAATACCGTGACGTGCCGCAGCATGCCGCGGTGTCGCGCGAGATGTTTCGGTCTATTCGTGTAATGTCAGTGCTAATGTCATTAAAATAAGGTCTATAATCTTTTGTCCACGAAAAAAATTCTTTGGTCTCTTCCTAATCTACTCCTGTGAGCGCAGGCCCTTACCCAGGAATTTGCCGGTTGTCAATAACGGCTTTTATGAATAAAATTCGTTCACAATATGAGATACCCCTTACTCGGTTTGTTTAGTCAAATATGTAATATCGTTAATAATAATTTGTGTAATACGATATTTTATTGTAATTTGCTCTTATTTTATATTAGTATTATTTAGTTTTTGTGTTTTAAATTCAAGCATAATACATATACATACTCACATAATTATATTTTCTGGTACCTTATTAAAAAGAGCGTAAATGGTATGGTACTTTTGGAAAAAACGTATTGTTGATAATGGCTCATTCATTTATGCACGATCCAGGCTCTGGCCTAATTAGCCTGTGGGTAAACCGGGCCCTGTGAGTAGGAAGTATTTTCCAGAATTTCATCAGTCAGATTCAGGAAAATTAAACTTTTAATAATAAGTTAATGTCAACTTCAAAAAACTAAACATAATTATACAATTTCCCATTCTGATGTCGGTGCTAAGAATGTCTATAAGTATGAATGCCCCAATTTTAGAGTGTGAAATTATTTAATTATTTGACGGACGGAGCCGTCAGGCGCAGTGGCTTAGCAATGAGTTATTGCGCTAGGGGTCGCGGGTTCGAATCCCGCACGGAACAAATATTTGTATGGCCTACAGGTAATTGTTCCGGGTCTGGATGTTTGTCCTCGTGCAATTTATGTTTGTAAACTGCCTCCACGATACAGGAGAAAATCCTAGTGTGGGGGTAACGTTTTTTAAAAGAAAAAGAAATATTATTAGTTACTTATCACTCCATTTTACGCGAGAGGATGGAAAAAATCTTAATTTATTATGGGGTATTGTGGGGCACAGTAACGCCCCGCGCTTCAAATTAAGTATCTAATGTTTTACTGTTCGTGTAACGGAGTGCTAGTCTGCTTTTACTTTAATTTTTTGATCCTTTTGAGTGTAGTGACACCGTGTAGTGGTGTAAGAATATCCACTATTACCCCAAATCGGCCCGTGGGAGTCGTAAGAGGCGACGGAGGGAAATTGACCCAGGAGATGGGCATCAGCACCTTGGTAAAAACTGAAAATAATAAAAAAACTGTAGTTGCCAACCCGCCTGTCAAGTGTAGCAGCTATGGCAATTATGGTGGAGGCCTATAGTTCATATATACATACAAAACAGTCGAATTGATAAAATCGATGGAATGAAATGGATTGGTAGACGATGGTGTGGTGGCTTCAGGGGCGTAGCTACCGCCGTATCAGCCGTATCAATGATACGGGGCCCCCGGGCTACAGGGGCCCCGAACGTGTGTGAGCAAAAATTCCAAGGACTTCTATGGGACAAGAAAGGCTATCAACTATTGTCTATAGAAGTAAAGCATTTAGTAAAACTGAAATCGTCTTCAGTTATGCATGCAGCCGAATCATCTTCAGCTATGTTCGCCGAACAAAAGGTACGAAAAGTGTATATTTGATTTGAATTGCTTGGCTAGCTTAGTTCCTAGGAGTATTAATTGTAAGTAATAACTCAAAAACCCGTGTAGTGGCGGGTAAGAATACTCACTACCCCATATCTTCCCGTAGGTATCGTAAAAGGCGACAGAGGAAAACTGAGGTAGAGGATGGGCAGCAGCATCTTTCTGATAACAGCAAAACAACAATAAAAAAACTGCGGTTGCAAACCCGTTCGCCAAGCGTGGCAACTATGGCAATATACCCCCCATGAAAGTAACGAAGAGACGGCCCCCAGTCCCCGGCAGCCCCGCTATACTTGGCTAAGGTGGCAACCATGGTAACGGCGGGGCAGGGGGTGCTAAGAATCTCCGGTGGAGGTTCTGTTGCCACCTACGACGACTCGACCTGCCAACTTATTACGCACGCACCCTGAGGACTGACGGGAAGATCCTGGCGCTGGAAGAAGGTATAGACAAGTTGCGCTGAAATGTCATAGGATTATCTGAAGTCTGAAGATAGGGGAGGACACGGTAATCCTCAAATCCGGTAATTTGTTCTATCACCAGGAGGGCGACCATGTGTCCCAAGGAGGTGTCGGATTTATCGTCCACAAGTCTCTCGTTAAACAACGTTGTAAAGATTGGGAGTGTGTCGACGAGGGTTGCATACCTTATACTCAGATTCACCAAACGGTATTCGCTGAAGGTCATACAGGTTTATGCACCAACCTCGGCACACGCCGATGAGGAGGTGGAAGAAATGTATGAGGATATCTCTAGAGCCATGCATTCCTCCAAAACCCACTATACTATATTTTTTTTACCTCTGCGTTTCGCTTGGTGAGTGCAGGTGGCCGGAGGCCCTTTTTACTGGAAATGAGGCATTCCATCTTAGTCCTCACGGGTGACAACGCATCTGCATTTTGATTCGCAAACGAGGATAGATGTAGATGTCTATGGGCCGCAGCAACCACTTACCATCAAGTGGACTATGTGCTCGTTTGTCACCCTTATCATATAAAAAAATACGGTATTAATGGGAGACTTCAATGCAAAACTAGGCACAAGAGAGAACGGTGAGCAGAAAGTAGGGAAATTCGGAATAGGGCAACGGAACCCAAGGGACCAGCAGCTGGCCGACTTCATGGAGAAAGAGGGACTCTTTATGATGAACTCTTTCTTCCAGAAGCTCCTCCCACAGGAAGTGGACCTGGTCGAGCCCCGCCTGTTCGACAAAAAATGAGATTGACTTCATTATGACGACCAGACGACAACTGTTCAGTGATGTCTCAGTGATCGCGAGGGTGAAAACCGGCAGCCATCACGGAATGGTTAGAGGCACACTAAACCTAAACGTTAAGTTGGAGAGGTCACGTCTAATGAAGTCAATGCTCCGTCCCCCTCGTGCTCTAATCCAAAATTCCGAAACCCTTCAGCTCGAGCTACGAAACCGTTTTCAGTGCCTAGAAGATTGCAATGCAATGGACGATATGAATGACAAGCTCGTGAAAACTGTTCATGCGGTCGGAGCTAAGTTTTGCAAGACCCGCCACAGAAGAACATAAAAACTTTCCGATCACACTCTTAATCTCATTACTGTTAGACGGGAAATGAATCTGAAATTTTCAAAAGATTTGACAGCATACAGGCAACTGAACAGACAGATCTCCAAATGCATGCGGCAGGACTTACGCAATTTTAATACTGCTCGTATTAAAGAAACGATCGAGCGGAACCAGGGCTCCAAAGTATTTGCAAGAGATCTGTCTGCCTGAATGAGCCAACTGTCGAAGCTGAAGACCGAGTGTGGCAGCGTCGTTTCCGGGACACCTGAGGTTTTGAGTGAGTTTGAGAGGTTCTATCGGCAGCTGTACACATCATCTTGGAGCCACGCATAAGTGTGAGTAACGATCCAAGAGCGAGTCTTATCCGACACTATTCCGATGATATACCCGACGTCAGTCTGAGCGATATTGGAATGGCTCTTCAGCATCTTAAAAACGGCAAGGCCCCAGACGAGGATGAAATTACAGCGGAGCTTCTGAAAGCGGGTGGAAAACCGGTACTTGAAGTCCTTTAGAAGCTCTTTAATTCCGTCCTTCATGGTGGCACTACTCCGTAGGTGTCGAACAGAAATGCGGTGGTCTTGTTTTTCAAGAAAGGTGACAACGCTCTCTTGAAGAACTACAGACCGAGTTCCCTTCTGAGCCGCGTCTACGTGCTGTTTTCGAGAGTCATTATTCCCGAACAAGCCGGTTTCCGAAAAGGCTTTAGCACCATAGACCACATACATACCCTTCGGCAAATTGTACAGAAGTCCGAGGAGTACAATTTGCCACTGTCTGGCGAATGTGGACTATGAGAAAGTCTTTGATTCCGTCGAAATTTGGGCGGTGCTGCAGTCCCTTCAGCGATGCCAAGTTGACTGTCGGTATATCGAAGTGCTGAAGTGCTTGTACAGTAGGACTACGATGGCTATCCGAGTACAGAACCAGAGTACGAAACCTATCCAATTGCAGAGAGGTGTAAGACAGGGTGACGTGATGTCCCCGAAACTCTTCATTGGAAGACGTTTTCAAGCTTCTGGACTGGAAAGGATACGTTATTAACATCAATGGCGAGTACATCACTCACCTTCAATTTGTTGACGATATAGTCCTTATGGCAGAATCGCTGGAGGACCTAAGCACTATGCTTAATTACCTCAATAGTGTTTCCCAACGGATAGGTCTTAAGATGAACATGGACAAAACAAAGATCATGTTTAATGTCCATGTCACACCTATGCCGGTAGTTGTTGGGAGCACTAAGCTCGAAGTTGTTGACGATTATGTTTACCTGGGACAAATAGTCCGATTAGGTAAGTCCAACTTCGACCGAGAGGTCAATCGAGAGATTCGATTCGGCTGGGCAGCATTCGGGAAATTACGGCACATTTTCTAGTTAGGTATACCTAACTTGAAACTTGAAAACGAGACCGTACAACCAGTGCGTGTTGCCAGTGATGACATATGGTACTGAGACGTGGTCCTTCACTGCTGGCCGGATGAGGAAGCTCAAGGTCACTCAGCGAGCTATGGAGAGGGCTATGCTCAGAGTTTCTCTGCGTGATAAACTTAGAAATGAGGATATCCGCAGTAGAACCAGAGTCACCGACATAGCCCAACGGATTAGTAAGCTGAAGTGGCAATGGGTCGGACATATAGCTCGAAGAATCGGCAACCGATGGGAAAAAAAGTTTCTCGAGTGGCGGCCTCGTACCGGCGGACGAAGTGTAGGGCGTCCCCTCACTAGATGGAGTGACGACCTCGTAAGATATGCAGGAAATCGATGGATGCAGGTAGCTCAGGCCCGTGCTTTGTGGCATTCTTTGGGGAAGGCCTATGTTCAGCAGTGGACTTATGGAGGGCTGTAATGATGATGATGAATAACTTAAAAATCAATATATAATAATTTTAATTCAATGCAAGCGTTTTTGTTCCTTTTATGAAATCTTTACTCTTCATTGGGGGGCCCCCAACAAATTTTGATACAGGGCCCATCGAAGGCACGCTACGCCACTGGGTGGCTTAGACCATTTAAGGTGGACGTAGTATCCGCACGCAGTCTCTTATATGTAAATTATATATTTTAATGTAAAAATCTTACACAAAACCAACAAACCCGGCAGACGTTTTCATGCCTGCGAAAAAATCCAGATATAAAAATGTAAGTTGAATGGTATAGAGGTTGATGTGTTAAAGCGCTACTAAGTGGTGAGATATAACAAAGTGAATAGCTTAAATATCTTCTTGAAAAAATATATACATACATAAACACTCACGCCTGTCACCCAGAGGGGTAGGCAGAGACTACGGACTTCCATTTGGCACGATCCTGACACACTTCTCTCGCTTCCTCCACATCCATATACCTACGCATACACGCTCGTCGGTTAAGGGTACTCCTAATCTGGCCCATTTGTAATGTATCGCCGATTTGGTCGATAAACTTTCGTCCAGGGCGTCCCTTCCCGACCCTGCCGTTCACTTCTGCAACATAAATTTGCTTTGTCACTCTTTCCTCTTTCATTCTTTCTACATGACCAAACCACCGAAGCATTCCTTTTTAATCCTGGTCACAACGTCATCTTGCAAACCACACTTTTCTCTTATCACACTATTTCTCACCCTGTCATCTAGATTCAGCCCTAGCATACTCCTTAAGGACCGCATTTCTACAGCATTTATTCTACTCTCATGCTTCTTCTGCCAGACCCAACTTTCACTGCCATACGTGCCTTATTTGACACATTCTGACTCCTCATAATAGCGTGTAGAGCCCCATTCACTCTATTTCCTGCATTCACTCGTCGTTCTATGTTCTTATCATATCTACAATCCCTGCTAAATAAACATCCCAAATATACAAACTCATCCACTTGCTCAATCAACTCCCCTTCTATTCTTATTTTGCATAACGTTTTACTCTCTTCTCTTTCAAAAACCATCACTTTCGTCTTACTTGCGTTCACTTTCATACCCCTTTCTTTCAATGATAAGTTCATTAGAGTAACCATCATTTGCAATTCGACCGCCGACGATGCAAATATGACTTGATCATCGGCGTACAAAAGGAATTTGACGGTTAACTCACCCATTCTCAACCCACATTCTTCAACTTTCAAATCATCGCATCGTTCATGGACTTGGAAAAGGCTTATGACAGAGTGGACAGGAATGTGTTATGGCAAACACTGAACTCATTTGGGTTGAGCGCTGGTTTGATACAGGCATTGAGGTCCCTTTATAGGGACTCTAGTGCTTGTATCAGGATCAACGGGGTCTACTCGGACTGGTTTGGCATACATAAAGGTGTCAGACAGGGGTGTGTAGCTTCCCCGTGGCTGTTTAACCTATATATGGACAGTTGTTTGCAAACTTTGAAAAAATATATGTTACAGTTATTACCACAGAACACAATTACTCTTTATCAAGAGGTTATTACTTACATGACAACTTTCATGGTGAACGGTCATGTCATGTGAAATGTCAATTATTGTATTATTATCTGTAAGTACCTCATTTTTTTGCAATGTTTTATCATACATATTAACTGGTGTCAATTTATGATCGTTTTTTACTATAGCATTGTGTAGTGTTGATATTGTATTTTTACGATAAAAGTAATTTCTGAGTGTTGTTATTTGTCTGTTATGTAAGTTAACTACAGCTCTAACCGAATTGATGTTGCACTTATCAATACCAAATTCCATTCCAATATCCCGTGAAAATGTTTCCGTTAATTTAACTAATTGATCTAATTCATCTTGATTAGTAGCATATAGCTTAAGATCGTCCATATACAAAAGATGACTAAGTTTTTTTCTTGTTTATTTGTACGAGTATGTAGATGATCTTGTGTTGTATGGTATTGTAACGGGTAACCTATATTTTTTGAGTTTAACATTTTTGATAAGGGGTTTATTGCATGGCAGAACCAGAGAGGACTAAGTACATTTCCTTGAAATATGCCTCTTCTTATTGTAATATAGTCTGTTTCTATCACGCCATCTAGTGTGTTAAGTTTAAGTTTCGTTGTCCAATTGGTCATGGCAGCTTGTAAGAATTGTATTATGTTTGGGTGTATTTTATATTATATTTCTAAAATGTTTAATAGCCAAGTGTGCGGGATTGAGTCATAAGCTTTCTTATAATCAATGTACATGCTAAATAAATCTTTTCTTTTTAGTTGTACCTGTTTTAATATTACTGCATCTATTGTGAGCTGTTCTTTGCAACCCTGACTAAATTTCCGACAGCCTTTTTGTTCTTCTGACAATATTTTGTTAGTCTCTATATGTTCATAAATGGTTTCGGTTAAGCAAGATGTAATTATTTTGTACAATGTTTGTAAACATGTGATATGTCTGTATTTTGCAGGGTTGTCAAGTTTGCTAGGATCTTTTGGTATCACATACGTTATTCCTGAAGTAATGTATGCGGGTTTTGTATGAATTTATTTACAAAATTAAACAGAATCGGGTGGACGGTTGTGAACTTCTTATACCAATAGTTATGTATATTATCTGATCCAGGTAATTTCCAGTTATGCAGTTTTTTAATTACTTTTTGGAAAGTGTCTATTTTGATGTGTTGAAATTGAATGGGTTTTATCTGTGATGTGTCTATTTGATTTTTGATCCAATCCGCTTCTGTATTATAATGTTTAGGTTCCCCCCATATAATTTTGTAATTCTCTAGGTAAGGGTAAACTATTTTCGGAATCTTTTGAGTTGCTGATTTTATTTGTTACAGGTTTTTTTTATATTTCGGTAGAAAAGCTTTTCATTTGAACAAAATAGCCTGTTTTGACTTTTTCGTAGAGAGAATGCTTTATATCTATTTAGCAGACTACTAGTAAGTTTAAGTTTTTGTTTAAGTGTGTCTAAAAAGTGTTCGTGTTTAATGTTATGTTCTTCGTGAACGGAATGTGTTTTATATTGCTCAAATATAGCATTTAGGTGTTTAATCAATTTTTTTACCTCTGTTTCCATTGATAAATTGTGTTAGTCTTGCAATCTTTGCTCTTAATTCACTCACTTTTTATGCGAATTTTTGTTCCCACTTTGGTTTATTATATTCCATTTGTTTGCCCATTCCTAGAGGGTTATCAACTTGTACAGGTATCTCAATTTTAGCTCCGTTGATCTTAGCTGAAGTCCACGCTGCACAGTATACTAAATCCTGAAATGTTTTAAATTCAATATCGCTGTTGATGTATTCTGGCAACAAAATATTATTCACATAGGCGACTGTCTTACTTAATTTTTTTGATGACCTCTGCTTTGGTATAAATTGCCTATCAGTTGGTTTTGTATTAGCATAAAATTCTAAAGCTTTAGCAAATATATCATCTATAGCAATTACTTTTCTCTGTAATCTAAATTTTCATTTTCATTTGCTGTGTGGTTTTCTGCATTTAAATGTAAACTTTCTGTATCTGTTTCTTCGTTGTTTGAGATACCTATCTGAAGTATTGTGTTATCATTGGCCTGTATATCGTTATGTTGTTTTTGCAAGTCATTCTTAATTAATTCTAAGCGTTCAAGACCTAAATATTTGTTCTGTAAAATTAATCGTCTTTGGTCAGCTATCCGTTGCTCCGTCAAATGAGTTAAATGGGGGAATTGTTTTATAAACTCTTGGTGTAAGAGTTTCCTATATGCTATTTTATTTTATAGTAAATTCTAATTATAGCTTCATTGTATTCATCTGTCCATTTCATACGTAGTTGTGTTTGTAAAGGGTGGGTATTAGTATAACGATTGTTCTGTGTAACAGAGATTGATTGGGAAAATGTAGTCAGTGATTGCACTTCAATATAAATTTTGTTAACTAGTTCTTGGGACAAAAGTTTATTATTCATTATTGGCTCTACCCTGATCTCCTAATCTTTGACGAGTTACTTGCATATCTGGGAATTATTCTATGAATTTTATGTGTAATGGTTGTAAATAACCTTTAGTGTCAGTCTCCATCATTGTTAAATAGAGGTAAGTACGTAATATGAATTCATTCATTTCAGAAGTCCATTTCTTACGCGTATTACGTTTACTGATGGTGGGCACAGGTTCCATAACAGAAATTATTTTCTGTGCATCATCCTTCAGCAATTGGCTACTTGATGATGACGAGGAAGGTAAAGACTGGTGTAAAGTGTATGGCTTTGATTTCTGCCCATCATTTTCGGGGTATATAAACTATCAGTATCACTAAGGGTATCGGTGTCCGTAGATATAGCTTGAGTCGTTTGACGGGAAATCTTCCTCGCCCGGAGATTGCATGCGCCCCAAGACACAGCACCATCTCGGTTTCCGTCAGAGTCGATATGGTTACTGGATCTGCCAAGAACTGGAGGCCGTAGTTTACATCGTGCACTCATATTTTTATTCAGCCTGGTTTGGAATCGTTAGTTTGGAAAAGGATCTTTAAATATTAATCGGCAGATAGATAATCCTGGCTTATTATTGCTACACAGTATAGTTGTTCTGACTGCAGTTAAGTATATGCCTTTCCCTTATTATTACTATAATTAATAGACCTAATCTAAGAATATTGACGGTCAACCATAGCCGAGTCTATTTCTCCTGATGATGACTCATTAAGAGGCGAAACACGTGTCGTATTATCGACGGTGATGAGTCTTTCCTAGTGTGGTGGTATTGGGATTAATGGTGACGGGGATAGTTTACGCAGTTGAGGGGGGGGGGGATGCTCTAAAAATTAGGTTAGACGTCTCGTAATTTTGACGCTGCTGCTAGTCGCTGGTCTGGGTATAGTAAACGAGATGGTTATACTGCCATCTATCGGAAGTCATAAAATTTTTCTAGTATTCGACATAGTCGTTATACGTGGTAGAGCATGGATGCAGCTATATTAGTAGTATAGTTGTAGCACGAATGGGTTGACTCGACCGGGGAAGGACCACGCTCTCACAGAATACCAGCGAAAAATAACAGCTTAACGCTGCTGTGTTTCGTATGATGAGTGTAGAGAACCGCAGACCCTTTTTACTGGAAACGAGGCATTTCATCTTAGTCCTCACGGGTTAAGGCGATTCGTAATCGGGGATAGATGTAGATGTCTATGGACCACAGCAGCTACTTACTATGAGGTGGACTGTGTGCTCGTTTTACAGCCTTATCTTATAAAAAAACATAGTCGCCCCTAAAAATTGTACTCGTACCTTTGCATAATTATATTATCTTGGTTTAAAGTTGTAAGCCGTAGGTTATCGGCCTCGAACTGCCTTGAACTTTCATGGGCAAATTGACATTTTTCCAATAATGCCAACGTTTTGTATAAATTTGAATATGATACAACTCATTATAGGTAGGTAATTAAACGAGGTTACTGTCCTTATACGAGGGCGACACTGAAAGTTTTTAGAACTGGCTACTTGTAAATGATATAATAAAAAAATATGTTGCCAATATTATTGTGTATGTATTTTATTAATTTGTCATTTGTTTACGATTAGGCGGCAAATTGAAAGTTGTCTGTGTCACGTCAGCATGAATTAAACGCGAGAAAATTATCATACAATGATTTTTTATGACTTTCGATGTCATATAAATAAACAAGAAAGTTATGATAGATTTCGATTGGCCTTTCACGATGAAGCCCCATCTCATACCACCGTTTACAACTGGTTTAATGAGTTTAAACGTGATCGCACTAATCTCACCGATAATCTGCGTGAGGGACCGTCATCTACGACAATGACTGAAGATAACATCAGTGTTGTGCGGCGTATGATAGAGACTGACAAAAGAGTGACTTATAAGCAGATTCGGACAAGGTTAGGCATCGGTATGAGTCAAGTGCACAAAATCCTCCATGTACATTTAGCGGTCAGGAAGCTTAGGGTCCGATGGATACCTCATAAATTGTCAGAGGCCCAAAAACTCCGTCGTCTTGATTGGTGTCGTGAATAGATTTCCTCTATTGTGTGTACGGGGGCGGCACTGAAAATTTCGGGAATCAAGGAAATTACACAACATTACTATTTAAAAATGTATTTATTGCTTTTCGAAGTATTCTCCGCGAAATTTGACATATTTTTCCATACGATGGAACCAATCATTGAAGCAACCATTCCATTCGGAAGTTGGGGTCTCCAAAATGGCCGTTTTGTAGGCGTCCACAGCTTCTTCAGGTGATGAAAATCTCTGTCCACGCAATTTATTCTTTATTTTAGGGAAAGTATAGAAATCATTAGGGCTTAGGTCGGGGCTGTACGGCGGATGGTCTAATAATTCTATGTTTTCTTGCTCTAAAAACTCTTTTCTTCTGTGTGCGGTGTGAGAACTCGCATTGTCGTGATGGAGGATGATGCGGCGGTTGCAGTTCTCTTTACGGAGTTCAGAAACGACCTGTGGCAAACAAATGCTAGCATACCATTCTGCACTAACCGTTCTTTGTCCCTCAAGAGAAATAGTCGTAACATGGCCGGTTTTGGAGACAAACTTGGCCACCATTTTTTTGCAACACTCTGTGAACGAACAATTTTTGTTGGCTTTAACTCATTTTCGAACACCCAAACTCGTGACTGGTTTTTTGTTTCGGGTTCGTACGTGTATATCCAGGATTCGTCACCTGATACAATGTTGTATACAGCATTTGAGGATCCTGCGTGGAATGTTTCGAGAGTTCTGACGCACGAAGTAACGCTTTTTGCTCTTCACAGAGCGAATGCGGTATCCATCGGGAAAACAACTTTTTTACACCTAATTGTTCGTGCAGGATTATTTGTATTTGACTCATGCCAATGTCTAAATTTGCCTGAATTTCGCGGTATGTTACATGTCGATCTTCCTCAATCAGCTTACGCACAGCATCAACGTTTTCTTGGATGACTGCAGTTTTTGGACGACCTTGACGGGGATCATCACTGAACTTGACACGTCCACGTTGAAATTCAGCAAACCAGCGATAAATTGTGGTTTTGGATGGGGCTTCATCACCAAATGCAGAAATCATCCGGTCAATACACTGTTTTTGTGCTAAACCACTTCGAAAGTCATAATAAATCATGGCTCTTGAATTTCTCGAGTCAATTTCATTTTCTCAACGACTAAACAAGTTTGACAAAACCTTGTGACAAGACCGAGAATCTTTTTTTAAATAAATAAATGGTATCGATTTTTAAAACCAAGGAGTTTTCAATTAAAAAGATTTTAATATGACAGGAACAGTGGAAATATTCCATTCCCGATACTTTTAGTGCAGCCTATGTATGTGTATCTAAAAATGTTGACCCCAAAACCATCAGGTGGGTGAAGTCGATGCTCTCAAACAGAAAGGCAAAAATGGAACTGTTTCCAACTTCGATTGAGGTTGCAACTACAAGAGGCTGTCCACAAGAAGGTGTTTTGTTACCCCACCTTTGGACTCTTGCGGTTGACCAATTATTGTACAAGATGGCAGACGTTCGCATTGACACTCTGGGTTGTGTTGATGACAATGTGATCATTGCGAGGAGCTTTTGCCTAAGTACTTTATCATTAATCATACAAAGAGCCCTAAACACCATAAATAACTGGTGCAGGATAACAGTTTATCAGTTAATGCTTATAAAACTGTTAAACTGACAATAAAACTGATAAAACTGTTATAATACCCTTTACTAAAAAAAGGTGGTTGGACAAATTAGTCACACCAAAATTTACTGGTAAAGAAGTACCATCCTCCACTGAAGTTAAGTACTTACCTTACAACGTATATTATAAGGCAAAAATTGCTTTAGGTGCGTACAGGTGCATGGTCGGGAATAATTGGGGCTTGCGTTCCAGTATTATCCTATGGCTGTACAGCAGTATAGTGAGGTCGATTCTTACCTACGTCTACACTGTCTGGTGTAATGAGGCCAACCAAAAGACGACTGCGGACGGAATAAATAGTCTACAAAGGACTGCATCCTTAATGGCAAATGGAACGATGCAATCATAGCCTGGAGCGGCTCTTAATGTACTTCTAGGCCTAACGCCCCTTGATTTTTACCTAGGCAAGGAAGCTAGTTTGTATAGGATTAACGTTCAGGGCGGTTTGAGGTTGCTTTTCTATAGATTGAGATCCATGCTCGACTCAATTAAGGAAACACCGGTCTTATCCATGATCTCTGATATGATGCGTCCACTATATACTTTCAACAAAAAGTATACAGTGGAACTACCTTCCAGAGAAGACTGGCTGAATGGACAGGTCATCTGTGAGGTCGGTAGCCTTATATGGTATACCAATGGGTCAAAAATGGGCCTCGACGTAGGCTTTGGAATTTATAGGGAACGCCAAAATTCAAACTTAGTATGTAGATTCACCTCTATTTTCCAGGCAGAAATTTTCGTCATACTTCAGTGTGCGGAAATCAATCTGCAAAAACACTGCGTTAACCATATAATCTATATTAACTCTAGTCAAGCAGCACTGCTAGCGCTGAGATGAAAGTTGGTGAATTCGAAACTAGTTGGAGACTGCGTGAACCGTCTAAACGCCCTGGGAGGTAACAACAGGGTCGTTTTAAGATGGGTTCTGGGTCATGCGGGTATTGTAGTTGTAGGCAATGAAGCTGCCGACAAGCTCGCACGGGAGGGCTCAAAGAGTACACAATTTGGATCCGAGCAATTCTGTGGAATCTGAAATACCCTCGCCAGATTGACCCTGGAAACCCTTACACCACAGTAAATCACTTGAGATCTGGTCTGATACACCAGGCTTAAACATTCTAAAACCTTAATCCTGGCTTTCGATCGTAAATTCGCTTCGGCAGCCCTTGGATTATGAAAAATAAATTGCGCATTCTGGTAAGAGCTCTGAGTGGACACTTTTGTCTTAAAAAGCACATGTCCATCCTGGGACTAAGCAACTCAAGAATGAGTCGGTTTTGCTCACAAGGGCAGGAAACGCCTTTACACATCCTGACTAATTGCGGACCCTTAATGCGCAAAGGTAGCAGGCATCTGGGAAAATATGTACTTCGCCCTGAAGAAGTGAAATTGCTCACAGCTAAGCAACTCCTTCTATTTAATGATTTCTTATATTTACGCGAACACTACACATTTAAATAAAACTAATTTTACGGATATTATCGCGTATATTAACTTATTTTATATTCCCGACGTTTCGGGTGCTCTCCAGCACCCGTGGTCACGGGGGACTCAGGTGTTTGACATCCTGATGTCATAGTTAGCCCGGCTACCTTCAGTTTTTTAATATTAATTTTTGGTTCGATTTACGCAGCTTACAGTATCTTAAAGTCTAGCAGTGGTGTATTTGTGTTTGAATTTAATTTTATTAATTATGGGATCCCAAGCAGATGGCAGCACCCATCCATCTTCTCTATTGAAATTAAGATGTTTTTTAATTTTAATAGCCTCGCGAATCATCCTTGGTAGGAATCGGTGTTCTTTTGCGAGGATTTGTGATCTATCAAATCTAATGTAATGGCGGGGACGATCTTGAACATGTTCACAAACTGCAGACTGCCCGATACGTCGGTGCTTCACGTCAGCTATATGTTCTTTAACGCGGGGTTTTAAAGATCCTTTTGTTTATCCTATGTACGAGAGACCACATTCACAATCCAGCTTGTATGTACACTCCTGCGTCTTGTAGAGAGATATGACACTTGTCGGATGGTAAAAATTGACCAATCTTCTTCAGCGGCTTGAAGTATGTTTTAATGCAAGCTCGCTTCAAGATGTAGACAACCTTGTCTGTGACTCCTCTGACATAGGGTAGTACAGCAGGCACACGCTCGACTGTGGCTGGCTTCACTCAGTCACTGTGACGTAGGCGCGGGACCCGAAGCTTGTTGTCTTGCAATACTTGTTCGACGTGCTGAAGCTCGGCGGCCAGATGTTTTCTGTCACAGATCCCTCGTGCTCTCTGAAACAAAGATTTTCCCACGGTAGCTAATTAAGCGATAAAATCCGTAAAATTAGTTTTATTTAAACTCCTTCTATTCATTGAGGATTGAGGACATAGGGTTTAGCAGTGAATTATAGACACAGCAGCGATCGCAATAGATCTTTTAGGTCCCAGTGATAGTGGTCTTTCTAGACCTGCATAGCTGCTCGTACATAATAATAAAAAAAATAACTTATGTATTTGGTGACTGGTGACAATGTAAATTAACAATTTCTTTTCGAATGGCATGAGTTATGATTGCAGATTGATCGTTCGTACATAGGTACATACATTTTTAATGTTTCTCTTAAAGGCTAATTGAGTTTGGATTGTTAATTTAAAAATCGCGACGCAGGGATAAATAGGTCAATAACAAAAATATTATTAAATACGAAGTTTCCTTGAAAAGGTTTTCTTATTTTTAAAAAAGCATTCTACAGTAAAGACACTAATGTGTAGATAAATTTGTACTTTTTTTTTTAGATTTTTATTTGTTTTTAGAATATATTAACCGTTTAAGTTATTCATTAATTAACTTGCACAAAGCTAAAGGTTACGAAAGCTAAACAGAAACAATGACCACCGTTTAAATGAACGGTATAAGTTAGTTTTTGTATTTCAATGTTTATTTATACGTAATACATATTTAATACGTTCAATAAAGATTAAAGTAAAAGTATGTATATGTATTTGCCATTTACTGTAAATAGAACTTATGATTCTCATCATTTTTATTTCTAATGGAAACATAAATAAAAACTATTTGCATTTTTACTTTTTTGTCCAACGAATAAGTCTTAAGTTAAACATGTACAAGGCAAACGTCATGTGTAATGTCCATATCATAACCATAGACTAATATATAATACTGGAGAATCATAACTGTGCCGATAATTCTTGGGAACACAACGCTCGGAGTAATTATTGTTAACGAGTACCTATATGTTTACTTAGGATAAATTGTCCGATTAACAGATCCAACTCGGCTTGGCGTTTGGTAGATTACAACACACGTCTCGTGACGTCAAACAAGAGTGTATGTACAACCAGTGTGTGTTGTTAGTGATGGTTTATGGAACTTCTTCACTGCTGGCCGTATGACGGAGCATAAGGTCGCTCAGTGTTCATCAAGAGCTATGGAATAGCACTATGATCAGATTTCGCTGCGTGATTGAATGAGATCAGATTCAGATGGTGATGATAGTAAAATAAATTAACGACTATTAGGCATACTATTGTGATACTTCACGGTAATAAGGTATATATTATATTATCAGGCTATCGAGAGTAGCCTAGTGTGCGGGTTTCATTTATGCGGCCTGCCTATTCGATTGTTATAAATATACTTTGAAAGTTAAAAAAGCGGCCAAGTGCAAGTTGGACTCGCCCATGAAGGGAACCCTTAGTAGCAGCAAGTAACATAATTTACGATTTATGACGTTTAAAAAAAAACTACTTACTAGATCTCATTCAAACCAATTTTCGGTGGAAGTTTACATGGTAATGTACATCATATATTTTTTTATTTTTATCATTCTCTTATTTTATTTTAGAAGTTACAGGGGGGGGGGGGGATACATTTTACCAGTTTGGAAGTGTCTCTCGCGCAAACTATTCAGTTTAGAAAAAAATGGTATAAGCAACCTCAATATCATTTTTGAAGACCTATCCATAGATACCCCACATGTATGAGTTTGATGGAAAAAAAGTTTTTAAGTTTCCGTTGGGGAACCCCCAAAATTTATTGTTTTTTTTCTGTGAAAATCTTAATGCGGTTCACAGAATACATCTACTTACCAAGTTTCAACAGCATAGTTCTTATAGTTTCGTAAAAAAGTGGCTGTGACATACGGACGGACAGACAGACAGACATGACGAATCCATAAGGGTTCCGTTTTTTGCCATTTGGCTACGGAACCCTAAAAACTACTCAAAATAAATAGTTTTTTTTAACAAGTTTTACAGGCAACTAACCTCATCTTCATTTCATTGCAATATCCCAAACACTTTATGTACGGAACGGGTATTTACAGTTTGTATTAATATAATAATAAAAAAAAATGTCTGTCATGTATATTTTTTTCGACTTTGATCTGTTTGTTTATTCCGCGTTCAATAGCCTTTTATTATAGAGACCTTAACATTATCACTTTTACATTTGCCGAAAAGTCAACGAACTATTATTGCCAGGTGTAACGTACCTGTTTGTATTTTCTTAAGAAATTCGACTCATTACAAAAATAACCGTCTTAAAATTAGAAGCCTTTTGTTTTTGTAAACTTTTCATTAACTCTACAACTCTACAAAAATACATTCGACTGCCTGTGATTTCAGAATATAGGCGTGTGAAGTAATTTTTCTTCAATGGAATAGCTTATATAATTAATGAAATAATATAATTTAATGCCAACATTCCGTGATCTGGCTGCGTTGTATATACATATTTATATATATGTGGTTTGATACGGTCGTAGTCTAGTAGGTGGTATTTTCATGTATATGAAGGTAAAATTAAACGCGATAAAATCTGTACAATTAGTTTTATTCAATTTTATAAGTATTAACTTTAAAATGAAGTCGTTTATTTTAATCGGCATTGGGAGACTGTGTTTTCTTGGTCAGAACCTTTCGTAAGCAAATTTGCTGATTGATTCGATTTACATACGAGTTTTGTTACATAGAAACTTCAAAACAATTTATTTGTGTAATATCCCGGAGTTATCGTGATTCCAAAATTCGGTATTTATTCTAAGCCAAACGTGATCGATCGATAGATCTCCTCCAGATACTGCTACATAACAAGATAGCATCCAGCTGTGCTATTTGCATCCATACATAGACTCCGTTTAAGTACGGGGGCAAGGTTCAAGGATTTTTTTTTATATTCTACTAAGCCAACGCTTAGCTACGATCCCACCTGATGGTAAGTGGTGATGTAGCCTAAGATGGTGAAGCGCACTGACTTAACAAAAGCTTATTCACTCTTGCCTTGAAGACACCCACACTGTAATCGGATGGAAAGACAGATGCTGGCAACTTATTCCACTCCTTTGCTGTACGCATGATGAACGACGTGGCGAACCGTTTGGTTCGAATAAGTCAACAATGAAAGGGTCCGTCTGATGGTGGAAGAGAGAGGGAGGAATTAAATTATGCAATTCCTGCGCACACTCTCCGAAATGCATCCTGTAGAAAACCGAAATGCTGGCTACTTTGTGTCTGTGTTCGAGGCTGGTAAGATTGGTTTTAACCAAATTCAGGTTACCAATAAGCCTCTTAGCACGCCTTTCCATTGAGTCCAAAGCTCCTAGGTGGCATTTTGCAGCACCAGCCCATATATGGCAGCAACACTCCATGCACAACCGGACTTGCGCTTTATAAAACGTAAGCGGCTGTCCCGGCATGAAGTATCGCCGCACCTTTGCAAGGACTCCCAGCTTCCTTGCAGCTGCTTTGGCCTTGGACTCAATGAACCGCCCGAAGTTCAAATTTGAGGATATTTCAAACCCTAATAACTGAAGGCGGTTGGTATATTTCAGTGATACATTTCGGAAAGAAGGAGCCAAGTTGAGCTGGCTTCTTTTTGCAGTGAAGAGACACGCTTGTGTTTTGGAGGCGTTGAACTTCACAAGATTGGCATCGCCCCAATCGGAGACTGCCTGTAATGTGAGATTCACACGCTCTACAATAACTTCTCTTTCGGACTGGATTTGATCCCGACTGGCCCGAGGACTTGGTTGGTATCTCTCAACAACTGTGCTATCGTCTGCATACCCATAGATACCGGGCATAAGCAGATAATTTATATGCAGCAGGAAGGAAGTTGCGGAGAGAACGGACCCCTGAGGAACACCGGCGTTAGTCGCCATAGGATCGGATGAGCAGCCATCGACGACGACCCGGAGAGACCGTTCACTCAGAAAGTCCTTTACCCATTCAATCAGACCAGCGGGTAAGCCGTACGCTGGAAGCTTACCCAAAAGGCTGTTGTGCCAAACTCTGTCAAAGGCTTTCGAGACATCAAGGGAAACAGCAAGTGCTTCCCCACTGTTCTCGAGTGCCTCGCCCCATACGTGTGTGGCATACGCTAGAAGGTCCCCAGCTGACCGATTTCGGCAAAACCCATATTGCCGGTCACTAAGGAGGTCATTCTGTTCTAGGTATGCCATTAAGCGGGCATTCAATATACGCTCCATAATCTTGCAGAGTATGGAGGTAATTGAGATTGGACGATAATTGGCAGGGTCGACGCGGCTGCCTTTTTTTGGAACAGGCTGCACGTTGGTCAGCTTCCAGGATTTTGGCACTATTCCAGTACTAAATGAGAGGTGGAACAAGCGTGTCAACACAGGAGACAACTCAGGTGCACAAGCCTTTAGGACTACGGCTGGTATACCATCTGGTCCACTAGCTTTATTCACGTCTAGAAACCGCAAGGTTTTAAGAACCTCCTTATTCGTTATACGAATCTCCGACATAGAAGTCCCGCAGTGAGGTAATTTTGGTGGAACGTTGTTGCCACTGTGCAGACGTGAATTGTAGGCAAAGGGAGACGCGAACAAATCCGCTTTCTCCTTAGCCGTATGAGCCAGCGTGCCATCCGGTTTTACCAATGGAGGCAGTGTAGGCCGACAGAAGTTTGTCTCGACCGCTTTGGCGAGAGACCAAAAAGCTCTAGTGCCGGATGATCTGGCAGAGAGTTTTGCGCCAATATGTTTAATGCGATCGAGATTAGCTTTCCGTAATGCTTTTTTGTAAGACTTGGCGGTCTGGTTGAAAGTTCTCTTCTTGGAGCTAATATCCGGAGCTTTGCGGTTTCGAGCGTCAACCCAGGATAGGTAAGCTAAATGCTTGCGCTTTTCAGCTTGGGCGCATTCAGCGTTAAACCATGGGCGAGCTTTGCTACCGGTGGGAGCGTCAGAGAAGGGGATAAAGTACTCCATAGCTTGACGCAACACATCCGTTATCGCAACCGCGTTGCTCGACGGATCCGCAGAAGAGAAACAGACCTCCCGCCAAGGATAAGATGCAAAAAGTGTCGCATCTCATCCCAATCAGCTGACTTATACCGCCATATTCGTCGAACACCTTGGGACTCGTAATCAGGTGGAGAATATGATGATACAGATTTCACCAGACAGTGGTCAGATGTACCCAAAGGAGAAGTAACCTGTACTTCATATCTGTCTGGTTCGGTAGTCAGCAGAAGGTCCAAGCAATTTGCTGTGTGACCGTCTACATCGGGTACCCTAGTCGCCTTTACCATCTGAGAAAGACCTAGCGTCAAAGCAAAATTCCACGCTTCTCTTCCAGCATGGTCGGTCTTTTGGTATGGGAACAGCCAGTCTTGGTGACAAGCGTTAAAGTCCCCCAGAAAGACCAACCGTGCAGTAGGATACCGATCAAGGGCCACGTCAGCAGCCTCACTAAGGTGATCAAATAACCGTGTTGTCTCCTGGTCACCGCTATGCGATCGATAGACACAGGCATAAAGGATTTTATCAATACCTGTATCTACCATCACCCAAATTGTCGAAAAAGTGGGGTCTTCAAGGTGACAGAGATGCTGGAAGCAGATGTCATTGCGGACGTACACACATACTCCGGCACGTGGATGGAATTTGTGCTCCAGGGAGAATCCAGGATAGTTAAGGTACGCCGCACTCAACGGACATCCAATTTGCGTCTCTGTCAAGAAAAGTAGGTTCGGCTTTTCAGTCTCAAGATGGTGATGGACTGCGCTGAGATTAGAGTGCAATCGTCGAATATTAGTGAGGTGCACTTTTAGTGAGAGGACGTGCAACCGCTGTTTAACACTACTTTTCTTTTTTATGTTCATATTATATGTTGAGAGTGAATAAGGATGGAGAATGGCAGTTGAGCGAGGCGTTGCATTAGCAACCAAACGATACTATCAGAGTTACTGTGCCCATGGGAGCTTGATCTGGAGACTGCGGGGACGCCCGAACCCCCCCCAGAGATTACCATCGGGTCCTCTCGCCCGGTCGCTAACCGGCACGATGGGCCCCATCCCCACCCTGGGATTTTTCGCCAGTTGGCGGGGCAACCTTTCATGAGTAGGTATTTCACTAATTGGGCCCCCAACTACCTGCGGTCGGCCAGCGGAACACCGTGCTTCGGATCACGCTACCCTCCACGACCAAGCACCCGACACAGCAACAACTGACGTTTCGTACCCGGTTTACATACACAACGCTACTGTCCAGACCCATTCTCCATATGGCTTCACCAAGTATCATGCCGGAACACGACAAAGTTATTTGGCGGCAAGACTTTGCGTTGGTGGGTGGTAACCGAAAAGCCAGCGGCCGAAACCTATCACCAAAATTGGTGCTGCTCGCTTAGCACTACCCGGGGGGCACGTGTAGGGTGTCAGATTTCAAGTAGTTCCTACGGACGCGAGCAGCCTCGCTCCCTTTTTCTTCTTGAGTTGTCGTATCCTGCACCTATCTTCAACATCCCGTAAAATCCCACCTGGATTTCTACCGTTATAGAGAGGATGTGCCGCTAGGCAGGCGGATTGATGATAGTAGTACTGGATCTGGGTATTTTGCGCATGGCGTAACGAGCTGGCTATATCCATCTTCCGGAAGCCACTTTTCGATCGATCTTTCTGGCATATCTCTTAGTTGATTCTAACGACACACACGGGACCAAATGGGGATTATCTTAAGCTGCAATCACAGGGCAAAGCTACTGAAGAACATAAAAACTGCGTTAACATTGGATGAATATGGGATGTTAAGCAGTAAGTGATCAAGGATTGACCTAGGGCAAGCTTTACGGACCGCAGGATTTGTATAGATGCCGAATGTCGAAGCAGTTTAATGTGAATAATTTTTCTCACCCGTCCTCAAAGAGATCTTATGTGAGCTTTGAAGTTTAAATTTTGATCAATAAAAATACCTAAGTATTTTGCCACGGCAGTCGTAGTCAGTACCACAGAATAAATATAGTTATATATATAATAGTTAAAAGAAGTATCATGCAGCTACTATGTTTCCCACTTTGTTCACAAGCATGCAGTTTCAATTGAATTGTCGGATAAGGGGCAGAAATTGATATTTTGTGAAAACAAATGTAGGTACTTAGTTGGTTTTTAATGAGTTAAGAGTGAGAAGATTGTGATCACACAGATAAACATCTCATTCCCGGTTATCAAAAACTACTGACCAGGTGGATCCTTCATAAATTATAGCTGTAATTTGTAACGTATACGATATACGTTACAAATTATTTCGACTTCGACACATATGTCGTATAAATGTATAATAAAAAGCGTAGGTCCAAGAATGCTCCCTTGTGGTACGCCAATACTCACTGTTTCATGACCACTATCGTAGCCACCAACCTGAATGCATTGTTTTCTATCTGTCAAGCTGTCGAAACTAATTGAGATTTCAGATCCCCTAACGGTATTGGGACGAAGACTATGGCAAAGCCCTCGACAGGTCTAAATCTAATATTATACGAGCGGCTACTGTATATGTTAACAAGGTCCCCCCCGAAGGGGTTCCTACCTTGTTGTGGTGGGGGCTTAGTAGCCGTGGCTTGGTCACCCGATGTGAACTAAGAAGAACCCACATGGCTGGCCTGAGATGAAGGGCCTGCCCGAGGTGGCCACTCTGAGTGGGCTTGGTTAGCCAACTTCGCATAAGAGTTGGTTGTATGCGGCGAGAGGGGTGTCCTCTCCCACTACCGTTGCAGCCGAGGTAGAGGTGTGCTGGTATGGCGATGCGCCACCTGCCCTATCCTCCGCGATTCTGGCGGGGCCACACCTTAGTCGAAACTTGGTTGGCTGCGGAGCCATCGACCAGGCAAGAGTCGGGGAGGCGGGTTCTTCTAAGTGCCCGTTTTTTCTTTGCCCCATGGCATTTGCGTATCAGGCTTAGGAGGATTTTGTTGCGCAGGTCGAGTTGAGGCCGCGGAGGAAGGCGCCCTTTGTGTTACTGGTGCGCCTTACCTGAAAAGCAAAATGGGAGGAGTAATACTCCCCCGAGGAGAGGCTACCATGGGGCGGCCGGCGCTGGTGGGGCCGCGGATGTGTGCGATAGTTTTACCGTGGCCCTACCAATATGCGGCGAAGGTGGAACACCATGGGGTTTTAGTCGGTGCGATTTGATTTCTTATATTTACGCGACTACACATTAAATGAAACTATTTTTTTAAATTCCCGACGTTTCGGGTGCTGTACACTTATGATCACGGGCGGGACTGAGGTGTTTGACCTCCCAATGTCTCATAGTTAGCCCTTCCTACCTTTAGTTTTTGAATATTAATTTTTGGTCCGATCTACGCAGAATGAGCTTACAGTATCTTGAAGTCGTGCATAAGTATACCACGTACTTGGGTTTCGATTGGAAAAAGCACCCGAAACGTCGGCAATTAAAAATTAGTTTCATTTAACGGTGCGATTTATTTAATGTATGCAGTTTTTGGAGAAATACCAGTCAATGGACATATTGAATATGTGTATTGGGATGATTATATCTTTAATTTCTTTTCAAAGAGCATTACTTAGCGCTTAGGCCATCGATACCCGGGGCATTGACAGCAGTGTACTCTATAATAATGTGAAGAATCTTGTTAGGTGAGTGCAAGTCAATATAAATAAAGTGACCAAACTCATTGCCAGCTTTACAAAATGCAACCTAATTTTCTTTCATCGTCGAATCCATTGTACATCGTACTAAATAATCGATGTATCAAGAGTATACTAAGTGCGCAACCCAAGTTCGATTTTCACCGGCACCAATGAAACATCTCATTTTCACAACAGCTGTTGCGAAAATGTTTAGTTACTTTATTTTACGTACTTTTTAGGGTTCTGTACCTCAAAAGGAAAAATACGGAACCCTTATAGGATCACTTTATTGTTCGTCTGTCTGTCTGTCAAGACCCTTTTTCTCAGGAACGCGTGGAGGTATCAAGCTGAAATTCATAACAAATACTCAAGTCTACTGTCCCTTAGAGCTATGAAATCAAAATCAAACTTCTAAGCCAACGCAATCAAAAGATACAGCCGTTTATGCCGCAAATTATCGACATTTCCAAAGGAATCAAAACCTACAGGGTACTTCCCGTGAACTTGGAATCTTGAAATTTGGTACGAAGCAACGTTTTATAGCACAGATAAAGGAAAAATTGCGAAAAGCATAAATTTTTAGTTACATCATATTATAATAAAAATATTTTTAATAATTTTAAACTTATATACCTACGGATTTGTTCGGAACCCTCGGTGCGCGAGTCCGACTCGAACTTGGCCGGTTTTTATTTTATCACGGCTCTTCACGTTGGCCAACATAGTGGCGAATGTGTTGGCAGAGATACTGGCCAAGAATTTGTGATCGCGTCCACACGTTGGAAGGTCGTTCAGTTTGCTTCGGTTCAGGCCAATGTTCGGACGAATTTCTTAAAATGATTATTGAGGCGCTAACGGCTGTTGCAGTTTATTTATTCACAGCATACCACTACAACGTGAATGTGTATAAGAAAAGGGTGATCAACATTGAGTTATATGTACTACGTACACAATGCGTTTCAATTTACACAATATTTAGTTTGTACGGATTGCAGTTCAGTTCAGTTGAACATAGTCAATGTTCGGAATGGCTTCTCTAGTACGTAGTACATATAACTCAATGGTGATCAAAAAGAAATGGAAAAAAAGAAATTTTATTTCTTGACGGCTCCGTGGCGTAGTGCCTTAGCAATGAGTTGCCATGTAATTTTAGCTGCCGGTGCTGCGTCGAAGTTTTTAATATAATTTTTTAAAAATATTCGTAAGTCACTAATTAATACCTGAAACGGAGCTTTTGTCATTGACGGTAATCAGTAACATATACGCAATATACTTTTTTTTTTTGCGCCCGAAGCAATTGGAAATGGGCTACCCAGAGGGAGGCAGAAAATGCATTACGCATGCCACTATAGTTCCGGTCTATAGTGGTTATGGGGGACTCACAACCTACAAGGGGAACCTAAGTGATACCCCTAAAAACTGCCTTTGGGGACTGGCAACTAGCTGTCGAAAGCTTCATATACCGTATCATAAAGCGACCCTCTTTTGGGGAAAAAGAGGGCGCAGACGGCTAAGTGCCGTTTAGGGACTGCCTACGAAGGCATATTGATTTTAAATAATTTTTAATTTAATTAGAATTGGCCTGAGCCGCCAGAAGGCAGTTCAGGTCGTTTGAAAGTTTATTTGGCTGGTCCGAGAGAGTGTTTCTCGGTCTGCGGACGATATGAGGGGAACGCAATATACGCGACCAAAGAGAATATAATCACTACGTTTATACTCGACTTCGCTACTAGCGTAATAAGCGTCATTCCGTTGCTTCCGAGTTTACGTGAATGTGCTCCTTATTGTTATTATCTGCCTCCTGTTTTGGACGACTTCGCAACCCCTCTGGAAACCGATTGCTTGCTATTTTACGACGTTTTTGGAAATGGTGGAAGTTATAAAATATGTTTACTTATTAAAGTAATTATAAAAGTTAACATTTTGGTATTTTATTTGGTGCAAGAGCGAGCGAAGCGAGCTTGTGGCACCCCGACTCGGACAGATTAGGTTAGAATGGTTATTTTTTTATAAACCATCCAGAAATAGAAGCCCCGCAAAGCAGTAGGGCTCCGTCGACCGAGCTTCCCACGACTGCGCCACGTTGAGTGGCGTTGGTCTACCCTCCCCCAACTCTCTGCCCCCAAAAATCAGGTTTATATTGTCAAAAACATTACGAAAACATAGCCTCTAAATGAGATTTTTAAAAATTTATAAAAAAACTAAGTACGTCCGGCAGGAAATGGAAGTGGGGGGGGGGGGGTGACTCTACAACTCCCCTCCCCCTCCCTCCACCACCTCCCACCTCCAAATTCAGGCGACTTGATTCTAAACCTTACCCGCGGGTTCGAATCCTGCACGGAGCTAGTATTTGTATGGCCTGCAAATATTTTTTAAAAAAGTACTAGTAATGCTATTAAACATTACTAATATTCCCTTTAACCACTTCTAGTAAGCTTAAAATGATTGTGTTAGAAGCGGTTCACGACAGTAGTCGAATTTTAGAAAGATTTGAACCCTGGACCTTTCGAGTTCGCGGTTCGCGTCCTGCCATTAGGCTACTGACGCTTCATAACTGCTCCGGGTCTGGATGTTTGTCCTTATGCAATTTATTTTTATAAACTGCCTCCACGATACAGTAGAAAATCCTAGTGTGGGGGTAACGTTTTTTTAAAAAAAGACTTGAAAGACTTGAGTTCCACAAACAATTTTCGGCTTGGTAGGGCTCTATAAAGCGAAAAGTTTTTCCAATGGTCGTTGTTACTGCCCATAGAATTATTACGCATATAATACTAGTGCGCGCACCGAAAGTGAAGCAAGTAAAACTAACGCGAAACCGCGTAAGTTGACTCAGCGACGCGTCAGTGCGCAACGTCACGTCCAAAGAGTATAGTAATATATAAGTCACGTCTTACGGAGAAGAACTCGCGAAAAAGTGTAAAAATTACCGTTTGTGTTGTAAAATATTGTCACAACGGTGATGATAAACATAAAAGAAGTGATGGTATTACATTTCACATATAAGTTTATACATTTAATTCATTATAAGTACGTAAAACTAAAAAAATACCTACCTAAGCTCTCATAATACAAATGTTGCTAGTTGTGGGGAAAAAATCACAATTTTCTTTTAAAAATATTTATTTTCTATTTGTGTTTAAAACGTTTAATCGCAACGATCTGTGGAAAACTCAAATGTTTATATATAGATACCTACTTCTCTAAGTGTTAACATTATATTAACAATGGGTGCATATTTAAAACTAATACGGAGTGATCAGCTAATCGCGATTCGTCGATGCCATTTTATTTATATTTTATATATATTTTTAGGTTAAGGTATATATTGCTATGGGCCAATGTTCTTAATTTTTAAGTCCTTGATGCCTGAAATAAAGTTATTGTATTGTATTGTATTGTATTGTTGTATTAACGCAACTATTTTATTTTAATTAATTTTTTTATTGACTGAGGTTACGTTTACGTTAGAATAAAAACTTTTTTATTTACAACGTCATGAGATTATTAATAAGAACGCCTTTACTAACCAGATATCACTTTACACCCAAACATTAACCAGATGTTACGTTAGATCCAAAAATAGCCTATTTTAACCGACTCCCAAAAAGAAAGGTAATCAATATGTATGTACACTGATTTCTAAGCTTGATCAATTCGTATATACATGCTGAAATTTTAGTGGTTGTTGTCCCGCAGCCAAATTATACTGTCTCGATAGTAGAGTCAATTTATTAAGTTAAAAAATATTACAATTAAAAAAGGGCAGATTTACAATAATAATAATACCTCACAAGCTATTCGGGCGTCCAAACTAGTTTATGTCGTATCACTACGCTTGAGAGTTCATGTTATGAACATTTATTAGTGGCCCTTCACTGTGTAGGAAGCGCGCGGTAGCACGTGCGATAGACGTAACACTACATTACATCCAGCGAATTTTTTTTTCAGACTTTATTATAGTAATTCGGTATAAGCTAGCCTGTACGCCCGACCTACTTGCGAGATATTGGTTTGAGATCGCATTCGAGTTTTGTTTTTCTCGATTGTAAATCTGCCATTTTTACATCCTAATAATTTTATTTTAATAAATCTATTGTACTACTAAGGCAAAATCATTTTACTTCGGGAAAACAACCATTAAAATTTTAGCGTGTGTATTGGATCAATCTATGTGTATTATCCTTTTAAATAAAAAAATCTAAATCGGTTTAGAAATTATAGAATTCTGAGGTAAAAAACATTAAAAAATACACCGAGTTGATAACCTCCTCCCTTTTTGAAGTCGGTTAAAACTAAACATTACACGATGTGCTTATTGTATTCGAGCAAATTAATTGTGTTTAATAATATTCTTAAATTTTATTACGTCTGCATTTTTTACCATTAATATATGTATAATAAAGTTATATTAGTATTAGTAACATCATTATCGTGTTTATTTTATTCCATTTTATGTTCTCATAAAATACTTCTACTAAATAATCTTCGTACGTAATACGTAATCTTTATTATATCGATTTTTTAAAATTAATCAAAAAATAGTGATTTGCACAATTTGATTGCAAACGCCAGAAACTGGTATCACTGAATGGCGTGTATGTGTGCGTGTGACGAGCGTAGGCACATTCGACTCGCGCCCACTAACATAATGACTTTGCATCATTTTAACGCTCGTGTTTTGTACTGGACTGCGTTTCTATGCGTAATAATTCTATGTTACTGCCATTACGTAGACACTAGTTACGATGCGTGCATATAAAATTTAAATCAGGTGCGTGCGATCACTCTGGGAGCTCGTAGCAAACTGACCATAGATTACTGTATATATACTAGAGATAGATGCGCGACTCAAATTTAATTTTCTTTAGTGTCGTGCTTTGCATAACAGACGGCGCTTACAAAAGAAGGAACTTGAAAAAAAGGGAAAAAATAAACACATCTGCTGGACGCGGTACGGGGTCTTTAGATTTCAGGTCCGTTCGATAATCCACCTGAGCTATTATAACCTTGTGCGTTGTGGCGAAATTTACCTTCGTATTCTAATAAAATTTTAGCAGTTTTTCATAATCTGAAACAGATAAAATTGCATTTTCTAAAAATAAATAATAGTCAATAAATATTAATAACAATTTAAGCGTAACAAGTGACCGCTACTAACTGCGTAGTGCGCGTGGATTATTGCGTATGCATAGACTTAATATGTAAGTGCCCTCTAGTGAGATTAAAATAAGTCTAGCCTAGCGCTTCGGAATGTAGATGGAAGCACATAAAACGTATCATTTTGTTCGTAAAATAATGTTCTAAGTTGCATGCCCATGAAACTGACCGTGCGCCCAACGTGTGGACGCGGCGGCTAATACTCTGCCACAACCCTTTGATCTTTTATAAAAAACCGACACCACACGGATCTCGGGCCAACTTGTGGGCCATCATTCCAATACATACCAACGTAAGCATAAACACCCGCTCTACACGATGGCCATCTTATTGGCCAACACATTCGCCAGTATGTTGGCCAACGTGAAGAGCCGCCTTTAAATATAGCTGAAGAGACAAACGAACATACAGTCCAACTGCAACCAAGTTCAGACAAAAAGACTACAGATGTGTTGTTGCCTCTGAGCACAAGATAGAATGCCTCACAGTCTGTAATTGGACTAGATTTCTAATATACCCCTCAGTCCAGAACATGGAGCAGTACCTGTTCTACTGCTTGGCGGTAGAAAGAGCTAAGATAGTGGTACTTACCTAAATTGAATTTTAGGCAGAAAAATACTACCATAATAAAGTTGCAGCCTATATATACGTACAGTTGGGCACAGGCCTCCTCTTATTTCTGAGAGGGTTTTAGGGCAGGGGAAAGTTCGCCGCGCTGCCCCAATGCGTGTTGGCGAATTTCACATGCCTTCGAAGTTTTAATTTCTTATTTTTTTGACATTCAGGTTTCCTCACGATGTTTTTCTTTACCGCCGAGCACGTGGTAAATTAAAATTGCAATTTGCAATTAACAATTTCATTGGTGCCGCCGGGGATTGAACCCGGGTTGCTCGCGTACTTTGAAATTTACAGCCCCTGAGCTACCACTACTACATATTCTACCATAATAAATAAAACAAATTTTAAATTTTTTTATCCTACCTCCTAGTGATGTATCATAACATCATCATTATCATTACAACCCGTCACAAGTCCACTGCTTAACATAGGCCTCCCCCAAGGAATGCCATAAAGCACGGTCCTGAGCCACTTGCATCCATCGACTTCCTGCATGTCGTCACTCCGTCTAGTGAGGGGTCGCCCTACACTTCGCCTACCGGTACGAGGCTGCCACTCGAAAACCTTTTTTCCCCATCGGTTGTCGATTCTTAGAGCTATATGGACGGCCCATTACCACTTCAGATTACTAATCAATGTATCACTATCATATAATAAATATTTAATATGAGATTGAATTTTATACAGGAGCATTTATAGTTGACAATAAAATAATCAAATTACCAAGAAATCATAAATTGTTGTGAACAGAGTAGTTTTTGTAGAATGCAATAAAAATTCGAAAAAAAAACAACATAGCGGTAGTTTTTGTTACAGGACATGTGTTATTACGTAAATTTGGCATAATGTCTCAAACACTTCTTGAAGAAGTTAGAAAGTTGTTTTGCATTAGCGTTAATGTGCGTATTCGACAGCGATACGTTATCATTTTATTATTAGCAGCCATAAATCTAGACATTGATTAAACTAATTTATAATGCAAAGTTTATTTACACAACATTGAAATATGCACAACATTAAAAAAATATAGAAAGAAAAACTAGAACTAGAAACATAAATTATCACACAGTCCATTTTTACATAGGGAAATGCCTACGCATACCCGCCTCGTGGGGGCAAAGACGGGTTATGTCGGACTTGCATCGACTAAAACTCCATGGTGTTCCACTTTCGCCGCATATTGGCAGGGCCACTGGAACGCTATCGCATACTTCCGCAGGCCCACCAGTGCTGGCCGCCCCATGGCAGCTCCTCCTCTAGGGAGGATTTCTCCTCCCCATTCTCCACCTTAGATAAGGCGTCAGAAACACAAGGCACACCTTTCTCCACGGCCCCCAACTCTACCTACGTAACGGACCCCCCGAGTCCGATACGTCGAGGCCATGGGGCCAGGAAAATCGAGCCCTCGATAGCACCCACTTTCCCGACTCCAGTGGCGGATCTGCTCTTTGGTTCCGCCGCCAACCAAGTTTCGGCCACGGAGGGTAGATAGAGCGGCGCTCCATACCAATACTGCTCTTCCCCCGCGACTCCACCTCGGCTTCAGCACTAGGGGTAGAGGGCACCCCTCTCACTGCAGCCCACCGACACACATCTGAAGTGGGCTCGCAAAGCTCCCTCGGAGGAGCCACCTCGGGCAGGCCCTACACTACGGGCCAGACAAGGGGTTCCTCTTTGTTCACCACGAAAAACCAAGCCACGGCTACAAAGCATTCTCATTTCTGAGAGGGTTTGTGGGCTAGGAAGTGTCTAACTTTTTGCCCAAAGCATCTTTGCAAATTTAATTTTTCTTTTAAATAGTTTTTTAAATTTGTAATTTAGGTTTTCTCACGGTATTTTGGAAATGGCCGATGTTATGGCGGGGTACGTCTAGGATATGATTACAACAAACTGCAGACTTCGCCAATATCAATACACCAACGCTCCGGGAAGTCTGCAGTTAGTACTCATATTCTAGACGACCCCGCCATTACATCAGATTTGATAAAAAACATTTGGTAGAGTAGAGTAGAGTGGAGTGGAGTGGAGTGAAGTGGAGTAGAGTGAAGTTTTTTAGAAGAATTTTAGAATAACAGCGTAAAATAGCAGCTTAATGCTGCTGTGTTTCGTATGGTGAGTGTAGAGAACCAGAAACGCTTTTTACAGGAAAGAGGCATTCGATCTTAGTTCTCAGGGTGACAACGCTTCCGCATTTTGATTCTTAATGTAAATGTAGATGTCTATGGGCCATAGCATCGACTTACCATCAGGTGGACTGTGTACTCGCTTGTTATCCGTATCCTATAAAAAAGTTTACAAATAAACATTTATAATATAGTTATATGTGTTCCCTTTTCTTTTCTTCCCTTTTACGTACATATTTTAGATATTAAGTTTAATAGTTTACAAGATCGATACGAGGGAACGTATTCTCAATTGTGTTTTAGTTATGTCACTGTTGTGTATAGTTATTATAATTCTAATTTTAGAACAGTTGAATAGTACAAGGTTTACTTATACTACGAGAAGTTACAATCATTTACAATAATTATACATTCTGTATTATGATACTGTAACTATTTAAAAAAAAAATTGGAAAGGATGTGAATAAAGTCTGTGGTTAGTTTTTTTTTCCTGATTTTCCCACGTATCGTGACATGATGAATATGTTGACAATAAGTATGATAAATATGTGGGAAATAATTCTGGTCTGACCAGAGGCGGATACAAGGTTAACAGCGCTCTAGGCTAGTAACATATCATCGATGTCCCACTGGCGACCATAATTATAATATATTAAATTATAATTAGGTACTCATATTGTTATTAAACTATATTATAAGTGGTAGAGCCATGCTGCAGCTATATTGGTAGTATAGTTGTAGCACGAATGGGTCGGTTCGACCGGGGAAGGACCACGCTCTCACAGAATACCAGCGTAAAATATCAGCTTAACACTGCTGTGTTTCGTATGATGAGTGTAGAGAACCGTAGACCCTTTTTACTGGAAACGAGGCATTTCATCTTAGTCCTCACGGGTTAAGGCGATTCGTAATCGGGGATAGATGTAGATGTCTATAGGCCACAACATTGTAGACAATGAAACTGCCCGACAAGCTCGCACGAGAGGGCTCAAAGAGTACGAATCATTTTGTAGAATCTCAAAAAGCCTCGCCCGATTGACCCTGGAAACTCTTTAACACAGTAAATTACTTGAGGTCTGGTAAGTAGTAAGTAACACCAGGCTTAAAACATTCTAAAACTTTAATTCGGGCTTTTGATCGTAAATTCGCTTCGGAAGCCCTGGGATTAGGTAAAAATAGATTGCGCATTCTGGTAAGTGCCCTGACTGGACACTATTGTCTTTAAAGGTACATGTCCATCCTGGGACTAAGCAACTCAAGGATGTGCCGGTTTTGATCCCTAGAGGAGGAAACGCCTTTACACATCCTGACTAATTGCGGACCTTTAATGCGCAAACGTAGCACTCATCTGGTAAACTATGTACTCCGCCCAGAAGAAGTAAACTTGCTCGTAGCTAAGCAACTCCTTCTATCCATTGAGGCTTAGCAGTGAACTATAGATATAGAAGCGATCACAATAGATCTTTTAAGTTACAGTGATACTGGTGTCTCTAGACCTGCATGGCTGCTCGTACATAATAAAAAAAATATGGGCCACAGCAACCACTTACCATCAGGTGTACCATCTCTGTGGTCGCTTGTCCTATAAAAAAACAATATTATAATTTGTCATATAGCCTCCGTCACCGTTAGTGTTGCCCAAAATCGGTCTTGGTCTTGTAGTCTTGGTCTTCTTGCAATCGACACGATTTTACTCATTGGTAAAATCATGCCGATTTTACCAAAGGACGACATGCAGGGTAGGGACCCGAAGTCAACGCCAGCAGGAGACGGACCAGACACGGTTTGGTGGTATAACGCCGCAAATTACGGAGGGTCAGTTGCTGACCACGGTGGCCGGCCCTTCAGCACCTCCTGCATCTGTAGCGCCTGACTTGGGTGCTCGGCGAGTCTCGCCGACAGGAGGAACATGACCGCCGACAGAAGAAACAGCCCCGTCGTTAGGAAGAGCATCTCAAACGTGATAAGGCAGAACAGATGCTCCTCATGAAGGATCTTCACGCTACCTTAGGGAAAGAGATAAGGGAGGTGAAGGATAGGGTTATTCAACATGACAACCGCCTATGGGAAGCTGAAACCCGAATTGACCAAGGGTCGGGTTGACAACGTGATGGCTGACGTGAAGAAAACGCTGGACGATCTCAAACTTGGGGATAGAATTACAGCTCCCGTTGTAGCTACAACATCTTCGCTACGTAGATTGAAAATGCCGCCGTTCGACGGGACTTCTTCCTGGTCAGCCTCCAAAATCCAGTTCGGGCTGTTATGAAGACGAATGGCTGAAATAAATGTCAGGCCATTACTGATCTCACCCTAGACCTGCGCGACCAGGCCTTAACTGTTCTGGAAGCTCTCGGCAAGGAAGAACTTTCGAGCAGCTCCTTGAAGCATTGGAGGCGAGATATGGCGACGCTTACCTGGAACACGTCTTTCGTGCGCAGCTCAAATATCGCGTGCAATGCAGCAATGAAAACCTGCAGCAGTTGGCCCAAGAGGTGGAGAAGTTGATTCGAAAAGCATACCACTCTGTACCTACGCTAATTGTTGGAATCTGGTGCAGACATTGATCGACGGCATTCGCGACCTTGGTGTCAGAGCTGCTGTGAGACTCGGGCACCACGAGACGCTTAAGGATGTGTTAGCCCATGCACTGGAGGTGAAAGCCGTGCGGCAGGCTCATCGTTACTGGAAGGTTGCAATAGCTATAGTTTGCGACCGCAATAAAGGATACAGTCTTAGGTGCTACGGCTGTGGGTCATCTCCAATCCAGCTGCCCTAAGCGAACTGTAGAAAGGGAAGGTGATCTATCTCGAGAGCATAGTGCGGCTAACGGCACCGCCCAGCAGTAGCAGGGAAACCAGTAAAAGCCAGGACTGCGGGGCGGGTGCTAGCTGATGTGAAAAGAGCCCCAAGGATTTTGATCTCACAAACCCATGATAGGAACAGCCTAATCATCAAGAGCGAGGTCAATGGAACGCCGTGTAATATGGCTACATACACTGGAGCCTCTCACACGGTTGTCAGTTCCCAACTTATAAGTCAGTTCTTTGGGGACTCCGCATACAACCGATAACGCATTAATTTGGTGACAGCCACCGGTCAGCGCACAACCGTCCGTGAAGAGAAGGAGATGGAGTTGAAGCTAGGTAACATAATCTACCTGCATAATGTCATCGTGACTGATATAATGGACGACTGCATCCTGGGCCTAGACTTTATGAGGAAACATTGTTGTGAGATCGACGTTAACCAAGGTGTTTTGAAATGTGAACAAGAGGAACTTTTCGTGGAAGGGGCGTTACCAGGGAATGTGTATAGCCTTAAGAACA
This sequence comes from Parnassius glacialis, assembly GCA_033319125.1. Lineage (NCBI taxonomy): Eukaryota > Metazoa > Arthropoda > Insecta > Lepidoptera > Papilionidae > Parnassius > Parnassius glacialis. The sequence continues at coordinate 10,655,234 of JAVANC010000002.1, read as the reverse complement.
TTATTCTTCCGCCGAGATCCGAAACGATTGTGCCAGTTAGTCTTCCTCGGAATCCTGAGCAAGCTCATCGTTGTACTCGTGGAAAGGGTAGACAATGACTTTCCATGGAAAGTGGCTCGAACCTTAGTCAAAACCACTGACAACTCAGGTGTACGTGTGCTGAACCTTTGTAATCAGGAACAGATTCTAGAGAAAAGCACACTGGTTGGTACTAATGAGGAAGTGTTGGTTGCGTCGGTGCCAATATCTATCGACTGGGTACCCAGCGAGGATGCACAAAGGAGATTGACTACACTTTTAGAAGACTGTCGCAGCATCCTCTCCCAGAATGAAATCGTCAAGGCGAAGAAATTGTTACTCAAGTACGCCGATGTTTTCTCGTCAAACGATGCTGACATAGGAAAGACTGGCTTAGTTGAACACAAAATAAACACAGGAGAAGAATTGCTTATCAGTCAGTGGCCAAGAAGATTGCCGGTAGCACACGAAAAGGAAGTGGAAACCATGATTGAGGGAATGGTGAAGGATGGTGTTATTAGACCTTCATATAGTCCATGGTGTTTACCTGTGGTGCTGGTAAAGAAGAAGGACGGCAGCATGCGGTTTTGTGTTGACTACCGCCATCTGAACGACGTTACGAAGGAGGACAGCTATCTCATGCCAAGAATTGATGACACGCTGGACATGTTTACAGGAGTAAAGTGGTTTAGCACGCTGTACCTGAAAAGTGGCTACTGGCAGGTTTTTTTTATAGGATATGGGTGACAAACGAGCACACAGTCCACCTGATGGTAAGTGGGTGCCGTGGCCCATGGACATCTACATCTATCCTCGTTTGCGAATCAAAATGCAGATGCGTTTCCACCCGTGAGGACTAAGATGGAATGCCTCATTTCCAGTAAAACGGGTCTCCGGTTCTCTACACTCACCATACGAAACACAGCAGCGTTAAGCTGCTATTTTACGCTGGTATTCCGTGAGAGCGTGGTCCTTCCCCGGTCGAGCCGACCCATTCGTGCTACAACTATACTACTAATATAGCTGCAGCATGGCTCTACCACGTCTAAAGGTTGAAATTGAGCCTAAGGACAAGGAGAAAACTGCATTCTCGACAGGAAAGGGTCTGTGGCAATTTAAACATATGCCGTTTGGATTGTGAAATGCTCCAGCAACCTTTGAAAGGGTGATGGAGCTTGTACTTAACGGGCTAATTGGCGATGTCTGTCTAGTCTACTTGAATGACATCATCATCGTAGGCCGTACGTTTGGGGAACACCTTCAAAACCTGGAACGCGTGCTCATGAAGATCAAGAGTGCCAACCTCAAGTTAAGTCAAAAGAAATGTTCACTATTCAAACGGCAAGTTAGCTTTTTTGTCGGAAGAAGGTATCCGCACGGATCCAGTGAAAATTGCCGCTGTCAAGGATTGGCCAGTTCCAAAAGACAAGACATAGGTTAGAGCATTTTTTGGTTTGTGCTCCTATTATAGGTGATTTGTGAAGAACTTTGCAGATATAGCCAAACCTCTGCATAAGCTAACCGAGGAGAAGCAAAATTTCTGCTGAGATAAAAATTGCGATATCGCATTCCAGAAGCTCAAGGACCATCTGTGTAAAACACCTATTTTGAGGTACCGTGATGCGGGCAATGAATTTCTTGTTGACACAAACGCAAGTGATATAGGACTTGGCGGTGTGTTGTCTCAACGGAATGGATATCAGGAGGAGATTGTGATAGCGTACTTCAGCAAGTCGTTGTCAAAGCCACAAAGGAACAATTGTGTCACAAGACAGGAATTGCTTGCTGTGGTAAAATCGTTGCACCATTTTAGCAAATATCCTCTGGGGCGGAAAATTCACTTACGAACTGATCATGCTGCACTGAAATGACTATTCCAGTTCAAAAATCCAGAAGGACAAGTTGCGAGATGAATTGAACTACTGCAGGAATATGACTTTGTGATCGAACATTGCAGCGGGAAATCTCATAGCAACGCAGATGCATTGTCAAGAAGACCGTGTCCTGAACATTGCAAGCATTTTACTAGGCAAGAGGGTAAGGAAGTGATATCTCTGAGGATGCTCAGGACAGACCAGCTCCGCAATGAGTGGATGGACAACCTACAATATGCACAGCAGGAAGATTCGGACATCAAGTCAATTCTGGAATGGATGAAGGCCAGTACTAGTAAGCCCAAGTGGAGCGACGTCTCAGCGATGAGTTCGACCACGAAAAGCTATTGGGCCTGATGGGATAGCTTGCTGATTCAAGATGGACACCTGTGCCGTAAATAGGAAAATGCTCAAGGAGACAGATGTCATTTGCAAATGATTGTGCCTAAGTACTGGATGTTCTACAGCCGTACCATAATTTCGTTGTTCAGGAGGCCATCTAGGAGTTAAACGGACTCTACTGAAGATCCGAGAACGGTTTTACTAGGTCCAGTGTCGTGACGATGTCGAGGACTGTCGTCGCAAATGTACAAATTGTGCGGCTGTAAAGGGACATCAGACTCGTAGTAGAGGTGCATTGAAATTGTATAATGTTATTGCACCATAGGAGAGGATAGCCCTTGACGTTGCGGGGCCGTTTCCGAAAAGTGAACGTGGTAACAAGTATTTCATGGTTGTGATGGATTACTTCACTAAGTGGCCAGAAGTCTTCACCATTCCAAATCAAGAAGCTTCAACAGTTGTAGATAAACTGATTCATTAAGTCTTCTGTCGTTTTGGAGTACCTTTAGAGATTCACAGCGATCAAAGAAAGAATTTTTAGTCTTAAATATTCCAGGAAACTTGCCGAGTTATGGGTAGTGGGTACTCATAAAACAAGAACTACTTCTTACCACCCACAATCTGATGGAGTGGTAGAACAATTTAATCAGACAATGGAGAGATATCTAGCAAACATTGTAGAAAATCGGCAACGAGACTGGGACAAGTACATACAATCGTTTTTTTTGTCATATCGAAGCGCTGTTCACAAAAGTACATCAGTGACACCAGCTTTTGTAAACTTTGGAAGAGAATTACGGCTGCCTGCAGACCTGATCACCCGAATGAGACGTCAAACAAAAATGTCTGAAAAGATGAAAACCCGGTATGACTGCAAAATGAACAACAAAGGGTTCGACGAAGGTTCACTAGTGTGGTAGCACAATCCAGTTTGCAGCAAAGGAAAATCTCCTAAGCTTCAAGCTGAATGGGACGGACCGTACCGGATTGTGACAAGGATCAATGACGTAACATAACGAATACAAAAAGATGCACGAGGTACTCCTAAGATCGTCCATGTGGATCGACTGGTGCATTGTTATAGGCCTGGTAATGCTCGGGACGGGCATATCTTAGGGGGGGGGGCAGTGTTGAACATCACTATTAATTCCTGATACATGGCCAAACTAGTTACCATTAGCGCCCTCTAGTATCGAGTAGCAGAACTAGGAGGATCAAGATCTTTCTAGAAATTTCCAAGGAAGAACTTTCTAGAACTATCGACACCTAGTCAATGACGCCGGTATAGACCGCGACCGGGGTCAGTGTTGAACTGGCTATACTTCGAAGCGATACAACTGCGAACTAAAGTAATCAGTAGTACAATTGTGTTTTATTATTAGTGTGGTTTGAAGTTGTAATAAGTGTTGTGTAATTAAATTGTCAGTTTTGGTAATTCACTCGGCAATGTTTAATTGTCTCGAACACAAAGCTCGTAACACTATCATTCTGGGCAGGCACGGAGCTAACTTCGTACTTGTAATCCCTATCATCTGAGTAGTAGATATTATTGACACAGACTCCGTCTATATGATAACCGAGACAGGTGTTGCTGAGCTCATTAATCGTCCCGTTCACATAAAGGTTAAAGAGAGTAGAAGAGCTTAGTGCCCTCTAGCACACACACGTCGCAATCCGATCTGTACTTCTTGGAAAGCAAGCCTACCTTACATATTTCTTTTGATTAATTGAATAGTGAAATTAAATGAATAGTGAAACGCCGTAATTGAATAGCGATACAATTTCATGAGGCAAGTCAGTCTCGAAATCCGTTTTGTTCCACAGGATCCACTAAATAAGTTTATAAGTACATAGTAGTACAAGTAGTAGACATTTTAAAAGCCTTCGGTAAATCTATCTTTCTTGCGGTGTAGTATGGGATAATCTGCTTGAGGCACAGAATAGTACTCTCGGTAGAGTAGTCCGAAGCCGGCTGAACTGTGCGTTATTGAGCGAGATATCTTTGTTCCGACTAAAGAGACCGTCCAGCACCTTCAATTGAACTCCCTCCTTCCTTCTTTTTTTGTTATGATGATGATAATCTTCCAACCTTATCTTTCATTCCAATAAAGGTTAAAACCAATCTATGAGTATCTTATAGAAGGCAGGTTGGAGTAACACATATTAATTACATTTCTTGGAAACAGAGAACGAAATATTTCTTGGATATAGGAATTAGGTATAAAAAATTCCTTGATTGCATTATCTACTGCTACTTCCTCATTGCTACATTAAGGTCAAAAATAATTACAAAATAAGCATTATTTTGTGTTAAGGAAAATGCACAAGGTAAATAGTTATCGTTAAAAGACAGAAATCCTTATATACATGCTAAACTCTTAAAACAGTCCTGAATAGCTGTAACTCTTATTCCTAGTTTAATTGCATGAGTGTCAAATTATTGTGAAGTAAAAAGTTTTAAGTTTGTAGTTAGTTTTACGTGGCAGAATCACGCTGTAACTACTTATATATTATTATGGTTGTAGCACAAATGGGTCGGCTCGACCGGGCTAGGACCACGCTCTCACAGAATAACAGCGTAAAATAGCAGCTTAGTACTTCTGTGTATCGTATGGTGAGTATAGAGATAGATAGATAGAAATATAGATATCTAGGTATAGGTGAACTGCCACGCATTTCCGTTTTTTCACCCTTATTCTATAAAATAAGTTTCAACGTCGATAATACCGTAAGGTGATTATTGAGGTAGAGCTATTTTAAAGAAATTAAGACATTTCAAAAATAACTTTCGCAGAAAATTAAAAAAAAGCGGCCAAGTGCGAGTCGGACTCACCCATGAAGGGTTCCGTAGCAGCAAGTAACATAATTTACGATTTATGACGTATTAAAAAAAAGCTACTTACTAGATCTCGTTCAAACCAATTTTCGGTGGAAGTTTACATGGTAATGTACAGCATATTTATTTTTTTAGTTTTATCATTCTTTTATTTTAGAAGTTACATGGGGGGGGGGGGGGCACACATTTTACCACTTTGGAAGTGTCTCTCGCGCAAACTATTCAGTTTAGAAAAAATGATATAAGAAACCTCAATATCATTTTTAAAGACCTATCTATAGATGCCCCACACGTATGGGTTTGATGAAAAAATTTTTGAGTTTCATTTCTAAGTATGAACCCCCAAAATTTATTGTTTATTTTTCTATTTTTGTGTGACAATCTTAATGCGGTTCACAGAATACATATATTTAGCAAGTTTCAACAGCATAGTTCTTATAATTTCGGAAAAAATGTCTGTGACATACGGACGGACTGACATACAGACATGACGAATCTATAAGGGTTCCGTTTTTTTGCCATTTGGCTACGGAACCCTAAAAAGTGCGAAAGAGCAAGAAGTTCACTGATTTTACCTTTCCATGTTAAAATTCTGTTTTTCTCATTTTCAAACGTCTTTCACTTACACTAAACAATCTGTGAACCAAATTTACATTTATTACTAGCTGTTCCCCGCGACTTCATCCGCGTGTAATTTAGGTTTTTAATTTTTTTGCGCGGACCTTACAATACAATACAATACAATACAATACAATACTCTTTATTGTACACCAAGAAAAGATAACAACATCAAAATAAAAAATAACAACTATTGAGGGAAATACAAAGGGCGGTCTTATTGCTACATAGCAATCTCTTCCAGACAACCCAGAAGAAGAAATAAATACAAAATAAGAAAAAGAACAATGGGTAGGGTGCACTAAAATAAAAAATAAAAATAATAGAAAAATAATAAAGACAAATAAAAATAAAATAAAGATACAAACTTATGCATTAAAAAGACAACATTATTCAGGCAGATCATTGACCATAATTAACCGGAGGAATTGAGAGGGGTTAGAGAGACAAATAGTATACTTTAATCTGTTTCTGGAACACATTTAAGGATTGAGCACTTCTAATTGACTGGGGTAAAGAGTTCCAAAGTCTTACTCCAAGAACAGAGAATGATTTGTCATAATAAGTCGAGGAGTGCACAGGACATTGGAGGGAAAGATTTTCTTTGGATCGCAAGGAAAAATTATGATAGAAGCTGAGAAATCTAAAACGTTCTTTTAGATAAACTAGAAGGAAAAAGGAAGGATTAGCTATATTAAATAAGACGCAGTAGAGAGCAGAGAGTATATGAGTATTCCGACGAAGACGGATTGGGAGCCACTTGAGCTTAGTGCGGTATTCTGAGATATGATCATATTTGCGAAGTACAAATATGAACCGAATACAGAGATTTTGGAGGCGCTCAAGCTTGTTAAGTTGCTCCTCGGTGATATCAAGGTAACAAATGTCAGCATAGTCGAGGATAGGGAGTAGTAAAGATTGTGCAAGCGTAATTTTGGTGGCAATGGGTAAAAAGTAATTAAGCCTCCGGAGTGAAGCATAAGCTGCAAACATTGCTCACTGCATTAATTTGGGGAGCCCAAGAAAGACTTGAATCCAAAAGGATACCTAAATTTTTGACAACGTCATTATAAGGGATGGGAGCTCTATTATATACAACGGGTTGTAGTTGACATTTTTTTATTTCGCAAATCATTCTTGAACTCCCAATGACTATGACTTGGGATTTAAAGGGTTCACTGTTAGCCCATAAGAACGACTCCAGTCGAGAATACATGTCAGATCCTTATTGATATATTCCACTGCTTTGGGAAGATCTTCAATGGTTGTTTGTAAGTATATTTGGAGATCATCTGCATACAAGTGGTAGAGAGAAGATATTTGGGATGTAATCGTATTAATAAAGATTGCGAATAAAAGAGGAGATAAGACGCCACCTTGTGGAACGCCAGCTACTGTATCAAGCCACGAAGAAAGTCTATCTTGGACACGAATACGTTGCCGGCGCCCATACAAATAACTATGAAACCAGGAAATTGCAGTTGGAGATATGTTAAGAGAACTCAGAAGCCCTAACAGGATGTCATGATCAACAGTATTAAAGGCATTGCTGAAATCCAGCCACACCAATAATGTGACTTGATGATTTTCCATACCGTGGCGAATGTCGTCCGTGATTTTCAATAACGCCGTAGTCGTACTATGACCAGATCTATAGCCAGATTGGAAAGGGTTGAGGATGTTATTTCTTAAACAAAAGGAATTAATTTGTTTTTGCACTAGTCGTTCTAAGACTTTGGAAAGGAAAGCAAGAATCGAAATAGGACGATATTCAGAAAAATTTGAAAGATTTGCTTTTTTGGGTATAGGTATGATTTGGGCATCCTTCCATTGGATAGGGAAAGAAGATGAGGATATGAAAAAGTTTAAGATAAAGGTTATAATAGGTGTTAAAAAATCTAGCAAGGGAATGATCATTTTAAGACTGACGATTTAAGACTGATCACTTCCGACAGCGTCAGAATGGTTAGAGAGAATGTGTTTCCTAACATCACAATCTGTAAATTGCCTAAATACAAATGGGGAGAAGTCAGGAGTGGGAAACGATGAAGTTGAGTAAGTGTTGTTGATTTTGCTATATTATCCAAGCAAGAAACAGAAGAAAAATGCTAATTAAGCAAATTTAAATCGTCGTTATTTGGTATAGGGCATGAACGTGTTTTCCCAACTCTTATGGACCTTAAAAAATTCCAAACACGACATGGATCTTCGTTTTGTACTGATTTATGGATATGGCGGCGTCGTAAATCTCTACACAGCTTGTTGCATTGATTCCGCAGGAGTCTGTACTTTTCCCGAATCTTGTCATTCTTTGGATCTGACCTGTAACTCGACTTTGCGTTATTCTTCCTAACTATCAATCTTTTTAGATCTTTAGTCAACCATGGGGCTGGAGGATGACGTATTCGCACTGGGCGGACAGGAGCATGTGTATCATAGAGCTGAATAAGAAATGAATTAAACAATGCTACCTGTTCGGCCACTGAGCAAGCCTTAGTTATAACACTCCAGTCCATATTAGCAGCATCTTTTTGTAGCTTTTCCAAATCCATTTCCTCAAAATTACGCTGCAGAAGTATCCTTGATTTGGCTTTCAGTAGTCTTATTTTATAAGATAGAAACAGGAGGTCATGATAGGAAAAGGCGTTGGCAGCACATTGACCAAATTTATCAACATGGTCGAGAGAAGAAACGATAACCAAATCAAGGAGGGATGGAACACAGTTAGGAAAAAAATGAGTTTCAGAAAGAGGAAGGATATTTAAATTGGCTGCTTCTATAAGGGACTTAAGACTAATTCTTTTTCTAAAACAAAAGTAGCCTAAGTTACTGCTAAGAAAGTGGAAGTGCCAGTGAAAGTCCCATCAAAACCGGTCCAGCCGTATCGGAGATTAGCCGGAACAAATAGACAGACAGACAAACAGACAAATTATAGAAATTGTGTTTTTGTTATAAGTACCATATATACTTTCACATGCATTTAGTGAAAAGCTGTTACAGACACTCCAATTTTATTTATTTGTATAGAATACCAACCATTATTTACTTACAAAATATAGTACGTTAAACATAATAATAATAAAAAAAATAAAAACGTAATCCTTTTACCTGAAAAGTCTTAGAAAATAGACTTAAACTGTAATCAGACTAAAACAAAGTCAATGTTTTACCAGTTTTACTAACATGCAGTTCATCATCATCATTTTATTTTGCAATCTGCCATTACAGACCATGAACCTGTGTTCTTCTGTTTAAATACAAAAAAATGTTTAATACAATCAACAATAAAACTTAAACAAAAAATTTATTATGAGACTTTACTTAAAGGCTGCAATAATTTTGATTTCAATATAATATTTAACAATGATGAGAATCCAAGTTAATCCATTAACTTTATTATTGAAAACTTACAAAAAATTATTTACAAAAATTCTATTAACATAAAAATACCTAGAAGTAAAATAACAATCAAATCAAATCAAATCAAATCAAATCTTTTTATTTTCAGACTACATAGGTCCATAAGGGTTAGTAATTCATTAATTCTAATAGTAAGGGGGTTAGTAGTACTATATTATAATAATAATTTAATTTAAATAATTTACTAATCCGAACCCTGTCCGCACATAGCTCCTTAATATAGGTGCATGTGGATCATCTGCTACCATCCTCAGGATGCTGTTGTCACTTCCCCGTACGCGGCTTATTAGTGACGCCACTTTCTTGCGCATGAGTGCCTGAAAACCATCCATTCTCGCCTGCGCAAACATTTTAGATGCACTACAAAAACGAGGAAGTTTCAACATTATCCAATAAAACAATAAAACCAATAGATAACAATAGGATTACTTAGGTGTATAAGAACAAGAGACAGAATGCACTTTAAGTTAAAAAAGACCCTTATAATGAGATACTAAAAATCACATACTTAAGATATAGAAACTATTGTAATAACATTCTTAAAAAATGTAAAAGAAATTATGAAAGTAACGAATTAAAGATAGCAGGTAATGATAATAAAAAAATTTGGAGTGCTATAAAAAAAATAATAATCTTGACCATCCTAAGAATTCACCGCTGGAACTTCTCAAAGCTGAAATAAGTCCCCTTAAATCTATGAACGCGGTGAATGAATACTTTGCTAAAATAGGTGCTGAATTAGCGGAACGAAATTCCACTAAATATTCCCTTACTTCCTCTAAGAATAAATAAAAGAACATCAAGATGTAACTCGTTTGTTCTCCTAAACACTAGTGAAGCAGAAATCGAAAGTCACATTTTAGGCCTTAAGTCACATAGCGGTGCAGAATGGGATGGGATCTCTGCTAGAGTATAAAAGCTTCTTAAAGACTTAATTGTACGCCCCTGACACATATTTTTACTTTATGTATATCAAAAGGCATCTTTCCTCCTTCACTAAAGAAATCTATAGTCATTCCCATATTTAAAACTGGCAAAAGAGGCTGTATCTCAAATTATCGTCCTATTTCAATATTACCTTCCCTCTCTAAGATCTTTGAAAAGATTATTAACTGTAGGCTTGTTAAATATCTGGAAGCAAATAAAATAATTTCGAATGCTCAATATGGTTTCAGAAAGGGAAGGTCAACAACTGATGCTGTACACGCCTTAACAAGTTTTATTGTTAAGAAATTGGATAATAAAAAGAAATGTCTTACCATTTTTATTGACCTTCAAAAAGCGTTTGATACAGTCTCTTTCGCTAAGTTTACTGAAAAACTAGAAATTTTGGGCATAAGGGATAAGCAGTTACTTCTTCTTATGAATTATTTACATAATCGAACACAGCGTGTTAGGATAGGTAACACAGTAAGCGATGAACAACCAATAAATTACGGTATCCCACAAGGCAGTATACTTGGCCCAACGCTGTTTTTATGATACATTAATGAACTTTGTAACTTAAATATGAAAAATTGTAAAATAATATCGTATGCCGATGATACTAGACTAACTTTTTGTGGGGATTCATGGGAAGAAGTTTTTAGTATTGCACAAGAAAGTTTTAATACCGTCTGTCAGTGGCTAGCCATAAATTCACTTTCACTTAATGTTGATAAAACCAAATATATTACGTTTTCGATTCGCAAATTACCAAAATATATTAACAATTATAAAAATATAGCTAATTCATGTTATCAATTTCCTAGTTCAAACTGCAACTGCTTTAATATAATAAATACACAAGAAATTAAATACTTAGGTATAACAATAGATAATAATCTTAAATTCAAAGCACACATAAGAAATTTAACCCAAAAAGTCAGTAAACTAACTTACATTTTTAAAAACTTAAGACATGTCACAAATTGGACTTTATTAAAAACTGTTTATATATCTTTGTGTCAATCTATATTAACCTACGGTATTACTGTTGGGGGAGGTTCCAGTAAAACACACATGCTTGAATTGGAAAGAGCTCAACGAATGATTCTAAAAGTTGCACTTAATAAGCCAAAATTTTTCTCAACTACTAGTTTATTCAGGGTAGCTAAAGCTTACAGTACGGAAATTATTTATATTGTCTACAATTTAAAAAAAAAACACTTGCACTGTGTTCACACCTAATTTAATACAAACCAGAGAAGAAATTATGAGGTATGCGAAACGATACAAGCAAAATCTACTTTCGCCGAAAAGTTTTATGGGTACAGAATAGGCAGATTATATAATAAAATTAATAGAGAATACTCAATTTTTCAACTAACAAAATATAAAGGTAAAAAAAAGTTAACAGATTGGCTTATGAAATTAGATTACGAAGAAACAGAGAATTTACTGAATAGCGTAATAGTGTAATAAAAACACACACACACACACACACACACACACACACACACACACACACACACACGCACACGCACACGCACACGCACACGCACACGCACACGCACACGCATACGCACACGCACACGCTCACGCGCACGCACGTACGCGTACGCGCACGCGCACGCGCACGCACACGCACACGCACACGCACACGCACACGCACACGCACACGCACACGCACACGCACACGCACACGCACACGCACACGCACACGCACACGCACACGCAATCGCACACGCACACGCACACGCACACGCACACGCACACGCACACGCACACGCACACGCACACGCACACGCACACGCACACGCACACGCACACGCACACGCACACGCACACGCACACGCACACGCACACGCACACGCACACGCACACGCACACGCACACGCACACGCACACGCACACAAACACGCACACGCACACGCACACACACACGCTCACGCACACGCACACGCACACGCACACGCACACGCACACGCACACGCACACGCACACGCACACGCACACGCACACGCACACGCACACGCACACGCACACGCGCACACACACACACACACACACACACACACACACACACACACACACACACACACACCACCCACACACCCACACATATATGAATTTATATATGAATACGTACATATGCTTTTATTATCATTTTGAATATATACTTTAATTTAAAAAATATTACATGATATATATATATTCAGTATGCCTATTATTGTTATTTACACTTCAGAAATTTTATATTCAATCTTCACAGGCAACGCTCACTTCATGTCTAGATATATATTCATTGAATTGTTAATAAAGCCAAGAGGGGGAGTCAGGAGACCCATAGCACAGGGTAACCTAGTTTGGGCTCCTGTCTACCACAACAATCTAAAACTCTTAAACAATTTATGTAAGAAATGTAACTGTGTAAAAAGTGGGAGAAATAAATAAATATTATTATTATTTTATTTCATTATCATCATTACAGGCCTCAAAGGCCTCCCCTTAGGGAATGCCACAAAGCATGGTCCCGAGCCACCTGCATTCATTGTCTTCCTGCATGTCTTACCAGGTCGTCACTCCATCTAGTGAGGGGATGCCCTACACTTCACCTGCCGGTACGTGACTGCCACTGGAGAACCTTTTTTCCCCATCGCTTGTCGGTTCTTCGAACTATATGGCCGGCCCATTACCACTTCAGCTTACTAAACCGTTGGGCTATGTCGGTTACTCTGGTTCTACTGCAGATATCCTCGTTTTTAAATCTATCGCGTAGAGAAACCCCAAGCATAGGCCTTTTCATAGCTCACTGAATGACCTTAAACTTCCTCATACGGCCAGCAGTAAGCGATCATATCACAAATCAGGTCATCCCTGAAAACATTGGTTGTACAGTCTTGTTTTGAGGTTTTGAGGTGTGCCTGATCAGAAGATGAACTCCTGAACGCTGCCCAGCCGGGTTGAATCAGTAGATTGACCTCTCGGTCGAAATTGGACTTTCCTAGTCGGACTATTTGTTCCAGGTAAACATACTCGTCAACAACTTCGAGCTTAGTGCTCCCAACAACTACTGGCATAGGTGTGACATGGACGTCATACATGACTTTTGTTTTGTCCATGCTTATCTTAAGACTAATCTATTGGGAGACACTATTGAGGTCATTGAGCATAGTGCTTAGGTCATCCAGCGATTCTGCCATAATGACTATATCAACTCAAAGAGGGCCGAAGAGAGGGGGAGGACACGGTAATCCACGAATCCGGCAACTTGCTCTATCACCGGGAGGGCGACCATCTGTCCCATGAGGTGTCGGATTTATCGTCCACAAGTCTCTCGTTAACAACGTTGTAAAGATCGGGAGTGTGTCGACGAGGGTTGTTGCCATTGATGTTGATATCGTATCATTTCTAGTCCAGTAGCTTGAAAACGTCTTCCGATGCAGCGGCGAAGAGTTTTGGAGATGTAACGTTACCCTGTCTTACGCCTCTCTGCAGTTGGATAGGTTTCGTACTCACATCATCATCATATCCCTACTCTACAGAAAGGAGATGAACTTCGTTCCATACAAGCTTGGGCCCGGCGTAAACAAAGTTCATTTATATCTTATTTTGAAGATTTAAATATTTGTTACTTACAACAAAGGTCATACTTTTGTAGGACCTGGGGTTTTGTTTTTATTTTGTTTTATTATTTGTAGGTTATGTAGTAAAATCACTCGTTCTTAGAATAAGTTGTTTCAATAAATTGAAAAGAACACAAAAGGATGCCGTTTTTTAGTTATTATTAAATAAAATAAAATAAGATAAAATAAAATACAAGTGAAACTTTTCTAATTGTTTAATTATTTTCTGCAATTATTAATAAAATGTCATCCAGAAAAGCATATGGTTTTATGATTGCCCCATACATTACAAAAATAAAGACGATTTAATTATGCTTATAATTTATAGTTATATTACATACATATTTTTGTATAAATGTTACGAACGATTTCAAGCACCCAATTTCATACATCTCCTTTCAGCATCGATATATCGACCGTCGAGATCGTTAAATAGACTGTAGCGCTCTACACACTCGCACAGTGGCTGTAGCTAGCCACTGTGCGATTTAGAAGATGTTTTCTTCCTCGCACGACTTCCTTGTGGAATCGATTACCATCAGCGATTTTTCCGGACCGATACGACTTAGGGACCTTCAAGAAAAGAGCGTACTCCTTTTTAAAAGGCCGGCAACGCATCTGCAATTCCCTCCCTGGTGTTGCAGTTGTTCATGGGCGGCGGTAGTCACTTACCATCAGGTGAGCCGCATGCTCGTTTGCCCCCTCTACTATAAAAAAAAAAAAAAAAAAAAAAATAGCACCGCCCAAATGTCGATGGAATCAAGGTTTTCTCGTAGCCTTCTTATGTAAGACAAAGTGGTAGTTTTACTCTTAGGTCTTTTACACAATTTGCCAAAGGATATGTACGTGGTCCATGACACTATATCATTTTCGAAAACCGGGTTGTTCGATAGGCTGGAAGTTATCAATTCCGTGTGCGAGATAATTTGTAATGACTGAACAGAATACGGCACGTAGAAGCGGCTGAGAAGAAAAATCGATTAGTAATTCTTCAATAGCGTCCTTGTCTTTTTTTTAAAATAATTTTATCTATCGCATTTCTGCTTAACTCGTATGGGATAGCCAAAGTTCGGTGGTCTATATAGACCACCAATTACGAATCTTTAGTTGATGAGTTTTATGTAATAGGTCTCATGTAAAAGCAGTTACAAATGCTTACCTAATGGGAAACAAATAAGCTTAACGTCTAGGAACGCTTATTTGGTTTATCCTGCTAAAGACAGCCAAATAACATTTTGTGATCGGTTTTTAGTAAAAATAAACCTAGCAAGCTAACAGCACAGCAAAGTGGCAAAGCAATCAGCTTTGTAACGGTTTCTAACGGTTGCCGTTGAGCAATCAGTTTCAAAATAGGAGGTTCAGATGCCTGGGTGATCAGTAATCGATTGCTGAAAACAATATGAAAATTCGAAACCGTTCTCGAGATAATCGTGGGACAGACGGACAGACGGACAGATATCGTGAAATCAATAAGTGTCTTCGCAAGCTTCGCCACTTAGTAATTAAAAGTCGACAACTGTTTCATTAACCATTATAACCATGCCATTTAACGCAACTATTTAATATGATATTAGACGAAGAAAAAGTACCAACACAATGGTGTACATCAGACATAATTTTGCTCTTCAAGAAAGGAAACCCCTTGGACATAGGGAATTATAGACCCATAAGTCTGATGGCAAGTATATACAAATTATTCTCATCCGTAATACTAAAGAGAATATCCGACGACATTGACAAACAGCAACCAAAGGAACAAGCGGGATTCAGATACCGGGCTTTAATACATTGGACCACATACAGATATTAGAACAGGTTATAGAAAAGTACAGAGAATACAATAGACCTCTGTATGAGGCCTTCATTGACTACAGCAAAGCTTTTGACAGTATCAGTCACTGTTCACTCTGGAAAGCATTACAACAATTAAACATTAATTCGAAATACATCAATATCTCGAAATATATTTATAAAAAAAGCACGAGCAGAATAAAATTATAAAATAGAGGAGACGAAATAAACATAGAACGAGGCCTCAGGCAAGGAGATCCCCTATCCCCAAAACTGTTTATAGCAGTACTTGAAAATATTTTCCAAAAGCTAGACTTGAAAAATAGAGGAGTGTACATCAACGGACACTATTTAAACCATCTGAGGTTCGCTGATGACATTATTGTAATTGCCGAAACCGCCAAAGACCTAGAGGAAATGATGACATCACTTGACTGCGAAAGCTCCAAAATCGGCCTGGAAATGAATGCTGGTAAAACTAAGATAATAACCAGCAGTCGTGAACGCCCGATAGCTATAAAAGACAACAATATAGAATATGTCAGTGAATACATCTACTTGGGTAAACAAATTTCATTTAAAACATCAAGCAATGAAGAAGTAACAAGAAGAATTAACGCAACTTGGAAGAAATTTTTGGGCATTAAGAGAAATCTTCAAAGGGAACTACAACTTGCACATGAAAAAGACAATATTTGATACATGTCTATTACCCTGCTTGCTGTATGGCTGCCAAACTTGGATATTCACAAACACAATTAAACAAAAAATCAAATGCAGTCAAACAGCAATGGAAAGAAGCATGTTGGGAATTAGAAGAATACATAAAATTAAGAACCAAGTCATTCGTCAAAAAACTAAACTTACAGATGCCCTCAAGCACGCACTCTTATTAAAGTGGAGATGGGCCGGGCACATCTCACGATACCGAGATAGAAGATGGACCAATGAAGCCACACGATGGAAAGGACCAAAGGGGAAAAGGAATGTCGGTCGACAATTAAGACGGTGGGCTGACATAACATACGTCGCAGGAAACGACTGGATGAAGTCAGACAAGGACAGGGAGTCATGGAAAAGGATGGAGGCCTTTACCCAAACAGGGGTCCATATCTTATAAATAACACTAACATTAATTATAAGTATTTCTTTCTTAATTTTAAGCTATAACCTACTAACAAATACAGAAATGTAAAAAGATAGTGATGATATGGAATAAATGGCTTTATTGTTATTATTATTAACTGTTTCATTAAGTAAGCATTTTGGAACTTATGTTTACAGTTTCATATGTTATGGAATTGTAACATGTTTTCATAGTAAGATACAAAATGTGTCGAACCAATAAAGGTTTAAAACGTGGGCATTTTTTAACCTTACCGTAATGCCAAATATATTCGTAAATAGTCGTCATAGCAATTCATGTCATATTAATATCAATTAGTCGGTTTTACCAGAAAATTAAAAAAATCTAAGTCGGTGTGTATATTTAACTAATTTTCACAAAAAAATTGCAGATATGAGTTTTAGCAGTAAACCCTCGATATGCATGTTTCCTAATGATGTTTTGCTTCACCACACAGCACTTAAAATTATTGCAATTAAGTTTCATCGGCGCAAGCGGGCATTGACCCCTGCTTGCTAGCATAATGTAAATTTTACAGCGAGCGCTTAGCCCTTGAGGTACCACAGCTTACGGTCAAATTATTGTTGTTTATTATACAACTAGCGGTCCACCCCGGCTTCGTACGATTTCTGGATCTCTACAACAGCGCCACCTATCGGGTCGAAATGTGAATCTAAACCACCTAGAGACCCATTCAAACACACAAAAATATTCATCAAAATCAGTTAAGCCTTTTTTGAGTTTTGTCAAGAATAACAGACAGCAATTGATTTTTATATATTGAGATTTTTTTATTTTTAACGCGCCCGCACTGCCCTTTGTGGGTAGAATTTCATAAAATCCGTTCTTGGTAATTTTTAACATGCCAAAAAGAATATTCTGGCCAAGTTTTATACCTATAAGAGCTAGCTATAGTTTGAAAATATGTTTTTTTTTTAAATTAACGCCTCGCAACCCCACTTGCGAGAGGAAATTCGTAAAATTAGTTCTTAGCTGACCTCTACTCGGCGAAAGGAATATCCATACCAAATTTCAAGTCTCTAGGCATTATGGTTCCAGCTTAGATATATAGACAGAAGATAGATTGTATTGGGTTCTGTCGCGATAAAAATCGTAATAAGTATATCTATATCTATATATAAATTTTTAATAAATAAGGATTTCAAAATAATCTATGTACTTTAGATTTTCGTCTCAATCTGACTGTAGAAAAAGAAAAAGACGATTTGGCACTGACACTGATATGATATATTTTATAAAAGCAAAGAGTTGGAGTTGGAGGTGTTCATTAGATGGAGCGACGACCTGGGAAGAGATACAGGAAGTCAATGAATTCATGTGGCTCAAGACCGTGCTCTGTGGTATTCTTTGGTAGAGGCCTGCGTTCACCAGTAGATTTGACAGGCTATGTTGATGAACTTGGAAGATGTTGTGGACTATTTCATTTTTTTTATAGAAATAAGAGCGGCAAAACGAGCATACAGTTCAGCTGTAGGTAATATTATGGCCCGTGACACTTACGTCTATCATCGACTTAGAATCAGAATGTAAGTACATGCGTTGTCACACCTGAAGACGTCTTATTATCAGTAAAAAATGGTTCCATTTACACTCACCATATGAACACATCATATACACATAGTATATTTTATCTGCAAAGCTTTTTGAACCGACTTCAAAAAGGAGGTGGTTCTAAATTGGAGTGTATGTTTTTTTAATATGGAGAAAAAATTCCACCCCTATGGTCAGCAAATAAATATTTTTTTAGCAATTTGAAGTCAGTTTTTACTTTTTTACCCCGTGTAGTGGCGGCACCCACGGGAAGATATGGGGTAGTGGGTATTCTTACCCGCCACTGTGGCGGGTAAGAATACCCACTACCCCATATCTTCCCGTGGGTGTCGTAAGAGGCGACAGAGGGAAACTGAGACAGAAGATGGACAGCAGCTCTTTTTTTTATAGGAATAGGGTGACAAACGAGCACACAGTCCACCTGATGTTAAGTGGTTGTTGTGACCCATAGACATCTACATTTATGCTCGTTTACGAATCAAAATGTAGATGCGTTGTCATCCCTGGGGACTAAGTTGGAATTCCTCTTTTCCAATAAAAAGGGTATCCGGTTCTCTACACTCACCATACGAAACACGGCAGTGTTAAACTGCTATTTTACGCTGTTATTCTATGAGAGCGTGGTCCTTCCCCAGTCGAGCCAACCCATTCGTGCTACAACTATACTACTATTATAGCTGCAGCATGGCTCTACCACGTATAATCTTTCTATATTTCTCATAACAGCAAATTACAATAAAAAAAACTGCGGTTGCCAAACCGCACGTCAAGCGTGGCTACTATGGCAATAGGCACATAAAGACGGCCCCCAGTCCCCGGCGGTCCCGATATTCCTGGTTACGGTGGTGACCATGGTGACAGAGGGGCAGGGGGTGCTAAGAATCTCCGGAGGAGGTTCGGTTGCAACCTAAGACGACTCGACCTGGCAACATACAACGCAAGCACCCTAAAGACTGACGAGAAGATCTTGGAGCTGGAAGAAGAGATACACAAGTTGCGCTGGGATATTTTAAAATTATCTGAGGCCCGAAGAGAGGGGGAGGACACGGTAATCCTCAAATCCGGCAACTTTTTCTATTACCGGGAGAGCGACCATCTGTCCCAAGGGGATGTAGGATTTATCGCCCATAAATCTCTCGCTATCAAACTTAGTAAAGATTGTGAGTGTGTCGACGAGGGTTGTGTACATTATACTCGGAATCACCAAATGGTTTTACGGGGTTTACGCACCAACCTTGACACATCCCGATGAGGAGGTGGAGGAAATGTATGAAGATATCTCCAAAGCCATGCATTTCTCCAAAACACGCTATACGGTGTTACGGTGTTTACGGGAGACTTCAACGCAAAACTAGGCACAAGAGAGAACGGTGAGCTGAAGGTAGGAAAATTTGGAATAGGGAAACGGAATCCAAGGGGCCAGTAGCTGGCTGACTTCATGGAGAAAGGGGGACTCTTTATGATGAACTCTTTCTTCCAGAAGCGAGCTCATAGGAAGTAGACCTAGTCGAGCCCCGACGGTTCGACAAAAAATGAGATTGACTTCATTATGATGACCAGGCCACAACTCTTCAGTGATGTCTCAGTGATCGCGAGGGTGAAAACTGGTAGCGATCACTGAATGGTTAGAAGCACACTGAACCTAAACGTCAAGTTGGAGAGGTCTCGTCTAATGAAGTCAACAATCCGTCTCCCTCGTGCTCTATTCCAAAGTCCCGAAACCTTTCAGCTCGAGTTACAAAACCGTTTTCAGTGCCTAGAGAGTGTAGAGTGTGTGCGCAGGACATGCTTTAATTTCTCCATTTCTTTCCACCATCGGACAACCAGACGGTGGGCGGGTCTTCATTCCTTTATTGATGATATTCCACACATTAGAACCAAAGGGTTTGCTTCATATTTTGTAATGCGTACAACAAAGGAATTGAATAATTTGCCGGCGTCTGTCTTTTCGACGGAATACAATCTGGGTGTCTTCAAGGCAAGAGCGAATAGGCTTTGGTTGCGCTAAGACTGTCGGGCTTCTCGATTAAGTGGGATTATGGTCAAGCACTTTCTTGGAATAAGCAAAAAAAAAGGAGATGTTGTGACCTATAGATACCTAAATCAGACATCGATTAAGAATCAAAATACTAATATGTTATAACTCTTCTAGATGAAATGCCTCGTAACAGTCACCATAAGAAACTAAGCAGCGTTATATCGCTTTTTTGCGCTGGTATTCTCTGAGAACGTAGTCCTTATTGCACTTTATTGGCCCGTTCGTATTGCAACCATAATGCTGCGGCAGCGTAGCTCTACCATGTAAATATTAAGGCAAGTCTAAGATTGTAATTTTTATTTTGCGGATAATTTTTTCTCGAAAGCGTATATTGTATACTTTCACAGTAGTACTGTGTTGGCAGTCACCCTACCACAATGATCTGAATTTACAATTGGAATTTTAATTAGGCTATGGAATATTCGAACGACGGACGACTGAATGTTGCGCTGACTGAAAATTTCGACATTGGAAAAACTCCTCTTTTTCCTCTTTTTATACAACTGAATAGACAAACAAACTCTCAGTTAGGTGGACTGAACTTGGAAAGTCCGGAAACCTTTCAGCTCGAGTTACGAAACCGTTTTCAGTGCCTAGAAGACTGCAATGAAGTGGACGATATGAATGACAAGCTCGTGGAAATTGTCCATGCGGTCGGAGCAAAGTTCTGCAAGACCCGCCGCAGAAGAACAAAATAACTCTCCGATCATACTCTTAATCTCGTGGCTGTTAGACGGGAAATGAATTGATAGCATACAGGCAACTGAATAGACAGATCTCCAAATGCATGCGGTGGGATTTACGCAACTTCAATATTTTGTATTGAAGAAGCGATCGAGTTGAACCAAGGCTCCAAAGTCTTTGCCAGAGATCTGTCTGCCAGTAAGAGCCAACTGTCAAAGCTAAAGACCGAGTGTGGCAGCATCGTTTCCGGGACACCTGAGATTTTGAGTGAGAATGAGAGGTTCTATGGGCAGCTGTACACGTCATCGTTGGAGCCACATGCAAGTGCGAGTAACGATCCAAGAGCGAGTCTTATCCGACATTATTCCGATGATATTCCGGACGTCAGTTTGAGCGAGATTAGAATGGCTCTCCAGCACCTTAAAAACGGCAAGTCCCCGGGTGAGGATGGTATTACAGCGGAGCTTCTGAAAGCGGGTGGAAAACCGGTACTAGAAGTCCTTCAGAAACTCTTTAATTCCGTCCTCCATGGTGGCACTACTCCGTAGGTGGAACAGAAGTGTTCTTCAAGAAAGGTGACAACGCGTTCTTGTAGAACTACAAACCGATTTCCCTTCTGAGGAGCGTCTACATAGGGCTACGATGGCTCCGAATACAGAACCAGAGTACGAAACCTATCCAACTGCAGAGAGGTGTAAGAAGACAGGGTGACGTTATATCCCAGAAACTCTTCACCGTTGCACTGGAAGACGTTTTCAAGCTACTGGACTGGAAGCGATACGGTATTAACATCAATTGCGAGTACATCACTCACCTTTGAATTGCCGACGATATAGTCTTTTTGGCAGAATCGCTGGAGGACCTAAGCATTATGCTCAATGACCTCAAAAGTGCATCCCAACGCATAGGTCTTAAGATGAACATGGACAAAACAAAGATCATGTATAACGTCCATATCACACCTATGCCGGTAGTTGTTGAGAACATTAGGCTCGAAGTTGTTGACGAGTATGTTTACCTGGGACAAATAGTCCGACTAGGTAAGTCCAATTTCGACAGAGAGGTCAATCGACGGATTCAACTCGGCTGGGCAGAGTTCGGGAAATTACCACACATCTTCTCGTCAGGTATACACCAAAACTTGAAAACAAGACTGTACAACCAATGCGTGTTGCCAGTGATGACTTATGGAACTGAGCCGTGGTCCTTCAATGCTGGTCATATGAGGAAGCTCAAGGTCACGCAGCGAGCTATAGAGAGGGCTATGCTCGGGGTTTCTCTGCATGATAGACTTACAAATAAGGATATCCTCAGTAGAACCAGAGTGACCGACATAACCCAACGGATTAGTAAGCTGAAGTGGCAATGGGCCGGCCATATAGCTCAAATAACCAACAGCCAATGGTGAAAAAATGTTGAATGAACCGTGAACTTGTGAAGGGCTGTAATGATGATGATTATGATGATGATGATGATTTTACTTTTTTAAGTTGAAATTAATATTATTGGACAATAAATAATTCGCACGGAGGGTACGATTAGATACTCTGTTTTTTCCGTCGTGGATAAATGTTAAGCTTCAACGTTTATAATGTGTACAGTAAAAAAAAAATACAATATAGGTGTTTTCTGATCACCACTTTACTATATTAAAAATAAGAACATAAATGAATTGCAAACTTATTTCAATATCAAGTTTATAAATGACAAAATACACATACTTATACAAACTATTCAGTAATTGAAAGGAAACTTATTTATAGCCGAGAAAATATTATATTTTGTAATTCATCAGCTCGGAAGGGGAAGGACCACGCTCTCACAGAATACCAGCAGGAAATAGCAGCTTACTGCTGCTGTGTTTCGTATGGTGAGTGTAGAAAACCGGAGACTCTTTTTACTGGAAACCATTCTTAATCATCAGGGGTGACAACGAAACTTATCTTGATTCTTAATCGATGATAGATGTAGATGTACATGGACCACAGCATCCACTTACACTCAGGTGGACTGTGTGCCTGTTTGTCACTCTTATTATTTCTTTAAAAAAACTAATGTAACGTCATTTTGATATTAAAATAGCGGTGTTTCATTTATAACTACATAAAATTCTTAGACTAACAACATACGTATTTATGTACTTACTCTGAGATAAAACCGGTTGTAGTTATTGTCAACGTCTACGTTAACGGCTAGCTATTATATTATTATAACTGCTCAAAAAAGGTAAAGAAGTGAATATATGTTTTACGCTAATTAAAAAAAAAAACAAATAAAAATCAAAATTTATTACTACTTTTCAGAAAAAATTAGGAATATTTCCCGGACATGTGCAGCATGCCAATACCAAGCCGTAATACAGCCGGCCACTCTCAAGTACTCTGCTGAAAATGGGCCTCCTCCAATTTATGCCACAAACCACGGTCCAGAGTTTTTTTTTATAGGATAAGGGTGACAAACGAGCACACAGTCCACCTGATGGTAAGTGGTTGATGCGGCCCATAGACATCTACATCTATCCTCTATAACAAATCAAAATGCAGATGCGTTGTCACCCGTGAGGACTAAGATGAAATGCCTCATTTTCAGTAAAAAGGGCCTCCGGCCACCTGCACTCACCAAGCGAAACGCAGAGGTAAACCTCCACTTCACGCTGGTATTTTGTGAGGTCGTGGTACCACCCCGGTTCGAGTCGGCTCATCCGTGCGACAGCAAAAGCTGCTGCGTGGCTCTACCACTGTTAGAGCTGAGTTTATTTATTTATTTATTTATTCTTTATTGCATTCCTTAAACTAAAAGAATACAAAGGGCGGACTTAATGCCTTGTGGCATTCTCTACCAGTCAACCCATGGAGTGGTGAGAATTTGAAGTAGGTGTTGCAATATAGAATAAAAACAAAATAGAAATTTATAATTAATTACGTTATATATAAATTTTACTAATATATACAATAAATAAACTATAAAAATATATACAAGTATACAAATATATACGTACATACATAAGCATACATATATTCATACCGACATACATATACAAATAGTACATATAAATAACTATAAATATATACGTCCAAAATATAAATGACATGGATGATTCATCTAAGAAGCATTGTCTTTAATAGATGATTACGCACCAACTTTTTAAAAGCAATCATTTTACCTGCAACCATTGAATTCCTGTGATTTCCTACACGATGGATGCAGATGTCCCAGCCATGCAGAAAGTTAAGCCGAGTACGGGTTATATGTATGTGGTAGAGCCATGCTACAGCTATATTGTGGTATGCGTGGTAGAGCCATGCTGCAGCTACATGTGTTTTTTAAGGCCACAAACGAGCACACAGTTCACGTGATGATAATTGGATGCTGTGGCTCATTCCATATACATTTATCCTCAATTAAGAATCAAAATGTAGATGGGTTGTCACCCCTGAGGACTGAGGTGGAATTCCTCTTTTCCAGTAAAAAGGGTTTCCGGTTCTCTACATTCACCCTACGAAACTCAGCAGTATTAAGCTACTATTTTACGCTAGTATTCTGTGAGAACGTCGTCCCATTTGTGCTGCAATCACAATATAGCTGCAGGATGGCTCTACCACGTAAAAATGGTTGTACACGAATGGGTCGTTGCCGAACAGGAAAAAACCACGCTCTCAAAAAAAAATTTGATATATCCATATATCGGTGAGTTTCTAAAAAATATTTGTGTCTACTTTATGAATTTCTATTGTGTTGACTATTCATACAAATTATGAGTTACTATATATATACCATACTAGAAGCATAGTTTCTGATAATCAACTACAAAGTCTGACAGTAATGTAAAGTCATAAATCAATTAAATAACACATTGATGAAAATATAATGGTTCAACCGAGTGAAATAGAATATCATACTTTTAATTGCACTTAGGCAAATCTATACTTTTTCGAAAGAAACGAAATAAAAACTCTATGTGTTGTTATAGGAAATATATTGTTTTTGATACATTTTCGATACTTGATATTTGATATCGATATATCGATGTATCGAAATAAAGGATCGAACAAAAAATATCGATATATCGACATTTTTGTACAATGCTACGTCTTATTTCTTGGCGGTGACAACGCATCTGCATTTTGATTCTTAGTTGTGGATAAATGTAGAATGTAAATATTATGTCTATGGGCCACAGCATTTACTTACCATCAACTGGACTGTGTGCTCTTTTGTCACCCTTATTCTATAAAATAAATACAGGATTCAAAATACTTTCAGTTTTACGTTTTATTTACATTTATAACGCATTCCAATAGCGTATAATACGTTTGTAGATACACTATTACAATGTTGACATATTATTACCTATAGTGTCACAAGTCACAAGTGCACGTGCGTCACTTGTATTGTGTGCACTCGTCCTTACCTACCGGTGTTAGTTGTGACGCTTATGCACATGATCGGAAATGGGCTTAGAATGGAAATGACTTAAGAATATAATATATTAAATAAAATATTTTAAAATTAATATTAGATGTAGTCTTCACAACCTTTCACCTTTTTGGACAAGCGCCTCTCCCATTGTAGGGAGATTTTGCCAAAATATATACAGAATACCCAGACCGATGACTAGGAGCTGAATCAAAGGTGCCAAATGTATGTTATTGCAATCGCTACTCTGTTTGGCAAGCGTAGAGTTTTTGACAAGTTTTCCTTTCAACGGTAGAGATCCATGTTCAGCCTGGACTTTAAAAATACCTGTAAAAACAGAACATTATTTATACACGACTTCCATGTATCGTATATTTTACTTATTAGCATTATATAGCAAAAATATTTTTGTAATATTAAATTTATTATTTATTTATTAATAATTAATTTTAATATAATTTAATATAATATATTTAATATAATGACCTGTGCCAGGTCACGCTATATTAAATAATATAATAATAACAGCAATATTTAAATACTATTAAACTCTGTATATAAAGACCTTTAAGGAACCACTACGAACCCCTTAAAAATCCTTTAAGAACTACTTTTCAAACCCAAAATCGAATGGTTCAAAAAATCGTGTTTAGAATGCTTCAAATTGTCATCGAATGATTATAAATAATTGAATAACTAATTAGGTTCTAGAACGCGGACAGTAAATGTCGTATAAATTTTTTAAATTAAAAACCTTTGACTTGTATTGTTGCGTTCGTGCTTCGGCTCACTTGGTTTCTCTGGGCAGTCGGCGTCCACCTGTGGGTATAATCGGACGTATGTGGTATAAATGCTCACGTTTATTTTATAAGTGCTATATTGTAATTAAATTTATTTTATAGATCAGTGACAATAGCGGAAACTTTCGGTAAGCTATCACTTTTTATGTTTTGCTCTATTTTTAATTACATATTTTAATCATTTAAATAATTTTCTTAAGGAAAATAATTTTTACCTATTTTAAATGATATTAATCGTTTTATTTATTTTTGTAATTTTTTTTCAAATTTATGTTAAAGCTATAGTTAGCTACTCAATAAAAACTATTGCAAATAATATTTCATCTTTTTATAAAATAATGAAAATTGTTTTGAATTTCTGGTATTTTTTCAAGGATTCCATTTCATTTATTTTAAATGTAAGTTAATAAAATCTTTTCGATCTTCTATTTATTTAAGATTGCTTGGAAAATATTCTTGAACGGAGTAGGTAGGATTGTTCTGGGATTTTTTATAAATCTAAAATTGGCAAGTTGTGATTATCAACTTTTTATAAGGTGTATTACGAGTTTTATAGTAATTCTTACATTAATGATGAAGTAATGATCTCGTTAACCTCTTACTCTAGCCTTGTACTTGCGCTATGAATTCATCAACCGGTGTCAATGCTATAAGCGGATTTGAGCTTGAGCTTGCTGCAGTAAATAACGATAAAATGTAACCATTACCTATATAATTTGAATAGAAAACTTGAACTACATGATCATTTTATATAAATAAATCAAAAAAATGTAGGCGGACAGAATAAATTGTGAGTTTTATTTTAGACATTATACGTTTTATATTAAATTGACCAGTATGTATGCATGTAAGCAGTATGTAGATAATATTAAGTATAGGAAGCGTCCTTTCATAGAATAAGGGTGACCAACGAGCACACAGTCCACATGATGGTAAGTGGATGTTTTTACCCATAGATATCTACATCTATCCTCGATTAAAAATCGAAATTCAAATGCGTTTTCATCTCTGAGACTGAGATATTGCTACTACTACTGCCCATATCCTGGCTTATTCCCCTCTGTCGCCCACGGGAATTAATAGGTGTTCTTACACCGCCGCACCGCGGTCAATGTAATTGCGTAAGTTATAAATATTCTTTACTAGAGTTGATCTTTCCGTCAATTAATGCAGACATAATGCGTCAAGGCATTAAGTAAGATAACAGTCTGGCATAAAATTGTTAAATAAGTTGTTTTTTTTTAATGTAATATGATCTTATCTGTTTTGTTGCCCTTAAAATAAATAAATATAAGAATACATTAATAAATCAATATGTTTTTAAAGAACAATTAAATTTATCCATGTATTTATATTACCCACTTCCAGATGTCTGGCTCTAAATAATCTGACATTTTGCAGTCGTATTAAAAACCGATGCCATGAATAATTTTATGACTGTGATCTCATATTCTCAATAACCTCATCACAGTTGGTCAATCATCAACAAATGGTCAATGCGTGCTGTTTGAGTTTTCTTATTATTTGGTGACAGTTAGCTTACTAGAGAAATAACTCAAATCAAAAGAGGTTTGTTTTATGCACAACATTATTACAATTTGCATGTACTAATTTAAAGTCAATTCCCTTATCAATTAGTAGGTACGTGATTAGTTTTATATACAATTAATAGAATCAGGCGTTACTTTGCGGAAATCCATTATATTAACGATGCTAAATATTAATTACCTAAGAGAGCTAGAGAAGCTATATTTCGCCTCTACACGAGGCATCCTCAGGTGAAGTCTTAGAGTATTACTCTAAGGGTGAAGTAGACTCTGCGGCGGCTGACCGTTAACTCACTTATTCAAATTCAAAATTTTTCAAATTCAAATTCATTTATTTTCAGACAACAAAGATCCATGTGTTAGTATTACATAAACGCTTAAAAAAACTAAGTGCTAGTATTTTGAAAAAATTAAATTATATAATGTTAGAATACATCAAACTAAATCATATTAAATCAAATCAAAATAAAATTGGACTAAATTAAATTCTAATTACTTAGAAACAAGCGTCGTATTATCGACGGTTGTGTTTTTCCTACTTTAGTGGTGTTGGGGGTAGTGGTACTGGGATTAGTGGTGACGGGGATAGTGCACGCAATTGAGCGAGGGCGGGAGGTGCTATTCCAACTAGAAAAGAGACATTAAAAAAAATTTTTTTTTGCAACGTTTATTTTTTAATACAGCAAAAATAAACCAGCCGCGTGGCGTAGAGTTACGAGTTGCTATATTTATACATAACGTGAATCCTGGTTTCTTTAAATTCTAGTTTAATAAATACGGGTTGTAAATACAAAGAATGTAGACTCCGCTTAAATGTGTTCGTGCGTAGGTGTATTTTTATGTGGATGTATTATATAAACAAGTTATGACTGTCCTCCTGTTTCAAATACTTGAATACTGCGACGTATTATTATTGCCAATAACAGTTATTGCTAATAACTGTTATTGGCAATAATACTTTGCCTTTGTAAAGCGTCCTGACTTGATGCTGAGCTCAATTTTTTGCAAGTTCTTGTCGATCAAGGTAATACTATAGTTTGTACGAGTACGTGATTGAGCCACGGTGCAGATGCCTGAGGACTAAAATACGAATGCAGATTTCATTATTACGAGATTTAGTACGTTTATGTTTTTCCTCTGTGTGCAGATCTGATTATTACCGGATTTAGTACGTTTCTGCTTTTCTGCTGTCACCTCTTACGACACCCACGGGATGATATAGGGATTCTTACACTACTACTGCAGGTAGGGTTGCCATCTCCTAAAATGAAAAAGCCGGACTCGGCGCCCCAAAAAAGCCTGACATTTGGCCCCAAAAGCCGGACAGAAATTTTTAGCCAAACATACCTTTCTGATGCCATGCAAGCCAAACAACTCACCAACTCCAACCCCCAGAGAAAAAAAAAACTAAAATACTCCGTTACAAACGTTAATTGTTTATTAGTCAATTACAGCACAGTTTCAAGTGTATACGTTATTTATTTATTTATTCTGCAAGCGATGCGTGCAACGCGTTATAATATATAGTTATAATATAGTTACAAAAAGCCTAACAAAAGCCGGACAGGCCGGACACATCCCGAAAAGCCGGACAGATGGCAACCCTAACTGCAGGGGACTACGTGCTACGGGCTTATTTCATATAAAAATATATTTCTTTCTTATGCGAGAGAGCTGTACGGCTCTTATTTGAAATTGCAATAAAAAAATACTAGGAAATATTATATACAAACTCTCTTCCCCTTGAACTTTACATTTCGTTTTTGTTTACTTGTGAATAATTTGATTCCGTATAAAAATCATATGAAGGAAATAACTCTAAAGTCAGTGACGTGATCTTTCCGACAACAGTACCAGTAACAGGTACGTGGGTTAGTCGTGGATAGCTTGCGGCACGTTATATGATGCGATGTTTTTAAACCAACATTTTATCACGTCGGATCTGCTCTGTTCTCAAGAAGGATGTAGTTATAAACAAGTGATAAAATAAAAAAAAAATGATACAACCGAATTAAATATAAATTATTGAGGATAACTCAAAAACCACTGGTCAGACTTTGATCAAGTTTATATGGGACCACATGAAATGCACCAGCTTTCAAATAAAAAAAGAAGCATCAAAATTGGTGGATGTAGAAAAAGTTATGAGGTAGCACACATAAATAAAAGAAAAAATACAGTCAAAAAAAACAGTGGTAGAGCCACGCGGCAGCTTTTACTGTTGCACGGATGGGCCGGCTCGAACCGGGGTGGTACCACGACCTCACAGAAAACCAGCGTGAAGTAGAGGTTTACCTCTGCGTTTCGCTTGGTGAGTGCAGGTGGCCGGAGGCCCTTTTTACTGGAAATGAGGCATTCCATCTTAGTCCTCACGGGTGACAACGCATCTACATTTTGATTTGTAATAGAGGATAGATGTAGATGTCCATGGGCCGCAGCAACCACTTACCATCAGGTGGACTGTGTGCTCGTTTGTCACCCTTATCCCATAAAAAAAGTCGAATTGAGTACCTCCTCGTTTTTGAAGTCGGTTAAAAAGTAAATAATATTTAAAAGGCGAAATTCTACAATCACAGACAAAGAAGGATATTTGAGTTGAAGGATACGAAGCATTTCATACTAATCCTCAGGGATGACAGCGTAACGTAATTTGGGATAGATTTATATGTCTATTGGCCACAGCATCCACTTACCATCAATTGGACTGTGTACTCGACTGTTACCCTTTTTAAAATACTAATAATGCAACTAAATTATGCAAATAACCATAGACACAGGTAGTTTTTTTTTTACTAAATAACCATCTCACATCAAAACTTGAAACCAGTCTTTCTAAATCTACAGCTGGTTATCGGCCTTGAAATATATGTAATGCTGAAATGCACAGTTTTACTTCTATAAAAATGCTACAAGTTTTGAAGACTTCGTCAATAAATCGTGGCTACAAAATCTGAATCTACAGGAAGTAAATATAATGTGCACGTTTTCGAGGTCAATAATTTATTAAATAAATTATGTGTAATGTAAAAATTCTCCAAGGTTACTAATTAATTGAAACAAGACGGTTCTTAATATTCGACTTATAAGAGTTTTTATTGAATTTCAAATGCTCGACAATGTATTAAGGTAAAATGACGTAACATAATGGTGATCACCATTAAGAATCGATTGTAAAAATTACATAGAAAGCTCTGTCGCAATACGAGTTCGATTTTCATCTCCACCACTCAAATTATTAATTGCAATAGTTCTAATTCTGATTTGTCACGTGCTCAGAAGATGTAAATACGAGGGAATTTGCAAGACTGAGAAATTAAAGATACGTTAAGGAAGTTTACTAGAGCAGACTAGATCACTAGAAAGCTGCCGACTTTTTCTGTTTACAAATTAGTATATTTATTTAACTGTGCATGGACCAACACATAAGACTAATTTTATACGCGGTAGAGCTATGCTACAGCTATATTACTAGTACAGTTGTAGTACGAATGGGTCGGCTCGACGGGGGAAGGACCACGCTCTCACAGAATACCAGAGCAAAATAGCAGCTTAATGCTGCTGTGTTTCGTATGGTGAGTGTAGAGAACCGGCGACGCTTTTTACTGGAAAAGAGGCATTCCATCGTAGTCCTCACGGCTGACAACGTATCTGCATTTTCTTCGCAAACGAGAATGTCTATGGGCCACAGCAACCACTTACCATCAGTTGCATTGTGTGCTCGCTTGTCACCATTATCCTATAAAATATAGACCCGAACCAATTACTTGTAGGCCCTTCTGCTAATGACACTGTGTATCAATCAAACTCGCAGAACCGCAGGAAATGCTTCTTGACCTATACGCAACTATGCCGTCGAAATCTTTCCTACTATAAGTTAAACACTCACGCCTGTCACCCAGAGGGGTAGGCAGTGACTATGGACTTCCATTTGTCACGATCTAGACACACCTCTCTCGCTTCCTCCACATCCATATACCTACGCATACACGCTCGTTGGTTAAGGGTACTCTAAATTTTGCCCATTTGTCGATAAACTTTTTGCCTAGGGCGTTCCTTCCCGACTCTGCCGTTCATATCTGCAACATAAATTTGCTTTGTTACTTTTTTCTCATTCATTATTTCTACATGACCAAACCAATTATCGGTACTTAATAAGTACTACTTATACTTGGCATTGTAAAATTTTTTTATTGGCAAAGAAGAATAATTACTTATATGAAATCTATATAATTTAGTTCTTTATCTGTAACCGGAAGTGTAGTTGTATTAAATCAGTTCACACAACAAATATAACACTTGTTAACACAGTCCTAAAAGTGTAAACACCGCTTAGCAAAGCTGTTTGTTACCTATCAGCTCAAGTATGGGTCCTTGGTTGGATTCTTAGTCGAAGATAATAAAGGAAATTGAATCAAAGGTTATATTGTGTGATGAGCGAAAAATTATGATGGTTGACATTTTGATTGACAGATGTTATTTTCTTCTTTAAAAAACGTCAGTCTCACACTAGAATTTTCTCCTGTATCGCGGAGGCAGCTGAAATACATAAATTGCATAAGAAGAGGCCTTGCGGGATTCCAACCCGCGATCCTTAGCGCCGCAACTCAATATTAAGCCACTGCGTCACAGATTCATCAAGCCGGAAACGTGTTTTTAGTTTTTAGTAAACTATACCTAATTTATATTTTTCCTTTTCTCTTTTCAACGTTTCTGACACAACATAATTAAAAAAAATGTTATAGATTAAAGCTAAGACTAGTATAGAAGTTAAGGTATTAGGCCATTTAAGGAATGACACATCTAGGACGATATAAATAATTGGCCATTAATTCTTTAGGGTTCCGTACCTGAAGGATCCTATTACTAACCCTACGCTGTTCGCCCGTCTGTCCGTCCGTCCGTCTGTCTGACAGCGTACTGTATCTCATGGTCCGTAATAGGTAGACTGTTGAAATATTCACAGAATGTGTATTTCTGATGCTGCTATAACAACAAATTAAAGAGGGTTCCCCTACTAGAAGCATGTTTGTTTTTGGCTTATTTTGCTCGATTTTAATTATGGCAACAAGTAGACGCTTGAAATGCTCAAAGCTAAAGGTCTAGATACCAGGCCATAAACTCCAAAAAAAATGCTCAAAGAGTTTGTATTGCTATATTCTTTTTTTTTTGCTATATTCGCTAAAAAAATTACAATAAAATGAAATTATTTTTAAAAAGTATAAAAATCTTGTACGTTTGATAGTACGGAACCCGTAATGCGCGAGTTCGGCTCGCACTTGGCCGGTTTTTTTATAAAACTGAATTGATTAACAAAGTTACAGTCCAGTTATGGTAAGTGGCTATTGCAGTTTATTATCACCTGCAACCAACTTTAAACAAAGAAGGCATCGGATGCGTGTTGTCATCTTTGAGGACTGAGATGGAATGTCTCACAAGCTGTAATTATTCTACAAGCTGTCTAAACATTTCTGAGTGGAACACGGCAGTGTAACCACTGCTAGGTGGTACCTACTCTAACGGACTTTTTTATAGTATAAGCGTGACAAACGAGCACACAGTCCACCTGATGGTAAGTGGCTGCTGTGGCCCATAGACATCTCCATCTATCCTCGTTTGGGAATCAAAATGCAGATGCGTTGTCACCCGTGAGGACTAAGATGGAATGCTCTTTCCAGTAAATAGGGTCTCCGATTCTCTACACTTACCATACGAAACACAGCAACATGAAGCTGCTATTTTACGCTGGTATTCTATGAGAGCGTGGTCCTTCCCCGGTCGAGCCGACCCATTCGTGCTACAACTATAATATATATATATATATATATATATATATATATATATATATATATATATATATATATATATATATTATAGTTATTATAGTATATATATATATATATATATATATATATACTAGCTCGACAGGCAGACGTTGTTCTACCCTTTCCAACCACCCTTCCTATAAAAATCCTTAAATTCGCAATAAAAAATACTGAGGGTCACTTATTGGGATAAAAACTATCCTATCTCTCAAGTTGGACCAAACTGCACACAGTGTGCAAAATTTCATTGAAATCAGTTCATTAGTTTAGGAGTAGATCGCGGACAAACAACGTGACACGTAATTTTTATATATAAAGATATATATGACTGCTAGGCAGAAAACGACTACCATCTCATTACAGCGTAGCATATACAGAGTCCCCCATGTAAATGTGAGTCCAACATTCGAATAATGCAAGTTCTTCGGTGAAATAGTGAAAATCAGATCATCGAAATCAGGTTTTGAAATTCGCGATACGCATTCTTTGTCTGTATTGCAAGGACAGTGGTAGATCAGAGGCTAAACGCTCGCTGTAAATTTCACAAAACGTGAACCGGTTTCAATTTCCGCCGGCACTAATGAAATCGTTAGGCAAATACAGTTTTAAGTGCTAATGAGCACTATACAGGGTTATTTTTTATAGTATTCTAAGCCAGCGCATAACTACAATCCCACCTGACGGCAAGTGGTGATGTAGCCTAAGATGGTGAGGCGCACTGACTTAACAAAAGCCTATTCACTCTTGCCTTTAAGACACACACATTATACTCGGATGGAAAGACAGATGCTGGGAACTTATTCCACTCCTTTGCTGTACGCATGAAGAACGATGTAGCAAACCGTTTGGTTCGAATGCGTGGTAAGTCAACAACGAAGGGGCGGAGACTGTCCGAACGTCTGGTTGTCCGATGGTGGAAGGGAGAGGGAGGAATTGAATTATGCAATTCCTGCGCATTCTTTTTCAAAGAGTAGCCAAATTTTAAACTAAAGTTCAAATATATACATATTGATGTACCGTTATTGCAGTTTTTGAAAATACGAGTAAATAAGGCTTCTACTTTTATTTGAAATCATACCAAATTTAATGTGATTTATGAGCAACAATGTTTTTGCATACCGATCGACTAAGCCTAAGAATTTGTGCATGCGCAGTAGTCAGTTAAAATAATGCATCACCACACATTTTGAATTTAAAAGATAAAAAGTACAGAATATTTGCCATTTTTTTTAAATTAATTTTTATTCACCATTTGCCTATATTACTTACTTTGAAACTTCTCTGCGAATTTACACTATATACTAGAGATTAGATTATAACTTGCCTGTCTCACATCATGTCGTAATTGAAACGAAACTGAAATTTTGAATTAGTTAATAATCAAATCTCGCTCTCTCTGTTCACTGTAATTGTTGTTGTCGATAAAATTTGATTTCTGAGCCTGGTTACTATGATATCTACTGATTTTAGTGATGAGGATATTATCGTATATATTTACTCGTGTAATCAAAAAGGAAACGGAGAAAGAAAATAAAATCGAATCCATCCACTATAATATATAACTGCCTTGAGCTGTCCGTCTGTTTGTCCGGGCTAATCTTCGGAACAGCTGAACCGATTCTAATGAATCTTGACGGACAGATAGGTAGCAATACTAGGAGTATAATCTAGGCTATATTTTTAAAATTTAAAAAAAAACCGTATAGTTGACATGTAGCTATCATGTTGTTTTTGACATCAACGTGTAGTAAAACAATGCGATCAAAGAGATTTAAATATATACTACTATTTAAATCTCTTTGAGAACAACTAATTTTGAATTGTGTACCAGAAAGAGAGTAACTTAGTTTATTGATAAACTTGATCGGATCCAAGGGCATTTTCCACATTCCACATTTATTCTACGTTTAAGATCAAAAATTAAAAGGATGGTGAAGTTGTAACAAATGTAGTAAAAAAATTCAATGAGCATTTTGGAAACATTTCGAACAAGACTTAAAAGGAACATACTTAAAAAGAAGTATAACTTCGCCTCTAGGTCCTTCAAAAGAGTTATTGCCAAGGCAAAGTCAGAGCACATGGGCAGAATCGGCGAGAAACTAGTTCGCCTTCCTTCGGGAACCCGTGTATTCTGGTCTCTCGCTAAAGCTGTCCAAGGGAATTTCTGTAAGCCATCACTACCAACTCTGCACAGGGAGGACGACTCACTGGACCAAGCCGCAAAAGACTAAGCCGACCATTTAGGCTCCATTTTTGCGTTCAACTCGACTCTTGATGACGGGGGGAAAACACCGCCGACCATCCCGCGGTGTGAGTGCTCCATGCCGGATGTGCTGTTCTCACAGTGCTTGGTTCGCAAAGCACTCCCCTCCCTGGACATCCAGAAGTCGAGTGGGCCTGACGGAATCCCCCCAATTGTGTCAATAAACAAGTTTAAAAGTTTTATTAAAGAAAAACTGTACAAAAAGGGTTATTATAATATCAAGGAATACATGAATGAAAATAACCCCTGGGAATAAGGTGATCGCCACCATGCTGGTTCTATTAAAAATCATTTAAAAATTGTATAAATGAAATTATTGTTAAGTGAAATATGTTTGAAAAAAAAGTCCCGCTGGGTTTCTTGCTGGTTCTTCCCAGGACAGAGGTATTTTCCGAACCAGTGGTAAATAAAAAAATGACTTTCAATAAGAATTATGTAATAATCAATATTGAATAAAAAATTATTCTATTCTATACTATTCTGTGCTGAGGACGTGTG
Organism: Parnassius glacialis; assembly: GCA_033319125.1. Lineage (NCBI taxonomy): Eukaryota > Metazoa > Arthropoda > Insecta > Lepidoptera > Papilionidae > Parnassius > Parnassius glacialis. The sequence continues at coordinate 10,619,022 of JAVANC010000002.1, read as the reverse complement.
CACCGGAGTAGGCACCGGTCCTAACGCGTCTTTTCCGGTACTCCTACTCCCAAGGCGTAGTCCCGAATTCATGGAAGACAGCTTTTGTCCACCCGATCCCTAAAAAAGGCGACCGCTCAGACCCGTCCAACTATAGGCTTATTGCGATCACCTCCTTGTTCTCCAAAATAATGGAATCCATTATTAACTGCCAGCTCATGCGGTACCTTGAGGATCACCAGCTGATTAGTGATCGCCAATACGGTTTTCGTCGGGGTTGATCAGCTGGTGATCTTCTGGTCTACCTGATCCATAGATGGGCGGAGGCAGTAGAGTCCAAGGGGGAGGCGTTGGCCGTTAGTTTGGACATTGCGAAGGCCTTCGATCGGGTTTGGCACAAAACGCTTCTTTCGGAGCTCCCTTCCTATGGGCTTCCCGAGAAATTGTGCAATTGGATCACCAGCTTCCTTGCAGATCGGAGCATCAAGGTCGTTGTAGACGGTGCATGTTCTGACTTCAAGCCTATTAACGCTGGTGATCCACAAGGCTGTGTGCTATCACCAACTCTGTTTCTTCTGCATATCAATGATATGTTGCTAACTGGTAACATTCATTGCTATGCAGATGACACCACTGGTGATGCTCTATACACCGGCCGTGCCAATATTTCTCGGGAAAACGTCGCCAAGTACCGGAACAAACTTGTGTCTGAAGTTGAGTCTTTGCTGAACTAAGTCTCGGGGATTGGGGACGACGAAATCTAGTCCAGTTTAATCCTCAGAAGACACATGTTTGCGCGTTTACCGCCAAAAGAACCCCTTTGTCGTATGTCCTCAGTTTCAAGGCACTTCCCTTCTTGCCTCAGCCAGTATCGGAATCCTCGGAGTCGACATATCGAGTGACGTGCAGTTTTGTGGTCACTTGGAAGAGAAGGCCAAATTGGCCTCTAAAAAGCTTGGCGTGCTCAGCAGAGCGGGGCAGTATTTCATGCCGGCACACCGCCTGCAATTTTACAAGGCGCAGGTTCGGCCTCACATGAAATACTGTTCCCATCTCTGGGCAGGGGCTTCCCAGTGCCAGCTCCTTCCACTTGACCGCCTCCAGCGCAGAGCGGCTCGAATCATCGACGACCGAGTCTTTCCCGATTGGCTCGATTCATTGGCACTCCGAAGAGATGTTGCATCCCTTTGCATTTTCTTTCGCATTTACTACGGGGAGTGCTCTGAGGAATTGTTCGGATTAATCCCAGCCGCCAAATTTCACGAACGCACATTGCGACAGAACTCCCAATACCATCCACACCATCTGGATGATTTGCGGTCTACCACTGTGCGATTTAGAAGATGTTTTCTTCCTCGCACAACTTCCTTGTGGAATCGATTACCATCAGCAATTTTTCCGGACCGATATGACTTAGGGACCTTCAAGAAAAGAGCCTACTCCTTTTTATAAGGCCGGCAACGCATCTGCAATTCCCCTGGTTCCCCTGGTATTGCAGTTGTTCATGGGCGGCGGTAGTCACTTACCACCAGGTGAGCCGCATGCTCGTCTGTCCATCTCCTGTAAAAAAAAAAACAAGAAAAAAATGTCTTAATAGTGAGTTTCAAATTATTCAATAGCAAGCAAGAATTTGGTGATAGTAAAATATGCCAATAATGTATGTAATAATATGACTTAGAAACAACTGGAGGATATCTTAGTGCGTGATCTATAAATAAAATATCAAACGAAGAGGGGAAGCAGTTCGAAAGTTTTAGATCCTTATAAAAATGTGTCAGTAATGGAATGTTTGTAGTGGTATGTTAGACCTAACTTGAAATATTGCTGTAATAATAGCGGCACATGATCTGCAGCGGCGACGTCAAAAGATGATGCTGGTGCATAGCGAGCTTGCGCAGCCTGTGCCAATGTGCACTGCGATGGCGGTGAACATTTCCCGGACAGAAATCTCAATGCTTAGCGAGTTCTGTACAGTTAATGATTGATCGACGATTAAATACTCCTACTAACCATGTCATGGTATAAATTCGAAGGCGGGCAGAAAGGGATCGTCTGAATATAAAAATCATTACGAAATCTGTAGCAAAGCTAATGGTAGTATCACCATTACGAAATCAATAGTAAAGCACATGGTAGTATCACCAAAAATGTTTTAAATTGTGTAGTTTGCCTTCAAGATAATAAATTAAAACAAAAAAAAAAATGGGGCACCCGCGGACGCTAGCAGTATAACTAACTTTAGATAGTGACCCAATAGTTTAGCAGAATAACTAACTTTAGATGGGGATGGTGGATGCGCCTGGAGTCTATAAGGTAGCGGAGTGCCAGCCAGTTTATGAAAAAACTTGATCTAGGTATGAGTGGTCTTTATGATCAACTTAGTCGACGTTTTCCCGAGGTCATAGTGGACGACGAGGTGATAGAAGTGAACGAGATGAGCTGGCAATGCGCGAGCGTCCTTAATCCTACTTCATAACTACGCTACTACTTTGTAAGAGATAGTGTGCGCTACTCTAGAACATAACATGTTGCGAAGGAATCGTAAGCACCTGATAAAGCTCGAATCAGATACATCGCTTAAGAAAACGATTCATGAGCGAATCTAGATTCAAATTATAACTATAAATATTTGCACCATTTTTATAAAGATTTTTGGCTTGGGTGCTTGTTCTTTAAGCCATGTCTTCATTTTATTCGTGATCTTCGTTTTTTTAGATTTGCAGTAATAATAATGCAAGTGATAGTAATCCTTTATAGTACACTGCTTCACAATATGTAGATACGTCACATTGCGTAGTTTTTGGGAGATTTGACGGCAACTTGAGCCAGCAGACAGTTGGCGATAGTATCTCAAGGCGCCTAAGCAGACAGGTACCTTACTTTGAGATTCACATCTCGGAGCACTTGTTTCACAGTTTCCACTAATAGTTTACATGCGCAGACATTTAATACATAAAATCGCAAAACTTTTACATATTTTAAATAAAACTAATTTTATGGATTTTATTGCGTATATTAACTTATTTTATATTCCCGACGTTTCGAGTGCTTTCCAGCACCCGTGGTCACTGGGGACTGATAAAATCCGTAAAATTAGTTTTATTTAAATGTGTAGTGTTCGCATAAATATAAGAAATCATTAAACTTTTACATATAAAAATCTACTTCGAACCATTATTTAAACAATAATACAGTAGCAGCTATCCGCCGCCGGGCAGGTTCCCGCCAAAACTCCCTTTACACCAGTCTTCTGAATATTTTCTAGATACATATAATAATAGATAATGATATTGATGATCATGATATTCCTAAAAATCTGCATGCAGCCTTGGCCAGAAATTGATTCATCCATCTATTACAACCTATAAAAGTCTAATGCTAAACATAGGCCACCCCATAGATTGCCTCATTTTAACATATGAACATTATGTTTAAATGTATATTGAATATTAAAAATAAGTTATCATAAAGCTATCTTGTTGTTTATTATAGTGATTTATTCGTAATTCCAGTTAGTAACTGATTGCATTTAACAAGGTCTCATAAGAAAGACCTTAAGCAATTCAGTTCCGTCGTTGTATTGTAACGTCATGAGAGACTACGCTTGCAAAATCGTTACGTCAGATGATACTAAATAGTTTTAAAATTTAGGGTTACTCATTAATGTGTATAGTACTGAACAAACATAATGAAATAATAACAAACATCGACGAATGACTTATGAAAAGTTAACTTTACCTGAGGCCATTTACGAGATATACGCGAGAGCAAACACGATTTACCTCGCACTTTGGTAAATTTGAATGTTATGGCAAATATTTACGTGATTGAAAAAGATACGAACTAAGTATACTCTAGGAACTGTTTGGATAATTTTGAATCTATTAGTTACATTGTGAGTTGTAGTCCACATTTAGTACAGAAAAATAATATACAGACGGATGATGAAATAGCTCAGAGGCAATCAAAATTAGGTCGTATTATCTTAGTTGTTGCTAATTCGTCTTTTTTAATTTTTAATATAATACAAGTCATATATTACATTAAGTTTGTAGATTTTCCTTCTTTCTAAGCTACAAGATGCTACGGGCATTTCATGTAGTCAGCTAAAACGTAGTGATTATATACTCTTTGTAGTCGACGTAATATTCGACTCATACGAGTATTATTATACTTAGAATATCCACGGAATAAGAAATGGTGAACGGTTGATCCTCTTTGATTTTACCCGCTTTCTATTACTTAGACCTATAGCTAATGTACGAGTCAAATATAATTTTGTTATTAAGTGCTCATCCATTTGCAAACGTTTGAATAATGCGTAATAAGTTTTTTAAACTCGAAATATTAATAAGATAATGAAAAATATCATTTAACCTTGTTTGTACTAAACTGGTTTATAATCAATGGAAAAATATAATTTCCAACGTGATCACATGCAACTTTGTGGTCACCCACGTTATTGCTAATGTCGCAGGTAGGCCGTTGTACTCTAATTAGATGGAAGTTACGAAACAATTAACGGCCTTTATCAAATGCGGGGAATGACGTCATTGTCCTCTTTGATGTAGTCTACGAAGCATTGCTCGAAATGACAGTTCTGTGTATGGGAAGTGCTAATTGAGGACTAACGAAAACATCACTATTTCTTAGGTTTACGGTGATTTTTTAGTATAATATGTTAGAACGCGTCTCATAAAATTACGTTTCTATAAAATCATGTAAATTATAAGCAAAGGTATAATTTTAGAGTGAAACTATTCAGAAGTTGACCAAAATGCATTCCGATACGCTAAATGCGAAAAGATCGACGATCGAAGTCGGTATGCAGTATCAAAAAACTGTGACGATCATTTTGTACTAATAATAATGGCTGGTGTTGGAATGTAAGCCCCTCAGTAGTGAGATCTAGATTCCGTGGTGTTAATGCTGTTAGCCTATGCGGCTCTTACAGCTTCATCGGACTCAGAGCTCGCGGTCGGAGAGGCCGCGGGCTATATTTAGAGCGAATAACTATCGGCCATTTAGCCCTTTATTTTATTATTTCAGACCTTGGTTTTGACTAGCATTCACTAGTTATTGCCTTCGCCTGATTCCAATATTATTGACAGGAAATTCCATATGGTAGGAGAATGTGGATAGGATAGAAATACTTCTTTATTTAGATGGAAAATTACTTAACCTTTACTAAAAACAGCGTCAAATATCAAATAAGATTCGTTGTAATTGATTGCTTTTGAATAATATTTTAAGCACACATTTTATTACAATGAAAAAATAAAAATTTTAATAAAAAGTAAAAACCAAAAAACTAAAAGAACAAAATAATTATTTTGGAAGAACTGTGGCCCCGGGCTGCACATTTCAGGGGGCGGCATTTTGGAAAACAAAAATCAGATTACGCGATTAGAAATATTGCCGGCAGGTACGCAAAATCGGATCGTCTGTTCAGAGAGAACATGAACACCGTTAACAAGCTATGTAGGAAATTTAAGTACTAAACATTAGTAATTTATCGAATTATTATTCTTTTAATGAAATATCCAGCGGTGGATTCTACGAATCGTTTCGAAAAGGCTTAAAAAATTTAAGTTTTTAACTTCTTCTACTTTATAATTAAGATGGTATGAAATGTTCCGACTAATGGCATGAAAACCGGCAAAGTGCGAGTCGGACTCGCGCACCGAGGGTTCCGAACAAATCTGTAGGTATATAAGTTTAAAATTATTAAAAATATTTTTATTATATGATGTAACCAAAAATTTATGCTTTTCGCAATTTTTCCTTTATCTGTGCTATAAAACGTTGCTTCGTACCAAATTCCAAGATTCTGAGTTCACGGGAAGTACCCTGTAGGTTTTGATTCCCTTGCGAATGTCGAAAATTTACGGCATAAACGGCTGTTTCTTTTGATTGCGTTGGCTTAGACGTTTAATTTTTTCACAGCTCTAAGGGACAGTAGACTTGAGTATTTGATATGAATTTCAGCTTGATACCTCCACGTGTTCCTGAGAAAAAGAAAAAGTGATCCTATAAGGGTTCCGTTTTTTCCTTTTGCGGTACGGTACCCTAACAAGTTCAGTAAAAACTATTGCATTGCATCCGTGCATATTACACTGGCCGAGTAATAGCATTCTGTGAACGGGCCGGGCCACACACGACGTACAATACTTGCAAATCGATTTGATTGTGTATTAAATTTATTATCTATGGTCTATGCAATGCGTTCATTCAAACTCGTACGTGCATGAGACGTGCATCAGTTAATAAAATCTTTTCAAGCACAAACTAAAACGACATTTTTGTTGTAAATTAAATTAATTTCCACTGTTCGAGACTATTATCATAAACCATTTTCTATCGTTGTACTTTGAAATGTATACATTTGTTAACGTGTTTTTTAACAATTAAGTGATCCAAGAGTCCCAGGTAGAAAGAGGTACCAGGTTATAGTATGTGCCATATCGATTGAGAAAAACGGACAATGACCTCAGATATGAGCCGAGTGTCAAAAGGCGTAACTTACAAAATCTCAATTTAGATGTGATAACAATATTTAAATATTGATATTATTCCCACTTCTAGGTCAGCACATATGTTTTGTTTTTTTGTTTCTTAAATAATATTGTCTGTGGTTCCTATAAACATAGTAAAATCTTACGGTACATCGCGAAAAATGTGTTATATTTTATATTTCAATTTATGGTAAGTAACGCAGCAATTCATTTAATAACAGTTTCATATTAAAAAAATATTTGAAGCAATATAATCACCATATTGAGCTTTTGCAAATTCATCCCTTTAAAATAAACAAAACGCGCGTTACGTCAGTTCGTTCTAAAAGAAACGTGACAATGGCAGCCAGAGATGCGTCACCTTTTTTGGGCCGGTCCGCCATTTTGTTTTCATTCGTGTTCGGATAGCGCTTGCGTGTGTACGTCTCGGGTAATTCATAGCATTCATTGCATTGTTTTAGTTGAGTTTTTACTGTTAAATTTGTTATATCGTTAAGTTTTTGTTTTTTGAATCTGTTATATTAGTTTTACTGTGACGGTCGTTACTAAATCGACATGAGTTCAGGAGAATTTGGTGAAGGACCCGGTCCTTCAACATCAAGTGGAAAGAGACGTCGCCGACCCATAATAAACGTAGCAGGTACGTACAAATAGGTACAAATGCGACGACGTAGCCTTTCTATTTCTTAAAGCGCTCTTTTTATGTGACCATGTGGTATTTATTTTCTAAAACAATATGTATTTATGTGATGTAGTACTATGGTAGTATATTTTTGTCATTTATTTACAGGCCCATCTTCTGGAGCACCTTTAACGTCACCAGTAAAAAAGAGAAAACCTACCACTTTGTCGGTCGGGGAACAAGAGATTATCATTAATGTATACAAATATGTCAAAAACACCTGGCCCGAAGACGTGTATCCTTCAAACGTTAATATGGTAGAAAAGGTTTCGGAGATCTCAGGAGTCAGCAAGAGCACTATATATCGCGTATTAAGCGTGTATAGAGATTCCCATAAAATACCAGAAAAGGGAATAATTAATAAAAGAAAAAAGTCTGTAATTGACAAGTTGGACGATTTTGATAAATCGGCTATAAGAGCGAAAGTGCATCAGTTCTTTCTTGCAGGAGAATTACCGACTTTAGACAAAATTTTGCTCAATATAAATCAAGATGACCAGTTGCCAAACTTGAGCAAAACTTCCCTGCGACGTGTGTTGCGCCATTTAAAATTCAAATATATAAAGAGAAACAGAAAAAGTGGTCTAATAGATCGCCCAGAGATAGTTCTGTGGCGTACCAGATATTTGAGAGAAATACAAATATTAAGAAACGAGGGACGTAACATTTTTTACCTTGACGAAACATGGATTAACGCAGGTCATACTATGGGAAAGGTATGGGAAGACACCACAATTGAATCTTCTCGTCAACCACGGTTAGAAGGCTACTCTACTGGCGCGAAAGCCCCTTCGGGTAAAGGAAAGCGATTAATAGTTGTACACGTTGGCAATGAAAATGGCTTTTTGGAGGGATGTGATTGGGTATTTGAATCATCATCTACTGGTGACTACCATGAGAGTATGGACGCTCTCCATTTCGAGGACTGGTTTAGAAAAGTAATAGAAAAACTGCAAAGCGGCGATGTCATAGTTATGGATAACGCTAGTTACCACTCCAGACGTTTAGAAAAAACCCCAACAATGTCTTGGCGGAAACAAAATATGCAGGAATGGCTAGAATCTAAACAGATCGCATACGTGCCCTCGGACACAAAGACCCACTTAATGGAAAAAATAAAGGCAGTTAAAGATAACTATCGAAGTTACGTCACCGACGAGATGGGAAAAGAAAAAAGCATCACAGTGGTAAGGTTACCTCCTTATCACTGTGAGCTTAACCCCATTGAACTTGTGTGGGCAGATGTGAAAGGGTACGTTGCACGAAAAAATACAACTTTCAAGTTAAAAGATGTTAAAAATTTACTTAAAGATGGTTTAACTCAAATCACGCCAGATAAATGGAAAAACTGTGTTCAGCATGTCCTTAAGGTTGAACAAAAAATGTGTGGCATGGATGATAGAATTGACCAAACTGCAGATCGCTTTATAATTAATGTTACAGATAGTTCATCAAGTGAAGATACGAGTGATGATTGCACCGAATAAAAATAAAGTTCTTATATAATATTAAAAATAAAGTTTTATCTTTTGCATAAGTACGTACTTATTCGGTGTCGTTATCACTCGAATCTTTATATGTGTTATAAATTAATGTTTTTTGTTGTTAAATGAATAAAGTACTTTATAACAATAGATGATTTTTCTTCTACAGCGATCTTTCACATAACTTTTTAATAATAGTTAATAAATATATATTATATCAATCATTATAAAAAAATCATTATAAATAAAGAAAGTACTACATATAAAATGTGCCTATATATTGAAGGTTTGTAACCCCTGGTTAAACGACCGAAAGGTCATTGTCCGTTTTTCTCAATCGATTTGGCACATACTATAGTACATATTCAGCCCGTCGACATTAATTTAAAAATGCAAATTCTGTTGAATAGGGGAGACAGCCGAAAATAATTTCAAATCCTCGCTGCGTGTGCCAAACACGATAATGCGAAAGACTTAGTACAGGTTCGAGACACGTTAATAACATAATGATGAATTACAATCGTACGTCGACTCATTCCATGGCAATAGCTGGGAATCTAAACGTTTTCCAACTAAACGTTATTACAAACACACCAAATTATGCGCGAGGACGTCAAACGCAATTAAATACTACTTTCGTAATAAACAATAAAAACTTAATTATAATTTCCTTGTTTAATCATGTCTAAGTAACTCTGAGTAAGCAGTACAAGATTAAATTTCAACATCGCTTGTTTATTAATTCTATTGATGGGGAAAAATCAAGGCAAAGATGAGTCAATGATCAGTTTTTTTTTTTGTATTTCTAAATTCTGATTATGAATAGGAAGTTCATTAGCATTCAAATATTCTACTCAGTTATAAAAGTCGCGGAAACTTATTAGGTTATGTTGTGAATTAAAAGTACGTAAAGTTTTCTTAGCTTGAGTGTAATGAAACTTCGAAACGGTAAATTCTTTATGAATACACGTTTTTTTATTTAAGATAACTTTCCGTGTAGTGATGGTATAAGAATATCCACTACCCAGTATCATGTGTCGTAAGAGGCGACAGAGAAAAACAAGTCAGGAGATGGGCAGCAGCGTCTTCGTATTAACGACTAAAAATAAAAATAAACTGCAGTTCCCAACTCGCTTGAGATGCAATCTATGAGGGAGGCCTATGTTCAGCAGTGGACTTAGGCTGTAATGGTAACAACAGACGTATTTTGTATTCTCGTCTTTTTAATAATTAAAGTAACACACACATCCCGGAAAACGTTAACTTCATCCTTTTTTGTACAAAATTACAGCAATCTTCAGTAAAGACACCTCGTGAATTGTATATAATTATGGATAAGAAGGTATTAACACTTATATCAACGTTATTTTTGCAACGTAGAAGTTTGGGCTTTATTATCAGGATAACTAAACCTTTTTAAAGTTGTTAGATTAGTTTATTCCATACTAGACTTTATCAGAACAATCTTTTACTACTAAGTATAACATATATTTTACACTTTTAATACTACAAATTAGGTTAAAAAAAACTTATTCTATGAGTGGTCCATGACAGTAGTAGAATGGAATCCGCCAAATCCCAAAATTCTTGGTTTTGCAAACCGTAATTCAAATTATTAGCTTAGGATGTGTTTGGAATAAATTGCTTACAAAAGTTTCTTTCTTTGTAAAAATTTTAAACTAGCACAACGATCTTAAAAAAATATATTTGTACGCGAGAATCTTGTGAATATTAATTCAATCAAATTGTTAACGGTGGTATTCAAGAGATACTTAACAATTATGTGGTGAAAATACCTTTGGTTCAGTAGTCTGCGTCAGTCAATCGGCACAACCGGTTCCTAATTCAGTGACTAATTATTTAGTAGTTATAAAGTATCCCTAAAAAGCAGTTATAGGAATTGACTTTAGTGTTCACATAACATCAGTTATGATATTATGCGAATACCATAACGGGAGAGCCCACAGATGTCATATAACCTCCTTCTAGATTCCCTTCTACCAACCTTGACAGTTTTCCGCTGTTTTTCTATGGATATACTTACCATGCCTTCCAACTAAACAGTTTTCTACGTAAATTTCTTAAAGACAAAGATTCAGACCCGGAGCAATTATTTATAAGCCATACAAATCTGCGCGGGATTCGAACCCGCGGACCACTGCTCCACGGAGCCGAATAAATTAAATTTAATATTTTTTGTTACAAATAAGTAGGACTAATTTAAAGTCAATTTATCACTGATTCAGAAATTACCTTGTGGATGACTAGTAAAAAAACCAGTGAGACTATTTTTTTTAAAGGACCGTTTACAAATACCTGTGTGTTGTGTGTAGTGGTAGTGTACAATATATTTAAAGATATTATAAAAAAGGATAATTTAAAATTTTGTACAGCTGACTTCAATATACGTTATTAAGAATAACTCAAAAACCATTGGTCTGACCTTGATCAAATTCATATGGAACTACACGAGAAGTACTAGATTTCAAATAAAAAAAGAATCATCGAAATCGGTTCACCCAGTAATAAGTTATGAGGTAACACACATAAAAAAAACATACAGTCGAATTGAGTACCATCTCCTTTTTGGAAGTCGGCAGAAAATGTGTATAATATATTCTCTATCCTATAACATTCATCCAATTGCGATGAAACCTTGTGTGTGCCCGCGAAGGTTATGATAAAAAAAATAAGTACATTTTTATGCGTTATATACTATTCATCTGATTACGACTAAGTACGTCTATAATTATAATGCGGAAAATTGTACAAAAATTAATTACAAATAACTTCGTTTGGTGGTGTATTTCCATGTCATACATACAATAAAATGTAAATTGCCGGTGTCTGTACATTAAAATCTTAGCATTATTATAATAAGCTTATTATATAGTCAAACATATTTTTTTTCTGAGAGTTTGTTATAAAAGCGTTTAAATTGTGCGCGAATGAACTTCTGTAACTCTGTGGAGTCGAGTAACTGGTATAACTAGCTTGCGTCGCAGAAATTACCTTTTTGTATTTAAAAACAAAAACTATTAATTACTATTATCCTGATTGTACATTCCTGTTTAAAAAAGGATATGGATATCTTGAGACTAAGCTTTTCAAGGTTGTGCCGATTTTATACTTTAACGGAAGTTAAACAAGGCTCTGCACATTTTAATTATTTGGTTTTACTTTGCGCAAACATAACACTCATCTCGGAAACTACGTACTTAGCCCAGAAGAAAAGAAAATACTTACATATAAGCAAGTCCTACAATTCATTGAAGATAGGCCTCAGCAGTGAACTATAGCCATATCAGCGATCACAATAGATCGAGCTAGTCGCAGTACACTAACTACACAATAATAGGCTACACAACAAAAAAAAATAATAATTTTTAATCTGGAGGTAGCCGTGGTTAACTATGACATTGGGACGTCATACACCTCAGTCCCCCCCGTGAACATGGGTGCTGTAAAGTGCTCGAAACGTCGGGAATATAAAATAACTTAACATACGCGATAAAATCCGTAAAATTAGTTTTATTTAGATACTGTTCTTGTTAGACCTGCATAGTTGCTCGTACAAATATAAAAAAACTACTATTAGTACTTTGGTTTCGTAGTATATATGTATCATTATCGGATAAATCAAGGTAAGTAATAAGTAAAGTAAATAAATTCTTATGTAAATGTGCTACACAGATTATACTAATAGTAATTTAATTCACTTTACTATATTTTGATGAAGAATATAGCGCATACCTCCGATCTTATCGCTTTGATCGCCGTCTTGCTATTAGGTGTCGTGATGAAGTGTGTGTGTGTGATACAGTAACCGCGCCGCGTACGTAGATGTGTATAATAATATGTATAAATTTTTTGGTTTTTTAATAATCAAGTTTGTGCAGCCAATCTGTAATTTTCTTTTTACATTCTTATCATGTTAATGAACAAAACGGCTAATTTGTTTGCTTTGTTTTTATATAAAATCAAAACATGCATAGAATAATTATTGTAATTATTAATATGCAATGAATTAAAAAATGCACTGATGGGGTTGCCCATTTTTCATATCGAATATCATATTTTTGTTATTCTTACTAAAGATGGAGAAAAAAGAAAAGTAGTATGTTTCAAATTAATATTTTGTTTTTTGCGATCACTGCATTTGTAGCAAAAATCCCAATTATCATCAGCAAAAGTTTGGTTACCACTTACTACCGTGGCTAAAACTGGTAAGAGGACATCGTCCGTACTCAACCCAAATCTTATTTCTATTACCTTACTCTTATGCGCTGATTAAACAAAGTATTAAACTTTTCAAAATAATATCAAATTGACCTGAATTTGTAAATTTCAGTTTCCAGATGCACGTGTGGACCATGCCATGCCATTTATATGTAAACAAAGTAGAAATGTCAACTTCGCATTTCTTTAAACAATATGTAGGTGTTTAATTTATGAATTTATTATTACTTATTACTTCCTTGAAAACGCACTATAAGGTACGTGAGTTTTCGTAGCTAGCTCTGCAAACACGTATTATGCGAATTCCAGACATGTTCAGCGAAAATATTTAAATTGATGTAGAGATAATTTAATTAAAAACTGCACGCACCTGTCTTGTATTTTTCTTCGATCGTTTAACTTCCCCCGCTATGAAATCTATCAAATATTTCACCTCATATCTAAGTGGCGCCGCCCTGGTGGCAGAAAATGTCGTGGTTGCCCTCATTACGGCATGAGGCAACTTATGGGGAAGGCTTATATTCAGGAGTGAATTTTCGATAGGCTGTAATGATGATGAATGAAATGATGATGTCTATTATTTATCATGGGGAAGATTTTGATAAATTGGCGTTCCTGTGTCCGACTGGCTAATTTGTAATACTGTTAACACACTTACATTAAACTATCTATGGTTCTAACTTCTAACCTACATACGTAAATTAATAATGAAAACTTAAATTAAGCAAAATTAAATTAAGAACTATAAATACTAGACTTGCAACGAATATCGGCTATTATTCGGTCTATTCGGCAACTTTTATCCTATTCGACCGAATACCGCATACTTAAGTAAAATGTTTTGTTGTTGTTAGATAATAGGTAAAATGAAAATATTGATTTATTTTATAATAATGTGATTTTCTTGTTTGTAAATTATTAAAGAAGTCATAGGTTTATAATCAACTTCCGTATTATAAAAATTAACAAAAAATCTATCAAATAAATGTCTATGCACTTGAATTATCGTAATTTAAATTTAGGTGGAAGATTATAGTGCAGAAAGACCATTTTTTTGCATTTTCAGACAGTAGTTTATTCTTTTTTCTCTCATATACAATCCCAGCTTCAGAGAAAAGACACGCTCTGAAAAATCACTACTTCCTTCCCGGTAGAATACTTTTGTCTAATATTCGGCCAGGAACCACACAGAATATACGGTATTCGGCGTGCGGCCGAATGTACAGTATACTATTCGTTGCAAGTTTTTCTTGCGCCCAGAAGCAATTGCAAAGGGCTACCCTCTTAAACGAGAGGGAGGTGGTGAATGCTTTAAGCATATCACGACAGCCGGCTGTCGTTGTTAGGTGGGACTCACTGTGACTTACCTTTTTTTTTACATGGGGAAATGCTTACGCATATCCGCCTCGCGGGGGCAAGGACGGGTTATGTCGGACTCACACCGACTAAAACCCCATGGTGTACCGCCTTCGTCGCATATTGGCAGGGCCACGGGAACGCTTTCGCACACATCCGCGGTCCCACCTGCGCTGGCCGCCCCATGGCGGCCTCTCCTCGAAGAAGACTACTCCTTCCCCATCTTCTTCTTAGGTAAGGCGCATCAGGACACATGGCGCGCCCTCCTGTTCGGCCTCCAATTTCACATGCGCAACGGACGCCCCCGTGTCCGATGCGCGAAGGCCATGGGATAGTTATTCCTAACTAGCACTCAGAAGCACCAGCCTTTCTGACCCCAGCAGTGGATTTGGTCTATGGCTCCACCGCCAACCGAGATTCAACTGCGGAGGGTAGGGAAAGCGGCACCTGGCAATACCGACACTCCTCTCGCCCCGCATCCCCACCACCACCGCATCATTAACGGTGCGGCCCCGTCAGAGTCGCGGAGGATAGGGCGAGTGGCGCATCGCCATACCAACACTCCTCTTGCTCCGCGACTTCACCTCGGCTGCAGTGGTAGAGGAAGCGGACACCCCTCTTACCGCAGCCCACCGACACTCATCCGAAGTGGGCCCGTCAAGCCCACTCGGAGTGGCCACCTCGGGCCGGCCCTACACCACGGGCCAGCCAAGGGGTTCCTCTTTGTTCACCGTGGGTGACCAAGCCACTGCTACTAAGCCCCCCGCCACGATAAGGCGGAAACCCGTTCGGGGGGGACTAACCTAACTTAACCACCCTAAGTGCCTACCCACTAAACACCACCTGTGAGACTGGCATTGACTTATGACGCCTTTCTGTCGAATCTCCATAGCTCGCTGAGCAACCTTGAGCTTCCTCATCCGGCCAGCAGTGAAGGAACACGTCTCAGTTACATAGGTCATCACTGGCAACACGCACTGGTTGTACAGTCTCGTTCTCAAGTTCTGATGTATACCTGACTAGAAGATGTGCTGTAATTTCCCGGACGCTGCCTTCTCTTTATATAGAATAGGGTGACAAACGAGCACACAGTCCACCTGATGGTAAGTGGTTGCTGTGACCCATAGTCATCTACATTTCTCCTCAATAAAGAATCAAAATGCAGATGCGTCGCCACCCGTGAGGAGTAAGATGGAATGCCTCTTTTCCAGTAAAATGGGTCTCCGATTCTCTACACTCAGCATACAAAACACAGTAGTGTAAGCTGCTATTTTACGCTGGTATTCTGTGAGAGCGTGGTCCTTCCCCGGTCGAGCCGACCCATTCGTGCTACAACTATACTAGTAACATAATAGCTCCAGCATGGCTCTACCACGAAAAATTTATCATATTTTATTCCAATTTATTTTAGTCCAACAAAATCTATACATCTCAAATCCATTTGGTGCAAAAGTCACATCCAATCTTTTTTCCATATCTTCTTCTGTATCGCTTATTAAAATGTCATAACACCAGGTGCAATTTACTTTTACTCTATCATTTTCCTTCGTGGTATTCTTGGATTTTGCGATTTTTCGTTTTTGAGCTTTAGCACTTTTTAACTTTTCTTTTTATATTCTTTTCTTTTTTAAAATATCTTATCTTTTTGTGACTTAGTTCTAACTTCTCTATTTTAACTTTCTCTTTATCTTTATAAAGTTTTCGCTACTCTGCATATCAAATTGCTACAGAAGAAGGTGTACGTGTACTGTTGATGGTTGATTTTTTACGAGTTCCGGTTAAATAAATGTTTTTTCTATCGCATCTCTGTATTATTTATTTAATAGTACTCAAGCCGATGTTTCACTAGTTTGTAGAGGTATAGGTACTAGTCTGTTTTATTAGAATATCAACCAGCACATTTTCTAAAGTTTCAAAGGCGTTGTTTGGTATCATCGGTGTTAGTGGTGGTGGTATCATTGTGGCCATTGTACTACTTTGAGTCGTTATTTTTGAATTACTAGAATCTATTACCATTTCTGGCATTGTCAGTACTGTTGTCATTGGTAGGCTTATTTGAGTTGGGATTACAAGAACATCATCTAACGATACTAAGACACCGATATCCAAATAACTTCCTGACAAATGCAATGTTGAAATGTTGTTATCGATAAACGATTCTAATGCATCGGTAGATGAATCCATAGCTACTAGAACATCGCCAACCATGTTTTTATTTTGCCAGATTTGATTTTAAATGTTTCTAAACTTTTGTTGAGAAAACTAAGTCTGCGTTAGTTATTTCTTTAGAAATATATTTTTTCTGCTGTCTGAATTTTCACTAATTAGTCATTTCGGGGTATTCCGTACATTGTGATCAAATTCATTAAGTGTACAATTTCTGAAATCATTTACTAATTGTATTTCTTTGGAGGAGCCATCTAAAGAAAATAATGTCTTATTAAATCTTCTTCCTAAAACGCAACGTGAATGAAATATTTAATGAAATGTCCATCAACAAAAGCAATATTCAATTTTCGGCTTCCTTATTCTTTCATACAATTTTAGGTTGGCCGAAAACTAAACAATAATTTTAGACTCATTCTAGTTTTCGGCCACAACTAAAATGGGTATTTTAGTTCATCATTAACCATTCAAATTGCAGTACTTGGTGGCCGAAAACTGAAAGCTAGTGTCTTCGCAAGGATACAATTCATTATAAATAAACCTAGCAAGCTAACAGCATAGCAAAGTGGCGAAGCAATCAGCTTTGTAGCGGTTTCTAACGGTTACCGATGAGCAATCAGTTTCAAAACAGGAGGTTCAGATGCCTGGGTGATCAGTAATCGATTGCTGAAAACAGAATTTGAAAATTCGAAACCGTTCTCGAGATAATCGTGGGACAGACGGACAGACGGATGGACAGACGGACAGACGGACAGACGGATAGACGGACAGACATCGTGAAATCAATAAGTGACTTCGCAAGCTTCGCCACTTAATAAGAAAGAACACTAATAGTGGGTAACCAAATAAATGAAAGAGACAAAGTATTTAGGCTAAACTAGGGCTACTTTCCGGCCACGTAATTTATTAACTTTTACAATAAAATATTATACTAATCTATGTGAAAATTTAAAATTAAGTTATTTATACAGTGAAATATAAGCACAATATTAAATAATCATTCTAAATACAGCGCAAAATTTACTTATGAGTGAAACGCGCGCCACAATTTTTTTTTGCACGGACTTAGACTTTTTGACAGCTCCTGTGCCGGCGTCGAACTGACCTATTTATTATAAATCGCGTGTTTTGTTTACCCGATGAAGTATTGTTGCAATATATAATGCAACTATTTACAAATGCATTAAACTTAATTTTGTACGATAATATTTATTAAAATCGTTATTAAATCAAAATTACTTGCATTACCTGGTGCCAAAGGCCGAAAACTAGACCCGGCCGGCTTACCGGCGGAACGACACTATATGCTGCCAACGCATCTGCAATTTCCCTGGTTCCCCTGGTGTTGCAGTTGTTCATGGGCGGCGGTAATCACTTACCATCAGGTGAGCCGCATGCTCGTTTGCCCGCTCTCCTATAAAAAAAAGATACAATAATTCTTTAAATTATATCTGTACATTTCATTTAATTTTCAAGAATCTAAGTTCACTACTAGTAGTAGATAGACAACTACGGAACCTTACACTGTGCGTGGCTCAACGCGTACTTGGCCGGTTTTTTATTTTGTATACTCAGAACTTGACCATAGAATATAGAAGAAAAGTATAGCGTCTTATTTAGTTTCGAGTTAATAGTGTTAAAAAGGAACAATTACTTAAATAATATGTAAACAGGGTTATTTTGCAATATCCGGCCAAATTTGCAGAGAAGGTTCACAATAAGTAAACAAATGGTACAAACTAATAAAAAAAATTCATAAATTCTGTCCTTTTTATCTTTTAAATTCATAATTAAAAATTAAAAAACTATTGGTCAGACCTTGATCAAATTTATGTGGGAACACATGAGAAGCACCGGCTTTCAAATAAAAAAAATCATTGAAATTGGTTCACCCAGAAAAAAGTTGAGATAACACACTTAAAAAAAACATAAAGTCGAATTGAGTACCTCCTCCTTTTTGAAGTCGGTAGAAAATGCGAGGTAATACATTATTATAACTGATTTTACTGCACACGCACACATTCGTAAAGGTCGATCGGTAGGCAAAAATGTTGTTTGCTCATAAATCACATTCAATTTGAGATAATTCCAAATAAAAGTAGAAGCCTTATTTACTCGTATTTTTAAGAACGACAATAACGTTATATCATTATCATCCGGATAATGCACAGGTAATAAAACCACATACAATTCGCAAATATTTTTTTTTTATTAAAATATTTTTTTAATGTGCAGGTTTTTTGAAAAAAGTTATTTCTTTACGTTTGAATACTGACTCTGATAATGAATTTAAAGGGGTGTAACAAAAACCCACAGGGTTTTTGTTACACGTTGTATTTGAACATACGTTTAAAAGGTGGCTACTCTTTGAAAAATAAGCTTGTATAACGATATAACTGAATTTAAAAAACCGGTCAAGTGCGAGTCGGACTCGCGCACTGAGGGTTCCGAACAAATCCCTAGGTATATAAGTTTAAAATTATTAAAAATATTTTTATTATATGATGTAACTAAAATTTTATGCTTTTCGCAATTTTTCCTTTATCTGTGCTATAATACGAATTTCAGCTTAATACCTCCACGCGTTCCTGAGAAAAAGGGTCTTGACAGACAGACAGACAGACGGACAACAAAGTGATCCTATAAGGGTTCCGTTTTTTCCTTTTGAGGTACGGAACCCTAAAAAAATCTAAATGTGGCTTTTTTCGTATGACAACAACGGTCAACGATTTTTTAAGGAACTAGTTTCTGTTTTGATATAACTTAATCGTTAATTTATTTATGAAATACGTTTTACATATCCATAGATCGCAGACTATCTACCATGAACGCTAAATGTCAATTTTTAATTAATTGGCTTAATAACGCTCTATTTAATAAGCTCTATTTAAAAATGATACACCGGCTTTCGCCGTGGCGTCTTACGGGAATCCACTGGCAGTGTTGCCACCTTCAATTTTGAGAAGTCACTAGAAGTACCATCGAATGTCGCTAGATTATGAGAATTCAGGATATTAAAAATTCTTTAGAATTCCCTAGATCCTATTTAGTCATGATTACTCATCATATCATCATAAAATCGTTATTCTTAAGTTTTTCATTAAATGGTCATAAAAATGAAATAAAAACACAAAGAACATTAATGTTACAATTATTTTTAATAATTTTTAGCTAAAACATATTAAAGTTATAGTTCTTAGTAAGAAGTTTAAAATTTTTATTATTAGTTTTCAATTTTTAATCAAACGTTTAAAAATCCACAGAATCATCAAGAATTAGGAACAACTCGTCGTTAATCACGTCAAAGATGACACTACAGTGTTTCTTGCGGGATGAAATATCGTAACACCACTACCAAATATTTGGATACGTTTAGATCGGTGGACTCATCGAGCAAGATGTTATACTTGTGTGATTCGATGCCATTTATTAACGTCTGAATGAATTGGGGAGCCAAAACAGTTTTAATCACTTTAGTACACTTCGTTCTGTGCATTTTGATATTCGTGGGTTCATCAGGAAAACACTTCTTCATAGTGTCAGTAAGGTGGTCAATTTGAGATCAGGCAGTATGTTTTGTTACAAAAAGAGCTAGCCTACCTTCCGCTCTTAAGTTTAAATCCGTCGTGGGTTGTGGTTTGGGAGCAGTTGAAAAATCAATTCTTCTGTTTGTAAATATAATATCACATTTATCCTTATGTTTCTTTGACTCAGCATGTTTTCGCAAATAATTTATTCTTGCTTGTAAATCTGTCCGGCAATACGCACAATGAGCTTTCATAGGGTCCGTCACAACTGGTTTAACATTTTAAACTCCTCAATCGTTTCCCATTGTTTACGATATTTTTGGCCATAAACCTTCTTTTTCAAGGGAATTTCCATTTTGATTTTCGATGTACAATATATTTTTTTTACAAAAGTTTTACGTATTCACACCACGACTACGCATTACGGAACTATTAAACACAACGAAAAAATAGGAATGAACTACGAATGAAAATCTCAAAAAAAAGCTGTATGGTTATTGCAGGGGAAATCCCTTGTCTATGATGATAAACTATCTATGGTGGATAGGGATATTAAATTACTAATTCAGTACGTAAGAGAAAGAGCACCAATTTCGATTATAATGCCATCGTGCGACGATCGGTCGTACTGAGAATAATCAGTGTTGTCAATACTATAATAAAAAAATACCTTACCAAATTTTCTTTAGACAACCAGGGGCAAACAAGCAGACGAGCCACCATCATGGTAAGTGGTCATCGTCGCCTATGCCGTCATAAGAAAGTCGCTAAAAATCACCAAATCCATATCTAGTGACTTAGCAAATGCAAAAATCGTTGAACTATTGCAGAATTCCCTAAATCTAGTGACAAATTCCCGAAAGTGGCAAAACTGATCATCCACTGGGTGAGTGTTCAGAGACGACACAAAAAAACTGAAATAGGAGAAGGGCAGCCGCAATTTCCTCATAACTACCTAATCGAAACAATAAAAACAACTGCGGTTATCAAACCGGCTGCCTTGCCTTATGTAATTAGAGTGGTGTAGTTAACACAGAATTCCGAATAATTACTTAAGTATTTATTTAGATTTCAGTGTGATCTGTTTCAACGCATCTGTGTAAATCCATTGTGATCTGTAATTTATATATACAATATGTAACAAAAACCCTGTGGTTCCCGTTAAGTACGTTATCAGGATCATTATTCAAACGTATAGAAATAACTTTTTTTTAAAAACTCGAACAATATTTTTTTATTTTATTTAAAAAAAAATTGTATGCAAATTGTATGTGGTTTTATTAACTCTACATTGTCTGGGGAGTAAGAGGATTGTCAAAGACCCCGCTTTACTTAGCTTTAGCATCGGCTTGTGTCAGTAAGAGGTAATAAAACCACATAAAATTAAAAAAAAATGGTCAAGTTTGAAAAAAAAGTGAGGTATTTCTATAGGTTTTAATACTGATCCTGATAACATACTTAACGGGAACCACAGGTTTTTTGTTACATGTTGTATGTTATATTTCACGTAATCAATATATCAAATAATTTAATCAGAAAAAAACAAATAGTTGGTTCTAAGTAACATCGTTAGCGTGGAAATATTTCGACAGTTACATCAGAATGTTTGTATTTAAATTAGGAGCTCCTTATGACTACAACTCGCAAAATAGGTAACTACGTAATACACGTTGTGGGCTATTCCCACTTGACTGAAGGTGTATGATGTGCCCATAGACGCCTACATGTCATCAATATCTATTATAGATTAATAATCTCAATGTAGATGCGTTGTCATCCCTGAGGACTAAAATGGAACGCCCCGCAGCCAGAAAAATGTACAATAAATATACAATATAAAAACTCTGATAGTCATTAAAAATATACAGAATTCAAGTAACTCGTTTTAAAATAATAAGTGTTAAAGAGCTATAAATATACTTTAGGAAAATTTATATTAACATTTACATATCGAATTATTAAATTTATGTTATCATTGAAAAATAGTTTTAACAATTTTAGAATTATTACGCAATTCTTGATGGAAAATGTTTATATGAGTAAAAGATACAATACCATACAAACACTCACGCCTGTCACCCAGAAGGGTAGGCAGAGACTACGGACTTCCATTTGGCGCCATCCTGACACACCTCTCTCGCCTCCTTTACATCCATATATTTTTACCATAATGCGTATATTTTCTGTGATGTCAGCAAGTTGTCTCTTTAAAGGCTTTAGTTAAAGCTTCTACACTAGAACAATTTAAAAACATTCATCATAATATTATGTTGTTAACAAAGCGAACCATAGAAAAGAAGTAATTTAAAATAACTTGTATTTTATATATTTTCGTTATTGTAGACCACGACAACAAGGTAGTTTTTTCTGGGGCACGGCAGTGCCCTACCAAGTCGAGCAAAAAAGCGGCACGGCTGTACCTACCATCCTTTTCTCGAAGCAGTTCAGGCCATTTTCGAAACCCTATGACTTCGTTGTGGATAAAATTTGTAGCTTGAATTTTCAGTAACCAAGTAAACATTGTATAAACTCAGTATATTTCAAATTTCATTAAATTTGAACTAGTAGTTTAAGAATTATAACTAGGCAAAGTTTCTTAATTTTTTCACTCACTGACTGACCGATCATCAAAACTTTAAGGCACTTCTAGCAGACATAGAAGTTTCAAATTTGGAATACAACTATTGTTTAGTATATAAATCAAGGAAAAATTAAAATATTTTGCAATTTCGATTCAGTTTTCGAGATACACCAACTGCATAAGTTGTAGTCCCATATAAATATATAGGCTTAGGCTTATAAAGTTACATTTGCAGTGAATGAATCAGTGTACCTATACATGTATAATATAATGAAATGATAGATGTAGATAGGTACCTAAGTATCTACAAAAATAAATGCTATGCCGTCAAAAACATAACTTGTAAAAAAAACAAGTCTCGCAACTGAGTTCTTCTACCGTAAAAAGTTGTGAGATCCATGTAATACCAAGTCGGTTAATTTATTCAGCCCCTACTTAAGGGTCCTTCTCTCTTAAGTTATTACGTAATTAGCTAACCTAACATCTTATATTGACCATTTCAATATTAGAAATCTTTTATGTTTTAAATAAATAAATTGACTTGGCAATCGCACTAAACAATCTAATTTAATATAATATGTATTACTTGAGGGATACATTGCGTTTTCATGCGATGGCCAAGTCAATCTATTTATTTAAAACATAAAAGATTTTTAATATTGATATGGTCAGTATAAGATGTTGTTAGGTTAGCTAACTACGTAATAAATTGAGACAGAAGGACCTTTAAGTAGGGACTGAATAAATTAACCGACTTGGTATTACATGGATCTCACAACTTTTTAAGGTAGAAGAACTGAGCTGCGAGACCTTGTTTGTTTTACAAGTTATGTTTTTGATGGCATTATTTTTATCGTAAATGTTAATCGTATATTGTAAATATTTTTATTCTTTTCAGAACAATGAGTTATTTGGAGGATTCTCCATTACTGGATACGTCGCTCACAGGTGATAAAATGGAAAAATGGGTTACCGCGCAAGCTAAAGGTGAAAAAATCGACATTGACGTATATGGAAAACCCACAGAGCAGCAGCTGAGGGAGTTAGAAAACGTCAAGAACTTGAGTAAAGAGCTACAAGATAACTTACATGTAAGTTTTTTAATTCCCTTGATGTGATTGTTTTTATGCATTCGTAATTAGGTACTGACGTCAAAGTAGTAAGTGACGTAAAGAGCAGACAGCTTTTGCATCAAGAATAACGTGTTTTTTGCATATTAAATCTATTATGTATGTAAAAACATTTAAAAAAATTCTAATTCTACAATAATGTTAATATAATATGCTACGACTGAAAGCCTTAGCGCGAACACACCTAAGTTTAGCCGGCTACAACTAGATGCAGGCAAATGCGGTTGGTTAAACTCGATTTATTCCTGGTATGTATTATGTTACAGGGAAGTCCGAATGATTTATAAAAAATGATTTATGAATTATATATGAATTTATAAAATCCACTGGATTTGGAGTGGTCTTTAGGCCACCTGCATCTAAACCTACTCTCGCCGATATAACTTGATATTCACACCTGGTTTTTATCGAATTCACCTTATTTAAACCAGACACAATCGGCTGAACTCAACTGAAATGTAGCCGGATAAAAGTCGGCTTTCGGCAATTCGACTTTTAGCCGTGAAATATACATAAATATAATAAAATTCTCTTCCAGGAATTAGAGAACTCAGTACGCAATCCCGATGCAGAAAACGAAGCAATGAACCCCACCGCTCCTATCCTGGACTATTCAGAGGACCATGAATTTGTTTCGGCTAACAAACTCGACGATTATTACGCCGAAGAAGATAAAGCAGATGCAAGAGAAGAAGAGAAGAGGAGACTGACAAAGGGTAAAGCACCCATGACTGAAATTCAAAGGTTTTATAAGGATCAGTGTGTGTTTTTGACGGGCGGTACAGGATTTTTGGGTAAAGGTGAGTGTTGTTTGCGCTTTGGTTTTGTTTTATACGCTGTTTATCTGTCTAAAGTAGATTTTACTTATATTATTCTCTTAATTAGGCATGAATTAACGGCGAATAACTAATTTCGTATAAATTGCTTATTAAAATAAGCAGATTAAGGTCGGCCACATACATACGGAGTTCCGTTTCGTGATTCCGTTTCGGAATCCTGAATCGGGATTCCGTGAACACTTCACACACATACGTTTTTTTTCGTTCGGAATAACTAGGGTCAGTCGAGGGACGTTAGCCATTGAGTCTAGACGTTCTGCCAGCGAAAAATGAAGACGATTTTCTAATTGCGATTCCATTGTTGCTGTATTATTCTTACTGGGTGCATCCCCTTATATGTTTTTTTAAATATGGATGTCTGTAAATTCTTTCGACGAATTATTAAATAAAACATATAAAATCTGTGGTCCGTCACACACATACGGTAGTTTTCCGTTCGAAATTTTGCGGACAAAACGGGATTCCGTAAGTGTGTGGCCGACCCGTTCGGAATTCCGAAACGGAATCCCGCAACGGAATTCGGTATATATGTGGCGGGCCTAAATGTCAAGAAATTATTTTGCAACAATTTGTCATTTTTAACCATAAATGATAATGTTAAAATTCAAAGTTACATCCCATTGCTGCATCACACTGCTGGGAGCAGGCCTTGTATCAGTTCTGATAGGGTTTTAGGGCAAAGAAGTGTCCATCACGCTGTCCCAATGCGTGTTGGCGAACTTTAAATGTCTTCGAAATATTTTTTCTTATTTCTCAGACGTGCAAGTTACCTCACGATGTTTTCCTTCACCACCGAGCACGTGGTAAATCGGCACTTAAAAATGCAATTAACAATTTCATTGGTGCCAGCGGGGATCGAACCCAGGTTGCTTGCGTACTGAAAGTTACAGCGAGCGCTTAACCCCTGAGCGACCACGGCTCTCTGGTAGATTAGGTTTATACGAGATGTTATTAATAACGTCTATCCCAAAGACAAAGAGAATCAAAAGGATCTTTTGTAAGATGTAAGGTTGCTTCTTGCAATACCCTGGGGACGACATTTTGTAATGATTCGCCACTGAGAATAAATATAATGAACTCCAGTAAGAATCATAATGTAATTGTAATGAACTCAGTAAGAATTATAATGTATGTACATGCGTTGTTGCCCATAAGGTGTAAGATAGAATGATTCGTTACCAGTAAAAAGGGTCTCTGGTTCACCAAATAAAACACCGCAACATTAAGCTGCTTTTTACACTCGTTTTCTGACTGACTGGTTTGGTATTTGATACAGGTAAAGTAAATAGGACTAGCTAATTTTAAGTTAGCATGATTATTAAATAATAATTTACGGAAAAAAACAAAAGGCTAAGACTGTTTTTACTTTTGTATATTTTTAAGTCGTACCTAACTCGGTAATATTTATGAAACTTGTTGGTATCGATGTTATTTAATACAAAGAACGCATGTCATTGCATGTTAATTGTAATTGTTTGTATATTTGTGCATTTGTGTTATTTGCAAGGTTGTATTTGCGTTCACTGTTTGCAAACTGTAACAATGAATGTCATTTAAATTTTATTTACGTAGTTTTAACTAGTTCTTGTATGTATTTAAACTACAAATGGTAGTTTTGATTAGCTTCTACAATATTTTAACTAAAGGATAATACATATATTATTGTGTTATACATATTATGTAAGTGGTGATGCAAACAAAGATGGTAAAGTGCACTGACTTGGCTTAAGCCTAATCACTCTTGCCTTTCAAGGCTTGATCGACTACAACGTAGTCTAATGATAAGACTCTTGTTAGAAAATTATTACACTCCTATAATGTACGCATGACGGACGACAAAGCAAACCGCTTGGTTCGAACGCGTGGTGAGCTGTGAGTCGACAAAGAAGGGGTGAAGACTGGCCGAGGGTATGGTTGGTCTGATTGTCCAATGGTTGTATAACCATTTTATGATTGTTTTAAATTATTTTGTTATTTTAGCAGCAAACGTGTTCAATTTCTGTTATAAAGTAACTACGTCTTTTAAGTTCATTTTGTTAGACTTCATTTTCACGGAAAAGCAATATGCAGTGCTTTTCCGTTAATTCATATTACATTCATGGTTAGAGCTCAGTTACTACTGATTTGTCATAATCGCCAAGCTTAGCGGCGAATTGGCGACAGCAGTTCCCGTTGTCTCGCAACTTTGATACGCTGTTCCTCATCATTGGTCTGGGTATTTTACATCTAGCATAAACAAGAGGACTATGTTCAGCAGTGGACTTGTGATGGGTTCTAATCATGATGATATTCCCAATCTATCGAGGCATTCCATCTTAGTCCTGAAAGGTGACAACGCATCTGCATTTTGATTCTTAATCGTGGACAGACGTCTATGGGCCACAGCATCCACTTACCACCAGGTGGACTCTGTGCTCGTTTTTCACCCTTATTCTATATAAAAAGAAGATATACAAGGTCAATACACCACTATCTTTCAGTGAACATGATTTTTTTCCGGCCATTCTGGTTTCTTTGATAGAAACAGAAACAGAAACTTTTTTATTCAATACATATTATAAATTATACTTATTGAAAGTCACTCTTTTGTATAATTACCACTGGTTCGAAATAAACCTCTGTCCTGGGAAGAACCAGCAAGAAACCCAGCGGGACTTTTTTTTTAAATAACAGCTTACAATCATGTATGTTACACAAATTAACAACACAACAAATTAGAAATAGCTTGGGAGTGATCACCTCACTTCCAGGGGTTATTATCATCTATAAATTCTTTAATATTATAATAACCCTTTTTATACAAACTTAGTTTAATAAAGTTTTTGAACTTTGAGCAGGTCAAATTTTGTATATTTTCTGGAATTTTGTTGTAAAAGCGTATACATCGCCCCAAGAATGAATTATTGACTCGATGGAGTCGAGTAACTGGTACTACTAGCTTGTGTCTGTTCCTAGTATTTACAGAATGAATATCACTTAATTTTGTTAAACTACTTTTATTTTTGTGTACGTACATTACATTTTCATAAATGTATTGAGAGGCCAAAGTTAATATATTAATTTCCTTAAATTTTTGTCGCAGCGACTCTTTAGGCTTTAAATCATAAATTGCTCTTATGGCCCTCTTCTGTAAAACAAATATAATTTCAGTGTCAGCTGCGTGTCCCCATAGCAAAATACCATACGACATTATGCTATGGAAATAGCTAAACTAAACTAGTCTAGCTGTTTCAACACTAGTTAGACTTCTAATCTTTTTTACGGCATATGCTGCAGAACTAAGTCTGCTTGCTATTTTTGATATATGGGGGCTCCATTGAAGCTTCGCGTCTAGTGTGATTCCAAGAAAAATGGTGGTATCTACAAGACTCAGTTTCTCCCCATTTAAAATTACATTAGTATTTAATTGTTTGACATTTGGAGTCATAAATTTCATAAATTTCGTTTTAGTGCCGTTTAAATGCAAATTATTAACATTGAACCAATTTACTGATTTAGATATAGCATTATTTACTTCGTCATATTTTAGCAATTGTCGACTTAATTTGAAAATTAAAGAAGTGTCATCTGCAAATAATACTATATCATGGTTATCTCCTACTATGTAAGGTAAGTCATTAATGTATACAAGAAACAGAAAGGGGCCGAGAATTGAGCCTTGAGGCACGCCCATCTGTACCATCGACCCGGAAGAACTCATACTGTTAATGACAACTTATTGCGTTCTCTTACTTAAATATGAAATAATTAATTTAAGAGCATCACTTCTTACACCGTAGTGTTGAAGTTTCCTGATTAATGTTTCATGGTGAACACAATCGAAGGCTTTGGATAGGTCACAAATATACCCAAAGCATCCTGTGAATTCTCCCATGCATTAAATATATATTTAATCAGCTCAACACCGGCATCAGTTGTCGAGCGACCCCTTGTGAAACCAAATTGATTTTTATGAAGTAAATTATTTATATCAAAGAAATTTAACATTTGATCAAGAATAATTTTTTCAAAAATCTTACTAAGTGTTGGTAGTACAGAAATAGGTCTATAATTGGCGGGGTCTAATGTACTACCAGATTTAAATAAAGGTATTACTTTACTATACTTCATTAAATCAATAAATCAATTAATTAATCATCTTCAAAAAAACACGAGATCGATACTAGTATTAAAAATAGTAGCTAAATCAGGCGCGATTGTATCTATTATAGACGCAATAACTTTAACGGAAATCCCCCACAGATCCGCAGTTGTCTTAATATCAATAGTTTTAAAATATTTTACAATATCTTTTGATGATACTTTATGAAATGTAAAATTCTTTGTACACGCATTTACATTTTGGTTAGGTAATGATTCGGCGACCGCAGGAGAAGAATTCAGTGACTTAGTGGTTAATATCGGAATATCAGTAAAATATTTCTCGAAAACCATTGCAACGTCCTGATCTGATTCGGTTAATTTGTTATTAACACTTAACTGGTAGTTTGAATTGCGAGAGTTGATCTTACCAGTTTCGCTATTAATTATACTCCATGTCATTTTAATTTTATTAGAAGCCGTCTTAATTTTGTTGCTCAAATGCAAAGACTTGGCTGTGGAGCACACTCTTTTAAATATTTTTGAATATTTTTTTACATATTCCCTAAGTTCGACGCTATGATTATATGACCTTTCATGGTAAAGATCATATAACCTATGTCTGCTCTTATGGACTCCTACTGTCGCCCATTCATTAAATGACTTCCGACTGATACCGCCACCTCACTACAAATATGTGTTTAATACAGATAATAAATTAAAAGTAAAGATTCTAAATTAGGCACATTAAATATATTTAATATTTATATGATTATAGGTAATTCATGTCTAAGTTTTTTTCGTGTTTGATCAAGAGACTTTATTTTTTATATTCAAATTATAGAGGGTAGAGGTATTCAAATTACACGCAAATAAAAATGGCGAGTTAAATTTTGTTTGTGGTTGCTGTGTTTTACTTTTCTGTGTATCAATTTATGCCTCACCATCATCTACAAAATCACAGAGTTCACTGCTATCCATTTTGTCGCGTTTCGTCGCTTCACCAAACCCACGAGACGAAAGGTCATCGATATCCGTTTTCCTATCAATTGTATTTTAACTGCCATTATTTTAAATATCGTTTTTTTTAATGTAATGCCAAAAATGTTTTACACCTGGTATGATATGGGTTAACTTTGAAATTATTAGTATTCATTTAATGATCGACGGGTTAATTCCAAACGGCTTTTGTGATGTTTGTTTTTGCATGTTGTGTTTTTGTACTTTGTGTTTTTTTTTGCCTTTTGCGTGATGGCTTATATACGAGTATGTTTGTGATACGTTATGTGGCTACGTTATGGTAAGTAGATCAATTTATTTAATTTGCTTTGTTATTTTTTAAATAAATACTCAACTTGATGAATCAATTGAACTTAACGTTTTAAAAAAACCTTGTTAATGAAAATGCAATGTGACTTTTTGTTTATTTTATAGTAAAAATGATATATAAATTGGTATGAGTAAAACTTAGACCTTTTGTCCGTCTATTTGATACTGTCATTTGTTTGTATAAATAAATGTCAAATAAAATTCAGAGGGGTATGCAGAAACTTCGGACTTCCATAGGGCGCAACGTTCCTGACACACCTTTCTCGTTTCTTTTACATCCATATTCTTTATTATCTACGCATACATGCTCATCGGTTAAAGGCTCGCCGTCACTCACTTCTCTTTTTTTTCTATTATAAGGTACTTGACTATTATCCCACCTGATGTTAAGTGGTGATGCAGCCGAAGTAGTAAATCGCACTGACTTAGCTTAACAATAGCCTATATATAATAGGTTATTCAGTCTTGCCTTGAAGACACCCACATTATAAAGGGATGGAAACTGTGCCATAACTGCTCTTTACGCATTATGAACTTCAAAGCAAACCGTTTGGTTTGAATGTATGGTATGTCGACAACAAAGGTGTGGAGACAAGCCAAGTGTCTGGTAGTCCAATGATGGGATGGAGAGGAACGGATAAGGTCATGCTATTCCCGCGCACACTCTTCGAAATGTATCCTCTGAAACACCGAAACGCTGGTCACTTTGCACACTAAACACCATTCTGCAGCACTTTGCACACACTCTGCCACTCACTTCTATAGCATAAATTTGCTTCGACACTGTCTTTTTACATGTCTGAACCACCGAAGAATTCCATGCCTAATCCTGTTCACAACATCTTGTAAACCACACTTTTCTCTCATAACGTAATTCCTCGACCTATTATTCAAAGTTACTCCTAACATACTTCTTAATAACCTCATTTCTACAGTATTAATTTATTTCTTCTGCCGCACCCAATTTTCACTACTACACATTACATACATTAATTAATGTGTAAAAGACACATATGGCAAACAGAATAAAATATTAATAAGCAAAAGTATAGAGTAACGTGCAATAAAAACCTCCACACTAGGATTTTCTCCTGTATCGTAGAGGCAGTTTACAAACATAGATTGCACGAGGACAAACATCCAGTGTGTCCTCGTGCAATCTATGTTTGTAAACCCGGAACAATTATTTGTATGGCCTACAAATAATTGTTCCGTGCGGGATTCAAACCCACGGTCCCGAGCGCTACAACTAATTGCAAAGCCATTGCGCCACATTGCGAGCGAATGAGGTACTGATAAGTAACTAAAACTTCGCCGACTGGTGATGGGTGCAGCTTAACCAGAAGATTCTTCTAAGAGATTAATGCATGCCAGATGGCGCGCATATTGGCCCATGTATAGCAGTGGATCTTTTGTACTATGCGGGAATGTGGGGGAATGAAGTAATTTTTTTATGTATTCACTCTTTATATATTTGAGTGACTCTATACCGGACAAAACATTAAGAATTGGAACAATTTATCTGTTGCAAAAGTTCAAACAAATAGCATAAATTACATGGAATAAAACTAATTTTACGGATTTCATCGTGTTTAATTTAACTTTTTAATTTCCGACGTTCCGGGCACTTCAAACCCCCGTGACCATGGATGCTGTAAAGTGCCCGAAATGTTGCGAATTAAAAAAGTTGTTTAAAAAAGTTGAATTAAACTAGATACAACCCGTAAAATTTATTTCATTCCATGTGTAGTATTCGTGTAATATAAGAAATAATTTGCATAAATTACATTTATTTCAATAATTTTGATAATATAAAAAAAGAAACTTGCGCTATACGAAAACCAAGTGGCATTTGGGCATTAAAAATCTATGTATAATATATATTTTATTTTTATTTTTGCAGACGGCAGGATAAGTCTCAAGGCCAGTCGCGTTGTGGAGAAAGTTATTCTATAAATATATCTATATTGTTTTTAATAAATAATTTAGTTTTTGAAAGGTGGTTGTTTTTGTTAACAGCAAGCATATTAAAATAACATTTGTTTTATTTTGTTGTTTTATTTTGATAAGCTGGTAGAGTCTTTCATTCTACCTAAAAGTCTGAAGATGTACGTCTGCATGGGCTTGTATCCTACTGTACTCCCTTACCTATTTCTGTCACCAACCGGTAATCAAATGGTTTCAGTATTTTTTTTAAATAAGGTTGACAAAGAAACGAGCACACAGTCCACCTGATGGTTAGTGGACTAAGTGCTCGTTGTAGTGGATGCTTTTTTTTTTTTTGCGGATGGAAAATCATCTAATGACGCCTTTCGCTCTGGGTGGAGCGGAAGGGAGTGTCAGACTTTTACTGACTAAAAACCATCCGTGTTCCTTCAGTGCCCTTACGTTCCGGAGCCGCGGTATCTCTTTCGAACAGCCCGCAGCCCCGGCAGGCGTCGGCCCTTGCGGGCCCCTTCACGCTGCTGACAGCTCTTTGAGGCGCGCGTGGAACAAAACGCGCCGTCGACACGGCCTGTCGTCGTTAGACGGACGGACAGCGAGCTACCCATTGCTCGCCGTCCACAGGCCCGCGCCTACGGTGGCCGGGGGCCACGACGTAGCCCCCGACGCCCGGGGCGTCTCCCGCGGCGGCCGGGAAGGAAAGCTGTTGCTCTTTCCTTCTCCCGCTCCGCCACCTCCTTCGCTAGCATCACTGCTTCGCAGAAGGTGGTGACGGCATCCCATTCCGTCTCGCTCCGGACCATGGCTTCGACCAGGGCCGGACGCGAGAGGTCGCCGCCGCCTATCGCCGCTACGAGGACACGGCGGTGCTCCGCCCAAGCAGGGCACACCTCCACGGTGTGCTCCACCGTGTCCTCCGGTCGATCCTCGCAGTGGGAGCACCCGGGCGTTTCCTCCCGCCCGATTCGGTGCAGGAACCTCCCGAACACACCGTGTCCGGTGAGGACCTGCGTCAGGCGGAAGGTGAGGACGCCGTGGCGTCTCTCAAGCCACTCCTCAAAGAGGGGTCTTATCGCCGCTATAGTGGCGTGCCCAGCACGGGGTTGCGACAGTCGCTCTCTCCATGTCGCCATGAGATCATGCCGGAAGTCTGTCCGCTGCGCGACAACTTGCCGCGGCAGCGGGGTTTCCCCCCGGCACAGTGCCTCCGCGCGCCATTCGTGCAGGCGCGCGAGGACTATCGCCTCCAGATCCCATGGCGGCAATCCGGCATGGAGGCTCGCCGCCTCGCGGGAGATCGTGCGGTAGCCGCGAACCATCTTTACGGCAACCACCCTTTGGGGCGCGTTTAGGTGGTGGACGGCAAGCCGCGCCAAACCACGCGCCCACACCGGGGCCCCGTAAAGGGCCATGGACCTCACGATCCCCGCGTAGAGCCTCCGGCAGGAGGCGTTTGGCCCCCCCAGGTTCGGCAGGAGCCGCCTGAAGGCAGCCCCGGTCTGTTCCAGTTTGGGAGCCAAACGTCGGAAGTGCTCAACGAAGTTCCATCGGCCATCGAGGACGAGTCCTAGGTACTTCAACGTCGACTCGACGCCGATGGATACCCCTCCTACCATCACTGAGGATCCCGGTGGTGGCCTGTTCCGAGGACCATGGAAGTGCATGGCCTCGGACTTGTGCAGAGCCACCTCGAGACCCAGTTGCCGGATCCTCTCAACGACTATCGCAACCCCGCGTGTCATAGTTTCCGCCGCCGCCTCGTACGACCCCCCTTGTGCCAGTACCAGCGTGTCGTCAGCGTAGCAAACTACGCTGACGCCGGTAGGGAGGTCGGCGCGCAGCACCCAGTCGTAACCGATGTTCCACAGGGGCGGCCCCAGAACCGAACCCTGTGGGACACCGCACGACATCTCTCGCCGGTTCCACTCACCGTTGCGACCGGGGTAGATGACGGCCCTGTCCGTCAGATAGTCCCTGACTATACGACGGAGATAGGTCGGCACCCGGTGATACCGGAGTGCCTCCCTAATGCAGCTCCAGGGCATGGAGTTGAAGGCGTTGGCGATGTCGAGAGACACCGCCAAGACAACCCCCCCCCCCCCCCCCCCTGGCCACTGCATCCCCCGTCGTGAGGGCTCTCACGCGCATGATGGCGTCCACCGTAGAGCGCCTCTTGCGGAAACCAAACTGGTGTTCCGCAAGATCCGGCCCCGTCCCCGCAAGGTGCTCGGCGAGGCGGTTTGCAATTACTCTTTCAAAGAGCTTGCCCACCTCGTCGAGCAGCACCACGGGCCGGTATGCGGACGGAGAGTCCGCAGGGCGCCCCGGCTTCCAAATGAGGACCAGCTTCCCCGTCTTCCAACGAAGCGGGAATTGGCCTCTCTCCAAGCATGCGCTTAGGAGCCCCTCCAGTCGGGGCCCGAGAGCCTCCGAGGCCAGGACCCAGGCTTTGCCAGGCAAGCCATCGGGTCCTGGGGCGGTATTCCTGGCCTTGAGCCTACGTACCGCCACTCTCAGGTCTACCCCGGTCCCTTCCGGGATTTCGTCGTCGTCGTCCTGGTGGTCCGCTTCCGGCACCGCAGGTGGCGGAGCCATAGGCGGGGGCGGATGTTCCCCTCGCGCAGGGAACAGAGCGCTCACCACGTCCTCCACGAGCTGAGGCCGGAGACTCTGCGTCAGCGGGGGGGCCCAGGTGCGGAGTTTATCCCGCACCATCTTGTAAGGGCGCCCCCACGGATCTCTGTCAAGAGTCTCCAGCATCTCCTCACGGGCCCGATCCCGGGCCCGCAGTTGTAGTGGATGCTGTGGCCTATCTATCGTCAGTTAAGAATGAAAATGCAGATACGTTATCACCCCTCAGGACTAAGATGGAATGCCTTGTTGCCAGTAAAAAGGGTCTCCGGTTCCCTACACTAATATACGAACCAAAGCAGGATAATGCTGCTATTTCCCGCTGGTATTCTGTGAGTTAGTTCTTAGTTTGAAATTTCGATATAATAGAAAATGTATCTAAAGGCTGTGAGCAAGGCATTCCATTTTCAGAGGTAGCTCTTGTAGCCTTCTTTGCTTGAACTTCCAAGTGGTAGGACTCGTTTTATGCCTAGAAGTACGTCAGCAAAGGTAACACATTATATCATCAGGTGAATTAAAAGTTAGTTTGTTACTTGTTTAAAAAAAACTAGGATGTCTATTGGCTGCAGTAGTCACTTAATATCAGGTGGACAGTTTGTCACCTTTATATTACTAAAACATATGTATTATATATAAATAGATTATCATCAAGTCCAATTTTTTTTATAAAAAAAAAACATAACTTTATTATTACAAATTCTAGATTCTAGAGTACCTACTTAGGCTTCGCAATCGTTATTATGTAATCTTAAAATAACGCGATTAGGTAAATTTACTGGTCTTATCCCGTTTTATTATAGATTCTAACAGTGGTAGAGCCACGCGGCAGCTTTTGCTGTCGCACGGATGGGCCGGCTCGAACCGGGGTGGTACCACAACCTCACAGAAAACCAGCGTGAAGTAGAGGTTCACCTCTGCGTTTCGCTTGGTGAGTGCAGGTGGCCGGAGGCCCTTTTTACTGGAAATGAGGCATTCCATCTTAGTCCTCACGGGTGACAACGCATCTACATTTTGAATTGTAATAGAGGATAGATGTAGATGTCTATGGGCCGCAGCAACCACTTACCATCAGGTGGACTGTGTGCTCGTTTGTCACCCATATCCTATAAAAAAAAAAAAAAAGATTATTTTTTCCGACGCATTGTGCACAGGGTTGTCAACCATATTGTTAAAAAGAGTATGATAGGTACTTTATTTCGCTCTTAATTGCTGTTGACTGTTCGATTAGAAAAAGTATACAAAATACGTTTTATCATCGCTAGTAGCCGGAGTCATAAAATCTGAAATAGAGAGCTATTAATTTATTAAAAATAAATCCTCATACTGTGAAAATGCTTACGAATACATATTTTCAAAAAGTTTTAGAACTATGTGTTATAATATTATGACTGTTTATACTGTCTATGGTTACTTTTTTGTGTTATATTAAAAGTTGTAAAAAATATATATTTAACCCAATAAATATTTAAACGAAATAGAGAAGGCAAAAAATATACAAAATTTGACCTGCTCAGAGTTCAAAAACTTTATTAAACTAAGTTTGTATAAAAAGGGTTATTATAATATTAAAGAATTTATAGATGATAATAACCCCTGGAAGTGAGGTGATCGCTCCCAAGCTATTTCTAATTTGTTGTGTTGTTAATTTGTGTAACATACATGATTGTAAGCTGTTATTTAAAAAAAAAAGTCCCGCTGGGTTTCTTGCTGGTTCTTCCCAGGACAGAGGTTTTTTTCGAACCAGTGGTAATTATACAAAAGAGTGACTTTCAATAAGTATTATTTATAATCTATATTGAATAAAAAAGTTTCTGTTTCTGTTTCTGTTTCTGTTTCTGCAAACATCTACCTAAAACCAATGATTTTTAATAGAAAAAGGGCTACAAAGGAGCACACATTCCACCTGATTGTAAGTGGATGCTGTGGTTCATAGATATCTACGTCTATCCTGGATTAAAAGTCGAAATGTAGATGCGTGACTGACACCCGTGACGACTAAGATAGAATGCATCGAGGCGTTCTATCTTAGACTAGTAAAAGGGGTTTCCAGTTCTCTAATTAATCTTACGAAACCCAATTTACGCAGGAATTCTGTCAGATGGTGGTCCTTCCCCGGTCGCGT
This sequence comes from Parnassius glacialis, assembly GCA_033319125.1. Taxonomy (NCBI): domain Eukaryota; kingdom Metazoa; phylum Arthropoda; class Insecta; order Lepidoptera; family Papilionidae; genus Parnassius; species Parnassius glacialis. The sequence continues at coordinate 10,582,418 of JAVANC010000002.1, read as the reverse complement.
TACGCTCTACCACGTTAAAATCTACGTGAATTTGAGATTCAAAACACACATTCAACACGGATTGAAAGCTAAAATGAATAAAATAAAATGAAACTAAATATCTAAAAAGTTTTCAATGATTAAAAAAACTTTTTAGGTATTAGAAAGTAGGAAGTAGAAGAGATAATTTATCAAAATTTTTACAGAAATATTCCTGTACGTAAAACGATAATGTATTATAATATCTTCTATATATTGCTTTGCGATCCCTAGAAGCGACAAAAATAAATCATGACCTAATGAGAAATAAAACTAAACTAAAGTAAATAATTTATTAATAAAAGTAAAGTAACACAGGCCGTTTCTCATATCTGAAAGGGTTTTAGGGCAAGTAAATGTAAACGTTGCCAGCAAGTAAGATTGTAATTATTGTACTATTTGATTAGTGCCGGCAGGGATCGAACCCAGCTTACTCGCGTACTGTAAACTGTAAAAATCTACACCTACTGTAAACTCGCCCCGGCTTCGCCTAGATAGCATCTATTAATGTGGCGATAATCAAAGACCATTTATGTGTTTATCAGGCGCCAAACAGAGACCATATTGTAAAAAAGAAAAAATTAAAGCAGACTTTATTGTATCATTGAATAGGTTTCTCTAATAATTTTTCATTTGGAATGACCGTTTAGGAGTTATAACGATTTAAAGTTGGCTAGCAACCTTTCTCGTTTAAATTTTCCCCTTTAGGTTTGCTCAAAAATATTTTCAAGTTTTTCGGATAAAATATTCTTCCCTGGTGGTATTGCTCTTTATATTTACGTAAAGTTTCAACACAATCAGTTTAGCCATTCCGAAGAAAGACAGACAGCCAAAATGTTTAAAAATGGTCATTTATATCTTAGCATGCAAATAACCCCCTGTGCTTAATAGAAGCCAGTTATTTCGATATTACTGACAGACACTTCAATTTTATTTATATGTATAGATTATTTGATTTGAATTTTAATGAAATAAACTTCTAAATCGGATTTAGTATAAACTCGTGCGGTGTGTGGAGGTATTCATTATATTAATTACGCTTGGAATAAAATTGACTGGGCGTCAATATCATCATAAAAGGTCAAAGCCTTAACTTTTTTATTCAGTTTAGGATTGTTTACAGCTTTTATAAATGTCATAAACTACACCGGTTCGCAAAACAAGATCTCCTCAGAGAAGAATGTTAAAAGTAATTTTGTTTTTTTTAATGCCATGTTACAATTTTATTTACAACTTATAATAAAACTGGCTGGCCAGGCATACGTTGTTCTGTCTTCTCCGACGACCCGGTGTCCTATAAAAATTCTTAAATTCACATAGAGGAATAAAAAGTATCCTATCTCTCAAGTTGGACCAAACTGCACACAGTGTACAAAATTTAATTGAAATCAGTTCAATAGTTTAGGAGTTCATCGCGGACAAACAATGTGACACGTAATTTTTATATATAAAGATTAATACAATGTCAAATTTATGTTAATTTTTGTTTAAATTACAATCCTAAAATTTTTCATTAGCCAGGGAATTTGCAAGTGCTGACTTAGAGTTAATTCCATATATTGTAATTGTTCGTACCTAACATATTGATCTATTTTATTAGTAAATAATTTTTATAGTGACGCAAAAACTAAGACAAACCATGCCCAACTTATTATAAGAACATACACTCAGGTATTAGAATTAATAAAGTCGAAAATCATTTGCAACGAACATCATGGTTTTAGGTGCATGTTTGTGCGTCTAGTAGCGAACTTTTACTGGCTGATAAAGAAAGAAAGAAGAAAGACATGTGTGTGATTCTGTGTATGTAAGTTGGGGATGGTTTCGGTATCACTAACTTAAAATGTACGTAGCCTTTCCTCTATTTTTTCGGTTCGAGTTTTTAACAAGATAACAAGTTGTACTTTATTTTACGTCAGATTATGGCCCTATTGTAAATTTTATGCATTTACTCATAAACGATTTTATAGGCTTTGTTAACCTATAACCTCGACCCTATCAAAATAGACTGTCCGTTTTTATTCCATCCATTTAATTTTATATTTTCCGTACGTCCACAATTCATAATAGCAGTCCCTTTGAAAGGGTCGGGAAAATTGCCTGTATATCTTGCTTTTGCAAAATAAATGTTCTTTCTAATGGTGCTGCCGATCGCCATAATAAAACACCAGAGGATACTGCGGCAGTAAGCAAAGTAGACAAAGTAGGCTAATTCAGCTGTTGCTATAATAGTCGGCGCTCTAATTTATTTATTTATTATATGGACAACAAAACAGATAACAATCAAAATACATTAAAATATATATTGAATTATATATTTTTTATAATATGTAATATTTATTTATATATATATATATATACGTATATATAAGTATGTATATGTATATTTATGCAAGTGCACACTTTGACTACCTCTATTTCCTTCAACTATCCTTCAATAGGCCTGCTGGAAGAAATTTCGTCATGGAATAAGCATTGCTTTTGTACATAATTATGTTTATTATTTTTGTTTCTTATATATGTTTTTACCATTTTCTTATCAAATTATGTGTGTACATAAACTGTTAAATAAATATATATATATATATATATATATATATATATATAACCTGATGATAAGGGGATATCTGTGACTCTATTGGACAGATATAATAAATAGATCAACCAACAGCAGTAATTACAATTAACATAGATAGTCTGTGTCTTTTTAGTGTATTTTTTTTACAAAATTATTTTTACATATATATATATGTAAGTATAATATATAAGTTTATACATATATTATATATATATTTTGTGCCAGATTGTTATCCTAAATATGTTGGCACATCATAATTCTTTTAATAGCGAAAATGGTAGAACTTAATATTGAGACGTTTTGAGTTCTTCAATATGGTGTGCTTACAGGATTTATTGATTTCGAGAAATACAGTCAAAATTTGAAAACCTAAATTATAATTTTGTAAATTAATCCAGCATTTTCTGGCGTCTTAGTATAGTGTAAACTTTAAGCTGTTTATTTTTTCTGGATTTCGTAGCAAAGTGATTACTGCAAAACATTTGGAAACATTATCCGGCTCTAGAAATTAGAGATCTCAAACATAAACATGGCCGTGTATTATTAAAAAACGTGTTTTATAACGTTAATTTTACGAATTATGTAATCACTAATCTCGAATAAATTAAAAATAAAAAACAAAACACGCATAGCTAAATTGAATACTAAAGTAGTAAAGAAGTAATACCAACCAAAAAAAAATTACGAGTGATGTCCGAAGAGTTGTTAACCTAAGTTTACCCAATGGGTTAGGATATACACAATAATTCTGTGGAAAGGTTGTGAATTTTATATATTTTTTTTAATAGAACCCGTTCAAGGGACTTTAATATAATAAAACCTAAAACAGTGATTTTTAGAATTTTTGCTTCTCTGCCTGACTGTGTAATAGCGGCTTATCCATTCGAAAACAGGTGAAGGATAGGGGAGCAATGTCCCAAACGGGAAGCGTGAGTAATGGGTAATAGAAGTATTTAACGTAATTAGTTTTAGTAACTAACATAAATAACTTAGGTAGCTATTAACCACGCTGTAGCTATATTGATATGGTTGTAGCACGAATTTATTGGTTCCACCAAAGGATTATTGGAAGGACCACGCTCTCACGTAATACCAATGTAAAATAGCAGCGTGAGTTTAGAGAACCAGAGACCTTATTACTAGTAACGAGGCATTACATCTTAGTCCTCCGGGGTGACAACGTATCTACAATTTGATTTTTTTATCCAGGTTATTTATACGTCTGTGGGCCACAGCATCCGCTTACCATCAGATGGATTGTGTGCTCGTTTGTCATTCATATTTTAAAATTTTAAAGAAAATGTATCCTTCGAGGGTACCGATTACCCATAAAAGACATTACAACCCACGACTATTGGATAAGTTTTTCAATTTAAGCACCTAGTCTAGTTCTAGCGTATTTGAAGAAGTCTATGAGGCATATTCTATCAGTGGATTTATTAAGAATGTTAGACAACAAGGAGAATTGCTTGCTATTAAACTGCGGGGCACAGGCTTATGTACGTACGTGGTAGAACCATGCTGCAGCTATATTAATAGTAAAGTTGTAGCTCGAATGGGTCGGCTCGACCGGGGAAGGACCACGCTCTCACAGAATACCATCTTAAAAAGAGGCTTATCTTAGTCCTCACGGCTGACAACGCATCTTCATTTTAATTCGCAAGATAGATGTAGATGTCTAGGGGCCACAGCAACCACTTACCATCAGGTGGGCTGTGTGCTCGTTTGTCACCCTTATTCTATAAAAAAGGCTTCCAGTCATTATGGAGAAAAGAATAAGCGTGAGAAACCATTACGCTTTTTCGGTGTATGTTGATGAACTTCACACGTTCTTGAAATATTATTTTGATTTTTCAATCGTACTAATCTATTCACGGTGTTTTCTTCAACGCCGAGTAAGCGCTAAATCTGTTTTTAATATAAAAGTGTTGCCAGTACTATGTTCGCATGCAACGAAATTTTGGGTACAGTTTGCTTGCCTGCTATGTAATTCAAGTCTTTAGTAATTAGAGATAATTAACTATATAAATTGCATATTTTATATAAAACAAAAAATCCGAATCCGACAAACTCGGAAAATTGTGTTTTCCAATCCGCCATTCGACTACTCCTAACACAAGTATACTTCTATACATACTTGGAATAGTTAACGGGAGTATTAATTATGTTAATAGCGTTACTACTATTTTTTTAAAATCTCCGCTAAGTGTTTTTAGACTTCATTAAAAAAAATCAGGATAATATCTCGAGTATATATTTATACAGGGTTGTTTTTCAAAGAGTAGCCAAAAAACGTAATTTCAAATATATAAATAATGATATACCGTTATAGCAGTTTTTGAAAATACGAGTAAATAAGGCTTCTACTTTTATTTGAAATTATCCCAAATTTCATGTGATTTATGGGCAACAACGTTTTTGCCTATCGATCGACCCATACGAACGTGTGCGTGCGCAGCAAAATCAGCTAAAATAACGCATTACCACGCATTTTGAATTTAAAAGATAAAAAGGACAGAATGTTTGAATTTTTTTTTAAATTATTTTTTAGCAAAGACATTACGTACAAGAGGTACGTACGTTCAAGAGGTGCCTCAATATGAGTTCTTCTCTTTTTTTGATGGGTTTTATTAAACAGCATCGATATATATGTACTACGTACTAGATTTCGCATTCCGAACATACACTGACATGTTCAACTGAACTGTATTGCATTCCGTACAGTGTGTCATTTAGTGTGATTTCAATCTAGTTAGTATGTGGTGGCGCAACTTCGTATGCGCGACTCTACTATCTCCCGCTTCTTCTTCTTCTTAATAACTGGCTTTACGGCTCTGGGATCTAGCCCTTCTGAGCCTGAAGTTACAATATATTATAATCATTATCCTTCGTAGTATTTGGCTTCACAATCTGTTGATGTGTCACATTGTGCAGCCCTTCGGATATTTTGACGGCAGCTTGAGCTAGCAGACAGCTGACGGTTGGCGATGGTATCTCAAGGCGCCTAAGCAGACAGACACCTTATTTTGAGAATTTCATCACCATCAGAACACTTGTTTCACAGTTTCCAATAATAGTTCACATGCGCAGACACTTAATACACAAAATCGCACCACTTTTACATATCAAAGTTCAATTCAAACCATTATTTAAACTATAATACAGGAGCAGCAAACCGACGCTGGTCAAGTTGCCGCCCAAAACTCCCCGCACCTGCAATCTCCCGCGCATGCGCGAAGACATAGAGTAGTGCACATTTTTTTGTTTAGAATGGCTTCTCTAGTACGTAGTACATATCAACTCAATGTTAAACGGTAGGGGTTTATGACATTTTAGAATGAGGTTAAGAACATAAAGCTTTTTAACTGAGAGAATTTTACTAATCTGATGTAGGGTGTTAGTAGAGAATCTATAAGGTTTGAAATACATGACCTTTATAAGAGACTTCTGTGCTCTTTACAGATCTAAATAGTTGGTTGGTGGCTCTTCCCCAGATTGGGATGCAATAGGAAATTATCGATTTTGCTAAAGCTATTTCAATTTTATTTAATAGAGTGCTAGATATTGCTGATCTTAATGATTTAAATACCCCGATTAACATTCTGATCCGATTTATAACAGCTTCCAACTGCGAGTGCCAACTAAGCCTTTGATCAACGATGATGCCGAGGTATTTAGTTTCGTTCACCTTATTTACAAGCAGACACTCACACGAGATATTTTTAAGATTTGGGCAGCTGTGGATTTTGATACATAAATTATGTCCTGGTTGCAATGATGTATAGGGAGCAAACAGATGTAGTTCGTTTTTTGGATATTTAAAGTTGAAAGATTATCCCTCAGTCATTTAGACACACGAGCTAAGCCCTTTGCAGCCAGATGGTGTACGGAAACCCAAGTCTTGCCTGTAAGGCAATAGTGTTATCATCCGCATAAGAGAAAATCCTTCCCTCGATGTCCTGTAAGTTACACAATTCATTGATATAAATTAAAAAGAGAGTCGGACCAAGGGCACATGTTATGTACATTTACAACATACATTTCGAATAAGTAACTAAGATTACGTGATGAGCAAAATTTATTAAATATTATGAATTATCACAAAAATTTCAACGTTGACTCGGAAGTAACGAAATACTTACTTACTTACTTACTTACTTATCTTCACGCACAATCACTGACGGGGTAGCCAGAGAGAACAGATCGCCAAGTGTCACGATCCTTACATACCTCTTTCGCTTCTTTCAGATTCATTAAATTCTTCATACATGCACGTCTAGGTATCCGAGTACTCTTGACCCTCCCCTCTTCGAGCAATTTGCTCACATGGTCTTCGAAAGTTAGTCTCGGTCTACCTCGACACCTTTTAATATTAACTTTCGCACTATATATTTTCTTCACTCGGTTCATTCGGTCTTCACTCATTCGCTCAACGTGCCCAAACCATCGAAGCACGCCCTTATCAATTTTTGTGATAAGGTCATCTTTCAAACCTGCCATATTACGAATCTCTTCGTTTCGCTTTCGGTCGGCCATGGTAACGCTGCACATTTTACGAAGAGATCGCATCTCCACTGCATTCAACTTGCTTTTATGCTTCTTCTGGCATACCCAGGTTTCGCTGCCATATAACAAAGTCGGTACCAACACTGCGTTATGTATTGCAAGGCGTGCACTCTTCACTACGCCTTGCCTTTTGACTAACGCAGTCAGGGCACCATTGACTTTGTTCCCGGCAGCGACACGCCTGTCCACATCTAAATCGCATCTTCCATCCCGGCTAAAAGCACTCCCCAAGTATACAATTTCATTTACCTATTTTTTTCACACTTCGTTCTCTCTTCGTCCCTTTCAAATACCAGAACCTTAGTTTTATTAGCATTCAAACGGAGACCTTTAATTTCACATTCCTCTTTCATACACGTGACTAATGCCTGCAGTTCTGCCTCTGATGGTGCAATAAGCACTGCATCATTAGCATACAGCAGACAATTTACTTTAATGTCACCCAATTTCACACCCAAACAGCTATATTTCAGCTTCTGTAAACAGCTGTCGAGATACAGTATGAACAGCCAGGAAGATATGACACAACCCTGTTTTACGCCCGTTTGGACGCTAAACATGGGTGACAGGTCATGCCCTACCCGCACACAGGCTTTACAGTCACAGTAAAGTGACTGCACAGCCCTTAGCAATCGACCGTCCACACCGTACCCCGGCAACAATTCCCACATTTTCTTCCTTACAACCTTATCAAATGCTTTCTCAAGATCCACAAAAGCACAGAAAATCTTCTGGTTAGCAGCCAGAAGCTTTTCCGTGATCATGCGGAGAGAAAACATTTGAACCGTGCATCCTCTTCCAGGTCTAAATCCGCATTGTGCCTCCCATAGAAATCTTTCCGATTTCTCTTGCATCCAACGTGTCAAAACCTTCGAGTAAACTTTACTTGCTAAACTGGTCAAGCTGATCGCCCGATAGCACCCGCAGTCAAAATGTGAACCTTTACCTTTATATAAAGGCACAATGACTGCGGATCGCCAATCATCCGGAACATCCCCCGCCAGCACAAATCGCACAGCAGATGAAAGCTGTCCTAGACGCGAGGCCCACCATACTTGACCATTTCAGCAGTAACTCTGTCTAGTCCCGCAGCTTTACCACATTTCAAACTTCGAATCGCACGTTCAATCTCTTTCATACGGATGACCTCAGTGTCATCGAGGTCCGGGTCTGGCGTACCAGTCACGAAAAAGTAACGAAATGTTTTACATAAAACTTACGTATACTTAATTGATTCATTTAATTAAATTATTGTTGCATAATATAAAAATAGTAAAAACACTATTTGCGTTTCTTTTGGAATCTCATAGAAATTATAATGCTAGAATCAGAAAAAAGCTTTTACAATTCTTTTTTTTTCTTTCATAAAAAACGTTGCATTAAAATTCATTCATACTTAAAATATTTCCTTTGTTTTGTGTAACATAATTTCACAAACACTAGCAACTGGTTCCGTGGTGTAGTGGTTATCACATCTGCTTTACACGCAGAAGGTCGCCAGTTCGATCCTGGCCGGAATCAATAACTTTTGTTTCAAGTTGAAATTAAATTTTTATATTTTTAAGTAAAATATTAATTTAAAAAAACATGGATGTGACTTTAAGTGTATTTCATTCTTATTAAATATTATAATGATAATAATAATTGCAAGTTTAGAAGAAAAGTTAGAAAATCTCAAATATTTTTTCGTTATAACATATAGATATGGAATACTGTTCCCATCTCTGGGCTGGGGCTCCCCAATGCCAGCTCCTTCCACTTGACCACATCTAGCGCAGAGCGGTTCGAATCGTCGACGATCGAGTCCTTTCCGATCGGCTCGATTCAGTGGCTCTGTGAAGAGATGTTGCATCTCTTTGCTTATTTTATCGCATCTACCACGGGGAGTGCTCTGAGGAATTGTTCGGATTAATTCTAGCCGGTCAATTTCAGCATCGCACGTCGCGACAAAACTCGCGATACCATCCATGCCACCAACATTTTCGAAGTGGTGGTCCACCACTGTGCGATTTAGAAAATGTTTTCTTCATCGCACACCTTCCTTGTGGAATCGATTACCACCAGCGATTTTTCCGGACTGATACGACTTAGGGGCCTTCAATAAAAGAGCCTACTCCTTTTTAAAAGCTTTCGGCACCGCATTTGCAAATCCGCTGGTGTTGCAGTTGTTCATGGGCGGCGGTAGTCACTTATCATCAGGTGAGCCGCATGTTCGTTTGCCCCCTCTCCTATAAAAAAAGATACAATAATATATTATAATTAATTTTATATTATATATTATATGATAAGTTATATTTGTACATTTCCTTTAATTTTGAGACGTAGATCACCTTATCAAACAAAATTTGCGGTCGTCATTATGTTAATATCGTTAATATATAAATTGATTTGCATTGCATACGAGTTTGCTCACACGATAAATTTAAACATCTTTGCTCTCAGAAATTTTACTGTTTTTATTGATTTAAATTGCTTTTATCACCTCAGGCTCAGGACGGTGATTTGTGGCCTTCCGTTGGGAAGACCTGTGGTTAGCAGTTGGTTTGTAATGGGCTGTAATGATGTTGATAATGATGATGTAATATTTAGGTCCTTCAATAGATCTTAACTCTCTTATCATATGATAATCATCACACTTTGCGAACCAATTGGGGTTAATACCGTAAGACAAGGATCTATTCTTTAACTAGTATGTAAATGTTATATTTTAACACTAGCGGTTTCCCGCGACTTCGCCCGCGTGGAATTTATTGTGATTGGATTTCTTCATGCGTTTTAATTCTTTTGCGCGGAACCCTAATTCTTTTCCTAAAATAAAAGTAGCCTATGTTAGTCCTTATAACATCAGCTATCTGCCAGTGAAAGTCCCATCCAAATCGGTTCACAGGTTTTTGCGTGATGCGCATTCAGACGGACGATGTCCGTTAGAGTTTTATTATAATAATAATAGCTAATACCCGCGACTTCGTTGTGCATCACTGAACACGTAGTGCTTATAAAAATCGTGGTTTCTTAAAACTTTAGTAGGTACCTTTATATTAAATGAAGATATCGCAATATTTTTCTAGATGTCGGCCAAGTGTCTAAAAGATAAAACTTAGAAAACCTAATTGAAATCTATCCAGTAGTTTTTCCGTGATGCGCGCACAACTGAAAATCTGTATCATTTTATTTATATAGATAGAATAGAAGACAGAAGATAAAAGATAATATTTGAAATAAGTGATAATTATTAGATATTTACGAGATTCGTAGGCGATGATTTTCTGACTTTGCCAAGGAAGCTATATGTATATATATGTAATATTTTAACCACAGACTTACGAGTAGAATATACTGACTGACATAATTTTAACTTATTCTTTGCTTTCGTATAGTGTATTTAAAAATAAATAATTTACGTACGGAAATAATTTAAGAACTTATTTTTATTCGTCTAGTTATATAAGCCTTACGATTATTATAATTTTCACATAAATACGTCTTAAACACAGCAATCATAATAAGTACTATTGTTACACAAACGTCTTATTATCTTCATTTTATATCTTGTACGGCATTATATTAAGTATCTACTATTAAATCTAGCACTTTGTAATTGTTGACACACAAGTATTTCTTTTTGTACTGTTAACGTTCGTTCTAATGTTTTATTACTAAACATTATTTGTTTTTTCTGCATGATATAAATCTTCGTAATTTTTTATACGTGGTAGAGCCATGCTGCAGCTATATTAGTAGTATAGTTGTAGCACGAATGGGTCGGCCCGACCGGGGAAGGACCACGCTCTCACAGAATACCAGCGTAAAATAGCAGTTTAACACTGCTGTGTTTCGTATGGTGAGTTTAGAGAACCGGAGACCCCTTTTACTGGAAAAGAAGCATTCCATCTTAGTCCTCACGGGTGACAACGCATCTGCATTTTGATTCGCAAACGAGGATAGATATAGATGTCTATGGGCCATAGCAACCACTTACCATCAGGTGGACTGTGCACTCGTTTGTCACCCGATCCTATAAAAACAAATTATTACAATTTCTTTTTCACGGCATAATAATGATTTATATGTAGGAATATTCTACCACAAAAAATTAATAAACCTGTGTGTTTACTTCGGCTCATTGATTTTCAACTGAAATAAACTAACTTACAGCGCACCTGATGGTAACTGACTCCTGCAGTCCATAGACACCTGCGATCAAATTAAAATGGTCTAACGACAACGGAGGTCTATATGGAGGTATTCCCCTCTGAGGACTAAGATGGAATGCCTAACAATACTGGCCCTCTATGTCCTTCAAGAGGAATACAGCAGTGCACGGACTGCTTAGACAATCCCATGCAAAAGTTCTCTATAACCTGTCGCCAATTATTCTGACGTAATTTTAGTTGTAATAAATATCCATTAATGTAAATTCAACCTTACATGCATCATCTAAAGTTGTATTCACAAAGCAACGTACAAATTAAATGCGCACCCAAATGGTCGAGCGGGCGCTCATTCGGTAAGGATATTTTTTGTCACTGATTGTGTATCTAGTTTTTTTTTTATTAGTGATCGATGTTATTACTATTTTTAAGTTGTTATTTGTAAGATGTTGCTGACCATCTTTTGTTCCATTTCTCTCTATCGCCACTTTCGACATGCACGGGATGTTATGGATTAGTGGATTTTTACGCCGTTACATGAAAAAGGAATTTAATTTTTCAAATTATTTGCTACTAGCTGTTCCTCGCGGTGTTGTCGGCGTGTAATTTATTACGATTGGATGTCATGTTTTTTTTACGCGGATCCCCAATTCTTTTTCAAAATCCAAAATAGCCTAAGTTACTCCTTATAACATCAGCTATCTGTCAATGAAGGTCTCGTCAAAATTGGTCCAGCCGTTTCGGAGATTAGCCGGAACGAATAGACAGACTGACAGACGGACAGACAAAAATTTAAAAAAATTTAAAAGTGTCGTATATAATTTCATATGCATTTAGTAAAAAGCTGTTATTTTGACATTACAAACAGACACTTTTATTTATTTGTATAGAGATGGATGTATGAATATAAAAATTAATATTTGCTTGTTCGTATTATATACGCTGCTATATCCTTCATCAGACGGCAAAACTTTGTCAACTTATTGCTTACATTTTAAGGTTATAGGCATTAGTACAATTAACTAACAGTAGGTGGCGCGTGTTTTGCGCCGAAAATTTATTTGAAAGTTATATATCATTCAACTTCAATGAATATATCATCATTCATAATTAAACAATGTAACTCTTCCAAATTCAAAACAATATTTCCACAATTATTTTTACGTGGTAGAGCCATGCAGCAGCTATATTAATTGTATAGTAGTAGCACGAATGGGTCACGACCATGTGAAAACCACACAGAATACCAACGTAAAATAGCAGCTTAACGTTGCTGTGTTTCGTATGGTGAGTGTAGAGAATCGGAGACCCTTTTTAAAAAGAGGCTTTCCATATTAGTCCTCACGGGTGACAACGCATTTGCATTTTGATTAGAATATGATGATAGATGTACATGTCTATGGGCCACAGCCAACCACTTACCATCAGGTGGACTATGAGCTCGCTTGTCCCCCTTATCCCATAAAAAAATAGGTATTTCTTCTGTGCCAGCAACGCGCCGCGCTAGTTAGATATAATATAATTCTTATAAAAAAGTACTTTTGTGTACATAGATAGAAAATTTCGTAAAAACAGATTTAGTCTTAGCTTTTCATAGAATTTTTAACTTCCTCATGGAATGTATTGTAATGGATCCAAATTTTAATGTATCTACCTTTTTGACCTTTTTTAATATTGTTAATATACATACTGGAGGTCTTTAGAGTTGAATGCTATGGTTATTAGGAGGAGGAGGATGTCGGCTGTCGATATGTTTATATAAGTGTACACGTTCATGGTTAATTCTCACCTCGCATATATTCAAAAAAATACCTAACTTTATCGACGTCGTCGGACTGGTTTTATTCGATGCACAGTTATGTATCTATTTATCAAATCGGTAAAGCAGTTTTTTTTTTTATCAATAACTTAACTAAAGAAATGGCTCATCGAATTTCACACATAACCTGTCCTTATTCACTCATACAAGCTCTGAATATGATCAGAGCATAATTTGTTTAGTTAAAATCTAATGATATTCATGTTTTTCTATTTAATTTTCAAGGATTCCCATTTTTATCACTCAGTACTTGTAAGTTTACAGTGTGGACCTCCCAGTTTGTACCCATTTTTTTTTCTTTTTTTTTCAATATCTGTGCTTCTTTGTTACAGTTTTAATAGAAAAACTGCTGCGTTCGTGCAAAGAAATAGACACAATTTACGTACTTATCAGGGCGAAAAAAGGAAAAGATGCTACAACACGGCTTCATGATCTTCTCGATGAATTCGTAAGTATGATTTCGAACTCAACATTTAGATGTATGAAAATGAATTGTTGTGTGTGCAGAAATATAATAAATCTGCTAACCAATTATGTTTTCAATTTCATTCTATTCAAACACTTGTTGTTTTAATTTTAATTATAAAAATAATAATACTTCAAGATAGTATCTAAGAGCATAGAGGACACGGCTGCTCTTAAAAATCTATTGCCCGCTAAGAAAATTCGGTGGCTCCACACCACTAGTAAAAAAAACTTTATTTTCTTTACTAATATTAAATACGAAATTTAAAAAAATGTCTTGTTGCAGCTTTTCCACCGCGCACACGATGAAAATCCAAAAGGAATACATAAAGTTGTTCCAATTATCGGCGACATGGAACTGCCTGGACTTGGACTTTGTGATGAAGATAGAAAAACCCTCACATCCAAGGTATTTAACATAGCACTATCTTACATTTGCGTGCCGATGGGCCAAATTAATATCAAATTGATAAAAAATGGACAATGAATTAAATGTAAGGTCCAAATGTCAACAACCACGTTTTCCACGTGGTAGAGCCACGCTGCAGCTATAATATCCGACCGGGGAAGGACCACGATTTTACATAATACCAGCGTAAAAATCAGTTCAATGCAGCTGTTTCGTATTGTTTCGTATAATTCTAGAGAACTCGTAACCCTTTTTACTGGAAACGAGGAACTCCATCTTAGTCCTCACGGTTGACAACGCATCTGCATTTTGAGTTTTTACTTTCAAAATTGAATAAATATAGTTTATAGGCCACAGCATCCACTTATCATCAGGTGGACTGTGTGCTCATTTGTCACCCTTATTCCATATCAAAAAACCTCATCTGCACGTCATACGGTGCAATAAGACGAGGTCTTGGTAACAATTAACAACGAGCGATCATATAAAAAAATGCCAAATTTTAATCTTAAAGTCAGAGCCAAAATAAAGCAGAAAACCTCATTCCAGCTTCTTTAACCTATTAATAATTTTAATGTTAATAAAGCTACGAGGCCCTTAAGTGACAAATGTCCTATAGTCCCATAGTTGTCTTTGCCTTAGCTACAGATATATATTGGGCTACAGTCGAGCAGCGTTGCCAGGCCAGTTAGTTTGCGTCTGCACTTACCAAGCTAGTGCCTAGAATTTTGATAATTTGTGAAAAAGAACAGCCCTTTCAAAAAATTCGTTTATTATTTATAAATACATAACTGGCAATTTTGTGAAAAGAGCTGTTAATACTGCAGTAGGCTTAAAAACGCTGATGAAAATAATCCATGCATGAAAACGCAATGTATCTCTCAAGTAATACATATTATATTAAAGTAGATTGTTTAGTGCGATTGCTAAGTCAATTTATTTATTTAAAACATAAAAGACTGAAACTACTGGTTCAAAGATGAAGTTTGAAATATACGGCGTTTATACAATGTTTACTTGGTTACTGAAAATTCAGGCTTCTAGTTTTATCCACAACGAAGTTATATAGGGTTTCGAAAGTGGCCTACACTGCTTCGAGAAAAGGATGGTACGGCCGTGCCGCTTATTTGCTCGACTTGGAGGGGGCACTGCCGTGCCCCCAGTTAGGAAATTATGCGCTTTTCGTGATGTGGAATTTTGTCGTAACTACTGATTAGAAGTAAAATAAGGAAGAAATATAGTCATTGTTTAAGTTTATCTTATTTGTAATTTGTTATAAAAATCACAGGTCACAATCATAATAAACGGTGCTGCAACGGTGAAATTCGATGAAAAGCTTTCTGTCTCCACCGGGATCAACGTCCGAGGAACTAAAGAAATGCTCAAACTTGCGAAAGAGTGTAGAAACTTAAAGGCGTTTACCCACGTGTCGACCGCTTTTTCCAATACCCACGTGAAACATATAGAGGAGAGGTATGTTTAAATATTTATTTATGTAATAACTAATAATACATCTACATAATAATGTAAATGTATTTAGTTTTATTTTGTTTTTATATGGGACAATTTGATTTTTTTTTAATTAATGTAGTCGAGTTTTGGCATTTTAAAACCTTTAGAGTCTGATTCTGTTGTACTTGTATTTAGGAGCATTTCTCTGTGTTATATGATTGCACTTGTTTGTCCGCATCAGTGAATTTTTTGCCTTACATATTATCCAAAGGACACACTATATTATCGGTTCGAAACCCATTTCATTCGATGTTTAATTACATAACGAGTACTTACCCGATTATTTCATTAACATCAATTCTGTTGTCGTAACTAAGAAAGGTCGAGCTTCACTGAATAGCACCGACAATCGTGTTCAAAAATAATTTTGAGACGGACTGTTTATTTTACAGATTCTACGAGCCGCCAATGACTGTAGAAGCGTTAGAAGCCGTCTCCCAATTAGACGAACGATTATTAGAGGAAATCCTGCCAAAGTAAGCAAAACTCCTTATGGTAATATCATTTTTACCACGTTTTATTGGACCATTTTCTTGTTAGTCTGTCTGTCGTTCCGGGTGGAAATAAGTAATTGTTTTTGAATTCATTTCCCCAATGAGCTGGAAACTTGAAATTTTGAATATACGTAGCTCAAATTCGGATGACAATACAATAATATGAAAAAAAAACGTGATATTTTTTTTTAAAGAATTTGCACATATAAATCAAAGTACACGTGTCACGGCTTTGCCCAGGCCCAGGCCACTTCTTATTTCTGTTCTGAGTGTTATGCAGGAAAAAACGCCACACTGCTAAAACAGCAAGCGGACTTCAGGACATGTCCTCGAAGTATTTTGATACTGAGATATTCTTAGATTATTTTTTTTTAAATTGCTATTTTAATTATTTTTTTAGATGTACTTATTAGTAAAGATTTCATATGGTATGTTTTGTAGCATTGTATTTGTTACAGGATTTTGGGCAAATATCCGAACACTTACTGTTTTACAAAAGCAATTGCTGAAGAGGCGGTCAGGAGATACGGAGAGGGTATGCCTATATGCATCGTCAGACCTTCAATAGGTAAGGGCCAATGTCGCTTCAAAAATTTAATGCAATACTCAAACTTTTAAAATAAATCTTAGATGGGGAAAAGGTGCTATGCGATTAGTAATGATAAATATGATAATGAAATTGTGATATCCCATTAAATACTAAAACATCATTAAATTTAAAATAACTCGTCTAATCGTAATATTATTTTGACAGTTGTGTCCGCTTACGAGGAGCCAGTTCGTGGTTGGACAGACAGCGTGTACGGACCGACTGGACTCATCATCGGTATCGGTACTGGAGTAAGTTATATTATGTATTTATATACTTATGAATAGTGTTTAATGACGGCCTATATTTATTACGAGAATAATATGTTGTCAGCGTAAAATTGCCGCTGCATTACGTATGGTGAATATAGATAGAGAATCGGATACCCCTTTTACTGGAAATTGCATTCCATCTTGGTCCTCAGGGGTGACAACGCATCTGCATTTTGATTCTTAATCAAGGATAGATGTAGATATCTGCCACTTGAGTGGCAGCCTCGTACCGGTAGGCGAAGTGTAGGGCGACCCCCCACGAGATGGAGTGACGACCTGGTAGGACATGCAGGAGATCGATGGATGCAGGTGGCTCGGGACCGTGCTTTGTGGCATTCCTTGGGGGAGGCCTATGTTCAGCAGTGGACTTGTGAAAGGCTGTAATGATGATGATGATGATGATGATGTAGATATCTATGGGCTATAACATCCACTTACCATTAGATGACTGTGTATTAAAGAAACTGTAACTGTGTTAAAGTAGAAGGTAAGGTGCAGTTTGTTCATAAAGTGTACCACAAAATGTATCAATTGCTACGAAGTGGTAGAGCAATAAGTGACAAAGCCTCGCTGCAGCGTAATATACATCACGTGGTGGGCACGACTGGGGAAGAACCATTCTCTACCAGAATACTATTGTGTTTCGTATGGTAAAACCGGAGAGTCTTTTTTATAGTAATTGGGCATTATAAATCCTCAAAGGGTGATAACGCATCTGCATTTTGATTGAAATGAAATGAAATTGAATGAAAATAAATAATAAAATTTTAATTTTCGAAGTAGCGTTAACGTAACGATGTGTTTGTTAAACGTCAACATAATTTTTAAACTACTACCGTTTTAAAACGACGTTCCCATGTCCGGAAGAGAAAGGGCGAAAGAAACTACGCAGGTTTTTTTTATAGCATAAGGGTGACAAACCAGCACACAGTCAACCGATAGTAAGTGGATGCTGTGACCCATAGTCATCTATATCTATCCTCGATTAAGAATCAAAATGAAGATGCGTTGTCACCCCTGAGGACTAAGATGAAAGAATGCCTTGTTTCCAGTAAAAAGGGTCTCTGGTTCTTATACTCACCATATGAAACACAGCAGCATTGAGCTGCTATTTTACGCTGGTATTCTGTAGCCCCTTTGTCCTTTTTTAAATGCTCTATATCTATTACTTATCTTCTTTGCCTGCTCCTTATTTCGTGCTCTACCCAGACCGGCGACGAGAGACGCTTTTTCGTTGCGAAAAATCTGGCACTGAGATCGCTAAGTCGCCACCTAAACGTGGCGATTATCACCAGAAGACGCTGCTGAATCTTTTCTTCTTGCTCTATCTATTATCATGCAGCATGTAGAATGCAAGTAGGAGTAGGTTAGTGGGAGTTTATTTAAATTAAATTAAAAAGTAATTTCACCGTCATTTTTTTATTTAACCGACTTGATGAACGTCTAAACTAAATACAGCGGTGAAAGTTATAAGAATTCAAGCATTAGATCATACATAGTATTTTAGTATCGTGCCATGTTATGAATATTCTGTACGCAAATTATATTTATGGTCCTAATGTTATACAGGCAAATAATTTCTATTCTACCCTATTACATTTCTTTTTAAATATTTTGTTTGCATAAATTTAAACAGGTATTACGCACCATGTATATGGAACTGGATAAGGTGGCTGACATGGTGCCCGTGGATTTGACCGTCAACGCTATACTGGCCTCCGTCTGGTACACGGCCAAGCATTTTAAAGAAAAGTAAGTGTTTACACCTACTAATAGAAATATCACACTCGTATAGAGAACAATTATTAAAAGTTTGTTTTTAGCAAATAATTTATTAAATTTTTCCTCTATATTCTGAGGGTGCAAAAGGAAATATGTCAAAATTTTCTCTCATCACGTCATCAATTAATGGGTGGAACCCAATGCTTAATTAATACTCACTTTATATTATCGTTATGATTCTTATTAAACATTTCACTGTGTCGTGACTCGTGAGTCTTATATAACATTTCGATTGTCTTTTCCGCGGACAAGGAAGTTGTGGAAATTAAAAACACTTCAAAAATATTTCTAATAATCTAATTTTCTAATCTTCATCTTCGCCATGAGCCCGTAACATGTTTTCTACCGACTTTAAAAAGGAGGAGGTACTCAATTCGACTGTATGTTTTTTTAATTTGTGTTCCCTCATAACTTTGTTCTACGTAAACCGATTTCGATTATTTCCTTTTTTATTTGAAAGTTGGTGCTTCTCATGTGCTCTTATATAAATTTGATCAAGGTCTGACCAATAGTTTTTGAGTTATCCTTAATAATATATATCGAAGTCGGTTGAACAAAATTTTTAATTTTAAATTATTATAAGAAAGGTCCACCTGCATCGTTAAAGTTAAGTTACAACCTGTACGACGCACTGCTAGCTGGGCAAAAGCCTCCTCTAATTTACAAAAGGGATATTATTATATTATGGAACAATTTGTCCATCGCGCTGCTACTGTAGATACGTGTTGACTGGTGACTGTTGACGGACTTTGCATGTCCTCTAAATGTTTGACAAGTAGAAATAATAAGAGGCCGGTGCCTAGCACAAGAACGTATGCTGTAATTTTATCCATATTTAGTAAGCTTTATAAATACGTATTTTTTATAGGAGAGGGGGCAAACGAGCATGCGGCTCACCTGATGGTAAGTTACTACCGCCGCCCATGAACAACCGCAACACCAGGGAGGGAATGGCAGATGCGTTGCCGGCCTTTATAAATATTATTTAATGATAAAGTAAATCCTTTATCCTACACAAAGGTACTGGCAAACTGTATCTATCTATTATTTATTCTGTGCCTCTAGTAAAAAGTAATAGTCATTTAATTTTTCTACCAACTTCAAACACGAAGAGGTACTCAATTCGACTGCATGTTTTATTATGTGTTACTTCATAACTTTTTTCCAAACCGATTTCAACTATTTTTTTTTATTTGAAAGCTGGTGCTTCAAATGTGGTCCCATATACATTTGATCAAGGTCAAGGCTAAATAAAGTCGGTTGTACAAAATTTTTAATTTTTAATTATTAATTATAGCCAAACTTCAAACATCCCTATCTATAACTACGTGTCGGGCGCCCAAAACCCTATCAGTTGGGGTGACTTCATCGAACTCAACAGAAAGCACGGCATGGACAAGCCTACAACGAAGGCCGTTTGGTAAGATTTTTATTTCCTAGATATCTGTAATTGCTTTTGCCGTATGCAAAAGAGATTCTTTACAAGTAATCTATATATAAAAATTATATTTGCTGCCCGTTAGTCTCGCTAAAACTCAAAAATGGCTTGACCGATTTTAATGAAATGTTTTGTGTATGTTTGAATTGGTCTCTAGACGGTTCAGATTCACGTTTGGACCCGGTAGGTGGCGCTGTTATTAATCCAGAAATCACCCGCGCCAAACCGGGGTGGACCGCTCGTTGCTCCTAATAAAACCGTAACCGATGACAAGTGTTTTTTTGTTATGTAAAGAATATATTATGCCATACTATTCTTTTGTGATTTTGAACACGTATGACATAAAAAATATTTAAGAAATCAGGTACTTAATTTCCCGCCAAAATGGTACTGCATCCTTTTAGGAAGTTAATTATCGGCAGTTAACTATTTAGGCACTGGTAAATAATTTAACATGGTACACGCATGAGGCAAAAATATATAAATAATTCCTTAAAACCAAAATTACAGATAGATATAGCTTATAGAATTCAAGCTTCAAGCTGCTTTAGACCAGAACACTGCAATGCCAGTAGGTACTGCTATTTAGTGGCATAAATAGTTATATAATTTTAAATTTCTAATGTTAGTATTTTCTTTCGTCGTTAATTACTTAATGATTTAGTATTGATATTATTGGTTTTTTTATAGCATAAGGGTAACAAACGAGCACACAGTCCAACTGATGGTAAGTGGTTACTGTGGCCCATAGACATCTATATTTATCCTCGATTACGAATCAAAATGCAGATGCGTTGTCACCTGTGAGGACTAAGATGGAATGCCTCAATTCCAGTAAAAAGAGTCTCCGGTCCTCTACACTTACGAACGGTACGAAACACAGCAGCGTTTAGCTGTTATTTTACGCCGATATTCTGTGAAGGCGTGGTGCTTCCCCGGTCGAACCGTCCCATACGTACTACAAATATACCAGTAATATAGCTGCAACGTGGCTCTACCTCGTAATACTATGTTTTAATAATCTTAATTTCCCCTCACATTATACAGGATTATTTTGCAATATACTCCTTTTGCAGAGAATGTTCAGAATAGGTAATATAGGCGAATGGTGAAGAAAAATGAATAAAAAAATGTGAAACATTCCATTATTTTTATCCTTTAAATTCA
This sequence comes from Parnassius glacialis, assembly GCA_033319125.1. NCBI lineage: Eukaryota > Metazoa > Arthropoda > Insecta > Lepidoptera > Papilionidae > Parnassius > Parnassius glacialis. The sequence continues at coordinate 10,561,158 of JAVANC010000002.1, read as the reverse complement.
GAATGCGTGGTAATGCATTATTTTACAACCGACTTAAAAAAGGAGGAGGTTCTCTATTCGTTGCAATCTTTTTTTATGTATGTTCACCGATTACTCGAAGACACCTGAACCGATTTCGATATTTTTATATAAAAGCTGGTACTTTTCATGTGGTCCCGTATAAACTTCATCGAGGTCTGACTAGTAGATTATGAGTTATCTTTAATAATTTATATTGAAGTCGGTTGTACAAAATTTTTAATTTTACCACTTGTAACTGATTTTCATTCATAAATATCGAATGCATAATAAATAAATACATACCCCCTATATACATTCGTAAGGGTCGCTCGGTCGGCGAAAACGTGAATTGATACACGCAGAGGTGCAATTTCACATTCAATCGGAGATAATTTCAAATAAAAGTAGAAGCCTTGTTTACTCGTATTTTCAAAAACTGCAATAAAGGTGTATAATTATTTATATATTTGAACTTACATATAAAATATGGATACCTCGTCTTTGAAAAATACCCTATATATTGTTTATGGACTAAATGACTATGAATATTATTAAGGTTTATAAATAGGCATGTAATGATTTACGTCCTATTTCAGGTACTACGGTCTAAACCCAACGAACAACTACTACATGTTCCTGTTCTATAATTTCTTTCTGCACTTCATTCCTGCGTTACTTGTGGACATCTACTGCGCGTTGACGTGCCGGCGAAGAGTGTAAGTTCATAGCCAGCCGGTATACGTGAAATGTAATCGTATTCGATGACAGTATAGATACTGCTTTACTATTTTTTAACTTCCCGCTATGAAGATCAATGATTTTCAAAAAATCGGGAAGTTATTGGTTTCACTCCAGTTCCCGAAAAGTCAAAGTTTTCATCAGATCTCGACGTTTTGAGGTCTTAGGAAGCAGTTCTGACTATTCCTACGAGGATGTCACTATGTCTGTATGTATGTATGTGTGTGTATAGAAACACAGATATAACGATCAATTGCAAGATCTGATCAGCTCTTAAACACAAAAAACGACGTCGATTGCTACAAATCGCTTAAAAATCGGTTGATACGTTGAAGAGAAATCGTTGACGAAAAATTTCAAAAAAGTGTTTTTCTAAATATATCCCAAACATATAGCTACGGATAGACATGCTCATTAGCAGCACGAAATCTTGCCATTAATGAACAAATGCTACTTAGTAGTAAGTGTATCAAAACATTGCTAGTAATGAGTATGCTCGTTATGAGTATGCTCAAAAACCAACAGTCGTTCGATTTTCGAGCTTGCTACTTGAGGCGGGGGTGGAGGGGGTGTGTTTTGAGCATGTCTGAAGTCTGAACGTGTTTGCTTACTAGCACGCTACTTTTATTCTTCCTCATGTGTTTTTACTATTCGGATGGCTTTGTATGTTTTGCTTTGTTTTTATTCGAGTAATTTCTTGAGTAAACTGAGTTTTGTTGTGAAAAATGGCGCGCTGGGGAGACGAAAAAACATTAGATTTTATTATTCACTACCGAAAACATGAATGTCTTTGGAATCCTCATTCACCGATGTACAAAAATAATATAGCACGTAACAACACTTACGATGATTTATTAAAAGTAATGAATGAACCAGTGTTGACATTGAAAATGCTTAAAGCCAAAATTAAAAACTTAAGATCAGTGTATCACACAGAATTGAAAAAAATTCAAACAGTTAGGTATCGTAGAGTGATTTCTATTATTTTATTGATATATTTTATTTTAGCCGGAATAGCATTTCGCAGATGTGTATTGTGTATCTTGTTTTTATATAGAATTTTAGATTTTTAAGAGTAGGGTATCAAATTGATGCGGTAAGATGCGTAAATGATTTTTGTAGCCCTCGATGTCTTCTTTTCGCATTACCAACAAAGAATCACTTGCTCCAAGGTTTGCTCTTCTAGATAGCCAATCCCGCACCCAAATGGTCCTATTTCTTCTTTTCCGTTGTCGTGTATAGGTACAATAGGTTTTGGGTAGGTATATCGAATCGCAAGCAATAACACGATATTGTTGAGTTCGGTACGGATTGCCATTTGGCTGTCCATGACTGTTACTAAATAGCAAGTGTACTTGATTGTTTTCTCGAAGCATGCTTATTCAGGAGTTTGCTTAAAACTAGCATGCCTTTTGCTAGCAAATGTAAACAGTTCAAAAGCATGCTTATTTTCATTATACTCATATGCATGATCACTAGCGTGCTACTAATGAGCATGTCTATCCGTAGCTTATTATTATTATTATTAATACTTTATTGTACACCACAAAAAACGATAAAAAAGAACAAATTACAAGGAGTAAAACTTAAGAGGTAGGTACAATAAGGCGGTCTTATCGCTAATAAGCGATCTCTTCCAGACAACCTTAAGATTAGGAGAAAGTTGTTCTATTGGACAGTGGGAAGCGGTGTATATTATAGTAAACTTACATACTAATACCTAAATAAATTAAACTGATACATAATAAAAAAAAATACACTAATATATACATTCAAAATATAATAGACATACATAAGATTAAATAGGCAAATATACATAAAAATTACATAAGTAAATACAGACAGGATACAAGAAATACATGTCGCAAATGATGACCAGTAGTTAATGCACTGTTAGGTAGTAATTTTTGACGTCAGTCTTTAAACTTTTCTAGTGTTTTCGCACGACGAATTTGCGAAGGACACTCGATAATTTGCCGTGTAGTGGCGGTCAAGAATATCCACTACCCCATATCTTCCCGTGGGTGTCGTAAAAGGCGACAAAGGGAAACAGGCAGGAGATGGGCAGAAGCATCTTCCTGATAATAGCCAAAATTACAATAAAAAAACTGCGTTTGCCAACCCACTCGCCAAGCGTGGCAACTATGGCAAATACCCCCCAATGATTAGAGCAACAAACAGACGGCCCCCACTCCCAGGTGGCCCCGCTATTCCTGGCTACGGTGGCGACCATGGTAACGGCGGGGCAGGGGGTGCTAAGAATCTCCGGTGGAGGTTCGGTTGCCACCTTAAACGACTCGACCTGGCAACGTACAACGCACGCACCCTGACGACTGACGAGAAGATCGTGGAGCTGGAAAAAGAGATAGACAAGTTGCGCTGGCATATTATAGGATTATGCGAAGTCCGAAGAGAGGGGGAGGACACGGTAATCCTCGAATCCGGCAACATGTTCTATCACCGGGAGGGCGGCCATCTGTCCCAAGGAGGTGTCGGATTTATCGTCCACAAGTCTCTCGTTAACAACGTTGTAAAGATCGGGAGTGTGTCGACGAGGGTTGCGTACCTTATACTCAGAATCACCAAACGGTATTCGCTGAAGGTCATACAGGTTTACGCACCAACCTCGATACACCCCGATGAGGAGGTGGAGGAAATGTACGAGGATATCTCTAGAGCCATGCATTCCTCCAAAACCCCAATATACGGTGTTAATGGGAGACTTCAATGCAAAACTAGGCACAAGAGAGAACGGTGAGCTGAAAGTAGGGAAGTATGGAATAGGGCAACGGAACCCAAGGGGCCAGGAGCTGACGGACTTCATGAAGAAATAGGGACTCTTTATGATGAACTCTTTCTTTCAGAAGTGAACCTGGTCGAGCCCCGACGGTTCGACAAAAAATGAGATTGACTTCATTATGACGACTAGACGACAACTGTTCAGTGATGTCTCCGTGATCGCGAGGGCGAAAACTGGTAGCGATCACCGAATGGTTAGAGGCACACTGAACCTAAACGTTAAGTTGGAGAGGTCTCGTCTAATGAAGTCAACGCTCCGTCCCCCTCGTGCTCTGTTCCAAAGTCCCGAAAACTTTCAGCTCGAGTTATAAAACCGTTTTCAGTGCCTAGGAGACTGCAATAAAGTGGACGATATGAATGACAAGCTCGTGGAAACTGTCCATGCGGTCGGAGCTAAGTTCTGCAAGACCCGCCGCAGAAGAACACAAAAACTCTTCGACCACACTCTTAATCTCATGGCTGTTAGACAGGAGATGAAGCTACATTCTTCAACAGATTTGACAGTATACAGGCAACTGAACAGACAGATCTCCAAATGCATGCGGCGGGACTTACGCAACTTCAATACAGCTTGTATTGAAGAAGCGATCGAGCGGAACCAAGGCTCCAAAGTCTTTGCCAGAAAAAGCCAACTGTCAAAGCTGAAGACCGAGTGTGGCAGCATCGTTTCCGGGACACCTGAGATTTTGAGTGAGATTGAGAGGTTCTATGGGCAGCTGTACACGTCTTCGTTGGAGCCACACGCAAGTGTGAGTAACGATCCAAGAGCGAGTCTTATCCGACACTATTTCGAAGATATCCCGGACGTCAGTCTGAGCGAGATTAGAATGGCTCTCCAGCATCTTAAAAACGGCAAGGCCCCAGGCGAGGATGGAATTACAGCGGAGCTTCTGAAAGCGGGTGGACGACCGGTACTGGAAGTCCTTTTTTCTTTTTCTTTTTTTTATAGGATAAGGGTGACAAACGAGCACACAGTCCACCTGATGGTAAGTGGTTGCTGCGGCCCATAGACATCTACATCTATCCTCTATTACAATTCAAAATGTAGATGCGTTGTCACCCGTGAGGACTAAGATGGAATTCCTCATTTCCAGTAAAAAGGGCCTCCGGCCACCTGCACTCACCAAGCGAAACGCAGAGGTAAACCTCTACTTCACGCTGGTTTTCTGTGAGGTCGTGGTACCACCCCGGTTCGAGCCGGCCCATCCGTGCGACAGCAGAAGCTGCCGCGTGGCTCTACCACTGTTATAAAGTCCTTCAGAGGCTCTTTAATTCCGTCCTCCATGGTGGCATTACACCGGAGGCGTGATTTACACGACGTAAACGCTATTACAACAAGGTCCCGGAAAGTGTACAGGCTCTCTCCATTAGCAAGTTTAAATGTTTTGTTAAGTTGAAACTGTATAAAAAGGGTTATTATAGTATAAATGAATACATGGTTGATAATAACCCCTGGGAATGAGGTGATCGCTTCCAAGCTGTTTCTAAAATAAATTTTGTACTTATATAGTTAGTACAACCATTATTGTAAAATTTGCTTTAAAAAAAAGTCCCGCTGGGTTTCTTGCTGGTTCTTCCCAGGACAGAGGTTTTATTTTTCGAACCAGTGGTAAAGTAAAAAATGACTTTCAATAAGTATTACACATGTGATCTATATTGAATAAAAAATTATTCTATTCTATTCTATTCTATTTGCCGACGATATAGTCCTTATGGCAGAATCGCTGGAGGGCCTAAGCGACAACCGATGGGGAAGAAAGGTTCTCGAGTGGCAGCCTCGTACCGGTAGGCGAAGTGTAGGGCGACCCCCCACGAGATAGAGTGACGACTTGGTAAGAAATGCAGGAAGTCGATGGATGCAGGTGGCTCAGGACCGTGCTTTGTGGCATTCCTTGGGGGAGGCCTATGTTCAGCAGTGGACTTGTGAAGGGCTGTAATGATGAAACACATTGTGATAACGGGTGCTATGTGGTATTCCTGAAAGGAACCCATCATCATATTCGTTCCGTGGGTGTTGGAAAAAGCGATAACAGAAAATATCAGAGAGTTAATAGAGATCAGCCACCGCAGAGTCTACTTCACCTAAGAGGCGAAACACGTGTCGTATTATCGACAATAATCTGTCTTAACTAGTGTACTGATGTTGGCAATAGTGGTGCTGGGATTAGTGGTGACGGGGATAGTGCACGCAAAACGTATCAATGTGTTTGATATTATACTATTATTGGATGTAGTCAAAAATAGATCTAATAAGATAAAAGCTATTCACGGTAGTATTGTCAGGAAGATGCTGCTGCCCATCTTCTCTTTCAGTTTCCCTCTGTCGTCACTTACGACACCCATGGGACGATATGGAGTAGTGGGTAATCTAAAACCGCCATAACAGCAATAATTTTTTTTATTTTTTTTTATATTATAAGGGTGACAAACGAGCACACAGTCCACCTGATGGTAAGTGGTTGCTGTGGCCCATAGACATCTACATCTATCCTCTATTACAAATCAAAATGCAGATGCGTTGTCACCCGTGAGGATTAAGATGGAATGCCTCATTTCCAGTAAAAAGGGCCTCTGGCCACCTGCACTCACCAAGCGAAACGCAGAGGTAAACCTCTACTTCACGTTGGTATTCTGTGAGGTCGTGGTACCACCCCGGTTCGAGCCGGCCCATCCGTGCAACAGCAAAAGCTGCCGCGTGGCTCTACCACTGTTAAAGTATAAGTATAAGATCAGTTTGTAAAAAAAATCAATAATTTAATTGTTTATCTCCAGGATGTTAAAGCTGTATAATAAGGTGATGAAGATGACCAAAATTCTATTTTACTTCTCTACACAAGACTGGAGGTTCACCGATAACAACGTGAGAGAGATGTGGCGCTCCCTGTCAGGAGCTGACCGTGCTGTGTTTCCCTTTAGCGTCAGCGAAATGTCTTGGGATTACATGACTGAGACGTTCTTGTTAGGTGGGTAGTAAACAGAAGTTTAGACTCATCTAACCTTAAATTTCAATATACAATACTAAAAACTATAATAATAATTTAAAAAAAAACTAAAACTAGAAACTTAAATATCATATAGTCCTACTCCCCGCGGTATCGTGCCAAGAACGCTGGCTGCGTTTCCCCGCTGAATGGCTATACTTAGCCTTTGAGCAAGGAAAGAACCAGCCCTCTTATCACCAAAATTCAATTCTGTATTCATTTAAAAATGAAACAAGTAGTAAAATTTAAAATTTTATACCACCGACTTCAATATAAATAAAATGAGAACATCTTCAATGTAGTCGAAGTCAATTAAATACGCATTATTAAGAATAACTCAAAAACTACTTGTCAGATCTTGATCAAATTTATATGGAACCACATGAGAAGCACCAGCTTTCAACTAGAAAGAGAATCATCACAAGGTTCACCTAGAATAAAATTCTTAGGTAACACACATAAAAAAATGGTCTAATTGAGTACCTCCTCCTTTTTGAAGTCATTAAAAAATTGGACGATCCATTTCTGGTTAGAAACGCAGTCTAGTACAAAACAAAAGCGTCAACGTGACCTAAAGTTATTATGTTAGTGTGCGCGAGTCGAATTTTTTTTATAGAATAAGTGTGATAAACGAGCACACAGTCCACCTGATGGTAAGTGGTTGCTGTGGCCCATAGACATCTATATCTATCTTCGTTTGTGAATTAAAATGCAGACGCGTTGTCAGCCGTGAGGATTAAAATGGAATGCCTCTTTTCCAGTACAAAGGGTCTCCAGTTCTCTACACTCACCATATGAAACACAGCAGCATTAAGCTGCTATTTTACGCTGGTATTCTGTGAGAACGTGGTCCTTCCCCGGTCGAGGCGACCTATTCGTGCTACAACTATACTATTAATATAACTGCAGTATGGCTCACCACGTATAACGCCATATAAACGCCAGAAACGGGTATCACTGAATGCCGTGTCTGGGTGCGTATGACGAGCGTAGGCACATTCGACTCGCGCACACTAACATAATAACCTTGCGTCACTTTGACGTTCGTGTTTTGTACCAAGACTGCGTTTCTACCGGGTGATAATTCTATGCCCATGTCGCGTTCAATCAGCCACAATTTCCGACCATACGTACTTTTGATTTCTTAAGGTTTTGTTGAATTTTTATATTTCAGGCATTCGTGTGTACCTGGTCAAAGACGATGTGTCAACTCTACCTGAAGCGAGGAAAAAGTGGAACAGGTAACATTCCTTAAAAACTACCGCTATCGATTTATTAACCGGTTCAGTGTGGATGGCACGACAGGCGTGGCATCAGTTGTTTTTGTGTGTGGCGTATGACGCCACGCGAGTCGTGTCTTTTTAAAAATCGTAATAACTCAATCAAATTGCGTTTTTGAAAGATTTATCCAGAACAAAATATTCATTATTTTGCAAGTAGTTCATGCCTACAGCTTCGTTTCTGGATATTTTGAAAATATGAATTTTTTAGGGCTTGACAACCTTTTTTTAACTTGTACATGGTACTCTTTTTACTTTGCGGGTTTTAAATTATGTTGTGGAAAAATAGTCTAATAAATAGCAAATAATATCACTTATTGCGATCGCTCACCAACTCAAGTTGTAAATAAATTTCTGAAAAACAAGTCTCCTGTTATAAAAAAACAATGCGTTTGTCTTATTGTTTAATATTCTTAAAATGGTTGAACTGCCATCTTATTACTATCATATGGCCGAATAGACCTACGAATTACCATGTGCTCTTGTGATATGGTATAAGGTTTATTTTTGCTTAAAACAGTTCGAAACCGTTCATGCATAAAAAAAGTTCGCTAATAAATAGTCTTTTGTCAATTCGCCGCCGTATAGCGCCGGCGTTTTTTTCCTTTTGAAAACACTTGTTTTGCTATTCTTACTAATTAGACGTTTTCAGATCGACTTTACTTTTACATTTGTATACCATTAAATAATATTTAACATTTGTGACAATACAATGAATCATAAACCTTATTTTTTTCCAAATTAAGGTTCTTGATTGTTTGATATTTACAAATTATATTATTAGGTGAAAATTTAATTTAATCAAAACCAAGGTTTTCCAGGGTGATTTAGGTGTACCTACTATAAATGATTTTTTTATAAAACAAAAAATAGTACAAAAGGTTTGTAATCTCTGCATAAAATAGTCACTTACTCTCAATTTCAAAGAAAACACGTAGAATAACACGTAGTTACCCACTAAAAACAAGTATCTTTCCGTTCGTAACTGATGTTTGATGTCAACTAAACTTAATTAGGTCTAAACAAGTGAAAAAGCATAAAAAAGAAAATTATTTTTACACGTGGCTGATGGCACAATAGGCGTGTCATCAACTTCTGTGGCGAAGTCTGTGGTGAAATATTTGTTCGCCGCCACAGCTAAAAGTTGTCGAAAATCGGTGCCGCAACGAATCGGTTAATCTGCTCAAGTGTAACATGTTTCTGATTTCAATTCTCTACCATTCAAATAAAACAAGCAAGTTAAATATCATTTTAATTTTGGTTTTAGTTTTCCCTTTATATAAAAGCTAAACAGTTATCTGTTTGTTTTTCTCGTATTCGTTCCTATATTATCCATCCGATTACAATAAAACTTTGGTGAGTTGTTGTGCGCATCCTCGAAAGCTTCTGACAAAAAAGTCGTGACGCATGCCTGACACAGCTATATAAAACTAATAAAGTAAACGTATTATTCTTCTCCTTCATCAACACGTAAATGTCCACCCCTGATATGGTCACACTGATATGGTTTATGGTCTATTAGAAGGCTTTTATTTTTGCATTCCTATTTGCATCGTTTAGTAAACGGATTGGTGATCACAGCACCAAATGTCTTCCTACGTTGTAGGTGTTCTCTGCCACCGGTCTAAGTAGTCACGTCTATGCATAAATAGGACGATTATATCGTCATCTTTATGATATTATTATTGGGTAGAAAATGGGTTAATAAATTAATTTAAGCGTCTCCCACACACAAGCGGCTTGCGGTGGCGGTCGCGGTGGCGGCCAGCGGCTGGCCGCGGCCGTACGCTCTATCCCCTTTGCCACCGCGTGTGTGTGAGCGAGCGTGCGGCCTATCGGTGGCCGCAGCGCGGTCAGTTGCAAACAGACTACAAAGATAACTAAGATTAATACTGCACATGTTGCAAATTTTTACAACAGGACGTGCTTACCACGTGAAAAATGGCTTGTACTTTATGATACTTCACACCGTGATTACAGAAACATTAGGATTAAAAACAAAATATAGGATAATATTGCTAAACATAATAATAGTAATAAAATTTCGTCACTGTTAGCCGTATTGACTGACGTCCGATCGTAGCACAGACACCCCAGCGAATAGCGCTTCAGGGCCTGCAGTTCAGGCCGTCACGCCACTGTGACCGCGGTAGTGTGTTGTTGCAGCGGTTGGAGCCGCCGCTCGCGGTTCCAACACGCCACCGCAAGCCGCTTGTGTGTGGGAAATGCTCGCGGACTACAACGAGAATACAGCATTGTTTAACGTTTGCCATCTAACCTTGGACAATTTGCAATACATTTCATAAGGGTAATGATTTTTTGATGTGTTTTTTTTACATATATAACTTTTTGTTTCAGATTATACTACATGCATCAATTTCTGAAAATAACCACATTGTCTGTGGTTCTTTATCTAGGATATTTGTTTGTACGTCTATTATTTTCGCTTATCCTTGGTTGACATGTTGAATAAATCGTGAATAGAATTTTAATAACAAAAGAATATTGTAGTTTATTTTTAATAGTACAATATTGAGATTGTCGCCGCAATGCGTGAAATTTCTGCCGAATTTATTTCTCCGAAATTAATTACATAGTGTAAAATAAACATTAAAATTTTACTATATATTATTTATACCAGTATATGCCTTATTAATGAATTATTATTGGAATGAAATTATTAAGCATAAGTTAAGCATTAAGCATAAAATTATACACAGTTTTTATGATTTATGATTTGCTATGTTAAAACATTTAGAATTATATATGTAAATATACCAGGCATTGTAATATATAATAAACAGAGATTATGAAAGAAATTAGATTAGGTGTACTTACAAAACATTTGTATAAGATGGGGTATGATTAAGGATATTTATGTATAGGCTGAATGAATCATAAATAGAAATCAACCAAATTTTAATTTTTGAATTTCAGAATTTTTGCTCAATAGTTTTATACTCACTTAGTGTAATTGTTTATACCTATACAATTACTAACATGTTGTATGCGTCAAGAATTTGTAAAAAAAATACAAAATAATACTTATGTACTGATTTATAAAATAAATAAAAATATACTATATTTGACATGATATATACTTATTTCCCAAATGAAAATTTCGTTTTGGAACCCAATTAGCTTGTACATTGAGCATGTGTGTTACATTATAAATATTATGAGATACCTATAGTTCGTCTGTGTATTTATTGTGTCTGTGTATTCGCAAGTGTGTTTGACTGCTTCGTTGGTCTAAGCAGGTGTCTCCAAATCCAGCCCGCCAGCGCCAGTACTATCAATCCGGCCCGCGACAGCTTAATACTAGTGTCATCAATCCGGACCGCGACAGTTTAATACCAGTGTCATCAATCCGGCCCGCGACAGCTTAGTACTAGTGTCATCAATCCGGCCCGCAACAGCTTAATACTAGTGTCATCAATCCGGCCCGCAACAACTTAATACTATAGTATGTGCCAAATCGATTGAGAAAAACGGACAATGACCTTTCGGTCGTTTAACCAGGGGTTACAAACCTTCAATATATAGGCACATTTTATATGTAGTACTTTCTTTATTTATAATGATTTTTTTATAATGATTGATATAATATATATTTATTAACTATTATTAAAAAGTTATGTGAAAGATCGCTGTAGAAGAAAAATCATCTATTGTTATAAAGTACTTTATTCATTTAACAACAAAAAACATTAATTTATAACACATATAAAGATTCGAGTGATAACGACACCGAATAAGTACGTACTTATGCAAAAGATAAAACTTTATTTTTAATATTATATAAGAACTTTATTTTTATTCGGTGCAATCATCACTCGTATCTTCACTTGATGAACTATCTGTAACATTAATTATAAAGCGATCTGCAGTTTGGTCAATTCTATCATCCATGCCACGCATTTTTTGTTCAACCTTAAGGACATGCTGAACACAGTTTTTCCATTTATCTGGCGTGATTTGAGTTAAACCATCTTTAAGTAAATTTTTAACATCTTTTAACTTGAAAGTTGTATTTTTTCGTGCAACGTACCCTTTCACATCTGCCCACACAAGTTCAATGGGGTTAAGCTCACAGTGATAAGGAGGTAACCTTACCACTGTGATGCTTTTTTCTTTTGCCATCTCGTCGGTGACGTAACTTCGATAGTTATCTTTAACTGCCTTTATTTTTTCCATTAAGTGGGTCTTTGTGTCCGAGGGCACGTATGCGATCTGTTTAGATTCTAGCCATTCCTGCATATTTTGTTTCCGCCAAGACATTGTTGGGGTTTTTTCTAAACGTCTGGAGTGGTAACTAGCGTTATCCATAACTATGACATCGCCGCTTTGCAGTTTTTCTATTACTTTTCTAAACCAGTCCTCGAAATGGAGAGCGTCCATACTCTCATGGTAGTCACCAGTAGATGATGATTCAAATACCCAATCACATCCCTCCAAAAAGCCATTTTCATTGCCAACGTGTACAACTATTAATCGCTTTCCTTTACCCGAAGGGGCTTTCGCGCCAGTAGAGTAGCCTTCTAACCGTGATTGACGAGAAGATTCAATTGTGGTGTCTTCCCATACCTTTCCCATAGTATGACCTGCGTTAATCCATGTTTCGTCAAGGTAAAAAATGTTACGTCCCTCGTTTCTTAATATTTGTATTTCTCTCAAATATCTGGTACGCCACAGAACTATCTCTGGGCGATCTATTACACCACTTTTTCTGTTTCTCTTTATATATTTGAATTTTAAATGGCGCAACACACGTCGCAGGGAAGTTTTGCTCAAGTTTGGCAACTGGTCATCTTGATTTATACTGAGCAAAATTTTGTCTAAAGTCGGTAATTCTCCTGCAAGAAAGAACTGATGCACTTTCGCTCTTATAGCCGATTTATCAAAATCGTCCAACTTGTCAATTACAGACTTTTTTCTTTTATTAATTATTCCCTTTTCTGGTATTTTATGGGAATCTCTATACACGCTTAATACGCGATATATAGTGCTCTTGCTGACTCCTGAGATCTCCGAAACCTTTTCTACCATATAACGTTTGAAGGATACACGTCTTCGGGCCAGGTGTTTTTGACATATTTGTATACATTAATGATAATCTCTTGTTCCCCGACCGACAAAGTGGTAGGTTTTCTCTTTTTTACTGGTGACGTTAAAGGTGCTCCAGAAGATGGGCCTGTAAATAAATGACAAAAATATACTACCATAGTACTACATCACATAAATACATATTGTTTTAGAAAATAAATACCACATGGTCACATAAAAAGAGCGCTTTAAGAAATAGAAAGGCTACGTCGTCGCATTTGTACCTATTTGTACGTACCTGCTACGTTTATTATGGGTCGGCGACGTCTCTTTCCACTTGATGTTGAAGGACCGGGTCCTTCACCAAATTCTCCTGAACTCATGTCGATTTAGTAACGACCGTCACAGTAAAACTAATATAACAGATTCAAAAAACAAAAACTTAACGATATAACAAATTTAACAGTAAAAACTCAACTAAAACAATGCAATGAATGCTATGAATTACCCGAGACGTACACACGCAAGCGCTATCCGAACACGAATGAAAACAAAATGGCGGACCGGCCCAAAAAAGGTGACGCATCTCTGGCTGCCATTGTCACGTTTCTTTTAGAACGAACTGACGTAACGCGCGTTTTGTTTATTTTAAAGGGATGAATTTGCAAAAGCTCAATATGGTGATTATATTGCTTCAAATATTTTTTTAATATGAAACTGTTATTAAATGAATTGCTGCGTTACTTACCATAAATTGAAATATAAAATATAACACATTTTTCGCGATGTACCGTAAGATTTTACTATGTTTATAGGAACCACAGACAATATTATTTAAGAAACAAAAAAACAAAACATATGTGCTGACCTAGAAGTGGGAATAATATCAATATTTAAATATTGTTATCACATCTAAATTGAGATTTTGTAAGTTACGCCTTTTGACACTCGGCTCATATCTGAGGTCATTGTCCGTTTTTCTCAATCGATATGGCACATACTATAGTGTCATCAATCTGGACCGCGACAGCTTAATACCAGTGTCATCAATCCGGCCCGCGACAGCTTAATACTAGTGTCGTCAATCCGGCCCGCAACAGCTTAATACTAGTGTCATCAATCCGGCCCACGACAGCTTTATACTAGTGTCATCAATCCGGCCCGCGACAGCTTAATACTAGTGTCATCAATCCGGACCGCGACAGCTTAATACCAGTGTCATCAATTCTTCCCGCGATAGCTTAATACTAGTGTCATCAATCCGGCCCGCAACAGCTTAATACTAGTGTCATCAATCCGGTCCACGACAGCTTTATACTAGTGTCATCAATCCGGCCCACGACAGCTTAATACTAGTGTCATCAATCCGGACCGCGACAGCTTAATACCAGTGTCATCAATCCGGCCCGCGACAGCTTAATACTAGTGTCATCAATCCGGCCCGCGACAGCTTAATACTAGTGTCATCAATCTGGTCCACGACAGCCAATGTCTCATTGTTATTACTATTGTTGTAATAAGTTGAAGAAAAAACACAGAATGATAATTACTCGGTTTTATTTACTTGCAAGGTAAAACTTAACGACAGAAGTGAAGACGCAGAAAACTTAAGTATCTAAGCTTAAAGCATATTAATAGCTTACAAATAATTGAAATGAATCCCACTAATCACAGTAAAACAAAAAACACTAATGAGATTTATGTAATTGTGATTTTCCACGATAAGTTTGTAGTTGTGGATCAATTTTACTAGTACCAATTATTAAAAGAGATTTAACATGCTCATCGGTTAATTTAGATCTGTAAACATTCATTGTGTACTACAACTTGGAAAACGTTTTCGCACGCAAGTAAGTAGTATCAAAAACAGAAAACAACCCACGAGCAAATTTCTCTTGTGACATATAAAATTCCAACTAAGATGAATTTTGATATTTGTTCTTAATCACTGCACCGTAAATCAAAATTTTCCTTTGGACTTCCGGAGCTAGGGTTTCAATGTCAGAATCAAAAGGATTTTGAAAAAATTTAATTTCATTCGCAATGACATCAAAGTCTGAGAAACTAGTATCAAAATTTATCTCAAAGTTTCGATTGCAAAATCGACGGGAAATTCAGTCTGTAGTGTGGCTGAATATTTCACATGTTTTAAAATGTGTGAAACAGTATTTACGTTATTGCGTTTGAAATAGTATTATTTTCTGCCTGAAGGATTTGATATTGGTGTATAAATCAGGGTGAAGCTGATTTTCTCCTTGCAATCTCAAATTCAGTTCGTTCATAATGATAAATGCTAACTTCCAAAGCCATTCACTATTTTCCAAATCGGCAAAAGGATTTGGAGGAACGTTGATGCTTCTCATTCAAAAAAAATTCGATCCCTGCTCGAAGTTCAAAAAAGTGCTTAAGGACTTTTCCGCAACTAAGCGAGCGTACGGCATTATGATATGGTAAGACATTATCTTCAATAAACTTGCGGAACTGTCGTTGATTCAACCCAGTGGATCTGATGAAGTTAACAACTGATGTGACTCGTTTTAGAACTTCTGACATATCCAAACATTTTCCGCATAAGGACTGTTGATGAATAATACAATATAAGACTAATGATTTTGAACCACCATCATTTTCTACAGCTTTTGACACAAGTGCGACCAATCCTTTATTTTTACCACATATATTTTTGCCTCCATCAGTTGTGAATTGTGATAGATTTCAAGTTTTTCCATCGAAGGTTCTTTTTATTAATGGAATTTTCAACTCCCTTGAAAATATCTGCTCCAGTTATCGTGCCGTGAATACTATCAATATCAAGAAATTCTTCATAATATACTTCATTGCTTTTATCTACTCTGCGAATAAAAATCAACACCTGAGCAGTATCTAACACATCCGTTGACTAACCCAAGGTTAGAGAAAACTACTCAAGATGTCCATTTTTGTCAGATAGTCGAGATGATATATTTTCTGCAATGTCTTGCACCCTCCGAGCCACGGTGTTTGCTGACAAACTGACACTTTTAAATAAATTTACCTTTTCGGGGCATATTTCTTCGGCTATTGCAATAAGGCATTCTTTTATCATTTCTCCATTGCTGAATGGTTTTTTTTTTATAGAGTATGGGTGACAAACGAGACACAGTCCACCTGATGGTAAGTGGTTGCTGTGGCCCATAGACGTCTACATCTATCTTCGTTTGCTAATTAAAATGCAGATGCGTTTTCAGCCGTGAGGACTAAGATAGAATGCCTCTTGCCTTTAGAAATGGGTCTCCGGTGCTCCACACCCACCATACGAAACACAGTATTGTTAAGCTTTTATTTTACGCAGCTTAAGAATACACACTGCTTGCCTACACACATCAAATTTAAGGAAGCAATTAAGGGTCTTCCCCACTCCCACTAGAATATCCTTCTAATAGAACTAATAGAACGAACTAGTTCACTGTCCGGATTTAACTAGTACGGAGCGATCTTTAAAATGACCGATCAGGCACAAGACTACTGAACGGCAGGCATGTATGTAGAGAGAGTTCAGATATTGCACCGATTGCTGTACACCCTAGATTGTCCCTACGGCAGGCATGTGAGTAGCCGCCTTAAGTGTCATTCCCACTCCTACACCCTAGATTGCCCCTGCGGCAGGCAAGTGAGTAGCCGGCTTTAGAAAATTGCCCCTGCTTGCATACACACATCACAATTAAGGAGACAATTAAGGGTCATTCCCACTCTTACACCCTAGATTGCCCCTGCGGCAAGCAATTGAGTAGCCAGCTTAACTTGTGGTTGCGCCGCTAGCATTTTTATAGCCATCTCGAAGTGATCGGAATACACTAGCCAGAAACAGAACTTTCTCGAACCAACGCGGAAATTCCGAAATATTTATTTACAACTAATGCCACCTGTTAATGGGTAGCTGAAGCTGAGCATAGTACAATACATAGTATCACTACTCGCCATTAGATGTCATTCAGTGTCACAATACACAATAGTAATTGAGATGCAAAAAAGCGTATGTTTAGGTCGCCTTAGATCGCACACTTTATGACTAGTCTAGCAGAGGCAGAAAATTAAAACGTCGTGTCGGATTGCTGGAACATTGGAGACAATTGAGAAAGAGGGAATAGAGAATGACCCTGCGCAAAACACTTTTTACACTAGAATCCTGTCCTGCGCATCTCCATCTCTATTCTCCGTTGATACTGGCTAACGTGACCAAAATTCTTATTTTGGTCACGTTAGCCAGTAAATTATATGGTCCATCTGTAAAGGATGGAGTGTTATTCCATCCTTTAGTAACAAGCACTTAGCCAGTGAGCTCCTAATTAATAGTCTAACATTATTCTCTCGAGTCGTAAACCCCGGTATCTCAGGCGTAGGGAGCTCGCCTTAAATGTCAAAGTAGGTGCGTAGTTCGACTCTCAGGACCGATACTACTGCACAATGAAATTATAAATTGAACTTTTAAGGCTGGTAAAGGCAACAAAGTGTAACATTGTGGGGACAACAACATGTCTTAGAAATACAATAAAATTGGAAGACAATTTGGAGACTACTGCGTCAAAAAATTGGAACCTTTATAAGCTGTTAATTTGCTTATGCTTACAAAAATAAACCTTCGGAAATTTCTGGTTCTTAGTTAAAAGTGAACATAAAAGGTATATACGTCCTACTGATAGGAATACATCTTATTTAGGGGAGGATCTCTAGAGCAGGTAAGAGCCCAGTTTTACAGGACACATTTCGGATAGAGTGCTTAGAAATGGCATGACTTAGGACTCTAGGACTTACGACCTATATCAACATTTTAGAAGCATTAATTTTTATATATTAGAAGAAATAGTTTATTCTGTCCATAGACATACCTGTAAATAATTACAATAGGCGATAGTTTAGCAGCTGATTTCTTTTCTATCTAATACTAGAGTTTCACAATAAATTCATTTTGAAATTATGTTATTATTTTTATTTTGTATAGTTTCTTGCACCAGTTGAATATTTTCCAGTAGTAACCATGCCCAATGTTGAAACCCGGAGCAAAATCCGTTCTGTAGTAACGAATAAAAACGTAAATAGACCAACGCAGAGTCATTTTCAATATTTATTTATTGTATGGCATTATAAAGAACAGGTAGGTAAAATTTTTATAAAACTTTTCTCTATTATTAGTTCCGTGAACGCTCACTTCTGCTGTCAGCGCCAAAATGGCAAAAATCAAATCACCTCAATATGTATATGACGGGACCACCACCATTGCACGTGCGGCGCGGTAGCCGTCGGTGCATTTAGACAGAATTCTTGTAAATAACACGTGTTCCGCACACCTGCACCATTGCACCTGCAGTGGCGCTCGTTTTGCTTGTATAAAACGGACGGCGCCGCCGCCGTTAGGGCAGTCTTGGCTCTGACGTGGAATGGTGCGCTTGTCGTATTCCGTTACTAGTTTATCCTCGACTCGTTGGATAATTAATTCGTGTAAACGAATTAATTATTATTCCTAAGTACAAAATTAGTCTCTGTACTATACTCAATTACCCTTTCTACATATATTTATTTTGTATGTATATAGGCAGTCCTAGAAGACTGCAATGAAGTGGACGATATGAATGACAAGCTCGTGGAAACTGTCCATGCGGTCGGAGCTAAGTTCTGCAAGACCCACCGCAGTAGAACACAAAAACTCTCCGATCACACTCTTAATCTCATGGCTGTTAGACGGGAGATGAGGCTACATTCTTCAACAGATTTGACAGCATACAGGCAACTGAACAGACAGATCTCCAAATGCATGCGACGAGACTTACGCAACTTCAATACAGCTCGTGTTGAAGAAGCGATCGAGCGGAACCAAGGCTCCAAAGTCTTTGCCAGAGATCTGTCTGCCAGAAAGAGCCAACTGTCAAAGCTGAAGACCGAATGTGGCAGCATCGTTTCCAGGGCACCTGAGATTTTGAGTGAGATTGAGAGGTTCTATGGGCAGCTGTACACGTCATCGTTGGAGCCACACGCAAGTGTGAGTAACGATCCAAGAGCGAGTCTTATTCGACACTATTCCGAAGATATCCCGGACGTCAGTCTGAGCGAGATTAGAATGGCTCTCCAGCACCTTAAAAACGGCAAGGCCCCAGGCGAGGATGGAATTACAGCGGAGCTTCTGAAAGCGGGTGGAAGACCGGTACTTGAAGTCCTTCAGAAGCTCTTTAATTCCGTCCTCCATGGTGGCATTACACCGGAGGCGTGGAGCAGAAGTGCGGTGGTCTTGTTCTTCAAGAAAGGTGACAACGCTCTCTTGAAGAACTACAGACCGATTTCCCTTCTGAGCCGCGTCTACGTGCTGTTTTCGAGAGTCATTACGAATCGTCTCGCGCGCAGACTTGACGACTTCCAGCCTCCCGAACAAGCCGGTTTCCGAAAGGGCTTTAGCACCATAGACCACATACATACCCTACGGCAAATTGTACAGAAGTCCGAAGAGTATAATTTGCCACTATGTCTGGCGTATGTGGACTATGAGAAAGCCTTTGATTCCGTCGAAATTTGGGCGGTGCTGCAGTCCCTTCAGCGGTGCCAAGTTGACTGTCGGTATATCGAAGTGTTGAAGTGTTTGTACAGTAGAGCTACGATGGCTATCCGAGTACAGAACCAGAGTACGAAACCTATCCAATTGCAGAGAGGTGTAAGACAGGGTGACGTTATATCCCCGAAACTCTTCACCGCTGCATTGGAAGACGTTTTCAAGCTTCTGGACTGGAAAGGATACGGTATCAACATAAATGGCGAGTACATCACTCACCTTCGATTTGCCGACGATATAGTCCTCATGGCAGAATCGCTGGAGGAGCTAAGCACTATGCTCAATGACCTCAATAGTGTCTCCCAACGGATAGGTCTTAAGATGAACATGGACAAAACAAAGATCATGTTTAATGTCCATGTCACACCTATGCCGGTAGTTGTTGGGAGCACTAAGCTCGAAGTTGTTGACGAGTATGTTTACCTGGGACAAATAGTCCGACTAGGTAAGTCCAACTTCGACCGAGAGGTCAATCGACGGATTCAACTCGGCTGGGCAGCGTTCGGGAAGCTACGACACATCTTCTCGTCAGAAATACCTCAAAACCTTAAAACAAAATTGTACAACCAGTGCGTGTTGCCAGTGATGACTTACGGAACTGAGACGTGGTCCTTCACTGCTGGCCGTATGAGGAAGCTCAAGGTCGCTCAGCGAGCTATGGAGAGGGCTATGCTCGGAGTTTCTCTGCGTGATAAACTTAGGAATGAGGATATCCGCAGTAGAACCAGAGTAACCGACATAGCCCAACGGATTAGTAAGCTGAAGTGGCAGTGGGCCGGCCATATAGCTCGAAGAACCGACAACCGATGGGGAAGAAAGGTTCTCGAGTGGCAGCCTCGTACCGGTAGGCGAAGTGTAGGGCGTCCCCCCACAAGATGGAGTGACGACCTGGTAAGACATGCAGGAAGTCGATGGATGCAGGTGGCTCGGGACCGTGCTTTGTGGCATTCCTTGGGGGAGGCCTATGTTCAGCAGTGGACTTGTGAAGGGCTGTAATGATGATGATGATGATAGGCAGTCCATATACAGAGGTCAGTGACTGTGCCTGTGATAATCACTATAACCCTTCGCGTACAGTGAACTCGGACGATCGAATCAAACACTTGTAAAAAAAGAAAGCACGTACACAAACACGACCATCATCGTCCGATAACGCACGAAAACGGCCCATCAACCGTCGACTCCAAACTTGTTGGGATTTCTCGCCATTTACTGCCGGCGTCTACAGTGCACTGAGTACTTTTGTTTTGCCCTCTAGAAGCAAAGTTATTAATTTCTTTGAACTAAATTTCTTCTTTGATCTGTAGAATGATTGTGTTTTGGTTGACCTTCTTTGGCTATAACAATGTTGTGTGGTAAACAAATACACTTTACAATAGTTTCAGCATTTTCTGTAGTTGTTTCTATACATTTAGTCAATATTCTCAATTTTTGCGTTATTATACCAAAGGCGCATTCAATTACTACCCGAGCATTTGATAAACGTTCGTTATAAATTGTTTCTTGCTCTCCCAGGTTAGATTACTCCTTGGATATGGCCCCATAATATACCTTTTTAGAGGATAGGCTTCATCTGCTAGTAATACCAAGGGCAACAAAGTATTTATATATGGTAAACATTTAGAAAAATTTAAATACCCATTTTCAAACAAATGATACAACGCCGAGGAGGCAAACTTACCACCATCACTTTGTTGTGCATAAACTCCTACTTCAATAAATAAAAATTTGTAATCTAGGCTTGCCACCACTTGTAAAACAATGGAAAAATCTTTTAATTATAGTACATACTACCAGAATTAAAAGGGCATTTCATTCGAATATGTTTACTGTCCACGAAACCAATACAATTAGGAAATCCCCACTTTGACCAATATTATTCAGCATTTTGGTGAATCATCGGTGGACATAGGCATATGATGTGATACTACACTATCAAATATAGCCTTGCAAGTCTCCCTGACAATTATTCCAACGGCACTATTTGACACTCTAAACGTAAATGCTAAAGATCGAAAAGAATGTCCAGTTGCAAGGTACCTGAAATGAAAAAGTAACATGTTATTAACTGTGTCACAAGAATTAAGTACTTAACTAACCCTACAATAAATCTATTAACTAACATTCAGGAGGCCCAATTCCCTCCCCCCTCCCCCCCTCCCCCGTGGTAGCGGAATTAAACGAAAGACTACCCCAGGAGGGTACCAGCACCCCTGGAGAATCCCTTGCTGAGCATCCACGACCAAGCTACACCACTCGTGAGCTGGGTTTGGGTGCTCAGACTGCCCCGCGTATTCTGGGGGGGGGGGGGGGATACTGCTCGGGGCAAGCGGAGCAAGGCAACCCCTGTCACGCTATCCGTGAATTTTTGCAACATCAGGGGACTTCATTCCAACCTTAACGCTGTCCACTACCATCTACAGATGGAGCAGCCGGCATTGATCTTTTTAACCGAGACCCAGAGGCCCCCTCCCCTCCGGCTGATACTTCATATCTCTCCTACCCGGGGTACAAATTAAAACACTCCTTGTGACCCGGGCTTTAGTTAGTAGTTTGCGTATACGTCAGAGAGAACATCTGTTTTCGACACTTCGGCAGTCTTGAAGGTACGGACCTATCCATCTTATGGCTGCGCGTAGACAGCGACGACCATCCCCGCGTTTACGGTTCTATAGGTCTCATAGCGGTCATGCCTAAACAGACCGACTCATCGACCACGTCCAAATGGCTACAGATTCCTTGTTACAGCAGATCCCATCCGCAGTGATTGTGATCCTTGGCGATTTTAACGCCTACCACGACGAATGGCTCGGTTCACGTTCAATCGATCATGCGGGGAGATCTGTTTATGACTTTGCTTTGGCATATGGTCTTACATAGCTGGTTACTTCGCCTACGCGGATTCCAGATGTGGAGGATCGTGCACCTTCCCTGTTGGACCTTCTGCTGACCTCTCATCTGGACGGATATCAGGTTTCCGTCAACGCTCCTTTAGGCTTGTCGGACCATTGTCTTATCCGGAGTGTGGTGCCACTCACACTAACGTCGCGTTTACATTCTGCAGGCTGCCGTCGTGTTTGGCACTATAGGTCGGCCGATTGGGATAGGATGCGATCTTTTCCTACCCTTGGGGGCAGGTTTGCTTCTCGCCGGAAGATCCCAGCGTTGTTGCTGATTCAGGGTATGGAACTTTTTATTCCATCCTCTGTGGTACCATCAGAGGCAGATCCCAGTCAAGATTTGGTCGCTCCTGTAAAATAGCATCACGCTATACGCAGGAGTGCTACCGGACCTGGGCTGACGCATAAACATCTCGGGATGTAAACACCAGCATTCTTAAAAAGAAGTATAATTCCGCTTCCAGGTCCTTTAAAAGAGTCGTTGCCAAGGCAAGGTCTGAGCGCATCGGCAGAATTGCCGAGAAGCTAGTTCGCCTTCCTTCGGGAACCCGTGCATTCAGGTCTCTCGCCAAGTCTGTCCAACTTCTGTCAGCCATCTCTTCCATCTCTGTACAGAAAGGACAAGTCACTGACCCATGCCGCAAAGGAGAAAGCCAATCTGTTAGGCTCTCTTTTTGTGTCCTACTCGACTCTAGATGACGGGGAACACACCGCCGACCATCCCGCGATGTGAGTGCTCCATACCGGATGTGCGGTTTACAAAGCACTCGGTTCGCAGAGCACTCTTTTCCCTGGACGTCAGCAAGTCGAGTGGGCCTGATGGAATCCCTCACATTGTGCTGAAGACGTGTGCTCCGGAGTTGACACCGGTTTTAACGCGTCTTTTCCTGTACTCCTACCCCCAAGGCGTAGTCCCGAATTCATGGAAGACAGCTTTGGTGCACCCGATCCCTAATAAAGGTGACCGCTCAGACCCGTCCAACTATAGACCTACCACCATCAACTCCTTGTCCTCCAAAATAATGGAGACTATTATAAACTGCTAGCTCATGAGGTACCTTGAGGATCACCAGCTGATTAGTGATCGCCAATACGGTTTTCATCGGGTTCGATTAGCTGGTGATCTTCTGGTCTACCTGACTCATAGATGGGGGGAGACAGTAGAGTCCAAGGGGCAGGCATTGGCCGTTAGTTTGGACATAGCGAAGGCCTTCGATCGGGTTTGGCACAAAGCGCTTCTTTCGAAGCTCCCTTTCTTTGGGCCCTTCCTATGGGCTTGCCGAGAAATTCTGCAATTGGGTCACCAGTTTCCTTGCTGATTGGAGCGTCAAGGTCGTAATAGACGGTACATGCTCTGATTACAGGCATACTAACGCTGGTATTCCACAAGGCTGCGTGCTATCACCAACCCTGTTTCGTTTGCATATCAATGATATGTTGCAAGCTGGTAACATTCATTGCTATGCAGACGACAGCACTGATGGTGCCTTATACACCGGCCGTACCAATATTTCTCGGGAAAACGTCGCCGAGTACCGCGACAAACTTGTGTCTGAAGTCGAGTCTTTGCTGAACAAAGTCTCGGATTGGGGGCGACTAAATCTAGTCCAGTTCAATCCCCAGAAGACACAAGTTTGCGCGTTTACCGCTAAAAAGAACCTCTTTGTCGTATCTCCTCAGTTTCAAGGCACTCCCCTTGCTGCCTCAGCTAGCATCGGAATCCTCGGCGTCGACATATCGAATAGTGTGCA
Organism: Parnassius glacialis; assembly: GCA_033319125.1. Taxonomy (NCBI): domain Eukaryota; kingdom Metazoa; phylum Arthropoda; class Insecta; order Lepidoptera; family Papilionidae; genus Parnassius; species Parnassius glacialis. Next base: position 10,537,089 of record JAVANC010000002.1, on the reverse strand, counting down.
GTTTCGTGGTCACTTGGAAGGTAAGGCCAAATTGGCCTCTAAAAAGCTTGGCGTGCTCAGCAGAGCGAGACAGTATTTCATACTATATACTCACCGCAATGTTATTGCGAGTCCTTGCGTCGGTGATATACATTTCCTATAGTTTGTATTCTGCTTTGTTATTAGTGATTCAACTGCATTTAAAATTTATTGAAATGAGCTAAAACACATTCTAAAATATTCGAAGAACTTAATGGGTTGTAATTTTAATTCTTTAAAAAAGTGGTGGTATTCACCTAGTTATTTTCTGTACATAAATATTTCATTAACCCACATACGCCAATGTCGCTAACCATGACGTCGACGAATTAAATTGCGGCATGAATTTTCTAGAAGATACTATTCTTTGAAATCCTCCATTTTAAAAACGCTTCTTCACTCTGTTAAGCAACACAGTCAATTACAGAATACCGGCAACGTCCAATCTCTGCACAAGTGGTACACTGTTGCAATATAATGCCTCCTATACACTATTTTTTTTATATATATAAATTTTTTTTTTTATTATCTATCTTTATTTAAAAAGACTTTTATCCTACAAGGATATGTCAGCCTTATCGTAACATAGCTTGTTCCTGTTTCACAAATGCTATTTGGAAAGGGGCAATCAATGTGGTAAAAATATGGAACTGACTGATTTTGCTACCGCTGAGTGTGGCTCCGCAAGTATACTCAAAAACCAACCCGTTTCACACAAATTGATACTAAATTTTTGTACCAGATTCTCCCTTTCCCTTTGATATTTGACACATTCTGCTAGCATATGTTGGACATCTTCTATAATATGACAAATATCGCAATTGGGCGAGTCTGCTTTTTTCATTAAAAATACAAATTTTTTATTGGGGTAGTGCCCAGAACGTAACCTATGAATAACAATTATATGGTTTCTATTCATTTTAATATTATTATACCACGGTATTCGAAGAGGCTGACTTTGTATTGTTTTATACCATATTCCCTTTTCCCCGCTTCTTTCATCAAAATACTCTCTGAATTTATCATAACAAAGGTTTTTGAATTTTGTCAAGATTTCCGTGTAAATTGGTAAAATATTTAATTCGATTCCATGCGTTATAGCGGCTTTTGCTAATAGGTCAGCCTCTTCGTTTCCCTTTAAACCTATATGCGATGGAACCCATTGCAATTTTATGTTTATATAGCGACTTCTGTAATTATATAGTTGGTTTAATATCCCATAAGCTATCGGTGCACCTCTGCTATGACCAGAGGCGCATCGAGCTAAATGTTGTAAAGCGCTTTTGCTATCTGAAAAAATAACAAAATATTGACCACTTAAATTGCTAATATATTTCAAAGCTTCAGATATTGCAACGAGTTCCATCGTCATTATTGATAGTCTTAGTTCTGTTCTAAACATAGCTGTAATTTTTTCTTTAGGATGACAATATGCAGCACCTAAACCTACACGATTCTTAGATCCGTCAGTAAATTTTTGGTGCCAGTTAGCATATTTTTCATCTATTTCCTTTAATACATAGGTTCTAAGATACATAGCTTCATGACTGTTTTTATTTTTTTGAACACAATCTAAATTCACTTGAATAGTTTCATTTACATCTATATAGGAAACCCAAATATTAAGTTTAACATTTGTAACGGATAAGAATTGTGAATATTACATAGTTTACAGTCATCGTATGCAAGTAAAAGTAATGGTTTTTTTTATTGTGCCAGTATCTATTATTAATAACAGAACTAAGATCATTCAGTATTTTAATTGTAGCATTATCTGACCAAGACATGTTTTTGATACAGTATTTATATGCTAAATATTGTCTTCTTACGAACAATGGTTGAATGCCCAGCTCACTCTCCATAACATGGATAGGTGTACTTTTGATAAAACCCCCCATAATTCGAAGTGCTTTATTATATATAAATATTAAATATGTAGCTTTCTACATAATTATTTATTTAGTTAACGCATTGACGTCGTACTGTTCACACAATTAGGTACCTATAGCAGCTGCCTCTTGAATGTCATTTATGTTAAGGGTGCGGGAGACTCAAGACGACTGAGCTCTTCGCGAAGTAGCACGAGTGTGTCGTCACGTTCTTCGAACTGCGATCGACTTCGACGAGCACTTCGCCGAAGTTACTTCGTGAGTAGTGTAGAGGAAGCATAATGCCTCCTCTACACTACACTACTCGCGAAGTAGATCGCAGTTGGACGAGGCGAATAGTGTAGAGAGGTATTTCGATTCGCTTTGTGCAACCTCGCTTCGCCTCAGGCGACTTCCGATCGCTGTCGGTTTTTTGTCCCAGAGTCAAAGGACTTCGCGGAGTACCCCAAAGTTACACGAAGTGTCTATCTACACTACTCGGCTTACGCTAGTTATGAATATTTTTTTTTGTATATAAATATTAAATATGTAGCTTTCTATACATAATTATTTATTTAGTTAACGCATAGCGTTATACTGTTCATACAATTAGGTACCTATAGTAGCTCCCTCTTGAACGTTATTCGTGTTAAGGGTGCGGAAGACTCAAGACAACTGAGCTCTTCGCGAGGTAGCACGAGTGTGTGGTCACGTTCTTCGGACTGCGATCGACTTTGTCAAGCACTTCGTCAAAGTTACTTCGTGAGTAGTATAGATGAGGCATAAGCATATGTACGTCCGAGATACTTGTCCGTGTAGTTCTGTCCACCATCGGCCGACAAAACTACAGATTGTTGTCGTTAGTATCACTGAGTACTTTTTATATATCTGGATTCTGGACGTGTGAAAGTTAGTATATTATCTATGGTTGCCGTGTCGTGTTGTCAGCAGCCAGCAGCTGTCACTTTAAATCAAAATTGTGGTATTATGTGAGAAAGGTTTTTTTAAAAAGTTTTGAATGGACTGTTTGGAAAAATTATGAATTACAAATCCAACATAAAGTTTTAGAGATAACATTAGTTCCTTGTAATTTCCTATTGGGTTTTCTTACAGTTAAATCTTCTGTACCAATTTCGTAATAATGGATGGGACTCTAGTTTTAATTTTGCTTGTTTTGGTGATGCTAATTGGTTCTTATGTTGCTGGAAGTATTCCCCTAAATGTTAGCATGTCAGAGGTAAGTAAAACAAGGGCATAAATTTAATAAATTCTTCATTTACTACTACTACTATAGCATTACATTTTACCATCTGTTTTATGTTTGTTTTACTTCACTATTTTCGCTTTATATTGTTATTTGTTACAAACGTCATATACAAATGATTGCAATACAAATTTTACTCCATTTAAATAAAATCGAATTGTTTTGTCATAATACGATCTGAGTTTACTTGATTTAATTTATCTAATATAAGATATTAAAAATATTCTTGTCTCCATTTTTTCCTTACTAGTTTTTACTTAGGCTACCAAACCTAATTTAGGAGTTTTTACTATTATCGTCTAAGTACTGTGACTGCTGAAAAATATATTTGAACTAAACAGTTTTTTTTTTAAATGCATACACCAAGGAAATAAAATACTTAATTTGTTAGCTGCTATTTTTCCATCCGAGTAGCCTGGGTGTTTTCAAAGAAAGAGTGAATAAGCTTTTGTTATGCTAAGATAGTGCAATTTATTTCCTAGGATTTTGTCACCCCTTAGCAACAGGTGGAATTGTAGACAGCCGCTGGTTTATAATAACTTAAAAAAATTTGACTGCTAGTTTATAAACATTATTTTTATCATTATTAATAAAAAATAAACAAAAGTATTTATGTTTCGAAGGATATGAGAATTTCTTAGAAAGTTATTGTTAACCATACATCCACAGAATGTGATGAAAAAAAAATTCAGTTACTTGCATATTTCCTTTTGGCTTTTTTGAGTTTACTGTCAAATATTAATTGACGTTAGGTTGCCACTATATCTAGTTGTGGTTATCTCTGCTTAACTCTCACTACTATGAGGATGGAAATTAAAGACATTTCTTTTTTTTTTATATAGGATAAGGGTGACAAAAGAGCACACAGTCCACCTGATGGTAAATGGTTGCTGCGGCCCATAGACATCTACATCTATCCTCATTTGCGAATCAAAATGCAGATGCATTGTCACCCGTGAGGACTAAGATGGAATGCCTCATTTCCAGTAAAAAGGGCCTCCGGCCACCTGCACTCACCAAGCAAAACACAGAGGTAAACCTCTACTTCACGCTGGTATTCTGTGAGGTCGTGGTACCACCCCGGTTCGAGCCGGCCCATCCGTGCGACAGCAAAAGCTGCCACGTGGCTCTACCACTGTTAACTATTATGTTTCTATATGCTTAAAGGTTTTACAAGTTAAGGGACTCACTGCAGCTATATTAATTGTATAGTGGTAGTATGAATGTGCTGGCTCAACTGGGGAAAGATAACGCTCTCATAGAATGCCAGCACAAAATAGCAGCTTAATGCTGCTGTGTTTCGTATAGTGAATGGAGAGAACCAGAGACCCTTTTTACTGGAAAAGAGGTATTAAATTTTAGTCCTCACAGCTGACAACACATCTGCATTTTGATTCACAAACAAGGATAGATGCAGATGTCTATGGGCCACAGCAACCACTTACCATCAGGTAGACTGTGTGCTTGCTTGTCACACTTATCCTATAAAAAAATGTTATATAAACACTCCAACTTACACTTTTTGCCAATATATCATTTTTTTAAATAAAATACCATATTGTATTATTTTGTATGTTCCACAGGAAAAGTTACAAAAAGTGACAGTATTTGGAGCTGGTTTACTAGTAGGGACAGCACTTGCTGTTATTATACCTGAAGGAGTGCGAGCACTGTTTTCAGAGAGGGTGCCTCTTGTCACAAAAGATTACACACCATTGCCTTCAGAACATAGTGATTTGCATTCTGTTATTGGCATATCATTAGTTCTAGGTAAGAAACAATTTTATAGTCATTATGAAAAACATAAAGTACATTTCTTTATTTTTGGTTGATTGTAAAATAACTACAATGGTGTAAAAAGAGATATGTTATTTATAATGTATATGAAATTATATATTGTTGTTGATGCATTGTTATTGATGGCATAACTTCTGAAGAACATGATGAATTGAAGTCATATTTACATATTATATTTGCATCCAGTCTGCCAAGCATAGCAGTTATGGCAAACATCCCCCTATGAGCAATAAAATGTCCATGCCACACCAATGCCGGTAGTTGTTGGGGGCACTAAAGTTGAAGTTGTTGTCAAGTTTGTATGTTTACTTACCACAAATTGTTCAATTAGGTAAGTCAGACTTCCGCTGAGAATCTTTAGCTTTCTTTGTTTGAAGTTGGCTGCAGTTTTTCATGGACTGTAGTAACCACTTACTATTAGATGGACTGTGAAGTTTATCACTTGAGTTTTATTAAAAAAATGGATCTGACACATGGTCTTTCATTGCTTTCAGTATGAAGAAACTCTAGGTCGCTCAGTAACCTAAGGAAATGTACATGTGTATGTAGTGTGATTTTGTAACAAGGATTTCTGCAGTTTTTTTATATACAATAAGGGTGACAAGCGAGCATACATCCCACCTGATGGTAAGTGGATGCTGTGGCACATATACATCTACATCTATCTTCGATTAAGAATCAAAATGCATTGTCACTCCTAAGGACTAAGATGGATTGTCTCATATCCAATAAAAAGGGTCTCTGGTTCTCTACACTCACCATACGAAACACTGCAGCATTGAGCCCCTATCTTATGCTGGTATCCTGTGAAAGTATGGTCTTACTGAGGTTGAGCTGACCCATTTATGCTACAACCATAATATAGCTCTACCACCTAAAAAGTAGAGCCAGAGTGACCAACATAGCCCAACGGATCAGTAAGCTGAAGTGGCAATGAGACGGCCATATAGTTTAAAGAACCAATAACCAATGGGGTTCTTGAGTGGCATCCCTGTACTAGTAAGCAAAATGTGGGCGTCCACACCAGATGGAGCAGCAACTTGATAACAGATGCCGGATGCAGGTGGCTCAAGCCCTATGTTCAGAAATTGAAGAAAGAAACAAGAATAAAAAGACTTGTGATGGGCTGGAATGATGATGATATTACATACATTTAAAAATACAGATATTATATGTAGACTTAAGTTTGAAAAAAAAATTAAGACATGTTATGTGATTTGCTATGAAATACAGCTTTATTTATAAAATAAATAAAAAAAAAACTTTTGCAGGCTTTGTTTTCATGCTGTTGGTAGACCAACTATCGTCACGATACAATGATGCCACCAACCCTACTGAGAAAAACATTACAGCAACCGTCGGCTTAGTGGTCCATGCAGCTGGTAAATATTTAGAATATTATGTGATCTATGTATATATTATTTATATACATACACTATTTTTAGGGTTCCATACCTCGAAAGGAAAAAACGGATCCTTATAGGATCACATTGTTGTCCGTCTGTCTGTCTGTCAAGACCCTTTTTCTCAGGAACGCGTGGAGGTATCAAGCTGAAATTCATATCAAATACTCAGGTCTACTGTCCCTTGAAGCTGTGAAAAAATAAAACTTCTAAGCCAACGCAATCAAAAGATACAGCCGTTTATGCCGCTAATTTTCCACATTCGCATAGGAATCTAAACCTACAGGGTACTTCCCGTGAACTCAGAATCTTGAAACTTGGTGCGAAGCAACTTCTAATAGCACAGATAAAGGAAATATTGCGAAAAGCATAAATTTTTAGTTACATCATATAATAAAAATATTTTCAATAATTTTAAACTTACTATCCCTTTCCTCATGAACATGTGGTATTATATTGAAATTCATATCAAATTCGTACGGACCCTTTTTTTTCTTATAGAATAGGGTGACAAACGAGCACACAGTCCACCTGATGGTGAGTGGTTGCTGTGACCCATAGACATCTACATTTATCCTCAATAAAGACTCAAAATGCAGATGCGTCGTCACCCGTGAGGACTAAGATGGAATGCCTCTTTTCCAGTAAAATGGGTCACCGGTTCTCTACACTCACCAGACGAAACACAACAGTGTCAAGTTGCCATTTTATGCTGGTATTCTGTGAGAACGTGGTCCTCCCCAGTCGAGCCGACCCATATGTGCTACAACTATACTACTAATATTGCTGCAGTGTGGCTCTACCACGTATACTATGCTAATTAATACAAATAACTTTTAGATAGAAGAAGAATTAATACAAATGCTTCTAAGTATATTTTATGCACCTATAAGCAGTGTCCTTGTCAAATTTGTAGTGCTGCAAAAGGGCATCTAGGTTGTAAGCACATTTAAATTTAAACCAATCATGTACACTTGGATTGCAAATAAATTATTTGATTTGAAATAAGAATTGGTTTAAAAAAACAGTGATTATTTATTTAATAATTTAGGCTCAATTTTTTTTTAAAGAAACTTTAGCCTTAATAATTACAAAATTATTCATGAACATTATTAAGGTTACATAATGTATCGATTTCCTAAAACAGTGAAATCAATCATTGTTATGTCTTGACTCATAAAGCTACATATCATTAATCGTGATATTATGTTTGATATTTATTAATTTTCATTACATTTACTTCTTATCACTATGTTGACATATATATGAACTTAAACAAATGTGTAACATACATTACATTAATATGTCGCGACGATAATAATGCACCAATATCGACACGCACATGATTGCGAGGTAATTTGTAAAACTGATTATATCTTGATATTGTGATATCTTTACCATTATGCTTATGAAATCCAATAAGTGTCTATGACATAAAAAGTATTAATATAGTTAATGATAATATGGTTTTGAGTTAAAGTTACAGCATATATACGTCCCACTGCTGGGCACAGGCCGCGTCTCATTTCTGAGAGGGTTTTAGGGCGAAAAAGGGGTTTTAGGTTCCGTCGCGCTGCCCCAATGCGTGGTAGCGAACTTCACGTCTTCGAAATATTTTGTTTAGTTTTATTTCTTAGACATCCAGGTTTTCCTTCACCGCCAAGCACTCAGCACTCTGCAATCAGCAATCAGCACTTAAAATTGTAATTAACAATTTCATTGGTGCCGGCGGGCATCAAACCCGGGTTGCTCGCGCACTGTAAAATTTACAGCGAGCGTTTAGCCTCTGAGCTACCACGGCTATATGGTTTTGAATTTATGATAAATTCACTCTTACAAAAAGGCTTCGTTTTCATTAGCTTGTGTAAGTCCACTATTGGATATGGGCCTCCGTCGTTGTAAGGTGAATTCACCTTAATCGCCACGCCTGGGCAGGTAGATTGACAATTGCAGTACCGGACGTCTCGCACCTTTGACGCTGTCGCCCGTAGCCAGGCTGGCTATACGTCTGAACTATATACTATACCGCGATTTTCTTTAATTGGTCATAGTCGCCTCTTACTACCCACTGGAAGATGTGGAGTGATAGGTTCTCATACGCCGCGACAATAAAGAAGAAAAAGGGCTTACAACATTGAAATTGCAAAGAACACGTATTTATTATCCACTTCTGGTTATAGAAGTTTTCAAGACAGTGATAACAGGCTTGTGTAACTTAGAAGATTTTCCCCTATTCACAATGTGTGATCGTAGAATCGTTATTCCCAAATTGTTAATGCTGGTTCCTGCTTCCTATCACCGACGTGTACCATTTGTCGGCCCCAGAGCCTCTTTCTTTAATTTGTAGAAGAATAAAAAACAAAACAATGTCAATTTATATATATAGACGGCTTCGTGACGCAGTGGCTTAGCAATGACTTGCAGCGTTAAGGGCAGTGGGTTCGAATCCCGCACGGAACAAGTATTTGTATGGCCTAAAAATAATTGTTCTGGGTCCAGGATACAAGAGAATATCCCACTATGGAGGTAATGTTTAAAAAAAATAAAAAATATTAAGTACAATTCTTGTCATTCCGATCTCGATTTGTCTTGTGGCCGAGAATAGGCCATCTGTCTATAAAATGTACATGCCTACATGTGTGTGTTCCACAGCTGACGGCATAGCGCTCGGCGCGGCGGCCACGACGTCACACGCCGACGTGGAACTAATAGTCTTCTTAGCTATCATGTTGCACAAGGCACCTGCTGCATTTGGACTGGTCACATTTCTCATGCACGCCGGCCTTGAAAGGTAACGTTTTTACACAACTTTATTTATATTCATTTATTTATTACAGCCTGGCAAAAGTCAACTGTTTTCCCAATGAATTGGTTGTTCATTTTCAGATCTGTAATTGTTGTGATTTAGTATTTTTTTTTATAGAATAAGGGTGACAAACGAGCACACAGTCCACCTGATGGTGAGTAGTTGCTGTAGCTCATAAACATTTACATCTATCTTCGTTTGCGAACTAAAATGCAGATTTGTTGTCACCCGTGAGGACAAAGATAGAATGCCGCTTTTCCTGTAAAAAGGGTCTACGGTTCTCTACACTCACCATACGAAACACAGCAGTATTAAGCTGCTATTTTACGGTAGTATTCTGTGAGAGCATGGTCCTTCCCCGGTCGAGGCGACTATACCGACCGACCAACTATACTATTAATATAGCTGCAGCATGGCTCTACCACGTATAAAAGTCTGTGTATCTTAGGCACTGTTACTTCAGTGTTTTTGATTAAAAATATACTATGGATTTGATCGCGTTTCATCATCACTCATGGTTAATGTGTAAATCTTTCGAAACGTTAAAAATAAATTAAAAGCGATGACGTCCGTAAAATTTATTTCATTCTATGTGTATTTGCGTAAATATCAAATTACAATTCTGTAAAACTAAAACAACACAATAGAGAATACTAGGTAATAGTTATGAAATTATTGTATTGTCCATTGTCATCGTTTCTCAATAAGTGTGCAACATTTTAGATTATTCAGGCGTTCCGAACGTGGCGAATTATAAAATTCTGTATACGTATCGTTAATTAAGTGAAATCGTTACACTTCCTATCTTATAACATATAAGTGTGTTTTCGAGTAAACTTGTGGCTGTATTCCCTGCTCAAATGACTGCGTAATCGGGCCCGAAAACATCGCAACCACTTTCACAACAACTTGCAGTAAAAAAACTTGCTTCTTCTGTTAGAAGAAGATACTGCTGTACCATATCAGAAATATCGATCGCTATAATGTTTGTCAGTTACATGTTAGTTGTTAGCCCTACATAGTAAAGTATCCTGCTATGTTAAGGCTCCGAATGCTATAATTATATGCACAGGCAGAACCGTCCAATATTAATAATTCATATACAGAAACACTCACGCCTGTCACCCAGAGGGGTAGGCAGAGTCCACGGACTTCCAATTGGCACGATCCTGACACACCTCTCTCGTGACCGACACCTGACACACCTCCTTTACATCCATATATCTACGCATACACGCTCGTCGATTACTTCTTACTCTCGTTACTCATTACTCTTAATCTGGCCCATTATCAATATATCGCCAATTTGGTCGATAAACCTTCGTCTAGGGTGTCCCTTCCCGACTCTGGCGTTCACATCTGCAATATAAATTTGCTTTGTCACTTTACTCGTTCATTATTTCTTCATGACCAAACCACCGAAATATTCCTTTCTTAATCCTGATCACAACAATTCAATAGCATTTCTAAACGAAGATTTACATTATATCTTTGAATCAGAGGCGGACTAAATGTCGACAGCGCACTAAGCTACTTGGCGCCCTTCTAGTGGCTATATATTATAAATTATAACTACTTATCTTGCAAATAAACTATGTTATAATTTATAATAAAGTTTAGTTGAAAAATAATTAGGATTCGTAACAGGTGGGCGTGAATGAAAAACATAATAAAAGAGTGAGGGCGATGTAGGAGTAATCAAGTAGACTGGACGCGCTTTGGAAGCTCTACAACCCTATAGAAAGTATATTTTTTTATTTGATGTTTAATTTTTTTCGTTTAAACACTTTGCGCGCTGCCCTTTGTAACCTTGCGCCCCTAGGCACGTCCCTAGTTTGCATTAAGGATAATAAGCCACCGCTTTCAATGCTCTACTGTGTTTGAAATTAACGTGAATCCTTCCAAGAGTCAAGCGATAATTTTTGGCAGTTGTAAATACTTATCTTAATTAGATATCTCCACTTTGCCATTAATATCGTTCAAGCGCCGGTAAACACCGTCAAAGCTGCAAGACGTCTAGCAATACAACCGTCTGCGGCGACTACTGCTGGAGTTAGACAAGTTGATTATCTACTAGAGGAGTCATTATTATAATAACAGTTAATGTAATGCATTATTCTTACACATCATCATCATCATTACAGAGCCCTGCACAAGTTCACTGCTGAACATACGCCTCCGCCAAGGAATGCCACCAAAGCACGGTCCTGAGCCACCTGCATTTTTTTTTATAGGATAAGGGTGACAAACGAGCACACAGTCCACCTGATGGTAAGTGGTTGCTGCGACCCATAGACATCTACATCTATCCTCTATTACAAATCAAAATGCAGATGCGTTTTCACCCGTGAGGATTAGGATGGAATGCCTCATTTCCAGTAAAAAGGGCCTCCGGCCACCTGCACTCACCAAGCGAAAAGCAGAGGTAAACCTCTACTTCACGCTGGTATTCTGTGAGGTCGTGGTACCACCCCGGTTCATGCCGGCCCATCCGTGCGACAGCAAGAGCAGCCGCCTGGCTCTACCACTGTTAAAAATCCATCCATCGACTGCCTACATGTCTTACCAGGTCGTCACTCTAGTGAGCTATGCTCGGGGTTTCTCTGCGTGATTAACTTAGAAATGTGATGAGAACTGAAGTGGCAATGGACCGGCCATTTAGCACGAATTCGAAGAACCGACAACCAATGGGGAGGTTCTCGAGTGGCGGCCTCGTACAGGTAGCCGAAGTGTAAGGCCCCCCCCCCCCCCCCTAGATGGTGCGACGACCTGATTTTCTTGCACAATGAAGAATAATAACTCACTATCGAACTCCTAACTTGTTGTTTTTATCCTGATATGGTGTTACTCTTTTGCTATCATGCGAATAGGCAAGCATGTAAAGGCATTAGAAATAAGTGTGAGAGAGAGAAAGGACCGATCCTTTTTTGCTAGCATTACGATTATAATCATTCCATTAGAGCCTACTAAAGTCCAGTGCTGTATATAGATTGTCTTATAGGGGGCATATTTGCAAATATTCCCCATATAATCCTTCAGTGGTTCCTTTTGATAGCGTTTGCGCCACTTTTTGTGTTAGTGTAATTACCAAGTAAATACACAGAGTTATTGGTGTTTATAAAACTGTAAATATTACTTTTTTGATTGTCATAAATATTAATAAACGTGTAAATGTACAACAACAGTTTATAATAACAGCTATTAAAAAATAAAAAATGTGTGAGTCTCGTGGAATACTCGGTTGGAACGAAGTTCCGTGCATAGTATATTATTATTGATAAACGTAGGTTTAGGTAGGTAGGCGGGGCAGGGGGTGCTGAGAATCTCCGGTGGAGGTTCGGTTGCCACCTTAGACGACTCGACCTGGCAACGTACAACGCACGTACCCTGAGGACTGACGAGAAGATCGTGGAGCTGGAAAAAGAGATAGACAAGTTGCGCTGGCATATTATATGATTATCCGAAGTCCGAAGAGAGGGGGAGGACACGGTGATCCTCGAATCCGGCAACTTGCTCTATCACCAGGAGGGCGACCATCTGTCCCAAGGAGGTGTCGGATTTATCGTCCCAAAGTCTCTCGTTAACAACGTTGTAAAGATCGGGAGTGTGTCGACGAGGGTTGCGTACCTTATACTCAGAATCACCATTTCGTGGTCACTTGGAAGGGAAGGCCAAATTGGCCTCTAAAAAGCTTGGCGTGCTCAGCAGAGCGAGACAGTATTTCATGCCGGCACATCGCTTGCAACTTTACAAAGCGCAAGTTCGGCCCCACATGGAATACTGTTCTCATCTCTGGGCCGGGGCACCCCAGTGCCAGCTCCTTCCACTTGACCGCATCCAGCGCAGAGCGGTTCGAATCGTCGACGACCGAGTTATTTCTGATCGGCTCGATACACTGGCACTGCGTAGAGATGTTGCATCTCTTTGCGTATTTTATCGCATTTATCACGGGGAGTGCTCTGAGGAATTGTTCGGACTAATTCCAGCCGCTCAATTTCACCATCGCACACCGCGACAAAACTCGCGTTACCATCCATACCATCTGGATGATTGGCGGTCCACGACTGTGCGATTTAGAAGAAGTTTTCTCCCTCGCACGACTTCCTTGTGGAATCAATTACCACCAGCGAATTTTCCGGACCGATACGACTTAGGAACCTTCAAGAAAAGAGCTTACACCTTTCTAAAAGGTCGGTAACGCATCTGCAATTCCCCTGGTGTTGCGGTTGTTCATGGGCGGCGGTAGTCACTTACCATCAGGTGAGCCGCATGCTCGTTTGCCCCCTATTCTATAAAAAAAAACCCAAACGGTATTCGCTGAAGGTCATACAGGTTTACGCACCAACCTCGGCACACCCCGATGAGGAGGTGGAGGAAATGTATGAGGATACCTCTAGAGCCATGCATTCCTCCAAAACCCCATATACGGTGTTAATGGGAGACTTCAATGCAAAACTAGGCACAAGAGAGAACGGTGAGCTGAAAGTAGGGAAATTTGGAATAGGGCAACGGAACCCAAGGGGCCAGCAGCTGGCCGACTTCATGGAGAAAGAGGGACTCTTTATGATGAACTCATTCTTCCAGAAGCGGCCCCACAGGAAGTGGACCTGGTCGAGCCCCGACGGTTCGACAAAAAATGAGATTGACTTCATTATGACGACCACACGACAACTGTTCAGTGATGTCTCCGTGATCACGAGTTACAAAACCGTTTTCAGTGCCTAGAAGACTGCAATGAAGTGGACGATATGAATGACAAGCTCGTGGAAACTGTCCATGCGGTCGGAGCTAAGTTCTGCAAGATCCGCCGCAGAAGAACACAAAAACTCTCCGATCACACTCTTAATCTCATAGCTGTTAGACGGGAGATGAAGCTACATTCTTCAACAGACTTGACAGCATACAGGCAACTGAACAGACAGATCTCCAAATGCATGCGGCGGGACTTACGCAACTTCTATACAGCTCGTATTGAAGAAGCGATCGAGCGGAACCAAGGCTCCAAAGACTTTGCCAGAGATCTGTCTGCCAGAAAGAGCCAACTGTCAAAGCTGAAGACAGAATGTGGCAGCATCGTTTCCGGGACACCTGAGATTTTGAGTGAGATTGAGAGGTTCTATGGGCAGCTGTACACGTCATCGTTGGAGCCACACGCAAGTGTGAGTAACGATCCAAGAGCGAGTCTCATCCGACACTATTCCGAAGATATCCCGGACGTCAGTCTGAGCGAGATTAGAATGGCTCTCCAGCACCTTAAAAACGGTAGGGCCCCAGGCGAGGATGGAATTACAGCGGAGCTTCTGAAAGCGGGTGGAAGACCGGAACTTGAAGTCCTTCAGAAGCTCTTTAATTCCGTCCTCCATGGTGGCATTACACCGGTGGCGTGGAGCAGAAGTGCAGTGGTCTTGTTCTTCAAGAAAGGTGACAACGCTCTCTTGAAGAACTACAGACCGATTTCCCTTCTGAGCCGCGTCTACGAGCTGTTTTCGAGAGTCATTACTAATCGTCTAGCGCGCAGACTTGACGACTTCCAGCCACCCGAACAAGCCGGTTTCCGAAAGGACTTTAGCACCATAGGCCACATACATACCCTTCGGCAAATTGTACAGAAGTCCGAAGAGTACAATTTGCCACCATGTCTGGCGTATGTGGACTATGAGAAAGCCTTTGATTCCGTCGAAATTTGGGCGGTGCTACAGTCCCTTCAGCGGTGCCAAGTTGACTGTCGGTATATCGAAGTGCTGAAGTGTTTGTACAGTAGAGCTACGATGGCTATCCGAGTACAGAACCAGAGTACGAAACCTATCCAATTGCAGAGAGGTGTAAGACAGGGTGACGTTATATCCCCGAAACTCTTCACCGCTGCATTGGAAGACGTTTTCAAGTTTCTGGACTGGAAAGGATACGGGATCAACATCAATGGCGAGTACATCACTCACCTTCGATTTGCCGACGATATAGTCTTTATGGCAGAATCGCTGGAGGACTTAAGCACTATGCTCAATGACCTCAATTGTGTCTCCCAACGGATAGGTCTTAAGATGAACATGGACAAAACAAAGATTATGTTTAATGTCCATGTCACACCTATGTCGGTAGTTGTTGGGAGCACTAAGCTCGAAGTTGTTGACGAGTATGTTTACCTGGGACAAATAGTCCGACTAGGTAAGTCGCAACTTCGACCGAGAGGTCAATCGACGGATTCAACTCGGTTGGGCAACGTTCGGGAAGCTACGACACATCTTCTCGTTAGACATACCTCAAAACCTTAAAACGAAATTGTACAACCAGTGCGTGTTGCCAGTGATGACTTACGGAACTGAGACGTGGTCCTTCACAGCTGGCCGTATGAGGAAGCTCAAGGTCGCTCAGCGATCTATGGAGAGGGCTATTCTTGAGTTTCTCTGCGTGATAAAATATATATATATAGAACTAGAGTAACCGACATAGCCCAACGTATTAGTAAGCTGAAGTGGCAGTGGGCCGGCCATATAGCTCGAAGAACCGACAAGCGATGGGGAAGAAAGGTTCTCGAGTGGCAGCCTCGTACCGGTAGGCGAAGTGTAGGGCGACCCCCCATGAGATGGAGTGACGACCTGGTAAGGCATGCAGAAAGTCGATGGATGCAGGTGGCTCAGGACCGTGCTTTGTGGCATTCCTTGGGGGAGGCCTATGTTCACCAGTGGACTTGTGAAAAGGCTGTAATGATGAAATGATGTAGGTATTATATTATTGATTAACAAATACAAATAAATGAATTACTAGCGTCTATTAAAATGAAGCGTCATTTGAAATAAAATAATATTTCTTTCATGGCAAGATAAGAAAAAGTGCGAGGGAGATGGATATTATTCCATCTCACTTCCTTATTTTGCCGCCAAGGCCTTCTACATCTACACTATGACACAAGGGGTAGAGACGAAAAAATCTTACACTTTTTGTCGCCTAGCTACCATCCGCCAAACCCGTACCGTCCGATAAGAAACTTCGTTCCAACTCAAAAGTATAATTGATTTCTAATATTATGTAGTTGTTATTGCCGCGTTCCTACTATCGTGAACTCTAATAGAGAACTGTAAAAATGAAAGAAATCGACGATAAGTTAAAGTTAAGACTTAATGTTGTGATATTTCAAACATTCCGATTCATTTTTATAGTTATCTATTAGCTTTAACGATTGTAGAAAGTCAACTTGGCTAACTCCACTGAGGATCCCCCTATTATTGTGCGGCTTATGTAAAACAGTGGACTGCTTACAGCCTGATGAATGAACAAATGAAAAATATTTGAAAATGCTGCAGTCTTGCAATTCACTTTCAAAACTTATTTATCTCCTCCCACAGGAACCGGATACGTAAGCATCTGCTCATCTTCTCCTGCGCTGCACCTTTACTTGCTCTGCTCACATATTTCGGTATTGGCAACGAGAGTAAGCAGACGCTCAGTGACTTTAATGCCACAGGTAAGCGTCGAGAAATTGACCGCCCATGACTTTGCCCGATACAGGAGAAAATCCTAATGTGAGAGTAACGTTTTTAAATAAAATAAGAGAATCAAAGCTAGAGCCAACTTTTGTTCAAAGACGAAAATTGTTAGTTCAGTTTTTATTCAAAGAGTTTTTTTAGTAGATTTTTTCTTTTTTTTATTTCTTTTTAAAAACGTTACCTCCACACTAGGATTTTCTCCTGTATTGTGAAGGCAGTTTACATAAATAAATTTCACAAGGATTAACATCTAGACCTAGAACAATTATTTGTAGGCCATGCTAATACTTGCTCCGTGCGGGATTCGCACCCGCGGCCCATAGGGTACGCGTACACCTAATCCGTCAACAGCCGAAGTTTGCTCGGGCGATGACGGCCGAACTCGGACGATCGAATCAAACACTTGTAAAAGAAAGAGAGCGCGTACATAAACACGACCGTCATCGTCCGATGACGCACGATATCGGCCGATCAACCGTTGAGTCCGAACTTGTTGGGATTTCTCGCCAGATTGCCGGCGTCTACAGTGCAAATTGAGTGTATTTATAATTTAATTTAATAATTTTGTCTTTATTCTGTTCATTTTGTCAGTGTTGTTATCTACCTAAACGACTATGGATATTGAAAAATTAATTAGTAATAGACAATTACAATAATCGAGAGGTTCCGAAACGGTTATGGGCTTAAGTTGGATCGGAAATGGATATAGCGGTTCCAGATATTTAAAAAAATGCGTCTTCACTCTGTTAAGCAACACAGTCAACTACAGAATACCGGCAAGCCAGGGTTGCCACATGCAATTTTATAGTTTCCCCCAAATTGATTTTTATTTTTCCCCAAAATGATACGTTTGAACCAGAAAACCACCACTTTTGTTACGAATAAAAAAACAAATATATAATTAAAACAGACAGTTTTTATTTTATTTGTTAATGAAGAAAGAAAATTTTAATGAAGTACGTAATTTTCGATTTTTCTGCCGACTTCCAAAAAGGAGACGGTACTCAATTCGAGTGTGTTTTTTTGCTTTTTTTTATGTGTGTTACCTCATAACTTTGTACTGGGCGAACCGATTTCGATGATTCTTTTTTTATATGAAAGCTGATAGTTCTCGTGTGGTCCCATATGAATTTGATTAAGGTCAGACCAATGGTTATTGAGTTATTCTTAAATAACCTATATTGAAATCGCTTATATTGAAGTCGGCTGTACAAAATTTTTAATTTTAAATTATTTTAATTAATCTTTATTAAAAAAAGGAAGTATTTCATTCACAATCTCTTCATCTCCTGTTTGATAGACATTTTCAGACTTAAATAAAGTTAATATTGTAGTGCTTGGCTCAAACTTTGTGCACCCGCCGCGGTCTTGTAAGGCATTTCACACTCTCATGATATGGTCTGCGATGTTCTTTCGCAATTTATTTTTGACGATGTTCATCATCGAAAACGCCCGTTCTACAGCAGCATTAACAAATGGCAAACTCAAAATAGCTGTGGCAAGTTTTGTTAAATTCAAGAAAGCTGCGTCGCCACAAGCATTTTGGTATGATAACACTTCTCCCCAAAACTCGTCAGCTGTTTTGGTTTTTTCCATTGCTGAGGAGGTAGAATTCTCCACTCTTGCAGCGTCGCATCAACGTTTTTCACTCCTTCAACCACATCCTTGAAAGCAACAACTATTTCTTCAATATTAGGTCTTACTTGGCTTGTCACGATTTGGGGCGAGAAATTTGGATTTCTTAACAGAGCCGAATAAGACACTGAGTAACTGATATGTTAGCTGAACAAAAAGTACGTTCGTTTCATTGCACTTTTTATATTTTATCGTTTTAAAAATTCTAGCCCCCAAAATTTCCCATTATGTATTTTTCCCCCCAAAAGTTACCCCAAAGATTCTATTTCCCCAGTTATTCCCCAAGAGTCATTTTATTCCCCAGAATTGCGAAAAAACCCCCCAATCTGGTAACGGAGCCGGCAACGTCCAATGTCGCCACACGTGGTACACTGTTGCAGTGTAAGCACATACACGTCCGAGTTACACGTCCGGTTAGTTCTGTCCGTCGTCGGCCGACAAAATCGGTTTTGGTGTACACGTACCGTTAACGTTGTGACTCATTGCTAAGCCACTGCGCCACGGAGCCGCCAACTTTTAGTAGATTTTACGTTTAGTATTTGAAATAAGCCATATGTGACTGATAAGATTCAAAATAATATTACATCGTATATTTTTACTCTTAATAAAATGTATGGTACAAAAACATAAGATAATAATAATATGTAACTTTAGAATGTTGTAGTAGTACCCACAGCATTATTGATAGTTATTAAATATTTTATTCTTAAAATAATATGGAAATATGTTTTATATGTATTCAAAGTTGAAATTTCAATGTCTTAAACTCCGTAGCCAAACTGAAAGCTTCGAAGCTAGCTAAAATACGGCGGGTGTGTAATGTTTTGCTCTTTATAAAATCACTATTGCCTTTTGTTTTTCTTAAAAATTATAACAAACTTTGTTCCTCCTTTCAGGTATTGCGATGTTATTTTCAGCGGGTACGTTCTTATACGTGGCAACAGTCCACGTGTTACCCGAACTCACTCATACACACGCACACACGCACACTCTGCTACCGCTACAAGAGGGCGTTGCCCCCAAAAAGGGCTATGGAGGTCTACAATTATGTGAAGTGCTCATACTGGCAATTGGGGCCATGCTTCCAGTTATACTGACAATGGGACATGAACATTAATAGATGGTATTTAAGGTCGAATATTCATTGTATAGAAATTTTTTAGGAAGACTTCTATGGAGAATAGAAGTACCATATGTTTCAATATTCATATGACATTAAAAAAAACTTAAATATGAAAAAATCCTTTTAATAACTTTAGCCAAGAATATTGTTTATCATATTATATTTTATAGGCGTTTTAAGGGGAGGGTTTTGAGTGAAGATGAGTAGAGATGAGATGATAACTGATTGGGCTCCGTTTGAGTTATCATTGATTTATTGTATTAGTTGAAACACTGCCTCATCCTGCTGCGTTTATGTGTGTGTTGGGTTATGTGGTCCATACCTGTCTCTTTCCATTAAGTATCTTGGTATTACAGAAAGTAAAAAATAAAAAGTATTATTTGGTGTGACTATTTGCAACTGTTCGAAAGTGCGTTGC
Source organism: Parnassius glacialis (assembly GCA_033319125.1). NCBI lineage: Eukaryota > Metazoa > Arthropoda > Insecta > Lepidoptera > Papilionidae > Parnassius > Parnassius glacialis. Next base: position 10,517,273 of record JAVANC010000002.1, on the reverse strand, counting down.
CACTGTATAAAGTTTAGCAGGGATTAGGGAGAAATTTTGCGATTCAATTGTGCTAATGATATGTTGTTTAAATGTACAGTTTTGAAACTTCTGAAAATAAAATTAAACGCACTTAAACCATACTTACATGTTGGATTACCAACCGATGTTTTTTCAAATCGATATATTTCTTTTGTGCGAGGTTTGACTCTAATTGAGTAAAAATGCGGTTTTGGTTTCTGAAATCGCTACCGTCAATTTATACTTGTGGCACAGTAAATCTACAACATAGTTCAGTCCTTGAAAAAAATGAAAAAAAAAAACAATCACAAATATGCTCCTTGCACTTTCTTGTTCATATTTGATGTATAGCATAATACATAACGTTACGTTCTGGTAATCCCGGGTAGGCCCGAAATTAGTTGGGATTTTCTGTGAAGATAGTCTCAGTAGTAGCTCAGAGTCAGTAATGTGGCGGAGTCTTACTCCCGTGCCTCGAAAAGCAGGCCCAATGGGTCTCTCCAGTCGTCTCGTATTGCCGTCTGACGGACTATGAGAGAGAGGGCATATAGAATGCACCAGTGCGCTTGTACACTAATCATGTCCTGTGCTGTAGTCATCGTTTAGGTTGGCTCAGATGATAGTCTATAGATATATAGATAATTAGAGCTATTATATCATCTTTACGTACCAACGTAAAATACGTGACAGGAAATTTAAACCCCGGACAGTCTTCATTCAAAACTCCACTTTCAATAACATGAAGTTTTTTGACGATAAATTTATATTCTTCATTGAATGGTGGCGAAAGGGGAGAGGGGTATAAGGATTTTGTGCGCCAGGTCTTTTACACGAAAAATAATATGTGCAATATATAAAAATGCTTATGTAAGCGATTTCCCGCATTTACTGTATATTAGATCATTTTTCTAAGAACCATTAAGGGATAAACAAAGGTGCATGTTACAAAGTCAAAACTGTAAAAATGTAAACACACTATTAGGATCTGTTTTTAATTTTTAATCTATCGTGTTTCAAATCTAAATATAATGAAATTTGTAAATATTTTTTGGGTGTCATTTAGGCTCCGTGTATAAAGAAAACAATGTCGCAGTATTTTTTAAAAGGCAATATTTTTGCTGTGGCCGTAATTATTGCATAAATATTATACATATTTAATGTGTTATTTGTACATTTTGTAACTTGTTTATGTATTTGCATAATGTATCTTTTTGTATATATTCAATTACTCTAAATCTAAATATGTCGATAAAAATTTTATTGTAAATGAAAATATTCCTGCGAAGTTAGAAGGCACACTTAAATCGAATAAATTCAATGATAAAAATAAAATGTTCCTATTTCGTGGCAAAATTATAACTAAACACATAAAATATATGACTGAAAACATTAATAAATCCGATTTAAATTTTTTAGAATGGCAACAATATAACATTTGGTGTTCTGTGTTCCTATTGGCGCATATAATATTATTCTTTAACTTCAATACCACTACACTTTGGAGTGTAGACACTACACAAATATATAATCTGACATTTAAACTGTAAAAATTATTTATATTGTATAAATATTTCATAGTGGAGTATGGTAAATTTATTATGAATTGCATTGATATGTTACATTATCAAACAAAATATGTAATGATATTCATATACTTTTAGCGGACAAAATAAAATGTAATTAAATTAAGAGATTGTGTGATATCGGCCTATTGTACCGCTTGCAATTTTAGCCGACTTTAAAAAAGGTGGGTGAAAGGTTATCTCACCTTTCAATTTGACTGTATGTTTAGTTTGCTTGTATGTTACGGGATATCTTCGTCAAATGTGAAACGATTTTAATGATTTTTTTTTATAGGATAGGGTGACATGTTCTTCTGTACGGAGGGCGTTTGTATTAAAACGTTTATTTTTGTTATATTTCTAATAAAATGAGCTGCGACTATAGTATTCAAGGCAATAACAGCAGCGTTATATGCCATTGGATGTGTGATAGTTTGTAATATATAATATGTACATTAAAATCAAATTTAGTAATTATAAATATTTGTTTGTATATTTGAAATTTATTTAGTTACATTTTTGTTGTTTTTTTTACAAATTAGCTTAATAATATTTTTTTCAATGCTATAAAATCATATCTCGTATGTCTAAAATAAAAATAAGTTAATTTTTTTTAAATATTTTGCTAAGCTTACGTACAATAGTGAAAACTTTTAGTATTACGAAATTATGTTTTAGTTTAATATTATCTGCAATTATGTAAATATTGTAATGGAAACTCCAGCATAAAAAAGTTACAGAATATTTTTTGAATTTAGTCTTTGCGGCATTTTTTGATAGTGGTTTTCTGCGCGTTCACCCAAATAAAGTAAAGCACATACTTTAGTTGGAAAGCGGCGAAAAGAAATTTTATTTATTCGCAAGAATGAGGTAAACGTTACATAGCAAACATATTTTTCGGTTTTCGACATTTTCAAAGTCAGAAATTTCAATAGCCATACTTCCAAATGCAATTATATATAAATACAAAATATATAAAATATCATCTGGTACCTATCTGATGCTATTTGTAATCTGTGTGTATATCGTTAAAAAAAAAGGTTTGCCAGAGCCGTGAATTCGACTATAGCTGTAAGCTAAACGCCACGGGCATTTAGTGTAATAGAAACTAATAAATAGATCAGTTAAATCGCTTATTGTAACAAAAAAGGTGGCCAATGCTTAACTATGTGGTTAAAAGAAATTATTGCAGCTTGCTTGCTTGCGGCATGTCCAAGGTTGAAAGTCTTCCGAATAAACGGCTGGTAAAAGAAATTAATACATATATCATATGGAAAATTTAGGAAAATATCATTCAGACTGACCAGGGATTTATTTATACCAGATGTTAGCTGATTTAATTTTTTTTAATTTAAACGTAAGTATTGAAAACCGATTTAAATTCCAAAATAATCTCTTATCTAACCTAAAGCCTAATTATCGGACTCTGTACATAATTTAGTTATTTTTAGTAAATGAGTAAATAGTATATAACTGAATGAACTTCTGTAAGAACTTTCTTCTTACTTGATTCGACTGTATGGTTTTTTATGTGTGTTACCTCATAACTTTGTTCTACGTGAACTGATTTCGATGATTCTTTTTTTATTTGAAAGTTGGTGCTTTTCATCTGGTTCCATATAAATGTCATCAAGGTCTGACCAATAGTTTTTGAGTTATGCTTAATAATATATATTGAAGTCGGTTGTACAAAATTTTTAATTTTAAATGATTGCCAATTAAAGATCGAGAGAAATCTGTTTTATTTAATAGCTTTGTGGAGGATACCACGTGAGTTGTCTTTATACTCTTTTACGTTGGAGATAAGTCCTGTTTTGCACCATATGAATATAACTCGAGGTTATACAATTATATTTTTTTGTTATATGTTGTATCGTGAATCAGCTGCGGTGATACGAGGGTATATTATGTTGTTGTGATGTTATTTTTGTTAAGTAAAATAAATAGCTTTTGAATGATATTTTGTTTTATTTCTTCATGTAAATATTTAAAAATATTTTATTTGATTAAAAGGCCGGTATTCAGAGACAATCTTAACTTTGAACTCAAACTCCACAATGCCAAAATTTGAGTTTAAAACATACTTTAAACTATGGAGGGTAGAGGTAAGGAGGACTGTCTCTGTGCCCTGTGTAAGAAAAAGTGTCCGTCGAAATGCGTCTAATTAGAGTGGCGCTACAATAGCAGCAGGGTTAGTTTTGAAAACAGCGCCCAAATTCATTTAAGTTTATGTTTAAAAAAATATTCTTGGACTACGTGGATAGTTGAAGTTTAGTATACTGTACTGTAACTAACTACTCGTCATCAAAAATGTTTTAAATCTGCACACTTCAATCAATCTACAACTGCTACATTCATACCATACTCTGTATCTATGCTAGCGTCATTCTGGAAAGTTTTGAACTGTTATTTACAGCTTACAGTTGGACACCTTCATATTATCCCCCATATGAGATTAGTCCTCCTTACCCCTACCCTCTGTACTCTAAACCATAGACTTAGAATATACTTACGCCAGTATACGTAGTGATTATATACTCTTTATCCACAGATACTATACAATTTTGGAAAGTCAATCATTAACGTAATGATTATATTCTCTTTATTCAATCAGCCTAGTAAATGTGTTCTGTAATCAGTCCGTATAGGTGATAAAGAGTAATTGTGTTCTGTGGGTCACAGAATACAATTACTCTCTACCGAGGGGGTCAATCATTGAGTTGTAACTATGGACTAGCGTAAGTATATTCTAAGTCTATGGTTGTAACCATTATATGCCAATTGACTTTTTATGAGCATAATATTGTTTCATTTAAGAAATTAGGCAGAATCATTCCCGTCCAACCGTGTAATGGCGGTATAAGAATATTCGCTACCTGTGTCGTTGGAGGCGACAGAGGGAAACTGAAACAGAAAATGTGCAGCAGCAAATTCCTGATTATTAAAAAAAACAACCTCAAAATTATTAAAGAAGTGGTTGCCAACCCGCCAGCCAAGCATGGCAACTATGGCAAAAATTGCCCCATAAGGATATCTGTCTGGAAGGCCTATTCTCAGCAGTGGCCTTTTATAAGCTATCAGGCATCAAAGTCCCCCAGAAAAACCAACTGTGCATTAGTGTACCAATTTAGAGCCACATCAGAGGCTTCACTGAGGTGTTCAAATAGCCTAGTTGTCTGTCTGTTGATGGAAATTATGCTCCAATGTATACCCAGGGTAGCCGAGGTACGCCGCATTTAGGGGACATCTGATCTGCGACTCAGTCAAGAAGAGTAAGTGCGGCTTGTCAGTGTCAGGTTAGTGGACTGCATTAAAATTACATTGCAGGCCTCGGATGTTTGTGAGGTGCACTTTAATGGAGAGGGAGTGCAACCGCTGTACAAACTTACTCTTATTTTTCCTTTTCTTCATATATGGTGGAGTGAATAGGTTGACAAAATGGCACTTGGACGAGGCGTCACACTATAACTTAGAGACGCAAACAGAGTCATAGCATCGATGGTACCTAGCATGGAGATCGTGGGGACGCCCGAGCCCCCTAGAAATAGCCACCAGGTCCTCTTCTCCGGTTGCCGACCAGCATGGTGGAGCCATCCTAGGATTTTTTGTAAGATGGTAGGACAGCATTTCATTAATTGAGCCCCCAACTATTTGTTGGGCTCAATTAATGAGTTAGCCACTCATGATCAAATCACGGTCAGCCAGCGGTACAACCGTGCTTCGGATCCCGCTAACCTCTATCCTCTAACCTGACACTAAGAAACGGCCACGTTGCAACCGGTTCTTATGCGCAACTCAATTGTCCAGACCCATTCTACCAAAGAAATGGGTTTCATCTAACGTCATACCGGAACACAACTTGCACCATTTGGCGGTATGTCTTTGCCAGGTGGGTGGTAAGGAACCCGCGGGCCTCTCACCAACCTCAGTAGAGGACCAACCTACCACCCGTATGTAGTGCTGCTCATTTAGCACTACCAAGGGGATACGTTTAGGGAATCAGGATTCAAGTAATTCCTACGGACGCAAACAGCTTCGTCCTCCGAATATATAATACTTAAACATACCTACACTGAAAGGCCAAAGTTATAATAAGTATTTCATTAAAATTTTCTCCAAAATAATCCTTTGGACTTAGGTTATAGATCGCTCTTACGGTCTTATGGCTTTCTTCAGCAAAAAGTTAAAAAAGTAAAAAAAAGTTAGTTTACATGTCATTCAAGATTCCATATGACATTATGCTATATCGCCATTTGGCGATGTAACTACCGTTTACGCAAGATAAAAATCACCAGACAAGCGACAGGGAGCGGTATCAACGATGCTAAGTTGCTAGTTAGCTATAGATAGTTAGTTGTAGATAGTTGCTAGTAACACGATCGACAAGCCGCCTGTTAAACCTAAATTCGTTGATTATGGCAAAACCTCCCTAAAGTGGGAGAGGCTCAGGTTCAGCAGTGCACGAAAGTGGGCTTATGAAAAATATAGTATTTTTAATATGCTTACATTTGGTCTGGGTACTGGTCTAAATATTTATCGATTTCCTTTGTCATTTTGTCGTCGAATCTTTTGATGTTTTGTTATCATTTAATTCTTGTTAAAGCATATAGTGATCAAACGAACTCCTGTTATATCGTAGTAAAAACTTTACGTCAATATTTATTGTATGAATGTAATGATGAACTGATATGAGTTAGTAAAATTTGTAGAAGTCATAAATATTTGATTCGGCTCGTTTGACTTTTCGTTCTACCGTCTAGTGGCGGTGTAGGCGGTAGAATATCCGCTATAATATCTTTTGGTCTTAAAAGGTATGATTGTCGATCTTTTAGATTTTATCAGTTAATTTCTAACCTCAATTTACCTTTTTCCCTTAAATTCTCATCTTGTTTCTACAATCCTATTTGTGTATAGCTGAAAGCTAGAGAAACTGATTACACCGGATACAACTACTTACAGATGATTGTGGCTGGTTAAACTTAAGTATATTCAATTTTTTTATATAGGATTAGGGTGACGAACGAGCACACAGTCCACCTGATGGTAAGTGGTTGCTGAGGCCCATAGATCTCTACATCTATCGTCGATTATGAATCAAAATGCAGATGCGTTGTCACCGGTGAGGACTAAGATAGAATGCCTCGTTTCCAGTAAAAAGGGTATCTTGTTCTCTACACTCACCATACGAAACATAGCAGCGTTAAGCTGCTATTTATCGCAGGTACTCTGTGAGAGCGTGGTCCTTCCCCGGTCGAGCCGCCACATTCGTGCTACAACAATACCAGAAATATAGCTGCAGCATGGATCTACCACGTAATTTTTACAAATAATTTAAAAATAATAAAATAAATACGCTTTTTAAGTATCGCTTATAATACTTGTTATGTGTGTTTTCGTATATACGAAGCATTCATTAAGAAATATTAGTACTGAGGGACTTTTTTACCTTTGTTAAAAAATGTTTGTGTTAGAAATAAAAGGAAAAGACAACAAAAATAAATAGGAAGCAAAAGCTACACAATATCCTTCCTTATTCCTTATTAACGATACTACATATAACATAACGTAGGTAAACTTGTTTTTACACATCCGACGAAAAAACAACATTAAGCATTGCTTGACTTGCTGTCATTCTGCAGATCCGAAAAAGAATTTGCCTAATCAATATCCCGGATCTAAAGTGACTAGATTCACTGATAAGGCTACTAGTTCAGTTATAGAATAGTTTCTGAAATCCTCGTATGAATAAAGATGTCTCACTGCTGGGAGGTCTCATTTCTGAGAAGATTTAGTTCAAAGCGGAATTTAAAACAATGAATTACAAAATCAGTGGTGATCCAAAGAATTGAAATCGGGTTGCTGAAGTACTATGAAATTTAGAGCAAGTTTCTTATAGTAGGTAAACATGGCTCTTTCATAAAACATTGTATTTTTTGAAATTTATTTTACACATTATCAAAGTCCGCTGTTGAACATAGGCCTTCTCAAAGATTATCTATATATTGTATTCAAGGAAGTTATTTGCCATAGGTGCCACGCTTGGCAGGCGGTTTGGCAATTGTAGAGTTTTATTTTCTAGTTGTTATTAAAAAGACGCTACTGCCCGTCTCCTGATTGGTTGCCCTCTGTCACATGTTACGACACCCACGGGATAATATGGAGTAGTAAATATTTTTACATAGCCATTAAGAAGTCGAAACTTGATGAGTAAAAAGATTTTTATTTGATATTGTAAATGTAATCGGTTTTATGTATATAATACACAATGAACGTTCTATGCTCCTGGCCGCCCATAAATGTTTGAATTTAGAATGTACTTAATATATTATGTTATTTAAAACATACTTCGGAAACTCATTAAAATAATTTTTGACGGGAAGTGACGTGTCTTTTGTTTTTATCGCAAGTTGCAGTTCGTCATTCGTAGCATGAATGGAATCAACGCGAAAATATTTAAAGAATACTACCAGGCGACTCATTGATTAAAACCGGCGTATCACCTATGAGGGAATTAGAAGATATTCGGGTATTGATATGAGCCAAATACAAAAAAAAAATAATATAGAATACGAGGGTGACACTGAAAGTTCTTAGCAAATCAAAAACTGAAGAAACTAGCAAGTTATTAGTGTCCATTTACATCAATACATCGCTGCATCCGATGGAACCACTGAGAAAAGCACTTTGCCCACTGGTCCTTAGGGGTTAACACTGATGTTATCTTCAGTCGTCGTCGTAGAAGGCCGTCCCTCACGCAGATCATCGGTGAGATAAGTGCGACCACGTTCAAACTCATTAAAGCAGTTGTAAACAGTGGCACGAGATGGAGCTTCACCGTGAAAGGCCAATCGAAGTCTATCATAATTTTCTTGTTGACATAAATGACATCGAAAGTCTTTAAAAATTTTGCTCGCGTTAAATTCATGCTGACGTAACACAGACAATTTTCAATTTGCCGCCAAATCGTAAGCAAATGACAAATTAATAAAATACATACACAATAATATTGGCAAAGAGTTCCATTTTCAAAATTTGAAGTTATATTTTTATCATATCGTTTACAAGTGGCCAGTTCTAATAACTTTCAGTGTTGCCCTCGTAGGGTGACAAACGAGCACACAGTCCACCTGATGGTAAGTGGTTGTTGCGGTCCATAGATATCTACATCTATCCTCGTCTGCGAATCAAAATGCAGATATGTTGCCACCAGTGAGGACTAAGATAGAATGCCTCTTTTCGAGTTAAAAGATTCTCCGGTTCTCTACACTCACCATACCAAACACAGCAGTGTTCAGCTGCTATTTTACGCTGGTATTCTGTGAGAGCGTGGTTCTTCCCCGGTCGAGCCGACCCATTCGTGCAACAACTATACTAATTATATAGCTGCAGCATGGCTCTACCACTTAAAAAAAGCCTTGTGCTAATCATTCGTTAAATCTATGAGTGCACTCACTTTGGGAGCGTTAATTCAAGTTTAATTTATTCTCGGGACAGTAGAAAGAGTTTACAGGTTCTTTTCATCATCCACACGTCAATGGGAAACTTTAATAAAACGTGTAGGCATATCCGTCAAAGAGAAGCAAGAGCCTTATTTACTCGTATTTTCAAAAACTACTATAACGGTTTATCATTGTATTATCTTACATAAAATTACTTAAAATATTAGAACTTTAGTTTAAAATTTGGCTAGCTACTCTTTGAAAAATAACCCTGTATATTATCATCTTAGTCAGTACAATAAAGAATAAAAATAATTCACAGCGCTGCTTCCAGACATACAGGCTGCATTATAGAAATCCGTAATAACTCTTACAATACCTTAGTCTCATAATTTTAACGATATAAAATAGGAAGGCGAGATATCATAGGTATATTATTATGAGTGGCGCTGGTATTCTATGAGAACTAACGAACGCATTCATGCTGCAGGCTCTTGTAGAGTAGTATGGTAAAGAGTCCCGCTAGAATTCTTGCTGGTTTTCCGAATGCAGAGGTAGTTTTCGAAATAGTGGTAAAAGCATAAATGACTTTCAATAGGGACTTATTATTTGTTATCCATGTGAATAAATAGTATTCTATTCTACTACATTCTATTCTAAATCCACTCACGACTATACAACGGAAGAAGCCCAGTTGAAGTTGATTAAGTGTGGCATAACTTCTTTCCCGTCTAAAAGTCTATCCGAATTAGTTCCTCTCTTTTATTATTTCTGCTGTTAAACAACAATATGTGTGCATCACATTGCTCTTGCGTTCCGGTTTTAAAGGTAAGAGAATCAAGCTTAATTACAGGTTTTAAGGTATTATATTAATATTATCCCTTAGTAATCACTAATCACTCGTAGAAACAGCGATTTGTAATTGTTTTTTCATTTTCATAAATGTTTAGAGAAAGGAATCACATATTAATTATATTGATCAGTTTCATGCCAGTAGTTAACCAACATAAAAATAAAAATTTATTTTAATGTTAAATCCAACACTACCATAACGAAAACTTACACCACTATAACGTGTCGGCACTAAGTTACGTTTAAAATTCTTACTAGCTTAACTTATCAGAATTTTTATCAAAGAAATACAAGGATGTGCTCCATAACATTACAAAAAAATTTGATAAATACAACGACTAACTGAAATCTCTTTATATGGATTTAAAATTTTAAAGAGAAATTCACGGTTTACTTCTATAGAAATCCGTAATAACTCCTAAAGTTCTTTTTTCGCAAACAAACAATACCTATTTGAGATACTTAAGTATTTGACGCTGGTATTCTGTGAAAGCCTAGTCCTTTCCCGGTCAAATCGCCGTATTCGTGCTCCAGCTCGAATATAGCTGCAGCTTGGCACTACTACCTAAAGAAAAGCTATTTTAAACATCAGAAATATCGGAATATTCATAAAATATTTAAAATTCGCGGGGGTTGTTTTAAAAGTTCGTGTCGTGATATTATTAGGATATAATATAACAATAAATTAGCATTTATTTTCACTAACTTTCACGATGATTTGCAAACAAAAACGCCAATTGTGTAATGAAGAATCATACAATCTGTGTATAACCATTTTTACATGGTAGAGCCACGCTGCTGCATATTGTGGTTACAGCACGGCTCGTCCGGGTCCGGGGTGGGACTACGCTCTCACAGAATACCAGCTTAAAATAGCAGCTTAATGCTACTGTGTTTCGTATGGTGAGTGTAGAGAACCGGAAACTCTTTTTACTGGAAACATGGCATTCCATCTCAGTCCTCAGGGGTGACAACGCATGTGCATTTTGATTCTTAATTGAGGATAAATGTAAATGTCATGGGCCACAGCATCCACTTACTATCAGCTGGCCTGCGTTTATCTTATTATTCTATCCTTATTCTATAAAAAAAAAACAAATACACGGTTTTTATGGTTTGTGGTATTGAGTTTTGTATTCTCTACCACACTGCTCTCCTTTTCTTTTATCTGCCACCATTAGATTTTTTTCAGTAGGTACTATTAATATATATCTTTTTTTGATCACATCATTTCATTGCCATTATCTTCTCTTAGTCTACGTTTAAAAAATCAAGACTAAGAAACATTCACTTTACTATTAACCAGCTCCATCAATTCGCTAACAATAAACCAATTTTAGTTTCTAAAGTAGTCCAATCCAGCTCTGATAAAGTAGGTAAACATAAATTACGTTAAACGAATAAAATTGTAACGTTAAGAGGCTGAAACTGACTATAAATTAGTTTCCATAATAGGCCGAACACGGAAGTGGGCCCAATAGACAAATGTGTGCGCTTGTGCCGACGATTGTACAGAAGGAAAATGCGACAAGATGGCGCCGGTCTGTCTGGCGCCATGGTTTTTCATGCGAGTGAAATAAAAATGTCGTAAGTGCCTCTTTATATTTCAGATCTAATACACCTTAACTGTGATACCTAAAGTTTTGTTTTATTAAACATTTATTTCCTAAGCTAGTATTGACTTTTTCGTGTAACAGTTATGCGTTTTTGGATGCCGCTTTCCCTATTGGCACTCGATCTTTGACTATAAATGGTGAAGCTTAAAGTTTATTCCTGAATGTTTTTCAGTAATGATATAAATTTTTGTTGGTGAATAGTCTGGGTGGCGCCGAAGGGCTCTTAAATATATTTGTTGCATCGTGAGCCCTAAACCAAAGATATAAAGTATATTTTCTAACCTTTTCTAATGAAAACACTTTAACGAGAAGAAATATTACTGAAATTTACTCGACGTTCATAAAGTAAATATCCTATGTATTAAACGAGGCAATGTTCTTAAAAGTTGGACCGTAAATTTCATTTTTATCTAGTTACATATATCTTATCCGTTTTATACTTAAGATTGCTTAAGGCAGGCAAGATGGTTATTTTTCTCCGTTTGAATAACATTTTAACTAAGTGAAAATAGAATAATACATTTAGCTATAAAATTAATAAGAAATAAGTTCTGAAAATCTAATAACTCAACTGCTGATAGTAGACTTCCCCCATAGTTTGCCACAAAATATGGTCATGAGTAGTGTCGGATTAAAATGTTGACAACGCCGTAGTCTAGCACCTTATCGGCGCCCTTCTGGCGGTCGTATATTATAAATTATAACTACTTAATTAATAATTAGGTGGACCAGAACACATGTAGTATACTTAAGTGACGTGAATGAAAAATATGATGATAAGGGCGATATAGGAGTAATCAAGTAGAGGGGGCGCGTCGGAAGCTCTACATCTCTACAGGAAGTATTTTAGTATTTTATGTTTTAAATATGTAGGTACTTAGTTATATATTTTTTTTGTTTAAAAACTTCCGTGCGTGGCCCTTTGTAACCTGGCGCCCATAGGCACGTGCCTAGTTTGCCTTAAGGATTATCCACCACTGACCCTGGGCTACCTGCATCCATAAACACACTGCTTGTTTTATCATGTTTTCACTTCATCCAGTTGTCGGTTCGTCGAGCTATGTGGCCTGATCAGCCTCTGCCTCGTTAACGCATTAATTCATTTAATCAGCTACAAATCTAACACCCAGTAAATTTCTCTGTCTATATTACAAGAAGTTTGGAGTTTCTCAGCTTCTGTCATGATTTTTATGGTTCAAGAAAAACTATTCCCTCTAATGTGCTGTGCCCACTCCAAAGACATTTAAGTAGTAGTAGTAATAGACCGGACATCAGCAGCAAAATTGTCGTCTGTAACTTATGTCCTATAGGATATATCTCCGTTAGTCTTAGTGACATCGTCATAAAGTCAAGACGCATTATTTTCATATCTTTAAAAAATATTTTTATAGAAAATATGCCCGGTTGTGCATTAAGATATTGTAAGTCACGATATGGAGCAAAAAATGAACGTGATTTTGGTTTTTTATCGTAAGTATAACGTATATTTACCGAATAATCTTTAAATTTTATTATTTCTAGTAGATTTTTCTAGAAAATTTATTTTTATTGTACTAAGCGCCCTCTGTTATCCTGTAGCGTCACTATTTATTTAAAGTTTGACGACGTTTGTCGATGATTTGACGAGTGATTGACGACGTTTATCGATTGGGGTTATCGATAAAAATATTATACAGGATGCCGATTTAATCATTTACAATATTTAAGGAGGTAAAACAGTCAAAGATACTGTACCCATACCAACAAAAATGAGTAGCATATACCAACTATGCTAAGTGGCCTACTTTATGTGGAAGGGTGGGAAAATTTTTTTAGGCATGATGATGAGATTTTCTGTGTTGCTTATGAACATGCTGAGGATACTTGCTGTGTTGATGTTTAGCAATACAGCAAGTCTTCTCTTTTACATACCGGGCGTCATTGTCTGGTGGTATTCAAGGACAAAATCATTATAAATCCTGGCTTACAGTGATAGGAGAGTGCTATAGGCTTGTGACATTAAAAAAAATTGTACTGTTAAATATATTAGATACAAGAAGTTGTAGGTTAAGCTTGAGTTAGGAAATAATGTAAAAACTTAATATAACAATTTTTATTGATGTGGTTAGTGTCTTTTAAGTAGTGCAGCTGATGAAATTGACAAAATAATATAAAAAGAGAGGAAGACGTCTCCATACATTCTTGGGCCCAAGTGTTAACAAGATGAAAGTACCATTTGAAAGCGTATATATAAACAATTAATAGCCGAAAAGATATGTCAATCTAGAAGATGAGTTATTGTAGAATAAGTAAAATAGAGATTATCTATTACCTACACTGTAGCAGGTGATTTTTCACTGTTATTACATTGTAACAGATTATTTTTCACTATAATTACTTAAAAATATAAAAGCAGGATCAGTATAAAATAGAGGCATAAAAAGTTAAAGTGATTTTTTTCGTGTGATGGAAGTCATGATAAATAGATACAATGAAACAATCATTTTACTCCCTTTTATTATATTTTAAAGCATTTCAAGCTTAGTAACCTTCAACAACATTATCGATACTTTGGTATCGAAAGGGTAACATTCCTAAAACAGTCAAATGTCACCTTTGTAGAACGCTCCATAGAGTATGGTAATATTTAGAAAGGACCCTCAGAACCTAAGAGTATATATATGATAACAACGTTTAGTCAGAACCATAGTTAAGAGTGCTCAGAACAATTATTTTTTAAATGTTATTTATATGAATTATAAAACTAATATTTTATTAGAATTAGTTTTGTTACTAAATTACGCTTCTCTAAATTAACAGAATTTACTTTAAATGACGAGTTTCCGTCGTTACGCCCTACGCGTCGCGTTTACGTCACATACTTTAGTGTTATTTCCTTCGCCGCGTGAGTGTAAGAGGCAACTACAAATTTATAAAATATTAAGTGGGTACAATAGAAATGTTTGTTAGTTTTTATATAAAGGGTAAGTAATTACACTGTCTTTAAAAGTTAATTCCTTATATTTTGCTTCGTAACAATTTTATATACTTTATAAAATTTCCATTTCAAATACTGTGTCGTTCACGTATCACTATATTTAATAGACAGAATGAACTGAAAATTAAATACAAGGTGTGAATGATCACTATAAATTTTGTGTAATTAACACAAATTTTCATATTCCACAAAGTTTTAAAATTACGTTTTATGTTATAATTTCGATATAATATAATGAACATTATGGCGAAGTTGTTTTCAACAATAATTAAAAATTTTGTTCAACCAACTTCAATATAAATTATTAAGAATAACAATATTAGACAGACCTTGATCAAATTTATATGGAACCACATGTAAAGCACCAACTTTCAAATAAAAAAAAAATCATCGAAATCAGTTCACACAGAAGGAAGTTATGAGGTAACACACATAAAAAAAAACATAGAGTCGACTTGAGTACCTCCTCCTGTTTGAAGTCAGTAGAAAAATGGCGTTGGTCTAAGATTTCATAATAAAGTAAATACCTATGATTAAATTTTTTTTGAGGCTCTTAC
This sequence comes from Parnassius glacialis, assembly GCA_033319125.1. NCBI lineage: Eukaryota > Metazoa > Arthropoda > Insecta > Lepidoptera > Papilionidae > Parnassius > Parnassius glacialis. The sequence goes on along the minus strand of JAVANC010000002.1, from coordinate 10,502,270 downwards.
TGAGTATATCAATATAATCTTTGTATATAAAAATTACGTGTCACATTGTTTGTCCGCGATGAACTCCTAAACTACTGAACTGATTTCAATGAAATTTTGCACACTGTGTGCAGTTTGGTCCAACTTGAGAGATATGATAGTTTTTATCCCGATAAGTGACCCTCAATATTTTTTATTACGAATTTAATAATTTTTATAGGACACAGGATCATCGGAGAGGGCCGAACAACGTCTGCCTGGCCAGCTAGTAATATTATATATTTCTTTTCTTTATGAAAATTGAGTGTTTCTATATCTTTGTTTCTTTCTTCACAGTATTTATTTGATTTTAACATTTGACAATTCGTTAGATTTGCTTTAGTTGTAGAAGTGACATATGATCTTTTTTTCTTTTCAGTGGAATTGTTTGGTTTTGTTATTTATTACTGTTCTAACCATTGAACTTGTTTACGCAATTTTTGTTTAATAAATTGTCTGATGTTCGATGACTTTTTTTGACTCACAAAAATATTGTTTCAAATAATAAAATTAATCCCTCCCTCTCCTTACAGTTTCCTTCCACTGCTGGTCATGGGCCATGGAAATAAAGGGGAGCACAGAATTTTGCTGCCACAAATATCACCCACCTTTGCAACCCTGCCCTAAACATCGCACGGAGTATCCGCATTTCACGGAGATTAAATTTAGAAAAAATGTTTGCCTTTTTCCTCCAACATTTTTTTCTTATCACTATTACAACAAACACCGTTACATCCTAAAAAAAAACCCACTGAACATAGGCCTCCACTATATTCCTCATAGAGGGTATACTTGTCATAGTTGCCACGTTCTGTTCCACGGTACACGTACCTTGTTACTGTTACACAATATCAAGGTACGTGTACCGTGGAACTGAACAGTGCATCAGTCTCCTCTTACGAAACCCACGGAATGATATGAATATTCATACACCGCCACTACACAGTAATTGGTAATTTCTCGAAACATTTCATTTATCGACAAATCGTCTTGCAATCGTCTTTACTCTAGCGCTCACTTGACCTTCATACAAATAATTCGATATTTTAATTGTTAATATTTTTTAAATTTTTGGATTAGAACATAGTAATGACTCTAAGTTATATTTACCATCTTTAAAAAAAATTGTCTTTGGCCTGACCTACTATACTCTTAGGCTTGACCATAGTTCTGACTAAGTATGTCCAAAAAATGTCAAGTTCTAAGAGGTTAAGCGTCACCTACTGGGGAATAGCTAAAATGTTGTCTTAATAAATGATAGTGTAGTTTTGCTATTTTTAGCTAGAGGGCGTCACACACGCACGAGCTTAAAGTTTTTGTATAGAAATTTCTCCAATGCCCGCTCTATAGTATATATATATTTTAAATCTCTTTGGCCCACTCCTTTCCAAGTTATTTTAAATCTTTCTCTATTCTTGGAGGAAAACTTTGGAACTCTTTACATTTTTATTATATATTCTTACATTAAACGTGCTAATTTTTTTGTTTGTTCAAGACACAGGTATCTGCGTCTCGAATCCATTTCCTTTCTCGTTTTATTTATTGTTACTGATTACTGATTTATCACCTAAACTCCGTTGTTTTTCAGTGCATAGATTTTTATTGTTTATTATTATAGTACACCCTACACATCATTCTTCCTCCTTTTTAATTCCTTTTTTGAGTTGTCAATAAAAAATTCTTCGTAGCAAGAAGTTTCTTCTGTGAGAGCGTGGTCGTTCCTCGTTCGAGCTGATACCATCGTGTTACAACCATGATATAGCTGCCGGATTGCTTTACCACTTATAAAATGTTTTATTTTTATAAAAATGGAGAAACAATCAATTTTTTACTACCAACCAAAAGTAAGTAAAAACTGCGGTTGCCAACACTTGCCACTTCCCAAGCTTGTCAACTATGGCGAAATCCCCCCCATGAGGCAATCTATGAGGAAGGACTATGTTCGACATTGGACTTTTATAGACTGTAATGTATGGATAAAATGAACTGGTATAGGAAGGAAAATTAACTAGTGATTTCGTATTTTGTACCGACTTCGAAAAGAAGACGATACTCAATTCGACTATATGTTTTTTTTTATGTGTGTTACCTCATAACTTTTTACTGGGTGAACCGATTTCGATGATTCTTTTTTTATTTGAAAGCTGGTGCTTCACATGTGGCCACATATAATTTGATTAAGGTCTGACCAATAGTTTTTAAATTATTCTTAATAATTTATGTATTTTTTTATAGAATAAGGGTACCAAACGAACACACCGTCCACCTGATGGTAAGTGGTTGCTGTGACCCATAGACATCTACATTTATCCTCAATAAAGAATCAAAATGCAGATGCGTCGTTACCCGTGAGGACTAAGATGGAATGCCTCTTTTCCAGTAAAATGGGTCTCCGGTTCTCTACACTCACCATACGAAACACAGCATTGTCAAGCTGCCATTTTACGCTGGTATTCTGTGAGAGCGTGGTCCTTCCCTGGTCATGCCGAACCATTCGTGCTATAACTATATTATTAATATAGCTGCAGCATGGCTCTACCACGTATTGAAGTCGGTTGTACAAAATTTTTATTTTTAAATTATTATTTTAGCAATTTGAAACGGCTTAACAAAGATACGGACAAAAATTAAGACTTCATTACAATATAATACCACATAGGTACCACGCGAACCAACCAAACAAAACAAACAAACTTTGGGCAAACTGAGTTCGATTCCTACTGGCAACAAAGTGTGCACATACCTGTTCTCATTCCTGAGAGAGTTTTGTGGCAAGGAAGTGTCAATCGCGCTGCCCCAATGCGAGTTGGTGGACTACACATACCTTCGATTTTTTTTATATCTCAGAAATGCAGGTTTCCTTACGATGTTTTACTTTATCATTCTTCGTACCGAGCACGCGGCAAATCAGCACATTTTTTTTTATAGGATAAGGGTGACAAACGAGCACACAGTCCACCTGATGGTAAGTGGTTGCTGCGGCCCATAGACATCTACATCAATCCTCTATCACAAATCAAAATGTAGATGCGTTGTCACCCGTGAGGACTAAGATGGGATGCCTCATTTCCAGTAAAAAGGGCCTCCGGCCACCTGCACTCACCAAGAGAAACGCAGAGGTAAACCTCTACTTCACGCTGGTTTTCTGTGAGGTCGTGGTACCACCCCGGTTCGAGCCGGCCCATCCGTGCGACAGCAAAAGCTGCCGCGTGGCTCTACCACTGTAAGAAATTGAAAACATCGTGAGGCCACTTTATGCTCATCGTGTCACAATGTATAATATACTCTTAGATATGCATTATCTACAATTATCTATCCATTACAGATTATAAAAGTCTGACATAGGTAGGGTTACCAGATGAAAAAATCAAAAGTCCGGAGAAAAGGCCTGATTTCCATTGAAAATCCTGAGATTTTTACAGTTTGAGAAATTTCTCTCCAACGTACTTAACAATTTAAAAAAGTCATAATATTATCGTTTTTATATACTATGGATGTCGCTCACGCGTTGCACATCGCACACAAAGCCGGGGTGGGACACCGCCCATATCACATCAGTGTCGCACACTCACACAGTTCCACTTCCACCCCATTGTGAAGATTGGACTGCTTTAACCATACTCAAGTAAATCATCATTTTTTTATAGGAGAGGGGACAAACGAGCATGCGGCTCACCTGATGGTAAGTGACTACCGCCGCCCATGAACAACCGCAACACCAGGGGAACCAGGGGAATTGTAGATGCGTTGCCGGCCTTTTAAAAAGGAATAGGCTCTTTTCTTGAAGGTCCCTACGTTGTATCGGTCCGGAAAAATCACTGGTGGTAAACCATTCCACAAGGAAGTTGTGCGAGGAAGAAAACATCTTCTAAATCGCACAGTGGTGGACAGCCAAACATCCAGATGGTGTGGATGGTTTCGGGAGTTCTGTCTCGATGTGCGTTCGTGAAATTTAGCGGCTGGAATTAATCCGAACAATTCCTCAGAGCACTCACCGTGGTAAATGCGAAAGAAAATGCAAAGAGATGCAACATATCTTCGCAGCGCCAATGAATCGAGCCGATTGGAAAGGACTCGGTTGTCGACGATTCGAGCGGCTCTGCGCTGGATGCGGTCAAGTGAAAGGAGCTGGCATTGGGGAGTCCCAGCCAAGAGATGGGAACAGTATTCCATGTGAGGCCGAACCTGCGCCTTGTAAAGTTGCAGGCGTTGTGCCGGCATGAATTACTGTCCCGCTCTGCTCAGCACGTCAAGCTTTTTAGAGGCCAATTTGGCCTTCTCTTTCAAGTGACCACAAAACTGCACGTCACTCGATATGTCGACGCCAAGGATTCCGATACTGGCTGAGGCAACAAGGTGAGTGCCTTGAAACTGAGGAGATACGACAAAGGGGTTCTTTTTAGCGGTAAACGCGCAAACTTGTGTCTTCTGAGGATTAAACTGGACTAGATTTAGTCGCCCCCAATCCGAGACTTAATCATCACCAATCAATCTCAATTTAAAATGAAATACTCAATACCATGCTTTAATCATTTTCAAGACAATAGGTATTTCACAATTACCAGAGATAATGCGTATTTGTCAATATATATTTTTGCAATTACAGCCCAGAATGCAAACGTAGAAAGAATTTTTTCTATTATTGGGGCTCAATGGTCGAATGAAAGAAACCGTCTAACGGTGTCTTCAGTTCGAACTATACTTTTAATTCAATATACCTAATTTGAAGAGTTTAACATGTGGGGCATTATATAAATCAATACTTAAAGAAAAAACCTTACTTAAAAAGGTATCTTCACATATTAAATGTGATAAAACTGTTTAAGTACCTACTTGGATTAATAAGTTTTGATTTTAATTGTGCAATTATTAATTAAGAAGAAGAAGATTAGTTTAACTTTTTATTAAAGAGATCTTTAAAATGTAATTGCTTTTTGCTGTATTGGATAGAAAATTCTAAAAATCCTGAGATTTCATGAGATTTGCAAAATCCAGCCGCAATCCTGAGAAAAGTCCAAAAATCCTGAGATCTCAGGACAAATCCTGAGAGATGGTAACCCTAGACATAGGCCTACCTCAAAGATTTCGTCTTAGGGGGACTTTACCAAAGTTGCTACACGGCACGCGGATTTGCAACCGCAGTTTTTTTATAATTTTGAGTTATTATCAGGAAGATGCTACTGCCCATCTCCTGTTTCAGTTTCCCTCTGTCGCTTCTAACGACACTAACGAGATGTTATGGGGTAGTGGGTATTCTTACACCGCTACTACACGGTTATAGCACATGAGTAAAGAAACCGACCAGAGGGGAAGCTACATACTAACGGCTCGCTGCGAATATACCCATACATAGCGCAACGATGTGTGCGTGAGCTCTCACCGACAGGTTCACCGACGCTCCGTCGGGCTACAAACCGGTTTGCGCCGGCTCAGTCAGAGTATCCATGAAAGGGCTGTTAGTCGTGCGCATTTAAATAAATAGACCAACAATATTTCGAAATTTTATACATCAATTAATTTATTAAGTTTTTTTGCAATTATTAAATAATTAGATATAAGTATTTTAATTAAAATAATTAGGATAAGTTTCATAAATTTATATAGGTAAATAATAAGTGCTCTGTATAAGCAAAAATGTTGTACAGTATGTATGAATAATTCTAGAGAAAATAAGGATACTTCCTTTCTTGTACCCGAGAGATCAAGTGAAGTAAGTACTTTTTACGTACTATATACAATAATACTAGGTAATAACATTGATAAGTAAGTGAGAATGTGTTAGACAGGTACGTCGCCGAGTGATGAAGTCGGTCTCACCTACTTGAAACGTTAGTCAGTCTAACCTTGACAGTGCCGTAGATGGCAGGATATCCTACGTAATAAGGCTAAATGTGTGGCTTTATCCACCCACTTTAGTATAGAGGTAGGTTGCTTCCTGGGGAAGGATATAAGCTACTGTTTTTGAATCGCGACCGCAGGGGTAAATACCACTGCATTATGGTTGGAATAGAATCACCAGACATTGGTGGGGTGGTGGGATAGGTGTTGGTGGAAGTGGTGCTGGTGTTGGTGGAAGTGGTGCTGGTGTTGGTGGATAGTGTTGCTGATGGTGTCAGTAGTACTATCGTAGGTAGTGGTAGTAGGCAGTGGACCAACAGTGGCTCCATCGACCCCACCACCATCACCACCATTACTGTTGTACGCATGTTGTTTTATACACTATATAATACTTTAACTTTTTCCTTATTGTTTAAAATTAATCGATACGAAACAGCTCTTGATTTCGAACAATTAATAGATATGTTGTTACATTAATATAAGTTATAATTAATACACATGTTGTCTTATGCTATAAGTACAGTATTTTTATTTTTTCCTTAAATTTTTTACATGCATCATATGACAACCCTATCAGAATAGGTATACATTTTCGACATTGTTAAGAAGCTTCCCCTCTGGTCCTTACTCTTTACTCTGTGGTTATACTATTATAGTACCTAAATAAAAGCGGCCAAGTGTGAGTCGGACTCGCCCATGAAGGGTTCCGTAGCAGCAACTAACATAATATAAAAGTTCTTGTAGTTAGTTGTAACTTTGATCGATGTTTTAATAATAGTGTATTTTTTTTATTTTTATATTTGAGTTGATTGAATGAAAGGTAAAATGCGATTCACGATTTATGACGTATTAAAAAAACTACTTACTAGATCTCGTGGAAGTTTACATGGTAATGTATATCATATATTTTTTTTAGTTTTATCATTCTCTTATTTTAGAAGTTACAGGGGGGGACACACATTTTACCATCTTGGAAGTGTCTCTCGCGCAAACTATTCAGTATAGAAAAAAAATTATATTAAAAACCTCAATATCATTTTTGAAGACCTATCCATAGATACCCCCACACGTATGGTTTTGATGAAAAAAATTTTTGAGTTTCAGTTGTAAGTATGAAGAACCTCCAATATTTTTTTTTCTATTTTTGTGTGAAAATCTTAATGCGGTTCACAGAATACATCTACATACTAAGTTTCCAACAGCAGTTCTTATAGTTTCGAAAAAAAGTTGCTGTGACATAGGGACGGACAGACAGACAAACATGACGAATCCATAAGGGTTCCGTTTTTTGCTATTTGGCTACGGAACCCTAAAAACATGGTGACGTTTAACAAACGGTTTCATTTCTTACGTCGAAAAATAGAGTTTTAGGCTTAGCTTTCCATTGACGTCAGTGGAGTTTGGTGTTGATACGTATTTTTACAGAAAGATTACACTATTATAAGCACACACACAATGTCTCAATATACGGAAACGCGTAATTTTTGAGAAAAGAATAATTGAAAATCAATTATTCTTGCAATGTTTACGTCTAATTTGCTAATAAACTGGCGCCATTTTGTAATGTCATTGTCGACGTCAATAGGGATGTCGATTCTTTCCGAAAAAGGTCGATTTTTAAATCGATTCAAATCGTAAGCTGATGTATCGGTTCACAAAAAATCGATTTCTAAAATGTCTATATTTTTTTAATGTTTCTATTTATAATGTAAATATAAACCCATTTTATGAAAAACAAGAAAGATACCATGATAAATGATCTCTTATTGAAATTTGTTTTATTTAACAGTACCTATTAGGGCAGATAAATAAAATACAACTCAACTTATGTCAAAGAACCGAATTGATTGACCCCGACTCCACCTGGTACGAGTCTGTCCTACCCCTAGAGTGGTTTTATAGAGCCGGAGGCGCGTAGGGGGAGTAGCCTCCGCCTGCCGTAACAAATCGTAGGCATCGGACGAGCCGGAGCGGCTGAGGCTGGTCGCCGAAGGCGACCAACAAGCCGAAGCTGCGGAGGCGAGGAGGGATGCCTGCGATTTGTTACGCTAAGGCGTAGAGGCTGCTCTTCCCGCAGCGCCGGAGAGGTAGCAGTCTCAAAATAGATACAGAAATCCTTCTGAATCAGTCCCCCTATATTTTATGATGAAGGGGATTTTTTTCTCATAAAATGGATATATATTTACATTATAAATGCAAACATGAAAAAAATATAGATATTTTAGAAATCGATTTTTTAGGAATCGATACATCAGCTTACGATTTGAATCGATTTAAAAAACGACCTTTTTCGGAAAGAATCGACATCCCTATTGACGTCGACAATGACATTACAAAATGGCGCCAGTTTATTAGCAGATTAGACATAAACATTGCAAGAATAATTGATTTTCAATTATTCTTTTCTCAAAAATTACGCGTTTCCGTATATTGAGACTTTGTGTGTGTGCTTATAATAGTGTGATCTTTCTGTAAAAATACGTATCAACACCAAACTCCACTGACGTCAATGGAAAGTCGTACCGAGTTTTAATTTCATATCTAATTTAGATCTGAACAAAAAGTCGCCATATCATTTCTTTATATGAGTGAACTCTGTATGTTTTACAAGCATACGTGGGCCCAATGTAGTGGTATCCAAAGTCTAAACAGTCACCAAACGTCATCAATGATAGAAATAATGGTACGACTTTCCATTACCTTCCATCGAGTTTGGTGTTGATACGTATTTTTACAGAAAGGTTACATTTTTATAAGCACACACACAAAGTTTCAATATGCGGAAACACGCACTTTTTGAGAAATAAATTAATAAAAATCACTTATTTTAACAATATTTTGTTGTTTTTTTTTAAATTGGCTTTACGGCTCTGGGTTCTAGCCCTTTTCAGCCTACTTTATTACGAATTTCCATTGACGTCCGTCGCATTGAGGGGGGAGAAGAGGTGTAGGAGGACTAATTCAGAGGGATTTCTGTATCTATTTTGAGACTGCAACGTCTCCGGCGCTGCGGGAAGAGCAGCCTCTACGCCTTTGCGTAACAAATCGCAGGCATCCCTCCTCGCCTCCGCAGCTTCGGCTTGTTGGTCGCCTTTGGCGACCAGCCTCAGCCGCTCCGGCTCGTCCGATGCCTACGATTTGTTACAGCAGGCGGAGGCTGCTCCCCCTACGCGCCTCCGGTTCTATATAACCACTCTAGGGGTAGGACAGACTCGTACCACGTGGAGTCGGGGTCAATAAATTTGGTTCTTTGACATAAGTAGAACCTAACCTATTTTATTTATTATCTGCCCTAATAGGTACTGTTAAAATAAAACAAATCAAATATAATCAATAATTTATTAATCAATTTTATACACATATTGTATCGCTTTAATTAATTCCTTAGCTTTTCATAGAAATCCCTCTGAATTAGTCCTCCTAAACCTCCTCCCCCCTCCCCCTCCATTCAACGAATTTTTGGAAATTAAATAGGCTCAAAAGGGCTAGAAGCTAGAGCCGTAAAGCCAATTAAAAAAAACCAATATATTAAAATTAGTGATTTTTATTAATTTATTTCTCAAAAATTGCGTGTTTCCACATATTTAAACATTGTGTGTGTGCTTATAAAAATGTAACCCATTTTTTGTGATATCATGACAGCTTACGATTCGAATTTCTTTTGAGATTCTTTTTCAGAAAGAATCGACATCCGTACTGACGACGACAATGACGTTACAAAATGGCGCCAGTTTTACGCTAGGAATGTAACTTAACACTGCAAAAATAATTAATTTACAAATAATGTTTTATTCTCAAAAAGTACGTGTTTCCGCAAATTGAAACTTTGTGTGTGTGCTTATAAAAATGTAACCTTTCTGTAAAAATACGTATCAACACCAAACTCGATGGAAGGTAATGGAAAGCTAAGCCGAAATAATATTATGAATAATGATATAATTGTAGCGTAAATAATCTTTGTCATCAAGACCTTTGATCGAGACTTACGCAGTGAATATATATTTACTTTTTGATGAGACCTTTTGCATGTGAGATCACCCATAGATTATTATTATCGATCATCTACGAGTCTACGACACGTCACTGTCATGAATATAGATTAAAATTTTGGGTACACTTCTTCTTTTTCTCGTTTTTTGAATTTAAATTATTTGTTAATTCAATGTTACTTACGCAAATTTTCTGTATTCTATTGCTTTATAAGGACTTCATGCAACATGGATCCGTACAATATCAAGTTACTGCACAGTTAGATTACGAAGACTTCGAAGACTACGTCCAAGATTCTGAACATAATGTAAATGATAACTTCTTGGAAGAGAGTGAAAAAATAGGTACATAAAAGTTAAATACGTAGTCGTTTCAATATAATATGTTTGCAATTATTAAAGCTTATATACGTCTCCCTGCTGGGCACAGCCTCCTTTCATTCCTGAGAAGGTTTTAACGAAGTGTCCGCCGCGCTGCCCCAATGCGTGTTGGCGAACTTCACATGTCTTTGAAATATTTTTTCTTATTTCTCAGACATGCAGGTTTCCTCACGATGTTTTCCTTCAGCGCCGAGCACGTGATAAATCAGCAATTAAAATTGCAATTAACAATTTCATTGGTGCCGGCGGGGATCGAATCCGGTTTGCTCGCGTACTTTGAAATTTACAGCGAGCGCTAACCATTTAAGCTACCACGGCTCTGCAATTATTATCAGATTGTAATTAAAATAAACATTTACATTTAAACAATACTCTATAACATAAAACCATTACTTTTATAGACAGCAGTACAGTTGTCGAAGATAATTTTATCAACAGAGTCAAAAGATACGAAGATATTCGTGCTGAACTTCAAATCCTTAATCCAGAACAAATGATATTGATAAAAGGTTAGTAAAATAATTATAAAATGTACCTAATTGCTTTAACGTGTACGTTATTAGAAATGCCTAATATATTATCATGATTACAATCTTTAACAAGGCCACTGTTGAACATAGGCCTCGCTTAAGTAACGCCACAAAGCAGGTCCCGAGCCACCTGCATTCATTGACTTCCTGTATATCTTACCAGGTCGTCACTCCATCTAGTGGGGGAACGCACTACACTTCGCCTGCCAGTACGAGGCTGCCACTCGAGAATCTTCCTTCCCCATCGGTTGTCGGTTCTTCGAGCTACGTGTAGAGCCATGCTGCAGCTATATTAGTAGTATAGTTGTAGCACGAATGGGTTGGCTCGACCGGGGAAGGACCACGCTCTCACAGAATACCAGCGTCAAATAGCAGCTTAACACTGCTGTGTTTCGTATGGTGAGTGTAGAGAACCGGAGACCCTTTATACTGGAAACGAGGCATTCCATCTTAGTCCTCACGGGTGGCAACGCATCTGCATTTTGATTCGCAAACGAGGATAAATGTAGATGTCTATGGGCCACAGCAGCCACTTACCATCAGGTGGACTGTGTGCTCATTTGTCACCCTATACTATAAAAAAAAACCCGTTGCAACTTCAGCTTACTAATCCTTTGGGACTTTATGGGCTTGTCAGTTAATTTGGTTCTACTGCGGATATCCTCGTTTTTAAGTCTATCACGCAGAGAAACGAAACTGAGCGACTTTGAACTTCCTCATACGGCCAGCAGTGAAGGACCACGACTCAGATCCAAAGTCATCACTGGCAACACGCACTGGTTGTACAATCTAGTTTTGAGGTTTTGAGGTATGCCTGACGAGAAGATGTGCCGTAATCTCCCGAACGCTGCCCAGCCGAGTTGAATCCGTGAAATCCGATTGAACTCTCGGTCGAAGTTGGACTTACCTAGTCGGACTATTTGTCACAGGTAAACATATTCGTCACAAACTTTGAGCCTAGTACTCCCAAAAATTACTGGCATAGGTGTGACATGAACGTTAAACATGATTTTTGTTTTGTCCATGTTCATCTTAAGACCTATCCGTTGGGAGACACTATTGAGGTCATTGAGCATAGTGCTTAGGTCCTCCAGCGATTCTGCCATAAGGACTATATCGTCAGCAAATCGAACGTGAGTGATGTACTCGCCATTGACGTTAATACCGTATCCTTTCCAGTCCATTAGCTTGAAAACGTCTTCCAATGCAGTGGTAAAGAGTTTCAAGGATATTTCGTCACTCTGTCTTACATCTCTCTGCAGTTGGATAGGTGTTATACTCTGGTTCTGTACTCGGATAGTCCCATCGTAGCTCTATTGTGCAAACACTTAAGTACTTCGATATACCGACAGTCCACTTCGCACCGCTGAAGGGACTGCAGCACCGCCGAAATTTCGACGAAATCAAAGGCAGTGTGCAAAAACAAAGTGGCAGATTGTGCTCTTCGGTCTTTTGTACAATTTGCCGAAGAGTATGTATGTGGTCTATGGTGCTAAAGTCTTTTCGGAAACCGGCTTGTTCGGGAGGCTGGTAATTGTCAGTCTGCGTGCGAGACGATTCGTAACGACTCTCGAAAACAGCACATAGACGTGGCTCAGAAGGGAAATCGGTCTGTAGTTCTTCAAGAGAGCATTGTTGCCTTTCTTGAATAACAAGTCCACCGCCCTTCTGCTCCACGCTTCCGGGAGTAGTACCACCATAGAGGACGGAATTAAGCTTCTGAAGGACTTTAAGTACCTGTTTTCCATCCGCTTTCAGAAGCTCCGCTGTAATTCTAACCGTTTCGTTTAAAACTCACCGTTTCTAAGGTGCTGGAGAGCCATTCTAATCTCGCGCAAACTGACGTCCGGAATATCATCGAAATAGTGTCGGATGAGACTTGCTCTGGGATCGTTACTCACACTTGCGTGTGGTTTCAACGATGACTTGTACAGCTGCCCATAGAACCTCTCAATCTCACTCAAAATCTCAGGTGTCCCGAAAACAATGCTGCCATATTCGGTCTTCAGCTACGAAAGTTGGCTCTTTCTCGCAGACAGATCTCTGACAAAGACTTTGGAGCCCTAGTTCCGCTCGATCGCTTCTTCAATACAAGCTGTATTGAAGTTGCGCAAGTCCCGCCGTATGCATTTGGAGATCTGTCTATTCAGTTGCCTATTTTCTGTCAAATCTGCTGAAGACTGCAGTTTCATCTTCCGTCTAAAAGCCATGAGATTAAGAGTATGATCGGAGAGTTTTTATGTTCTTCTGCGACGGGTTCTTAAGAACTTATCTCCGACCGCATGGATAGTTTCCACATGCTTGACATTCATATCGTCCACTTTATAGCAATCTTCTAGGCACTGAAAACGATTTTGTAACTCGAGCAGAAAGTTTTCGGGGCTTTGAATGAGAGCACGAGGGGGACGGAGTGTTGACTTCAACGAGACGTGACCTCTGCAACTTAACAGTTAAGTTCAGTGCGCCTCTCACCATTCGGTGATCGCTGCCAGTTTTCACCCTCGCGATCACTGAGACATCACTGAACAGTTGTCGTCGGGTCGTCATAATGAAATCAATCTCATTTTTTGCCGAACCGGCGGAGCTCGACCAAGTCCACTTTCTGTGGGGCCGCTTTTGGAAGAAAGAGTCCATCATAAAGAGTCCCTCTTTCTCCATAAAGTCGGCCAGCCGCTGGCCCCTTGGGTTCCGTTGCCCTATTCCAAATTTCCCCAATTTTTCAGCTCACCGTTATCTCAGTTTTGCGTTAAAATCTCCCATTAACACCGTATAGTGGGTTTTGGAGGAATGCATGGCTCTAGCGATATCCTCATACATTTCCTCCACCTCCTCATCGGGATGTACCCAGGTTGCTGCGTAAACCTGTATGACCTTCAGCGAATACAGTTTGGTAATTCTGAGTATAAGGTACGCAACCCTCGTCGACACACTCCCAATCTTTACAACGTCGTTAACGAGAGACTTGTGGACGATGTCCGACACCTCTTTGGTACAGATGGTCGCCCCCCCCCCCCCCCCGGTGATAGATTAAGTTATCGGATTCGAGGATCACCGTGTCCTCCCCCTCTCTTTGGACTTTGGATAATCCTATAATACTCCAGCGCAACTTCTTCTTTCAGCTCCAGGATCTTCTCGTCAGTCCTCAGGGTACGTTCGTTTTATGTTGCTAGGTCGAATCATCGTAGGTGGCAACTGAACCTCCACCGGAGATTCTTAGCACCCCCTGCTCCGCCGTTACCATAGTCGCCACCGTAGCCAGGAATAGCGGGGCTGCCGGGGACTGGGGGCCGTTTATTTGTGTCGTTGTTCATGGGCGGTTGGTAATCGCAGTTTTTTTTTTTCAGAAAAGCTGTTATCAGAAAGATCCTGCTGCCCATCTTCTGCCTCAGTTTCCCTCTGCCGCCTCTTACGACGCGACGCCCACGGGAAGATAGGGGGTAGTGGGTATTCTTACCCGCCATTACACGAGTGTATAACCACTCAATTATAATTCATAAAATACTCGACAAGTCTCACTACTATATTCTACTTTATTATATTTTGTTTTAGATGTGCTATACAATTATTTAGTCGGTCAAATTAATGAAAATGACTTAAAGAGTTCGTTATCAAAAGTTTTACAAAATCAAAATGATGTATCTAATTCAGTGCGGAATAAACAACAGTCAAAATATAATTTCTTTGATAGTAATGTTGGTGAAGAATCTGAAGACAGTAGTTATACTGGAGTTAAAACCATTTTTAAGGAGACAAAGACAAATTCAGAGCTTCTAGACAACGCTACAACATTATTAATTACGAACGATACAATATGCCGTAGTGATTTTGTACCATACACAACAGTTACTACAATTCTTGCAAATATTACCAATTTCACTGATGCAAATACGCCGTTCCCTGAAGCAACAACTAGTTGCAAAGAATCAACTAATGATATTGATGTGGGAATATTACAATTGGCAGCCAATGAACATAAACTTAAGTGTAGGGAATTTTATGATGAAGTACCAAGTAGTGCACATCCAGAAACTATTAACAGGACAATAGATACAACTCTTGCAGTATCATTTCGCGAAAAACCTCTTATGAATGCTATTTCAATGGCCTATGACATAATCGAAGCTTTAAAAGTAGTACCATTGGCACAGAAAAATATGACCCACACAAAATTATTAACTAGGTCTAAAGCCGTTCATACATTTAGTGAGGAAGGTGAAAGACAAGAAGAAGAAAAAGATGTGATTGACGTTTCCAAAATTGTAGATTTGATATCAAACATAAGTGATGCGAATTTGTCGCAGAATTATCGTAGATCGTCTCGAAACTCCGCACCGTCATGTTCGTACATGTATCCTCCTAATTACGGAACGTCACCTAAGAATGAGTATTATGATTACGACGCTAACTATACTGGAACACTGGTGACTAAGGTTATTTCTGCTTTTTTTCTTCTATTTTTGATTTTAATGCCCTTAATAACTAAAAAAAGGAACGCATCGGCATCTTCAGGTGCAGTAGAGTCTGCGGTGGCTGACAGCTAAGTAAGTGTGAGCCTCGTGTAGAGGCGAAACACGTGCCGTATTATTCGTCGGTGGTGTGTCTTTCCTAGTGTAGTGGTGGTGGGAATAGTGGCGCTGGGATTATTGGTGACGAGTATAGTCCACGCAATTGAGGGAGGGCGGGAGGTACTCTTAAAAGTAGATTAGATTCATCATTTTATTTTATTGAGCGGATATCCGCAAAGTAAATTTTTCCAACTTTAAAACTCTTTTGGTAATAGGTACATATAATGAATGTCAAATATTTCAAAGTAATTAATGCATATAAAAAGCATTATTCAAATTAGAAGTATAGTGACAGTATTCAAATAATCGGGAACAGAACCATTCATATTAATTACACCTTTAGACCCATAATAAAAAATTGTTGGTATAATTACTATTATAGTTATAACCGATAAAATCTCATAATTATTTCTTATATTTACGCAATTACTCCATATTGAGTTGAACTAGCATATTAGTATAGCATTAAATTACCTAAAGGGGCCAGGTTTCAGTTCAGTATTTAGGTAGCACATAAAGACGCGCTTTTCAAATCTTGTATCATTTTAGTCGTGTCTTCGCACTGCAATGAACCTTCAATAAAATGTATAGTGGTGTACCTACGCTTAGAGTATGTATATATTATATTATAAGCTTGCTTAGCTGCTAGCTTATGTTTACTATAAGGGTGTACGCCTATCTCTCACTCACTTTTCTTACCATGAGTGATGTTTCTTTACGTGTTTGTGTTTGCCTTTGTCTGTCAGGCCCTTTTTACTGGAAATGAGGCATTCCATCTTAGTCCTCACGGGTGGCAACGCATCTACATTTTCATTTGTAATAGGGGATAGATGTAGATGTCTATGGGCCGCAGCAACCACTTACCATCAGGTGGACTGTGTGCTCGTTTGTCACCCTTATCCTATAATAATAAATGCATAGGACACTATGTAGTTGTCGTAAACGCAATTGCTGATCATGTGATCCTGGATTCCCAATGTGGGTTTTTTGTTAACAAATTTTTGATAGCAACCCGGAGTCGGGGAATTGGCGATTATCTCAACCCCGTGCCTCTGAAAACACATAAAGCCGGAGGTTGTGCAGCTGATCTCCCTCCGGTCTTATTGGGTTACAGCCCCATCGGACGATGAGAATGAGGGAATAGAGAGTGCATCTGTCCTTGTACTTGGGCACTGTAATCCTGTCCTGTGCAGAGGCGATTCTCCGTTGGGACCGGCTGCCGTGACCGAAATTTGGTCTGGACGACTTTATATGTGTGGCTGTGACACTAAATCCTACTAAGGTACGTAAGGGTAATATGGTCACCTAAAGCTTTACCGCCCGCCTTTTTGGTTTTACAAAACCTAGGAGGAAGACAGAGACAAAAACACTAAGTTGTATACTATAACTAATATATTAAGAAAAAAAATAGAAACAAGCTTTGGTAATAATTAAGAACACTTCAAAAATCACCTTAGAAAAGACTAACTACACCACACAATACTAAAATCGACTAAAATATTTACTATAATGTCAACTGTCAAAATGGCGTCGCTATAGCAGCGCCCTTTTGACCCTTTATTATTTGATTGACTGATGAACAGTTATCGTATCACTTTCAGAGCCATCTATGCAGACAAGGCTGTAGTTTTTGAGTTATAAGAAAGTGACCATATTACCCTCACGTACTATACGAAGAGTGCCGACGCTTACATACCGTCGTAATCAGAACTAACCCGTAAGAAACCATTCTTATAATCATTGAATGTCAACAGTGCTATGTTTGTGGATTAGAAGAGGAAAAGATTCCCCGTAGTACACTTTGTGCAGATGCTTTCTCAGACGACCAATCGTACAGGAAACATATGTACAAATTCCAGAAGTATTGCCGCTACTATGAAAACGTGTTAGTAAAAAAAAACATTTTTATGTTTGTTGTGGCGTTATCATTCTGTAAGAGCCTACGTAGGTCGTAGTCATAGCTTAACTCCATATAATTCCATTGGTCATGAAACTGCTTAGATCGCCCAGGAGCACGACAAACGGTCGCTTTAGTAAAACTTTGTAGTTAAATTTGTTTTAGAAGAATAAACAAACGACCATACAGGTAATTTGATGATAAGTGAGCACTTTACAATTCACAGTATCTAAAAATTGCAGATAACCGTCAAATTTATCTCCCAACCCATAGCTTAACGATAAGTCATCGCGGTCAGAGCGCGCGATGACTTATCATTATTCTATGTCCCAACCTTATATCCTCTCTCAACGTCACACATGACAGCACGCCGCACCACGTGACACCTTTTCAATACAACCTCTTTTTCCTTTCTAAGGCTGCGTTTCCACCAGAGATGTACGAGGATGCGTGGCGAGAGATGTGTTTTTTTATAGAATAAGGATGACAAACGAGCACACAGTCCACCTGATGGTAAGTAGTTGCTGTGGCCCATTGACATCTACATCTATCTTCGTTTGCGAATTAAAATGCAGATGCGTTGTCAGCCGTGAGGACTAAGATAGAATGCCTCTTTTCCAGTAAAAATGGTTTCCGGTTCTCTGCACTCACCATACCAAACACAGCAGTATTAAGCTGCTATTTTACGCAAGTACTCTGTGAGAGCGTGGTCCTTCCCCGGTCGAGCCGACCCATTCGTGCTACAACTATACTATTAATATAGCTGCAGCATGGCTCTACCACGTATAAAAACGTGTTTATTAATAACCAATAGAATCACTTCATTTACCTAGTGTCGCTCAGCGCAGCACTAGTGGAAACGGCTCAGCGGAGCGAGGTTTTTGTACGTACAAAACAAGGGAAAGATGTGTGCGAGGGATGTGTTGCGAGGGATGTGTGCGAGGGCTGTGTGCTAGGGGCGGGAGTAAAAAAATACTAGTTATTAGACGGCAGCACAATACACATCCTCGGACAGCTAATCTGTGCTCCGTTTCATAGCGTCACTACGCATCCTCGCACCACTCAGCGGGGTAGCTCAACTCTGGTGGAAACGCAGCCTTACAGTCGTATGTAATCTAGTACTTGTATGGTTTTGATTCTTGATTTTTAAATATATTTAAATTTATTTAAAAATTAATGAGGTGATCCGCAGTAGAACCAGACTAACCAACATTGCGCAACGGATCAATAAATTGTAGTGGCAATGCGCCGGCTATCGCTCGAAGAGTTGACAACCGATAGCGAAGAATGGTGCTCGAAAGGCAACCTCGTATCGGAAGCGAAGTATAGGTCTCCCCCAACTAGATGGAGTAACAAAAAAAAGTACTCCTCAGGCTCAGGATCGTTCTTTGTGGTATTCTTTGGGGGATGACAATGTTCAACAGTGGACTTGTGATGAGTTGGGCTGTAATTATAATGATGGTGATTTTTTTGATTTGTTTATATATTTTCTATTTTAATAAAATAAGATAAATCAAATGATCGTATTGTTTTATAAAGTAAAAGTAATGTAAAGTTGCAGCCTATTTACGTCCCACTGCTGAGCACAGGCCTCCTCTCGTTTCTGAGATGGTTTTAGGGCAAGGAAATGTCCGCCGCGCTGCCCCAATGCTTTTTGGCGAACTTCAAAGTCTTCGAAATATTTTTTTTTCTTATTTTTCAGACATACAGGTTTCCTCACGATGTTTTCCTTCACCGCCGAGCACGTGGTAAATCGGCACTTAAAATTGCAATTAACAAATTCATTGGTGCCGGCGGGGATCGAACCCGGGTTGCTAGAGTACTGTGAAGCTTACAGCGAGCGCTAACCATCAGAGCTACCACGGCTCGTGTTTTTGTTTGTTTTTGTATATTGAACACCATATGTTATAAATATTTATAGCATAAGAGTAGTATATTATTATATTTGAATCAATCAACCTAACGATGGTTTAGAGTCAATCCACCGAGGCCTCTGGCAATATTACTTACAACAAAAAAATTGCCTCAACCTAAAAAAATATCTTCAATGTCTTTATTAAACAAAAAAGTAGTAAATTTAAACATTTTGTACAACCAACTTCAATATAACAACTTTGACATAAATGAGGGTGTACCGTGGTATACAGAATACATCTGCATACCCCTTTAGAGGGTACTGGCGTGATGTTATGTTGTGTGCTTGCATGAACAATGCATAGATATGCGATAGCAGTAATCCTCATTGATTTGATGGCATTTATTGAAGAGTTCCACTGTCTCCGAAATTCATCATCAGATCTAATATATAAATATCAGAATTGAGGACATCCTCCGCTTTTGAAGTCCGTAAAAATAAATATAAATGGAGTTTCAAGCAAAAATTAATACTTGAAAAGTTGCTTCCACCTTGACTTTTTAAAAGTCTCCATCAATTTTGTATTGAATTCATGCGAACCAGAATCAGTTAACCTCAGTATAATTAGAGCAGGTCTCTCAGGTAATATACGGTTGAAACCCCATCGAGGTCTTTTAGGACTCTCCCCTGGAATATAATATAACATGCCTAACGGGATTAAAAATTTCGAATGAACTAGACACGCTAAAATATGGATGTTTTCTTTTATAACCATACCTAAGTACACATTGCTATATATCTGCACGAGCATTGTCATGCATCAATGTTGAATCTGGTCCCATTATTTGTGTGACGCCGATAATGTCTGAAAACAGATTGCAAGTATTTTCACAGTGTAGGTTGCCCACTTAAGAAAACGGGTGCGGTCTCTCGGATTACTTCTTTGAACACCAAAATTCCAGCCAACATCGGCTTTATAGTTTTCCATTTCGACCACCCCTACAGTTCTCTGCTCTCCTTTTATGGTAAGATAATGACGCACAATTCTACAGTAAGAACTAATTTTTTTTTGCGAATATCGTTGGTAAGTGAAGTTTTTCAAGTGTAAAAGGTATAAAAAACCAAATGAAAACGCAAGTAAGAAATGTTTTGTTGTTTTTATCAAACTAAAAAATAAGTGATATTATTTCTGTAAATACTAGGAACAGACACAAGCTAATACAACAAAGCATAAGCTCGGTGGAGTCGAGTAACTGGTACTACACCAGTTACTCGACTCCACTGAGTCAGTAATTAATTCCTGGGGCGATGTATACGCTTTTATAACAAAATCCCAGAAAATATACAAATTTTGACCTGCTCAAAGTTCAAAAGTTTATTAAACTAAGTTTGTATAAAAAGGGTTAAGGAATTTATGGATGATAAATATCCCTGGGAATGAGGTGATTTCTAACAAGCTATTTCTAAATTGTTTTGTGTTGTTAATTGTGTAACATACCTACATGATTGTAAGCTGTTATTTTTTTTAAAGTCCCGCTGCTGGGTTTCTTGCTGGTTCTTCCCTGGACAGCTTTTTTTTATGTAACCAATGGTAATAAAACAAAAGAGTGACTTTCAATAAGTGTTATTTATAATCTATATTGAATAAAAACGTTTCATTTTCAGTTTCTGTTTCCACATAGGGGGATTTTACCATAGTAGTCACGCTTGGCGGGCGAGTTGGCAACCGCAGATTTTTATTCTCAGTTTCTTAATGGAAGATGCTGCTGCTGCCTATTTCTTGTTTCAGTTTCCCTCTACCTTCTCTTACGATATTCGCGGGATGATAAGGGATTGTAGATATTCTTACGTCGCCATAATACAACAAAGAATTTACAGGTTTAATTGTAAATACCAACAATCTCCCATAACGTAATTCCTATCTTTATAACCAACAATTCTGTATTATCACTATTCTACGCCTTTTCACGGACTCACGACCTCGCGAGGCGCGGCGTCGCGTCACAGCATTGCAACGTTATTAATTACCCGGCTTCCTACGGGTGATTTTTGGATCGCGACAACAGCTCCACCTACTGGGTCCAATTTCGAATCTAAACCATCCAGGGACCTACTCAAACACACACAAAAAACTTCATCAGAATCGGTCGAGCCAGTTTCGAGTTTTAGCGAGACTAACGGACAGCAATTAATTTTATATATAGATAGAGATCGCAGTATATTTACAAAGTAATATCAAACAGAAAAACAAAAGTAATAGATA
Organism: Parnassius glacialis; assembly: GCA_033319125.1. Classification (NCBI taxonomy): domain Eukaryota; kingdom Metazoa; phylum Arthropoda; class Insecta; order Lepidoptera; family Papilionidae; genus Parnassius; species Parnassius glacialis. Next base: position 10,480,934 of record JAVANC010000002.1, on the reverse strand, counting down.
TTTTTATTCTTTATGAAAAATTTTAGTTGATTTTTAAGATTTTGTTTATAGAATAAGAACGACAAAGAAGCACAGTCCACCTGATGGTAAGTGGATGCTGTGGTCCATAGACGTCTACATTTATCCTCAATTAAGAATCAAAATGGACGTTGTCACCCCTGAGTACTAAGATGGAATGCCTCGTTTCCAGTAAAGAGGGTCTTCGGTTCTCTACACTCACCGTACAAAATACAGCTGCATTAACCGATTCGTTGCGGCACCGATTTTTGACAACTTTTAGCTGTGGCGGCGAACAAATATTTCATGACACGCCTGGCGTGACAGAAGTTGATGACACACCTATTGTGCCATCAGCCATGTGTAAAAGTAATGTTCTTTTTTATGCTTTTTTTACTTGTTTAAACATAATTAAGTTTAGTTGACATCAAATATCAGTTACAAACTGAAGGATACTTGTTTTTAGTGGGTAACTACGCGTTTTTCTACGTGTTTTCTTTGAAATTGAGAGTAAGTGACTTTTTTTATGCAGAGATTACAAACGTTTTGTACTATTTTTTGTTTTATTAAAAATTCATTTATATAAGTAGCTACAACTAAATCACCCTGGAAAACCTTGGTTTATATTAAATTAAATTTTCACCTAATAATAACATTTGTAGATATCACACAATCAAGAACCTTAATTTGGAAAAAAATAAGGTTTATGATACATTGATATTTACAAATGTTAAATATTATTTAATGTTATACAAATGTAAAAGTAAAGTCGATCTGAAAACGTCTAATTAGTAAGAATAGCAAAACAAGTGTTTTCAAAAGGAAAAATATGCCGGCCCTATACGGCGGCGGATTGACAAAAGACTATTATATATATATATATATACATATGCGGATTGACAAACACATTGTTTTTTTTAACAGGAGACTTGTTTTCCAGAAATTTATTTACAACTTGAGTTTGTGAGCGATCGTAATGAGTGCTATTATTTGTTACTTATTAGACTATTTTTCCACAATATGATTTAAAACCCACAAAGTGAAAAGAGTACCATGTATAAGTTAAAAAAAGGTTGTCGACCCCTAAAAATTTCAATTTTTCAAAATATCCGGAAATGAAGCTGTAGGCATGAACTACTTGCAAAATAATGAATATTATGTTCTGGATAATTTTTCTAAAAACGCAATTTGAGCAGGTTATAACAATTTAAAAAAGACACGACTCGCGTGTCATACGCCACACAAAAATAATAGATAGTACGCCTGGCGTGCCATCCGCACTGAACCGGTTAAACTGCTATTTTACGTTGGTATTCTGCGAGAGCATGGTCCTACCCCGGTCGAGTCGACCCATTCGTGCTGTAACCACAATATAGCTACAGCAGGACTACCAGGTAAAAACTTTTATGGTCTGAAAGCTTTTTGGATATTTATAAATTAACCCTGTATTTGCATAAAGATATACTTAGTAACAATTATTTCAGCAAAATTCTCTAATATGTAATCTGTAATAAGCAAAATAACAAACAAAACGAAGAAAATTATTATCAATTAATACCTATCAAAACTTTAAATGTAAATATCTCAACTAGCTTTTAGTGAGTTGGATACTTTTTGCATAAAACAATTGCGTAATTTAAAAAATTGCATGCGGACTATTAACCCGGAACTAACAAAACAGATGAGGTTGACGGAGAGCCAACTTATTATTATATTATTATACCTTCGCGTTTAGAAATAATATTACAGATTATACTGTAAGATTTCATGATATCTTTAAAACATTTATTCGCATTTATTGTTTAGAAAAAATTATTGCGTCACTTCATACGACCGAAAATCGATCTGGGGACACTGGTCTGGAGGGTGCTCTTGGCGCATGATAGACATCAGTGATATCTACACACAAAGAACCTGCAGGAATCGTCAGAAACCGACCAAAGGCCGACACTTCGCTAGTCATAGAATGGCCAAGCTCGAACTGACTCTTGCTGTAAGTGGCGATGTTATATTTTTGTTATATTTTGTTAAACTGATCAGTTGAACTGACGTACATCCAAAAACTGACCGTGAATGTGAAATCTTAAGTTGAAATTTGAAGCCTGTGTGTGGGGAAATAGTTTTGGCTTACATCAGTTTTAACTGATCAGTTCAACTGATCAGTTTAACTGGTCGTGTGTGTGTCGGCTACAGCCGAAATTTTAAATGTTTATTAGGGAAATAGTGATACACACTGTAGGTGAATAATTATAAAAATCTTATCCATGACAATATCTTTGATACGTAAATAATTCAGAAACTGTATTTATTTTGCTGTATTTTATTTTGGCCATAAGAGCAATTTATAAAACCTAGTGTCTTTCGTCTGCAAGTCAGAAATGAAAACTTCTTAGCTTCATAAACTTGTAAATATTATTTTTTGGTTGTTAAGAAATATCTCCAAAAATATTTTTATATATTTAGTTTTCGTAAAGTATGCACAAAACCAAAAATAATTTTAATAAAAAGTAATTTACCTTCTGTAAACTATTGAAAGAAACACATGCTAGAGTTACTCGACTCCACAGAGCCATTACAGTAATGAGGGCATCCACGACTTTTTCTGCCACCAGGGCGGCGCCACTTTCGAGTGAGGTAAAATATTTGACAGATTTCATAGCGGGGACGATAATTTCTTAGGAAAATGTAATCTTTAAGGTTTCTTTCTGTATTATTAGTTATATTTAATATTAATTACATTAGAAATGAATAAACCAAACTATAAATATAACTAAAAGACGACTTTTAAAAAAAAGAGTTATAATGTGCAAAAAATTAAAAATCTAAAACCACTGACGCATTGTGTTGTGTATTAATATAATACTCTAGACAATGATAAACTATTATTTAAAACTAATTTCTCAATTAAATGACACTGTGTAACAAAAATCTTTACCTCAGTCGCTAGTAGCGACATCTGGTGAGTGGAAGATTATTAGCCCTCATTAATTTAAATGACAATGTAATGTGCAAATGCATGGCTTTTACATAAAAATAAAGCAGAAAAAAATACAGTAGAAATATATAGTGTATCACCAAGTACTTTTTAAACAAAGAATAGGTATATAAAACTGTTTATCATTACCGTTACAGCCTATAAGTCCATTGCTGAACATTGGGATTCCCCATTTGCACATTGCGCATTCCACATTGCCTCACGGCGGGATATTTGTTATAGTTGCCAGACTTAGCAGGCGGGTTTACAACCGTTGTTTTTGTATCTTTTAGTTGTTTTATGGAAGACGCTGCTGCCCATCTCCTGGTTTGATTTGTTCTGTCGCTTCTTATGACACCGACGGGATGATATAGTTTATTGGATATTCGTACACCGCTCCTGCACTAAAAAACTAAAAACTTATTATTATGATATTAATGAATAGATTGTACGTGGTAGAGCCATGCTGCAGCTATATTAGTAGTATAGTTGTAGCACGAATGGGTCGGCTCGACCGGGGAAGGACCACGCTCTCACAGAATACCAGCGTCAAATAACAGCTTAACACTCCTGTGTTTCGTATGGTGAGTGTAGATAACCGGAAACCCTTTTTACTGGAAACGAGGCATTCCATCTTAGTCCTCACGGGTGGCAACGCATCTGCATTTTGATTCGCAAACGAGGATAAATGTAGATGTCTATGGGCCAAGGCAGCCACTTACCATCAGGTGGACTGTGTGCTCGTTTGTCACCCTATACTATAAAAAAAATGTTTTATAATAACTACCCGGAATAAGGTTATCCTCTCACAGCCTCAGTACCTGACGTCTCACACTTTTGACACTACGAACCGTCGGTCGGTTTCCGGTGTATTGGCGGGCAATATTAACTACTGCCCCATATTTTCCCGTGGCTGTCATAAGAGGCGACAGAGGGAAACTAAGGCACAAGATGGGCAGCAGCATCTTTCTGATAACAGAAAATAACAATACAAAAATTGCAGTTACCAACTCGCTCGCTAAGCATGGCAACTATGACAATATACTCCCAATGATAGTTACGAAGAGACGGCCCCCAGTCTCCGGCGCCCTCGCTGTTCCTGGCCACGGTGGCGACCATGGTAACGGCGAGGCAGGGGGTGCTAAGAAACTCTGAAAAGACTGACTACTAAGACTGAAAAGAAGATCCTGGAGCTGAAAGAAGAGATAGACAAGTTACGTTGTCACTTACGACACCCACTAGACGATATAGAATAGTAGATATTCTTACACTACCACGGTACAATACCACGATTACGTTAGTGCTGACTGTAAAAAAACTCTTACGACGTGGTGTAATGTCGTATGTGCGATTTTGACTAAATAACGTGAGGTTAATATGGTCTTCCGGTTAATACGGTCACTTTTTTATAACTCAATAACTAAAGCCTTGTTTGCATAGATGGCTCTGTGATACGATAGCTCTTCGTCAGTCAATCAAATAATAAAGGGTCAAAAAGGCACTGCTTCATTGACGCCATTTTGACAGTCGACATTATAGTAGATATTTTAGTCCATTTTAGTATTGTGTAGTGTAGTTAGTTCTTTTTAAGTTGACTATTCAAAGTGTTCCTAATTATCACCAAAGCTTGATTGTTATTTTTTTTAGTATATTAGTTATAGTATACGACATTGTCTTCTTGACCTCCTAGTTTTGGTTTTATAGGGCGGCAAAGCTTAATGTGATCACATTACCCTCGCGTATCTTATGGCAAATTCTCCCTGTAATGGATGTCCCAAATTCACGAAGGAAATGTTTACGAGCAGACGCAAAAGGAAGAACGTTTATTGGCATCGTGGGATAATGTGATAATATATGTGATGGAGCAACGGTTGCCCCATCACATACTTCCTACTTACTTACTAGAAAATCAGTGTTAATTAGAAGCTTTTGAGTTTCACACCGTGTGTTTCTTAATCATCTTTATCCGTATAACATTTTTGTTACAATATGTTGCAGGGTATGGATAACGGTTGTATTACGAGTCCAAGCGCGTCGCTGGTGCCCCTGTCCCGCAGCGTTTCTCTGTACGCTCGTTTCATTGCTTGTGTGTGTACAGGGGATTTTTGCAATGTTGGCACTTCTTATCTCACATATCGTGGAAGTTATATAAATTTGTTTATGATTCTGATTTTTCTAAAAACTCTTATTTAATTTTGCATAATATTCTTTACTTTAAGTGAGCATTTCTTGTGCACTCATATACTTGTACCGATGTAATTGGATTCTCGGAAACGAGTCTAACGATTTGGATGAATTTTGATATTTAGTTAATGTTTTACTTTCCAAGTTTATCTAGATAGGTGTAATCTCTAAAAGCTATCGCGGGTTCTAAGTCGTAATTCAATTAATCGTTTGCCGCAAGTTAAACATGGTTTTGTTTCTTAATTGTTAGTGTTCTTTAATAAATTATACTCTTTTTAACCTAATCTGTTCCGATCTGATCCGAATTGTTTCCAAGAATTTCAAGAAAAAAAAATTGTTGATTACTACTAAAGCGAGCAATAAATTGTTTTAATGAACAAACAACTAAGGCGGATGGCAGATGCCACTAAACACATTTTTTTTTGTAATATTAAGTATAACACTCAATAATTGTTTTATTAAACGGAAGATAACATTTTATAATACGTATTCTTTTATTTCATTATCTTTGCATCATTTTCACAGAATTGTATTAACTTCCATAAAATTATATAAACGTGGTAGATCCATGTTTCATGGGTGCAGCACGAATGGGTCGGCTCAACCGGGGAAGGATCACGACCTCACAGTATACAAGCGTGAAACAGCAGAATAATGCTACCTACTTTGTTTTGTAAATGTGTGTGTAGAATACCGAAGGCCCATTTCACTGGTAAGGAAGCATTCCATTCATGTTAGTCAGTCAGAGGACACTTGATCTCTTTGGACCACAACTATAATTACTATCAGATAGACTGTGTTCTCGTTCATCATCCTTATTCTAGAAAAAAAAGAACAGATTTTTGTTATACATATATTATATTGCGTATAAAAGTAAGAGTATATTATTGCGTAGTAGCCCTTTAGCTTAAATCAGTTGTTTGCGTTGTGACTACGTTGTGAATCATTTGTATATTTTGAGAAAATTGTTTATTATATTTATATTATTCACATTAGACTCGTATTCTTGGAAGTCGCTTAACGGCCAAATCTCGGCCAAAATCGAAAACTCGGCGTTCATGTATTACGTAAGTAGGCTTAGGGGCGGGGTTAAATTTTTTCTTACTTTTGCTGACAAAGGGAGCGGGAGGTATATTAAAAATTTTACGTAAGATAAAAAATTATAAAACAATAAAAATATTTTTAAAACCGAATTGTTAATGATGTAGAAAAATTGGATACGGAGTCCGTAGACAATAAATTATTCTTAATTTTTTTTAAATTAAAATTAATACTTTAATTTTAAAAGTGATTCAGTCTTTTAAATTTTAACACCTCGTACTTACGTAATACTTGAACGCCCCCTTATGAGACCCAAACACTAAATCTTTCGAATCGGACTGTCCATTACGTCCACTAATTTCTTTTATCCGTCATTGCGTTTGACATATGATACAAAATCGTTTCACTTAAGTACTTGTACGTACAGGGTTATCCAAGTTGACAATATTATAATCGTTAAGGCTTTTTTAATAGAAAACCAAAAAATGAACTAGAATGACAATGTTTGACATCATTCCCATTCAATATGACATTAATCCTATTCAATATGATTATGAATACTCCATTCATTTTGTAATTTTCTATTACCTACCGTTAAACAGAAATACAACTTCTCTAACTCGCCGTGTAAGAGGCGATGAAGGAAATTTAACATGAGATGGACAGAAACAACTTCCTGAAACGGCTCCGTGGCGTGCTGCTTGGCAATGAGTTGCAGGCATGGGGCCGAGGGTTCAAATTCCGCACGGGACAAGTATTTGTATGGTATACAAATAATTGTTCCCGGTCTGGATGTTTGTCATTGTGCAATTTATGTTTGTAAACTACATCCACGAACAGGAGAAAGTCCTAGTGTGGAGGTTGCTTTTAAAAAAAAAGAACTCAAAATAAATAAAAGAGCTGAGCTTGCCAATCCGCCCAGACGTGGCAACTGTAGCAAGAGACAATCCCTAAGAGACAAACCCCTGAGAGACAAAAAATATGGCAAATCTTCCTACGAGATGATCCATGCTGCATGGCTAGCATGGGTAGGAGACAATTTTGTCCCCGGGGAAAAGAGAAAATGTTTATCCCCTCGCTTAGTTTTATCCACCCTTCGAGCATGGGCACACCGGTGGATATAACATCCACAGTAGATAAAATGGGAGATAGACTTAGACTTAGTTAGATTTTTTGCATGAATATAAATCCACGTCCAATGAACTAGGATAGAATTGTCCTTTTCAAATGTCAAAAAAGCATAATTTTTTATCTGTCATTTGGCTCCATGCTACGGAGGGGGGATATAATATGTCTACTCGTTATGTCAAACGGGGATATACTTCTCCCCGTGGCAGTGCTTTGCCATAGGGCTAGATAATTTTATCTCTTATCAGTAAATATAATCGGGGGATAAAATTTTTGTCCCTTGCAGGAGGCCTATGTTCGGTCGTAAACTTTTGATAGGCTGTAAAGAATTATGAATGAACTCCGGAGAAAAGATAATTAAAAAAAATACTTAACCGCCTCATTAGTACTTTACCGCCTCCTAGCCCAAAAAAGTCCCTATATATATATATATATATATATATATATATATATATATATATATATATATATATATATATATATATATATATATATATATATATATATATATATATATATATATATAAGATTATATGTATATATATATATATATATATATATATATATATATGGTAATACGGATACGCAATTGCGGCAGTAGTCACTAACTAACAGGTGTGTAGTAAACTTGTTTACACACTTCTATAAAAAGTATGGTATTAATTAACGGCTCCTTGGCGCAGTGGCAGGGCTGCGGGTTCGAATCCCGCAGGAACAAGTCTTTGTATGGCCTACAGTAATTGTTACAGGGCTGGGTGTTGGGCTTGTGAAATTTATGTATGTAAACTGCCTCCACGATACGGGAGAAAATCCTAATGTGGATCACGTTTTCTTTAAAGGAGAATTGTTAGTTTAACACATAAACTTTAAAGAAGCAACTGAAAGCAAAATAAAATTCGAAAGCTTCTTAAAAACATTTCAGCTTGATAATTAAAGAAATGTAAATTGTAGTTCTATTCGTTAAAGAGTTCCAGTAACAGTCACCGAAGTACACTTTCAAGTCACTCCGTCAAGTCGGAGGTAAGGTCTATTCATAACTAACAAAACGAGCCAAAACTCGGCACAACTATTTCTCCTCGTCGAGGAGTTCTAGTAGCAGTCATCAAAGTTCACTGTAATAATATCTTACTTTGGTCAAGTATGTATCAAATTTGGTTTTTGGAATATTTAGTATTTCTAAAGCGATCGATATTTTTCAGCACGAACCGCTCGAAACAAACGATCACTCACTACGGCGCCTGAGCCTTGGAGTAAAAAAGTACTCTGTGGCCGGGAGTGAGGCAAAGTGTATTTAGTAAAATAAATTAATACAAGTCTGCTCAAACACCGAAAATTTTACAATTTCTCAGCCGAAAAATTTTATTATAACTAAACAGAACAAAATTAAACTGCCATTTACATTCCTTGGCTTCCCACATGATAGATGAAGAGTTGAACAATCGATATTTTCAAAAGTTATCGTGTTTACGCCACCTTGTTCCACTAAAACCGCTTTTTTATGTAAAAATAGCAATTGATCGATTTAAAAAAAAATAAGTTCAACAATCATTTACTGAAAATGTGATTTTTATATCATTATATCCAATACTAGGGCGGCACTGAAAATTTCGGGAATCAAGGAAGTGACACAACATTACTATTTAAAAATGTATTTATTGCTTTTCGAAGTATTCTCCGCAAAATTTGACACATTTTTCCATACGATGGAACCAATCATTGAAGCAACCATTCCATTCGAAAGTTGGGGTCTCCAAAATGGCCGTTTTGTAGGCGTCCACAGCTTCTTCAGGTGATGAAAATCTCTGTCCACGCAATTTATTCTTTATTTTAGGGAAAGTATAGAAATCATTTGGGCTTAGGTCGGGGCTGTACGGCGGATGGTCTAATAATTCTATGTTTTCTTGCTCTAAAAACTCTTTTGTTCTATGTGCGGTGTGAGAACTCGCATTGTCGTGATGGAGGATGATGCGGCGGTTGCAGTTCTCTTTACGGAGTTCAGAAACGACCTGTGGCAAACAAATGCTAGCATACCATTCTGCATTAACCGTTCTTTGCCCCTCAAGAAGAATAATCGTAACATGGCCGGTTTTGGAGACAAACGTGGCCACCATTTTTTTTGCAACACTCCGTGAACGAATAATTTTTGTTGGCTTTAACTCATTTTCGAACACTCAAACTCGTGACTGGTTTTTTGTTTCGGGTTCGTACGCATATATCCAGGATTCGTCACCTGATACGATATTGTATACAGCATTTGAGGATCCTGCGTGGAATCTTTCGAGAGTTCTGACGCACCAAGTAACGCGAGCCGCTTTTTGCTCTTCACAGAGCGAATGCGGTATCCATCGGGAAAATAACTTTTTACACCTAATTGTTCATGCAAGATTATTTGTATTTGACTCATGCCAATGTCTAAAGTTGCCTGAATTTCGCGGTATGTCACATGTCGATCTTCCTCAATCAGCTTACGCACAGCATCAACGTTTTCTTGGGTGACTGCAGTTTTTGGACGACCTTGACGGGGATCATCACTGAGCTTGACACGTCCACGTTGAAATTCAGCAAACCAGCGATAAATTGTGGTTTTGGATGGGGCTTCATCACCAAATGCAGAAATCATCCGGTCAACACACTGTTTTTGTGTTAAACCACTTCGAAAGTCATAATAAATCATCGCTCTTGAATTTTCTCGAGTCAATTCCATTTTCTCAACGACTAAACAAGTTTGACAAAACCTTGTGACAAGACCGAGAATCTTTTTTTAAATAAATAAATGTATTCGATTTTTAAAACCAAGGAGTTTTCAATTAAAAAGATTTTAATATGACAGGAACAGTGGAAATATTCCATTCCCGATACTTTCAGTGCAGCCTATGTATGATTGTTATATACGATTTCATGCGATAAAACGTTGGAATTTTGATTTTTAGGCGCTAATAGAACATACCTACGCGCTTTGCGAATAAAACCCCTGGGAATGAGGTGATCGCCACCATGCATGCATGGTTCTGTTAAAACTCATTTAAAATTTATACAAAGAAAATTATTGTAAAGTGAAAGTTTAAAAATAAAAGCTGTAAGTAGATTGTCCAACCATTAATGTGAAATTTACTTTATTATACTATATTCTATTCTATTCTATTCTTGCTGGTTCTTTCCAGGATAAATGTATTTGTAGAACCAGTGGTAAATAAAAAAATGACTTTCAATAAGTATTATGTATTAATCTATAATGAATAAAAATTATTCCATTCTATTATATTCTATTCTATGTACCTATTGAGTGGTTAGATAAAAAGTTATACATTTACTGCAACAGTCTAAGGGTATGACTTTCCTGAAAAACACAATATAAATAACAAGTTTCAAATTTATTGTCTATGCTCTATGCTGAAATTGCAATGCTCGTGGAAAACAAAATGGCCGCCCCGCGCCCACCTGTTTGCGTCTTTCTCCGATTGGTCGGGTGCTCCGTAGCGAGAAACACCCCAAACCTAATACGTTCACGGAAATGTATGTACCTAGGTGTTGCAGGGTTGGAAACAGCCTTATACATATTTATGTACTAGCGTCAGATAAGTTGAATGTATTTGTTTGTTACGATGCGGGCTTGTAAAATCGATAAAAGTGTAAGGCTGGAGAAACTTTCGCCCATTTCATGCTATGGCTAGGAAATGACTTTCTGTTTTTCATCATAGAGAAATTGTTCAAGTTTAGTTGCTAATGTTACAGAGATTATAATATACTTTTGCGAATAAAATTCGCAGAGTATTGCCTTTAAGCGTTTTAGAGTTGCCCCTTCACTATATAGAGTGAGCTGATAAGAGATGCAGGAAGTTGATGAAAGCCTTTGTTTACCAATGAACTACTGAGGACTCTATGATGACGATGATGATGATGAAACCTTTCGTTTGCCTAAATTATCTGTACGGTACGTTTTCGTTTACGTGGTAGAGCCATGATGCAGCTATATTAATAGTATAGTTGTAGCACGAATGAGTCGGCTCGACCGGGGAAGGAACAAGTTCTCACAGAATACCAACGTAAAATAGCAGCTTAATGCTGCTGTATTTCGTATGGTGAGTTTAGAGAACCGGAGACCCTTTGTACTGGAAAAGAGGCATTCTATCTTATTCCCCACGGCTGACAACGCATCTGCATTTTAATTTGCAAACGAAGATAGATGTACCTAGATGTCTATGGGCCACAGCAACCACTTACCATCAGGTGGACTGTGTGCTCGTTTGTCACCCTTATTCTATAAAAAAAATGGTAGATCCGACAACTACTTTGCAATATATTTATATATAATTATTTATATCAAACCTTTTAAAAATTAAAAATAAAAATGCGGATTGTGTACAATTTTTTATCACCATAAAGCATAATCAATCGAGAACAGTGTAGCTATCTATAAATAAACAAATTTTCAAAATCCGATCAACAGTTGACTTATCTTACAAACTTCCAACCTACAAACAAATGTAAACACTTACAAACAACTTTACCTTTCAATCTAAATCGCGCAAGAAACATCATACTGCCACAGTATCCGCGCTAACGTAGAAGGTAATTATATGCCTGATGTAATGCCTATACAATAAAATTGTTGGTAGTAGAACAGGATAGGGTAGGATGCTCAATCATTAATACGACAAAATCGTAAAATGAACAAAATGTGGAAAAAGAACACTACAATACATTATGGTAGTATGACAAAATCTATTCACCTTTAAATTGTTCATACAATAAAAGTTTTCCTTTCTCCATTCATAAGAATATTACGCAATTTTATATGAAAGTCGTATACCAATTATTTGCTTAAAAAATTAAGTATTGATCAAATGTTATCTATTGTTTTTTGGTATAATGTATTTTATTTTCCACCCGCCGTCCAGGGGTCTCGATCCCCACAGCGTTGACCACAACGCTATCCGATACTATGGAGTTAATTAGATAGAGCCAGTTAAGTTTTATTGCACTTCCAAACAGATAACGAAATCTGATCTTATTAGAGAGTCTGGTTTCCCAACAATGCTTTGGTTTGACAAAGATAATAAATTTTTAGTAATATTTTAATTTCAAGAAACATAAGAGTTAAGAAATATTATGAATAATTAATATATAATGAATAAGCAACATAGTGCAACGAATCAGCAAGCTGAAGTGGCAATGGGCTGATGGGGTTCTCGAGTGGCAGCCTTGTACTAGTGAGCTCTATACTTCGCTTGATGATCGTACACGAGATAGAATGACGATTAGAAATGCAGAATGGATGCAGGTGGCTCAGGACCGTGCTTTGTGGCATTCCTTGGATGTTCATTAGTGAATTTGTGATGGGCTGTAATTATGATGGTAAACAAAAATAATTAAATTTAATTTAATAACCAAAATAATAAATTTTTTAATATTCATTATTTTTATTAATAAATGTATTACATTCAATTTCTAATTACAAACATATTAATATCATTGATTTCATTGACAACTTGATACAGTTATAAATTTCCATATTACAGAATATCCATAAACACAACTACAAAAAAATACAAATTACTGTTACTAGATTTTTTTTACCTTTTTATAGAGACATTAAAGTTTAAATAATTGATACCTATTTAAAAACAACTGAAATCATATTTTATTAACTAATAAAACAACATGGACCAAATGTGCGTGAAGGACAACAACAAGACACAATAAAAACATTGCTACGTTTTGCGGGCACTAATCTGATATTATAATCATAAAATATAGTCTATGGCACCCTAGGATGAAGACCGATGAAGACCAAACTAATGACATCTCGCACTTATAAAATATCGAGCCTTTTAGGCTATAAGAGACCACAAAAGAACAGTCATTCAATTATTTATTCATCCTAAAAACGTAATCTTGGAGCGGTCGCGGTAAAAACGTAAATAAAAATCATCGTTTTTAACCGAAGTGTAAATTTCGACATTCATTGTATGATGAAATGTTGCAAATCGGTAACATTCATTGCTATGCGGATGACAGCACTGGTGATGCTCTATACACCGGCCGTGCCAATATTTCTCGGGAAAACGTCGCCGAGTACCGGAACAAACTTGTGTCTGAAGTAGAGTATTTGCTGAACAAAATACCCAGAAGACACAAGTTTCTGCATTTACCGCTAAAAAGAACCCCTTTGTCGTATCTCCTCAGTTTCAAGGCCTCCTTGTTGCCTCAGCTAATATCGGAATCCTCGGCCTCACCATATCGAATGATGTGCAGTTTCGTGGTCACTTGGACGAAAGCCTTTAAAAAGCTTGGCACACCGTCTTCTACTTTACAAGGCGCAGGTTCGGCTTCACATGGAATACTGTTTCCATCTCTGGACTGTGGCACCCCAGTGCCAGCTCCTTCTATTTGACCGCATCCAGCGTAGATCACCTCGAATCGTCGACGATCGCTGGCGCTGCGACGAGATGCAACATCCCTTTGCATTTTCTTTCGCAACTACCACGAGGAGTGCTCTGAGGAATCGTTCTGATTAATCCCAGGCGCCAAATTTCACGAACACACATCGCGGCAAAAGTCCCGAGACCATCCACACCATCTGGGTGCTTGGCGGTCCACCACTATGAACTCTCTGTGGAATAGTTTACCACCGGCGATTTTTCCGGATCGATACAACTGGATACAACTTAGGGACCTTCAGGAAAAGAGCTTACACCTTTCTAAAATGCCGGCAACGCATCTGCAATTCCCCTGGTGTTGCGGTTGTTCATGGGCGGCGGTAGTCGCTTACCATCAGGTGAGCCGCATGCTCGTTTGCTCTCTCTTATAAAAAAAGATGATCAAGGGTTATATGATCAACGGCCTTTCTAAGTCTACTGATGTATGAAAGGTCTTTAATAATGTGATAGATGGTAAGAATAACTTGTAAGATTTGACTATTCACCATCAAAAACTTGTGAAATTTAGGTTCATCATTTACAGATGTCGGGGTCTCGTCTGTTAGTCAAACATTGTTAATTCGTGAGTTTAAATAATATTTAAAATAATGTAAAATGTAAAGTAAAGTAACGTAAAGTTGCAGCCTATTTACGTGTCACTGCTGGGCACAGACCTTCTCTCATTTCTGAAAGGGTTTTAGGGCAAGGAAATGTCCGCCGCGCTGCCCCAATGCGTGTTGGCGAACTTCACATGTCTTTGAAATATTTTTTTCTTATTTCTCAGACATGCAGGTTTCTTCACGAGGTTTTCCTCCATCGTCGAGCACGTGGTAAATCAGCACTTAAAATTGCTATTAACAATTTCATTGGTGCCGGCGGGGATCGAACCCGGGTTGCTCGAGTACTGTGAAGCTTACAGCGAGCGCTAACCATCTGAGCTACTACGGCTCTTAAAGTTGACTACATGACTACATATTTGTGCCATTTGCTGTAGAGACTATCGGTCCGTGGGGTCCACGTGCGGTGGAGTTCCTAAAGGAACTCCATCCGCGGCTGGTCGTTGCTGCTGGTGATAAGAGGGCTGGTTCTTTCCTTGCTCAAAGGCTAAGTATAGCCATTCAGCGGGGAAACGCATCCAGCGTTCTTGGCACGATACCGCGGGGAGTAGGACTATATGATATTTAAGTTTCTAGATTTAGGTTTTTTTTTAATTATTATTATAGTTTTTAGTATTCTTAAAGTAATGTAATATATAATAAAACATGTGGCGGAAATATTTAGGAAAAAGGTGACTTTTGCATGCCGAGCGCAAAGCGCGTGGGTATGTTCTACTAACGCCTAAAAATCAAAATTCCACCGTTTTGTCGCAAGAAATCGTATCCAGCAATCATATTATACATATAAATGATATAAAAAGCACATTGTTAGAAAGATAAATGATTGTTGAACTTATTAATATTTTTTTAAATCGATTAATTGCTATTTTTAAATAAAAAAAGGGGTTTTAGTGGCTTATGGTGTGGATTTATCATGTCCCCAAGGCTTGTAAACACTATAACTTTTGTAAATATCAATTGTTTAACTCAATCTATTTATTAATCTCTTCATCTATCATGTGGGAAGCCACTGAATGTAAATGGCAGTGTAATTTTGTTTTGTTTAGCTATAATTAATTTTATTCGGCTCGAAAATGGCGAAATTTTCGTTGATTTGGTAGCCTCGTATAGAATTATTTCTGTAAATGGGGAGCTGCAGCCACAGAGTAGTTTACTCACTCACTCAGTTGGCCATCGCCATAGATTACTGTATATATCAGTTCGCCGCATTAGCTTGCTACATTTATATTTATCTATGGTTCGCCGTCAGTCGCCATCGTGAGTGGACATTATTTCGGTTGTTTGCAGCGGCTCAAAAAGATCGCTGTATAAATACACAATATTCGAATAACCAAATTCCTTAAATACTTGATTATAATAATAATAACAGATTTTTTTATTACAATATTTTAAAAGCACAGAATAAATAATAGTAGTACGTACTAAAAGTAAGTAGTATCAATTTTTTGTCATGGGTGAAATTTTCATGGTTTTCGAGGGTGTTGAAACCGATAGGGTTGTCGAAATGTAAATCCAAGATGGCGGCCGCAATATGTATCAATTTTTTCAATATGGGTGTCATTTTCATGGTTTTCGAGGGTGCTGAAGCCAATAGTGTTGTCGAAATGTAAATCCAAGGTGGCGGCTGCAATAGATATCAATTTTTACATCTTGGTGTAATTTTCATGGTTTTCGAGGTTGTTAAAGCCGATAGTGCTGTCGAAATGTAAAGCCAAGATGGCGGCTGCAATAGGTATAAATTTTTTCATCATGGATGTCATTTTCATGGGTTTCGAGGGTGTTGAAGCCGATAGTGCTGTCGAAATATAAATCCAAGATGGCGGCTGAAGTAGGTACCAATTTTTTCATCATGGGTGTCATTTTCATGGTTTGCAAGGGTGTTGAAGCCGATAGTGCTGTCGAAATGTAAATCCAAGATGGCGGCTGAAGTAGGTACCAAATTTTTTCATCATGGATATCATTTTCATGGTTTTCGAGGGTGTTGCAGCCGATAGTACTGTCGAAATGTAAATCCAACATGGCGGCTGCAATAGATATCAATTTTTTCATCATGGGTGTCATTTTCATGGTTTTCGAGGGTGCTGAAGCCGATAGTGCTGTCGAAATGTAAATCCAAGATGGCGGCTGAAGTAGGTACCAATTTTTTCATCATGGGTGTCATTTTCATGGTTTGCAAGGGTGTTGAAGCCGATAGTGCTGTCGAAATGTAAATCCAAGATGGCGGCTGAAGTAGGTACCAAATTTTTTCATCATGGATATCATTTTCATGGTTTTCGAGGGTGTTGCAGCCGATAGTACTGTCGAAATGTAAATCCAACATGGCGGCTGCAATAGATATCAATTTTTTCATCATGGGTGTCATTTTCATGGTTTTCGAGGGTGTTGCAGCCGATAGTGCTGTCGAAATGTAAATCCAACATGGCCGCTGAAATATATCATGGTTTTCGAGGGTGCGGAAGCCGATAGTGCTGTCGAAATGTAAATCCAAGGTGGTGGCTGCAATAGGTATTAATTTTTTCATCATGGGTGTCATTTTCATGGTTTTCGAGGGTGTTGAAGCCGATAGTGCTGTCGAAATGTAAATTCAAGATGGCGGCTGAAGTAGGTACCAATTTTTTCATCATGGGTGTCATTTTCATGGTTTTCAAGGGTGTTGAAGCCGATAGTGCTGTTGAAATGTAAAGCCATGATGGCGGCTGCAATAGGTATAATTTTTTTCATCATGGGTGTCATTTTCATGGGTTTCGAGGGTGTTGAAGCCGATAGTGCTGTCGAAATGTATTTAAACTACTTTAAAAAAATCCGTTTAATCATGCTATACGTTATTTTTAATGCGAAGGCATGCTCAATTGGATTTACCAATATTTAATTTATCATTTATTTTATTTTAGAAAGGGTTAAAGGACGCTACCCTTAATTTTATAACTTATATGTTACTAGCTGATCAGGCACACGTTGTTCTGCCCTCTCAGACAACTCTGTGTCCTATAAAAATTCTTAAATTCTTAATAAAAAATATTGAGGGTCACTTATAGGGATAAAAACTATCCTATCTCTCAAGTTGGACCAAACTGCACACAGTGTGCAAAATTTCATTATAATCTGTTTAGTAGTTTAGGAGTTCATCGCGGACAAAGAATGTGACACGTAATTTTTATATATAAAGAAGATTTAAAAATAAACTTTTTCGTTCTATCTCTGTCATCAATAAAAGTTAAAGTACATTTTTAAAGAAACCCTAAAGGAGACAATCATATGTATGTGTAGAAATAAAAATTAGGGTGGACTTTGGTAGTAAAAGTCCATCGAAGTGTACTCGTAGATCGCTACGTCCCAGCGGCCAGAGTCAGTCAAGCGTGACTCGTTAAATGGCGAACCGTCTGCGTTGAGCGGTAATTTGTATTTATGTGTTATTTTATTGAGTTATCTTCGAAAGGAAGCTGCGTGGACATTTGGCCTAACGGCACTTTGGTTTGGGTCGGAAGATGATTGAAATTTAAGAGCTTTTAAATTCACTATACTATTACTTTTCACTTAGCTAATGGCGTAGAAGTAATCGATTTAAGTAATTTTATTTACACACTATCTTTAAATTAATATGCAACTTATCTTTGTAAGTATATAAAAATTACGTGTCAAATTGTTTGTCCGCGATGAACTCTTAAACTACTAAACTGATTGCAATGAAATTTTGCATACTGTGTGCAGTTTGGTCCAACTTGAGAGATAGGGTAGTTCTTATCCTTACGAATTTAATATTTTTTATAGGAAATAGGGTCATCGGAGAGGGCAGAACAACGTCTGCCTGGCCAGCTAGTAGTTTTATAAAATATTTTATTACTTACATTGACATATGATCTATAATATAGGTGTAACCCCATATTGTTGTAAGTGGCATTTCAGGATCTGATATAATTCTCTACACTAAATAGCTAATGAAATATACTAAATGTGTAATAAATATACTAGTTTCCAACTTAAATCTTCGCTTACCTGTTGGTAATTGAAGGCATAAGTTGGCTTGAAAACATCGACATTTATCCTCGATTAAGAATCAAAATGTAGGTGCGTTGTCACAAGTGTCTCAAGTTCTCTACACTCGCCATGCGAAACGCAGCAACACTTGTATTTTGTGAGAGCATCATCCTACTTCGGTCAAGCTGACTCATTCGTACTACAACCTAATATAGCTGCATCAATAAGCTGCTATATTACGCTGGTGTTTTGTGAGATCATAATCGAGCTGCAACCATATAATTGGCTCTACCACGTTGAAAGTTCAACGTTAAATCTCTTTACTTCGTTTTAGACTTTGAGATAAAAGATTCGACGCAAATCTGATATTGATACAAACCATTCAGCTTAAGTACCAAAAATAAATCATAGCGTGCCATTTTCCTCCCCCGTGATTAAGGGCGCAGGCGAGGGGTTCGGGAGTGAGCACGCCTCATTGAATACTCCTCACATTTACATACATGCTTGCCTATGACGTTTTATGTTATTTAGATTTTTGGCATAGAGTACCTACGTCTGAAAATCAGCAGTATTATTGGTAATGTTTTGACTTGAGGCGGCTCTTCACGTTGGCCAACATTGTGGCGAATGTTGTGGCCAATACCGATGGCCATTGGGGGTCCATTTCTACACAGTGAAACAGTGACCAGGTTAGAGCTGCTAATTCTACCCTTCCGGTCCACAATGATGACGCACGTATTGGGGGTACGTGCTCTCTCAGCGGCCAAGTCCCTACGAACGCCCGAGTTCGAAGCCCGGCCGTAATGGCTGTCTCTCATTGTGTAGAGCGGGTGTTTGTGCTTCACTTGGTATGTATTGGAATGATGGACCACAAGTTGGATCGAGATCCGTGTGGTGTCGGTTTTTTACAAAAGATCAAAGGGTTGTGGCAGAGTATTGGCTACCCCGTCCACACGTTTAGTTTGCTACAAGCTCTCAGATTGATCGTATGCACCTGATTTATATTTTATATTCACGCATCGTAACTAGTGTCTACAAAATGGCAGTAACAATGACCAATAAATAAACTTTTCGCTGCATAGAGCTCTACCAAGCCGAAAATTATTTGTGGAACACAAGAAATAAAATTTCTCTTTTTCCATTTCCTTTTGATCACCCTCTTCTTATACACATTCACGTAGTAGCGGTATGCTGTGAATGAACAAACCGCAGCAGCCGTTACCGCCTCAATATCCATTTTAATAAATTCGTAAGCACATTGACCTGAACCGAAGTAGACTAAACGACCTTCCAATGTGTGGACGCCATCACAAACTCTTGGCTAATATCTTTGCCAACACATTCGCCACTATGTTGGCCAACGTGAAAGCCTTTAGGGGTGAATCTGAATGACAAGGTAAGAAATTGTGTGATAAGATTGTGGTTTGCAAGATGATGTCGTGACCAGGATTAAGAAAAGAATTTTTCGGTGATTTAGTCATGTAGAAAGAATGAATGAGGAAAAAGTGACAAAGCATATATTGCGAAAGGTATTGACAGAGCCGGCAAGGGACTCCCTAGACTAGACGGAAGTTTATTGACCAAATTGGCGATATATTGAAAATGGGCCAAGTTAATAGTAATCTTAAAAGACGAGAAGATGTCTGTTAACGGTTTATAATATGATAATGATTTTATGATATGAATGAAAAGATGATAATAACCCCTGGAAATGAGGTGATCGCTACCAAGCTATTTCTAATTTGTTGTGTTTTTAATTTGTGTTTTAATTTGTAAGCTGTTATTTAAAAAAAAAAGTCCCGCTGGGTTTCTTGCTGGTTCTTCCCAGGACAGAGGTTTTTTTCGAACCAGTGGTAATTATACAAAAGAGTGATTTCAATAAGTATTATTCAAATTCAAATTCAAATTCAAATTTTATTTATTTGTGAATACAGGTAATGAGACACAATAGATCTTAAAAAAATGATGTTCGTATTTATAATCTATATTGAATAAAAAAGTTTCTGTTTCTGTTTCTGTTTCAAATAGTCCCTTAAATAAAGACTGCCCTTTTCAGCTCTACACTTAATATGAGAACGCTCTAAATTTTAAACACGACGAAATCTTCGAATCAGATAATGTAATCATCTTCTTATTTTTCTCCCGTAAAAGTCCACTGCGGAACATGAACCTCTTTTATTGTAGAGAAAATTAGCCTTAATAGTAACGTTTGTTAGGTGAACTGAAATGAGTGTGGTTGCGGCGTGACAAATATAGTGAAAACTACGAGGGTGGATTGAAAAGTACTCGGCCTAACACAGATCCATTCAATTCTAAAAATCAAATCTCCCACATTATTTAGTTTAGTTCAGACTAGTTCATTGTGTGAAGTTCGAAACGTGTGCGATAATTAGTTGTGATTTTATAAATTTATTAACAAAGTAATCGGACATAATTTCCGCGAATGGAGCAAATCGAGCAGCGTGCCATCATTAAGTACCTCCATAAGAAGGGGCTATCATCAAAAGCCATCTATGATGACATGGTCAGTACATTAGGCGATTGTGCTCTGTCATATTCATCCGTCAAAAAATGGATAGCAGAATTTAAGCGTGGTAGAGAGAGTGTGAAAGATGAACCCCGCTCTGGAAGGCCTTCGACGTCAACTACTGACGAAAATATTAAAAAAGTACTTGATTTAATAATGGGAGACCGCAGATTAAAAATTAGAGAGATAGCCGAGATTATAGGATCTCTTATGAACGAACTCAAAACATCATTGTCAACGAGTTGGGTTTCCACAAGGTGTCTGCGAGGTGGGTTCCGCGACTGCTTTCAGTTGAACAAAAAAGGACGCGATTGACTATTTCACGCGACTGTTTGGAGTTATTTGAAGCCGATGCAGATGATTTTTTGAATCGTTTTGTTACTATAGACGAAACATGGGTTCATTACTGTACACCGGAAACAAAACAACAATCAAAACAGTGGAGAAGACCTGGTTCACCACCCCCTAAAAAGGCTAAGTCGATTTTGTCGGCAAATAAGGTGATGGCTTCAGTATTCTGGGACTCGAAAGGTGTGATTATGATTGATTATCTTGAAAGGGGTCAGACTATAAACTCTGATTACTACTGCACCTTACTTCGTCGTTTACGAGAGGAAATAAAAGAAAAACGTCGAGGAATGCTCAGAAGAAAAGTCCTGTTTCATCAAGATAACGCCCGTGTTCACACGTCAGTACAGTCAATGGCTGAAATTCACAACTGTGGCTTTGAACTGTTACCGCATCCGCCGTATTCACCTGATCTGGCACCATCAGACTTCTTTCTGTTCCTTAACCTAAAAAAGCACTTGGGAGGTCAAAGATTTTCGACAAACGACGAGGTCAAAGCAGCTGTAGACGCATATTTTGACTCTAAGGAAGAATCATTTTTTTTCAACGGTCTAAATGCTTGGAAGGGGAGGTGGCAAAAGTGTATTGAACTTGATGGTGATTATGTAGAAAAATAAAAATATAACTGATTTAGTATGTGTTTATTTTCATGGTTAGGCCGAGTACTTTTCAATCCACCCTCGTATATTATTCGACGTAAGAAATTAAAATTTTAACATGTATTTTTTAGTCTACTACCGTCAAAAAATGTGGTTCCTCTGTCTGAAGAAAGAAAATCACAGTTCTCCTCTTTCTTTGATATTAATAAGAAATAGAATCATAGGCAAACAAAGCATTTTAGATAATAAAATGACACACCACAATACAAAGAGAACTAATGAAAAATTAAAATTAATAAATGTGTTGAAAATCCGAGCAGACCATTTCCCATAAGTAGCGCATGTGAACAAGATGCTAAGAAGAAAATCCACTATAGTATGTGCCATATCGATTGAGAAAAACGGACAATGACCTCAGATATGAGCCGAGTGTCAAAAGGCGTAACTTACAAAATCTCAATTTAGATGTGATAACAATATTTAAATATTGATATTATTCCCACTTCTAGGTCAGCACATATGTTTTGTTTTTTTGTTTCTTAAATAATATTGTCTGTGGTTCCTATAAACATAGTAAAATCTTACGGTACATCGCGAAAAATGTGTTATATTTTATATTTCAATTTATGGTAAGTAACGCAGCAATTCATTTAATAACAGTTTCATATTAAAAAAAATATTTGAAGCAATATAATCACCATATTGAGCTTTTGCAAATTCATCCCTTTAAAATAAACAAAACGCGCGTTACGTCAGTTCGTTCTAAAAGAAACGTGACAATGGCAGCCAGAGATGCGTCACCTTTTTTGGGCCGGTCCGCCATTTTGTTTTCATTCGTGTTCGGATAGCGCTTGCGTGTGTACGTCTCGGGTAATTCATAGCATTCATTGCATTGTTTTAGTTGAGTTTTTACTGTTAAATTTGTTATATCGTTAAGTTTTTGTTTTTTGAATCTGTTATATTAGTTTTACTGTGACGGTCGTTACTAAATCGACATGAGTTCAGGAGAATTTGGTGAAGGACCCGGTCCTTCAACATCAAGTGGAAAGAGACGTCGCCGACCCATAATAAACGTAGCAGGTACGTACAAATAGGTACAAATGCGACGACGTAGCCTTTCTATTTCTTAAAGCGCTCTTTTTATGTGACCATGTGGTATTTATTTTCTAAAACAATATGTATTTATGTGATGTAGTACTATGGTAGTATATTTTTGTCATTTATTTACAGGCCCATCTTCTGGAGCTCCTTTAACGTCACCAGTAAAAAAGAGAAAACCTACCACTTTGTCGGTCGGGGAACAAGAGATTATCATTAATGTATACAAATATGTCAAAAACACCTGGCCCGAAGACGTGTATCCTTCAAACGTTAATATGGTAGAAAAGGTTTCGGAGATCTCAGGAGTCAGCAAGAGCACTATATATCGCGTATTAAGCGTGTATAGAGATTCCCATAAAATACCAGAAAAGGGAATAATTAATAAAAGAAAAAAGTCTGTAATTGACAAGTTGGACGATTTTGATAAATCGGCTATAAGAGCGAAAGTGCATCAGTTCTTTCTTGCAGGAGAATTACCGACTTTAGACAAAATTTTGCTCAGTATAAATCAAGATGACCAGTTGCCAAACTTGAGCAAAACTTCCCTGCGACGTGTGTTGCGCCATTTAAAATTCAAATATATAAAGAGAAACAGAAAAAGTGGTCTAATAGATCGCCCAGAGATAGTTCTGTGGCGTACCAGATATTTGAGAGAAATACAAATATTAAGAAACGAGGGACGTAACATTTTTTACCTTGACGAAACATGGATTAACGCAGGTCATACTATGGGAAAGGTATGGGAAGACACCACAATTGAATCTTCTCGTCAATCACGGTTAGAAGGCTACTCTACTGGCGCGAAAGCCCCTTCGGGTAAAGGAAAGCGATTAATAGTTGTACACGTTGGCAATGAAAATGGCTTTTTGGAGGGATGTGATTGGGTATTTGAATCATCATCTACTGGTGACTACCATGAGAGTATGGACGCTCTCCATTTCGAGGACTGGTTTAGAAAAGTAATAGAAAAACTGCAAAGCGGCGATGTCATAGTTATGGATAACGCTAGTTACCACTCCAGACGTTTAGAAAAAACCCCAACAATGTCTTGGCGGAAACAAAATATGCAGGAATGGCTAGAATCTAAACAGATCGCATACGTGCCCTCGGACACAAAGACCCACTTAATGGAAAAAATAAAGGCAGTTAAAGATAACTATCGAAGTTACGTCACCGACGAGATGGCAAAAGAAAAAAGCATCACAGTGGTAAGGTTACCTCCTTATCACTGTGAGCTTAACCCCATTGAACTTGTGTGGGCAGATGTGAAAGGGTACGTTGCACGAAAAAATACAACTTTCAAGTTAAAAGATGTTAAAAATTTACTTAAAGATGGTTTAACTCAAATCACGCCAGATAAATGGAAAAACTGTGTTCAGCATGTCCTTAAGGTTGAACAAAAAATGCGTGGCATGGATGATAGAATTGACCAAACTGCAGATCGCTTTATAATTAATGTTACAGATAGTTCATCAAGTGAAGATACGAGTGATGATTGCACCGAATAAAAATAAAGTTCTTATATAATATTAAAAATAAAGTTTTATCTTTTGCATAAGTACGTACTTATTCGGTGTCGTTATCACTCGAATCTTTATATGTGTTATAAATTAATGTTTTTTGTTGTTAAATGAATAAAGTACTTTATAACAATAGATGATTTTTCTTCTACAGCGATCTTTCACATAACTTTTTAATAATAGTTAATAAATATATATTATATCAATCATTATAAAAAAATCATTATAAATAAAGAAAGTACTACATATAAAATGTGCCTATATATTGAAGGTTTGTAACCCCTGGTTAAACGACCGAAAGGTCATTGTCTGTTTTTCTCAATCGATTTGGCACATACTATATACACTTTCATCTCGTACATGACGTTAGATGCAACAAAGGAAAAAAAACAAGAGATTGGAAAGCATCTTCCTGATAACGACTTAAAAAAACTTCGGTTGTCAACATGCCTACCGAACGCGGCAACTATAGCAAATATTGAGGCAGTCTATGGGGGAACTCTTTGTTCAGAAGTGGATTTTCGCGAAAGCGCGGACCTGAGCCACCTGCATTCATCGACTCCCTTCATATTTCATCAAGCCTTGATCGAGTTGATGTCGCCTGGCACTGCATATAACACAATAATATTTTTACGTCTATTTACAGTATACACTATTCGAAGCAAACAAAACAGTGAAAATGCAACTTCGAAAAAGCCTCGCGCGACTGATCGCGCGCTTCCGGCGCGTCGTTTCCGCCGTGACGTTATCCGGATCCGCCCTAAGAACGGGAAAAGATGTGACCATGCGTCAACCATAAATATCATCAAGAAAAACAGGATAATTAATTTATATAATATATCAGTATTTTCATTTTCCCAATAAAAAGCCGAGCGATAAAATTCTGAACAATCTAACAACACGCATGCTTTCAGGGTTTATAATAATTTACTCAAAATAAATGATGCGGTTCAAGACATCAGTAGCTAAGCATTTGGCTGCGGCAATGGCAAGTATTTTGTATACGTTATGTTACTGGTTTGTATGTAACGATAGCCGCGTAAGATAATCTTACAACAATAGCTACCCCATATCATTTCGAGGGTATCGTAAGAAGCGACAGAGGGAAATAAAACAGGTGCTGGGTAGCCGTATCTTCCTGATAACTATTCAAAATAATGAAGAACTGCGGTCGCAAATCCTGCCAACAAATATACTATGGCAAATATCTAAATATGTAGCAAAGTGTGGGAATCCTTGATTACGAAACGAAATTTAGATGCGTTGTCACTACGGCTAAGATGAAATGCCTTGCTACCAGTAAAAAGAGTTACCGGTCGTGTACCCTCACCATACGAAATACAGTGTTATTCTGCTGTTTCACGCTGGTATTCTTGTGAGAGCGTGCACCTAGCGGGTACTACCGCGGTCGAGGCGACCTATTCTTGCTGCATCCATAATACAGACGTATTGTGGCACAACAGCGTCAAAATGTCTTGTGTTCAGCAGTGGACTTTTGATAAGCTGTAATGATGTAACTAGTTGTTCCGGATCTGATAACCCAACACAGAAAAAAAACCGCGGGCGTAACACTTTTTTTTAAATATTTTTAAATTCACAAACTGTACCCGTAGCGAATCTGGTTCTGTTCTCTTTTTTGAAGTGAAAACTTCTTCAGCGGCGTTGTGCAATTTTTTTGTAATGGGTATAAAATGTTAAACTCGCGTCAGGTCACGTGTCCTGATCGAAAATTCGTAAGACGGACGGAGAGTAGACAGCCGGCGCGGCGTAGGAGAGGAAGTAAGTTAGGTTTAATTAATTTTCATTTATTAATTAATATAATTTTATTATTAAGATTAGGTTTCCATCGAGTCTACTGTACTGCTTGACGAAATTATTAATATAGATACATATGTACTTACACATTATAGATGTAATATTTGTAATATGTTTATACTCGTACTCTATAGCATTAACCTATATTTTCATAACATCACAATAAGCACATATGCGGTGTAGGTTTGCCAAACAAATAATTTCGAATGAAAATAAATGAAATAAGATAATAATAAATAATCTCCGCCATTCCAAAATATCAAAAATGCACAACGTTAATATTCAAGTTTTCACTTCTGCCGGCACTCCCGGAGTGCAACCCGTCGTTTTTTTTTAAAAAATCACTTCGCTATTTATGTAACTTGTGGTTATCTACCTGTATGAAGATGAACTCGTAGCATGTAGTCCCAGTGTTGATTTATATTTTGTTAGTGTTGTGTATCATCTGTTGATGATCCAAATAAAGAGAAAAAAAGGAAGTACATGATACGAAATAGCTTTCACGTGTAACGTTTCGTTGCATTTCTATATATTGGTATTATTTATCCTAATTTTGTGGTCATACCAGAGTGCATCAATTTGTTCAACGAAACGGGCCATTGTGCTTTGTACGAACGTCGGCTCGTAAACTTTTATTGTTTACTCAATATTATTAATATTTATTTGGAAAGTTGGCAATCCACTTCGCCTTGGAAATGCAAGTCAGGAGCTCCCTTTGTTGCGATAGTGATTGATACATATTTCTTTCGGTCATCACGCGAAATAGCTTACTCAGCGTACGATTGTTGTAAATAACAAAGAACTATATTTTTTTCATTGTAATTGGGTTGAAACTATACTATTATCATTTATCTATACATCTATACAAATAAATAAAATTGAAGTGTTTGTTTGTAATGTCAAAATAACAGCTTTTTACTAAATGCATATGAAAGTATATACGGTAGGTACTAATAACAAAAACACAATTTTTAAAATCTTTGTCCAGTCTGCCTCTCTGTCTGTTTGTTCCGGCAAATCTCCGAATTGGCTGGATCGATTTTGACGGAACTTATACTGGCAGATAGCTGATGTTATAAGGAGTAAATCAGGTGACTTTCAATTTGTAACTTCGACATTTAAACTTTTAAGGTTCCGCGCAAAATAATTAAATCCCTAAATTACACGCAGGCGAAGTCGCAGGGAATAGCTAGTCTTATACACAGTCGTGAATATACAGCCTTTTTCATGTCGTTAGGTAGATTAGGGAGCCAAGACCTTACCAGGCCATTCTGCTCAATGTACCTTTGCCCATATATGAGCATACAGTCCATCTAATGGTAAGTGAAAGCATATAAAAGTCCAAAGCTGGGCATGAGCCTTTTCAATTGTAGGAAGGATTTTCTTTAATTCTCACGTGACACCTAAATCTATTCTTGATTCAGAAAATAAATGCAGATGCAACCCAGAATGCTCTAAGATACACGTTTTTAAATATTTTTTTTAATTAATTTTTTTTTGTAATCTATAGGATTTTTTTAAATCGGGTTGACGAATTTCGTTCAAAAAAATATTTGGGGTTATATTAAACAACCACACTATTTCTTAGTCCGTAAAGGGCTCAACGCTATTTTATACTGGTACTCTGTGACTGTGAGTGCACTCTTCCCCGATTGAGCCGACCCATTGCTGCAGCTATAATACGTAACAGCGTGGGACTACCAACCTACCAAGTAAACAATAATTTTGATTCAAAGTTGTTCGGAAGAAATTTTCCCCAACATATCATCATCATCATTACAGCCCTTCACAAGTCCACTGCTGAACATAGGGGGAGGCCTAAGAATGCCACAAAACACGATCCTGAGCCACCTGCATCCAGCGACTTCCTGCATGTCTTACCAGGTCGTCACTCCGTCTAGTGGGGGTAGTTCGCCTACCGGTACGAGGCTGCCACTCGAGAACCTTTCTTCCCCATCGGTTTTCGGTTCTTCGAGCTAAATGGCCTGCCCACTGCCACTTCAGCTTACTAATCCGTTGGGCTATGTCGGTTACTTTGGTTCTACAGCGGATATCCTCTGTGATATATGAAGGGTCTTCAATTGATAAGGGACGTGTTGCTTGCTCATTTCTAATTTATCACGCAGAGAAACTCCGAGCATAGCTTATAATTAAGAGCAATTTTCTTTATTACTTTTTGCAAATAGCTCGGTGGTTATATCCATTACATTCCAAACAATAAAAATAATATGGCGCGTTTTGTCACATTCTTAAAAACACTAGCAATTAGTTTAGCCCGAGATTAAATTGGATCTCCACAATTGCAGTTTTCCCAATCTCCCTTAGATCCTCACCCCATCAAACAACCCTCGGGGACTCATAACATTTGTTATTTTAACCATTAACAACATTTTAATTGTCACCGCAGTAACGCCATATTGGCGCGACGCTCGGCCAAGCGGGCAACGCAACGCCAGAACGCTGAATATTATTTTAACTAAGTGCTTACTACTGACAACGCTATTAAAGGAGTTGTTACGCCAAGTTTTTTATTTGAACAAATATTTATAGTGAAAACTTTCCATCGAGGTGACAAAATCACAGAGATTGATAGACTCATTTTATATAATAATATAATAACGAAGATTGAGGAAACTTTTACAAGAGGAGAGGACCATGTCCATTAATGAACTATATTGGCCTGATGACGAACACATAAAAAAGTTAACTAAAAATGCGTAAGCGTTAAAACTTTCGATATTGTACAGTTTTCTTGGCTTAAATCAGGTGATATGATCGCACTCACAATAAACTGAACCTCCGTTCCTTAAATATTTTTGGACATGTCTAAAATTGATGGTAAGGCCACTACAGCTATAGTTGTAATATGACTGCAGCTCGAACCTCGAATGGTCTCGACCGGGAAAGGCACGTTCTCTCTCTGATTACCACCGTATGGTAAGTGACGAAAACATGAACCTCCCTTTACTGAAAACGAGGCACACCATCTTCGTCATCAAGAATGACAATGCATCGGAATTTTGATTATAATTCGGGGTTACTTAAAGGTGCCACATCAAGACCACTTCAGATTGGGCCACCGACGACCACGCGTGCTATAACTCTAGTCCTCTTCCATTCCGACTTTGTACAATTTGGCTAAATAATTATTATACAGTCCACTTAGGTCTTTTATTTATAAAGATCACCAACACCTCTATCCTTGATTAAGAACCAAAATTAAGATACGTTATCACTACGGTTAAGATGAAATGCCTTGCTACCAGTAAAAAATGTCACCGGTCCTTTAGACTCATCATACGAAACACAGCGTTATTCTGCTGTTTCACGCTGGTATTCTGTGAGAGCGTGCGCCTAGCGGGTGCTATAGGCACTATAGGCAACAGCATTTACATTGTAGAACCACGCTGCAGCTATGTTTCCATGGTAGACCCACGCTCTCACAGAATACCAACGTAAAATAGCAGCTGTGTTTCGTATGGTGAGTGTAGAGAACCAGAGACCCTTTTTACTGGCAATGAGGCATTCCATCTTAGTACTCATGGGTAATCTGAATTTTGCTTCTTGATTGAGTATTAATGTATGTGTCTATGGACCACAGTATCCACTTACCTTCAGGTGGACTGAGTGCTCGTTTGTCACCTTTATTCTAGAAAAATCCACTTAGCATCAGGTAGGCTTGGATGGTGTATTCGTCATCCTTATTTGTATAAAAATATCAGTAAGATAAAATTACAAACGTCAATAAAATTGGGACAGTATGCTTTAGTCTTTAGTTATTGTTCTGAAGTGGCTACTATATTCTATGATCTATGTTCATCTCCAGATAAGGTTAGGAAAACTATAGAATAGAATAGAATATTTTTTTTATTCAATATTGATTATTACATAATACTTATTGAAAGTCATTTTTTATTTACCACTGGTTCGGAAAATACCTCAGTCCTGGGAAGAACCAGCAAGAAACCCAGCGGGACTATTTTCAAACATATTTCACTTAACAATAACTTCGTTTATACAATTTTTAAATAATTTATCATAAAACCAGCATGGTGGCGATCACCTTATTCCCAGGGGTTATTTTCATTCATGTATTCCTTAATCCTTGATATTATAATAACCCTTTTTGTACAGTTTATCTTTAATAAAACTTTTAAACTTGTTTATTTACAAACTTTGAATATGTTCTGGGATTTTGTTGTAAAAGCGTATACATTGCCCCATAAATGAATTACTGATTCTGTGGAGTCTAATAACTGGCATTACAAGCTTATGTTTGTTCCTAGTGTTTAAAGTATGCACATCCTTATTCTTACTAAAGCTATTTATAAATATATTGCGATGCCAAAGTATGTTATTTCTTTAAATTTTTCTCTGAATCTCAATTTATAACCTAAATTGAAAAGGACTCTTTACAATTTAGGTTATAAATCGCCCATACGGCTCTCTTTTGCAAAACAATTATAGCTTCGATATCAGTCGCATTATCCCATAGCAAAATTCCATAAGACATTACGCTATGAAAGTAACTAAAATACACTAATCTAGCTGTCTCAACATCTGTGAGACTTCTAATCTTTCTTGCAGCATATGCTGCAGAACTAAGTCTGCTTGCTAATTTAGATATATGGAGGCCCCATTGAAGTTTCGCGTCAATAGTAATACCAAGAAAAACAATGGTATCCACAAGACTCAACTCCTCCCCATTTAACAGCACATTGGTATTCGAATATTTTACATTAGGTATTGTAAATTTAATACACTTTGTCTAATTGCCGTTTAAGAGCATATTGTTGGAGTTAAACGAATGTACTAATTTCGATAGAGCATTATTTACATCGTCATAATTAATTAACTGCCGTTTGAGTTTGAAAATTAAAGAGGTATCGTCAGCAAATAATACTATATCGTGATTGTCCCCTACAAGATAAGGTAAGATAGTATTAATATAGATTAAAAACAGGAATGGGCCAAGAATCGAGCCCTGAGGAACGCCCATTGATACTTCCGATCCGGAGGAACCTTTACCATTGATCACGACTTTTTGAGTTCTGTTACTTAAATATGAAGTAATAAGTCTAAGCGCTAAATTTTTTACACCGTAGTGTTGTAGTTTCCTGATTAATGTCTCATGATGAACACAATCGAAAGCCTTGGAAAGATCACAGAAAATACCTAAGGCATCTTGTGAATTCTCCCAGGCATTAAAAATATATTTCATAAGCTCAACCCTGGCGTCAGACGTCGAGCGACCCCTTGTAAAACCAAATTGGTTTTTATGAAGTTATTTATTTGTATTAAAAAAAATTAACAATTGATCCAAAATTATTATTTTTTTAATTTTACTGAGAGTTGGTAGTACAGAAATAGGTCTAAAATTAGCGGGATCCAATGTACTACCAGATTTAAATAAAGGTATTACTTTACTATACTTCATTAAATCAACAAACACACCAGAATCGATACAAGTATTCAAAATAATAGCAAGATGAGGTGCAATTAAATCTATCATGAACGCAATCACTGTAACGGAAATCCCCCACAAATCTGCGGTCTTCTTTACGTCAATAGTTTTGAAGTATTTTACAACATCTTGCGATAGTACTTTTTCAAATCTAAATTATTTTAAGCAGATATTAACATACTGTTTGAGTAATGACTCGGCGACAGTTGGGGAAGTATTCAATGACTCTGTTGTCAAGATAGGAATATCAGTGAAATATTTCCCAAACACCGCTGCGATTTCTTGATTTGATTTAGTTAATTCAATGTTAATTTTTAATTGATAGTTTGAGTCACGAGGTTTGTCTTTACCGGTTTCGTTGTTAATTATA
This sequence comes from Parnassius glacialis, assembly GCA_033319125.1. Lineage (NCBI taxonomy): Eukaryota > Metazoa > Arthropoda > Insecta > Lepidoptera > Papilionidae > Parnassius > Parnassius glacialis. Next base: position 10,448,855 of record JAVANC010000002.1, on the reverse strand, counting down.
CTCCACGTCATTTTAATTTTATTCTTAGCCGTCTTAATTTTGTTGCTCATATGTAACGATTTGGCTGTGTAGCAAACTCTTTTAAACATTTTAGAATAATTTTTGACATATTCTTTAAAAGCATCGGAAAGACCTTCGTCTGCTTTTATGAATTCCTACTGTCGCCCACTCATTAAATGCCTTGTGACTGTTTCTGGAAAATGTTTTATAAGTAAACGTTTTTTAAATTCATTGCTTATAAGGGTAAATATTTCTCCATATAAATAGTCTGTATTGTTCTTATAAGAAAGCGAAGGAAGGTTTTTTTACCATATCACTTCTAAATCTCTCCAGGCGATTTGCATTAATAGGAATAAACACACTTTTCTCAATTAACTGTTTTTTGTGCATATAAGGTAATGAAACCAGTTGTCCATAGTGATCTGGACTAAGTTCTTGAATTATTGATTTGTTGATTAGTACAACACATAAAATATTATCAATACAAATTGCACTACACCCTGCAATACGTGTAGCTTCAAAGAATATATTATCAAAATTATAGGATTTGAACAAAGAGCAAAATTTAATACTGATAGAAGTTTCCAGGAGATTAATATTAAAGTCTCCACACACTACAAGAGATTTATTCTGTTTATTAAGCTTAACTAAAACTTCTTCCATAACCTTTTCATAGGTATCATAATTTGAACATAGGGGTATGTCAACACTGACAACGATAAGGTGCTCAAGCTCAACGCATGCCATTTCTACAGTACGCTCAACAGAGAGGCTCACAATATCTTTACGTTCTTTACATGATAAGGATTTATTAGCTAATATTAAGGAGCCACCACGTAATTTAGTATCTCTATTGAACGAACTGACCACCTGGTGATTACTGAAATTAAATATGCAATTGTAATCTTTCAACCAATTTTCAGTAATACATAAAATATGTCATCATCATCATCATTACAGCCCTTCACAAGTCCACTGCTGAACATAGGCCTCCCCCAAGGAATGCCACAAAGCACGGTCCTGAGCCACCTGCATCCATAGACTTCCTGCATGTCTTACCAGGTCGTCACTCCATCTCGTGGGGGGTCGCCCTACACTTCGCCTACCGGTACGAGGCTTCCACTCAAGAACCTTTCTTCCCCATCGGTTGTCGGTTCTTCGAGCTATATGGCCGGCCCACTGCCACTTCAGCTTACTAATCCGTTGGGCTATGACGGTTACTCTGGTTCTACTGCGGATATACTCATTCCTAAGTTTATCACGCAGAGAAACTCCGAGCATAGCCCTCTCCATAGCTCGCTGAGCGACCTTGAGCTTCCTCATACGGCCAGCAGTGAAGGACCACGTCTCAGTTCCGTAAGTCATCACTGGCAACACGCACTGGTTGTACAATCTCGTTTTAAGGTTTTGAGGTATGTGGCTCTACCAAAAACGCTCGCATTGAATAAAATAATTATTTATATTCAATTCCTGTCCCATAGAAGTCCTTAGAATTTTCGTTCGGGGCCCCTGTAGCCCGGGGGCCCCGTATCATTGATACGGCTGATACGGCGGTAGCTACGCCCCTGTACTAAACCTACGTTTTTACCTATATCATCACTGTACACAACGATATTATTTTTGCTAACATTTAAATTATTCAAATTATTTATTGTTCTGGAACTGTCATGGAGTTTATAAGTAGAAGAGGGGTTCTTTTTGTCCATATTATTAACACATACTGTCCCTGAAGTAACCGGCAATGTGCGCTGACACTCACACTGATGTTTTACTAATGACTCAAATCGTTCCTCATTATATTTACACAGTGTCACCAGTTCGTTCATGACCAGTATCTGTTCCTTTATTTCATTTTGAGCTAATTTATATTTATTTGTCATAACTTGTAGTGCATTATGAAGTGAAGAAATTTCTGAATTAAGATACTCCATGTCAGTCTCATAACTTTTCCTAATGCTATCCACCTCAATTGAATATATTTTGACCTTATTAATTAATTCTTGTTTTTCTTTACATAACTTAACATGATTTTTAATACTTATTTTATGTTTTATGTTTTTTTTTTGCAATTTGTTAATGTATTTATTAATTTTAATGTATTTCTTTATTTTATTGTTACTGCAAGCGATTCTTCCTGCTGTTCCCGATATGAAAGCATCTTCACCTGTCAAATCCACTGTTGATGATATTTGTAACAATTTTGAGGATACTTGAGAAGTTGTGCATAAAGGCATTTTAATATTATGTCGCTCCCATGAATGAATGATAATAGCAAAAATCTTGTATGAGAAGCCATAAAATGTACAAGAAAAGAACATACTTAAAAAAACACGCGGAAAAGAAATTGCAAATAAAATAGTTTCATTATTTAAATTTATATATTTAGAGTTTTCTGCAATGAATCTAAATCACATCGGCACCTTTCATCATGATTCCGTATGCTTCCTTAACAAAATTGGTAATATCTTTCACCGGTTTATCCTTGCCTGAGAACCACACACTGCCGCTTTCACCCAGCTTGCAGGCCTGCACCACCGCATGCGCTGCTGATTCCATTCTAAAAAAGATCAAATTTTGTTTGCCTTGTGTAATACTACAAAATTTACTTAAAAATTTTAGAAATATTAACCCACGTCCAATGAACTAGGATAAAATTGTCCCTTTCAAATGTCAAAATAGCATAATATTTTATCTTTCATTTGGCTCAATTTTTTATAGAAATAGGGTGACAAACGAGCACACAAAGTCCACCTGATGGTAAGTTGTTGCTGTGGTCCATAAACATCTACATCTATCTTCGTTTGCGAATTAAAATGCAGATGCGTTGTCAGCCGTGAGGACTAAGATGGAATGCCTCTTTCCCAGTAAAAAGGGTCTCTGGATCTCTACACTCACCATACGAAACACAGCAGAATTAAGCTACTATTTTACGCTGGTATTCTGTGAGAGCGTGGTACGACCCGGTCGAGCCGACTCATTCGTGCTACAATTACACTATTAATATAATTGCAGCATGGCTCTACCACGTATAAACGTTTACCTATATTTTTATTTTTATTTAATTTTAATCTTTATCGTAAAATTTTATATTGCAGAAGTAGTTATTCAATTATTTCATCCTTAGAATAAAATACAAACTTTTGCCCTTTGAACGGTCCCAAATAATTTTGAAGATTCTTTTCAATGACCTCGTCAAAGGTAGCAATTTTTTTCTCAGATAAAAGGGTGGTGTCTGTTTTGCTGAAACACATTGTAATCATCCGTACACCCGTCCTGTCGTAATAATCTGGCAACTGAAATAAACAAAATGTCATCGACAAAAGGACGCGTATGATTAATCACAGGAAAGAACCACATAGCTAAATCAATCTCGTGTTAAAACAATTACAAATGTAGCAACTTACACCAAGACAGCAACTAAACTGGAGTACAGCACTCTTTGTTCCGTAATAAATGGGTAGCATTGGAGACTGTTCCAAGGCTGCCACAGATGACATGTTTATGATAGCGCCGCCCTTGCCGTCCTTGTCTTTCCGCATCAGCTCAAGAGCCTTTAAAGTGCTGGTAACTAAAGCAGTCTGAAAGTAAATAGGGAAAATATTTGAATTTAATCATTGCAAACATATGGTCCACGCAAAACATAGTTTTCTATTCAATTTACTTAAATTATGTGCATCACCAATTTCTTTTACCTAAACTAATAATAATAAACCTAAAATAATAATACCAGTATAAAATAATAATTTGTAACCATTTGTTTACTTCGCGGCATTTTGATAGTTTATGTCCGCTATATTTATTTTACTTGCATAAAATAATTACATATTTATATTTTACTAGCTTTTACCTTTTAGCCGTATCGCTCGCGTGGTCTTCAATTTATAAACATCATTAAATATACATATATATATATATATATATATATATATATATATATATATATATATATATATATATATATATATATATATATATACTAGCTGACCAGGCAGACGTTGTTCTGCCTTTTCCGAACGACTATTTACTTTCCAAAAAAAGAAACTGAAATTAGCAATAAAAAAATTGAGAGTCACTAATCGGGATAAAAACTATTCTATCTTTCAAGTTGGACTATACTGCACACAGTGTGCAAAATTTTATTGAAATCAGTTCAGTAGTTTAGGAGTTCATCGCGGACACACAATGTAATTTTTTGTGTGACACGTAATTTTTATATATAAAGATATTCCGCGCCAAATTTAGCAAAATTCGATCACTTTTAGAGTCACTTCAGTGTCTCGGCATCTATATCAGTTTGTGAAATATTTTTTTTGAATTCCCAAAGTCTATTGGACCTAGATCATTGAGGTACACGCGAATAAATAAGTTTTTCAGAATTGCATTAATATCACATAATATGTCTAGAAACACCTATATTTTTATTTACTTATATTTTTGGACGTGTCTTCCGATCTATCTATAAGAAAGATAAATTGTCTTGGAATCATAATATTATTTATTCTTTACATTCATTCATAATTAAAGTTAATTAATGACTGATGTGAAGCATCGACGCTCCGAGAAGTCTGAAAGATGTCAACATGTTCAGTATCGTCCCAAGCATTATATCAGATCTGATAGACAACAAAACCTCGCAATAGAACACCGATTCCTACCAAGGACGATTCCCGAGGCTATTGAAATTAAAAACATCCTAACTTCAAACTCAAGCATACTAATAAGACTTCAAGATACTGTAAGCTCCTCCTTCGTAGATCAGACTAAACATTATTAGTTAAAAGTTGATTGTAGTCTTCGTAAACTATAACATCAGGACGTTAAGCAACTGAAACAATAAAATAACATCTCCGAAAATATGAATGAAATAAAAACAGCATAATTGTCCCATTAAAACTAAAGTAATAAGAAAGTAGAAAAAAGTATTAAAAAAAATTGCAGCCTACATACATGTCACTGCTGGGCACAGGCCATAGAGCTTTCGGCCAAAAAAGTTAAGTGCCAACGCGCGTTCACCTCAACTGGGGAACTTCTCAGATATGCAGGTTTTCTTTCACCGCCGAGAACGTGGTAAATCGACACTTTACAATTGCAATTAGAATATATGTAAAAAATATAATAATGCTTACGTATTATGAAATTTATGACAAGTAAAATAAAATAAACCTTTTTTTAAAGTAAAATCTGCTATCTTTGATATTTAAAGTATTTTGTTTCAACAGCCTGTTCAATTGAATGAAACATGTAAATATATATCTCATGTTAGCTATGAAACCAGGGCTGTCACAAAAATCTTGATGTGTCTGATAATGTGAAAACTCAAAAATACAAAAATCTTAAATGACAAACCGATTTATAAGTCTCATTAAAGGTATAAAAGATAAAGTAGCAGCTTACACACGTCTCACCACTGTCCACAGGGCTCCTCATTACCTATAGTGTTTGTGGACAGAAAAGAGTATGCCGCAATCATTCAACTACTACTCAGACATTTAGGTTTGCCCACGAAGTTATTCATCACCACTTCTGATGGCGCTGTTTTGATAATTAAAGCGTACGTCAGCGGAGTTTTAAATTGTTATGCAAAGGTTAAAACTGATTTTAAACTTTATTTACAAATATGATATTTATTTGAAAAAACACCCGTCATCCCGCCTATTAACAACATAATCATATATAATAGAAAATTAACATCTAAAGGAAGAAAAATACTTAACCTTCTTTTTTAAGTTCCGTAATCGGATAAAAAGTAGTCTATAAGTTGCCCCGGATTACTAACTACCTACATATAAAATTTAATGGAAATTGGTTCAGTAGTTTTTGCGTCAATCGGTAATACACAGACAGACAGACAGACTGACATACTGACAGACAAAAATTCTAAAAACCACTAATTTAGCTTCAGTGCCCTTTATTTAGTCCCCTGGACTTGTTTTTTCAAGAGTATATTAGAATTACACGACTTTTCTACAGATTTATTATATGTACCTATAGATAAGGTTACTTGCGAAATTATGTCAAATCGATTAAGATATTTGTCGAAATTCAAGCAAGTAGTCTAGTTTAGGCGTTAAAGATGAACATAGAAGCGAACATACATAAATATTACGTTCCCAAAATATTAGGTTCTCTTTAGGCTCCAGGGCAGTCAGGTAAAACCAACGTCACTTCAAACTTTAACCATTTTTTTTATAGTATAAAGGTGACAAGCGAGCACACAGTCCACCTGATGGTAAGTGGTTGCTGTGGCCCATGTTTAACAAAATACCTTTGTACTTCAATAAAATATTGTATTTCAAAAACGGAGATTCAAAATTTTGTTTCGTGAAGCATTATTAATGGTTACATAAATTTAACTCGATATGAACTTTTTGAACCGCTTATCGTGGTATCAAATATTAATAGAATACTTACTTGTAAAACTACTTACAAAATTAATTTCTATTTCTTTTTTATAACAACGCTGAGAGTCGTTCATTATAGCGGCATTGTTAATGACCACATCTATATATCCGTGTGCGTCCCGGGTAGCTGCAAAGGCTCCAAACAACTCATCCTCATTAGTCACGTCGCATTTGAAAAATTTTACTTTATTTTTACCATATTTGTTATTCAAATCATTTTGTAAAGCTGTTCCTAAATCTACTGCGACATCCAAAATTGCAACGTGCTGTGAAATAAAACATATTAAATTAAAAGACATTCCAAAAATTTAAACTAATATTCCTAATGTAATGTAATATAAGGTGTAATAAATAAATAAATATTTTTTGACACTAATCGCACTATAGACTTTACTGTGTATTATACATATTTACAGTGTATATTATATTTGGGATTAATTCTAGCCGCCAAATTTCACGAACGCACATCGCGTCAAAATTCACGATACCATCCTCACCATCTGAATGCTTGGCGGTCCACGACTGTGCGTTTTACTAGGAGTTTTCTTCCTCGTACAACTTCTCTGTGGAATTGTTTACCACCGGCGATTTTACCGGACCGATATGACTTAGGGGCCTTCAAGAAAAGAGCACACCTTTCTAAAAGGCCGGCAATTCTGCAATTCCCCTGGAGTTGCGGTTGTTCATGGGCGGCGGTAGTCACTTACCATCAGGTGAGCCGCATTCTCGTTTGCCCCCTCTTCTATAAAAAAAAAAAGTATAGGCGTAAGGAAATCCGCTACCTCATATCAACCCGTGGCAACTAAGTCGAAGGTGGAAACTAAACATAGTAGATGGGCAGTAGGCATCTTACAGATTACAGCTCAAAATAATTAAAATTGCGACTGCTAAGTGGCAATTATGGCAAATCCACCTACGAGACGATACAGGCGGCAAGCCTATATTCAGCAGTAGACTTTTGATAGACTGTAATGAATTATTGTAATCGTCCTATTGCTCTATTTAATAGTTCACGGTTGAACACAGCTTTTTAACACGTTCACTGTCCGGTTTTCAAACACAATAGTAAGACAATAGCAATGACCTATATGTAGTGCACAGGACAGCGAAAGGGTTAAGATGCGCCAGTTGGCTTGTCCATACTCACCACGCTAGGTTTAGCTTTATTTAATGCAATCCGTACACAGGTAATGGATAGCAGCATTATCCTACCACCTATCACTTGAATACCCTCTCTTTGGGCATCGTCGCAGTCGGATAAAATCAAATGTGTTAACTGATAACATAGCGTGTAATGAAAATTAAAATAATATTTTTTTATCATTTTTAATAAGTTATATTATCACTCATAATATTGTTCGATAAAAAAAACCGGCAAAGTGCGAGTCGGACTCGCGCACCGAGAGTTCCGAACAAATCTGTAGCTATATAAGTTTAAAATTATTAAAAAAAAATTATTATATGATGTAACTAAAAATTTATGCTTTTCGCAATTTTTCCCTTATCTGTGCTATAAAACGTTGCTTCGTACCAAATTTCAAGATTCTGAGTTCACGGGAAGTACCCTGTAGGTTTTGATTCCCTTGCGAATGTCGAAAATTTACGGCATAAACGGCTGTATCTTTTGATTGCGTTGGCTTAGAAGTTTGATTTTTTCACAGCTCTAAGGGACAGTAGACTTGAGTATTTGATATGAATTTCAGCTTGATACCTCCACGCGTTCCTGAGAAAAAGGGTCTTGACAGACAGACAGACAGACGGACAACAAAGTGATCCTATAAGGGTTCCGTTTTTTGCTCTTCAAGTACGGAACCCTAACAAGATGTAACATTTTTACGTTTTATTGGAACCTTCCTGCACGGCTTATATTTCAACACATATCACAAACTTATAGTTTTTAATTTAGGTTAAGGAAAACATATATATATATATATATATATATATATATATATATATATATATATACTAGGGATCCAAACCAGCTTCGCACATTTTGCCGACAGCTCCACCTAATGGGTCAAATTATGAATCTAAACTATTCTCTAATCAACTTAATGGCACACAGAAAAATTTCATCAAAATCGTTCCAGTCATTTAGGAAATATTAAGTCACATACACGCGGGAAGAAGAATTTGATACATAAAGAGTAGCTGGCCAGGCAGAGGAAGAAGGACAACAGAACACTGCTCTTTCCGATGACTTTTACTATAAAAAATCCATAAATTTATAATTAAAAAAAATTGAGAGTCCCTTAGCGGGATAAAAACTATCCTATTTGTCAATTTAGAGTAAGCAATACACGTTTACAAAATTTCATTAAAATTGGTTGAGTGGTTTCGGAGTTCATCGCGGACAAACAATGTGACACGTAATTTTTATATATAAAGACTTGCTAGGCAGGCAGACGTTGTTCAGCCCTTTTCGACGACCCTTCATAGAAAACATCCTTGAATTCGTAATAAAAAAATATTGAGTGTCACTTATCAGGATAAAAACTATCCTATCTCTCAAGTAGGACCGAACTACACAGATTGTGCAAAATTTCATTGAAATCAGTTCTGAAGTTTAGAAGTTCATCGCGGACAAACAACGTGACACGTAATTTTTATATATAAAGATATATATATATATATATATATATATATATATATATATATATATATATATATATATGTGTATATATGTGTGTGTATATATATATATACACAGTACATAAATATAAGTTAGCCGACTTCAATAAAAACTATTGGTCTGACCTTGATCAAATTCATATGGAACCACACGAGAAGTACCAACTTTCAAATAAAAAAAATAACACAGATAAAACAAACATACAGTCGAATTGAGTACCGTCTCCTTTTTGGAAGTCGACAGAAAAGGTACAGATTCATTTTTATCGTATTATAATAATTGTTACCATTACAGCCTATCAAAGGCCATTGCAAAACATAAGCTTTTCCCATTGATTACTTCGGGGGGGATATCTACCACAGTTGCCAACCTGCCTGCCAGTTGGCAGGCAGGTTGGCAATCGTAGTTTTATTTTAGATGTTATTAGGAAATTGCTGATGGCTATCTCCTTGTTTTGTTTCCCTCTGTCACCTCTTATGCCTTATATATATATCTTATAATAAGTGCTAGCCGTATCCTATTCCACCTGATGGTGACCGTGATGATTTAGGTGGTACAGCTTATCGGCTTAGCTTAATAAGTCTATTCACTCTTGCCTTGAAAACACTAACGTGATAATCAGGTGAAAAGAGGAAATCTAAATAAATCATTTCACACTTTACCTGTACGTTTTCTTCGAGCAAACATCGCACAACGCCCGCGCCGATCCCTTCAGCACCTCCTGTTATCAAAACTACCTTACCGTTTAAATCGTACACCATTTTGTTAAAATAATAGAAATTACGACACTAGTGTCAGGAAGAACAATCTGGAAGTGACTAATACAATTTGAGCATATACATTATTATTGAGCTACGATTGAAGTGTCATGGACTAATCGAAAAACCTTGACTTTTATCTTAAGAGTCTTGAACCTTGTAGCCTTTATCATAAAAATATACATGATAACCAAGCGTTAGTTTTTCGACTTAACTTATGATAAATTGTTGAGAGGATCAACAATATACGAAAACAAATAAACAAAATTGAAGTGTCTGTTTGTAATGTCAAAGTAACAGCTTTTTATTAGGCATATACGGTACTTATAACAAAAACACAATTTTTAAAACTTTTGCCTGTCTGTCTGTTTGTTCCGGCTAATCTCCGAAATGCCTTAGCCGATTTTGACGCGACTTTCACTGGTAGATGTTATAAGGAGTAACTTTTGTTTTAGAAAAAGATTTAGGGTTTCGCACAAAAAAAAACTATGAAACCCAATCGTAATAATTTACACGATGGTGAAGTCGCGGGGAATAACTAGTTTTAAATATTTTCTGTTGATGTTTACCTGAACTATTTCAACTAAGGCGACATTTATCAGTTATAAGAGCTCATCGCTGGACGTTAAATATTGGGGGTCTTAAAGATTTCTTATATTTACGCGAACACTACACATTTAAATAAAACTAGTTTTACGGATTTCAAACTCTGGATGATGCAACAATGAGAGTATACAAGGGCTTTAATTTCCCCATAACACCGCAAAGATTACCGTACGAAGAAATTACCCGCAGTGTCGAGGACTGTTTATTTAGAAACAATATGCGAAAGTAAGATTTGGAAGCGATACGTCAAGATATTTCGTCTATGTTACGTCGATGTTCAGAGCCGAAACCGAATCTACCCAAAGACGAATTTAGAGCGTTGAATAACCTACGCAATAAATCAGAACTCACGATTCTCCGCGCAGATAAGGGAAATGCCACGGTAGTCATGGAAACGTCAGATTATAACTCTAAAATACAAGAACTTTTGTCGGATGCAAGCACTTATTAAAAGGTTAAAAACGACCCAAGAAATAACACACTTAAAACAACTAGTGACCTCATAAAGAATCACTCCGAAAAATTAAATTTGGACGTAAAATCGATAATACTTACATGTGCCAAACCACCAAAGTTGTATGGGTTACCAAAAATACACAAGCCCAATGCTCCACTACGTCCCATAGTGAGCCATTTGGCTACGAACGATTCACCAACTTACAGATTGGCTCAAAACTTAGCGAAAATAATCTCACCGCTTACGTGACATACAAGAGCACACACAAAGGATTCCTACCATTTTGTCAGCTAGATTAGAAACCTACATCTGGCAGACAATGAAACTATGGCCAGTTTTGATGTGCAATCTCTGTTCACATGTTTACCTGTTGAAGACTGCATCTCAATTGTAACTAGAAGGCTGGAGGAAAACAACATACCCGTAGAATATGCAGTATTACTCAAACACTGCCTTACACCTGGCTACCTATTGTGGAAGAAACAGTTCTACAAGCAAGTAAATGGTGTGGCTGTGGGCTCACATGTATCTCCCATTGTCACTGATATATTCATGGAAGACTTTGAGGAGAAAGCCCTGCCTACTTCTTCCGTAAATCCAAGATTCTACAAGCGGTACGTAGACGACACTTTCACAGTTCTACCTTTAGATAAAGTAACAGCATTTTTAGTCCATCTTAACTTCATAAATTTCAAAATTTTGTTCACAATCGAGTTAGAGCAAAACAATTCTTTAGCCTTTCTAGATTTGTCAGTAATTCGGAATCCTGATAACACCTTTAGCCGTACTGTGTAATGTGTATAGAAAAAAACCCATACAGATAGATATATAAACGGTGATTCTCATCACCATCCTTCACAGTTAGCTACCGTGGGTAAATCTATGTTTCAGAGAGCACGAGGGATTTGTGACAGTAAACAACTGGCCACCGAGCTCCAACACGTCAAGCAAGTTTTGCACGACAATAAGCTTCGGGTCCCGCGCGTACGTCACAGTGAACGAGTGAAGCCGGCCACAGTCGAGCGAGTGCCTGCTGTACTGCCATATGTCAGAGGTGTCACTGACAAGATTGGCTACATCTTGAAGCGTGCTTCCATTAAAACATACTTCAAGCCGCCGAAGAAGATCAGTCAGTTTTTACCATCAGTCAAGTGTAATATTCCTCTGCAAGATGCAGGATTGTACACTACTTGCTTGATTGTGAATGTGGTCTCTCCTATATAGGACAAACTAAAAGATCAATAAAAATCCGCATTAAAGAACACATAGCTTGTGTAAAGAATCGACGCTCCGGGAAGTCTGCAGTCTGTGAACACGTACAGGATCGAAACACGTACAAATCCTCGCTAAAGAACACCGATTCCTTCCAAAGATAATTCACGAGGCTATTGAAATCAAAAAACACTCTAATTTCAATAGAGAAGATGTCTGGGTGCTACCATCTGCTTGGGATCCTATAATTAATTAAATTAAATCTCAACCCAATCATACAACAGCAAGACTTCAAGATACTGATGTTCATACTGCGTAGATCGAAACAAACGTTAATAATTTTAATCTGGAGGCAACCGTGGTTAACTATGACATTGGGACGTCGAACACCTCGGGAATATCAAATAAGTTAATATACGCAATAAAATCGGTAAAACTAGTTTTATTTAAAAATTGGGTAAACTATTTAACCATCAGCGTTGGCAAGCGTTTTGATCGCAATGCTAGGTTATTAACTAAAATCAGGCTGCTGTTTGAATGTTTTACCTGTGGTAATAATTTCGGCCGGAGTGACCAGCTGGGGGGTGAAACTAATTAATTTATCCAATTTAATGTTCGGTGCGGATTACCAGAATGATTGTAAAAACGCTTTGTTGGTTGAAATAACCAACTGCTGGTTCAGAGTTATTAAAAATATGATTTTACGTAAATTACGGGCTGTATGACATAATATATATGAGCATTTGCTATTGCGCGATACTGCAAATGTCCCTAAATTCGGGCTACAGTAAGAATGTGAAGGAATGCATGAGCACTCACCTGGACTTCTGCTAATCTGCCTCGTGTGTCCAGGGCTGCGGTCACATTGGCTGGACGCCGGCTGTCTTCACACATATAAACTTCACAAATTATCGCGAAATGTAGCATTATAGCAAATATCTATATACTTTAATATATTTTGTCGTGAAGCGACATTTAAAAGAGAAAGAACCTAACCTAAGAACAGCAAAACAACAAAGTAGACCAAGAAAATAATATATTTAAGTTTTTTAAAAGAGTATTTACAATTTTATAAAAAAAATGAAATATGAAGATGATGGATGAAATGAGATTACAATTAGGTTTTAAAAAACATAAAGATAGGAGAATAGGACAATATAGTTTTATAGTGGAGCCTGGAGCCTCGCTGCTTTTGTAGAAATAGGCACACGCAGAGCTTGAGGTTTCTCAGCGGCGACGGCACGCAGCGCCTGGACTGGGCACACGCAGCGTCCGGAGCCGGCGCACGTAGCGCCTGGGGTAGGTGCGCTCAGTACTTGGAGAAGTAGTCGCCGCGCCCAGAGGTAGCGCGGGCAATAGGTGCACTCGGCGCCTGGAGCAAGCAGTCGTAGCGTGCCCGAAGATAGCGCGGGCAGTAGGTGCACTCGGCGCCTGGAGCAAGCAGTCGTAGCGCGCCCGCAGGTAGTGTGGCCCCGCGCTTGAAGCAGACTGCCGACGACTTCACGTGTAGATGGAGGCTTGCAGGATCCCGGGGCAAAGCGGCCCCGGGATAAGGCCTTTAGTAGATGTTTCTCGTTTGAGAACTGAAGCGAGACTGTCCAGTATTCTCCAATTGCTCGGCTTTTATACCTTTTTAGAGAGAACGAGAAATTATTTAAATTAAAACGAAATTTATTGTAAATGACCTACAGCCAAAGAGTATTTATGTAGAAAGAACATCATACCAGAGACGAATTTGAATAAAAGTTACCATAACAACGACATAAATAATAGTTGTCATATTTAGCAATTTTTGGTTTTTGGACTATTATTAAGAAACTATTACATTTTAGTAAGAAATGAGATATTATTCACATAGGAAAAACTAATGCACGGCAGCGTGCACGAAACCTGAAATTGTAGAGTTACAGAGAATTCAATAAAAGACCAAAAAAGGTAAGACTCCATTGACAGCTATTTTAAAAGTACTAAATAGTGTGAAAATACGCAGTAAAATGATATGTTATTGTGTAAAAACATTACAGGATCCTATATAAATAAAGGTGATGCAAAATATAAATGCAGAAAATCAAAAACAGAATGAAAAAAATAGTATAAAGTGATGCAAAACATGAATGCAGAATATCAAAACAGAATGGAGAATTAGTGTACAATGAAATGTAAGTAGCATAACACTACAATTTTTGTATAGTTTAATATCTAAATTACACAACAACGGGAGCAAGGACGCGAGATACAGGCGGTGCGTTGTTTTCGTGTCTTGCGAGCTATGACTATGATTCCTATGGGTTCTCACAACCCATAGGAAACCTGGAAATGGCTTTGCAGTACCTACTTTCATTAACGAATCTCATAAGCGTTAGGCAGTAGTTGCAAAGTGGCGCGAACAACCTGAATTTAGCGTTCTTTAAAGTTGGCTGCTGTACCTTCAGTTAGACTCTAAGTTCATTTGGCATTTCAATTTAAAAAAAAATATAGAGAAATGCCATTGTTATAAGAATAACTGGGAAAGTTTTGTAGTGTACCTCTAACGCAAATTAAAAAATATTGAAATTATTCTCGTATTAGCTCACGGATCCGATGTTGCGTACTCTTATACCAACGCGTCAACTATACTTCATTTTTAATTCCAAAGGATTTATACTATGGAGTGTAGAGAGAAGGAGGACCATCTCTATGTATGAAAAGTGTCCCTAAAAACGTGTCCAATAAGGGTGGCGCTGCAGTAGCATAGGATAAATTTAAAAAAGCGCCAAAAGTAATTAGAATAAGATGGAGAAATAAACAAGGACCGACCAATCCGCTTGGTTTTGTACTACGTAAATAGATGAGATTTTGTATACTGGCATTTTACTAACTACTCTAGTCATGAAATTTTTTAAATATTTGAATTCAGCTGACCGCGCTCCTTTCACAACAGCTATCTTCACATCGTAGTTTTTCAGACGCCAGCGCTATTGTGGTAGGTTTTTGAACCTCTATTTTCAGTAAATAGTAGGACACTTTTTCAACTTTCGCCCCTTATAAGATGGTTCTACTTGTACTCTACACTCCATAATTTATACCTATAGCTTTTTTTACATGGTTTTACACAGATAATAGATAACATTTAACAGTAGGAGTTAAAAAAATAATACACTTGCATCGTGACGTACACATTAAAGCACTTCATCATCACATCATTACAGCCTTTCATAAGTCCACTGCTGAACATAGGCCTTTGTGGCATTCCTTGAGGGAGGCCTTTCTGGCATTAAAGCACTTATTGGTGCTAAATTAGCATTTGTTTTTTATTAAAGAAATTCTAATATTTTTATTTTGCATGACTACATATTTGTGCCATTTTCTGTAGAGACTATCGATCCGTGGGGTCCACGTGCGGTAAGTTCCCAAAGGAACTCCATTCGTGGCTGATCGTTGCTGCTGGTAATAAGAGGGCTGGTTGTTTTCTCGGTCAAAGGCTAAGTATAACCATTCAGCGGGGAAACGCAGCCAGCGTTCTTGGCACGATACCGCGGGGAGTAGGTCTGTATGATTATTAAGTTAGTAACTAGTTTTAGTTTTTTTTTATTATAGTTTTTAATATTGTGTGTAATAAAATATTGTATATTATTTTAATATTACTCCATAATCATTTTTATTAACATACAATTTTTTATAAAATTAACTTGACAATTGAACTTACTGTCCACCAGCAGGGTTAGGCATGGGGAGGAGACATTTTATCCCCGAGAAAAGGAGAAAATGTTTATCCCCTCGCTTAGTTTTATCCATCCTTCGAGCATGGGCATACCGGTGGATATAATATCCACAGTAGGTAAAATGGGAAATAGATTTAGACTAAGATAGAACTAATTAACTCATATACTCCAGATATTCAACAGCGAGAAGCCATCTGCGCAGGACAGGATTTGTAACACCACCCAATTCGTACAGTTTTGTGAAGGGTGCGCATGAGACAGCTAGGCAGGCTTTTCTTAACTGGGTCTGGCATGGTCGGCCTAGAGCCGGTCGTCTATATCAGTAGTATATGTGTGAGTCACGTAAAATTTTTAAATCAAAATTAAAATCATGTCAAAAAAATCAGGAACAAATAAAATTAGACATTTTGGCTTCCCAACACAAAGCAAAAAATTTTGGAAAGTTCTGGAAACACACAAAAAAGCTAGGTCCTAAGCCGGCTGTTTCTGTAAGTGTGGGTGGATTATGTGACCCAAAACAGATAGCTAATCTATTTAAGGACCATTTTAAAGTAGAGGCAGTATTACGGCAAGAAGCAGAAGTGGGGGTGGGCGATGGTGGGGTTGTCGGGACTGGTGAACCTATCCGTATTACAGCTAAGGATATAAAGCTGGTACTAAAGCAGATGACCAGAGGAAGGTCACCGGGTCACGATAGCCTCAGTGTCGAGCACCTTCATAATGCAGGACCGCATCTTCCAAGGGTTTTGTCACTATTATATACTTTCTGTATTCGGCACTCCTACTTACCGTTCGAACTAATGAGGACTGTTGTTGTACCTATTTTAAAAAACAAGACTGGAGATATTTCTGACAAGACAAATTATAGGCCTATTTCTCTGGCAACTGTATTAGCTAAGGTGCTTGACGGCTTGCTTGAGCGACGGCTTAGTAACTTCATACAATTAGATGATGCGCAGTTTGGCTTTCGACCTGGCCTATCAACAGAAAGTGCTATACTGTCGCTGAAGCATACCGTCAAATACTACACCCAGAGACAAACGCCAGTGTATGCTGCGTTTCTGGATCTCTCAAAGGCATTTGACCTGGTTGACTATGATCTGCTTTGGTCAAAATTACGTGACATAGCTGTTCCAAATGAATTAATCACCACGTTGAAATATTGGAATGGCCATCAAGTTAACCAGGTCAAATGGTCTGGTGCGCTATCTGACGAATACATTTTGAAATGCGGGGTGAGGCAGGGGGGGTTATCCTCGCCTTTGCTGTTCAGCCTCTACGTTGACGGGCTCATTGGTGTACTCAGTAGCACCAGGATAGGCTGTTCCATTGACGGACAAATGGTTAATAGTATTAGCTATGCTGATGACAGGGTGTTGCTGAGTCCATCGGTGAGCGCATTGCGTAAGCTGTTGGCTGTCTGTGAAGTATACGCTGCTAAACACGGTCTCCTCTATAACACCAAAAAGAGTGAGTTAATGGTATTTCAAGTTGGTGCTAAAAAACCCCAGGTTGTGCCTCCAGTCAAGCTCCTTGGGGTGCCATTAAGTAGGGTGTCACAGTTTAAATATTTAGGACACATTGTTACAGAGAATCTCACACACAACTGTGATATAGAGAGGGAGCGGAGAGCATTGGCGGTTCGATGCAATATGGTTGCCCGCATGTTTGCTAGGTGTACTAGAGAAGTCAAAATTACTCTTTTCAAGGCTTACTGCCAAACCTTTTACACCTGCAGCCTGTGGTATAGCTATACGCAAAGGGCCTATAATGCACTTCGCGTCCAATATAATAATGCCTTCAGGATGCTGATGGGCCTTCCCATGTTCTGCAGTGCATCTGCCATGTTTGCTGAAGCGGGTGTTGATGATTTTCATGGCATCATACGGAAGCGAATATCGTCCAGCTGGCGCAGATTGCGGGGGAGCTCAAACGGCGTCCTGAAGGTAGTTAAAGATAGGCTTGATTGTCCCATTCAAGGGCATTGGACTCGAATGCATATGGGTGGGACACTTAAGTATCTTAATTAATATTTTTAAGTTGTAAGTTATTTAATTTGATTTAATTTAATTTACTAACATAGCTTTTAAGAAATTTACTAACAAATTTGTATGGATTTTTTAATCTGAAATAAACGTTTTATTATTATTATTATTATAATTCTTGACTCTGGGCTGTTAATGAGAATTTCTTGACAGAAAACTCCAATAAGTGATTTTTAACCCGGAATTCGAACCTCATAATTATATATGATATATTGATAACATAGATTATATCTGGTAGAGCCATGCTGCAGCTAAATTGGAAGTATAGTTGAAGCATGAATGGGTCGGCTCGACATCACAGAATACCAGCGTAAAGTAGCAGCTTAACACTGCTGTGTTTAGTATGGTGAGTGTAGAGAACCGGAGAGCTTTTAAATGAAACTAAGTTTTACGGATTTTATTGCGTTTAATTTAATTTTTTTATTCCCGACGTTTCGGGTGCTTTACAGCATCCATGGTCATGGGGGGGGGGGGGGGGCTGAGGTGTTTGACGTCCCGATGTCATAGTGAGCGCCGGCCACCTTCAGTTTTTGAATATTAATTTTTAGTCCGATCACGCAGAATGAGCTCATTTTGCGTAGATCGGACCAGTGTGTAGTCTTCACGGAGACCTTTTTTACTGGAAAAAAGGCATTCCATCTCAGTCCTTACGGGTAACAACGCATCTGCATTTTGATTCTTTATTGAGGATAGATGTAGATGTCCATAAGTCACAGCAACCATTTACCATCAGGTGGACCGTGTGCTCGTTTGTCACCCTATCCTATAAAAAAACAACTTAAAATATACTACTTGATTGAACGGATACACATATAAAGGAAAAACGTACACCAAGAATTTTGGCACCCTGGCATTTGAAATTTCAATCATCACAACGAAGCCCATCAATATATTTTATTTACCAAGTATAAAATATTAATCACTGTCTTGGGTGTATAATCCATTGTAAACAATGCAATAACAAAGATCCCCTTTTAGTATTTTGTTTTTAAAATAGCGCGCGCTTTCTATTCCGCCATTATCGCCATAAAGTAATTAAGAGGGAGCCACGGTAATATGCGTTTGAAACAAGTGACAATTAATAATAAGAACAGGGAAATGATTATGGTTTTCGCAGATGTCGTTAGTTTTGTTTTATTTTGGAACGAAGTTCCTTATCGCACCGTACGAATTTGAAGGATGGGCGCTAGGAGAGAAAAGTGTCAGATTTTTCCGTCACAACCCCTTTCTATAGTACGAGCGAGATGAAATAATATCCATCTCCCTCGCACTTTTTGTTATCTTGCCATGAAAGAAATATTATTTTAAACTGGCTGTTCCCCGCGAACTTCGCCCGCGTGTATTTTAGGTTTTTAATTATGTTGCACGTAACGTTCACGTTCTTTTTCTAGATTATAAGTAGCCTAAGTTACTCCCTATAATACCAGCTATCTGCCAGTGAAAGTCCTGTCGGAATCGGTCCAGCCGTTTCGGAGATTAGCCGGAACAAACAAACAGAGAGTCAAAAAATTTAAAAATTGTGTTTTCGTTATAAGTACCGTACCTATATACTGTTATATGCATTTAGTAAAAAGCTGTTAGTTTGACATTACAAACAGACACTTCAATTTTATTTATTTGTTTAGATGACGTTTCATTTTAATATACGCTAGTAATTCATCTATTTGTATTTGTAATCAATAATATTATAAGTTTATCAATAATAATATACCACGAAAGGAACTTCGTTCATAGCGAGTGTGCCACGACCCATGACACTCACCCATGTTTTAATTTTTATTTTAAAGAAGCTTAGACCGGAATTTTAATATTTCGCATTTTGTTTAAAACTCATGTAGACAAAGAACTTTTAAAAGTAAAACATTCATTCATTTATTTCAGCCTATCAAAGGTCACTGCTGAATATAGGCATCTGTAGATTACTTCGTAAGGGGAATATTTGCCATAGTTGCCACGTTAGCAGGCGGGTTTTTTTCGAGCTATTCGTATTATTAGAAAGACGCTGCTGAACGTCTCCTGGTTTGTTACCCTCTATCGCCTCTTACGATGACCATGGGATGATTTGGTATAGTGGATATTCTTAGACCGCCACTACACGGTAATTAAAAACAAATAAGTGTAACGTTTTAGGGAATTGACCCAAGCAGCGTTTATTGTTATTGACGAGCTCTTCTAAGAGTTACCGCGAGCAATTTGTACTATTACCATTACTGCAATCGATGCGATAACATCTAATTGACGATGATTCATTTTTTGTGTGAACTTAAACATAGAGAAAACACCTGCATATCTAAGACATATTAATCCATACAAATAAATAGACGTTTCTGTTTGTAATGTCAAAATAACTATTTCTTACTTAATGCATATGAAACTTATACTTATAACAAAAATAAACAATTTTTAAAATTTTTGTCTGTCTGTCTGCCAGTTTGTTCCGGCTAAATTCCGAAATGCCTTGACATGACTTTTAAATTAAGCTGATGTTATAAGGAGTAACTTAGACTAATTTTATTTTAGAAAAGTAATTAGGGTTTCTCGCAAAAATATTAAAACCCATGAAATCCAATCGTAATAATTTCCACGCGGACGTAGTAGCGGGAAACGGCTAACTAGTTCATTTATAAAATTCACCAAACGCACTAAGTAGCGCAGCGGATTCTTTCCGAGAATAAAAACCCTGTCAAAGGAGGCCGTAACGTACGTAGGATGCTACTTTACCTCATTAGCTTACTGCAATTAGTATTAGATTTACAGCTTGGATCGGTGACGTAGCCTCAAAAGTGCGAGACTTCTGGTAGAACTGTGCTCCCAAGCATGACGATTTATGCCCAGTTTCTATGATGATAAAAATCGTCTTTTTTTCTCTGGTACGAATGATTTTATTACATTTAACAGTTACAGTTCCTTCAATTTTCCAATTATTGTTTGATTACTAACATAGAATAAAAATCACACAACTTTAAGTAACTGTGAGTTTTTAATTTTAAATTTTCATAAATATTGTTCTTCCCACTTTTTGGCTACAAAACGGGTCGTAAGTGAAACACTAAATGTTTTTTTTTTAAATAAAGAAACCTGGCAATTGACATTTAGAGGCCGAGTTTAATAAATAAATGTTAAAATATTAATTGCAATAATATCTTAACTTAATAATATTTAAATTCAATATTAACTATGGATAGATGCGTAGATAAACGCAAAGTGGTTTTGCTGCTACTCATTACTATTCCGTGGGATTTCAGTTCAATATATTCAAATAGATATTTATTTATTTATCCTTTATTTCAACACACCAACAAGGGGTTACAAGGTTGGACTTAAGGCGATACCCCGACCAAAACCTTGCGATAGTGCGTTTTTCAGAGACTATTATCTCATTAGTTATGAGAAATAAACTAAATCTAAAAGCACATTATTAATGTTCGATATCCTATCATCACATTCCATGTTGTAATTTGTTTTTATGTGTTATAAATACATTTAAAATCTACTTTTAAAAAATGACTAAAATTATTGATTACATGCATCTCTTGCATGTAATCAATATTGCATGCCGGCAACGCTCTAATCATTTGAGGATTACACTAATGGATAGATAATTTAAAAATCTATATTCTTCGCGTTTTATTTAATTTTTAAAGTTCGTTTTTCCTTTTAATTAAAATAATTCCAAAAATTGTGTGAATTCTATGATAAAGCGGAGTACGTCTAAAGAGGGAACGAATGCTCATGGTTATTTGGTTAGGGAAACGCCTTAATGCCATATGGTCAACCCGACGAAAAATGGAATAAATAAAGAATGGAATAAATAAAATGGAATATATGTCAATACCATCCATACAACATATATTGAATATATATTCAAATGGTCTATGACACCAGATTTTTTTTTTTCGTTTAAATGATCATGCAGGTAAAAGTGGGTTTTTTTTGTCCCTCTTACGAACCTAACCTTCAATTTAAATTATTACTATTATAACCTATTAACATAGGCCTCCCTGAGAGATTGCCTCATAGAGGGGATATTTGCCGTGGTTGTCACGCTAGACCAACGGATTTTCAACCGCAGTTTTTTTATTTTTAGTCGTTGTTATGATACCCACGGGATGATGGGGTATTGGATATTCTACACCGCCGCTATACGGAAATTTAATTTAAATAAAATAGACTAAAATTTAAATTATTATTTTACTTAAATTCTTATTGTTGATCTTCTTCATGAGCTCGAAAGTTCCACTAGACAAAAGCCTCTCCTATATTAGGGAGGATTTAGTATAATAGCGACGCTTGACTGACGGATTGCCGATAGCAATATCAGACGTCCCCCATTGAAACTGCTTTCGGACTGCGGTCTGAGTCTATCGAAATCGAATCTATCGGAAGCTATTTACCTTTCTAGCAGTTTCCATACATACAGTTCTTACGACTAAACGGTAGCTTTTAGTAGAAATTTCTAATCCTGGTAATTTTGGCTTTAGATATTTGAAGAAGGCAAAATGGAGAAATCCCCTCTCTCTCTCTTATTAAAAAGAACCTCTATATTATGAATAGAAATATTTATGTAACGCATAAATTTATCGATACATATTACTACTTCAATTTAAATGGATTTTCTTACCAGTATTAAAATGAAAGTTTCCCAATATCGTTCCCCTATATCAGTAAATTGTACAACAGATGATAGGGTAGATACAATGCTCGTAAAGTTCTGTCTATTTGGTATGATTTACGAGAAGAATCCGGAGGCTGGGGGAGCCTCAATGACTTGTCTTATGTCCCGACTAATGACAAACTAGATATTTTTATTTAGCCGCATTTGAAAAGGCAATGTCTTTGAATTCCTATAATGCTTTTTCGAAGTACCTACTTTTTTGTTGTTATGTAAAACAATTGCTAATGAAAACTGAAAAAAGAAAATGATACCAGATTCGCCTTATGTATGTGTATTATATGAAAATAAAATCATTATATTTATTAAAATCGTTCGTTCGTCTGTAAGTGATCGCGTAAATTCGCCTTTTGATCCTATGCTGTTGTTAGGTTCAAAAAAGTTAAAATAAATTAAATAAATTAATTCTGGACGACTTTTTATCGGGGCGATGGTTCATAGCTATGTTAGGTTTTGATAGGTTATTTTTTGTTGCAACTGGATTTCTCATGAACTCATCCCAGAACAAAAACGGGCTAGAGTTGATTTGTGTAAAAAAATATTTTAAAGTATAATCACGGGCATTCAAATGCCGTGTATGACATGACGACAGGAGATGAAACGTAGAAACAGGATAAAGCAACTTCAGAACAAAACAGTCTTCTGTATGGTTCGAAGGAGACAGCAAATTTTATCCTTCTTCTTTTAATCTATTCTTATTCTTAGAACCAACACGTATTGCTGGGCCTAGTGCGACCTGTATAGATAACATTTTTACAGATGTTAAGCCCTTGCATAAATCAATTATTCAAAATTTAAGTTCAGATCACTATGGACAGTTGGTATCATTACATTACATGCACAAAAAACAGAAAAATAAGAAAGTTGTGTTTGTTCCAATAAATGAACATCGCTTGGAGAGGTTTAGAAGTAATATAATAAAAAGACTTCCATCACTTTCGTTTAAAAATAGTGCTAATTATTTGTATGCTACATTATTTAAAATTATAAGTTGTGAATTTAGTAGTATATTTACTTCTAAAACTTTCTCTTTTAACAGTCGCAAATCATTTAATGAATGGGCGACAGTAGGAATTTATAAAAGTAGGCGAAGGTTATACGAGCTTTATGATCAAAGATCATATGATAGTAGTGTTATATTTAGAGATTATGTAAAAACATATTCTAAAATATTTAAAAAAGTGTGCTCCACTGCTAAGGTTTTACATTTAAGCAATAAAATTAAAACTGCATCCGACAAAATTAAAATGACCTGGAGAATAATAAATAGTGAAACGGGTAAGGTCAAACCGCGCAACTCGGATTTTCAATTGAATATTAACAATAATTTAACGCGATCTGATCAAGAAGTAGCTATGTTGCTTTTGAGAAACATTTTACTGATGTTCCTTTTTTGATAACAAAATCATTAAATTCTTCTCCTACTGTCGCCGAATCATTGCTCAAACAAAATGTAAAGGCTTGTTCAAATACTTTTAAATTCCATAGAGTACTGCCAAAAGATATCGTTAAATATTTTAAAACTATTGATCTTAAGAAAACGGCAGACTTATGGGGGACTTCCGTTAAAGTTATTTTATCTATAATAGATATATTAGCACCTTATCTAGCCACTATATTTAATATAAGCGTCGAATCTGGTGTGTTTCCTGATTTAATGAAACATAGTAAAGTCATACGTATATTTAAATCTGTTAGTACATTAGACCCTGCCAATTTTAGACCAATTTCTGTACTACCAACATTAAGTAAAATTTTTGGAAGAATATTTTTAGATCAGATGTTAAGTTTCTTTAATATTAACAAATTGCTACATGAAAATCAATTCGGTTTTACAAGGGGTCGCTCGACAACTGACGCTGGAGTTGAGCTTATTAAACATATTTTTGTACATGGGAGAATTCAGAGGATGCTTTGGGTATATTTTGTGATCTTTCCAAGACCTTCGACTGTGTTCACCATGAGGCTTTAATCAGGAAGCTACAGTACTATGGTGTCAAGAACACAGCGCTTAAACTTATTATTTCATATTTAACTAATAGAAAACAGAAGGTTATTATCAATGGTAAAAGTTCTTCCGGGTCACCTGTAATAATGGGTGTTCCTCAGGGCTCGATTCTCGGCCCATTCCTGTTTCTGGTGTATATTAATGACTTACCTCGCCTTGTAGGGGATAGTCATGATATAGTATTATTTGTTGATGATACTTCCTTGATTTTTAAACTTAAACGTCAATCATTTAAATGTGACAAAGTGAATAATGCTATATCAAAATTAGTGCATTGGTTTAACGTTAATAATCTGCATTTGAACGGAAATAAAACTAATTGTGTTAAATTTACAACAACGAATGTTAAAAATCTAAATACCAATGTGTTTTTAAATGGGGAAGAACTGAGCCCTGTTGAATCCACTGTTTTTCTTGGCATCACTCTCGACGCAAAGCTTCAGTGGGGCCCCCATATATCCAAATTAGCAAGCAGACTAAGTTCTGCAGCCTATGCTGTAAAAAAGATTAGAGGTCTCACTAGTGTCGAGACAGCTAGATTAGTTTATTTTAGTTATTTCCATAGCATAATGTCTTATGGGATTTTGCTATGGGGAAATGCGGCTGATTCAGAAACTATTTCTGTTTTACAGAAGAGGGCCATTAGAGCTATTTACAATCTAAAACCGAGAGAGTCTCTTAGAGATAAATTTAAAGAAATTAATATATTAACTTTGGCCTCTCAGTATATTTACGAAAATTTAATGTATGTTCACAAAAACAAAGATAGTTTTAGTAAAAAAAGTGATATACATTCTGTAAACACTAGGAACAAACACAAGCTAGTGATGCCAGTTTCTCGACTCCACAGAGTCAGTAATTCATTCTTGGGGCAATGTATACGCTATTACAACAAGGTCCCGGAAAGTGTACAGGTTCTCTCTATTACCAATTTTAAATGTTTTATTTAGCTGAAACTGTATAAAAAGGGTTATTATAGTATAAATGAATACATGGTTGATAATAACTCCTGGGAATGAGGTGTTCGCTTCCAAGCAGTTTCTAAAATAAATTTTGCAAATAGTTCGTAATCATTTATGTTGTAAAATTTATTTAAAAAAAAGTCCCGCTGGGTTTCTTGCTGGTTCTTCCCAGAACAGAGGGTTTTTTTTCGAACCAGTGGTAAAGTAAAAATTACTTTCAATAAGAATTACACATGTAATGTATATTGAATAAAAGTTATTCTATTCTATTCTATTCTATCAACAAAATTGGGGCAGGCAAGAAAGGTGGGCAAAAAATGATTGCGTTTTTTTTCTCCCGGACGGGTTCTGTCTGCACAATCCCACTTGATGGGCAAGGAGTGGGTACACCACCATTTGTTTGTCCGGTGTCTTTGAAAAATTTAGGGAAATACGACCAAAAAGCCGGATCCTATTGCTCCACAACAATTCTTCGGCGTACACAGCGAACAAGACAATGTCGACAATGTGTGTATGATTTTTGGCTTCTGAAAAGGTGGCTCGTAACCTATCCTACACACGGTGCGATTTTTTCCTTCAAAAGCCAAGATTTGATGAGAGATTTGACATTTACGGAGTCAGAAGAAGCCGTGACAATTTGTTAACCAGCAGGTGAAAAACACGCCCTTAGTCCTAGGTTTTTTTTTATAGGATAAGGGTGACAAACGAGCACACAGTCCACCTGATGGTAAGTGGTTGCTGTGGCCCATAGACATCTACATCTATCTTCGATTAAAAATCAAAATGCAGATGCGTTGTCACCCGTGAGCACTAAGATATAATGCCTCGTTTCCAGTAAAAAGGGTCTCCGGTTCTTATATTATCTTGGGTCCTTATGTTTTCAAAAGTGGTTTGAAAGAATGAAAAAGTGTTTAATATGTAATGGAGAATAACTTTACGAGCAGTAAATATATTAGTTTACATAGATTCTTTTTTATTTATGAGATACACAAAGCTGTCAATGTATCCCACGTTTCCATGTAATTTTTTTTATAAAAAGAGTGACAAACAAGCCTACAGTCCACCTGATGGTAAGTGGATGCAGTATGAAGCTGCTATAAGTAGAAACTAAAAATTAAAATTATCAAACAGACTCATTGTTATACCCTAAAACCACAGTAGAAATATGCTGCGATATTTTGCGAAAACGTGATCGTTCCAAGTCAAGTTAACCCTCTCGTGCTACAATTCGTGTTATGTAAAGTATGTACGTATTCGTATATAATTTTGATTATCGTACTCTGACATTTTCAATGTTATTAATAAACTAGCTGTTCCCGCGCCTTCGCTCGCGTGGAATTTGTTACGATAGGGTTTTTAATTTTTTTTTGCGCGGAACCCTATTTTTTTTATAATTTAAAAGTAGCCTAGCTTGCTCCTTATAACATTAGCTATCTGCCAGTGAATGTACCGTCAAAATCGGTCCAACCGTTTCGCAGATTAGCCGGAACAAACAGACATACAGACAAATATTTTAAAAATTGTGTTTTTGTCATAAAAACCGTATATACCATTGATTTATAACTCAATGGTATATACTTTCACACGCATTTAGTAAAAAGCTGTCATTTTAACATTGCAAACAGACACTTCAATTTTATTTGTTTGTATAATTGCATAGATAAGAAATAAAAGGCCACTATGTATTCCGTTAATGTGTATTAGTATTTAGTAGTATTATAGCTGAGTGAAAGCAATATTTGTTTTATATCTAAGGATTACCATCTAACACTGGCGAAAGTATTAAGGGTACCCTGTTATGACGTGTCTGTGCAAAATACGTCACTGCTAGATGGAGAGGGCGCTGAATCACTTAACTTGATTAATCCACTCAGCTAAGCGTTAACGCAAACTGTTTTTTTGGTTTAGCCTAAATCAAATGGGAACTTAGACTCGAACTGTTGAAAACTCAATTTCATAATTAAGGGAAGCACTCGCTTTTGATTTATGATAATCTGTAACGGCTTTAGGCATTTTATTAAATTGATCAAATTACATTGTTATCTTCTTTTAAATTAATTAAGAATTTTCATCAGTACATACATCATATACATAATACTATCGTAAAATAGCAGCTTAATGCTGCTGTTTTGTATGGCGAGTGTAGAGTACCAGAGAACCGTTTTACTGGAAACGAGATATTCCATCTTAGTCCACAGGGGTGACAGCACATCTGCATTTTGATCGTTAATCGAAGATGGACGTAGATGTCTATGGGCCACAGCATTAACTTACCATCAAGTGGACTGTGTGCTCAGTTGCCACCCTTATTCTATATTAAAAAAATATTATAGTATGGTAAGTGTTATTGCAAACTTCTACGTTTGTGTTAATACCCTACTAGTAAGTAATCCATTTACCTACTTAGGCAAGTAAAGCGTTCCATCGTGTAGTTGCATCCTTATTTGTTCCGTTACAAATTGTTACAGACTCGTAACTTCTTTGACAATCCTGTATTTACAAAATATTTCTTAGCAACCCGCCGCGCCGTTTATATTGAAACTTACTGTTGTAATTATTTCATTGTTAAATAATATTTTACTTACACTTAAAGTCAGAAAAATGTACAAGTATTGTTTATTTATTTTGTGCGTCATTATATATATTATTAAATAAACAATACTTGTACAGTGTTAAGTCCAATGCTGGACACGGACATCTCCAGTTGCAGGGAGAATTTGCCTAAACCTCTCGCACGCGGACGTAAGATGCATTTATGCATTGATGCATACATTCAATACGCACGCCACAACAATCGGTAGGCTATTTTAACCAAAGTCGCAGCCGAGGCGTGCAAATCATTATGAACATTAGCGACGTTGTAAGTAGGTTTAAGCTCGCAAGTTTGCTATCACAGAGTGATTCTTCTGTACTTGTACTATTATCTATTCTGCGACTATTGTCTATTCTGTGCTAAAACGTTACGCTTGGCAGGCAGATTGATCGCAGTACTAGATGTCTCGCACCTTTGACGCTACTTCCCCTTCAGTCTGCGTATTTTATGTATTGTGTACCACCATCTATCTGAAACCTATGATATATACCTCATGCATTCCTCCTACACTACTTTAAATACTTTCTGTCATTCCCGATTTCGCCTCTTTTTACAATTAAAGAAATAAATGGTTCGATGGATTCTCTAACACTGTCACCACACGCCATTTGTTATGAGATGGATGGTAATAGCAAGTGACGAGAAGCGGAGACCTTTTTTACTGGTTGTGTGGCATTAGTAGTACAATTGTGTTTTATTATTAGTGTGTTTTTAAGTTGTAATTAGTGTTCCGTAATTAAAGTGTCAATTTTGGTAATTCAGTCGGCAGTTTTTAATTGTCTCGAACCCCAAACTCGTAACAATACGATAGTACAATTTTCTTACACTGCCATTTTATAGTGGAATACTCGTATAATATTTTATAAATGTGGCCAGAGTTTTATTTATTTATCAAAAAAGTCCATTGCTGAACATAGGCCTACGCTGTAGATTCCCTCTTATTGTCCCCCATATTTGCCGTAATTGCTAGCTAGCTTATTAGCGGATTGGCAACCGCAGTTTTTTTATTATTCTCTTGATTCATTTCCTTCTGCAACCTCTTCAGAACCCACAGGATATGTGTGTATGTGTGCGTTCGTGCATGCGAGCGTGCGTGCAAGCGTGCGTGCGTGCGTGTGTACCTGCGTGCGTGCGTGCGTGTGTGTGTGCAAGCCTGAGTGCGTGCGTGCGTGTGAGCGTGCGTGCGTGTGTGCGTGCATGCGAGCGTGCGTGCGTGCGTGCGTGCATGCGAGCGTGCGTGCGTGCGTGCGTGCATGCGTAAGTGCGTGCGTGCGTGCTCTTTTGCATGCGTGCGTGTGTGTGTATGCGTTCGAAAGTGCTGATTACATTATCAAGTCCATCGGTCGAGCCGTTTCAAAGATTTCCATATAAAAATTAAATAGATTTTCAAGCGTTGCGCTCCAAAATAAGCGGGAAGGTCCAGGGAAGGTTTGCAGGGTCAACCGTTTTTGAGATTTTTCAATATATTTTTATTAAAATAAACGCTCATCAAATAAGAACTTTGTGAGTTATAGTTCGAGCATAATAGCTTATAGCCCTTTGTACCTCTCATAGAGGGTATATATGGCATGGTCGCCATGCCTGGCAGGTATCTTATAACAAGGCAAGTATCATCATCATCATCATCATTACAGCCCTTCACAAGTACACTGCTGAACATAGGCCTCCCCCAAAGAATGCCACAAAGCACGGTCCTGAGCCACCTGCATCCATCGACTTCCTGCATATCTTACCAGGTCGTCACTCCATCTAGTGGGGGGACGCCCAACACTTCGCCTGCCGGTACGAGGCTGCCACTCGAGAACCTTTCTTCCCCATCGGTTGTCGGTTCTTCGAGCTATATGGCTGGCCCATTGCCACTTCAGCTTATTAATCCGTTGGGCTATGTCGGTCACTCTGGTTCTACTGCGGATATCCTCACTTCTGAGTTTATCAAGCAGAGAAACTTCGAGCATAGCCCTCTCCATAGCTCGCTGAGCGACCTTGAGCTTTCTCATCCGGCCAGCAGTGATGGACCACGTCTCAGTTCCGTATGTCATCACTGGCAACACGCACTGGGTGTACAGTCTCGTTTTCAAGTTTTGAGGTATACCTGACGAGAAAATGTGCCGTAATTTCCCGAACGCTGCCCAACCGAGTTGAATCCGTCCATTGACCTCTCAGTCGAAGTTGGACTTACCTAGTCGGACTATTTGTCCCAGGTAAACATACTTGTCAACAACTTCGAGCTTAGTGTTCCCAACAACTACCGGCATAGGTGTGACATGGACATTAAACATGATCTTTGTTTTGTCCATGTTCATCTTAAGACCTATCCGTTGGGAAACACTATTGATGTCATTGAGCATAGTACTTAGGTCCACCAGCGATTCTGCCATAAGGACTATATCGTCGGCAATTCGAAGGTGAGTGATGTACTTGCCATTGATGTTGATACCGTATCCTTTCCAGTTCAGAAGCTTGAAAACGTCTTCCAATGCAGCGGTGAAGAGTTTCGGGGATATTACGTCACCCTGTCTTACACCTCTCTGCAATTGGATAGGTTTCGTACTCTGGTTCTATACTCGGATAGCCATCGTAGCCCTACTGTACAAGCACTTCAGCACTTCGATATACCGACAGTCAACTTGGCACCGCTGAAGGGACTGCAGCACCGTCCAAATTTCGACGGAATCAAAGGCTTTCTCATAGTCCACATACGCCAGACATAGTGGCAAAGTGTACTCCTCGGACTTCTGCACAATTTGCCGAAGGGTATGTATGTGGTCTATGGTGCTAAAGCCTTTTCGGAAACCAGCTTGTTCGGGAGGCTGGAAGTCGTCAAGTCTCCGCGCGAGACGATTCGTAATGACTCTCGAAAACAGCACGTAGACGCGGCTCAGAATGGAAATCGGTCTATAGTTCTTCAAGAGAGCGTTGTCGCCTTTCATGAAGAATAAGACCATCGCACTTCTGCTCCACGCCTCCGGTGTAATGCCACCATGGAGGACGGAATTAAAGAGCTTCTGAAGGACTTTAAGTACCAGTTTTCCACCTGCTTTCAGAAGATCCGCTGTCATTCCATCCTCACCTGGGGCCTTGCCGTTTTTAAGGTGCTGGAGAGCCACTCTAATCTCGCTCAGACTGACGTCCGGGATATCGTCGGAATAATGTCGGATAAGACTCGCTCTTGGATCGTTACTCACACTTGCGTGCGGCTCCAACGATGACGTGTACAGCTGCCCATAGAACCTCTCAATCTCACTCAAAATCTCAGGTGCCCCGGAAACGATGCTGCCACATTCTGTCTTTAGCTTTGACAGTTGGCTCTTTTTGGTAGACAGATCTCTGGCAAAGACTTTGGAGCCTTGGTTCCGCTCGATCGCTTCTTCAATACGGGCTGTATTGAAGTTGCGTAAGTCCCGCCGCATGCATTTGGAGATCTGTCTGTTCAGTTGCCTGTATGCTGTCAAATCTGTTGAAGAATGTAGCTTCATGTTCCGTCTAACAGCCATGAGATTAAGAGTGTGATCGGAGAGTTTTTGTGTTCTTCTGCGGCGGGTCTTGCAGAACTTAGCTCCGACCGCATGGACAGTTTCCACGAGCTTGTCCTTCAAATCTTCCACTTCATTGCAGTCTTCTAGGCACTGAAAACGGTTTTGTAACTCGAGCTGAAAGTTTTCGGCACTCTGGATTAGAGCACGAGGGGGACGGAGCGTTGACTTCATTAGACGAGACCTCTCCAACTTAACGTTTAGGTTCAGTGTGCCTCTAACCATTCGGTGATCGCTGCCGGTTTTCACCCTCGCGATCACTGAGACATTACTGAACAGTTGTCGTCTGGTCGTCATAATGAAGTCAATCTCATTTTTTGTCGAACCGTCGGGGCTCGACCAGGTCCACTTCCTGTGGGGCCGCTTCTGGAAGAAAGAGTTCATCATAAAGAGTCCCACTTTTTCCATGAAGTCGGCTAGCTGCTGGCCCCTTGGGTTCCGTTGCCCTATTCCAAATTAACAATAAGGCAAATAACTTATAGCTAAATTATCAAAATTCCCTTTCTTATAAATATGTATGCGATGTACATTAACGAGCAATTTTATAAGCCTCATATATTCTATTCGCCACCTATGATTCACCATGGCTTTCAAGCCAAATATAATAAACGCAGAAAGCACAAATTTTTGGTCACATTTAAATTTGAACTCTACTTACTTATCATAAGATTTTGATTAATATTGCCAAAAATATCTATAAATAACTAGGGAGCTAGGCGTTCAACGTTAAAAAGATTAATTCGATGCGGCAGCAAAGACCCATATAAAATTTACTCCTAATAAAAATATATTATTAAAAAAGAATCGAAACCGTACCTTTTATTGTTTTTTTTTATTTCTTAGAGTTTCATACCTCAAAAGGAAAAACGGAACCACAGGTTACCCCTAAAGGATCACTTTGTTGTGCGTCCATCTACCAGTCTGCCAAGGTCCTTGTCTTTGTAACGGGTAGAGGTATCAAGTTGTAATAAATATAAAATACTAAGGTTTACATGTCACGTAGGTAGTTGTGCCGTAAGAGAACATACAACTCTATATCACACTGTGTGAGTCGTAAGAGGCGACAGAGTTAAATGAAACAGGAGGTGGACCGCAGCATCTTCTTGATAACAACGCAGCATTTGCCAACGCACCTGGACATCGTTCTAATATCCCCCCTATGAGACAATCTATGGAGGTTTATGTTTAGCATTGGCGTTTGGTAGACTGTAATGAGGATGATGAATGATAAAAATAAAACTGAGAACAACCTCGTATCGAGACTAATAGAAGAAAGCATGAAATATCATTAATAACTTCGGGTACATCTTCATGAGTTCCCAACACGACGTTTTGTAATGAGGGGAGGCCTGTGCCCAGAAGCAGGCTGTAACCTGTTACTTACATTTTTTTATAGGATAGGGTGATAAATGAGCACACAGTCCACGTGATGGTAAGTGGTTGCTGTGACCCATAAACATTATCCTCAATAAAGAATTAAAATGCAGATGCGTCGTCACCCGCGGGGACTAAGATGGAATGCCTTTTTTCCAGTAAAATGGGTCTCCGGTTCTCTACAATCACCATACGAAACACAGCAGTGTTAAGCTGCCATTTTACGCTGGTATTCTGTGAGAGCGTGGTCCTTCCCTGGTCGAGCCTACCCATTCGGGCTACAACTATACTACTAAAATAGCTGCAGCATGTCTCTGCCACGTATATAATACATTACATAAACAGTGACACACTTACTTTACCTTTATTGACTTTTTATAAACGTCATATCTTTATCGTGTATTAGAAGCTAAGAAATAAATCAAAATAGATTTCAGAAACATTTGTTCCTTAGAGTAATTACTAATTACATACATAATTATGTGTTCAAAGAGTATAGCATTTATTTGAGTGTTGACGTTTAACAGAGATGACGTTATAAGTCAAAATTTTCACCGAGTGAGTTGAATAGATCAATTATGAAGGCTGCGTGCATAATTCTGACCGTAATAATATTTGTCGCGATAATGGCAGTTTGTGTGATGGTGAAGTTTGCAACTGATATCACCGTGGAGGATAGAAAGCGTGAATTCATGCCGGGTAACGGGGGCGTCTACGAAGTCGCGAGATCCATTGGTGTTTTCGCGCTAAGCGATAATTTGACGCTTCCCATCGCCGATAGATTCCCCTACGTTGCAGCTATTGCAAGAAATTCGTCCAATTCCTGGTCCTTCGCTTGCTTCGGCAGCCTCATTCTCATCAAGTGGATCGTGACATCAGCTCATTGTAGGAAACCTGGTGCGACACACAGAGTCCTTCTTCTTTACAATTATGTGAATAATTATACACATACATATCCCATACTATTTTGGAGGATTAATGAAAAATATAACGGAAGTAATCCTTCGCCAAGGAATGACATTGCTATTGCAAAATTAAATCTTAATACACATCCTTATTTGTCAAAATCATCTGTTATTGACACTATCAGAGTAAAAGAACTGGAAGCAACAATTTGGAAAACTGTGTCGACAATGGGTAGAGAGGTATATTTGACGAATAACGTTGACAAATTTGACGTCAAAATCACAAACCCCCAAAAATGCTTCGAAAGTTACGGTGTGAAAATGGACGATAGTTTGATCTGTGTTGACTTGTCAGATTACGAGGATTGTTTCATACATGAATTCGGTCCGATTTATTCAGGTGATAAGCTGGTTGGAACACTTGCGATGAAACCTAGAGATTGCGACCTTAAATTGGCTATATTTACGAACGTATCATATTATGCGCATTGGATTTTGAAAATTACACACACTCCTTTATATGGTTAAAATACAAGTTTCGCTTTGTTTTTGTTTTGTAATATCCACTGGAGGCATTTTTGTCAGATAATTTACACACATCTTATTTCATCAGCCTGGAACAGTTTTTACATTACACAGATTATTTACTTATCAAACATAAAATCTTTATTATATAACAGTTGGTGCGTCTGTTATTAATCGTGTAATTTTTGAACGACTTGACCGATTGAAGTCATATTCACACAAGCTATTTCGAATTGTCGAGGCGATGTATAATAGTTATGTTAGGACCCCATAGATGGCGCTTTAGTCAAGTTATTAACAAATTGTATATTTATGGACCAAAATGACTCTTAATTCATAATTGATTATCTTTTTGATTTGTTAGTTTTGTACTAACTGTTGATTTAGTCAATACACTGTAAAAAAGTCAGGAGTGATTTCA
The DNA here is from genome assembly GCA_033319125.1 of Parnassius glacialis. Classification (NCBI taxonomy): domain Eukaryota; kingdom Metazoa; phylum Arthropoda; class Insecta; order Lepidoptera; family Papilionidae; genus Parnassius; species Parnassius glacialis. The sequence continues at coordinate 10,414,050 of JAVANC010000002.1, read as the reverse complement.
CCGGAAAGAGCAGAATAACGTCTGGTGCGCCAGCTGATATTTAAAAAATATGTACTCGTATGTATTAGAATTATCATATGGCTCTACTCCACGCCGTATGTCAGTGCTGATTGAGTTTTTTCACTGAATTTTATTTTAACTCTACAAGAAAAGAGCCAACCCTCCTGTAACTATGTCACATAGCTAATCGGCGATTAAAATTGAGATTAATAGTTTTATAGCAGTGACAGTGATAGCTCGTGGGCCGGCGAGTTGCTGTTGTTCAAAGAGATTTAAAATATATATTACTACTACTACTTAAATGTCTTTGCTGTTGCTATGGCATTTTGTCGAGTTGGTAGCCTTTTCGTTGATGCAAGTGCAATCCAGTGAGAACTTAGTTTTTTTAACGGTTATATTTAACTATTAAGGTTTCTTTTTTTAAGTAATTATAGCAAGAAATAAACATGTTATTTGTTTTATTCTTTCACACGCTTTGAAATTTAAAATGGACGACTCCAATCCTGAGCTACCGCGGCTGTAGCACCATAATATGCATTTATAAAATTATGTTTAAAATCCCATCACATTAATTATTTTTTTTTTTTACGATCGGGGCTGCACCTATGTCTTTTCAAGTATGTGCTAAATGGTACGCATAACTCAGAAAATTTGCATAATAATAATAATAATGTCTTCCAGACCGCATTTCGGTCACGGGGGCCCGCCTCAACGGAGACTACCCATCGGCATAGGACTTATTATTACTTAATAGGTACTTACTTACGACAGGATTATTACAGTGCCCAAGTGCACTTCCCTCACTCTCATAATCCCATGGGACGGTAAACCGACGACCGGAGAGAGATCAGTCGAACGACCAACGGCTTTACGCGCTTTCCGAGGCACGGGGGTGAGACACCGGCATCTTCGTAACTCCTGGCAGCTACTGAGAATTCCTTGTCAGAAAAATTCAACAGCTTATTTTTTTGGCCCGACCCGGGATTCGAACCCAGAACCTCATGATCAGCAATCGCACTACTACACTCACTAGACCAACGAGGTAGTCACATTGGCATATCACACTTACCAATGATGCGGTGAGCGCAAAAGTGATACCCGCCCACTATTAATGCTGCTCACATCACCAGCCTATAAAATTTCAAAAGAATTAGGTATTCAAGAAGATTTTTAAAGAGTTTTCCTTCATCATTCGGTCGCGAGAGTCTTGTTTGACTATCAACAGAACAGCACCATTCTCTTGCACAAAGTTGGCATCTGGAGAAGAAGTAAGCATACTGCCATTCCACCACCATAAATTAAATTGAATTTCTCCTTTTTTTCAGACTTGGTCAAATTTAATAATAAAAACTGAAAGTAAGTGTTCCTAATTTTGTGCAAACCATTTAATAACTTAAGAGGGAAATGCTAATATCAACGATTTGTCTAGTAAGAAATGTATTAGTAAGTAGTAAGACATATTTGTAGTAGGAAATGAATTAGTTTAGAGATTTTCCGTCACACTACTCTCACAACTGTACCTTGTAAATATTGACATTATTAATCCGCTAAGTGTTTAGGTTAAGAGGGGTGGCCACGTTGACTTATGTATATTTACAAAAATATGTTCACTAAGCCAATGGCATTTGCTGGTTTTGATAAAGTATACTTGAATTAAACGATACTATTAACAGTATTAAGATTACGAAAATTAATATACAATCAAATGCCTCAAATACCTCAAGTCTCAACAATAACCTAAGCTAAGACAGTGCGATTTGACATCCAGGGCTACATCATCACTTACCACCAGGTAAAAAAAACAAATAACATATGCGTTTTGAAATATGTATACATCTTCCTTGCGTATATGCAAAGTAGTAAGTAGATCATCATTTCATCATTACAGCTCATCACAAGTCCACTGGTGAACATAGGCCTCCCCAAGGAATGCCACAAAGCACGTTCCCAAGCCACCTGCATCCATTGACTCCCGCATGTCTTGCACTAGAGGGAGTGACGACCTGGTGTCACTCCCTCTAGTGCACACTTCGTCCGCAGGTACGAGGCCGCCGCCACTCGAGAACCTTTTTTCCCCATCGGTCGTCGGTTCTTCGAGCTATATGGCCGGCCCATTGCCACTTCAGCTTACTAATCCGTTGCGCTATGTCGGTCACTCTGGTTTTACTGCGGATATCCTCATTTCTAAGTTTATCACGCAGAGAAATGCCGAGCATAGTCCTCTCCATAGCTCGCTCAGCGACCTTAAGCTTCCTCATCCAGCCAGCAGTGAAGGACCACGTATCAGTTCCATGAGTCATCACTGGCAACACGCACTGGGTGTACAGTCTAGTTTTCAAGTTTTGAGATATACCTGACGAGAAGATGTGCCGTAATTTCCCAAAATCTGCCCAGACGAGTTGAATCTGTCGATTGACATCCCGGTCGAAGTTGGACTTACCTAGTCAAACTATTTGTCCCAGGTAAACATATTCGTCAACAACTTCAAGCTTCGTGCTGCCAACAACTACCGGCATAGGTGTGACATAGAAATTATGCATGATCTACTAAGTAGATATCTACGTATAATATGCTCCATATCATACGCACTCTCCACAACTTATTCACGTTGATGACTCCTACAAATTACTTAAGCCCTTGTTACCGACGTCTTGTGTGATCGTCGACCGGCTTTTACTATCTTTTTTCTTTTAACGATAGCTGATACCTTGAGTATAAACACTGACATAGATTTTAGTCAATCAGGTATATAATTAACGCCGAAAGCCACGTTGAAGTTCTACAACGTGGGAAAGCCACGCTAAAGTATGAATGGGTAAAGCACGAATGGGTCGGCTGGACCGGGGAAGGATTATGCTCACAATGCAGTACACTATCGAGATACTAAGCAAGAGGATATCAGATGAAATATAACAGTATTCATATGAATTTATTGGGATGTAAAAGGCACCATGCCATTTTCTCCAAGCGCAAACCACATCTGCACTCTGCTGACTGACGGACAAGAGTGGCGACCGATGAACGGCAGGCGAAAATCCACCCAAAAACCCTCAAATTTCACTTACTGTTGATTGGGAGCATTACCAGTGCGATGAAATCCGTCCGCACTTACTAACCTTTTTTTCGAGAGTACTTAAAAAATGCCTATAATTAAAATAGGCATCATTTTTAAGTAATAAGGTAATTGCATCTAATAAGAGCCGGGTTTTTGGAAATCCTTATAAATCAATTGTGAGAAGTCTTTTAATTTGTAAAACATCATAATCAAATAAACTGTTTATATTTGAAGAGAAAATATTATACATAAACAAGGTACCAAAGTCGAGATACTTACAAAATAAGTTTTTTAAAAGCTTGTCTATGGTTCCTATACGGCACTAGGGCTCTAAATAAGGTCCATAATTGAACTGCAAGATTTTAGGCGTTATATACCAGAAAAATCACACCTTTATAAATGGTTTTAAACTACTATTAAATTCGTGGCTTTCGCATAATGAAACGGAAATTCACATGAATTAGTGTCGTGGCCCTTATAAAGTATTAGGAAATGAACATAAGTTATAACTAATTTATTTTATAGTTATAAATGAAACAAGTTGTAGTTGTGTGCAGATTATTATTAACTCTAATAAAGAAAATCACAAAATATTACATAATAATCAGTCATTTTTTCAATCTTAGTACTTGGACCTTATTGGGTATTATACTTCTGTAATCATAGTAGGTCGTCACTCCATCTCGTCTTGAGATGGAGTGACGACCTGGTAAGGCATGCAGGAAGTCAATGGATGCAGGTGGCTCAGGACCGTGCTTTGTGGCATTCCTTGGGGGAGGCCTATGTTCATCAGTGGACTTATGAGGGGCTGTAATGATAATGATGATGAATCATATAGTATGTGCCATATCGATTGAGAAAAACGGACAATGACCTCAGATATGAGCCGAGTGTCAAAAGGCGTAACTTACAAAATCTCAATTTAGATGTGATAACAATATTTAAATATTGATATTATTCCCACTTCTAGGTCAGCACATATGTTTTGTTTTTTTGTTTCTTAAATAATATTGTCTGTGGTTCCTATAAACATAGTAAAATCTTACGGTACATCGCGAAAAATGTGTTATATTTTATATTTCAATTTATGGTAAGTAACGCAGCAATTCATTTAATAACAGTTTCATATTAAAAAAATATTTGAAGCAATATAATCACCATATTGAGCTTTTGCAAATTCATCCCTTTAAAATAAACAAAACGCGCGTTACGTCAGTTCGTTCTAAAAGAAACGTGACAATGGCAGCCAGAGATGCGTCACCTTTTTTGGGCCGGTCCGCCATTTTGTTTTCATTCGTGTTCGGATAGCGCTTGCGTGTGTACGTCTCGGGTAATTCATAGCATTCATTGCATTGTTTTAGTTGAGTTTTTACTGTTAAATTTGTTATATCGTTAAGTTTTTGTTTTTTGAATCTGTTATATTAGTTTTACTGTGACGGTCGTTACTAAATCGACATGAGTTCAGGAGAATTTGGTGAAGGACCCGGTCCTTCAACATCAAGTGGAAAGAGACGTCGCCGACCCATAATAAACGTAGCAGGTACGTACAAATAGGTACAAATGCGACGACGTAGCCTTTCTATTTCTTAAAGCGCTCTTTTTATGTGACCATGTGGTATTTATTTTCTAAAACAATATGTATTTATGTGATGTAGTACTATGGTAGTATATTTTTGTCATTTATTTACAGGCCCATCTTCTGGAGCACCTTTAACGTCACCAGTAAAAAAGAGAAAACCTACCACTTTGTCGGTCGGGGAACAAGAGATTATCATTAATGTATACAAATATGTCAAAAACACCTGGCCCGAAGACGTGTATCCTTCAAACGTTAATATGGTAGAAAAGGTTTCGGAGATCTCAGGAGTCAGCAAGAGCACTATATATCGCGTATTAAGCGTGTATAGAGATTCCCATAAAATACCAGAAAAGGGAATAATTAATAAAAGAAAAAAGTCTGTAATTGACAAGTTGGACGATTTTGATAAATCGGCTATAAGAGCGAAAGTGCATCAGTTCTTTCTTGCAGGAGAATTACCGACTTTAGACAAAATTTTGCTCAGTATAAATCAAGATGACCAGTTGCCAAACTTGAGCAAAACTTCCCTGCGACGTGTGTTGCGCCATTTAAAATTCAAATATATAAAGAGAAACAGAAAAAGTGGTCTAATAGATCGCCCAGAGATAGTTCTGTGGCGTACCAGATATTTGAGAGAAATACAAATATTAAGAAACGAGGGACGTAACATTTTTTACCTTGACGAAACATGGATTAACGCAGGTCATACTATGGGAAAGGTATGGGAAGACACCACAATTGAATCTTCTCGTCAATCACGGTTAGAAGGCTACTCTACTGGCGCGAAAGCCCCTTCGGGTAAAGGAAAGCGATTAATAGTTGTACACGTTGGCAATGAAAATGGCTTTTTGGAGGGATGTGATTGGGTATTTGAATCATCATCTACTGGTGACTACCATGAGAGTATGGACGCTCTCCATTTCGAGGACTGGTTTAGAAAAGTAATAGAAAAACTGCAAAGCGGCGATGTCATAGTTATGGATAACGCTAGTTACCACTCCAGACGTTTAGAAAAAACCCCAACAATGTCTTGGCGGAAACAAAATATGCAGGAATGGCTAGAATCTAAACAGATCGCATACGTGCCCTCGGACACAAAGACCCACTTAATGGAAAAAATAAAGGCAGTTAAAGATAACTATCGAAGTTACGTCACCGACGAGATGGCAAAAGAAAAAAGCATCACAGTGGTAAGGTTACCTCCTTATCACTGTGAGCTTAACCCCATTGAACTTGTGTGGGCAGATGTGAAAGGGTACGTTGCACGAAAAAATACAACTTTCAAGTTAAAAGATGTTAAAAATTTACTTAAAGATGGTTTAACTCAAATCACGCCAGATAAATGGAAAAACTGTGTTCAGCATGTCCTTAAGGTTGAACAAAAATGCGTGGCATGGATGATAGAATTGACCAAACTGCAGATCGCTTTATAATTAATGTTACAGATAGTTCATCAAGTGAAGATACGAGTGATGATTGCACCGAATAAAAATAAAGTTCTTATATAATATTAAAAATAAAGTTTTATCTTTTGCATAAGTACGTACTTATTCGGTGTCGTTATCACTCGAATCTTTATATGTGTTATAAATTAATGTTTTTTGTTGTTAAATGAATAAAGTACTTTATAACAATAGATGATTTTTCTTCTACAGCGATCTTTCACATAACTTTTTAATAATAGTTAATAAATATATATTATATCAATCATTATAAAAAAATCATTATAAATAAAGAAAGTACTACATATAAAATGTGCCTATATATTGAAGGTTTGTAACCCCTGGTTAAACGACCGAAAGGTCATTGTCCGTTTTTCTCAATCGATTTGGCACATACTATAGTAGATTTTTTGTCACTAAAATAATTTTTTACGTTGTTTTTTCCACAAAATAAGTAAATTTGTTTACGTTTTACTTTGGTGTTAAAGGTATCAGGCAAAGGTAATATTTGAAAACTTCTTAATTCTCTCTACCAATTCCTTTTCCTGTGTGTCGGTAAAAACAGCTTTCCTTCTCATCCTCTTCACCACGCTTCCAGGTTTTATGTAATTTTTCAACGTTCGCCGTAGTATATGGTATTTTAAAGCTGCTGCACGCTTAGAGATTTGGCTGTTTTTTCATATCATCTAGAGCATCCTGAAGATCAGTTAGAGACCATCCATTTTTGTCTTTACTGGAAACAATATACTTATATTATGTATGAACAATACTTATGTCAAAAGCTACTGTGGATTTGCGTAAATAAAATCTTATAAAACTACGTGAAAATGAATGGGTAAATGTGTTGCTAAGTATAAAACTCGAAAGCTTTTGGTTTATTTTTTTCAATATTAGTTGAAGTGCAAGGAAGGAAAGGTATCTAGACATGTGGCATTTTTGCTATGGCCTAGCGTGGTGATGTCGTTATCACCGCACAAAAGTGCCACTTGCCAGGCCAACTGCTTATTTACACTTATATAATTCATTTAAGTAACTAATCACGCCTATTTTAAAGCTTCTTGCCCCTAATAAGGTCCGGCCCTTATTTTGAGACGAAAAGTGGACCTTGTTAAGCACTTAGATATGTCCTGAGAAAACCTAACAAAATCGTGATAAAAGAGCAATAATTTTGGTAACTTACCTCGTCAACCCACCTTCTGAAAGTATTTTAACATTACTATTGCAGAATTATTACATAACGATCGGGTTTTATTGCTAAAACAACGCAAAATTGAATCAGAATATTTTATAGATTGAGTCACGTCGACCGCCCCTGAAGTTATACCCAGAGCCACTGAAAAAATGGCCACCGCGAAAGCAATGAACCAATTACAAAAGTGCACCGGGCACTTTTGTAATTGGTTACTGGGGAGTGGCAGCGCGATATCCATTTTGGTTTAAGTATTAATTCCGATAAGTTTAAAGAGATGGACCTTATTTATAACCGGCCCTTTTTAGGTGGACCCACCTTACATTCCAACTGACGCTAACTTGGAAAGACTCAATTCTAGCAATGGACTTAAAACGCTGTGATACATAATAAAAAAACAATTTGCAGTTTTGTTTAATATAATTAATAATTAATAGTTAGGCTAGTGCTTAGAATGGTTAATATTTCAGTAATCTTTTACACAGCGGGGAAGCACTCCAATCTTGCTAAATTGTAAAAAGAAAAATCCATAGAGATGTTAATCTTTATTAAGCACAGTAACTCGTATTGATGCTGGGCTATATGCAGGCCCTATGGCAAAATAATTTGTTTTATTTTTGTCTACATTTTGGCCTCGTGCATTGATTGTATTGACGCGTGTACATGAGTGCTAAGGCATTCTTGCACAGGTAACTTACGTTATAGAGACATATTGTCCGTATCGAAAAAAAGAAATTGTTAAAACCATGCGCCTGTGCAAAATGATAAACTGACGAAAATATTTTGAAGGGGGGGGGGGGGCATCATTCTAAATTGAGGTGTATAACAAGGTGAATGCTTATGTTGGTGGCTTTAAAAAGGCTGGCTTTATAATGTTAGAGTAACGAACTACAGTCCGTCTGATGTTAAGTGACTGTAGCTCATGGACACTTGCAACCAAATTCAAGAAAGAAGGCTTCAGATACATTGTAACCATAGAAAACATGCCGGTATAAACACATATAGCCTGTAATTATATTGACTCTCTTTTCTTTCAAACCAGAATAAATCGGATACTTAAAAAAAATACTATGACATTGAGATGTTTAGGTAAATATAAAATAAAAGAATAAGGCTTAAATTACCTCAATTTTATTAATTCATATAGAGTAATCATTTTGTTACAATATAATTTGAACCCTAAATCTGACAAATTAGTTTACCTTATTAAAATTAATAATATTTATATGTGGTAGAGCGATGCTGCAGCTATATCATCAGACCAAAGAAGGACAACGCTCCCACAAAATACCAGTCTAAAATAGCAGCATAATGCTGCTGTATTTTCTATGGTGAGTGTAGAGGACCGAAGACCTTTTTTACTGAAAATTAGACATTCGTCTCAGTTCTTAGAGGTGACAAAATACAACGCATCTGAATTTTGATTCTTAATTAAGGACAATGTAAATGTCTATGGGCCCCAGTATCCACATACTTTCTTAAAAAAGGTGGACTGTGAGCTTGTTTGTCACACTTAATCTATAAAAAATATAATTAGTCATTAAAAGAGCTTTGTAAAGATCAAACCTCATGAGTCTTAAAACTTGCACACATTGGTGTATTATTATTTTTTTCCTTTGACACTAACAGTTTATTACAATTAATTCTATATTACGCACACATTCGTACGAATCGGGAGGCAAAAACTTTGGGACACTTTAGGATAATTTCAAATAAAAGTAGAAGCCTTATTTACTCGTATTTTCAAAAACTGCAATAACGGTATGTCATTATTTATATATTTGAACTTAAGTTTAATATTTAGCTACTTTTTGAAAAATAACCCTGTATAAATGATGTTTTATTGCATATTGAATTTTTCGATATTAAATAATTTCCAATATGCATACTTGAAGTCTCTGTTTCATACCTACTCTATATCGAAACAATCGGTCACGTATCTAAAGAAATCGTAACAAATGTCTGATAGTTGGGAGGGCCGCAATCTTTTATTGCATCTAGATATCTTCGCGACTAGGGAGATGTTGTGATTCATGGGATAGTAACGTGTGATTTATAGCAAGCGCCCCGCTGATTCCATAGCGTGAACATATCGAGTGTAAACATGACAAGTGAAAAGCTAGACGGTAAAAGATTTTAAGAACAAAATATTTAAGCTAACTTCCTACCACAAAGTAGAAATAGAAACATTCGCGCTAACTGCACCCTCGTGATAGAACCACGAAGCAGCTAACTTATGTTTGAAAGAATGATTTAATTAATGATTTATTCGTCACACCAACACAATACATAATATAAAGAAGTTACAACTGCAAAGTAAAGAAGAAAATAATAGCAATATATCCTAATACATTTATTATATATTATTGGATTATTGGATTGCAGTAAATGACATACATGCTGCCAGTGATGACATACGGAACTGAGACGTGGTCCTTCACTACTGGCCGGATGAGGAAGCTCAAGGTCGCTCAGCGAGCTATGGAGAGGTCTATGCTCGGAGTTTCTCTGCGTGATAAACTCAGAAATGAGGATATCCGCAGTAGAACCAGAGTGACCGACAGAGCCCCACGGATTAGTAAGCTGAAGTGGCAATGGGCCGGCCATATAGCTCGAAGAACCGACAACCGATGGGGAAGAAAGGTTCTAGAGTGGCAACCTCGTACCGGCAGGCGAAGTGTAGGGCGTCCCCCCACTAGATGGAGTGACGACCTGGTAAGATATGCAGATATGGATGCAGGTGGCTCAGGACCGTGCTTTGTGGCATTCTTTGGGGGAGGCCTATGTTCAGCAGTGGACTTGTGAAGGGCTGTAATGATGATGATGATGATGAAATGACATCCGACTCTGCATGATGGCATTGCAGTGTTGCCACGGCCACAGCGCTATTATTCTGTCGATGCCTCATATTACTCAGCTTATTTCTGTTCACATATTTCTTTTTTATATATAGGAGTAAAAATATCTATAAACCTTACAAGTGCATAAAAGACCATACCTAAACGAATTAAAGTAAAAAAAATTAAATCAAATCATGATGTTAAATTTTACAGACATGGCTACTTAAAATAATTTAATTACGCGAGTCGATTTTTCAATTGCCTTAAATAAAGTTTTAACATAAAACAATAATGTTATTGTTATAATATTGTTATAATATATATATATATATATATATATATATATATATATATATATATATATATTTACCAAATTAGAGGCAAATAAATATTACTAATATGGTATCTACGTTAATCTTCTTGTGTAATATTATTGTTCAATGATCTCCTTTCGCTTAAGAGAGCATACGCCTGTATTAATTTATTGTTATTTCAATTGGCTTATAAGTATTCACTATTTTATTTTATTTATGTTTTTGTTTTCTCCTATTATATCTTTGGACTTGATATAAATGTGAACGATCACTTAAGATTTTTCTGGTCTAATTTAAGAAGAATTTATTCTATTCTATACAATTGATACTTACAGAAAATGGTTATATTTGTGAATCTTTGTTTCTTGCTCTCTTTAATTATTTTTTTTTTGATAATATTATGTATTATCAAAAAAATTGTGTACAATAGATAGATACTGAAATCAATTTGGAAAGATTTTTTTCTCAATTGTTATTAGAGTTATATAATACTAAGTCGACTGTTACTGTAACTTTCGTTATTTCATTGTACATTTAGCGGCTCAATCAAAGTTATTGTGCAATAGAGTTTACTCCCCTCCCATAACAATAAAAATATTCATAACTCTGTGTACCCCTCTCTTAGTTTAACAAATGCACCAGGGTGACAAATGACAACGTGAGATGTTTTGCTACAAAAGTGAATTGAGTAAATAAAAAAAATAAAAAAGTATTTTAAAAGAGTTTTCTCTTAAGCAAAATCTCATCACATTTATTATTTCTAATTATCTGTTTCGAATGTTTTATAACAGTCTTTCTCAAAGTGGACGATAACACCCACTTGTGGGCGTTGGAGACCTAGAGGGGGGCGGTAAGGGGCCCGGAAAAAATGGGGGGGGGGGGGCGTTAGCGTTTTCTTAACTTGCTCAGTACGATTGATAGTATTTAAATCCTATACAAAAGTTCGTATTAATTTTTATATTTTCATTAGTAGTTTCGCGCGCAATTTTTAAAGAAGTATTTAAGTTCAACAATTTATTTACATATTTGTAAAAACAAAGCCATGTCGGAAGCAAAAAAGAAGGGACGGCATAATGCAGAATATATTAAATATGCATTCATAGAAAATTCGACAAATCCATCTTTGCCCTTGTGCCTGCTTTGTTCAAAAACATTTTCAAAGGAAGCGATGAAGCCTCCAAGACTTCAAGATCATTTGAATAAAATGCATCCAGATAAGTAGGACAAAAATGTAGTTTTCAAGACCTGGAAAAGAAGCAAGCCTAAGCAAGACGATGACGGACTTTGAGCTTCATACAATATATCTTTGTTAATTGCTCAAACAGGTAAACCACACACCAGCGGAGAAAAGTTAATTTTGCCGGCATTAAAAGAAGTTATAACTACTGTGTTCCATAAACCGGCGGCAAACATAATTCGAAAAATTCCTTTGTATAATAGTTCTGTGCAAATACGAATTGATGAAATGGCTGAAAAGATTCTCTCTGCAATCATTTGAAGTCTATTCAACTTTCAATTCAGTTGAATGAGTCCACTTTACCAACTTCGCAGCGCCAGTGAATCGAGCCGATCCGAAAAGACTTGGTCGTCTATCCTAGCCGCTGGAGCTGGCACTGGGGAGAGATGGGAACAGTATTTCATGTGAGTCTAAACCTACGCCTTGTAAAGTTGCAGGCGGTGTGGCGGCATGAAATACTGTCCCGCTCCGCTGAGCATGTCAAGCTTTTTAGGTGCCAATTTGGCCTTATCTTCCAAGTCACCACGAAACTTGTAATAGGAGCATGCACCGTTTACAACGACCTTGATGCTCTGATCTGCAAGAAAGCTGATGATCCAATTGCACAATTTCTCGGGAAGCACATAGGAAGGAAATTTCGAAAGAATGGTCGGTACAGCTTTCTAGGACCTCACTATGTGGAGATCTGATGAAAACTCGCATTCTAAAAATCGGACCGAAATCTATAACTTCCTACTTTAAAAATGATTAATTTTCAAAACGGGAAGTTAAAAATTATGACCTGCTTTATATCAAATACGAAAATAAGTCTAAGTAAATCTCAGTATAATTACATTAAAGTTATTAAAACGTCTAGAAGGTTCACGGTCTTACTTCATAATCGCTGATGACCTACAGCTTACTTTGTGTAGGTATGTGTAGTTATTAAATATTCTTTATATCAAAGTCTCTCTTTCTATTGCAATCTAGTAAAAAAGAGAGAGCAACTTTAAACTTTACGTCAAATTTTAAAGGCCGTTAGTTTCCCAAAAAAATGATTGCTCAAGTACAAATTCAGGTGTAATGGTGGGCAACAATACCCACAACCCCATATCTTCCCGTGGGTGTCGTAAGAGGCGACAGAGAGAAACAAATCAGGAGATGGGCAGCGGCATCTTCCTAATAACAGCAAAATAACAATAAAGAACTGCGGTTGCCAACTCGCTCGCCAAGCGTGGCTACTTTGTCAATATACCCCTCATGATGATAGTTACGAAGGGGCACCAGTCCCCGGTACGGCTATGGTGGCACGGTGGGGCAGGGGGTGCTAAGATTCTCCGGTGGAGGTTCGGTTGATACTTAATACGACTCGACCTGGCAACATATAACGAGAAGATCCTGGAACTGGTAGAAGAGATAGACAAGTTACGCTGGTAAATTATAGGATTATCCGAGGTCCGAAAAGAGGAAGAGGACACTGTTGTTTTTTACAGGATACGGTCGACCAGGCAACATATAACGCACGCATCCTGAGGACTGCCGAGAAGGTTCTGGAGCTGGAAGAAGAGATAGACCATAACTGTAATATTATAGGATTAGCCGAGGTTCGAAGAGAGGGGGAGGACACGGTAATCCTCGAATCCGGCAACTTGTTCTTTCACTAGGAGGGTGACCATCTGTCCCAAGGAGGTGTCGGATTCATCGTCCACAAGTTTCTCGTTAGCAATGTTTTAAGATCGGGAGTGTGTCGACGAGGGTCGCTTACCTCAACTATTATTTATTCTGTGTTATACTCAGAATCACCAAACGGTATTCGTTGATGGTCATACAGATTCACGCACCAATCTCGGCACAGCCCGATGAGGAGATGGAGGAAATGTATGAGGATATCTCTAGAGCCATGCATTCCTCCAAAACCCACTATACGGTGTTAATGGGAGACTTCAACGCAAAACTAGGCACAAGAGAGAACGGTGAGCTGAAAATAGGGAAATTGGGAATAGGGCAACGGAACACAAGGCGCCATCAGTTGGCCGACTTCATGGAGAAAGAGGGACTCTTTATGGTGAACTTTTTCTTCCAGAAGCGGCCCCACAGGAAGTGGACCTAGTCGAGCCCTCACGGTTCGACAAAAAAATGAGATTGACTTAATTATGACGACAAGACGGCAACTTTTCAGTGATGTCTCAGTGATCGTGAGTGTGAAAGGCGACAGCGATCATCAAATGGTGAGAAGCACACTGAACCTAAACGTTAAGTTGGAAAGGTCACGTCTAATTAAGTCAACGCTCCGCCCCCTCGAGCTCTAATCCAAAGTCCCGAAACCTTTCCGCTCGGGTTACAAAATCGATTTCAGTGCCTAGAAGATTGCAATGCGTCGCTCAGCGAGTTATGGACAGGGCTATGCTCAGTACCGTCTTTAGCATAAGGGCACACGGGGCCCGTGCCCAGGGCCCCCACGTCACGGAGGCTCGCGAAAACCCGATACATTCGCTTACAATATACAATTTTTTTTCTATTTTAGGAAAATATAACCCGACATAAAAATTTATAGAGTAAATGAGGGCGTTGTTAGTGACTTTCTGGAAACCCTGAGCAGTGACAATCCCCACATTGCCAAGTTTGACAGAAAAAGTGGCATTGAAAGATTTCTTAGGTAGAAAATATGTAGTTCCACGTTTCGCCGCCATCTAAACGTTTTTTTCAAGCTGTACCGGCCTGCTGCGAGCTGTAATCGCCTTACTCATAGCCTGGATTTTTTTTAATTTTCGGCAATCTATGTATTTATATAATTACAGCAAAATAAATGTTGTTGGTTAAATTGATAATAGGAAAAGACATGAATATAGGTAGTAGCTTAGCGAATTTTAATCGAACACCAGAACAGTTTTTTTAATCATTTACTAAACAGGGAACATTTTAATAATTATAAAAATATCTAAAAGGTACCTACATTGCAAATTCGAGTTTGCAGAGAATGCACTACATAGAAGTCGACATCGTGTTTGGTTGGGGGATTTCCCGAAAGGTCAAACTTGTACCACATGAGTAAAGAAATTACTCTGTGCTTGTACGGTGAAGTTTGTAGTGTGATTTTGTTTTGTTTGATAGAAATTATTTAAGATAATGAAAAATGTATTTCCTGATCCTGGTACGTATTGCAATGAAATTTTAACAGAAGAATTACGCGATATTTGGATTCAAAAATGGCCATTATTTTTCCAAAATAAAAATGGTGACTTCTCCGAAACTTCTGCAAGTTTTCCAGATTCAAACGGTAAAAAAACTAGATATTATTTAACTATAAATATTTTTACCCGTTAATTGATGAATGGTGAGTCTTTAGAAAGAAAATGGCTCCTTTATTCACCGTCGAAAAAATCTGTGTACTTACTGCTATTGTTGCCGTCTATTTATTGCTACTACTGGTACTGGGCATAATTTGAGTTCTCCGAATTAATATAAAGATTGGAAGAAACTTATTAATCGAGCATGAGAACAGTTTACAGCACAGGCAATTAATGATGAATTATATCGCAAGAAGCAAAAATACTGGAGGAGTTGACAGTTAGTTACTGTCTCAGTATAAAACAGAAGTCAATTATTGGAAGAATATTCTTAGAAGAATTGTTGCAGCAGTGATATTTTTAGCTTCTAGAGCTCTTGCTTTTCGTGGTGTTTCAAAACAACGGGGACTATTACCTATAATTGATTAGTGAATTTGATCCTTTTCTTGCTGATCATGTACGAAATTGCGGAAATCGTTGAAAAGGAAGAACCTACATCATATTTGTCTGCATATATTTCCAATGATTTTATTAATTTAACGGGACAGCGAATTTTAAAAAAAATTGTCAACTAACCTTCATCGTTATATACCTACGTAAAAGACGGAGAGCCTATTGAGAGATTTTTGCAGTTTTGCCTATGGATAAACATTGTTTAGAATGTATAGCAGATATCATTTTAAACTTTTTTGAAAGCTTTATTTTTTTCTGAAGCTTTGTCCTCAATTGCAATTGACATCAAGAGAAACAAGAAACGAAGCACAAAGCCAAGAAAAAAATGCAGAAATTGAATACTAACTTGTAACGGAGATATGGAAAAATAATAAAATAAAGAGAATAAAAAATGAATTACGAACAACTATGTTACAAGAACCACTAACAAATTAGTAAATAATTATGTGTATATAAAATTATATTCTTCAAAAAATAGACTTTGAAGATATAACAGAAGATTTTACACAACAAAAATCCCGAAAGAAACCACTGCCGTAATGGTAACCAATTCAAAACACCAACATACTTGATACCAATTAATTTTAATAAATATAATATCATAGAGCAGAAAAATGTTTTTGTGATTCACTTTTTTTACTTTCGAGTAGAGGTAGAGGAGAAGTTAACGAGTAATAGGTAATCGATCAACTTATAAAATGTAATGTTAACAATGGTAAAGCCACGCGGCAGCTTTTGCTGTCGCACGGATGGGCCGGCTCGAACCGGGGTGGTACCACGACCTCACAGAAAACCAGCGTGAAGTAGAGGTTTACCTCTGCGTTTCGCTTGGTGAGTGCATGTGGCCGGAGGCCCTTTTTACTGGAAATGAGGCATTCCATCTTAGTCCTCACGGGTGACAACGCATCTACATTTTGATTTGTAATAAAGGATAGATGTAGATGTCTATGGGCCGCAGCAACCACTTACCATCAGGTGGACTGTGTGCTCGTTTGTTACCCATATCCTATAAAAAAAAATGTACTTGGATTAGTAAAAATTTCTTTACAATTCCATAGAAAATGACCTAAAACTAGGTGTTTGTTTTTATTAATAACTTTGTAATGTTATAGTAAACTTAATAATAAACATTTTATGAAAAAAAAAACGATTTATGTGCTACTACTGTACGAACTTGGGGTTCGATCTTGACTTTTCTAGTTCTGCTACTCGATACTAGAAACCGTTAGTGGTAACTAGTGTCGCCATCACATGTACCAGTCATTAATGGTGGCGCGCAACACTACTATTAACTTAACTTTTTCATTTGCGGGATAGATAGGATATCAAAATTGAAAAGTTTTTTTAAACTTTTTTGAATACTACCCTATAAGGTTGATTTGAAAATAATTAATTCAGTTACGATCTTCCTATTTGGACACATTTTTAGTCGTTATAGCGGTCAAACCGCGAACTCACCTCTATATCGTGGGTGGCCCGACACGTACTTGACCTGTTTTTTTGAAGTTGGCTAAAAAGAACTAATTAACATTATAGACGCCTATTAATATTGTAATAGCAAATATTTTGTCATACAAATATTTAAATAGTATGTATTATGTAACTATAAAATCATTTATTAATATTATGTAATTTCATTTAGAAAACGTCTAGTTGTACTATCTCATTTTTTGTCCGTTTACTGATCTTATTATACAATTATCATTAAAGTGTAACAAGCTAAAGAAAAGCTTCAAGCAGCGCCATCTGGTATCCAGTAGTTATTTAACAACTCTAAATCAAAATATTACTTACATACCGTTTAACCGTAATTATTAACACAGTCTTGGTACTATTGTTATATTAATATAATAGAAACATTATACGTTTATGTATCCAAATACGCATATTTACAAAGCCCAATTTCAATATAGCTAGGGGTAAGCTGTTGGCCACGAGGTGGCTTGTAATTAATAACCATTGGTTGTAAAAGTGGGTCTGTAAAATCTGATATCTGTATGAAAACGAGACTTCCTTAGCTAAAGATGCAATGCATTTTCAGGCACACGTGTGAGAATTAATATATGTTTACTTATTAGTTGATTTACTCCATAGAATTACATTTTTCACATGAATTAAGTAATTTATTTACTTAAAATATCTCTTTTATTGCTTACTGTGTAAGCGGTACAAAATAAAGCGGTAATAAAAGTTGTTCCAATCAAAATAAACTAGCTGGGAATTATTCGAACATGGCAAATATCACAAATCATTAGAATAAAAAATATCGATGAGTCAAACTGCGCGAAACTGGAAACTGCTGCTGTCCATGTCGTTTAGTGAAGGCGTGAATCACAGCTGTCTTGAAAAATCAATACTCGGCATTAATCTCTAAAAGTAGCGCTAATTTTAAGAATTAAGAGTATTTAATGCATGTAGCACAAAACCTGTGTTATAAAATAGTTGTAATAATCGAGTCTTGTTTCCAAATCCCTTAAAAACAATTTATATGGTACATTCAGAGTAAATGAAATTAGTAAAGGTGTGAAGATAGTTTCACGTGGTGCTGCAATTAAATGACTGACTGATTGCCTGCGCACCAGAGGGCGCAGTGTACTCGTGATGTTGTTACATACTGTAAGGGCGTGTAAGTGCTTGTGAAAAAATAAGTGTTTTGTGATGTTCCTGGCGCTAAGGAAAAACAAAAACTGTAAGTTTTATTATTTTATCTTATTCTCAAAGCTGTGTTACATTTGCAGCCTTGAGAAAAATACTTAGAACTCAAAAAAAATTGAAAACCATACATCTGTCTGAGGGAACGTATTACCCAGCCGAATTTAGGTCACTTAATTTTTAGAGAGCTTCCTACTGCTTCCTTACTTCTCAATTCAGTCGAGTTGCATTCCCGCCATCTTGTAACAGGAGCTTTCAGGATTTAGTATAAATATATATTGATCGTATCGTAAACTTTGCGTAACGCAATTGGAAGTATTTTGAATATAATATTTTATTTTCACAAGTTGTTATTATTTTTGTATTCATTCATTACCTTACAAAATGACTCACAACTTTTGTTGACATTTTTGATCAAGAAATATAAAAAAGCAAATCAACGAAATTTATTAAATTCTTATCATGTATGTATGTTAAATATATTACTATCCTTGATATTTTTCCATCTTTTATAGAGGTCACTCATTTACATCGCTCGTACTGAGTAAAGCAATGACATCATAAATTTAAAATAGTACATATCAAAGAGCATTGTTTATTCCAAAACCCCATATTATAAACAGTATGCACTGTGTTTCTTATTATTTTTTATATATAATATAATTAAAGGCTTCGGTAGTGGTCATGACATTTCTTGCGTAAGTCATATTCAAATCCTATTAACTTGTATATGCATTGTAATCTGGCAAAGAATGAGAATTAATACTTAGAGATGACTAAATACATAACGTAGAGAGCAGGTCCTCATTAGCTATATGAATTTGTGACAACTGCCAACTATTATGCCTCCTACTTCCTGCAGCAGGCAGTAGGAGGCATTTACTGTTTATCAGCAGACAGAAAGAAGATATGACAGAATGGGCCTAGATTTTAATAGAGGTTTCAAACAATATTATTAAAAGGTTGAATTTATTTAATTGCTTATTAATTATTCTTGTAATCGGTCTAAATTAAGGAAGTTCAAATTTCATTATATTTTAACATTGTGAGATCTATGTGTGCTTGTGTAATGAGTACCTATACACATTCATATTCATTAGTGAAACTTGTCATCACATATAAATAAATAAAATATGAGCTCTAAACCAATTTAGTTTAATGCATAATTGCATGCCAGTCTTTTTCATAAACTATTTTTTTTTTTGCCGTTCTGCTCTCTGTACCCATAGCTCTCACCACACTACCAAAGGTTAGCTGGCAGAGAATGCCTTTTCAGCTCTAATTTTGCTTTTGCACCAATTATTTTAAGTGCATTATATAATTTTCTATCTTAATATATAAAAATTATGTGTCAATTTGTTTGTCCGCGATGAACTCCTAAACTACTGAACTGATTTAATGAAATTTTGCACACTCTATGCAGTTTGGTCCAGCTTGAGAGATAGGATAGTTTTTAGCCTGATAAATGACGCTCAATATTTTTTATTACGTATTTAAGGATTTTTTATACGAAGAGTCTTCGAAAAGGGCAGAACAACGTCTGCCTGGCCAGCTAGTCTATCTATAATTATAAACACAAACTTGGTAGTAGACAACAAATACAGGTTCATGCGATCTATAAAATCATCATTACAGTTCATCAAAAGTCCACTGCTGAACAATGGCCTCCCTTGTAGATTGAGTTATGCCATATTTGCTAACTATTCCAAATATCCCCTAATCAACATATTTGAAATAGCTAGCAAACGTGGCAGGCGGGTTTGCAAGCACAGTTTTTATTACTATTATTGAGTTGTTATTCGGAAGATGCTGCAACCCATCTCCTGCAACACCCATGGGATGATAGTAGATTCTCTTATGGTGTCACAAAATGGCAATATACATTAGGTAAATTATGACAACTTTAGACTTATAAGAAATGCGTTAGATACTGCAGCAATCCAGCTACCTCCTAATTTTAACTATTGGTTAAGAGGAGTATTAAAATGAGGTTTACTAACTTAAAAAATATTTATCAATATTGTCATCATCTATTTATATAAACTATTTAACAATTTTTTTATAATTTCAAGTAAAAGCATTTGCCTATTATCATGATAATGGTGACTTCCTTCAGTAAAGATAAATATAATTTCTCTTAGACAAAATTAACTCTCAAATTAGGAGAATTTTTACATTATAACATTGTAGTGTAATTGATTTGCTTTAATGATTGTTACTTTAAATTTGTTTGTATTTAAATCAATAATTGTTAATTAGATTACTGTAAAATATATATAACGTTGACGACTTAATTCAATGGATAGCCTTGTGAACACGTAGAAAGTCAATGAATTGAGATAGTCCAGGACTATGTATTGTGATGTAATAGAAGCCTTTTTCAGCCGTAGCAATTAGATAGCAACAATAAAATTTCTATACTTATCAAGTTTTATCGGATATTAACTATTAATTGGTTCTTACAACTTTGAAGATTAAGGCTGATATTTATAGACAATCTTGAGCTTAAACAAAAACTTCTCAATGTCATAATTTGTGTAACATAGCATGGACTCAAGTTTTTAAGCCTTGTAAAGTTTGTGTTCAAACTCAAAATAGTCTCCAAATAATGCCCTTGGTCATATCATGTACCACAAATTTTGACATATTGGAGTTAAGAGTTTAAAGAACCATGCCCACTTTCCATACATTTAAAAACCTGATAGTGAAAGTTGATGTATAATTATAAAGTATAGTAGAAAAACTACATATAAGCTTAGAAAATAATGTCATATATTCATTTTTACGATTTAAACGCTACGAATCCCAAAAAATACTAATTTCCCTTTTTAGGTTAGGATTTGCCGTAACCAAATAGGCAATAAAGAAATAAATGTGCTATAACTTATTATTAACGCTCGAAGTTAAGATAGCAATACTTATCTAGTTATGGTCTAAAACGTCTTTGTTACTTTGTGAATTTCTTGAAACCAACTGCCCCTAAGTTACCACTTACTCTCGATGATAGTCACCATAAATTGAGTGTCTAGCTCTATCTGCTATTTATTCAGCACACATAAATACTTACTAACGACATTTAGTTCATCTTCATTGTCAAAATGATCACTTATCAACCAAACACATTTCATTGGCCTATGGTACATACTTATATATATATACCTGATGAACAAAATGGGATAAACAAATAAAACACTATGTTAAAGTGGCATGGTTTATTAATTATCATCATTTTCACTTCAATCTCCCACCAGTACGTCATCCAGAAATTCTGCTGGAGCAGAAATATTTTCTTGATACCATATAGGGTTGTAAAAAGAAGTAACACAAATAAAATGCCACAGTACACAACGGGACGCAAACGCAACAACGAAGAACTGCGCCGATGCCAATTGCAGAACTGTCATATGTCAAAAAAAATCCTTTTATTCGTCCGCACTCGATGACATACTGAATGATTAATTTATTTTATTATTATATTATTTTAGATTAATATGTACTATACAAATACAAATAAATAAATACTTACTGATTAAATGAAACATAAAATAATGTATAAAACTCAGAAACAGAGTTAAATAATGTAAAGTAGCAGTGTATAAAATGGAACGTCCTAAAAAAAGGGTAGTTGAGATGCGTTCAAATATATAATACGTTTACCTTTGACGTAGAATAAGCTTATAGAAATATGTAAAAATTTTTTTTCCTGCGTTTCTTTTAACATTGTGATAAGCGTAATTAATTTACAATTCAATTAGCTGAATTTTAAGATTTATTTCATTTCTATACATTGTCAGGTGAAAAATGGACATTGTTCTTTGAAGTTGTCTCTGATACTGGCCTAAAACTGTAACTTATAGAGACCAAATGATATTTATTTGTATACATTGATGTTAATACTTAGTACTTAGTAGTAGTACTTAGTACTTAAGGGCAATGTTGTGCATAATGTCTTACTGACTCATTATTTTTGGCACTTTGCTTTTATTTATCTTCTCTGTATAACCTAAAGGTATACTATACTACCTAGAGGTAATGCCTTGTGGCCTAAAGTCCTTCTTTTAGTACATGTTGTGCAAATAAAGTTCAAGTAATAAATACAGTTCACCACGTAGACGCGACGTAAGAGAAATCACTACCAGATTTCATACCGTGAGTGTTGCAACAGGCGACTGGGGGAAATTAAACCAGGGGATTCTGCTAAGGCCGTTACTGAAAAAGACCGGCAAAGTGCGAGTCGGACTCGCGCACCGAGGGTTCCGAACAAATCTGTAGATTTAAAATTATTAAAAATATTTTTATTATATGATGTAACTAAAAATTTATGCTTTTCGCAATTTTTCCTTTATCTGTGCTATAAAACGTTGCTTCGTACCAAATTTCAAGATTCTGAGTTCACGGGAAGTAACCTGTAGGTTTTGATTCCCTTGCGAATGTCGAAAATTTACGGCATAAACGGCTGTATATTTTGATTGCGTTGGCTTAGAAGTTTGATTTTTTCACAGCTCTAAGGGACAGTAGACTTGAGTATTTGATATGAATTTCAGCGTGATACGTCCACGCGTTCCTGAGAAAAAGGGTCTTGACAGACAGACGGACAACAAAGTGATCCTATAAGGGTTCCGTTTTTTCCTTTTGAGGTACGGAACCCTAAAAATAATAAAAAACTGCGGTTTCCAAGCCTGGCAACTATAGCCACATCGAATCTCAAGCTCAGGGCCAATCGTATGTCCTGCACTCGATTTGATATGTTGTGATGAATGAATGAATGAATAAAATACAATACAAAATACATTTTCAATTATTTTTGTTAGTTCTACCGTACGTAGCCGCATAGTTATGCGCTATGCGACAAAATGTAGCAGAATCATCGCGTCGATCAAATCAAATACGCATGCGTGGTTCATTGGTCCGCGTACCGAATCATCCATCACAGAAATGGAAATAGTCAATGTGACGTCTCAAGGCGTGCCTTCCGCCTTAGAGCGCGTCTATTTATGGACTCCGATATGATTATAGCGCGCTGTTTGCGAGAGGTCTAACTTGGTCAGATGTACCTGTCCGGTTGTTTATAGACGCGTAGCAATGTCCTTGCTTATCTCATTTGAGCTGGTGATTGTTTGTCATAATCGTTTGGTTAATTAATAAAACTTAAATAGTGGCAAATGAACACACAGTCTATCCGATAATAAGTGCGGCTGCAACTCACAGACAAACATTTTTATTCTAGATACAAATGACAGTGTAAATGCGTTGTCACTCCATAAGAAAATAAAATGCCTCATTAACAGTAAAGGGGTCCTCAGTTTCTCGTCACTTACACGAAAAACAGTAGCACCATACTGCTATTTTACTTGGGTATTCTCTGCGAGGTTGATCTGAAGTTGAGCAGATCATTCGTGCTGCAGCCACGATACAACTTCAACCCGGGTAGTGTCGGTGTTGGAATAGCCATTACCCCCCATTGTCTCGACCCTTGGGTGTCGTAAGAGGCGGCAATCCATTGAGAGAAATAACAGAGGCCTATGTTCAACAGTGGATTTTGAGAGCCTGTTATGAATAAATGGCTCAACGACTGAAAAAGATTAACTATCGTATGGTATTAGAATAATTCGATACTGGTAAGCCAGGGTAGGTTAGTGAGTTTTCTTATAATCTAATAAGCGACTGTAATGTATCTTGCACTAACGCCATGAAACAAATATTTTAAGAAATACGTCAATTGGCAGTGTAGACAGACTGACAGAGAGACTAATTTTTTTAAACTATTAATTATACAAATCATATTAAAATAGCTTTAAGAGCGATCACCTTATTCCCAGTGGTTATTATCATCTATTAATTTCTTAATATTATAATAACCTGTTTTATACAATCTTTGTTGAATAAAGTTTCTGAACTTGGCTGTGGACAAATTTTGTATATTTTCTGGGATTATGTTGTAAAAGCGCAAACGTTGTCTCAAGAATGAATTACTAACTGTGGAGTCAAGTAACTGATACACAAACACAGACACCCGTCCCAACTTATCCGTGATGTTTTGCTTATGAATTAAGATCGAGGTTAGGATGGTATACAGTTTGGGCGGCGTCAGTGACAACACAGATGCAACCGACAGTTTGGGTTTTTACACAAATGTTGATGTGTTACTCGTGTCGGCTGACATTCGAACCCAAAGGACAGTAAATTTATTTAAACTGATCATGATTCAAGCAACTTATACCTACGCGGACCTCATAAGTATATTATATAAGCCGATGTGATTCCTGTAATACGTAGTCATTTTATAAGAAAATTCTTACGCAGTGTCGAATATGAGTATTATACATGAGTCACACATGTAATTGGGTGCTGCTTGTATTTATCGATGAGCTCCAAATTGTTTGTGGCACACTAGAACAGCTAGCGTGGGTCTGTAATTTTTCTTATAAAACACCTATTATTGTATTTGTATTATCTTAAAATTATGACATAAAGAAGGATATTCTCATTCATCGGATAATAGGATTTTTTTTTTATAGAATAAGGGTGAATGCTGTGATATATAAACATTTATATTTATTCTCGATTAAGAATCAAAATGTAGATGCATTGTCACCCGTGAGGACTAAGATGGAATGCCTCGTTTCCAGTAAAAACGGTATCCGGTTCTCTACACTCACTATACGAAACACAGCAGCATTAAGCAGCTATTTTAAGCTGGTATTCTGTGAGAGCGTGGTCTTTCTCCAGTCGCCCCATTCGTTCCTTCAAGGCTTCAACCATAATATAGCTACAGCGTGACTCTACCACGGAATTTCTTTTGAAACGGTTATAGATTAATTCCACGTAGAACTTTTAATTTCTTTCATCGAAGCAATATTTCATTTCACTCCACCTATACATCAGTATGGCTTTGTACTTAATGGAGCGACGGCATTGCGGACCAAGTAAGCATCAGAATTTAATCGCGCCCACTCATCTTTTATTCCTGTACTAAATTTAGACATTTGAATAAGTGGGCCAGGACACCTGCTAAGTTAATTTAAGGGCGTAACTTAAATATCGTAGCCGGTATTTAAAACCGATATAATGTCATTGTTTATAAACTTGACCCGGCAAATGTTCATTCCTATCCGATAGGTAGCGTAATGAGTTCCACTAAGAACTCACATCGGATTTATACAGTGATAGTATAAAACATTTAATAACTCGACCACAGCGCCACTCATCTGGTCCAAATTTTGAGATTCTCTTTTTTAGCAGTTATCGGATCCTAGCATGAGCTATAAACCGTCTCGAGAAAAAAAAGTGTGAATATGATCTCAATCGGTCAAATTGTCAGGTGTTACACATTCATTAACAGACTCAGCAACGATAATAGGTATTTTTTTATTTATTGTATTTTCTTTTAATCCCTTAGTCGCCTATTATGTTATGAAGTGCTTTCCTTACCCGCAAATGCCGCGGTTAATGCATAAAAGGAAGCGAACCAGGCTCAGGTGGCAACTAAAACCACCTCTTCCAGACAGTTATATATCTTAATATATAAATAAATCCCGTGCGACAATGTTCGTTCACGCTAATCTCAGAAATGGCTCAACAGATTTTAATTAAATTTTGTAAATGTGTATTGCTTGCCATTCTGACCAATATTATTTTTGCGTATTTATGAATTTATTGGACAAAGTTCGTCAAAAATGGCAGAACAACGCCTGCCTAGCCAGCTAGTAATTAAATATATAAATGTAATATCTAAAAGGGATTCCAAGTAATAAAGTGTGACCACTGCTTCCTTTCTTTATTGGCCCGAAAAAGTCTACCGCTAGACATAGACATCGCTTGTTATAAGTAAAAGGCAAATCGCGGCCGTCATCGTCACACTTGCCAGGCGGTTTGCCAATCGCAGTGCCAGACGTCTCACACCTTTGACACTACTGCCCATTGTTGGACTGGGTACCTATGTCAAGTCTGAAGTAAACGAGATGGTTATACTGTTCTATCTAAAGCTGATCCTAGATTCTGGCAATTCCCATAGTTCGCCTCTTACTACTACACCCACAAGACGAAATTGAGTAATGGATCCTTTTCTGCCACTACCATACACCAAAAAACCATTCGAAGTTTAATTTTAAATAGAAACAGACTTTTTATTACTTTACAATTATTTGTATATTTTGCAACTTCCTCGTGGTAGAAGCAAAATTTTATTTTATTCATATACGATGCAAAACCGTCATCCGCCTTTCCTGCAGCCTCGTAACCCGATTTCGTCTAAAACAATGAGTTCATCGCTCTGGCAGCCGGCCAGGCCGCGCTTTGGTACAACGTTCGACCGTCTAACTCGTACTAATTAGTCGTAGTTTGCATGATCGACGATGTTGGACCCAATGCCGGTTTAATAGTGCGGTGTTTTCTGATAAATTGCAAATTTAGAATTATTTGTACTTACGATTAAAAAAGAAAGTTTTGTAGCCAACATGTTAATGATTGTCTTGGTGATAGTCAATCCCCTTTTGTAGGAAAGTTTATTTTTTATATATAATACATAGTTTGTTAAATTTATTTTCTTATCGTTTAGGTTTATTTTTATTACGATTATAATATAATAATTATATCCTACAGACCGAATTAATGCCCGTGTGTATGCACAAGCACAGGTGTACTCTTTATTGCCATAAACATCGTGTGAACTCGATTCCCTCACTTTCATAGTCCGATGGATACGACCAGCGAGAGATAGACGCAGGACAAACGGCTTTATGTGCTTTCCGAGTTACGGGGGTGAAACACTTCCTAATTCCCGGCTGCTACTCAGATTTTTTGACAGAAAACCTCTATTAAGTATTTTTTATTATAATTTTATTTTTATTTTGGGCCGACCGAAATTCGAACCCGGAACCTTATGATTAGCAATCGTGTTTACGACCACGAGACCAACGGGGCAGTCAAGATTACGATTTTACGATTATATCAGATAGACAAACGAACTAACTTTCACCCGGTGGTAAATGACTACTGATGTCCGATATTGACTTAGCGTTTTTTTATAGAAAAAGGGTGACAAACGAGCACACAGTCCACCTGATGGTAAGTGGTTGCTGTAACCCGTTGTCAGCCTTGAGGAATAAGATGGAATGCCTCTTTTCCAGCAAAAAGGTTCTCCGGTTCTCTACACTCACCATACGAAACACAGCAGCATTAAGCCGGTCGAGCCGACCCATTCGTTCTACAACTTTTCTATAAATATAGCTGCAGCTTGGCTCTACCACATACAAAAGTGGCTTGCTTCCTTAGAGCCGAAACACAGTAGATACCGCACGGTACTGTACGCCTAAATTATCTTGGTATGAGAGTGGTATACATTATATTGGCGTTTCTTTTTGGGCTAGGCAGACAAAAAAAGAGTCCAAACATCGAGTAAAGTATTTGTAATTGTATCTGACGTCGAGTCTGAATAGTCCCTGTATAGGTCTAGCCTTTTTTCATTCATTACGAACATTTTAATAAAAAAATCTAATACTTGTTTTTTATTGTAATAATTTGTCAAATGTAAAAAGTCGAACAATTGTTAAAGTTCAATTAAATATTATCTTACTCTATTGATTTTCTCGCGGTTTTTGCTACACGATCGATTACGATCGTGATATGTACTTATGATAATAAAAATGTTTTGACTATGCAATTTCCCATCTAATTGTAAATAAAAAAGTCTTATCTGCTCTATGCATAATATTTAGTCTGGGTCACAACAAATCTATTTTTTACACTCTCCTATGTGCCGGAGTTTTCATTTAATAAAATTGGTGAATTTGGCTGGCTTTAGTTCAGACTTAAATCCTGAGGCCGGTAAAAGTATTGTTCTAGTTTGAACATCGCTTTAGAACTTATAAACACCAGAACTAAATTCCATCACATTCACATCTGCTGAATATTTAAATAGGTACAATTTGATTTCTATCCAATACTGGAAGGAGACCAACATACAAATGACAGTGAATTTAATTGTCATTTGTATATTGTTTGCTAGCTAAAATAAAATTTGAGATTTAAGTATCGCAATAGATGTGGCCTCCGTGTAGATTTAAATTCAGTAAAGTGTGAGGTTCTACTCTAAACCCATTACACCTTCGAACATTTCTGTGGGTACAATTTGAAACTGTAGAAAAATAAAGTTTGGACGTTTGTGACTCTGAGCGCTTTATTCTTATTATCTTTTATTCTTGTGAAGTTTGAGTTTTAACTCGAGATAGGATACGACCTCGACCCCGACCGTGCGATATCGCACTTCTGAGGTTCTTAAGTTCGAATCCAGCCAGTGCCATTATTTGTGAAGAAAGATTGATTGGAGACCAGATTTGGATACTGGATTGCGTATTGGTTAAATTCTGGCAGTTATACGCTGATACCGATACTAGATCAATTTTGTAAATATCTTTAAATTATAACAATAAATAAGCATTCCTTCACAGATTAAAAAGCTTTACAATTCCTTTTTCAATTTAATAAAATTCTATGCGTTTAAAGACGCAAGAAAAAAAGCTAATATATTACAATAAAAAATATCACCTTAGACCTTCTACACGAACTACCTTTACTTTATATACTTTGTTGGTCTCCATTAACACTTCCCACACTCAAAACTGTCAGTTCTAATTAAGGCATGGGAGTAATGCTTCGGCGACTAGATACATCAGGTAGGACAATGACGTCATTCGCCGGATTTGATAAGGGGCGTTAATTGTTTCGTAACTTCTATATAATTAGATTACAACC
Source organism: Parnassius glacialis (assembly GCA_033319125.1). Classification (NCBI taxonomy): domain Eukaryota; kingdom Metazoa; phylum Arthropoda; class Insecta; order Lepidoptera; family Papilionidae; genus Parnassius; species Parnassius glacialis. The sequence goes on along the minus strand of JAVANC010000002.1, from coordinate 10,385,271 downwards.
TACCTACTTCGACACTAGCGATAACGCAGGTCACCACAAAGTTGCATGTGATCACATTATCAATTTTTTTTGTTAAATCTTTTCTTTTAATTACAAACCAGTTTAATATCACAAGCTCGAATGATATTTTTATTATTATTTAATATAAGCCAGTGCTTGATCACAATCCCACCTGATGGTAACTGTCGATATAGCCTTAGATGGTAAATCGCACTGTCTTAGCGTAACAAAAGCCTATATTCACTCTTGCCTCGATTACGCCCTGATTGTATTTTTTTTTTATAGGATAAGGGTGACAAACGAGCACACAGTCCACCTGATGGTAAGTGGTTACTGCGGCCCATAGACATCTACATCTATCCTCTATTACAAATCAAAATGTAGATGCGTTGTCACCCGTGAGGACTAAGATGGAATGCCTCGTTTCCAGTAAAAAGGGCCTCCGGCCACCTGCACTCACCAAGCGAAACGCAGAGGTAAACCTCTACTTCACGCACTATTCGGACGGAAAGATAGACGCCGGCAAATTATTCCACTACTTTGCTGTACGCATTACAAAAGACGAAGCAAACCGTTTGGTTCTAATGCGTGGAATATTAACAGCAAATGGGTGAAGACCTGCCGACCGCCTGGTTATCCGATGGTGGAAAAGGGAGGGAGGAATTAAAGCATTTAATTCCTGCGCACACTCACCAAAATGCTTATAGAATACCGAGAAGCTGACTACTCTGCGCCTGTGCTCGGGGCTGACAAGATTGGTTTCAACTGGTTTCAGTCAAATCACGGTTACTAACGAGCCTCCTATTATTTAATTAATATTTAGTGCAATGTTAAAAAACATTAACATTTGAATGCACAAATCAATATATTGATAAAATGGGGTATGACAGTGCATCATTTTGTTGATATTTTTAATTCCTTTTTAAAGTCTTCCCGTTGTATATACTCTTACTAAAACTTTATAAAAATGTCCAGTACATGAGCATATTAACAAAGTAAAAATGTAAAACAATTATGTTGAGTATCGAAACAACTTTTAAATGTTTTATGTGGTCCTACTATGGTAGACTCAAGTTCGACAGTAAAAGAAGCACTCTCACAGAATACCAGCGTAAAACAGCAGAATAATGCTCTCTTTTTCCAAAATTCCTTTTCATTATTTTGATAAACGTAAACAAATGGTTTTTTAAAACATACTTTAAAGCCCTTTAAATATATTTTCAACGTCATCATTTATGCGTCAGGCAAAATATTCATTCATTAACTTGCTTATGGGGATTCCATTCACTATTAACTCTCAGAAACATGATTCATGTAGTTGTTACACTAAATGTAGACTTGTCGTAACATTCGTGGTAGAAAATGCTTGCATTTTTTATTATCCTGCCGGATAAAAAATTTGCCGATATCTGCTTGGGTATATTAAGCACTAAACAGCAATAAAAACTAATCTCACCTTTATACAGGATCGATATATCAGAAGAACTAGTGAGTGTTGCGGATGGATAAAACAAACTTCATATCGTAGGTGTTGACGATTTCTTAGTTTGGCAGATGTTGATTTGCGAGACTAGAATCCTTTATTGTCATCGGTTCCATGGTCATTACAACATGAACGTCTTTAAGGGTAAATAGGCGTTTTCTGGGATTAATTTTAATTAGAACGTTATCGTTTTATACGTGGTAGAGCCATGCTGCAGCTATATTAGTAGTATAGTTGTAGCACGAATGGGTCGGCTCGACCGGGGAAGGACTACGCTCTCACAGAATACCAGCGTAAAATAGCAGCTTAACACTGCTGTGTTTCGTATGGTGAGTGTAGAGAACCGGAGACCCTTTTTACTGGAAAAGAGGCATTCCATCTTAGTCCTCACGGGTGACAACGCATCTGCATTTTGATTCGCAAACGAGGATAAATGTAGAAGTCTATGGGCCGCAGCAACCACTTACCATCAGGTGGACTGTGTGCTCGTTTGTCACCCTATCCTATAAATAAAATCAGCACTTAACAAAGATAGGATCTTGGAAACGTTAATCTTTTCTAATAGATTTGCTTAAACCCTGGCCATGTGGTATAAAAATGGCTTCAGTTTTAAGATGACCCACAAATACTAATTTATAAGAAATGTAGGAAGACCTACAAACTCCGTAGCCTAATTATCTAAAAGAAATCAGATTAATATAGTTAGTTATTATATACGAGGGTGACACTGAAAGTTCTTAGAAAATCTAAAACTGATCAAATTACCAGGTTATTAGTTTTATTATATCTTTTCAAAATAGTGTCCATTTACATCAATACATCGCTGCATCCGATGGAGCCACTGAGAAAAGCACTTTGCCCACTCGTCCTTAGGGGTCCTCGGCGTCCATAAAACGTTTTCCTCGAAGTTTTTCTTTTATTTTCGGAAATAAATAAAAATAGCAAGGTGCGAGGTCGGGGCTATAGGGCGGGTGACCAAGTAATTCCACGTCTGACGTCGCCAAGTAGTCGTTTGTTTGCTTAGCGGTATGCGACGAGGCGTTGTCGTGGTGAAGGAGGATCCTACTGCGAACTCGTTTCTCCCGAACTTTTTGCAAGACAAGTGGCAAACACTTGTTAGTGTACCACTCTGCAGCGACTGTTTTTCGATCCTCTAAAACAATTGTTGCGTAATGACCTGTCCTTCCGAAGAAAGAGGTCACCATCTTTTTACTCAAGCTTCGACTTTTCTTCACTTTAGTTGGCAACTCTTCGGAAGGAAACACCTAGACAGTAGACTGTCTATTAGTTTCAGGATCATAATAATCCAGCTTTCGTCACTCGTTAGTATGTCGAACACAGCATTTGAGCCACCTCCGTTAAATCTTGGAACCATTTCACGACACGAATTAACACGACGGAGTTTTTGGACCTCTGTCCAATTATGAGCTATTCACCGGGCACAAAGCTTCCTGATCGCAAAATTTTCATGGAGGATTTTGTGCACTTGACTCATACCGATGCCTAAGCTTGTCCGAATCTGCTGATAAGTCACTTTTGTCAGTCTCTATCATACGCCGCACAACACTGATGTTATCTTCAGTCGTCACCGTAAAAGGCCGTCCCTCACGCAGATCATCGGTGAGATTAGTGCGATCACGTTTAAACTTATTAAACCAGTTGCAAACAGTCGCACGAGATGGGGCTTCATCGTGGAAGGCAAATCGAAATCTAATCACAACTTTCTTGTTGACTTAATGACATCGAAAGTAAAAAAAAATAATTGTACGAAAATTTTCTCACGTTAATTTACTCATGCTGACGTGACACAGACAATATTCAATCTGCCGCCAAATCGTAAACAAATGACAAATAATAAAATACATAAAAATATTGGCAAAATATATATATAAAATAAAATAATATAATAAAAAAAAAGTTCAATTTTCAAAATTTGAATTCATTTTTTTATTATATCGTTTACAAGTGGCCAGTTCTAAAAACTTTCAGTGTCGCCCTCGTAGTTTTCTTCATCTTTATAAGCCCAGAATTGATTGGCATTAACAGTACCAGATTTTTTAATTTGACGAGATGGTATCCATTTACTGGACGTCGAAAGAAGTCTATAGTAATCGAATGATTTTTAAGTTGCTACCACTCGAAGGTGAGGAATAACTATAACCTATACATTTTATAGATTACGTATTATGATGGAATTTTGTTATGCGTCACGTGTTACATCACCAACATTTGTTTTGTATTTGAGGTTCTTAGTATATAGAATGACAGTAAGGCTAACCGTGACCCACAAATTGTAGTATTTTCAAGGTTTACGTGTTTTATGTTTCTTTTTCTGTCGAGGATATAATAACGTTTATATTTCAATTTATTAAAACGTGTAAATTTAAGATATTTTGTTAATTACGAAATTGATGTTTATTCAAATACCTCAGTCCTCTCCATGACCCTGGATGCTGTAAAGCACCCGTAAAGTCGGGAATTTAAACAAGTAAAAATAAGTTAGTTTTAACGCGATAAAATGCGTAAAATTAGTTTTATTCAAAGACGTTTGTTGTTGGTGCTTTTGCTTGCACGTCTTGGTGCTGCGTTTTCTTTTTAAGATTTTAGCAAATGGAATTACCGTTACGGGTACAGCCTATCAAAATTCCACCGCAGTTTTTTTTTGTAGTTGTTATTAAGAAGACATTGCTGGCCATCTCCTGGTTTGTTTCCCTCTGTCGCCTCTTATGACGTCCACGGCACATGTGGATATATTGTAGTTGATATTCTTACACCGCCACTACACGGTCAAGCAATGGTGTTAACATTAATTTTATTCCCGTTAACCTTTCAAAGAATGCTTTTAATTTAAATTGTTGTATCAGGAGTGGCCAGGACGGCAGTAATCGAATGACGGATTTAATTCACGACTTTTGAGTTCGCCGTCTTTTAAGTCGCTGGGGTGTGGAAATTTCAATCATATTCATGTGGTAAATGATCGTTATGTATATATATATATATATATATATATATATATATATATATATATATATATCTGATAAGTGCGTTTAAAAAAATTGATAGTGCCAGTTAGGATCGAACTCGGTACGCTTGTGTATTTCGAGCTATCATAGCACTCGGTCTTTATAAGCAAACTCATTATATAGAAAGTAGGTCGTGCACCATATAATATAAAAATATTTACTATATTTTGACAAGCCACTTACTAGTTTAATGGCGGCGTTAGAGAATCCTCAATATCGTGTCATTCCGTGAGTGTTATAAAGAGGTGACAAAGGGGAAATGAAGCAGAAGATGGGTAGCAGCATCTACCTTATAACAACTTGAAATAATAAAAAACTGCGGTTGCTAACCCGCCCGCCAAGCGTGGCAATTATGGCAAATATCGCTTATCAGCTTGGTTTAGGTTGGTTGTCTATCACAAGTGGGTCGGCTCGAACAGGGAAGTAAAACGATCGTGCAGAATACCAGGACCTCTTTTACTAGGAAGATGGCATTGCATATAAGTCCCCAGGGTGGCAACGCTTCGCTTGATTTTAAGCTAACTTGTATGGTAATCTTTGATCATTTCTTATAGTTATTACTTCGCTAATTATTTTAAAGAAAAGAAAGAGATAACATTGTATTGGTTAAACAACTCTCGTAGACCACCGGCACCATTTTATAACTTTTTAATTTTGGTTATGCATTAAAAACAAAAAAGGTTCTCGAATAGCGGCCTCTTACCGGCGGATGAAGTGTAGGGCTTCCCCCCACTAGATGGAGTGAAGACCTGGTAAGACATGCGACAAGTCGATGGATGCAGGTGGCTCAGGACCGTGCTTTGTGGAGGCCTATGTTCAGCAGTGGACTTGTGAGGGGCTGTAATGATGATGATGATTCAAAAATTGACTATCAATATTTATATCACAGCCACGTCAATTTGTTAGTAAATTTTAATACGATTGTGGAGGACCTAATATTCTTTAAATAATAAAAAAACACATACATTTATTAAAACACATAACATACAAAAAACAAAAACAATAAACACATGCATTTTTAATGTATAGACAAGGAATTACCAACGTAACGTGGAGGTGTTTTACTAAGAATGCACATGGGACAGTATGAATTAATATTGAATGATTTACGTACATAAAATACGTCTCTGCAAATCCATGCAATTCGTTCCGTCGTACCAAAAACAACATAGTATCTTTCGTCATATTTACATTAGAAGAAGACAGATCACCGGTTGCCTTATCGTGCGTTACCCTGATAAAAATGTCGTAAAAATGTATTTGATGAACGCTTATAAAGGTAATTCTTGAGCGTGAGAATAGGTTCACGTTTATTGTCAGCAAAAATGCAGTGTGCACCTTGCTTTATTTTATCAAATATGAAATCCTAAATAACAAAACATGTGCTATTCGTTTTAAAATTCAAAATTAAACTAACCTAAAATCACTACAGGACACAAACCATCTATCTTACTTGCATGCTGTTCCAGTGCAAGCTTGCGGCCACCACGTACTATATTTTGCTTGATATTTAATATGCTTGTATATTATGTTTAAGACTATCCAGTTCCTCGTTTTAAAGTGTGTTACTGGATCTGGTTATTTAGGTGTTCTGGAAAAATATTCGTCACCGAAACAAAGTCACACGCAAACTTTCTTCATGGTGCATGTGTTTCGACCGCAATCATTTTTGACTATCGTCGCAATTATAATTTCCGTCAATACTGGATGGAACGCGACTATTCACGTTGATTTTTTTGATTAATGTTGTAAACCCTAAATCTGAAAGTATTTAGTACAAAAGCTTAGTCCCGGAGTTGTTAGTTTAATCCAATTGTGCGGACATTAATGACCGCATTCTAAATGCGCTCGCATGATGTATGCAGCACGTGTGCGTTGCGACACCGATTGTAACGTACCGTATGGAAACAGTATATCGCCTGCGTTCACATGGAATTTTTTTTACCTGCTGACGTTTTTTATTAATTTTTTGTCTGGTATGTAACTAGTCGTCGGATTGTGACAAATTATATATTATCTCAATTGATTTCTCATAATTCCGCTGGCAATCTAGGCTATATAATGCATAAGTTGTACGAAAGCTATTTATTTTTGTTCGTCTCAAGACGGTCTCTATATATGCTTGTTCCTTTTTCAGGTGATCATAGTAATTTTTTTTAATCAAATGCATTGCTTGGTTTTACGTGCGTTTCACGAAATTAAACTTATTGACTGTAAACTTAGTTTTTTTTGTTCAATTTTAATTTATCTTGGAGAATTTTAAACTCTTGGAAATGAAGTACATTCGTTATTCCTATTTTTAAACAGCCGAATAGTATTGTACCTTGTATTGTCCGCATATCGCAAGATTAATTATTTTATTACATTTATATTTTACAGTGATTATGACACCATATCATATTATATTTTTACAGTGATTATGACACCACCATCTTGAGTTCAAAACACGTGTGTATACCATCACATGAGCTTTTACTCTGTAATTCCTCGTAGATATTCAATAACACCATAGGTGATAAAATTCATACGTGGTAGAGCCATGCTGCAGCTATATTAGTAGAGTTGTAGCACGAATGGATCGGCTCGACCGGTTAAGAACCATGCTCTCACAGAATACCAGCGTAAAATAGCAGCTTAACACTGCTGTGTGTGGTGAGTGTAGAGAAGCGGAGACCTTTTTTACTGGAAAAGAGTCATCACGGGTGACAGTGCATCTGTATTTTGATTCTTTATTCAGGATAAACGTAGATGTCTATGGGTCACAGCAACCACTTACTTACCATCAAATGAACTGTGTGCTCGTTTGTCCATCTATCCTATAAAAATATATGCATCTCTGTCATACCTGCGCGTTTTTCAAATTTTAAGCAGTCTAAGGTGCCGTCACCCTCTATTACTGATACAAACCTTCGCCTTCCTCATATACTGTTCCGGTGTTTGTAGTACAGATCATCCGTACTTGCATCACCGTTCAAATGTAGTGCAGTGCTGTGTAAACAGATTCGAACGGCGTTTTTAAAAATGCTGGCGAGCATTAATAAAATGGCGCTCAAACGATTCGCAATGGACGAATATATAGGAAACTAGTGTGCGTAGAGAAGGCATAGTAAGAGCAGTTGCGCCACACTTGCACAAAGACCAAAACGAATACAACTAAGCAACATGTACACATGTTAGTAAGAGTACTAAGCAAAAGATTACACGATGAAATTTGATGCACAGAAAAAGCACTTGCGCCAGCGAAAACGCATCGTCGGCAAGGACTGTTCGATTCTAATTGTGGATCTAAAAGCTTACGTGCATAATTTTTTCTAAGTAGGTGAATGATATTTATTGAAAACTTATTTAAATTATAAGTATAAGGTAAATTAGTTTCTTGAAGGTGACGCCTTTAAGTCTTAAAGTTTAAGGCGACTTTAAGTGACGTTAGAAAAGCATGATAGTGGATAGCCACTTATGACTCCATATATCGATGAGGTTGTGACGCGCAATGTGCGACCATCGTCCAGAAATCGTGCTCTCAATAGACCGTTAACATAAATTAATGAATATTGCATAGCCCTTGAGTATTACAGTAGCGAGCTGTCCTCTTTCAATTATCAATATGTACTTTGATTTATCTTGTGCTATACTAGTCGGTAGTCGGATATGACTGCACATTACATTATTTATCTTTATTTAAACATACACACATACGTACATTCATAAACTCTTGCGCCTGTTACTCAGAGCAACAGGCATAGACTATTGACTTTCATTTGGCACGATCCTGACACACCTCTTTCACGTCCTCACATCAAATATATCTAGGCATAAATGCTCGTCGTCGTCGAGGTTCTATGGACAGCTTTACATGTCATCGTTGGAGCCACACGCAAGTGTGAGTCACAATCCAAGAGCGAGTCTTATCCGATACTATTCCGAAGATATCCCGGACGTCGATTAGAATGGCTCTCCAGCATCTTAAAAACGGCAAGTCCCCGGGTTAGGATGGAATTACAGCTGAGCTTTTGAAAGCGGGTGGAAAACCGGTACTTGAAGTCCTTCAGAAGCTCTTTAATTCCGTCCTCCATGGTGGCATTACACCGGAGGCGTGGAGCAGAAGTGCGGTGGTCTTGTTCTTCAAGAAAGGTGACAATGCTCTCTTGAGGAACTACAGACCGACTTCCCTTCTGAGCCGCGTCTACGTGCTGTTTTCGAGAGTCATTACGAATCGTCTCGCACGCAGACTTGACGACTTCCAGCCTCCCGAACAAGCCGGTTTCTGAAAGAGCTTTAGCACCATAGACCCCTTCGGCAAGTTGTGCAGAAGTCCGAGGAATACAATTTGCTACTATGCCTGACGTATGTGAACTATGAGAAAGCCTTTGATTCCGTCGAAATTTGGGCGGTGCTGCAGTCCCTTCAGCGGTGCCAAGTTGACTGTCGGTATATCGCAGTGCTGAAGTGCTTGTACAGTGTAGGGCTACGATGGCTATCCGAGTACGAAACCTATCCAATTGCAGAGAGGTGTAAGACAGGGTGACGTTATATCCCCGAAACTCTTCACCGCTGCATTGGAAGACGTTTTCAAGCTTCTGGACTGGAAAGGATACGGTATTAACATCAATGGCGAGTACATCACTCACCTTCGATTTGCCGACGATATAGTCCTTATGGCAGAATCGCTGGAGGACCTAAGCACTATGCTCAATGATCTCTATACTGTCTCCCAACGGATAGGTCTTAAGATGAACATGGACAAAACAAAGATTATGTTTAATGTCCATGTCACACCTATGCCGGTAGTTGTTGGGAGCACTAAGCTCGAAGTTGTTGACGAGTATGTTTACCTGGGACAAATAGTCCGACTAGGTAAGTCCAACTTCGACCGAGAGGTCAATCGACGGATTCAACTCGGCTGGGCAGCGTTCGGGAAGCTACGACACATCTTCTCGTCAGACATACCTCAAAACCTTAAAACGAAATTGTACAACCAGTGCGTCTTGCCAGTGATGACTTACGGACCTGAGACGTGGTGTTTCACTGTTGGCCGTATGAGGAAGCTCAAGGTCGCTCAGCGAGCTATGGAGAGGGCTATGCTCGGAGTTTTTCTGCGTGATAAACTTAGGATTGAGGATATCCGCAGTAGAACCAGAGTAACCGACATAGCCCAACGGATTAGTAAGCTGAAGTGGCAGTGGGCCGGCCATATAGCTTGAAGAACCGACAACTGATGGAGAAGAAAGGTTCTTGAGTGGCAGCCTTGTACCGGTAGTCGAAGTGTGGGCGACCTCCACGAGATGGAGTGATGACCTGGTAAGACATGCAGGAAGTCTATGGATGCAGGTGGCTCAGGACCGTGCTTTGTGGCATTCCTTGGGGGAGGCCTATGTTCAGCAGTGGACTTGTGAAAGGCTGTAATGATGATGATGATCAATGCTTGTCGGTTAAGGGTACTCTTAATTCTTTTAATTTCCCCATCTTCTATGTATAGAAATCAATTGCTGCCAGTTTCCGGTTTAAACTCGAAACTGGCAGCAATTGATTTTTATACATAGATGAGACAGTTCTGTGTCATGGTGTTGTTCGCTCTCGCAGATTACCAGCGTAAAATCGTAGAGAACCGGAGACCCTTTTCACTAAAAACGAAAAATACCATCTAGTCCTCATAGGTGACAACGCATCTTCATTTTGATTATTATTCAAGAATAGATGTAGATCTATAGGCCTCATCAGACAAACGCATACGCAGTCCACCTGATGGTAAATGGCTTATTCCGTGCTCTAACATTCCTAATCTTAATGTTATCGCCTTTGCTTTGAATCCTATGCCACCGCCGGCATGATTTAAATACGGACTATGGCAAGAAATAAAGAAATCTCGTTATCATTACTGTTACTGGAGAGTTTACGTCAGAACAACTTTCGCGCGACACAAATAAGGGCCTACCGACCTTTTGGCGAGCGTGGGCCGTCTCAGTCGCCGCACGCCCACCGCCGGATGTCTGTTGAAATATGCTTTGAACAGTTAACACAGGTAGCAGATAATAACAATAACTGATATATACTAAAGAAATATAAACAAATATATATACATACAGACATTTTCTTTGGCCTTATTTTAATTATTTGGACGTAGTATTAGACACGTTTTATACGTGGTATGGCTCTACCTAGCTATATTAGCTAGCTGCAGCTATATTAGTAGTATAGTTGTAGCACGAATGCGTCGGCTCGACCGGGGAAGGACCACACTCTCACAAAATACCAACGTAAAATAGCTGCTTAACACTGCTGTGTTTCGTATGGTGTGTGTAGAGAACCGGAGACCCTTTTTACTGGGAAAGAGGCATTCCATCTTAGTCCTCACGGGTGACAACGCATCTGCATTTTGATTCGCAATCGAAGATAGATATAGATGTCTATGGGTCACAGCAATCGTTTACCATCAGGTGGACTGTGTGCTTGTTTGTCACTCTTATCCTATAAAAAAAAACATATCACATTTGATTAATAATTTACGTATGGTCTTAATGGCAAATGTCAGAATAACCTGACCCCCACCCCTCCCTTATTCCAATCATTGCGAAAAACTTTTCCGATTATAATACAGAATTAGTTTTTCATGACAAGCACACTAACATAACGTTATTAGTTGTGCGTGGTTATGCAATATCGAAAACTTCCGTTTATAAACTGGAATAATTCAGTGTTATTAATACTTAAAGGGTAAGACTACTTTATCGTTGCAATTCGAAAGGTACATGGCACGTAGGCAGGTAGAGTCTGTATTGGGCTAATAAACTTACACGAAACTAAAATCCTTGTTGTGTTCATCACAGAGACTTTAAATCTATCTATCTTCAAGCTAAGTCAGGAATTAGGTAATTCGTTTATCTAACATCATGCTTGGTATATATTTAACTTTCGTACGTTTCTGAGCACATAATTATTATCTAGGATTATACAGAAGATAACGTGTTACTTAATAGTGCGTTGTTTATAAATGACATTCTTATTATTGCGTTATTCTTGAGCTAAAGGTAATATACCTTTAGCTATCATTTCGTATTGTCATGTCACTGACTACATAAATTAATCCTGTAATCTAATCTGTTTGATCTGTATTATGCTAAAAATTAACTCTATTGCATACCTGACGGTTAGCATTTATTTAAATGGGATCTAATAGGACCTAATGAGACCTAAAAGTACTAACATTTAAATATTAATTAATAAATTATACGTGGTAGCCATGCTGCAGCTGTATTAGTATTATAGTTGTAGCACGAATGGATCGGCTCGACCGGGGAAGGACCACGCTCTCACAGAATACCTGCGTAAAATAGCTGCTTAACACTGCTGTGCTTCGTATGGTGAGTGTAAAGAACCGTAGACGTGGACCCTTTTTACTGAAAACGAGGCATTCCATCTTAGTCCTCACGGGTGACAACGCATCTGCATTTTGCTTCTTTATTGAGGATAGATGTAGATGTCTATGGGTCACAGCAATCACTTACCATCAGGTGAACTGTGTAATCGTTTGTCACCCTATCCTATAAAAAAATATAAATAAAAATAGTTTACATATTGGTATCTGACCTGGCCGATAGTTAAACTCCACAAAAACGATATCAAATTAGAAGTTCTATATAAGTTTTATATCAAATACACACTCCAATGTAATAACTCGATCGGCTAAAGTAGCCACTGATGTAAAACGGAAGCCGGGCGAGCTGATAAGCTCACATGGCGCTATCGTTCTACAACTGGATGGATGCATAGTTTATACAAAAAGTGTTTAACTTGTTGTTATTGATACAAATACCGAATAAGAGGTGTGTATTTATCATACACTAGCGACCTTTTCCGGCTGAGCCTGGATATTATCTATATATTATCTGGATATTTACATTTAAGTAATTGAAGACCATTTACTTTTTCATTATTTTGCTTTTTCAAAAGAAATATTCAAGTTTTTCGAATAAAATTTAACCTAGATCCCTTATGGCATTATTCTCTATCTGTTTGTAAATTTTCATCACAATAGGTGCAGCTATTCCGAAGATTAACCCAGACAGACGTACAGACAGACAAAAATTGTAAAAATGGATATTTTATGTCTTAATAGCATGCAAATAACGACTAAAACCGGTTGCCCACCCGTTTGCCAAGCGTGGCAACTTTGGCAAATATCCCCACTATGAGGCAGTCTATGGAAGAGGTTTATGTTCAGCAGTGGAATTTAATAGGCTGTAACGGTAACGGTATATACGAGGGGTGATCCAAAAGTAATGATAATGAAAATAAAACACGGTAATTAAAGTTAAAATAATAATTTATTTTTCTACATAGTCTCCTAACAAATCAATACATTTAGTCCATCTTTTTTCTAAACCCAGGATTCCCTTTGAAAAAAATTCTTTGTCTTGACCCTCCCAAAACACTTCAACAGCGGCCATTACTTCGCTATCGTCTTCGGATTTCTTGCCTCGGAGGCGTTCCTTGAGCCGAGGAAAGAGGTAGAAATCACTAGGAGCTAGATCTGGCGAATAGGGAGGGTGTTCGAGCAGTTCGAATCCCGTTTCTTGAATGGCAGCCATCGCAACTGCGGCTTTGTGAGCCGGTGCGTTGTCTTGGTGAAACAGCACTCCAGCTCGCAGTTTGCCGCGTCTTTTTTCCTTAATGGCCTCCCGTAATCTTCTTATTTGGTCTGCGTAGTAAGAGCCCGTAATAGTGGCTCCCTTTTCCAAATATTCCACCATAATTATGCCTTGAGCGTCCCAAAAAACAGATGCCATAACCTTTCCCGCCGAACTTGAAACTTTGAATTTCTTTGGCGTCGGTGAGGAGGCTCGCTTCCAAGTCATCGATTCTTGTTTCGTTTCAGGATCAAAATGGTGGATCCAGGTCTCGTCCATAGTCACAAAACAGAACAAAAAATTTTCTTGATCTGCTTGGAACTTTTCGAGATTGACCCTCGAAATGTCAACTCGATTTTTCTTTTGCTCGTCGGTTAACATTCTGGGTACCCAACGCGCAGAGACCTTTTTCATATGCAACTCTTTCGCAAGGATTCTTTGAACGCTGCCATATGAGATCCCTGCGACCTCAGCTACATGTCTTCTGGTCACTCTTCGATCTGCCAACACAACATCTTCGACTTTTTTCACGTTGTCTTCAGTGAGGGACGTGGATGGGCGTCCTTCGCGATGTTCATCTTCAGTGGATGTTCTGCCCTGTTTAAACTCCTTGGCGCAGCGTGCAACTGTAGAATATGGAGGAGCAGAGTCCCCCAATGTTTCCACTAAGTCACTGTGTATGTCTTTTGAAGACATTTTTTTCAAACAGAGGTACTTGATGACAGCTCTAATTTCGTTTTTCTCCATGTTGATGTTATCTCTTTGACAGTTCGTATTCAAATGAATGTATCTCCCGGAAATCGTGATCTATTTATATGATTTTTTTAGGCTGACGTAGTGAGTATATAAGCAAGCAAAAAATATTTTTTTTGGATTTTTATGCGGACCTGAAGTAACCGATTATTATTACTTTTGGATCACCCCTCGTAGATTGAATAAGTTATCATATTAATATTTTTTTATTTTTTTTTACTTATTATAAGCCAGTGCTTGACCACAATCCCACCTGGTGGTAAGTGGTGATGCAGCCTTAGATGGTAAATCGCACTGTCTTATCGTAACAAAAGCCTATTCACTCTTGCCTTGAAGACGCCTAGATTGTATTCGGACGGAAAGATAGACGCCGGCAAATTATTCCACTCCTTTGCTGTACGCATTACAAAAGACGAAGCAAACCGTTTGGTTCTAATGCGTGGAATATCGACAACAAAGGGATGAAGACCCGCCGACCGTCTGGTTGTCCGATGGTGGAAAGGAGAGGGAGGAATTAAGGCGTGTAATTCCTGCGCACACTCACCGAAATGCATCCTATAGAATATATATATTTTTTTTTTAAATAGAAAAAAAAACGTCAATGTTATACATAGTTCAGGACATTACTTTTACTAAATCGGGAAGAGTTTCAGTAATCGCATCCCATGTCACGATTCTGACATCAGCAAACATCTCACCCTAATTGTGCACGACGCAAGCCCACGTAGGTACTCGTAGTCCTCTAATCTAAAATCTTGGAGTTGGTTATTTTGCCATCTGTCGAAGATATTATGTATGTGCATAATTGCATATCATTCTTAATAGATAATAGTTTTGCGGCACTGGTGATTTCTTCATGTCAAAAATACATGCGAAGTTCGGGTCAGACCAAGGGCCAGAATACGTTTAGTTAGTTATGATAACAGATTATTTGTTTTAAGTAAAATCTACTTTATCAGCCCGTAAAAGTAGGGAGGGTTTGCCTTGATCGTCATACTTGCAGCTGGATTGACAACTGCACTACCAAATACAAAAAAATCTACCTACGGAACGAAATCAGGTTATGGATTCTTAGGCCATTAGTATTTCCCACTGCAGTAAAATACCCCGATTATTTTTTCTAAGTTCCTGAACAAACAAAGGTTAATTGGAAAAAAAATATTCTTAATGTAGAAAATGAAGTATAAAATATAAATCAGATTCAAAGAATCATCATACAGACCCTATTTTTGTATGCATTCTTATAGCGGATTCTTGAATTTACTTACCGTGCAAATTGAGGGAAAATGAAGGTACATAAATAAATCTCTACATATAAAAAGCATAATTACTACACATGATAAAGCACGTGTACTTTGATTGTTAACAATACAAGACGCCATTAAAAAGTTTCGCCCTATATTGGTGTTATGTTGTCCTAATTTTCGTATTAGCAAAACCCGGAGGCTGAGGCGGCTTAGATCCTTCAGGTTATATAATAGGCTCCATTGTGGCGACAGACGCCCGCTAGACGGCGCCGGGACGGCGGGCGCCCTGAGAGAGATGACAAACTTCCCTACAATCGTCTCGCTCGTACTGAGACAACTGGCGCCCAACGTGGGACCAACGCCTAACACTATACGTACAGGGAAAAGTTTTCATGAAAGCTTTATGGTCTTGATATGCTAAAATTTAGTAGCCTTTATAGATTTGGAAGGTTTGAATTATTGCTGCTGGATTTGAGATGGTAGACACTCGTACGAATTCAATTTAAAATAACGACTTCCGGATAACTTTTTGTAAGGGATTTTTTGTTTAAACACCATCCAAGGTTTATATAGTATTTTTTATTTCCAAATTTGTATTCTCAATAAAAACGTATCTTCGACTTAATGAAATGCACCTAATTTTCTAGATGGTAGAGCTCCTTTTCTACTGGGTATGCACCACCCTCTTATCTATTTCTACCGTCAATTAGCAACGTTTGCATCGCTGTTTTCCGGCCTGAAGGGTATAGAGAGTCAGTATAAGTATAGGCTATGAGACACTACGAGGTTAGTCTTCAGACGTGACAACGCCCCTGTATACATGTATAGCCTTCTTTGTTTGAAGCTAGCTGCTATCTATGGATTGGCAGGTAGCTATTTACCATCAGGTGAACTGATGAAGTTCGTTTGTCACTTCAGTTTTATTTAAAAAAATGTACTACCTTTTTTATAACTATTCTTTAAATATGTTCCTGCAAATTGCAGAATTTTCAAGCGAAATAAATATGGTCTTGTATAAATTATGCGAGATTTTAATATACATACATAAAAAACGATTCGCCTGCACTGGAATTTGCATTACTATTGTTTTCGTAACACCTCGAACAAAATTTTTCATTCCTGATTTTATCTTATGGAAGTGAAAACTCATGAAATGGATGTCTACATTAAAATGTATAGTTAAAAAAATATTATTTTAAGTGTTATAAGGATCTTCCTTATACCAACTCAAGTTGTCATCTCCTGTTTTGTTCCCACTGTCGCGTGATTACAACATCCACGGAATGATTTGGGATAGTGGATTTTCGTACGCCGCCATTACATGGTAAAAAAAATCGAAATCTGTAAGTGCATCAATATGATCACGCATCCATTCTTCTGACCCGTCTGCACTCAAATCCTAGTTTGCCACTATATCCTTTCTAATCAATGGTTAAAGAATAGAAATATTTTTATATAGGTCTAACAAACAAAAAACATAAGAATCACTTATTGAAAGTTGAAAGTCATTCTTATGTTTAACTAGCGATCTGCCGCGGCTTCGCACAGTTGATTTCTGGATCTCGACAACAACGCTGCCTACCGTGTCCAATTGTGAATCTAAACCAGGGGTTTTCAAAGTGGGTGCGCGCTACCCAGGGGGGGGGGGGGGCTCAGAAACCTGCAAAGGGAGCCATCTGCGTAGTTAGGGAAAGGTAGGTGCAGTGTATGTATACCCAAAAAATGGGTGAAACAAAATTTTGGCTTAAATATTTCACTATTTATCCCAAAATAGCAGAGCAAGCACTTCAATTATTGTATTTACCCTTTTCCTGTACATATTTGTGCAAAAGATTTCAAGCTCATCACATTCGCATAAATAAGAAGTAGTATTATATATAATTAAGTAGTTTCTTGTATGATATTGTGCAACTTTCAATCATTAAACATGTTATGTTATTGAACAGAAGCGATCACCTTATTTGCAGAGGTTAGTTATAAATTCATTCATAAATTTCCCTTTTTAAACAAGTTTTGTTTTTAATATAGCGGTGAACTTTTTGTATATTCTGGGATTTTGTTGTAGTCGTTTACAAAGCCCCATGAATTACAGACTGGACTGTTCCTAGTATAACAGAATTTATATATCAACTTTTTTAAACTACTTATATTTTTGCGTATATACAAAGCAAAAGTAACGTTTTAATATTTTAATAAATAAAACAATATATAATTTATAAAATAATATTATTTATAATTAATAGTATAAAATATTTTTATTCAAAATATATTATAAATAATTCTTATTGAAAGTGTTTTTTTTTACTTTTACCACTGCTGGCGTAGAAATGTTATCATTACGAAATACGTTAGGGGTGACTGAATGATAGGGTAAGAAAATTCGTGATAAAAGTGTGTTTAGCAAGAAAACGATGTGACCAGAAAACAGTACGCAATTAAGAGTACACTTAACCGACGAGCATGTATGTGTAGATCGTAGATATTTGGATGAGAAAGAACCGAGACACTGACGCATCGGCCATATCATGCCTATTGGAAGTCCTTAATCTTCGCCTACATCTGGGTGACTGGCGTGAGAGCTTTTTATGTTATGAATTATGGTATTTTAAAACTTTCTTCATTACAAAAAGTGTGTTAAATAAATGATAAGAATACAAAAGGAGTTCCAAAATATCTTTAAAAATTTGCCTAGTCTTTCAACTACACTTAACCTTTATTTCAAATTTATATTGTGTGTTAACAATTATTAATTGATTTTTGTTTTTCTCCAGGTATGAGTGCTGCAATGTGAACGGGACAAATATATACACGCCAAAAGAGTGCCTTATTAATAGTTAGATATCCACAAAGTGCCCAATTAAGTTATACATTAATATTTTTAACACAAAACAAATTAAACGAACGATTAAACGCAACGACAAACGAACATTAACTTGGTAAGTACCATTTTATTTAATATTATTGTTTTTATTTGTTAAAAATGTGAATGTGACAAGTTTTCTCCCTCGCACAACTACCTTGCGGAATCGATTACCACCAGCGATTTCCGGACCGATACGACTTAGGGACCTTCAAGAAAAGAGCCTACTCCTTTTTAAAAGGCCGGCAACGCATCAGCAATTCCCCTGGTATTGCGGTTGTTCATGGGCGGCGGTAATCACTTACCATCAGGTGAGCCGCATGCTCGTTTGCCCCCTCTCCTATATAAAAAAAATAGTGATGGTAAGTGCCACTGCAGTCCATGGACACTTGCTACCAACTTCAAACGAATAAGGCTACAAATACATTGCTACCCAACAAGACGTTTTATACGTGGTAGAGCCATGCTGCAGCTGTATTAGTAGTATAGTTGTAGCACGAATGAGTCGGCTCGACGGGGAACGACCACGCTCTCACAGAATACCAGCGTAAAATAACAGCTTAATACTGTTGTGTTTCGTATGGTGAGTGTAGAGAACCGGAGACCCTTTTTACTGGAAAAGAGGCATTCCATCTTAGTCCTCACGGTTGAAAACGCATCTGTATTTTGATTCGCAAACGAGGATAAATGTAGATGTCTATGGACCACAGCAACCACTTACCACCAGGTGGACTGTGTGCACGTTTGTCATCCTATCCTATATAAAAAAAGACTAAGATTAAATACCTTACAATCAATGTTATTATATTGTCTCATTGACCATTATATAGAGGTATAGACCATGAAGCAAATACAAAGGTATAGACGTTTCAGCTCCGAACACTAGTTCGATGCAATCCTGCTTAGCATCTAAAATAGGTAAGAGGACCTATCTAGATGGATTCCCAGACAGAAAAGACGCCCTACTACTTAGTTAAACTATTGTTTTATTAATTAAGTTTTGTTTTGAGGTTTGATGACAATTTTAAGGTGTCGTTATGTCTCGTGCTGTCTCTATGACTTTAAGTCAAAGTCACTGTGACGCGACAAGACATCTTCAAATTGAGTAGCGTTTGTTTATTTGGCCATAAATGTTTGATTACAGTGTTGCAGGGTAATCGATTCAAATCTCGTACAGAATAAGTGTTTGTATGGACTACAAATCTGTCTCGATCTCTGTCTGTTTTTTTTTGTTAATGTGCTGTTTTGTAAGAAAACGCCTCCACAATACAGGAAGAAATTCTTGTTTATTGGCACTCGCTTTTTTGTTTTACAAAATATCATGTGTATCAGTCATCCCTCTCTACCCTAACTTATAAATAATACAAACTAAAATAAACTATTGTATACATTCGATTAAAATTATTACAGGCTTTGTAGCATTTATACTTTAGAAAAATATTAGAATAATCTGCACAATACCCACCCCACATTACGCGTCTTCTAAAAAGCACTTGGCAAATTTTTTATAATCCATTTGTTCCAATTAGGTTGTTATGACGATTAATATGGTACGTATTTGGGGATTGCTCATTAGGAACGCATTATAAAAATATTTGTCTTAAGCTTTTCGTCCCAAGGATAAAGGTACTACAGAAAACTAATTTTTATGTGGTAAACGGAGGATACGAAAGAAAACCGAGGATGCGACTTGACTTGATCTCGAAGCTTATTATTTGCGACTTTAATAACAGACAGCAGTCTCAACATTGTATTATTAATGTAGAAAATAAAGGTGTGTATTATATATATATTTATATTTTATATACATACTAGCTGGCCAGGCAGACGTTGTTCTGCCCTTACCGACGACCCTTTGTTCTATTAAAAAATCCTTAAATTCTCAATAAAAAATATTTGAGGTCAATTATCGGGATAAAAATTATCCTATGTCTCAAGTTGGACCAAAGTGCACACAGTGTGCAAAATTTCATTGAAATCAGTTCAGTAGTTTAGGAGTTCATCCCGGACAAACAATGTGACACGTAATTTTTATATATAAAGATATAGATCGATGAAGAGATCCATAGATCGATCAAACATACGTATTGTACGTGGTGTACATTGTACGTGGTAGAGCCATGCTGCGGCTATATTAGTAGTATAGTTGTAGCACGAATGGGTCGGCTCGACCGGGGAAGGACCACGCTCTCACAGAATACCAACGTCAAATAGCAGCTTAACACTGCTGTGTTTCGTATGGTGAGTGTAGAGAACCGGAGACCCTTTTTACTGGAAACGAGGCATTCCATCTTAATCCTCACGGGTGGCAACGCATCTGCATTTTGATTCGCAAACGAGGATAAATGTAGATGTCTATGGGCCACAGCAACCACTTACCATCAAGTGGACTGTGTGCTCGTTTGTCACCCTATACTATAAAAAAAAACACCGCTGGGCAACGAGTCGTATGAGGAAACTCTAGGTTGCTCAGCAAGTTATGGGGAGATGCTCAGAGTTTCTCTGCATGATAAAATTTTGTATGAAGTTCAGTTCACCTACCCATTAGAGGAACTATAGTTCAAGTTTTATAAATAAAAGCTTTCTTGACTTACAAAAAATGCTTTCTAAAGGCCAATTTTGAATATAAAAACAAGCATAATAATATACATGAAGCACTCGGTGAGAAGAAAGAAAACGACTGATTGACTGTTTTCATACTTTACAACTTACAAATGTTTGTGAAATGTGTAGTACGTCCACTTTTAACCGACTTAAAAAAGAAGGAGGTTCTCAATTAGAGTGTAACATGTTTTTTTGTATGTATGTTGCGCGATATCTTCGCAGATATACTTCAAGGGTGGTCCCATATAATAATAAAAAATATCAACCTAAGGGTAGCAAATAAATAACTTCTTTTTTAGTAATTTAAAGTCGGTTTTTACTTTTTCTAAGTTATGATTATAACTACACTGGCTTAGTTTATTTAAGGTATACTTCCGTAAAATAAAAACATAAATAAGTAAAAAAATTTGGAATGAGAGAAAAACTAGAAGCAGAATGTGATCCATATATCTGAAAATAAAACCGTCAATAAACAGCTTTAAATATAACATTATATAACTTTAATCGATTCATTTCCGTGTTTAACTCCATCTCGTTTGTTTGCAATTTCACGTCGACCGGAATCGGCAAATGTTTACAATATATTCGCAACATAAACTTCGTAAGTGGTTGAAGTGGTCGCCCGTCACGAAACAAACATTTGTCTCCCATTTTGGACCTCTAATATTTCAAAACAATAATTAATTGAAACAATAAAGTAGCTAATACTATTAAATATAACTGTTATTTTGGAATGCACTTAATAAAACATTTACTTTGTCGAAAGTCAAATTTATTGGAATATGTTTGGTTTTTGTCCAGAGGCAGATACCTATTTATAAAATAGTGCTGTTTTTTGAGATGATGACGATTAATGAGCTCATGATAAATATATATTATGTTATCTTATACAACATACAAATTGACAACACATCCGGAGTAGTACAAAGCTCTCCTTAATAACAGAGCGTAAAATGGCAGTATTACTGCGCTATTTCGTAAAATCGTGTACTGTCTGCCGAGAACTATTCCCGTTTAATGACTGACGAGAATTGTCATTTTATACTATTACATCTATATATTACAATCACGAAAATTTGTCATTATTAGGTTGAAATATTGTCTGTGTTAACCAGAAAAATATATTATACATGATAAAAAGGAAATGTTCGTTTCCTGTTATTTTCTTACTTGTCATAATTGATGTGTACCGGATGCAATCAGGTAATTCATCAGCAAGTTTTCTTTAAAACTGGAGATTACGGGTGAAAAACCGGTTTCAGTAAGATTTTTACAACAACGTCATCATTGTTACAGCCCTTCACAAGTCCACTGCTGAACATAGGCCAGGCCTAGGAATGCCACAAAGCACGGTCCCGAGCCACCTGCATCCATCGACTTCCAGTGTCTTACCAGGTCGTGACTTCATTTAGTGGGGAGCCGCTCTACACTTCGCCTGCTAGTATGAGGCTGCCACTTGAAAACCTATCTTCAACATCGGTTTTCGGTTCTTCGAGCTATATAGCCGGCCCATTGCCACTTCGGCTTACTAATCTATTGGGCTATGTCGGTTAATTACTCTAGTTCTGCGCGGATATCCTCATTTCTAAATTTATCACGCAGAGAAACCCCGAGCTGGCTACCATCTCCATATCTCGCTGAGGGACCCTGAGCTTCCTCATACGGCCAGTAGTGAAGGACCACGTCTCAGATCCATAAGTCATCACTGGCAACACGAACTGGTTGTACAATCATGTTTTCAAGTTTTGAGGTATACATGACAAGATGTGTCGTAATCTCCCGAACGGTGCCCAGCCGAGTTGAATGTTTACACGTTTTAGAGCCATGCTACAGCTATATTAGTGTTATAGCTTTTGTAGCGCGAATGGGTCGGCTCGACCGGGGAAGGACCACGCTCTCATAGAATATCAGCGTAAAATAGCAGCTTATCGCTTCTGTGTTTCGTATGGTGAGAACCGTAGGCCCTTTTTACTGGAAACGAGGCATTCCATCTTAGGCCTCACGAGTGACAACGCATCTGCATTTTAATTCGTAATTGAGGATAGATGTAGATGTCTATGGATCACAGCAACCACTTATCATCAGAAGAACTGTATGCTTGTTTGTCACCCTTATCCTCTAAAAACTGCTTCGTTGGTCTAGTGGTTGTGGTGCGACTGCTGATCATGAGGTCCCGGGTTCGAATCCCGGGTTGGGCCAAAAAAATCAGTTATTGAGTTTTTCCATCAAGAAATTCTCAGTAGCTGCCTGGAGTCAGGAAGTTGGTGGTGTTTCAACCCCGTGCCTCGGAAAGCACGTAAAGCCGTTGGTCCTACGCCTGATCTCTCTCCGGTCGTGTCGGTTTACCGTCCCATCGGGCTATGAGAGTGAGGGAATAGAGAGTGCACCTGTGCTTGCGCGTACACTTGGGCACTATAATCCTGTCTTGCGCCGATGGCTAGTCTCCGTTGAGACTGGCCGCCGTGGCCGAAATTCGGTCTGGAGGACATTATTATTATTATTATTTACTATAAAAAAAATCCGCCGATTGACCTCTCGGTCGAAGTTGGGCTTACGTAATCAGACTATTAGCCCAGTCTCGAAGTTTTTGACGAGTATAAACATACTCGTCAAAAACTTCGAGTGCTTCTTCTTTCTTCTTTCTTCTTCGAGACTTCTTAGTCCTTCCAACAATTACCGGCATAAGTGTGACATGCATGTTACACATGATCTTTGTTTTATACATCTTCATCTTAAGACCTATTCGTTGGAAGGTACTGTTGAGGTCATTGAGCATAATGCTTAGGTCCTGCGGCTATTCGGCCATAAGGACTATATCGTCGGCAAATCGAAGGTGAGTGATGTACTCGCCATTGATGTTAATACCGTATCCTTTCCAGTTCGTAGCTTGAAAATGTTTTCCAATGCTGTGGTGAAGAGTTTCGGAGATATAACGTCACCCTGTTTACACCTCTCTGCAGTTGTATAAGTTTCGTACTCTGGTTATGTACTCTGATATCCATCGTAGCCCTACGTAGCAGAACGGAAGGACGGAATTACAGAGCTTTCTGAACGACTTCAAGTACCGGTTTTTATCCGCTTTCAGATGCTCAGCTGTTATTCCATTCTCGCCCGGTGCCTTCCTGTTTTTAAGAAGCTGGAGAGCCATTCTAATCTAGCTCCGACTGACGTCTGGGATATCACCGTCGAATAAGACTTGTTTATGGATCGTTACCCACACTTGCGGATGGCTCCAACGATGACGTGTACAGCTGCCCATAGAACCTCTCAATCTCACTGAAAATCTCAGATGTCCCGAAAACTATGCTCCTACGTTCGGTCTTCAGCTTCGATAGTCGGCATTTTCTGGCAGATAGATCTCTGGCAAAGACTTTGAAGACCTGGTTTCGCCCTATCGCTTCTTCAATACGAGCTAAAATACATGTCTGTTCACTTGCCTGTGTGCTGTCAAATCTGCTGAAGACTGCAACTTCATTTCCCGTCTAAAGCCATGCGACGAATCTTGTAGAACTTAGCTCCGTCCGCATGGACAGTTTCCACGAGCTTGTCATTCATATCATCCACTGCGTTTGCAGTCGTTTTGGTACTGAAAACGATTTTATAACTCGAGCTGAAAGTTTTCCTGGCTTTGGATTAAAAGCACTAGGGAGACGGAGCGTTGACTTCATTAGACGTGAGCTCTCCAGCTTAAGGTTTAGGTTGAGGCACGTTGAGCCTCTCACCATTCGGTGATCGCTGCCAGTTTTCACCCTCGAGATCATTGAGAAATCACTGATACAACAAGAAAGTAATAATATAGCGCTTTCTCAAATTATAAGAAATAATAAAATAAATTTTGAAACGTTTAATCATGATGAGAAAATATTACATAGTAATACAATTTCTGTTTATCGCATTTTGTTGCATCGCCGTATACCCGAATTCGTTGGTATTGATGTTTCAAAAGGCTGCGTGCTATATCCTACCCTGTTTCTTTTACATATCAGCTTTATGTTACAAACTTGTAACATTCATTGTCATGTAAACGACAGAACTGGCGTGTTTCATACATCCGAGTCTATTCATACGACCAAGTGAATATTTTTACGGGAATAGTGCCGGAAGAAACTTGTGTTTAAAGTAGAGTCATTATTTAAAAAAAAAACTTGGACTGGAGCAGCTAAGTTAAGTTCTAGTGTAGTTTAATCTAAAGGTAAATCCTATGTCATATTTAATTCATGCTCTTTTTATAATGATTTTTAATGTTTACGTAAACACTATACATTTAAATAGAACCAGTTATATCATCATCATTATTATAGCCGTTTATAAGTCCACTGCTGAACATAGGGCTCCCCCAAGGAATAACTAATAACCAGTTATAAATAATACATAAATATTAATGTTTGTTTGTTCGTATTTAATGCGCTGCCATACACCGTTCATCCTTAGACTATTCAACCAATTTTAAAACTGGGTTAAATGGTCTAAGCGTTCATCAGATTGCGCTAAAACTTTGTCAACTTATTTCTTGCACTTGCGCGAAGGTTGTAGGCATAGTACAATTAATTTACGGTAGGTGGCGCGCATAACGTACCGAAAAATTGATTAGAAAGTTATACCATGCATATATATCATGCAACTTCAATGAATGTATTAACATTTCTAATTAAACAATATAACTCTTCCAAATTTGAAACATATTTCCTCAATTATATCTTAAGTGGCAGCAACGCGCGGGTACCAGCTAGTCTATATATAAAAATAAATTGCTGTCCATTAGGCCGTAGTTAAAAACGGCTTGACCGATTTTGATGAAATTTTTTGTTTGAATGGGTCTCTAGATAGTTTACATTCACATTTGGACCCGGTAGGTGGCGCTGTTGTCGAGATCCAGAAATCACCCGTGCGAAGCCGGAGTGAATCGCTAGTAATTAATAAAATTGAATCCCAACCCAAGCATGCAACTGCAAGACTTCAAGAACTACAAGTTCATACTGCGTAGATCGGACCAAAAAGTCTCCCCCGTGACTATGGGTGCTGTAAAACGTCGGAAATATAAAGTAAGTTAGTATAAAAGTAAAGTAAAGTTGCAGCTTATTTACGTCCCACTGCTGGGCACAGGCCTCCTCTCATTTCTGGGAGGGTTTTAGGGCAAGGAAATGTCCGCCGCGCTGCCCCAATGCGTGTTGGCGAACTTCACATGTTTTTGAAATATTTTTATTCTTCTTTTTCAGACATGCAGGTTTCCTCACGATGTTTTCCTTCACCGCTGAGCACGTTGTAAATCAGCACTTAAAATTGCAATTAACAATTTCATTGGTGCCGGCGGGGATCGAACCAGGGTTGCTCGCGAGATAAAATCCGTAAAACGAGTTTTATTTAAATGTGCTCCTTTTTTGAGGGCCTAGGCGTTGACATATCGAGTGACCTACAAATTTACAACAGCGAAACGGCATTTCTTGCTGGCCCACTGCATTCAATTGACAAGGCGCAGGTTCGGACTCATATGGAATACTGTTCTTATTTCTGGGCTGGGACATCTAAGCTCCTTCCAGTGATCGCAGTCAACAGAATAGGGCTTGAATCGAAAGCCAAGTTTTTTCTGATCAGCATGTTTTCATTGCCCTTGCGATGATATTACATCTTTTTGCATAATTCTGATTAATTCCACCCAAAGCATCTCGTTGCTGTGTAGTCCACTACCATGCTTCACTAGGATTTTGTTCCACGCACGATCATATTTTGGAATTTACTATCCCTAGCAGTTTTTCAAACCGATTTCTCCGAATATTACTTACGACCTATTACAAAAATCCCACTGTTTTCTGAAAGGTCGGTGTATCGGTTCATCATGGGCGGCGATGATTACTTACCTTCAGGTTAGCCGTATATATTAAATGACAACTTATTTAAATATCAAGATGCCTATTTTCATCCAAAAAAGTAGGTCCCTACCCACTATGTTTATTGGATTATCCAGAGCATAGTTTTTTTTTTTTTTTTTTTTTATTGGATATGGGTGACAAACGAGCACACAGTCCACCTGATGGTAAGTGGTTGCTGCGGCCCATAGACATCTACATCTATCCTCTATTATAATTCAAAATGTAGATGCGTTGTCACCCGTGAGGACTAAGATGGAATGCCTCATTTCCAGTAAAAAGGGCCTCCGGCCACCTGCACTCACCAACCGAAACGCAGAGGTAAACCTCTACTTCACGCTGGTTTTCTGTGAGGTCGTGGTACTACCCCGGTTCGAGCCGGCCCATCCGTGCGACAGCAAAAGTTGCCGCTTGGCTCTACCACTGTTAAAAAAGCTACTTTTCTCACTGGTTTCTAAATATATTTTTAGAATATTGATGGCCGGAGCATTTGGCGCTTTTATATAGCCCTCTCGTCATTTTTGACGACGTTGGGCTCGCTATAGCTTGCAGTACAGATTGAAATACTACTGGTATTTTTTAAAATAATCGGCGAATAATTGGTTCTTATATAAATCGGCGGTAACCAGTACACATCGGTAACTACTTGACGAATTCAGTAAAATTCTTTTCTATGTCTGTCTTAAGGACCTTAAGCTTTTAATATATATATATATATATATATATATATATATATATATATATATATATATATATATACCAGGACTGTTTGTACATAAACAAAAGTGTACATTCGAAGCTTTATTTATAGGGATGCACAATTGCAAAACACTACAAACGCTCAATCATAACATTACAGTAGATAGATAAGGCTGCAGAGTTTGGTGTGCGTGCAATTATAAATATTTACATAGCCGAGTGCACAAGGCGACGGTGCAGAAATGATCACCGTAGACACGAAGGGCTGCCGCGTTGACGTCCCGGCCTCTGCTCTGTTGACAACTCGATTGATACAATTGATTGCATTTAATCGCTGCTAAATGCTCGGAAGGGTCAGTGGAACTCCGTGACGACAGACGTCACGTTAACTTGGAAACTTTCTCATAGTTGTTTGTTTTTAAATATTGTTGATGCTATAATAGTTCTATTGTGTGACGTGCGTGCTATACTCGAACAAAAAAGAGTGTTATAAAATATGTTTACATTTGAATATTTTACGTATTATGATTATTATTTTTGTGGTAGAGTCACGCTGCAGCTATATTATGGTTGTAGCACGAATGGGTCGGCTCGACCAGGGAGGGACCACGCTCTCACAATACCAGCGTAAAATAGAAGTTTAATGCTGCTATATTTCGCATGGTGTGTGTAACGGATACCGGAAGACCGGAGGCCCTTTTTATTGGGAACGAGGCATTTCATCGTAGTCTTATAGAATGACAACGGATCTGCATTTTGATTCTTAATCGAAGTTAAATGTCTTTATGCTACAGAATCCACTTACCATAAGGTGGACTGTGTGCTCGTTTGTCACCCCGAATTTAATAAATTATAGAATAATAAAAATATTCATTTTTTCTTAAAGCTTTTGCCCGTGGCTTTATCTGCGTCAAATTCGCACAGATTATGGTGTGGGAAACCGAAAGTCTTTTCCCAACATTGGGACAGAAGCATCCTCTGATGTAGACACCGACTCTACCTACAGTTGTATAATGGTAAACTTAGTGTGTAGAACAATTTAAGCCCCGACTCCAGAATGTGAAATTGTTCTATTCTTTTTAGTTCCTTGAAGACGGCCTTATTTTTTAGTAAAAGTAATTTTTTAACGTTTTGTGTGAACTTAAATAATATTACAATCTCAATGTCGTTTAAATACTTCCATTAAAAATTTCATACCGTATTTAAGCGTGGATTTTTTTCTTCCTTATATGGGACCACCTCAGAAGCCTGTGACCTATTTAATAATAAATAATCATCAAAATTACACACAAAATTCACAGTTGACGAAGATATCTACGTAATGTGCATACAATCGAATTGTTAACCTCAAAAGAAAAGTTAAAATAAAATTAAATCATTTAAAAAATATATATTTATAAAAATACAACAAGCAAGCAATGCTATTAACTTTACTAATACTCCCTTTAACAACTTCTGGTAAGCTTAAAATGCTTGTGTTAGGAATGGTTCAAGACAGTAGTCGAATGGTGGATTCGAACCCACGTCCTTTTGAGTTCGCGGCCCGCTCCCTGCCAGTGGCTACTGTCTCTTGAAATAATTTCAAATTTGTCATCATCAATCAAAATACAAATTCAAAATTGGATGTATTAAGTAACATTTTTTTTCAAATGTCCTCCATCTAGCGGTAAAACTTCGAATCAACAAGTTACCGGACTCTTGTCAGTCAATGCCGACGACCCCCGCTAAGCCAATAATTGACTATTAATTTTATCCATTTCCTTTTTGGATGAAATTTTGATCAATAAACGTGTTTGTTGTTTATAGATTCTGTACACCACCACAGTACAGTACTTATTGGTTTTTACGGACTGATACCTTTTTACTGTTAGTTAGCTTAGACAAACTGTAGCTCAAATCAGCAAAATATTTCTTCAACAATAAAATAATTATGTGACAATGATATGTTTTTTTGAAAATTATATTTTTACAGGTAATTAGCGTTTAAATAATATTTGTTATGAAAAAAGTTGGCAGTCCTGACAATACATAATTTTAATACACAACAATATTCAATAATATAATTTATTTCTGTTTTGGCGTCTTCAGTGCATTTATATTTTTTGTACTTAGTTTTAAAGTTCAGAAAAAGTTCATTGACTAAATCACTTCGTGACATGATGTAGGGATTAATAACTCCCGCGGCGGCCCCAAAAAGCCTCCCATCGAAGTTTTCGCAGCGATACGAATCAATAAACAAAATCACGATCTCCGGAAATCCGAGCAGAGTTCTAGATGCATTTCCATCTTTCGACGTCTTTTCACCCTCCGAATTCCATCCCTAAAGTTCGTTCCCTTTTACCGCGCGCAAGTGCGAAGGGGATGGGAGCGCACTAGGGCGCGTGCGCGGTTCAACCCCTCATGAACGTTGGAGACGCTTGATAGTGCCAAGCGTGAGATCCTGGCGTGTTGCCGGGGTCCAAGAACATTCCTCCGTGGATCGTCCGCGGAGGCGGTGGTTCCGCTCTCTCACATCCCTAATAGCCTGCATTACTGCACCTGATACAGCCCCAATAGAACCTTTGCCGAAATTCTTCTACAAGTCCCTTATAAAATTTCTCATAACAATCCTTAAAGCATTGTCTCTCTAACGGTTCCTATCACCAAATAGATTTAATATACAAAAGGCTAAAAGGCAGTGAGGGAGCGAGAAGGAAGGGTATTGCTTTTTTAAAGTGGGAACGAGACAACGGGATGAGCCTGCGCTTCGGGTCGAGGTAAGTGCACCCGGTATCAAACAGCCACGTGTTCATGAAGTTTCCTTTTTCAGGTCAATCGTAAATCGCGGCAATTTGTTTCGCTCTATTTTCGTTTTCATTTTCATTCTACTTTTTTACATTGGTTCCTTGTTTATGTAAAGTATCCGAATTAAGTTTTTTTCTAAAGTTAACTGAATTTGTAGAGTTGGTTTATTATTTTCGATCCGTAGAATTAATTCTGTTAAGTTTAATTATAAAATTATATTTTGAAAAAAAAAATCACGTCATTTGTTACCCGCTTATACAGTAATTTATAAATTTTCTTAAAAAAAATCAAATCTGCTGCAAACTATGTAGCAGATATTGTATCATCGTCTACGTCAGCCTGTTCTATTTTTCTTCTTCACCAGCGCGTAAATGTCCGCTGCTGGACATGTGCTTCTCCTTCTCTCAAATTTGAAGTAGATTATTCTTTGTAATTCCCTTATATCGAATTATTTGATTTTAGAATTGTTTAGCGATTCCCAATTTATGTTATTTTAATTCCTTAGTTATTTTGCAAATTTGCACCCAGAACTAAAAACACAATCATCTCAAAATAAAAATTAATTTGACATTTTGGGGCTCTATTGTATTTTACTTGTAAACTCATTTAATACTAATATAATCATCCATCCTAGTATAATCATTTAACCCAAATGCTCTACATTAAGCGACATTATACGTTGATAAGAAAGAAAGGAAACAAATTTTTTCCTTTCCTTTTAGAAACCAATAAAAGGATAACAGAAATCGAAGAATTAAAGTAATCGATGTCTCTGTGTTTTTGCTTCTAAGATCATATCAGTCAGCGCAGCAGGGTTAGCCAAGATCTCTTTCTACTGTCGTTTACGTTATAGATAACTATAAAAATGAATGGAAGTGACATATCTGAACGTTAAGTCACGTAAAAGTCACGTGACTTAGCGTTTACGTTCGTAGAATGTCATCTTGGCCAACTCCGCAGTAATTATTTCATGATAAATTTTTTCTATGTCAGTGTTGTGTTAAGTATGTTGTCACTGTTTGATTGTAACGTGTAAATTTTCTACTTTGTTCCAACCGCTAAACTCAATTGACTAAACCGCACTTAGTATTACGTGCCGAAGTACTCTACACTCGTGGGCGCGCTGTTGTAAGATAAATCGCATTCCGGATTCAAGATGTACTATAAAAATCTTTTATTGCACTTTCTTAATGTTTGTACTTCAATAAACTGAATGAATAGCAAATATATTTCCAAGCGACATTATTGCTTTATAACTAAACCTTTAAATACTCGTAACAATGCAAAGAACAAGTATTTATCATTTTGTTTAATAGTAAGCCATTATCTGATACTAAATAGTGTTTTATTTAATGTAAAATGTATATGTATATGTACCCTTAAAATGTTGCAAATTTCAGTCTCAGCGCATCTTGTTATTGATCATAATTTGTATTGCATTCAATATCAAATCAACAAAGCGAAACATCATCCAACATGTAATTAACCCATCGTACAATTTAGTTTATTTGTGACGTACCCTAATCTCGTCTAATTGAATAGAATACGGCTCTGTAACGTACGAAATTAACAAAATCATCGAGTCATTCATTACTAGTCGTTGCGCGTTAGTTAGACAGGCATTTGTCGACAGGGCTTTCTTAGCGTCTGGACTCCAGCCGAGATGATTACCCGGAGGGGTACCATTGATTGATTGGCACAGACGGACTCGAGGTCCCTCTTATTTTAAACAAAGCCCTTATTTGTAATATTAGTGATCTGTTTATAGTCAATTTTGCAATATTCTTTTGGGTTTTAGCAACTTAATGAATTATGAAATTTTTTGATACAATTGTTATGATAATGATACAGTTGATTAAAATTTTATTTATAACATTTGAATGTTTGGACTTGGTGCTATAATTTATTATTGGTATAGTAATTTACTTGAGATGCCCAAATACTCAAACGCTGCTCAATTTTAAGATGCCGTTAAGTCTCGTGCTGTCTCTATCACTTTAAATCAAAGTGACTGTGACACCATGTTTGAGTATTTAGACATAAGTCTTTTTAAAAAATATCTCAGAATGAAGCAAGCCCTGTTCAGAGTCTATGTTTTGTCAGATCGTAATAGTCCACGGGAGTATATAATCAATAGCTGGACATTGGCCTTTATATTAGGATTGAGGATTTATCATAATCGCCACGTTTATCCGGCGGATTTGCGATCGCACTTCCATACTGCTATATGTTCGCACTTGAAGCTGCTCCACGTTGTTAGTGTTCTATGTATTTTACATCTGCTATAAACGAAATGGTTAAACCGTCATGTCATAAATCGGGAGTTATACGATCTATTGGCGTAATAATTCTATTCTCTTACGGCGCTAGTCACCATACAGTGTATTAAGATTACATAGTAACGTAATAACGTAACATTTATACGTGGTAGAGCCATGCTACAGCTATATTAGTAGTATAGTTGTAGCACGAACGGAACGGCTCGATTGGGGAAGGACCGCGCTCTCACAGAATAGCAGCTTAACGCTGCTTGTGTTTCGTATGGTAAGTGTAGAGAACCGGAGACCATTTTTACTGGAAAGGAGGCATTCCATTCCATCTTAGTCCTCACGGATGACAACGCATTTGCATTTCGTAATCGAGGGTAGATGTAAATGTCTATGGGCCACAGCAACCACTTACCATTATGTGGACTGTGTGCTTGTTTGTCACCCTTATCCTAGAAAAAAAAGCTAATAGAAGAGAAATATGTTTGCTTCTATATATATATTATAAGGACCAATTACCATTACCGTTACAGCATGAAAGTCCACTGCTGAACATAGACTTCCTCCATAGATTGGCAAGCGGGTTGGCAACCTTAATTGCATGCCTTAAGTGCAAAGCGCATAGGTATGTTATGCGCCTAAAAATCAAGATTCCAACGTTTTGTCGCATAAAATTGTATCTAACAATCATATTGAACATATAAATGATATATAAAGCACATTATCAGAAAGATAAATTATTGTTGAACTTGCCTATTAATATTTTTTTTTATTTTTAGCCGTTATCAGGTAGACGCTGCTGCCCATCTGATTTGTTTCCCACTGTCGCCTCTTACGACGCCCACGAGATGATGGGTCAGTGGATATTCTTACACCGCCACTACACAATAAAAAATTATCATGCGGCTAATTAATGGAGATAAAAATTAATATTAAAAATATTTGCATTCATAAATCATAATTTCCTTTTTTTGCTCCGTCCTTAATAATGTAGAAAATAAGAAATTACTTTGGTTGCTAATGTACCGGAATTTATATGATGTTGGGAATCGCTTAACTGTCTTTTTGAGTCTCCCCACGTCCGTTGTATACTTGTACTCGTATGTCCATTCAATCCCCCTAATTCACTTACGAAAAAATGACTATTCGATATCCTGTGTCGGACACCCGTGACGATATCCGGCTCCGAGGACGCCGGATATTTGATATGGCGGAAGCTGGGCTGCATACGCATCAACAATTTTTTGCGAGTAATTTTTCTAAAATCGATAAGTACACAACATTAATAATTTTAACTTTTCGGTTTATACACTGTTATAACTTTACATATTGTTCTCGACTATTATCGAGATTCATACAAAACTGTATACATTTCAATATTTATAATATTAAATATATATTTGGCAACCAGTATGAAATGACCACACCCATAACCCCCACCCTCTGTTCTTCTCCTGTGTGCCCATATTTCTTATAGATATAAGAGTAGTATCTAGACTTTCAGGCGCCAGACACGGCGGCGCCTGAGTCTATCGATCTCCTCCCTCCCCTTACACCATAATATGGGGGGACAACGCATGCGCACATTTTGTTTGTTCAAATCCCATAGGATTATAGATTTCCTCCTACACACTCACTTTCTCTTAGCAACAGCCTTAATCGGACTAGTGGAAGACCCGCAGTAGCTGCTCAAGAAATAATGGGATCGGAACCCAAGATTGTAACATAATTTTTCACTTCACTTTTCCAAACTTAAATGTTAATAATTTTAAACCCAAGATGAAAGAAGTTATAATAGGCTTTATTGGTAAGTTTTAACTTTTTCTGATATATCGATTTTATTTAATTGATATTGGTATAGCTCTCCATATTTATCTGTAAAAAAAATTTTGCTTTATGCATAAGGTAATAAAATATGTATTATTTTAGGCAATATTTTAATTATAATATCCTTCTTTTACGTCTTATTACAGTTATGTGTCTCTCAATACCTATTGATGTTTATTTAAATTCCTTTTAAGACTATCTGTTACACTTTCCTTGTGTGCCTTTTCACTTTCAAAATTTTAATACAATATAACCGATACGACTTGTAAAAGACACTGGCAATGGACCTTGGTGTTGCACTTTTTCATGGCTGGCGGTCGACACTTACCAACAGGCAAGCTGCATGATCATTTGCCGCCTCATCTTTTAAAAAAGCTACTAAGCATTCGAAATCTAATGCAAATATTAAAATTTCGAAAAAATTACATAAGAAAAGTTTTTATTTTTTGGCGCCTAAACTATTACCTAGTTGTTATTAAAAAACTTCGATAAAAAGTCACTTGTCGATACGATCAATATCTGATCAACGTAATGAGAAAAAAGTTTGATATATTGAATAATTATTTAATTTCATTCATTCACTTATTCATTACTGCTTAACAATGTTTTACAGGAGAAAAACTTTGTGTGGGGGTAACGTCTTTTAAAAATAAAAAAAATAAAGACATATGCCTCTCCTTTAGATTGCTCATAAGGGGGGGATAGTTACCACTCAGATTTTTATTATTTGAGTTAATATCAGAAACGCTGCTGCCCATCTATTTGCCCAATTTTTTATTGCCTTTTACGACTCACGGATTTACTTGAATCGTGTATACTTTCACGCTGCCTCAAGGCGTATTTATTAAACTTACTTTTTATTTATATTACTTTAAGTTATATATTATAATGTTTTGTAACAATATATTAGTCATTTTATAATAATAAATAAAAAAAACTGTCATGAAATGAAATTAACAAGCAAACTATTAATAATGGAAGACAACATATTGACAGCTCTGGCTATGTTACACGCCTATCGAGATGTCACGCGCCTGGGATGTGTCGGAGGCTGCGTTTTGTCAGCCATGTCACACAACCCTTTGTCACGCTATTGTCTCGTATCGACGCTGAGAGGTCCGCCGTCAGTCCGGCTTGAGGGGGTCGCTATTAAATAATCAAGTCTATTAAGCGCCTATATTGTTACAGTGTTTGTATCTTTTCCATTAAGGTTGTTAGGTAGAGAGGATAAAGAAAATGTATTGTATTCTTCCAGTTTGAAAGAGGCCTTTGATCTTTTCTGTGTAATGTTACGCAGTGATTTAATCAGAATTATTAATTAAGATGGAAATAAAGAAAAGTTCTCATTTCCTTGAAGTTTTTTTCAGTGTTCGTCAAAAATGGGGTCCGAATGAAACCAATGATTATCCAAAGTAAACAAAGACTCAGTATATAGACAAAGTATATTTTTATATTTTAGATTTAAAACGCTCGGCGATAAACTTTAAATCTCTGGAAGTCCTTTAGGTTCGCTTTTATACGGTGTTTAAAATTGTCGAGCGGATGATGCCTTATTTTGTTGAAAAAGTTTGTGATGCTAATCGTTATATATGGCGCTAAGATTTAAACTTGAATAGAGTTTGCGGGTTGATGTCATTATCATTTTACGAAAAAAATGTCGCTTGCACACCGTTATTAACTTAAATCTTAACTTAGTCTTTCATTTCGCTAAGGGCTGATTTTTTCATCGTCAGATAAAAGTTATCCATCAAATGATAACCTGACTGAATATAAAATTGAGAAAATAGAACTAGTTTATTTATACAACTGTAATTTTTAACTTCAATGTATGTAACTTCATCTTGTATTTTATCCTATGCATAACATTTATCTGGTGATTGAAAAATCAGCCCTCATAGTCTGAAAAGTTGGATGGGGAATAAATCTAAGAAAAGTTCTCGAGTGGCAGCCTCGTACCAGTAAGTGCAGTGTAGGGGGGCCGCTCTCCACTAGAGAGTGACGATCTAAGAGAGGCGGGAAATCGATGGATGTATGGGTCTCAGGACGGTGCTTTGTGACATTCCTTGGGGGAGATCTATGTTTAGCAATTGACTTCTTATCTCGTGATCGATGATGATGATTTTGATGAGGGAAAACAATAAGGAATAAGTAAAAAAAGGTTACTAATTTATGCATATTTAAATCGTCATTCATTATGTAATGTGTCCACCGAGTCGCATCGTGTAAATGGATGCGCGAAGTTCACTGGGCCGTAAACGTAACGTAAACGAGTCACGACGCGCTTACTCTTTCGATTAATTCACGGGGGCAATAGTCATTGACGCGGGAAATTACTTTAGATAAAAATCATAGAAAATTTCTTAATTTTTATATTAATCAACAAATTTTAATAACTAAAATCAATAAAAATAGATCCTAAAATAATACTGTCGTAATTAGAACAGTGCTACACGAAGAAAAAGTTTACACTAAAAAGGTATGGTTTTTATTTATTATTCGAATAATCGTTCATTACTAAAATAAAATGTTATTCTTATTTAAATCTTTAGAAACTTCTTAAATATAGCCAAATTTTCGGCTCGCACTTTTTAACAAAATTCTTTCGATAGTTACAGCTAACTGTCTATGTATGTTACAGAAAATTTTAAATTTACAAAAAGTGTGAATTTCTGAAATAACATATTATATCTACCATAAATATTGATCATATATTGATTTACCCTTTATTTATATAAAGGTGTAAATATACGCAATGTTATTCGTGTCGTTTTTTTCTTCATAAGTCTGAAAATGCACAGGTCCACCAATATAATGTTTTTAAGAAACTTAGAAAGTTATTTTTTAAATAGAAGCTAGGTTTCAGCAAGGCTATCGTTTCTAAAAAAAAACTATAAATTATAGCCAAAATCAAATAATATGTTAGCTCAACGATCACTGCTGCTCCGATTTACCGTCAGTTCGTCACATTGCACCCTAAATCCTAGCGCCCTTGGGTTTAATGCCCGATAAAGAAAT
This sequence comes from Parnassius glacialis, assembly GCA_033319125.1. Classification (NCBI taxonomy): domain Eukaryota; kingdom Metazoa; phylum Arthropoda; class Insecta; order Lepidoptera; family Papilionidae; genus Parnassius; species Parnassius glacialis. The sequence continues at coordinate 10,348,221 of JAVANC010000002.1, read as the reverse complement.
AATTCACGATCTGTAATAGACACATCGTATTATATTAATAAGCGTTATAGTGCGTAAAGAATTGATATATGTCTGACTATGTTACGTGTAAAGCTGTGTAGATATAGTGGAATTCTTTAGATATAGTGAATTTCTATTAGATTATTATAACTTTAAAAAAGTGGCGGTGTAAGAATGTCCACTACCCCATATCGTCCCGTGGGTGTCGTTAGCCGCAACAGAGGGAAACAAACCAGGTGATGAGCAGCAGCGTGTTCCTAATAACAACTTTAATAAAATACTGCTGTTGCCAACTCGCCTGCCAAACGTGGTAACTGTGGCAAATATCTAAGGCAATCAATGCCTATGGTCGGCTGTGGAGTCTTGAGTCTGTCACGGTAACGGTGAATTAAAAAGAAGGAGAATCATTTGTTATTTATCAGTTTTTATTCGTGATATTTAAAAAAATAATGAACCTTGTAAATTAAAGTACATAGCTAATCTATTATTATCGAATAACTAAACCAGAAAATAGAGTAAGTAGAGCTTATACGCAGCATTATCCATACTTGTATCTGGTCTCATTTTTATCTCTATGTTTTGTATTTAGTTGTTCAAAAGTTATAGTTGATGACGATATTGTTTGAGTTAATCCGTCATTTTAGTTTGCTGCCAAGCTTCGTAAAAAAGTAAAAAAAATATAAACTATTGAATAATAATCAACCCAATATTTTTATTGTGTATAATATGGTGAATTCTATTTTAACACCCTGTTAAAAGTAAAATTTAAAACGTATCCGTCATCAGTAACTCATTTCTCTTCAACTTATCCGCTCATAGTACACTATTAAAATTCCTGAAGGGACGTCTGCGGGCCATTGCAATCCGTTTTATGCAAAACTCCATGCAATAACTCGCGCCCTTACGGCTATAGCTCTTTTAATGAACGCATAGGAATTTGAATGTGTGTTACCCCTCTATAACCCTTATAACTGTATTATTAGAGTTTAAAACTCTTTGCTGTTTTTGATATAATGATGACTTCAAGAGCGAAGAGTTCGGTCAAAATTTATTATTTTCAGTTGAAATTTTGTTTTATAACTATTTTCAAACAAGCTATTTATTTCATACTAGGAATATTATACAGCTAAATACCCTAGATATTATAGCAAAATTTTCTAACCTTCTTAGCGACATCGGGCATTTGGCGAAATTCTTACAGAATTTTCCTCGTCAGTCTTGATTCAATTGCTGGATATTGACACACGGCAAAATAACCAAGAATGTTGTACATTTCTATAGATTTAATGATTTATGCAACTGTAATGGAGCTTGGCACCCGTTAAGATCTCAACTTTTTTATCGGCGTAGCCGACGACCCCGAAAATCGAAAGAGCATTTAAATTTCATACTTCACGTTTTAGTTCGCATATTTTTAATGGAACTTCGTATTGAAATAGAGTCCTGTTCAAACCCGAGACTAGTAATAGACTATAAAACGGTATATCCGTTAATTACATTTTTTTATAGGATAGGGTGACAAACGAGCACACAATCCACCTGATGGTAAGTGGTTACTGTGACCCATAGACATCTACATTTACCCTCATTAAAGAATCAAAATGCAGATGCGTCGTTACCCGTGAGGAATAAACTAAAATGGAATGCTTCTTTTCCAGTAAAATGAGTCTCTGGTTCTCTACACTCACCATACGAAACACAGCAGTGTCAAGCTTTTTAACAGTGGTAGATCGCAAACGAGGAAAGTTGTAGATGTCTATGGGCCGCGGCAGCCACTTACCATCAGGTGGACTATGTGCTCGTTTGTTACCCTTATCCTATAAAAAAAGCTGCCATTTTATGCTGGTATTCTGTGAGAGCGTAGTCCTTCCCCGGTCGAGCCGACCCATTCGTGCTACAACTATACTACTAATATAGCTGCAGCATGGCTCTACCACGTAAAATATATTGTTATAAATAAATGGAGTGTTTAAGTGTTGTGTTGAGCATTTTATGTTGCTCTCTTTTTTAAATGCGTTACCACATAATAATTAATATAAAAGTAAATAACTTATCGTCACCATGTCATTGAAAAATTATCAACCGTATATACTTGGACCAAAGCGACGCTCCGTGACGCAGTGGCTTAGCAAAGAGTTGCTGCGTTGGGGGCCACGGGTTTGAATCCCGCACGAACAAGTATTTGTATGGCCTACAAATAATTGTTCCGGGTCTGAATGTTTGTCCTTGTGCAATTTGTGTTTGTAAACTGCCTCCACGATACAGGAGAAAATCCTAGTGTGGGGGTAACGTATTTATAAAAAAAAAGCTACGCTAAATACCAGCACATTCATCAAAATTAGAACATGTGTGACATCAGGCAATATAATTGTAGGACGCACGTTGAGTATCGTCCGACGTACATTTATAATTTATTAAAATGGATGTTCCATACATTTATATCATATTTTATATACTTTAAACCTCTTTTTAGTTTGCGAATTATGACAAATGGAAAATATTACTTTATGTTCAGTTAAAGTTACAGCCTATATACGTCCCACTGCTGGGCACAGGCCTCCTCTCATTTCGAAGAGGGTTTTAGGGCAAGGCAATGTCCGCCACGCTGCCCCAATGCGTGTTGTTGGCGAACTTCACGTCTTCGAATTTTTTTTTTCTTATTTCTCAGACATGCAGGTTTCCACGCGATGTCTTCACCGCCAAGCACATGGTAAATCAGCACTTAAAATTGCAACTAACAATTTCATTAGTGCCGGCGGGGATCAAACCCGGGTTGCTCGCGTACTGTGAAATTTACAGCGGGCGCTAACCATCTGAGCTACCACGGCTCAGATGGTTGGTTAGCCTTATGTTCAGTGTTCAGCTTTAATTATTAAAATTTGTATTGACAACACATAGACTGTTTCACTCTAACAAACTATTTGTAACGAATTCTCTTACGCCGTCACTACACGACGTCATTCATCCCGTGGGTGTCATAAGAGGCGACAGAGAAAACCTGAAACAGGTGGTTGGCAGCAGCTGATAACAAGTTTTATACTTGGTAGAGCCACTCTGCAGCTATATTAGTCGTAGCACGAATTCATAGTCTATCCTGTACCTATTTCTTAGGCTTTGACGAATGGGTCGGCTCGACCGGGGCAGGACCACGCTCTCACAGAATACCAGTGTAAAATAGCAGCTAAAGGCTGTGCTTCCTATGGTGAGTGTAGAGAACCGGAGCCCTATTTACTGGAAACGAGGCATTGCATCTTAGTACTCAGGGGTGACAACGCATCTGAATTTTGTTTCTTAATCGAGGATAAATGTAAATAGATGTCTATAGGCCTCAGCATTCACTTACCATCAGGTGGACTGTTTGTTCGTTTGTCACCCTAATTCTATAAAAAAAAGTAAGAATCATAAAGATTGTGGTTATCAACCCACCTGCCAAACGTGGTTACTATGGCAAATATTTCCCTTATGAGGCAATTAATAGGGAGGCCAATATACAGCTTTGGTCTTTGATCGGCTGTCGTTCAACCTAGAATTATAACATACATTCCTAAAAAAACGAAGTATCTCAAAAATATACGTTTTAGTTTGGTTTAATAAGTGTTTAGTTTTCTGCCGACTTCCAAAAAGGAGACGGTACTCAATTCGACTATATGTTTCTTTATGTTTGTTACCTTATAACTTTTTACTGGGTGAACCGATTTCGATGATTCTTTTTTATTTGAAAGCTAGTACTTCTCGTGTGGTCCCATATGAATCTGATCAAGGTCAGACCAATAGTTTTGAGTTATTCTTAATAACTTTTTTGAACTCTAAACAGTGGTAGAGCCACGCGGCAGCTTTTGCTGTCGCACGGATGGGCCGGCTCGAACCGGGGTGGTACCACGACCTCACAGAAAACCAGCGTGAAGTAGAGGTTTACCTCTGCGTTTCGCTTGGTGAGTGCAGGTGGCCGGAGGCCCCTTTTTACTGGAAATGAGGCATTCCATCTTAGTCCTCACGGGTGACAACGTATCTACATTTTGATTTTTAATAGAGGATAGATGTAGATGTCTATGGGCCGCAGGAACCACTTACCATCAGGTGGACTGTGTGCTCGTTTGTCAACCTTATCCTATAAAAAAAAAGTCAGCTGTACAAAATTTTTAATTTTTACATTGTTTTAATACTCATTATTATTTCAAATTTTGCTACGGCAACGACAGAATATCGGCGCTCTGAAGTTATTCTGCATAATGCTGCATCAGATGCCTATTTCTTGTTTCATTAATGATGATGTATTGATGTGGTGCAGTATTATGTAACTGCAAACCGTCTCAGAAGCAAAAGGAGGTCTGCCCAGCAGCAGCAGTGAGACGTATGTAGGCTGTAACTAAAGTAACTACAAATAAAGATATTTCTGTTTTTTTTTCTTTTAAAAGGGACTTTCTCCTTTGATATTTTCTTATTTCAATTATATTTAAAACTCTTACGTAAACACAGTTAACCTCCATCGCAGACTTTCCCATTATGGGAATCGAATTTACTTTATAACTGGGTCAAGGTTTTAGTTCGCCGCAGTGGATAAAAATAAATAGACGGCGGTAAATTTTAATTTTAGAAATAAGTTTAAACATTTGTACTTTTAAATAAAATTTTATGACGTCTAACATGACTCGTTTTCCTTTAGTTATTAAGTATATATTTTACTTTGTACATGCACATACTAACCCGGTACGGCAGATATCCCTCCTAATTGGCATAGTTGCATCTAGTCTACGTAGGGCCAACCCGCTTGGGTACCGCATTTTTTTATTATTAGGATGCAGTTGTTAACGGGAAGATGCTACTGACCATCTCCATTTTCGTTTCCCGGGATTTCACGGGATGACTTGGGGTAGTTTTTTTTTTTATAGGATAAGGGTGACAAACGAGCACACAGTCCACCTGATGATAAGTGGTTGCTGCGGCCCATAGACATCTACATCTATCCTCTATTACAATTCAAAATGTAAATGCGTTGTCACCCGTGAGGACTAATATGGAATGCCTCATTTCCAGTAAAAAGGACCTCCGGCCACCTGCACTCACCAAGCGAAACGCAGAGGTAAACCTCTACTTCACGCTGGTATTCTGTGAGGTCGTGGTACCACCCCGGTTCGAGCCGGCCCATCCGTGCGACAGCAAAAGCTGCCGCGTGGCTCTACCACTGTTAACTCTTACGCCACCGTCGTAGACAAGTACCTAGTAGGAATAAGCTTTAATATGTTAAATACTCTCCATTTTATTTGGTACCGATTTAGTAGGTCAATCGCCTGAGTCGGATAAAGAAAATTCCAAAAAGATGTGTGCCCTTTTCTTGAAAGAAGCGAACGTCTCAGCTGATGCTAATGACGGAATAAATTATGTCGTATACGACACCAGACCCAAAATACCCAGACGAGAGGGGGAGGTATCGTCAAAGGCGATGACGGTGAGGATTGACAATGTGATGTGGCGAGGTGACTATGGCAGATATTCCCAATTCTGAGAAGCGGTAAAGTCTTCACGGGTTGATGAGGAAATTATGCCAGTTCCGAAACGCAATGTTACCCTTGCTGCTTCACTTACTATAGAAAATAGTTATTTTTTTTTACCAAAGTTAAATTTTAAGACTTTTGTTTTTTTTTTGTTACAGACGGCGTACGTGTCGAGCAAACCGCAAACGGAGGAGAGCTCGTGACGCAGTCTACGCGAGCGCCTCGAGCAAGCACTCCAAGACAACTGGCGCCGGCTGACTGTGCCCCGCTCTGTTAGTACCGATTACCTCACTCACTTCATTATTTATATTTTTATTGCCTATAAATAGACGTTATAGCTTTTCTGATACCATGCACCAGTTGGGTTTGCAGCTTAAGTACCATAAAGTGCTCAAACAGTAAGCTTCATCATTAAGTTTGTTAATATGAATACTGTATTTCAAAGAGTGTACGCAGGAATTTCTTAATTTAATTCCTCCTTCTCCATTCCACCATCGGACAACCAGACGTTCGTTCAGTCCAGTCCAGTCCCTTTCGATGTTGACTTACCACGCATTCGAACGTCACGCATACAGCAAAGGAGTGGAATAAGTAGCTAGCATCTGTATTTCCATCCGATTACAATCTTGGTGTTTTCAAGGCAAAAGTGACTAGGCTTTTGTTAAGTTTGTGCCCTTCACCATCTTAGGCTATATCCCCACTTACTATCAGGTGGGATTGTAGCTAAGCGCTGGCTTAGAATAGTAAAAAAAAAACTACAATCGATCGAAGTGACAATTGAGTTCACAGTCAATGCAATGGTAATCGTTCACTTTAGTTCATGGACACCTGCAACCAACTTCAGACAAAGTAAACTACTTTAGAACACAACCTGTAATGTAAACCTGTAAATAATACTTTTTTTTTCATTCAACTTGAAGAACAGCAGTGGGATGATACAACTGAAAATTTGTACCGATAATATAAACTATTGTTAAATGTGTATTGGATTCGATTTTTTGCACAATGACAAGAACACTTGAAGTTAGTGCGAAATGCGAAGCGAAATATCAGTTTGACAGTAACTACCACGCTCAGAGTAAATTAGATACATTCAAATGACACCATGATCTAAATTAGTCAAAAGAACATTATTGTCGTCATCTCTATAAGTATGTACATAAAAATCCTTTGCTGTCAGTTAGTCTCGCTAAAACCCAAAAATGGCTGGACCGATTGTGACGACATTTTATGTGTGCGACGACATTTTGAGTGAGTCCTGGATTGTTTAGATTTAGAATTGGTCCTGGTAGGTAGGTGGCGCTGTTGTCAAGATCCAGAAATCAATCCATCAGAAATCGCTAGTATATTATATATTAATGGTAAAGGGTACGAACTGCGAAAGAAATAAGCGGATTCGAATCCACTATTTTACTACAGTCGTAAACAGCCCTTAACATAATATTTTCCGCCAAGCTTTAGCGTTTAACGAAATTATAAATAATGCTAGTATGTTTTTTAATAGAATAGAATAGAATAATGTTTTATTCAATATTGATTATTATTTATTACATAATTCTTATTGAAAGTCATTTTTTATTTTCCATTGGTTCGGAAAATACCTCTGTCCTGGGAAGAACTAGCAAGAAACCCAGCGGGACTTTTTTTTTCAAACATATTTCACTTCACAATAATTTCATTTATACAATTTTTAAATGATTTTTAATAGAACCAGCATGGTGGCGATCACCTTATTCCCAGGGGTTATTTTCATTCATGTGTTCCTTGATATTATAATAACCCTTTTTGTACAGTTTTTCTTTAATAAAACTTTTAAACTTGTTTATTGGTAAACTTTGAATATGTTCTGGGATTTTGTTGTAAAAGCGTATACATTGCCCCATAAATGAATTACTGATTCTGTGGAGTCTAGTAACTGGTATTACAAGCTTATGTTTGTTCCTAGTGTTTAAAGTATGCACATGCTTATTCTTATTAAAGCTATTTGTTTTTATGTACATACATTACATTTTCATAAATATATTGCGATGCCAAAGTTAATATGTTTTTTTTTATTTTTGTCTGAGGGACTCTTTACTATTTAGGTTATAAACCGCCCGAACGGCTCTCTTTTGCACAACAAATTTAGCTTCAATATCAGTCGTATTACCCTATAGCAAAATTCCATAAGACATTACGCTGTGAAAGTAAATAAAACTGTCCATAAATTAAAATCTAATTATAAGAGGTTAATAGTTATATAAAGGGTTTAAGTTAGTTCTTATCACGAGCGCCGCGCCGCGCCGTTCCAACGAACCGTCATTTACTGCTGCAATCGACACGGTTTGAATATGTATTTTGTTATTTTAATGACGGCTAGGCAGAAAGGGAGCCTCCTATCATCTGGTGATAGTACAATTATATATTATGTTTATTTTTATTCAGTCAGCTTAAGCAAAAATATTTTACGGATTCTATCACGTTTACTTTACTTATTTTTAATTCCCGATTTTCCCGAATTTCAGGTTCTTTGTAACACCCATGGTCACGGGGGGACTCACAACACCGGACTTGCGATCATAAGACAAAAGCACCCGAAACGTCGGGAACTAAAAATAAGTAAATTAAATGTGATAAAATCCATAAAAATAGTTTTACTCACTACACATTGAGTATTCACGTAAATATAAGAAAACAGACAGGATATTTATTTGGTGGATATCTTTTATCTGATGATTGACAAATCTGCCCATAAATGTATATAATTACTGTAGCGTCTAATTTATTTAAATGCAAACATCATAATTAACAGCCCGCATACGATTGATTCTTATCTACCCTACGGTCCTCTACTCTTGAGTAAAGGCATTCACGTTTACGATCGCTTTATTGTATATCAATCGCTCTTATTAAAATTATTATTTTAAGGAAGGGTGATAAACGAGCACCTAGTCCATTTATAGATACTGTAAGTTCATACTGCGTAGATCGGAACAAAAATGAATAATTTTTATCTGTAGGTAGCCGTGGTTAACTATGACATTGGGACATCATTCACCTCAGTCCCCCCCCCCCCCCCCCCGTGACCATGGGTGTTGTAAAGTGCTCGAAACGTCGGGAATATAAAATAAGTTAATATACGCGATAAAATCCGTCAAATTAGTTTTATTTAAACTAATATGGAATTCCTCGTTACCAGCAAAAATGGTCTCCGGTCTTCTATATTCACCATTCGAAATACAGCAATATTATTCTGCTGTGTTGGTATTCTGTGGGAGCGTGGTCCCACCCCGGTTGAGCCGACCCATTCGTGCTAGAGTTATCTATAGCTACCAAAGATGCAGCGTAGCTCTAACACGTAAGCATATATTCGTGTCACTGTACACGATGATTTGTGTTTAAATAAAGTTTATAACTGAAAAATACAGTTTACATCTACTAATAAGGAAATTATTAGTATTATAAGTTATTGGAGTGTTATTTTTGCGAATACGCTAGGACTGGTTCCCGTTTTACGTTTGTCTTTTTCTTATACGAGGGCGGCACTGAAAATTTCGGGAATCAAGGAAGTGACACAACATTACTATTTAAAAATTTATTTATTGCTTTTCGAAGTATTCTCCGCGAAATTTGACACATTTTTCCATACGATGGAACCAATCATTGAAGCAACCATTCCATTCGGAAGTTGGGGTCTCCAAAATGGCCGTTTTGTAGGCGTCCACAGCTTCTTCAGGTGATGAAAATCTCTGTCCACGCAATTTATTCTTTATTTTAGGGAAAGTATAGAAATCATTAGGACTTAGGTCGGGGCTGTACGGGCGGATGGTCTAATAATTCTATGTTTTCTTGCTCTAAAAACTCTTTTGTTCTGTGTGCGGTGTGAGAACTCGCATTGTCGTGATGGAGGATGATGCGGCGGTTGCAGTTCTCTTTACGGAGTTCAGAAACTACCCGTGGCAAACAAATGCTAGCATACCATTCTGAATTAACCGTTCTTTGTCCCTCAAGAGGAATAGTCGTAACATGGCCACCATTTTTTTTTGCAACACTCCGTGAACGAACAATTTTTGTTGGCTTTAACTCATTTTCGAACACCCAAACTCGTGACTGGTTTTTTGTTTCGGGTTCGTACGCGTATATCCAGGATTCGTCACCTGATACGATGTTGTATACAGCATTTGAGGATCCTGCGTGGAATCTTTCGAGAGTTTTGACGCACCAAGTAACACGAGTCGCTTTTTGCTCTTCACAGAGTGAATGCGGTATCCATCGGGAAAACAACTTTTTTACACCTAATTGTTCATGCAAGATTATTTGTATTTGACTCATGCCAATGTCTAAAGTTGCCTGAATTTCACGGTATGTCACATGTCGATCTTCCTCAATCAGCTTACGCACAGCATCAACGTTTTCTTGGGTGACTGTAGTTTTTGGACGACCTTGACGGGGATCATCACTGAGCTTGACACGTCCACGTTGAAATTCAGCAAACCGGCTATAAATTGTGGTTTTGGAAGGGGCTTCATCACCAAATGCAGAAATCATCCGGTCAACACACTGTTTTTGTGTTAAACCACTTCGAAAGTCATAATAAATCATCGCTATTGAATTTTCTCGAGTCAATTTCATTTTCTCAACGACTAAACAAGTTTGACAAAACCTTGTGACAAGACCGAGAATCTTTTTTTAAATAAATAATTGGTATTCGATTTTTAAGACCAAGGAGTTTTCAATTAAAAATATTTTAATATGACAGGAACAGTGGAAATATTCCATTCCCGATACTTTTAGTGCAGCCTATGTATGCAAACCGAAGTTGGTTAGAACGCACGCACCACTACAAAAGCGATACTGTGGTTAGATCTTAGTCAAGTGATGCTTTAGTGGTTTTTTTTTATAAGATAGGGTGATAAACGCGCACACAGTCCACCTGGTGTTAAGTGGTTGCTGTGGCCCATAGACATACATATACGTCTTTCCTCGTTTGCGAATCAAAATGCAGATGCGTTGTCACCCGTAAGGACTAAGATGGAATGCTTCTTTTCCAGTAAAAAGGGTCTCGTTGTTGCTGATAATGTGTCTTAGTTGATAAAATAAAAAATGTAAAGCACATATGGTATAACCAAATTTTAATCAGGCTATACTCTAATTTTCAATTCACTAAACAGAAACTCTAAATAACTTCTGTTTCCTGTCTTTAAAATACTTGACCTTATCAAGTCATATAGCCGCTACGTTTGATTTGTATTATGAATGTTTACAGCGTTCGGTCAGTTTAGCTGTCAGTTCTACAGTGGTCGTAACTAATTTTCAGATACCGATGAAGAGATGCGTTCGTCGCTTCTATAGCTTTTCGCCACAAACGAACATGTTTACTGTGTTCTGTGGTCACAATATGAATACGGGACCACCTCTAGAGAATTAACCTAGTTCGATACGAGACGGGAATAATATGAACTTAGAATAATTAATGAAATGAATTGAAATGCTCTTTGTTTTTTGAAGTAATTTAAAAAAAAGATAAATAGTGTAGTGTGTAGTGAGTGTTTATACAACAAAAGACAAACCAACACTTAAGTCCAAAATGGGTCATATTTTCCAAAATAATTCGTAGGATCAATATTTTAATATTTTTATATGGATATGGGTGGATTCGATCAAAGGGGAGTAAATTTTATCCCTAGAATAAATCGCCATTTATTTGAAAACTAGCGATCCGCCCCGGCTTCGCTCGGGTGATTTCTGGATCTCGACAACAGAGTTTTAGCTGAGTTTTAGCAAGACTAACGGACAGTAATTGAATTTTATATATAGAGATAAATCAAATTTACATTTTACGATTTGCAATTCGTAGAATAGCGAGCTTAGTTAGGAATAGTTTCTAAACCATCGTTTTTAAAACACATATATTCCAAGAATATTTTAATGGGGTTTGTATTATGTTTCATCGCTGGTAAGCTGGTATTATTGTCAATGTCAGTGACAATTCTAAGCTCATTTCGTACGAATTATTATTATATTTTTCGTTTATCCTTACTAATTTTGTATTTCAAAACACTGAATAATATCAAGAAATAAGACACATAAAAACAAACACAAGGAATAAAACTTCTATCCATGCAAAAAACTCGACATTGAAACTTGTTAACAGCTATTTTAGACACTAATTGTAGTGTATTGACAAAAAAAAAGCGAGTGGACATGATATAACCTTTTACATCATCCCATTATAGAACAATATTTATTTTGCATTGGTTAATCATTCACTATGCTATTCACGTATAGTTATTTCAAGAGTCTATACTTTAGATCACACGGAAAGAGAGAGAATACACGACTTTATACTCGAAATTTTAATCGTGGAATATCTTAGTCCTGATACTATAGTTAATCGTGTATAAAACGAGGTTTAGTCAAATCCACCTTTAAACAACTTCAGCAAGTGGATAGAAATTAAAATTACAATTTAATTATTATTAATTCCGACCAGAAGTTCAAGCGTCAATATCTCAAAATCGCTAATGAATATCTCAAAAATTGCTTTTTGTGTTAACTCTACAGATACAATCTGTATAGTAGCGAATTTTTTACCAAAACAAACTGTATATTTTCTGAGAACGTCATGCAAGACCATGTCACCGACCTTGATATAAAATACATTAGTGTAACATGATGTCATCTTAGCGAGGCTTACGCTCAGTTTCACGAACAGCCACAGCTGAGAGGGGAAAGCGTATTCGATTTTTTTACTCGCTTTATCATGGATTGGTTTTACAAAATGAAATTGTATAAAAGCATAATAGGTATTTAAAAAACAACTTTTAATAAAAATTAAAAGCTGGCATCAAATAACAAAATAAATTTATATTTTTTGACCTTTTAAGTGAACTAAGGAATATCACAAGCGCAAGGTTTGACTATAATGAAGTCTAAATTGTCGGACTAAAAACTTCATCGACGATTTCCCGCTCTTAGGTGTGGAATCTCCAAATTTATATAGAACCACCCATGAAGTGTAACCAAAAAGTTGTTAAAAAAATAATCATTAAAGTCGGTTCTCATATCGACTAACATAGTACATACGAAAAAAGAACATAATTACAGTCAAATTGAGGAATTCCTCCTTTTTTTTGAAGTTAGCTAACATAATTTAAAATTAAAAATATTGTACAACAGACTTCAATATAAATTATTAAGAATAACTCAAAAACTATTGGTCAGACCTTGATCGAATTTATATGGGACCACATGAGAAGCACCAGCTTTCAAATAAAAAAAGAACCATCGAAATCGGTTCACCCAGAAAAAGTTATAGAGGTAACACACAAAAAAAAACATACAGTCGAATTGAGTACCTCCTCCTTTTTGACGCCGGTAGAAAAATAGATACTGATGTCTAATTATTTACTGAACTTTACTAATTAATAGAGCCACGTTGCGACTGTATTATGGGTGCAACAGGAATTGGTCGCTTCGGTCGAGGAAGAAACACTTATAGTTTAGGAGCATAAAATAGCTGAACAATGCTGCTGTTGCTTGTGTTTTATTATAGGATAAGGATGCCAAACGAGCACACAGTCCACCTGATGGTAAATGGTTGCTGCGGCTCATAGGCATCTATCTATTAACCCTCAATAAAGAATCAAAATGCATGCAAATGTCACCCGTGAGTACTAAGATGGAATGCCTCTTTTCCAGTAAAATGGGTATCCGGTTCTCTACACTCACCATACGAAACAAACAGTGCCAAGCTGCTATTTTACGCTGGTTTTCTGTGAGATGAATAGGAAATATGTTGAATAGGGAATCTTTTTATTTTTTTCTAGTCACATCACTATCGGCAAACTACCGGCCTTTTTTTGATTGTTAATCAGTATGGGCGCTCTGTAATAATGAATAATTTAAAATTAAAAATTTTGTACAGCCGACTTCAATATAAGTTATTTAAGAATAACACAAAAACTATTGGTCTGACCTTGATCAAATTCATAGGGGACCACACGAGAACTATCAGCTTCCATATAAAAAAATAATCATCGAAATCGGTTCGCCCAGTACAAAGTTATGAGGTAACACACATAAAAAAAACATACAGTCGAATTGAGTACCGTCTCCTTTTTGGAAGTCGGCGGGAAAAGTCATACATTAATAATTAGGTATAAATTTAAAAACATTATATAGGTATCTAATTTCTATTAAACAGCCGGCAGTACTTATTTGCCTCGATCTGTTAGTCGTGCGCTACCTTGACACGCGGCTTTTTTTGTTCTTTTTTCCAGCAATTCGACGACTCTGGCTCACATACATATGGGTGCGCCTCGCACTGCAATGTTATACCGTTAAAGTTAAAGGAACTTAGCCGTGAACTTGTCGTATTGATTACGTTTTAATTTAATTCCGCCATAAGGATTCATTCATTTGTCTTATAAGACATTGAGATGTAAGTGGTGGGAATCCTTGGACTGCAGTCGCCATCTACCATCAGGTGGACTGTGTGTTTGTTACTACAGCCATATAAAAAAAAATGTAATCCTAAGTGGTTATTTAATTTTTTGTAAGCATAGAGGAGTTCAAAAAATTTAAAAATTACATAATGTTTTTTGTGGACTTTAAGTGCAGTCAGAAGAAATTAAGTAATACTAGGTTTTAATACGGAGCAATCATTTACTATTTTTTTATGGTTGCTTGACAGGGATGACTTAGTTTCAATGACTAACAATGATTATTGTCGTAATATTAGTCATTATTTTATTATGACTCATCAATCACTTAATTTAATATGTAATTATTGTTTTATATCCACTCACTTTGTTCACTTCTCTCGTGTTAATACTACAAGTAATAAAATAATAAGGAACATAGAATAATCGGCTCAAAAGAAAGGCAATAGAATTTAATATAACTACTTAGACTCTTTCAAGCTCATCGTGCTTTTTTAAAATATATTTTTAATAGTAAGCATATTATTCAAATTTAATTTTGTTGCAGTTAAGTGAAGGTATCTTTGTTTTACATCAATGTGAATTTATGTCTCTTTTTAATGCAGGAATCTAGAAGCCGTCCACGACACAGCTCCTTCAGCCAAGACAGACCACGCGAGAGGAGGGCCAGCGCGCACTCTCTCGACCTCGAGAGGCCAGACAACTTCGCAACTATACACAGGTGACTCGGCCTCGGTCCACTTACAATAAAATTAGTAACTTGAATTTCTGAGATTCATAGAGTTAGTTATGATTTCAAAGTGGTTTCACCAAGTTTATTTCGATACTCTGCTTATAGTGCTTAAATAACGCTTTTATAATGCCAGCAATGCAACAAATGTACCATACAACACCTGGGTTAGAACAGTAGTTATAATTTACTACACATTGAGAATGTCTTGCGTGGTAGAACCACGTTTCAGTGATATTATGGTTATAGCACGAAAGGGTCGGCTCGACCGGGGAAGGACCATGCTGTCACATAATAGCAGCGTAAAATTTTATCTTAATACTTCTTTGTTTGGTATGGCGTGTGTAGAGAACCGAAGTCCCTTTCTGAAAACGAGGCATTCCATCGTAGTCTTAAGGGGTGACAGGGTATCTGCATTTTGATTCTTAATCGAAGATAAATATAGATGTCTAGGGGCCACAGCATACACTTACCATCAGATGGACCGTGTGCTCGTTTGTCACCCCCATTCTATAAAAAAAATGTCATAAGCTGTGTCATTGACTCGTTCAACTCACTTCTAAAAATTATAATAAAATGAACAACAAATGTTGAGTATTGCATCTAACTAAAACTAAAGCAGTAAACGCGGAGTTGCGGCGTAAGAAAATGCATGTCCTCATTTCGCCCTGTAGGTGTCGGTAAGACACGACAATCTGTACGCCTGAAGTAAAATACCCAGACAACATTCCAGAAACAGCGTCATGGGTGCGAAACGTCTGGTACTGCGCTCGTAGAAATTTTCCCTACGTCGGGTGATGACAGTGAACCCAAATAAGGAGAGGCCCATGTTAAGCAGTACACTTTTACTGACTGGTGATGAAGAAGGAGAAAACTAAAGCAATTCTAGGAAGCCCCATAAAGTCTTGATACTGTTATTATCATTTTTACAAATATTTTCGTTTGAAACAACTAAAATAAGGCGTCTATAATTACAACGTTTGCTTTTTATCTGTGATTTCAGAGCACAATCACTCAGCAAAATGGCCACATTATCATTAAAAATCTCGTTGGAAGGCGGCAAAGTTGTCAAAACCATCCAGTTCGACCCTTCCACGACAGTGTACGACGCGTGCCGCATCATCCGCGAGAAGATACTTGAAGCTAGTTCTAGTGACCGTACGTATGGAACATCGAAAACAGTATGAAATATCTCGAATTATTTTATGATGAAATACTTATTTTAAAAAACTTTTTTTGTTATAAAAAGTGTACAATAGTACACTTTTTATAACATTATATATAACTTGGTATAAGGTGATTGGTTAATTAACCAATCACCTTATACCAGAACATATAATCACCTTATACCAGAGCATATAAATTTTTGCTTAAAATCTTGCAAAAGTTCTAATTTTAATTTAAGATTTTTTTGTTTTGTGCTAACAGCAAAAGAATACGGACTCTTCTTGGCATCGGAGGAAGACAATAAAAAAGGAATATGGCTGGAAGCGTCACGGAGTCTCGACTATTACATGCTGCGCAATGGAGATCTGCTGGAATACAACAAGAAGATGCGCAATTTACGTGTCAGAATGCTTGACGGTCAGTGCTATAAACTTACTAATGCTATAAACTAAATAAAAAATGTTATCCAGACACTAATGCTGAGATCTATAGACCGTACTTTGACTTTACTCAGACTTTACTTTCGAGCTAAGACAATGTCGGTATTTATAGAGCTAACTTTGAAGTCGTGCTGAGTGCGCGCTTAGCAAAGCCTAAGTCAACGATATCGACGACTTACGTAAAACTCATTATACTATGTTCAGGATATTATTCAAAACCAACGTATTAATATTAAATTGTTGTTTTTATGTTACTCTAATTAATTATAACAATAAATAGGCAGCTTTAGGCCGTCTTCTAGTTTAAATAGCATTAATCCATTTTCTATTTACATCATTTCAATGTTACTTGAACTTGACTTTGCACTCATCTCATCCGTTCCAGTTCTCATGGGACCATTTTCTATTTCATGTAATAATAAATAATTTATGAAATTCAATTTGGACTTTTTTTCGATTTTAAATATATATATTTTTTAATTTTATACAGTAAAGTCAAAAACATAAGGAGTGAAATGAAGCATTCATTAATATTTGAACTGTCTGGGCCTTAGCATAAGTTTAGCTTAATCTTAGCCCGATACAACTATAAATTCAGAATCAAAGATTATGCTGAGCATATACTCAGCTAAGTTTGTCGTAAGCTAAGTCTGAGCAAAGTCAAAGTACGATCTATAGATCTCAGCCTAAGATTCTCTCTTTTATCGTGAAGGCAGTTTTCATACATAAATTGCGCAAGGGCAAACATCTACACGTGAAACAATTATTTGTATACTATACAAATACTTGTTCCGTGTGGGATTCGAACCCGTGGTCATCCCTGCGACTCAATGCTTAGCCACTGCGCCACGGAGCCGTCTATATTTAACGATTACTGGTTTCTTCAACTATGATCGTGAAACCTGCAACTCAATATCATTTTATAGTTTTTGCATGTGTTTAAGATAAGTTTTGCTTCTTAATGGCAAATTTTCTTATTCTGTCTATTTTAATGTTCCATCCATTACAATGTTTTTGGTATATTATAACACGATTAATGTTGATTTCATGCAGGCACTGTCAAAACACTTCTGGTGGACGACAGCCAGATTGTGGCAAATTTGATGGTGGTGATATGTACCAAAATCGGCATCACTAATTATGACGAATATGGACTGGTAAGCTACTCTTATTAGCTAATGCGCAAATGCCGCAAACGCTTTTTCGTATTTTTTCTTTTTCGTTAATATTTCAAGTTTCACTTTTATATTATGTATCATTTCAATTACTGAAAAATATCCTATTTCTGCTCAAGATCTTCGTAAAACATTACAAAATTATGATTATTTTCTTATATAACAGTGAATATACTTTTAATTGACAGCTATTGCAAATTTGCAGAATGTGCGACAATAAAAGTTGTAACACATTTGTCAAGTTCATTTAAAGGGAAAAACAAAACTTGCTTTTATTTTAACAATAATACTTTATTGGCTTCCTTTAAACATTTTAACTTTAAATTTAGGTTCGCGAAGAACAAAAAGAAGAAGTAGATCCATGTGAAAAACCCAATTATGGAACACTAACCCTAAAACGGAAGCATCAGGAAAAGGAGCGCGACACTAAAATGGAGCAGCTTAGAAAGAAACTGAGAACAGATGATGAAGGTGAATTGTGCTACTTCTTTATCATCCATCTATTATTTATTTTTATAATATTGCAATAACAAATGAGCTGACAATCAAAGGTGATAGTAAGTGACTATTGCAGCAAAAACAATACACCTGCAGCTAATTTTAAACAAAGTAGTTCACAGATACATTTTCATTTCTGAGGATTAAGAGGTAATGCCTCACAACCTGTATTATATTAGCTCTCTTCTTACATTTCAACACGCTCAAGGGTTACATACACTTCTTTCATTTTCAAATTAAAAGATAATAATGTTTATAAATACTAAAATGTAACAATCTAGATTATATGTAGTAACAGATTTCGTAACTGTGTACGCCAGTGAACTGGGTGGAGCCGTCTAAGACGCTACGCGAGCAGGGTGTAGAAGCCACAGAAACACTTCTGCTACGCCGCAAGCTTTTCTACTCGGACCGCAACGTGGACTCGCGCGACCCCGTGCAACTGAACCTGCTGTACGTGCAGGCGCGCGACGCGATCCTCGCCGGCACGCACCCCATCACGCAGGACAAAGGTACGCGCACGCACACACACGCACGCGCGTACGTACACGTACTCACGTGCACGACCACACCCACTGATGCTTGCTCACTCATGCCTTCACATCATGTTGTTATAATAAATACGATCTTGCCAAAACCTATTATAAATTGGAAATTATTATAAAAATTGAACTTACATGAGCATTTTTTTTATAGGATAAGGGTGACAAACGAGCACACAGTCCACCTGATGGTAAGTGGTTGCTGCGGCCCATAGACATCTACATCTATCCTCTGTTACAAATCAAAATGCAGATGCATTGTCACCCGTGAGGGCTAAGATGGAATGCTTCATTTCCAGTAAGAAGGGCCTCCGGCCACCTGCACTCACCAAGCAAAACGCAGAGGTAAACCTCTACTTCACGCTGGTATTCTGTGAGGTCGTGGTACCACCCCGGTTCGAGCTGGCCCATCCATGCGACAGCAAAAGCTGCCGCGTGGCTCTACCACTGTTAAAAATGCCTATGCTGCTACGGCTCAGGGGCTATGCACTCTACTTAAATTTCATAGTATGCAAGCATCACGAATTCGATATCTTGCAACACAACTGAATAGTTAATCGCTTTTTAAGTACTGAATTGCTACGTCTTAACGGCAACATAAGAAAGACAGATGTTTAAAAAATTTAGGGACAGTAATATACAATCCGTCAACACATATTAAGACAACGTGGCGAACTCTTCATAAATGAAGCCTGTGTCAAGCTGTGAGACATATATAGGCTGTAGATTTACTTTATAACTGTTATTAATTATTATATCTTGTAAAACTAAACAGCAAGCCAAGTGAACTTTTTCTAAGGAAATCGCCTTCTTCAGTTATCACATGTTACGTTCAGGTTCAAAGAAAACACGCAAAACTTTTGTGTGAATTTAAATACTAATTTTATTGTTTTATTGATAAAATAATAAAGTTCATCTGAATTCTGTTTAAAAATAATTAGGGTTCCGTAGTTTAACAACAAGGGACCCTTATAGTTTCGTCAAGTCGGTCCGACCATCATTCCGTCGTTTTGCTCAGAAACCTTAGGTGCTACGAAGCTGTAATTTGGCATAGTTATAGATATTATTCACAATTATACAATAGTGAAATAAAATCCTGAAAGACATTTTTATTTCGGGTCATACAGGTGATTTTTTACCCTACTCCATTCTGTGTAGGGAATAACAATATTGAGGGTATGGAACAACACTTTTTCGATTCAGGAGTCCGTTTGCGAAATATTTATTTTTGGAAATGTGAAAAGTATGCACGATAGTAGTATATATAAAGTAATTAAAAGAAAACTATGACAGCTGAGTAAGCTCAATAAGTTAACAAGTAATAGTTGACTAACTATAAGTTAGTTATAGTTAATTGCACTTGGATTAGTAGAAATTTCAAATAAGTAATAAAATTCTATTAGTATTGTGAGGGGCAACTTGGCCGGTTTTATTTGTATATCATTTCGCTTCATATATATCATATTGTTTTATGTTTATGTTTACAGCATGCGAGTTTGCCGGAATCCAATGTCAAATTCAGTTCGGCGATCATAAGGAGGACAAACATACACCAGGTTTCTTAGAGTATGTTCTCATATTTTCACAATGGAGACAATTCTTGGTCAAGTTATATTGTATCTCACTTAAGTCTATATTTTTTTACAGCCTCAAAGAGTTTCTACCCTCGTCTTACGTAAAAGTCAAAGGTATAGAGAAGAAAATATTCAAAGAGCACCGCAAACACATTGGCTTGAGCGAATTGGACGCAAAAGTGCTCTACACCAAAAGCGCGAGAGACTTGAAGACCTATGGCGTTGCGTTCTTCCTGGTCAAGGTAAATAGGCACTTCTAATTTTATTTTCGACTCCACGAACTTAAACAAAAGAAGCCCTGCTGATCTATTATAGTGATCTATCTTCAAAACCACTTTAAATTCAGTTTTTGCTATTATCTTAAAAACTATATGCGATATGGGAAAATGTTAAGAACCTTTAATTTTTACGTAATAAAGGTGTCTGAAATATTTTATTTCTTAGGCAAGTAGGTTTACTCACGTTTTTCTTCACCTCGTGGTAAATCAACACATTAAAATTGAACCAACAATTTTATTGGTGCCTTGGATTGAATCCGTGTCTCACGTGTTTTTACATCTGTAGCGAGCACTTTGCCTCTAAGTAATAAACCAGTAACTGTAATACTTATTAAGCAAGCCCATTCTAACTTTACATGTATGGCTGACGTAATACTTATTTACAGGAAAAAATGAAAGGCAAAAATAAATTGGTCCCACGTCTTCTTGGTGTCACAAAAGATTCCGTGCTACGTCTGGACGAAAAAACGAAAGAGATTCTTCAGACTTGGCCGCTGACCACGGTTCGGCGCTGGTGCGCTAGCCCAAACACCTTCACTCTGGACTTTGGTGATTACAGGTAACTTTGATAGCCTTGTGGTAAAAGAAAAAATCCAGTCATCTCCTCTATTAGTATAGTAGATTTCAAGTCTCATATTGCCTACTTAGTTTGTTATTCAAAATGTAATATAAATCAATTTTGTTTTCAGCGATCAGTACTATTCGGTGCAAACGACAGAAGCCGAACAGATTCTCCAAGTGATCGCCGGCTACATCGATATCATTGTACGCAAACAACGCGCAAAGGACCACCTGGGCATCGAAGGCGATGAGGGATCCGCCATGTTGGAAGACTCAGTTTCACCGTCCAAGTAAGAATTTCTCTATAATATTCGACAGCCTATAGAAACACTTCACCACTTTATATAAGCTTCCTTATAGTCGAGCTGTCTTGCCGTCGTCATTGTGCTTGGCGGATTTAACACTAGAATTTTTTTCCATATTTCTTCCATTTTTCTATGTTCTAAATTATTGTAATACTGATTGCTGCAGGGCGAATATTATTCAACACGACACATTCAAGTCGGGCAAAGTGAATACAGAATCTGTCGCTAAACCGGCTGTTCTTAGGCCAGGAGCTGAAGGTAATTTTGTTTTTAACTAATGATAATTTCAATAAATTATATTCCTTTATTTTTAATTATATAGATTTTATATTTTTGACGCACTGCAATTTAGTTTTACACTTTTATTTGCACAAGATTACTTTCGCAGTTTCCATAGAGGTTGTTTTTATTAATCAATTAGACATAATATGCTTGTATAAAATATCTATTGCATTTATACATCTGATTATTTGCGAATATTTCTTTAATACAGCAGCTTTGTTATATTGCATTAAACACAATTAGGTGCTAAGCCGTTCGCCGTGGGCCACTTGACCGGCGCTCAGCAAACCACGGTCTCGGGGCAAATCATCACCGGCCACACGCCTCCTACAGTCAGTATTATTTTTCTTATGTAGTTTTTTATTTAATTCTATGCATAAAACTTCTTAAAAGGCTACCTTTCCTTTTCAAAGTAATAGACTGTTATATATTTAACCTAGTCCATATTTGATGCTCATTTAATGCATAAGAAATCTAAACCGATTACCTACCAAATATATCTAAGCGATAAGAAAGTTGTCACAAAAATGTGGCAACTATGCCAAATTACATTTTATACATAAAATTGATTTCTTTCTTTATTTTTGGTATATAAAAATATCCTCACGTTTGTGTTTCGTTTGTTTCACGCCTTCTTAACTATTCATGGAACTATGCAGTGTACGAATTGGGTTGTGTAGGTATTTTTCGTAAAATATTTAGTGTTCATTATGCAGATGTGATTTAGCAATTAAACACAACACTATTTATTTCATTTTCCCAGTAATGTTATAAAAGCGATGCCTAGAAAAAAGTATTGATTATTTTGTTCTATTTTACAACTAAGATAATTGAACATGTATAAATTAAATTACACACGAGAAACTGTAACAGCGTTTTTACGATTAAATTAATTTAATACATTAGATATAGCATTGATTCTTGTAATAAAGTCATTAATATTCAAAGAAAAGCTATGAACATCGATATACAATAAAAACTAACTACTTCGTCTACTAATATAAAACTGTTGAAGAAATATATGAATGAAATAAATATTTTTTTGAAAATTTAACCTTTCAAAATTATCAATAAAAATTGACGGTTTTCCAGTAGGTATAGGGGCAAACAACAAATATAATATATGTAGGTAGCACCAATCGAAGACATCGATACGTAATGATCAGTCCATTTTTATAACCATATTCTCGGCTTTCAATGACGGTAGACTGATGAAGATAAAGCTACAAGTAAAACTATCACCAAAAACAGATATATTATAATATATTTAGCTCTATATTCTCATCATTTCGTTATCATTATAGCCTATTTAAAGTCTATCTGCTTTTATTTCCGTAGTTGAAACCCTTCTGCCCGTCTCTTGTTTAATTTCCTTCTTCTCACACACGGGATAATATGGAGTAGTAAATTCTCTTACGCCGACACTACACGGCGATCTATATCTATCAATATTAAACTTTTAATTAGTAAAAATAAACTTAGTGACTGTTTATTTATTATTATTCTCTAAAAATTTCAATAACAAAATTGCAGGCGTCGCAGGTGCAACAAACGCGCGTGACGTCGATATTGTCAGAGCCGCAGCGCGCACTGCTGTCTACCATCACCGGCGGCCGGGAGATCATCCGTCAGACCGAGGAGAGTTTGAGCAGGGTTAGTTTATAATTTGTTGTATTTTAAAAAACCTAGAATTTTAGCTGTAACAGTACGTGTATTATAAATAGTATCTGTAAAGAGCTTTTATTATTGCTATATTTTTAATTAACAGGCTTCACTCCCAGCTCTTGGACAGGATGCGGCCTCAGTTAAATGGAAACAAGTGACCATGGACACCAGCAAGCAAGTAGTGACTTCTCAAATAGCTGCGATGAACGCCGCCACTGCACAGGTCGTCACACTAACGTCAGGTGTGTAAAACTTCAATGTATTTTGTATAGTATATGTATGTTATATAATATTATAAATATATACGTTTTCTTGTAATATATTTTTAGCCTTTTTCGATCCTCATGATCAATAACTATTTAAAATGTAATATTTTTGTAGGACCAACCGAAGAAGTGGATCACACAGCAGTGGGAGCTGCAATCACCACAATTACTACTAACCTCCCAGAAATGACGAAAGGTAATTAGAGATGTATCATTAAATAAAGTTTTGTAAATAATACAATTTTTTACCAAAAGTTTGTGTTAAATCATGATGCGTTAGTAAAATACACAATCAATATAATTCAAATATGTTTATTACAGGCGTACAAACGATTGCCGCGCTCATGGATGACACTGATGATGGAGATAAACTCTTGGATGCTACTAGGAAATTATGTAGCGCTTTCAGCGATTTGTTGAAGGCCGCTGAACCAGAAACCAAGGAGGTATGTTCAAATAAAAGTAATACATCTATATTGTTCCCTGCTGTTAATAAGAAATTACGTATCCTGTTTGAAGGACCATATTATGTCTGTCTTACATAAACGCTAGGAGGCATTAAGACGACATTTGTACCTTTAGTACAAGTGTGTAATAAATATAAAATGCGCTAATTTAAGAAAATAAAATTTATTTTACTTGCAGCCTCGCCAGAATCTTCTCAATGCTGCCTCTCGTGTCGGAGAAGCGTCTACTTCCGTCCTTTACACGATCGGCGAAGAAACCGAAGAGGACAAGGAGACCCAGGTAATTATCACTAACACGGACAATTCGCAGAAAAGTAAAAACAACAAAAAGTCTTTTTTGTACAGAAAACTTAACTACTGTTACGACAATTTCTATAAAGCTTTCTTTGGTAATAAGAACAAACAGGAATATGGATCTGATTTCGAAACTATCCTAATAGATGATGAAAACTGCAATAGAGTTAAACACATAGAGGATGAAGGTATATATGAGGAAATTGACACAAGTAACACATGGGGGAGGATACTTGATGTCATACAAGAAGAATCAGACAGTGACTATTATAGAAGCTTGGAGTATTGTAATACGTACTTCAAACCAGGTCGACCTGTGACACTTAACGAAATAAATGAAAGTAAGACCCCATCAACTGGCACTTCTAGTAACAAAAGCGATTTTGAATCAATTTTGGAAAATTGCGAGGAATATTTAGATAACAAAGACGATAAGAGCTTAAGCTCAGCAGATTTAAAACTGCCACCGAAAACTACGTCAGAAAAGATATTTAATCTGAAAAAGGATTTCTCTAACCATGATTATGTAAATGTGAACTTTAATAGCGACAAAACTAAGCATGACTACGCTAATATTGATATTAACAGACGAATTAAGAATCAAATACTGCGCGAACGTTTCTTCCTATCAGACAATAATGACAAAAATGATATTAATGACAAATTTAATAAATACAATAATTCCAAACGAAGCGAATATCTCACTATTCAAAACAACTTATCAAAATCAGGATCAGACAAAAATATGGCAGGTTCTGTAAATATGAAAATTCTTAACATTGACAAATACAACCGCACTCTCACAACGAAAGAAACGTTCAAAGAGGTAGTAGAAGCTAGTTTCAATAAAAAGGAACTGAACCTCAAACGTGACGACTTAGAAACATTTATAAAACGTAGTGAAAAATACTATACGAGTGAAACGCGTGACAGAACAACTACTGTAGAGTTAAACAATACAAAAACACCTCCAAAAGGAAAGACCGAAATTCGCATATTTTACAATCCAACCTTTTCAGAGACCGAGGTGGAATCGGTGAGAGGTATCTGTCAATTTTGTAAACAGCGTTGTCCTCGAACTGATGAGAAATGCTGTCCGAATTGTGTTTGTTTAGAGATAGAGCTGAGTAAGATATGGAAAGAAAATTGGTTGAATATACTCTGTGTAATATCCATCCTTTTTGTACTGTTACTATTATTAATTCAGTCATTCTTACCAAATGACGAATGTCATACTGGAAACGCCACAGCTGACTTAAAATGTTTCGAAATGTTATGAATTTTATACACTACAATGGATTTCTCAATTTATTATTGAACGATGAAAATTTGACAACTGAATTGAACTCTACTTCACATAAGTTCCAAAAATTGCAGACGTTTCTGAATAAAAATGATATATTTCCTTACAGTATTTATAAACAAACTATTATAAATACTTTAAGTAAAATTCAGAACCTAGGTAAAGATTCAGGTATAGGAAAAGATTGTTTTTTAAAAATTGGATGATAAGGTATAGACTTGAAAGCTTATTCCAATTATAGGAAGTGATAATGGGATTGACAGATGTTTACAATTTAGTTTAAAAAAGCCTAAACTTGCCATATATTGAATTTATAAGTATTTGTCGCATTGGTCTATTTTGTTTTATTCGCTTGCCAAAAGAGATTTAATGTGGTCCAATCTACTCTAAATCTGTCAATACACAACATATACTGAGGATTTTAGGTATATGTTGGTGATATTGAATATATTTTATTGAAAGAGGCCTTAAGGAGCTGATATTATTATTACTTTTAACATCACATACTTAAAATGCTAAAAAAATATTACTATGTATCTTCTTTATTGGAAGGTATTTATTCGTTTTAGAGGAACTTATTTCACTCAAGATTTTTGTAACACTGTCATTTTCCTTTGGTTTCTTTGTCTTAATTTTCCTACTTTCCGCTGCAATAAACTACAATTTTTACTAAAAATATCTAAAGACAAACGTGAAAGGAAAAAGACTGCAAGTAATCATACTCGTTTTTAGCATTATATTAATATTACATATATGTTTATTGTTAATTGTTACCCTAGGATAGCCCTAGTTTATAATAATGGCAGCTTATATTATCATGAGCAGTGATATAAAAATAGTGTAATTTTTGTTTTGTTCATGTTATGTTACTACAACTCCGTCCATCTCAGATGAATTTGTATAGTATAAGATTAAATGTCAGATTTTAGATTTGCTACAGACACATAAAGATAATATTAACATCATATTGTAATGTGTGTTTGTTTTTTTCATCATGACAAATGTTCCTATAAGAATCTCAAACAGATTTACATTTCATTTATAGCTTTTAGTTTTGCATATTTTTGTACTGATTTTGTTTGAATTTATTTTCCATTGTAAAATAAACTCATAGTTGCAAAGCTATTATCATTATTGTTATTATATCTTAACTAACATGCTACTGTGATTCACATCATTTAAAATCAAATTATTTGTATAACATAATAATAAGATAAAAGAAAGCAATATTTATTGCAATGGATATATTAAACAGTATTTTTAAATGACTAACTTAATAATACAAAAATTTAAATTAAACATATTCATTACATATTTATTATTTCCCATAAAACATCACAAATTATATTTTACAAATTTATTTGATTTTTTTTTAAAGTTATTTATTATAAAAAGCACAAAAGCTTTCTACTGTGTTGTATCCAATGCTACAATCTATTTAATAATTAATGTTATCTTTGTTTTTTATGATACAATTAATTTGGCCCTATTTACACAATGATTAAGAACTATTTAGAGATAATTATAATTAAGCAACCACTGCTTTTATTATTTTTGTTAATACATTTGCTTTTCAACACAACTTGGATTTTTATTTACGACTAACTGTCCGTAAAAGTAAATGTAGTGACAAAGATAATCTCGACTACAGTAAAATACTAATCTACCCCAGGTCATTGTAAATATCATTCTAATTATTCTATTATGAATTGTACAGTTAGCATGGTTCTCATTGTGGCCAATCCCGTCTAAATACAAAGTTCTGTATAACACAACTCAACTTTAACTTTGTATGTTTAACACAATTCCACAATTTGGTAATAATAATAATTTCCCTTTTCCAAGAAAACAAAATAAATAAATATATTTTTTTCATCAATTATTATTTTTTTAAAATAATAATATAATAATTACTCACAATGGGGCGGATAGTTACGTATTTTTTTTAAATGGTGACGGGACTAAAATATTAGTCAAAATAAACGTCATTGTAAGGAAACATAGACTATATTTCTACTTTACTAAAACATTTTTTTTTTATTTCACTGACTCAATTCTTACGTTTGTAATGATGTATAACATACTATAGGTCTGATTCTTTTACTATTGTCTGATATTTCGTATGAAGAAATGGACACTATAAAGTGATAGAGATTATTTGAAACATTTAAGTTTTAAGGCAATAATTATAACTTTTAACAAAAACTAAAAACCGACTTCAATTTGCTAAAAAAGAAGCTATTTATTTACTACTTTTAGGGGTGGAATTTTTCTCCAAATTTATATGGGACCGCCCTGGAAGATATCGCGTATGTTCTTTTTAATAACATCTAGAAATGTTATTAAAAAGAACATACCCTCGAATTGAGAACCTCCTCCTTTTTGAAGTCTGTTAAAAATGGTACATAGTTTTGCCATAAAAGTAATATGTTGACTGAATAATATATATTATTTATAAAGACTTTTCTGTTAGCCGAGTTCTTGATGATGTATAATAAATAGTTCACACTTTATACACACTATATATATAGCCTGTGACGCATTTCATCTGATCCTTATCATTGACTATGCTTAGTCGCCTTGTTAAAATTTCTTTCCGGACATCTATGGACTGTTTTAGCCACTACTATCAGGTGAACTATTTGTCGGACTGTGCTTCAAATGTTCTTAAAATCACAAATTATATCAACAAAATATTTTGCATGTCATTTAAAAGGATTTTCTTTGTGATCAATGAATCATTGAATGTAATGGAATTATGTAAAACGGGAATTGTTATTATTTGTTAATTTCTATTTTTTTAACATATTCTTAAAAAGTGTTATTGTAAATAATATTTATATGGAAACGTTATACTTACATTGTTAAAATTATTATAGTATAAAAGTTGTCAATGTGTTTATTGCTATGAAAAAAATGGTAGGCGCATCAATTTGAAAACTATAATGTATGAATTTCATGTTTTCTTTTTATTTTATAACAATTCTTATGCCTATATTAAGTGATACATTATTTTAGTATTGCTCCCATATTAATTTTTTTGAGGAATACAAAGGTCAGATTGCTTTTTGTCCAGGACATCCTGCTATCGCTTGCTAAAGCGGTGGCAAATACCACCGCCGCGCTGGTACTGAAAGCCAAGAACGTTGCGGCTCAATGCAAGGACGATCAGGCGCTGCAGAACAACATTATTGCGGCTGCTACACACTGTGCACTTGCCACAAGTCAACTAGTCGCCTGCGCTAAGGTAAGTAACTATATGAACTTTAACGTAATGTGAAGTTGTAATCTAGCGTTGGAATAATTTTACTAGTAAACGAACAACTGCCCAATATTGTCTTTTTATAGTGTTTTCAGCCCAAAGCTGTTTTTGGAAACTTCGGACTCCTCCCACCCTCCCCTCCTCTATAATGAAGTCAATAGAGTTTATCGATGAAATTGTATTTGGCCAATCATTTGTATATTGGATATTGATTGATACAATTTAGTTCACGATAAATATTCTAATATTTATCGCATATTATCATTATTTTAATATAATTTTTTTTTATTTCCATTTTACTAAGTTAAATTTACATTGAAAAATAGACTTGTTGACTTGAGTTTCTTGGCGCTTCTTCTCACAAGGTCAACAGCAGTAGGGACTTGTAGAAACAATGGTGTAGCTTTCCTTATTTTCAAAAAGTGCTTTTTAAGGGCCAATTGTAAATAAAATTTATTGTCACTGATTTTTAAATATTATTCATGATGGCTTGTTTCATAGGTAGTAGCACCAACTTTACACAACCCAGCGTGCCGTGAGCAACTAACTAGCGCGGCACGTCAAGTAGGCGCGGCCGTCGAACGTTTAGTGGAAGCTAGCAGGCAGGCGCCAGAAGCTGCAGGTCCTGGGGTAGAGCAGCTCGCTATTGCTGCTCAGAGAGTCTCCGAGGAGTTGGAGAGACTGCTGGCTCACTGTCACTTAGGTGAGTTCCATCAACAAAATCATACAATGTGTAGATATTAGTTAAGATGATATGTTATGTCTGTTATCCATCACTCGTAGTTACCTAACGCGATAAGCAAATACTCTACGAGTGGCAAATTGAAGTTGTAAATCAGTTATCGTTTTTGTGCGCTTGAGATGATCACACATGCACGATTAGGGAAATCCACAAAAAAAAATTTGTAATAAATGGAATGTATCAATGCTGTTGGTGTTCCCAATATAATAAGTAAATTAATATAAAATTAATAAATATTGTCTGAGGATATAAAGGATTTTAATATTTTACATATTGTTAACAGTTTATAAATAACATAGCATTATTAATACGGTTTGATAAGTATGATTTACAAGACTGATATTATTAAACAAGGCCTCTTCTAAGTTTATAGAATTTGTTCTAAAGTGAGAAGTGTTTTATTGGCCATCCTCATTTGAAGGTTGAATAAATGAATTGATTTATTGGTTACTATAACGCAACTTATACTAGAAATTAAGAAATAACAAATAAAAAGATGTAGCAGTGTCGCCACAGCCACACCACTGTTATTCTTTTGGTGTCTCTTATAGATAGATAGGTTGCGGAAGGCAAATAATGAACAGTTATAAAAATAATGTAAAATGGTTGTGTAGAGCGTCGCAGCGCGCAACCGACAGTAATGGAGCGCAGCGTGGAGAGTGTGGTGACGGCGAGCGAGCGCGTGACGGACGCGCACGACGCGCCCGAGATGGTGCGCCGCGCGCGCCTGCTGGGCCAGGCCACCGCGCGCCTCATCGCCGACATTAAGGTACGCGCCGCGCCTGCACGCACACGCGCACACGCACACGTGCGCACTCACACACACACACACACACACACACACACACACACACACATGTGCGCACTCACACACGCACACGCGCACACTTCACCGACGCACTCGAAATGATGCGCCGTACGCTTTGGGTCAAGCCGTTGTGTGACTTACCATGTCCTTTAGGTAGATATGACTACAGTTTTACGACCTCATGCCGTGTTTCCATGCTTGCCAAGCCTCGGCAAACGTCTTCGAGCCCTAAGCGTCCACAAATCTCGTTTGGCGTTTGGAAGTTGTTTCCATGCTTGTGAATGCGTCAGTGTGCTACGTAAACCCAAGCATGGCGGACACCGAACTTGTGTCGGCTATTGCGTTTGGTTTAACATACTTTTATTTGAAATGCAAGCAAAATAATACAAGAACAAGGAATTTTTGGCTTTTAATTATTTTACTGGCTTTCCCGTTAACTCGGCAAGACGACTCCAAGCATTTGCAACATTCTTTTTATTTTTATGATTAACGTCTTTGGGGTTCCAGATAGACGATTCGGTCTGGTAATATTCCAGAAACGATAAACTCTCTTCGTTCGACCAGTCACTCATTTTAAACAAAATACTAAACATGCGCTCGTCACGAAATCACAATTTCTACTAAACGCGCACCAACGTGTGAATGCGTTAAAAGCGCCCTTTAATCTGTGTCCAAAAACCGACACTAGCCCAGATCGGGGACAAGCGTCCACAAACTCACGCAAACCAAGCCAAACGCCCTCTTTACACACTTGTGCTTGTGGATGCTTGCCGAGACTTTGCAAGCGTGGAAGGAAACCCGGCATTACATTTTTGAAACGCCTTTGATGTCCGGCGATGCCGCCGCCCGCGTAGGTATTCACACGGCTAGCGTGTAAGCTAGGGAAATTGGAAATAAAATTATGAAGTTACTATAAAACACGCTCGCGCCAACCGCATGTATGGGCTCAGACTCGGTGAACACTGTCGGCCCGCGCCTACCCCGCAGATCCCCACCGTTGCTTTGCACAAGTACATTCGTTTCCCAGCTGTAAGGTCTTTATACTGTGATACGACTATATAAGGTTCACGACACACGTACTTTTTGCTCATAATTCACGAGTGTTCACGAGTGTGTAAGGAAATATAAGTACACACTCTATACCCCCTCACTCTCGTAGTCCGATGAGACACCAACCCGACTCGATTGGAGAGAAATCAAGTGCAGGGTCATCGGCTTTACGTGCTTTCAGAGATTTAGAGGTAAAACACCGGCAACTTCCTGGCACCGGAAAGTATTAAGAATTTATTTACAAGAAAGCCTAATTTTGGTCCAACCTTGGATTGGAACCCGGGACCACATGATAAGACTACTAGACCAACGTGGCAGTAAAAAAACAGTTAGTTAGAGAAAATAAACCTAGTATCCGCTTTATCTTTATTTATTTTTATGGAATAAGGGTGACAATGTCACACAGGAAACTGGCACACAGTCTACCTGATGTTAAACGGATGTAGTCCGCTTATCAAAATGTTAAGATACTGATGTTAAGATGAAATGCCTCGTTTCCAGTAAAAAAGGTCTCCGGTTCTCTACACTGAAGACACAGTGACGACCTGGTAAGACATGCAATTCCTCGCGACTTCGTCCGCGTGGAATTTATTGGATTTCATGGGTTATAAAATTTTTTCATGGAACCCTAATACTTTTTCTAAAATAAAACTAGCCTATGTCAACCCTTATAACATCAGCTACCTGCCAGTAGAAGTACCGTCAAAATCGGTCCAGTCATTTCGAAGATTAGCCGGAACAAACAGACAAACAAAAAGTTTTAAAATTCTTTTTGTTATTATAATTACCGTTTATACTGTATTATGCATTTGGTAAAAATCTGTTGAGATTACAAACAGACACTTCAATTTTATTTACACATTTGTATAGATTATTGGCATAATCATCACATATGCCACTAATTTTTCAATACCAATCTAGAAATGTTATCAGTTTTTTTTTCTTTCAAATATGCGAACTAGTACTATCACTGTCTTATGTTTTGTTTTCTATAGACTGAAGCAGAAACGCAGCCTTCGGACTCACAGCGTAAATTACTGGCAGCCGCTAAACTCTTAGCCGACGCTACTGCACGTATGGTCGAAGCTGCTAGGTTGTGTGCATCCGCTCCTCAGGTAACATTGTCTCTGTTAGTGATGTTCGCAGGAATGCTATGGACACATTCGTATGTACTGTCGTATTTGGTGTTATAGAACAATAATTAAAATCAAACGAAAATACACAAACACTTTTAGTGTAGTGTGGTGGCCGTACAAGAATATCCTAGTGGGGTAGTAGTACCCCATATCATCTTTCATCTTGTGGGTGTCGTAAGAGGCGACAGAGGGAAATAAGTCAGGAGATGGGCAGCAGCGTCTTCCTAATAACGACTAAAAATAAAAAACTGCGGTTACCAACTCGCTTGCCAAGCGTTGCAACTATGCTAAATATCCCACCTATGCTATGAAGCAGTCTATGGGGGAGGCCTATGTTCAGCAGAAGTTTTTAATAGTCTATAACGGTAGAGCGAATCATAGTAACCATACGTTGTTTTTATTTCATCTAAACAATTATGCACTAATTATTATTTTGTGAGTGTGATAGAAGTATGATTATGTCGAAATTGTGCCTTGATGGTTGATCCAAAACCGTTAAATCTTAAAATTAAATCATATTTATTACAGGACAGAGACAAACAAGAAGCGTTGCGCAGAGCGGCGGAAGAAGTGCGCTATATTACAGTGGATTATGCGGAAGGTCAAGACATCGTTGGCTCGCAGATTGCGCGACTTCAGGTAATTAAAAAAGGCAGCATTCTAAAATTATTTTGTTAAATTAAAAACGATAATATTACAACTGTAATAGTTCTGATAAATTGTAACATTTTACAGAAGATTTTTTTTTAATGTTGCAGGAAAGCGCCCGGCTAGCCGCTTCGAGCGCCACGCAACTCATCGCCTCGGCGCACAACACAACCCAGCACAATACAAATAAATACTCGCAGGTTGGTTTGGTAATTTAAACATAATAAGTGTCAAATTTGTACCGCTTCCGTTGATTGTTTTAGTTCATAAATAAATTTCACTAATAAACAAATGGACATCTATATTTGCTTTTTACCATACTTAAGTTATTTTTATCATCATATTAAATCTTCATAATTGGCTATTAAAAATCTCAGACCCCCGTGACGACAAGAATATTATAAGTGAATTAAATGGGATAAAACCCGTAAAAAATTGTTTAATTCTAGCGTTTATACGAGTAAACATATAAAATCAATATATAGTCTATTTTTTTAATAGACTTCCACTTTTTAATTGATATTTTTATCATAAGTAATTTTTCATAGGAGTCATTACTGCAAGAGTGCCGATCACTGAACGAACAGATTCCCCGAGTGGTGGACGCGGCTAAGGTATCTGCCGCGAGGCCAGGAGAAGCTGCTGCCCAACTCGACCTCATATCCGCTTCCGAAACTTTCCTGCAGGTAAAATAATTTGTAAGCCTGCTCATCGAAAAATTCGAAATATTATACTACACGCAAGTCCTAGGACTTGTGTGTAATCTGAGATTTCTTTACAGAGGATCAAAGAAGTATTTTTTTTAAATTTTACTACGTGAAAGTTAATGTTTATTTCAATCAACAGCCCAGCAGCCACGTTATCCAAGCGGCTAGAAGCGTGCTACCAACGGTATCGGATGGCCCCACCGCCAAACAACTGGCCGACACTACTCACCAGTTCACCACCAGTTGTGCTGATCTCAGGTGACGCCACAAAATTTATTTCTTTAAAGGAAAAAAAGACTCAAATTCCCATTACTTTTGATTTACGTTAGTTTTGAACGAAACTGAACTTCGATCAACAATTTACGACTATATAACGGACCAACCTGAGGCTACAATGCGGCGCAATAAATAGCGCCTCAAATACTCTGTGAGGTTTTATTGTTAATCAGGTATTTTAACCACTGCCATATAAAAAAAAACTATAGAGAAAACAGTTTTAAAATTTTAATTTCTAAACTATTTTCTATACAGTTTTTTTACTTTGATTTTGCTTATTACCCATTATCTAGTTGTACATTGTTAACCTAAGCTTATGTACCTTTAATGCATCACATAATTGATACATATTAGTGCTCTGAAGGCATATGAAGTGTGATGTGTAAGCTAAACACAAAATTATGAATAGAAAGTGATATCTCGTAAGCTGATCGCCAATATTTTTTTAAGTTTATATAATAAGAAATATTTCTTAGATCGGCTGTCAACCGCGCTCGAATCTCCTGCAAAGGGTTGGAACTGGATGCTGCAGCAGAGATCATTCGCAGTCTACAAGCTGAACTTGACGAAATGGAGGAAGCTGCGAGGGCTTTCGATCTCAAACCTTTGCCTGGACAAACGGTAAGTTTTATTATATTTGGAAGTATTGTTTAGATGTGATTTTGAATTGAATTGTTTATTGTGAAAGCATAGTCTTTTTAATGAAAAATCAATATTTAAAAAAATGATAATTTTTTTAATATTTGAGATTTTAACTTCTGAGCTATTCGTTTTTTTTTTTACATTTAAAGTGATCTATGTTGATGTACATCTTTATTATAAGTATTCATGTTTAGAATAAAAATAATGTCTGAGACCGAGTTTCGGCTACTGTGGCTGACACTTGACTAGTCTACCTAAACGTAGACTAGCCAAGTGCGAGACAGGAATATAGTGCACGAGTATGTGCGTAAACACAGGTGCCCTCTTTATCTCCTCACCTTTAGGTGAAATAATAGGTCTTTACCTATGAAATTGCCGTTTTGCAGTACCGACCATTTCAAATAAAAAAAATATATTTGTTTGGTTAAGAATTATAATCTCAGATTCATTTTATTTTAAAAACATGAAATTCTTTTTTCAAAATTTTTCATTTGTTTATTGATTAGCGGTATGTTTTCATCGCATTTGAATCTTTTTCGTCATCACGGATACTTTAAAATTCGAATAATTTATGGAACATGAGTAAAGTCGTGGCAGCAATGCAGCACAAGCGGCACGCAACATCAACGACGTTACGGAGCTAATATTACAAACAAAGACTTTTAAGTAGTAGTATATATTTTAAATCTCTTTGACTACAAACTTCAATTTTTTACCATAAATAGACAATAGATAAAACTTTTACTTTTTTTTAAATAAGCATAAAATAGTTACTCATATTACGCTACTTGCCTTCGCGCGTTTATTTTGGGCGCCGTTTTATAATTTTATTAACTTTATTTCTACATTATTTTATTATTAATCGCATTATTGTATACTATAACGACAAATAACATCGCGTTACTTGATATTTTTGGCATGTACAAAAATAAATAATTGATCTATCCTTGTAACATCGTAGTATGGTTTTAAAAATCATTGTTTTCTTATTTATTTAATATTAAATTTAGAGCAAATATGTAATATTTATTTGAAATTGAGATAATGATATGTTTTAAAGATAAAATGATCCGTTAGTATGGTAATTTTTTTTACATCTTAAATTCAAGGCCATTTCTATGTTATGTCGTCCGTTCGATTACGATCTTGTTTAGGATCGCGATTCTTTCGTTGGCTGCATTTTATGTTAACTTATTTTATAAAAAAACGGCAATTTTATAGGTAAAAATTTAATATTTCACAAATTTCATAGCGAGGAAGTTAAATAGTTAGGAAAATGTTTCTTTCTGTGATTTTAGTTTCATTTTATATTATTTAAATAAGAAATAAATAAACCAAGTTAAGGATAATCCGAAAGTATAAAATATAAAGAAAATGTTAAACTCGTGAAAATTTGAGGAATGTTTTTGGGTAGGTATCAATATAATTACTTTAGAAACTGATAAACATTTATTTGTAACTAAGTTGTCTATTAAATGATAATGTGTAATAAAAAACTTCACCTTAGTCCTAAATAGCGACATGTGGTGAGCGGAAGATGGTACGTAGCATGTAATGTATGTGTGTGCGTGTGTGTGGTGCAGAGCGAGTGGGCGGCGTCGCGGCTGCAGGGCGCGGGGCGCGCGGCGGGCGCGGCGACGGCGGCGCTGGCGGGCGCGGCGCGCGTGCGCGAGGCGGCCGGCTGCGGGCGCGCCGCCGCCGAGCTGGCGGCCGCGCTGCGCGACTACACGCCGCCGCTGCGCGCCGCCGTGGCGCACGCGCACCGCCACCCGCACAAGCAGATGCGGTCAGTCACAACTAGTTTATATATAGTCTCA
This sequence comes from Parnassius glacialis, assembly GCA_033319125.1. Classification (NCBI taxonomy): domain Eukaryota; kingdom Metazoa; phylum Arthropoda; class Insecta; order Lepidoptera; family Papilionidae; genus Parnassius; species Parnassius glacialis. The sequence continues at coordinate 10,311,671 of JAVANC010000002.1, read as the reverse complement.
CACATGCGGGCGCGCCGCCGCCGAGCTGGCGGCCGCGCTGCGCGACTACACGCCGCCGCTGCGCGCCGCCGTGGCGCACGCGCACCGCCACCCGCACAAGCAGATGCGGTCAGTCACAACTAGTTTATATATAGTCTCACACATGCGGGCGCGCCGCCGCCGAGCTGGCGGCCGCGCTGCGCGACTACACGCCGCCGCTGCGCGCCGCCGTGGCGCACGCGCACCGCCACCCGCACAAGCAGATGCGGTCAGTCACAACTAGTTTATATATAGTCTCACACATGCGGGCGCGCCGCCGCCGAGCTGGCGGCCGCGCTGCGCGACTACACGCCGCCGCTGCGCGCCGCCGTGGCGCACGCGCACCGCCACCCGCACAAGCAGATGCGGTCAGTCACAACTAGTTTATATATAGTCTCACACATGCGGGCGCGCCGCCGCCGAGCTGGCGGCCGCGCTGCGCGACTACACGCCGCCGCTGCGCGCCGCCGTGGCGCACGCGCACCGCCACCCGCACAAGCAGATGCGGTCAGTCACAACTAGTTTATATATAGTCTCACACATGCGGGCGCGCCGCCGCCGAGCTGGCGGCCGCGCTGCGCGACTACACGCCGCCGCTGCGCGCCGCCGTGGCGCACGCGCACCGCCACCCGCACAAGCAGATGCGGTCAGTCACAACTAGTTTATATATAGTCTCACACATGCGGGCGCGCCGCCGCCGAGCTGGCGGCCGCGCTGCGCGACTACACGCCGCCGCTGCGCGCCGCCGTGGCGCACGCGCACCGCCACCCGCACAAGCAGATGCGGTCAGTCACAACTACTTTATATATAGTCTCACACTTCAACTCAAATATGTTTCATGACTGATATTTTTTTATAGGATAAGGGTGACAAACGAGCACACAGTCCACCTGATGGTAAGTGGTTGCTGTGGCCCATATACATCTACATCTATCTTCGATCACGAATCAAAATGCAGATGCGTTGTCACCCGTGAGGACTAAGATGGAATGCCTCCTTTCCAGTAAAAAGAGTCTTTGGTTCTCTACACTCCCATACGAAACACAGCAGCGTTAAGCTGCTATTTTACGCTGGTATTCTGTGACAGCGTGGTCCTTCCCCGTTCGAGCCGACCCATTCGTACTACAACCACAATATAGCTGCAGCATGGCTCTACCACGTAAAGTTCCACAGATATATGCGAACTAAAGTATAATAATGTATGGAATTTGACTGCAAATAACAAATTTGGTGCATGTAGCATCGTGGCTTAGGGATTTATTTAATTAGAGGACGATTCCCTAACCATAGTCTCCGGTGTAGACTACAAATAAACGATATTTTGTAATTAGACAGATTTTGTTTTATGAAAAAATTAACAAAATAACTACTTGCTCCATTTCCTTATCACAAGCTTTCATTTGAAGCTTTCGTCGTGATTATCTAAAATTCAGTACACATATAACTATATCCTTACCAGTGTGCTTTCCTGTTCATCTTGCGTCTTGCTCTTACGCATGCCTGAGCAACCATAGCGCTATATACAATAGTGCATACACTAAAACTAGTTCGACAACAGTATATGCCTCTAGCGAAAGCTGATCCGTCCCGGTAAGTTCGCATACGACATTTCGTGCATTTTAGTGAACAAAATGGCGGAAGACAAAGTTAAAACATTAGAATTTATCGATGATTATCGAACATATCAAGTATTGTGGCACCACAAGCACAAAGATAAAGAACTTGAGGTCGTACTTCTCAAAGGAACATCAAAAAGTTACGATAAAAAAGTGGGTCCGAAACAGAAGATAATTACAAATCTTCGTAAGTTGCCTAACCGATGCGCGTAAGATATAGACGAGTCGCATGCGACAAGCGCACGGGTATAGACGATAAACTGCATGCGTGACAGCGCTTGCCGCAAGACGAACTGAAAATTGAAACGCAAAATGAACATGAAAAAAAATTTGGGGAGGATAATTTTATGTTATAACCTGTTATATTTGTATGCATAAACAAAATAAAAAGCATATTATTTTATAACATGTGATTTTCTTTTTGTTTTTTTTTTTAATAAAAACACAAAATATTCCCCAAGGGTGTGGGGTGGTGGTGTGTTTACATGTAAAGGTTCACTGTTATGGCACAAACACTAATTATGGAAGTATGCCTTAAACTGAACTGACTTGATTCACTAAACACTTGTTGTAATATTAGTTTAATACTTACACATAACATAACATTACACCCTCACCTATACAGATATAATCATAACCTATATTTGCTGTTCACTTAATTTTACCTAGCCAAACTTGCATATTTAAAAAAATATATCGAATAAATATACAAACAATGAGTATTATTATAAGGGTATTTTAAATTACTTCTTATTTTAAATTATGTTTATTTTTATCCAAACAGTGTGATTTCATCTGGTCGCCAAGTGCTGCACTCGTCACTGACTCTAGTAGAGACTGTTAAACAATACATGAACACATCGGAAGACGTAGACACTGCTTCGATAGTCGCCATCGCTAAAGACATTTCACACGTAAGAAAAGTTATTAAGAATATAAGTGAAGAAAGTCATAATATATTTTTGTGACTGAATACTAAGTTGTTTTTTTTTTTGTTATAGAACTTAGAACAAACAATGGAAGCAGTACCATCACATGCTGAACTCGACATGGCTATGGAAAACATAAACGAGACACTCAACATTCTTAACATGGGAGAGTTCCCGCCATCTGACAAGAGTTATGGGTGAGTTAGTTCGAAATCCTATCATTAAAGAATTAGGATTACTTGACGGAGTCTTATCATATTTTAATTATTTTTATTCGAATTCAGGAGTTCATCTAAATATTTTGTTTTTACAATTTTTTTACTTTTTTCAGCGAACTGCAAACAGAGTTGAACGCAGCAGCTGTCGGTCTCAGCACCGCGTCTTCTGACGTTGTACAAGCTGTAGAACAGCCTGAAGCTTTAGCTGACAGCGGCCACCAGTTCGGTCAGGCCTTCAACCGCCTACTTGGAGTATCAATGGAAATGGCAGGACAGACTGAGGTTAGTGCTGCTAATTAATACATTATCCATAAAGCACTGATGAAAATTATGCATGATATTAATATTATAAATTATAATTGTCTTTTGTCAGGATCGAGAAGCTCAAGCAACAATGGTCAGCTCCATGAAGACCGTGACTGTTAACTCGTCTAAACTGCTCGGAACTGCCAAGTCCGTTAGCCAAGTAAGTTATAAATATTTAAATTTTATAAAATTTGATTTTATTTTATTGTCTAGATATAATTTAATCTTAATGTATATTTTTATCAGGATTTGACAAGACCCAATGCTAAGAATCAGTTAGCAGCGGCGGCCAGAGCAGTAACGGAAAGCATCAATCGTCTTGTAAGTACCGTTATTTAGTATTGCCCCAGCCATTTACAGTGTATCAAAAGAACGCTGCTGAACATAGGCCAATGATATGTGGTAGTGCATATTTAGTATATTAATATGAAATATATGTGTTGTAGTAAGGTGTAGAGAATTCACTACCTTATATTATCATCCCATGGGTGCCGGAGGCAACAGAAGGAAACTGAAATAGGAGATGGACATCTTCTTGATAATAACTCAATATGAATAAAAAACTACTTTTGCCAACCCGCCTGCCAAGCGGGACAATTATGTCAAATATTTCCATATTAGGTAATTTATGGGAGAGGTTTATGTTCAGCATTAGACTTTTGATGAGGTGTAATGAATGAGAGTGAATAAAAAAATTAACAAAAATAAGCTCGGAGGTTGTTGGCGCGGAAGATTATAAAAAAGTTGTCAGCGATTGATGGGAATATTGCAAGGAAATCGACGTGTCTACCTGGCCGATTAGATGTAGTGTCCTGTTTCGATGAGCCGACCACGTAAAAAAATGATTTATATAATATTTTATTACTAACTGTTCCCCTCGGCTTCGCTCGCGTGTTAGGGTTTTTATTTTTTTGCGCGGAACCCGGATTTTTTTTCTAAAATAAAAGCAGCCTAATTTCCTCCTTATGACATCAGCTATCTGCCAGTGAAAGTCCCGTCAAAATCGGTCCAGCCGTTTCGGAGATTAGCCGGAACAAACAGACATACAAAACTTTAAAAAATTGTATTTTAGTTATAAGTACCATCTTATTTACTTTCATATGCATTTAGTAAAAAGCTGTAATTTTGACATTAGAAACAGACACTTCAATTTTATTTATTTGTATAGATTATATAAGTTCATAATAAATTATTTGCTTATATTTTTTGTTTGACTATTTAATTAAATTATCGTGCTGCACCTTCGGGAACCAGTAGAGCATGGTTTTTGTGGTATTGGCTTTTTATCAACACAAATTAAGGTCGCGAGAAGTGTGCGGCACGTACGGCGAGCAGTGGAGCATGGTTATTGTGGCATGGCATTAATGTTTCCTATCAATAACAAATGACAATAATTGTGGTCGGTGTGCGGTACGTAGAGTTGAGGGAGATGATGGAGGGTGGTGCATGGTGTATGATGTGTGGTGTGTGCAGGTGGACGTGTGCACGGAGGCGGCGCCGGGGCAGAAGGAGTGCGCGGCCGCCATCCGCAGCATCGACAGCACGCGCCCGCTGCTGGCCGCACCCACGCAGCCGCTCAGCGAGCTCGGCTACTTCGCCTGCCTCGACGCAGTCGTCGACCAGAGCAAGGGCCTTAGTGCGTACCACATACGCATTTTATTTTTCTTTATTGTTATGTTTAAATTACTTCAACAAATAATATGGATTATATAAAAATAATTCCGTGAAAACACCTCTGTTCTGATAGACAAAAGACATTAAAATTTTTGGCTGCCAGAACAAAGGTATTTTTAGTGGTAAATGATAAAATATACTCTCATTAAGTATTTTCTAATAATGTGATCTTCTTGCAATATAAATGTAGTTGAACTGGTAGTAAAGTTGTTTGTGATGGTTCCGCAGGCGAGGGCATGTCGGGCATGGCGGGCGCGGTGAAGCGCGGCGAGACGGAGCAGTTCGCGCGCGCCGTGGCCGCCGTGGCCGGCGCCGTGCAGGGCCTCGTCGAGTGCACCGCGCAGGCCGCATACCTGGTACACGCTACACACTTCTTTTTTTTACTACTGACTTGTACAACTAGTCCTTTTGTTTAGTATTTTATTTACAAAATTCTTTACGGTATCTGAATGCGTCATATTGAGTAATTTATAAAACTAGCATTAAAAGTTTATTATCGTAATGTGAATCTAACATAATTTTGTATTGTACAATAGGTCGCAGTATCGGACGAGACAAGTGTCGCAGGAAGACCAGGATTGGTTGATCAGGCGCAATTCGCCCGCGCCGCCTTGGCCATAGACCAGGCTTGTAAAACGCTGTGCGATAAAGACAGTAATCAACAACAGGTAAAGGCAGTTTTAATTTTACTTGTATATTTTCTGTATTTTATTAATGTTGTCTTTAAAATATTAGCAATGCTCTTAATACATCCCCCATCAATTATTCCAACTAAACATAAATTGCTTGTATTAGGTGTGTTTCACGATGGTTAAAAAACGAAAGGCGAACCCACCATTTTTTTTTCATTTCGCAGTCCATAGCTTAAACAAGAGTTATTACATATTATGAATTTAATTTAACAACTTCCTTTTCACCAGGTGCTGTCCGCGGCGACGGTGATCGCGAAACACACGAGCGCGCTGTGCAACGCGTGCCGCGTGGCATCGGGCCGCTCGGCCGAACCGCAGAGTAAGCGCCACTTTGTGCAGGCCGCCAAGGACGTGGCCAATTCTACCGCCGCACTTGTCAAGGAGATCAAGGCACTCGACGCGGACTACAGCGAGGTGAGTCGCGCGCAATGCTAATCACTAGCCTGTTCTCCTAGCCTAATACATTTTACCCTTGAGGCAAAGTTTACTGCTTGCAGTGCGATTTGCATTAGTTTTTGACACTTAACGTTTTCGTATCGTCATTGACTAAAATTGCCAGTGGCGGACGTAAATGGAACTATAATATGTCATAAAACTTTATTCGAAAGAAATACTATTTCGATACGATAGAAAAATTCATGTTCAAGCGGCTCATTTAACTGCTTAGTAAGTACACTTTGCGCATACCATTTTTTTTTTCGGTAACGCAGCAATGTTTAGATAATTAAGTTCTCGATCTGATACTGGAAGCACTAAGTTGATAGCGTTGCCGCTCCGGCTTTGTATACTGTCAACAGGAAATGTGACGCTCAGCAGCGTTGAACTTGTCATATGACATATCATGGATTCGCATAATACGTGGAACGTCGCAACGGTACCGCTCAAACATGCATAGTCGCAATGCACTACTAAGTGAATAAGTCAATATTATAAGTAGCATTCGCCACTGTCTAAAACACTTGTGTGCGTAGTTATTGTCTTGCGATTATTTTTTTCCGTTATTGCCAGTGGAAGGTATTGGAAGAAGTATATAGCGCGTTAATGTGTAATTCCGTGTTGATAGGAAAATAAAATGAACGTATAGACTTACTATTTAAAATAAAAATGATATTTTCTGTAATAAAACTAAGTAAATACTGAGACTGACTGCTAGAGAATGCCTAAAAGCATTAAGTCCAGCAATTGTACATTTTAAGTGCAATAAAGATTCTAAATAAATAAATAAAATTAATTTTAAGAAAGAAAAAATATACAGGCAATTTATAAAAAGTTTTGTGTGCGCAGGCTAACCGCGCTCGCTGCGCCGCGGCTACTAGCCCGCTGCTGGACGCGGTGCGCAGCCTGTGCCAGTTCGCGGACAGCCCCGAGTTCGCGGCCGTGCCTGCGCGAATCTCCCCACAGGCCCGAGCCAGCCAGGAAGCCATCCTCGTCTGCGGCAGGTAACTCTTTCTGTTGTTTCATTTTATTCATATTTTACCTTCTGTTGTCTATTACCAACGTCTTTAAACCTCTGTACAAGTTGAAATAGGCGCAAAATTTAAATGCGCTCGAGGGAAATATGCATCGTCACTGGAGCGCAGTGATACCATCACGAGAAAAAGTTACAGTTTTTCTATTAATATAGCTAAAACGGAGATCTTGCTACTAGCCAAAGATTGCAATAGCTGATTCAAAAATGTTTTCACTTTCTTTTGGTAAAATGAGGGCATCCACGACTTTTTCTGCCACCAAGGCTGCGCCACTAGAAAATTAGGTATAATATAATTAATTAATGGTTGACTGGGAGAGAATGCCCTATGGCATTAAGTCCACCATATGTACAACTTTGTGTATGAAAGATTAAATAAATAAATATTTGACAGATTTCATAGCGGGGAAGTTTATTTGTTCGGAAAATGTAAAAGTTATTGTTTCTTTTTGTAGAAAAATTAAAAAAATGTTAAAAATGTGCAAAAAATTTAGACCAAACCACTGACACATTGCTTTGTGTATTAATATAATATTCTAGAAACTGATAATTTTTTTTTAAAAAACAACTTTTCAATTAAATTACATTGTGTAACAATAAACTTTACCTCAGTGTCAACTAGCCATATCTGGTGAGCAGAAAATTATTAACCCTCCTTACGAAATGTTTAATGGAGGTCGCAATTTAATGGTGGTGTAAAGAATCCACTACCTCATATAATCCCATGAATGTCGTAAGAGGCTACAGAAGGAAATAAGAGACGGGCAGCAGCAATTTTGTCATGAAAACAAAAAATAATTAAAAAGCTACCATTACTAATAGCGTGAGAGCTGGCGACGAATTTTGGGAAGGTCCGTTGGGCAAGTTGAAATTGTGAAAAAATATAATTTCGTCAATTGGCGAATCCAGTCCCATGAGTCTGGCAGAGCGTTTGCACTTATTTCGTTACTGCGCAGCATATAACATCTGCAAAAAAAAATTCCAAAAAATGTTCTTTTGGCAATTTGATTTCTTTTCTGCCGACTTCCAAAAAGGAGACGGTACTCAATTCGGGTGTATGTTTTTTTTTTATATGTGTTACCTCATAACTTTGTACTGGGCGAACCAATTTCGATGATTCTTCTTTTATATGAAAGCTGATAGTTCTCGTGTGGTCCCATATGAATTTGATCAAGGTCAGACCAATGGTTATTGAGTTATTCTTAAATAACCTATATTGAAGTCGGCTGTACAAAATTTTTAATTTTAAATTATTTATCTTTTAATTTAGTTTTTATACTGGGTGGCGCCCAGGTTATCACGTTAAATAGCACAGCAGTTAATATAAATTGATATATGTCTGTTAAAATAATAAAATAAGCAATAATAAAAACTAATAAAAATGCATCTTTCAAACAAAATAAATAGCGTAAAAAAATTACATGAAATAAATCATCCTTGATAACATTAGTTAACTGACCTGAAGTAGAAGTAAGTAGAAGCGGCAACGTCGCGGCCATCGGTTCATTGCTCATGCGACATCGACATAGGTAATTATATTATAATACCTAGGACTTGCCGATACATAGGTAATTAGGCACGCGTAGGGCGATGCCAATCCGATGTTATCAACAAATCACAAATTTCATGGTATTTTTTATCCAAATAATCACTTTAATCTTGAAATCACTCAAGTTTATTAAACAAATCAAATTTTTAAATTTTCAAAATATCCGCCGTGTACCCGAATGCATAATTGACATCGTCGCATGATATTATTTCGGACTTTTCGAAGTAGGTCACCATTAGCTGCAACAACACAACAAACCTCACCTGTTCAACCTGACGCGGGATCAAATGTTCGCTGTCACGTAATCTTTGGACTGCCCGTATAAAAATCCGTGAGTCTGTAGGACATACACGTGTGGTATTATACCTCTCTCGGTATGTTCGTAATGCCAGGGACGCGTTTTGGTAGCATTCTCCATAAATCAAAACCATATCGGTGATAAAAGCGTCCAATTGCGCACGGGCTGTCACACCACTAAGTTATTAAATATGACTATCTATTATTAACGTGTCCTATCACAAATAAAAAATACAATACAGTAAAAGAAAGCGTCAAATTTCGCACAAATAGTCACACCATCTCCTCAACACAATTATTATTATAGTATTAACGTGTCCTATCACAAACAAATCAAGAAACTTATGAAAATATCCACAAAAAAAAAACTTTAAATTAAAAGGACGTCTACGCGAAAAACTAAAATTAGGTCAAACGACTGATGAACCGTCCCCAAGGACGCCGGCGTCGGACTAAGTTTACTGTCTTACTTTATCGTCGCACGCGCCAGTCGACCACGCATTCACTCTCCCGACACCCCGTCCCAATTCTTGTCACATCGCGCATAAGAATTATGCCTTATTTTGTTAGGCATAAGTACATTTTTTTCTTAATTTATTACTTTTAATTATTTAAAATTGGCAACGTTGAACTAGGTCTCTTGGTCTTCACGGGCCATGGGTCTTTGAACTTCTAGTATTTATCAGGTGATATCTGATGCATTTACATGATGTTGTTTAATATTAAAACAAAAAAGGCTACCGCGCCTAGAATGTTAATTGTTATATATTTTTTTAGTTGTGTATGTTTAAAGAACTTTGTATAGAATACGTCTTTTCATTTAACGTGATAACTTCATCGTCACTTTGTATAATTCAAAAAAAATAATCCCAGACGTTTTTGTCGGTTATAAAGTATTACCAGACCTCTCCAAAAATATATTTTTTTAGTTCCCAAAAAATATACTTTTGGCAATCTTAAATTTTAATCACATGTTTATTGAGTAATTTTTAATAACATCTGCAAATCGCCAGACGAATTTAGCGATATTAAACAATTCCCAGACATTAATAAAGTTTACCAACTAATGCGACAAAAAAGTCTTATGCGTAGCCATAAGTGCAAGAAAGATAGCTTATCGAAGCATGCCGGCAGCGGATGGAGGCCTAGGCTCCTCGCGCTGTGATTGGTTAGTGGTTTATGATGAGACCTTGCCTTAGAACTACAATTAATAGAATCAGACGTTACTTTGCGGAAATCCATTATAATGGGGTTGTTATAAACTAATTTGCTAAATTCCGCGTAAAAAAAGAAAATGATGTGTCCTGCCCCTTAAAACTGGGCTAAAACTTAATATTAACTATATACATAGATATTTACATGTCCATATATGCGCATACATACACGCTAAATCCTAAAACAAGAATTTAATCTGAGGAGCCTAGGCCTCCATCCGCTGCCGGCATGCTTCGATAAGCTGTCTTTCTCGCACTTATGGCTACCATAAGACTTTTTTGTTGCATTAGTTGGTAAACTTTATTCATGTCTGGGAATTGTTTAATACCGCTAAATTCGTCTGGCGATTTGCAGGTGTTATTAAAAATTACTCAATAAACATGTGATTAAAATTTGAGATTGCCAAAAGTATATTTTTTGGGAACTAAAAAAAGATATTTTTGGAGAGGTTTGGTAATACTTTATAACCGACAAAAACGTCTGGGATTATTTTTTTGAATTATATAAAAACTAAATTAAAAGATAAAAATGAAATCAAGTTGCCAAAAGAACATTCTTTTGGATTTTTTTTGCAAATTTTATATACTGCGCAGTAACAAAATAACCGCAAACGCTCAGCCAGACTCGCGGGACTGGATTCGCCAATTGACGAAATTATATTTTTTCACAATTTCAACTTGCCCAAAGGACCTTCCCAAAATTCGTCGCCAGCTCTCACGCTATAACCCGTTTAGCAATTATGGCATATATTCACTATATAAGAATTTTAGCACGAATGGGTCGGCTTGAGCGGGGAAGGACCACGCTCTCATAGAGTACCAGCGTTAAATAGCAGCTCAATAATACTGCTCTGTTTCATATGATGAGTGTAGAGAACCGGAAACCCTTTTTAATGGAAACGAAGCTTTAAATATGAGTCCTCGGGGATGGCAACGCATCTGCATTTTGATTCTTAATCGAAGATAGATGTAGATGTGTATGGGCCGCAGTATCCACTTATCATCAGGTGGACTGTGTGTTCGATTCTTACCCTTGTTCTACAAAAAGCAGCAATAGTAATAAAAACAGCAATGACACGGAGCATGTACGTGTGTGTGTGCGCGCAGGAACATAATCGGCGGGTCGTGCGCCATGCTGGAGGCGGCGCGCGCGCTGGCGCTGGCGCCGCAGGAGCGCGCGCAGTGGCAGGCGCTCGCCGCGCACAGCAAGACGGTCTCCGACAGCATCAAAGCGCTCGTCACCAACATACGGTAAACACTACTACATTATATTTTGCTAATGGACTCGTACGGTTGTACTTTTGCCAGTGTCAAGTTATAAAAAATTATGCTACAGAAAAATTTGTTTAAAAACTTCTTTACAATATGTTAATGCGTTACATTGCGAAGTTTTCAGTAAATTTCATAAAGCAACACGGGCCACCGGCGGACCGGATGGTAATAGCCATGTGCAGGCGTTCCCCTCTGTCAAAGTATAAGTCAATACGGTCCTATGTGTACATTAAAACTAGTTACAGCCGCTCTGCTCACTAAACTACAAAAATGTTGAATAGTTCTGTTTTTTGGTGCAAAAAGAAACCATCCACATCAAATTTAAAAACGTTACGTTACCATTCATATATAAATAATTTTAATCACATTATTACTTCTTACTTTTTTTAAATTATAAATTACAATAATGACGGCCATGTTGTTTCTGATTTGTTTAACAACAGAGGCCGCTCGCCCTCATACAATGTGCAAATCGATTGAGCGACTGAACCAGTCTGTATCAGAGTTGTCGCTGTCACCAAGTGATACTGTTATAATGTATATTGTATATACATATATGTGTGTGAAATTGTTATTATATTGTTTTAATTGTTTTTTTTTTTTATTATAACTGTATGGCCCTTGGTATTGTGATAATGTCACAATAATTCTGCCAATGTCCGGTCTTCGGTCTGTCACACCTTGTCTTGAGGCTTTCCGGTGGAAAAGGAGTTAGTGGTTATTAGGTGAAAATGTGGAAAAAAACAAAGCAACTAAATACATGAATTGTGGACCACACAATATAGAGTAAAAATCTAGTTATAGGGGGGTATTAGCCTGGGCAGGGAATATAGAATTAGGTTAAGCTAAATTTAGTAACCTAATTCTATATTCCCTGCCCAGGCTAATACCTCTGTTTTAATTGTTATGTGAGAGTTTCGTAATGACAAAAATGACAGTTCTATATCAAGAAAAAACGCTATAGCTACTCCGCTCCGTTCCGCTGGTGGCCCTTAAGAGGCGTATTACAAAAAAACACGAAATTACAAGGCTTCCTCGTTGAAATTTTATGTTTATCGTTCATTTCTTGAAATAACAATTACTTGGTAAAAATAATTCGTTTTCTCTCCTCAAATAAGCTCGGAATGGATTTTAGATAACTTATTTATTTAATCAGTAATAATCATTCTCCCGATGCATGTTTAGGCAAAAACTCTCGAAGACATGATTTGGGAGCTCTAATTTGTAGATTCTATTGAATATCGACCATCAAAAAAAATATTTTTATCTCCCAAATATCCTACACTTTAATAATAATGGAATACATTTTCGTTATATGCTTTTCACACTAGGGAAAAAAATTCGACATAATTCAAAAAACGACCAAAAAAGCTTCGATGCAAACCTCTATATTTCCGAAGTTCTACATCACTTAGATGTAAAATTTATACCAAAATAATCATCAACATTTGCTTAAACTATGCTTTTATTTTTACTTTTAAAATCGTAACTATTATATTTAATTAATTAAATAAAAGTACTATATATTTAACTGCGCCGGCCATCTGAGATCATTAAAGATGGGTTAATACCGATATTTGTCAGTATTAGTTAATATGAATATATTCGTCAAGTGATATTATAATATTCAAACTAATATATGAATATTACTGATATCTTAATATAACGATTATACGTATCACTATTCTATTCATGTAGGTAAAAAGTTTATTTTACCAAGCAATCTTATTAGTTTTTATACGAATGTATGCTCGGTTTATATGCTTTGATAAATATTAATGTTGTTAATAAATAAATGATATTGTGAGGAATTGGAATGAAAAACAAACAACATTTTTATATAATGTGTATATATGAAAATTTTATTTTTTATTCGTGTGTAAAAACATCAATTTTTTCACCTTTTCTGATGACAGACGAGTTCGTCGGTCAGATATTAGTTCCCCAGATTTAGAGAAAATTCTTTCGCAAGGTACTGAAGTGGCTAGTACACAACAGTGCTGTTTGAATACCTTGCTGAGGTTAGGGTACAAAAAAGAATGTTTACGCCACCAATCATTGGGGCTTGCATTCCTTGGTAACATTTTATCATTTATAAACCTCTGAACCTCAGCAATAGCTATTGCCATTGGTGACTCCAGTGTATAAACGTCTTGGATGTCAATATCCGCCCAAATATCTATGAAATTATATGGCTTGCTGATATCTTCTGATATTCCGGTTTCTGTTGATGTTGTCGGTGCTGTTGACGTTATCGTCGACCGTGATTCCTGTCTAGCACTTTATTTATTTATTTCAATAACTGCCATTTCGATCACCCTTTTCTTGGCTGCTTCGGCTGCTCTTTTATCAATAAAAAATGCCATTTTAAATTGTGGGTCGAGAAATGTAGTTAATCCGAAAGTACCGCTCATCTCTATATTACTTAGTCTTGTCAGCAAGCCACGTATAATCCTATTGCATACAACTTTAGCACCGGAATGTATTGTTTCATCGTGTGAAATTTTTTCGGAGTATACATTATTTAATAACCTATTAAATATTATGACAAGACTACCTGTAAGGTATTTTTCTCCACTAATCTGGACAGTAACTTGCTCTAACGGTTTTAAAACTGTGCATAAATCTGAACATAGTTTCCATTCATCGGCACTAATATTTTCAAGGCAAGTACTGCTAGCGGAGTCTAAAATTGCCAATGTACTTGTTACTGCTTCCTTTAACAATAAAGCTCTTTCTAGCATATAAAAGGTGGAATTCCATCTGGTTGCGACATCTATTATCATTTATTTTGGTCGTGTTATATTATTGAGAATTTTATTTGTAAAGTCCCGCTGGTCGCCGTGATATAAAATATCCAATTGAAAATAGTCCCTAAGTACTATACAATAGAGAATGAATACTTGCCAAACGCTCATATCGGTTAATTCATTAGGTCATTCGACTAGCTCGCTTGCACCGCTATTCTTACGATACGAATAATACAGATATCAGTCACGAATATCAGCAGTCGAGTTGAGCCGAGTGATATTATCCAACCGATGTTGAATAGTCGGCGTATAAATGAAGTGAATATGGAATATTAGCATATTAGAATCCGTAGGATTACTGATCTATGAATCCACCCAATATTACTAATATCTTAACGAATACGAATATATCGGTCACATCTTTAGAGATCATTAACGCGCGAGCGCTTGCCGAGGGTGGACCTGCGTCAGTTTATTTCGGGCTCTGCATGGTTTCGATACTACCGTAGTGTGCGTCGATTGCCTGCATACTAGAACATTGTCAACTACGACCGCAATTTTTGATCGATCGGTTTAAAACTATTTTATATAGTTATAATTTAGATCACGTCTCTTCCATTAAACATGGTAGGGACAACGAGTCTGCAGCATGTGCACAATTGAGCAAACAAAAAAATATTATTATAGAAAAATGTGGTCTATTCCTTGACCTAGATCATTGTTATTTGAGGGCTTCACCTAATGGTTTATACAGCAACGGTCTTATTGAAGTTAATATCCTATTTCAGCTTTCGGAATAGATTTTGATACGGCCTTTCGACAAAAAAAAAAGTTAAAGGTTATAAATTCAGTGATTCAAGTGTAACATTAAATAAAAATAATGACTGGTTTTACCAAATCCAAGGCCAGCTTCATTTAGCAAATAAAAATGTCTGAGTACTTGCCATAATATGTATTGGCTCAGGTTAATGCAGTAAAAATACTAAAAATTTACAAATACGACCAATTTTAGATTTTCAATATGTTACCCAAGTTACAAGCTTTTTATGAAAAGTGTGTACTGCCTGAAATGATCGAATCGAGAAAAGTTCGGTCAATGCCGTCGCAGCAAATATTTTTCTTATAAAAAATATAGTAATTGACTGTAAGTACCGATTAAAAAAATATTAGTTACATTTGGTTGTTATATTTATTAAAACAGGTTGCAACCGTTTATTTATTTATACCACTATTCTACCGGTAGTAGACATAATCGATTATTAACATTCGATTACAGCGTAACAATTAAAATATTTATGTGTACTTATTTTGACACTAAATTTCATAAATAATGAATAATATATCAAAATGGTATATAATAATATATTATATAATAATATAATAATAAGTTAATAAGATAACATTAAAATGACACACCAAAAAATATTCCATCCACTGAAGTCCATCCTAAGAAAACTTTGTATTATGGAAAATCAAGATCGTTTAATCGCCATACTCACAGTATTATAGTGCGAGCGAGTGAATAGATATGAAAGAAAGTATCGGTCGCGTAGGTCGCCGCCCGCTCGGTGCGTAAAATACCTAAATTTGCGAAACGCCGAAATGTAAGAGGGCTCTTAAAGCTTTATGGTGAATCAAACAATATAATATCTAAAAAGGGAAGAACAGGCCGCGAATCGTATTCAAGCTAATAGAAAAGATTTAACGTGAAGGAACCTTGTGATATAATTATGAAATTTAAATTACTTCTTTCCTGAAAATAATATATTTTTATTATTATCTGTGATAATAGTGAAGTACTAATCTTAACTTTTATTGGAAGTAAAGACTTTAGAAATGAGTTGGGTGTGGCTCGAATTTTGGGCCTAGTCAGTTTGAATAGCCTATCATATAGAGGATGTCATGGGGGTCATGGTTGTATAGGGGCAAAAAGTTCTCATTACACTTCTAGGGGGTCAAAATAGCCAAAAACCAAAAAAGAATAAAAATTCTTAGTTCTTACACAGTCTTTACTTCCCGCATGCCACTTGTTACTATCATAAAAAATGTCTTTTGCTATACAGCGAAAAAGCGCCAGGACAACGCGAATGTGCCGCAGCCCTCGACACGCTAAACAAGCAACTGCGTGAACTCGACCAAGTTGCAATACAAGCCGTTGGACAGGAGCTGCAACCGAGACAGGCCAACACATTGCAAGGTTCGTAATAGGGTACCTTAGTATAGAATAATTGTACAAACACAACTTTTATATTAAACCTCGTAGTAGTGACGGTGTAAAAATATGCACTACCCCATACCGTCCCGTGGGTGTCGTAACAAGCGACAATGGGAAACAAAACTAAGAAATGGGCAGCAGCGTCTTCCTAATGTCAGTTAGAAAATAAAAAAAACTGCTATTCGTGCTGCAAGCCTGCCAATCGTAACGACTATCGCAAATGTCCCTCTCATGGGGCAAATCTATGGTAAGGCCTAAGTTTAGCAGGGGACTTCGATAACTACGATGAACTTTTTCATTTGATCTTGAATTTATTTTACAAACTGACATAGATTTAAAGGTCATAAAAGCTCATGAACCTTGTAAGCATTTTATCTATAACTTTAAACATACCAATAATGTGGAGACGCGGCGTAAGAGAATCCTTTATACTATTTTATCACGTAGGTGTTATAAGAGGCGCCTAAGGAACATGAAACAGGAGACTAATCATTCTCGTTATTTTTTAAAAACATTACCCCCACACTAGGATTTTCTCCCGTATCGTGGAGGCAGTTTACAAACACAAATTGAACAACGACAAAAAACCAGACCCGGAACAATTATTTGTAGGCCATACGAATACTTGTTCCGTGCGGGATTCGAACCCGCGCCCCCCAACGCAGCAACTCATTGCTAAGCCACTGCGCCACAGAGCCGTCGATTAGTAGCAGTATCTTACTTATAACTTACTGTCTGTTGTTTATAAAACACTTAATGAATAAGGTATTTCAGGCTACTCGGAACAGATAGAAAATGCAGCTGCTGAGATGCTGGAGAAACTGGAACCTCTCCGCATTGCGGCTAAAAGCGAAGCGGAGAATCTTGGTCACGCTGTCGTTCAGCTGGTAAGTAGTAAAATTGCAGGGATAAAATTTTCAGTCAACATACTTTTAAAGCCATTATAATCATTTTTCAATATTATGATGCTACAATTATGTCATATTTATCATATATATATCATATCTGTCATATATATCATATATATCACTGGCATATGATAGACATAGATAATTTACTACTGTCATATTGTAGAATTTACTGTATTGTAAAAAATATTTACTTTCGTTTCCATGTTTAAAAACTAGGAACCTTTCAAAATCACTAAAACCATGTATACCGCCGTTATAAGACACCCAGTAAACACATTTAATGAGCATAAAAAAATAAAAGAAACATACAGACATAGCGACAATATCCTAGTATTGTTCATAAAAAATTAAATTGATCTAGTATCAGATCTGAGTCGTCTCTTTCTGTTGTTCACTTCAGACGATCGGGCACAGCGCGACAGTGATAAATCGTTAAAATCCAATTGTTTAAGTTTCTTGTGACTCTGGCGTAGTCTTAGGCCAGGTTGGACAAAATATTGTATTTTAGAAACTATTTTGACGCTCGTATATACTCGTACAAAAATACGCGCATACATGAAATACTCAATTAAATTCTTAATTGAATCTATTTTTAAAATAGTTTATATGAATCGAGGTTTAAAAAAAATTAATTCAATCACCGGGAAAAAACCTTTGACCTTTATTTCTTGTTAATAAACAAAAACAAACAACATGTATTTTTAAGACAAAGGTCGACTGTGTCCAATCTATTGGTTTTTAATCATTACATCTCCTTACAAATGGACTCATGAGCACAAGTTAATATTATATTTACCAATTTCAATAAAGCTTTTGATCGTTAGACCACTTGTTGCTCCTCGAGAAGCTTTATAAAGCTGGTATACACGGGAACCGATACAGATAGTGTTCGTCGTATATTAATAGAAGATCCCAGGCAGTTACAATAAAGGGGTGGTACGTCCACGTGGATGTCAATTCCTTCTGGTGGTCCCCTTTGTTAGGGCCGTTGCCATTTATTATTTTTCATTAATGACTAGTGATCCGCCCTGGCTTTGCATGGTTGATTTCTGGATCTCGACAACAACGCCACCTACCGAGTCCAATCAAAAGTGGTCCAGCCGTTTAGGAGTTCAGTCACATACACACGTACAGAATAATTATTTGAATTATAAATATAAACCTTACTCGTGAATCATTCTGTCTATTGATGAAAACCGCATTAAAATTCGTTGCGTAGTTTAAAAGATCTAGGCTTACAGACGGCGGGAAGCGACTGTTTTATAATATGTATAAGAGATATTGCTATATGTTTTGAACATACCTGAGTCTTATTATACGCAGACGGCACTAAAATTTTTGTGGGCATCATATAGCTTCGCTGATTTTGAACGTTTACAACACGATTTCAATAATATTGTATTCGAAACAAGCTTCATTTAAAGGTTTCGTAATGTTTCGCAATGACTTTTTCGCGCAAACCCAGCTCTATAATTTACTATGATAACATTATCAATAATAAGGTAGCTTACTATAAAGTTTGAAAGATTTAGGAGTAATACAAGATTCTAAGCTTTTGTTTGGTAAACACATCGATTATGCAGTGAGAAAGGTTTCCAAATCTCTCGGTTGTAACATAAGATTAACTAACACTATATCTATTAAACCCATTAATGTTCCTCTTTGTGCTTATGTGTGTAGTATCCTTGATCCTTGAGTATGCCTCTGTGATCTGGAGTACACAACATAACGTGTATATTTCCCGCATTGATATTTGCAGATTAAATGTAAGCGAGTAGATTATGAATATGAGACAAGGTGTAGAAGATACTACTTTCTACCCCTAGACAGAAGACTGCAGATATGAGACATTATGTGATTGTTAAAATAGTGGTCTCATAGACTGCCCAACTGCCTTATTAAAATATGTTGACATCTGAGTACCTTGCAAATTACCTATAAGACGTAACCAACCTCTATGCAATACTCACAGCTAACACGAATAATCGTCGCAACTCTTTCTTTATTCGTGCAAGTTGCATTTCTGCCGACTTCCAAAAAAGAGACGGTACTCAATTCGGGTGTATGTTTTTTTTTATGTGTGTTACCTCATAACTTTGTACTGGGCGAACCGATTTCGATGATTCTTTTTTTATATGAAAACTGATAGTTCTCGTGTGGTCCCATATGAATTTGATCAAGGTCAGACCAATGGTTATTGAGTTATTCCTAAATAACCTATATTGAAGTCGCTTATATTGAAGTCGGCTGTACAAAATTTTTAATATTAAATTATTCAACAATCATTAGGTAACAGCAACTTGAAATGATTTCGAACTAAATCTTCAAATATTAACAAGCTGTTTGGCTCCAGATTTTTTCGGTTCTCACTCTATGTGTGCTTTTTTGTATTTTTTAATTGATCGATTTTGTTTTGATGTAGCTTGTGGTGGTCTATATACATTTTAATTTTCATATGCGTATACTTTCAAATAGCTCCGTAGATTTAAAATTTTGTAATGGTATGCGGAGGTGAAGACCAGAAAAACCTAACCTATGCGGTGTGATCCACGATAAATTTGAAGGTTCAGCGGGTAATTGCATGTTTATAGGACCAAATAAGCTCACCTGGATCTTTGGATGCTATGCGGCGCGGCGTGCTCCTTACTTCAACTGCTACGATGCGGTGATCTTCATTTTTGTTTTTCATCAGATTAATAAGAATAGTTCTTGCGGTATCATACAGTCTTGTTGGCGACAGTTTTATAGGTTTTTGTTGTTGTGACACGTGCACGGCGTGTTCATAGCGAGGGGTAGGCGACGAATGCGTAAACATGCGACTAGCGTTGGACAACGAAAAAGGCGCGTACGCGTACGCCCACAGTTGGAATGTGACTACTTCGACACGGTGTTGCCCCCAAGGTCATGACATGCAACTTCTAATTGAAAACAGATTATTTAAGATAAAGGCAGGAAGCGACCCCTGGCGTATCCACATAGTATTTAAACTAATGGCTTCTATGGATGCTAACTAGATTGACAATTCATACCAAAAACTGTATCACAGCTGGGCAGCGTAAACCGCCGATGCCCGCGCGGAGCTGGCGCATGTCAAATATGCCATGCAGTTGTATTTTCATTTTCGACAAATGTGAAATTAAAGTTATGTGTTTATCTAAAATAAACTTTAAACCACGTTGACAAAGTGCGCACATAAATAATAACGGCGTTTTCTTAGTCACATTAAACAAAATCAGTGTGAGTTTGTCGAAAGCAACGTTTCCTATCTAAAAAAAAATATTAGTCTGCGCTGCTTGCAGTAGATCGATCCCCCGTAACTTCCTTAAGTTACGGGGGATCGATCGTAACTTAGTGCGTTAGTGTTTTAGTACCGCAGTGCTCTTCTAGTAGTATACATGAAAGTCTGATTTCAACGTAGGCAATTGTCGGCTTAAAAGAAGTGAGTAGAAGATGAGGTGTTGTTGTATTGCGCAGGTGTCGTACGCGGAGCCGCTGGTGGCGGCGGCGGGCGGCGCGGCGTCCAACACGACGGAGTCGCGCGCGCAGGCGGCGCTGCTGCAGCACGCGCGCACCGTGCTCGAGACGCTGGCGCTGCTCGTGCACGCCGCGCGCACCGCCGCCGGCAACCCGCGCGTCAGTACACCTCTACACCTCTACACCTCTACACCTCTACACCTCTACACCTCTACACCTCTACACCTCTACACCTGCGCTAACATACCTCTTACTGCTTTTATCGTTTTTCATATAATTAAGTCACAAACGAGCACACAGTCCATCTAATGGTAAGTGGATACTGTGGTCTGTAGACACCTACATTAATCCTTGATTAAGAATCAAAATGCAGATGCGTTGTGACTCCTGAAGACTACGATGGAATGCCTCGTTTTCAGTAAAAAGGATCCTCCGGTTCTCTACACTCATGAAACAGCTACACAAATGAAACAGCAGCATTGAGCTGATATTTTACGTTGGTATTATGTTAGAGCGTAGTTCTCTATCCCGGTCGAGCCGACCCATTCGTGCTACAACTATAATACAGTTGCAGCGTGGTTTCACCTCGTAAATTCTTTTCCTTTTTATTAATTAGGGATCCTGTGTCCAGCAGTAGATTCATAAAGGGCTGTAATAATGATGCTGAGTTGTAACGTATGTACAGTGCTTTTTTTCTAAAAATGTTATATAGGTATTGTATTGTATTGATGTGTGCGGTGTGCGGTGTGCGGATGTGCAGGCGGTGAGCGCGGCGGGCGAGGTGGAGGCGCAGAGTGCGCTGGCGCGCGCGGCGCTGGGCGAGCTGAGCGCGCACGTGCGCGAGCTCAGCTCGCAGCGCGGCGCCGTGGGCCCGCTGCTCGACTCGCTCGCGCGCGCCGTCGCGCGCCTCACTGAGCACAGGTACCCACTACCCACTACCCACTCCCGCTGCGACCACACACATTACGCCTTACACTCTTTATTTCCATGCTAACGGACTCGGACTGTTGTACTTTTGCCAGTGTCAACTTACAAATACAATTCAAATAAGAATAGGAACGTCAATGACCTCGAATGACCGCGATCTGTAAACTGTCACTTGAAAAGTACGACTGGCAGAGAAAAGTAATTTATGTGTTAAAAAATAACGATTTTTAATTGCTTCATATTCGTAAGATAAAGTTTTTAGAAAAGGCGACAAACGACACTACTGATATATAACTCGTAACCACTAACTAATTTCCTCTTGTAAAACACACGCCAGCTTATCAAAAAAAATATTGTATTTAGTCTCAGGCTAGTTTAGCCTGATTTAATAAATGGAAAATACGCAAGCTTAAATTTATGGCATTGAATTTGACACCAAATGTCAATTTCGCGCTAAGGACACTGTTTCTTAAAAAGGACTCTTCTTAAACCATAGTATAACCATCCAACTTACTTAAATAGATGTTGTATACCTAACTGTAGAGAACACCTTGAAATGATATATGATATAAAAAATAAATATTTTATATAAACTAATAATGATTTTGATACAAAATTGATATCGCTTCCGCCGTATCCGGAATGAAAACGTGACTGCTCAAAAAATAAAGTAAATGACGTAAATGATGTTGACCTAAATAGATCGCTTACAAACTAAAATGTACAGTTGCACTGTACACTAACTTAAAATCCTTTTTCTACTCACAAAATGACACGAATTTAGCGTTTGCACATGAAAGAAGGTAGCACTGTCTTTCAAATGTAACCCCACCTCGTAAATTTTTCGTGTTTTTTTTATTAGCATGTGAAAGTCAATGATCGTGACGTAGGCCTCTCCAGTTATAGGGAGCAATTGCCTTCAATTAGTAACTCTAAAATTTGTAAAAAAAATATGTATATATGAAGTAATAGCCAAAGG
The DNA here is from genome assembly GCA_033319125.1 of Parnassius glacialis. Lineage (NCBI taxonomy): Eukaryota > Metazoa > Arthropoda > Insecta > Lepidoptera > Papilionidae > Parnassius > Parnassius glacialis. The sequence continues at coordinate 10,289,162 of JAVANC010000002.1, read as the reverse complement.
TATGCTTCCTCTCTTTTCCACCATCGGACAACCAGATGGTCTACAACAATAAGAGAGAAGAGAGTGGTTTACATCTCCTACTTTTAACATACCAAAAGAATAACGTTACGGCAATGGTCAAAAACAAAATAAAAGAGTCCACATTTATATCCATGGTAAAGATTACCTAGTTGATCATAAACTATACGTGAAATAATGGTGTTTTATTCCATCGGTTTATTTACCGTTATTTGTTTTGTTGTTTCAATGGTAAAAATAAACTTCGCATTAAAGCAGCGTATAAATACTTAATGTGGCCTTAACCGGGCGGTTAGTCAGCTGTACGCGTTATATATAGGCCGAGTGACGGACGCTATTTGGAAACTTTATGTGCGTGTCGACCAATGCGCGCATCGCCTGTTGCGAATCTCGTACATTCAAACTATTTTCTTAGTATTTATGTTATTGTGGGATATTATAACAAACGATTCCTGTAAAAAAGAAAAACAAGCCTTAAATAATTCTATTGACCATTATTTATTTACACATTTTTTTTAATGCGACACGATAGGTTATATTATATAAATTATTTGCCTAAGTAGAACTCTTAAATAAAATTGTTAATATGTCTTTGAATTTGGGACCTTTACAGTTGTGCCATCATTTTTTTAAACACTGTCGCCGTTCTGTTTCCGCGATAGTTTGGGTTTATTTAACAAGAAATATAATAATAATGTAATATAATATTAATAGCTTAGTTCATCGACGTTTAATTTTGAGTATCGGCTTAATAAGTTGGCGTTCGTCCAAACGCAATGATTGAATGCAGATAATTCAAGTGACCTACGCCAGTTGATGGCCTCGCCGTCTCCGCAAGCAATCAAGTAAAAGTTGCGGTCTTCTGGCTTTTCTTCTTTTATATCAGATTATGTTTATTACAAAGGTTTAAGGGCCAAAAAATACTTCTTTGCCCTTATAAAAAAAATCATATTGTAATTATATGGTGTTATAAGTATTATAGTTCTTATTATAATAGAACTAACACTAAATCAAACTAACGCACTGAGATTATTTAAAAAAAAAACTACTATTATCTCATCAGTGGTCATGAAAACCGTATGACGTAATTTAAGAAAGTTCATTTATAAACAGATATTACGGCATATTCTGTTAGTTAGTATTCAAACAGACTGCACACTGTCGGGCGCAGTGTGCACGTTCGTCGAAGTTCGCTTATCTATACGTCCGTGAAGATGAAAAAAATGTGTGTATCCTCAATATGACGCCAGTTTTTAATTATCGAGTTGCAAATTACCAATGTTTCGTAGAAATAGATGAGCAGTGTGTTTCTGACGAGTGTTAATTCCTTTACGTTATTATCTATGTAAAGTCATAGTGGTTTAGTTCGTTGAATTATTTACAACTAAAGCTGTTGAGATTTTGTGTCTTAAATTATTTGACATGGTTTTAAACCGTAACACAAAAAATAATTTATTTAAGTCTGTTTTTCACTTTAGGATGTCACTAATTGGTTCGTTCGATGAGACTGATTCGTTCGTCGACTACCAGACGAGAATGGTGGGAACCGCGAAGGATATAGCACGGCTGGCAACTGATATGGTAATTTATCAATTTCTATTATACATTCAGAATTTGTGTGTAAACACTAAGTTATCCAAGGTTTACTGTTGTTTTTTGAATTTATGATGCTCAGAATAACTTACTAAAAGTCAACAGACGAATGAACACGAACAATGAACGGAGTAGTCCTGAAAATGTTTTAATTTCCTTTTTCTTTTAGTTGAAAGACATTTCTTACCAAAACAGTTCTTTCAATATATATTGTTAATACCGAAAGTTACATCAAAGCTTCTGTTCTATAACAAGTGCAATTTTTAAAACTTTAAAGGTTTCTTAAATAATATTGGTGATATATTTTTCTCAGACGGCAAAATCTGCAACGGAGCCAAGCCGACTGGTGGAAGTGGGCAACGAAATGTGTGGCAAGTACGAGCAGTTGGCCGGAGATAGCCTGGGTGCCTCTGCCACCACACCAAATGCAGACATCGCCAACAGGTGGGTTTTAGTTTATCACATTGTTAATTGAATCATTTCTAGTATCAATGACAATCTATAGATATTCTATTTTTTTAGTAGAGTAGCAAATAAGATATAGATTTTATTTGTTGTTAAGTGGATGTTGTTGTCCATAGACGTCTACATATATCATTGAAAATTCAGAATCGTTGTTACCCCTGGGGTGTTAACGGCTAGTTTCCATTGAGACAATGTATCAGAAAGTGTCTAATTACCGTGTCAGAGAGTGTACGCAAGTACAGGTGCACTCTCATAGTTCGATGGGTCCGGTTAAAGATCAGAGGCATGGGGATGAAAGACTGCCAACTTTTTTACTCTGGGCCGCTACTGAGATTTTCTTGATAGAGAAATTCAAAAATAAATTTTATCTCGACCCGGGATTCGAATCCGATCCCTCACGATTAGCCATTTTTTAGCATTAAATTTAGCCAGTATTTACGACCACTGGGCAAAACGGTTAAAGAAATCATTTAATAAAATTTAAAAAGCACGCATTGATCATGAGAGTCATCATTCTAGATCTAGATCATGATTCTAGAGCCAATTATCCTAGTGATTCTGATCAGGATAAATTTATTAAATTATGTGGTGTCAAGTCAATCGGTTGTCTATAAGTTGGTGAAAATTATATTAAAAGATTCCGTTATACAGAGAGATAGATATACAAGAAGCCAATAAAAGCGTGTTAAAAAATTTACGTACAGGATCCGCACGTGCGCCGTGGAGCTGGGCGAGGCGGTGTCGGAGCTGGTGCGCGCGGGCGGTCACTGCCGCCTGTCGGCCGTCGCGCACAACCAGCGCGCCGTCGCCGACGCCGCGCGCCACGTCAACGAGAAGGTACGCACTACGCACTACGCACTACGCGCACACATTTTGTTATGAGAAAGCATTCGCTTTGCGGTAACTTTAGAACTGTTGCCTATGGTAGAATATGTACAGTTCATTAATATAAAATATACTATTATAGATACATATAAGATATTTATGATATATTCGCAAAAATATGTTTTTTTCTGTGGCTTTAATTAAAATACATTTTTATTTGAAAAATCATAGAAAAATAATATTTTTTCAACTATTTTTCTGTCATTGCTCTTTATTAACAAAACTTAAAGGATAAAAACGCTAGAGTACAAGATAGAGACTAATCACAGGGGATTTTTTATGGGGGACTGTCATTATCACCGTTTGGAAAACAATGTTTTTTATTTATTAATAATATTCTATGTTAAAGTACAGGGTGGGGCAGCATAACTTCCTTTTTTTAAAACCTAATAAAACACATTGTATGAATCGGAAAAATTTTATTTGGTTTTTACAATGTAAGTACATACTTAAAGTTTTGTTTTATTTAGTTTTGAAGATCAAATCAGGTAGATGACGTCCCTTATTCTCTATACATTGAGTATACCGATTTCTGGTGTTTGTCATAACTCTTTGAAGCAGAGCAGGCGTTATGTTGGCAATTTCTTCCTGGATGTTGTTCTTTAAATCTTGTAGGGTCCTTGGACGGTTCACATAAACACGGGATTTCAAAAAACCCCATAGAAAAAAGTCACAAGGGGACAAATCGGGAGATCGGGCCGGCCACTGCAAATCGCCCCTGATTGAGATAAGGCGTTCTGGGAAGTGTTCTCTCAAAACAGCCATCGATGCTCTTGCAGTGTGTGCCGTTGCACCGTCTTGTTGGAACCAAATGTCTCCCAAGTCCAACGCATTCAGCCGGGATAAAAAGAATTCCTGTAACATGTTTACATACCGGCCCGAATTCACTGTTACTGTGACTTCATTTTCCTCAAAGAACCAGGGACCAATAATTGCAGCTGAGGAAATTGCACACCACACTGTGACCTTAGGTGAATGCAAAGGCCTTTCATGCAATTCTCGAGGATTGGTGTCAGCCCAGTAGCGCATGTTTTGTTTGTTCACGGATCCACACAAGTGAAAATGTGCTTCATCACTAAAAAAACAATAGCGTCCTCAGGAACGACATCCAGAAGAATCTCACATGCGTTCCTGCGAGAATCGTAGTCACGTTTTGACAGTTCCTGTACAGTCACCATCTTGTATGGATGGAAATGTAAGTCTTCATGGAGAATTCTCCGCACAGAACGACTGGAAAGTCCAAGGGTAGATGCATGTTTGCGCGCAGAACGCCGTGGTGATCGCAACATTGAAGCTCTGACTGCCTCAATGTTCTCAGGTGATCTAATGGGCCGAGGGACTCCAGTTCTTCGTTTTGTCACACTTGCAGTTTGTCTAAACGTAGTGACCCACATAACAATTGATTTTCGGTCTGGAACAGGGGCCAACGGGGCTAAATTAAAGCGATTTCGAAAGGCGCGCTGAGTTGCAATCACAGAACATCCGCGCGAAAAGTAAGCCTCAACAGCAAACGCACGCTCCTCACTGTTCCAACGCATTATGGCGACTGAGCTGTCTCGACTAAACTTTATAGCCCCCCCTCTCGAACGAGACCACTAGCGCTCCACTACGATGTCACCTGACCGAATGGCGCGCATTACAAATAAGGAAGTTATGCTGCCCCACCCTGTATATATACGTATAAACAAACAATTTAAAATTTATTGTAAGTGTAAAAGTATGGTATGCCATACTTTTTTTTTACTATAGGTATATACAGTACAGGAGAGACATTGTCTGTTTGTTTTATTTGATTACGTAAAGAAAAAGACATGTTACGGCCTACAGCTGCTCCAGCAAGGGTAAAATCTTCCGGGGCCCATGAGCGGAGATTCAACGAGCAGACGCAGGTAGGGCCCAAAATGGCCACATGGAAATGTCCTATCACAATAAACTATATGGGAGAAAGCTAGAAACACGTAGTACTTACCAGTATCCGAAGCTAACTTCGCACCAAGGCTTAGGCAGACCGTGAGTGTGTGTAATGGCGTTTGGCGAACAGTGTACAGTGATGTGTAAATGTCTGCGACGTTGGCAAGCTTTGGCGGCCAGCAGCGGCCGAGTTCCAGGTTGCCCCAAAATGCTGCATCGCTCCAGCAGACTCCATCGCTGGACCATTTCTTTCTTCATAGTCACTATTTCAGTCTCTTAGCTTCATTGTACATTTAACTAACTTAAACTCGCCAAATTCCACATTCATCCTAGAATAGAACATGTGATACCCGACACCGTAACGGACAGTAGTTCAAAGTTCAACTTTCAATGTCCCGGGTTCACTTATCACAAAATTATAAATAGGGAACTAACGCAATCTCTTCATGAGCCACACGGCTTAGCGTTAAACACAACTAAGTTCCTTCGATCGATATCAAATACCACGCCGCGACAAGAATCATAAATACGCCTTGTTGACACGTAAACGAATAAATCGTCAACACACAAAAAGAGGACTTAACGCGACGGCTCAATTACAATGATTTCCAAAACGATCAACCGGGAAACGACCTCAAAGGGGAATTTGCTGTTCAAATTCTTACCGTATTTCTAATCGGCGCGCAAGCAAAATTCCACGTTACCCGAACAAGTTGAGTATTACAAAAGGCCCTTCAACACGTGTTCACTATCTAATTTGCACAATTACTTTCAAAGAAGTTACTTAATCCGTAAACCCAATAAAGGCCTCTTGTCCAGGAACTTAAACCCAAGACAACCAAATCCGAGGCGGTTTTCACGAAACCCAACCACGCATCAAAGTCATGCGCACAAAATCCAAAACTCTAGACCCTAATAAAAAAAAAACACGGTCTCGCGCAACCTTAGCGGCGGGTATCCAAAGGCACTAATTAACTGCCCAGCCGCCGCCGAACTACTACTCTCTCGCCCACGAGCGTCACACGCTGGGAAGCTACCTACCGCTCCCCCTCCCCGCGATGCACGTGATACCTGGTGCTACCGGCGACTCACAAAGTCGAACGTGATTGGATGACGTTTAACATGACCAAATTTAGGCGTAAACAAGACAGATAGTATAAAGTTAAAGAGTAATACAATTTATTTACAAAATCAGAATTCTTACACTATATACAGTAATATGGATTTTATCGTGTTTAATTTTAATTTATACAGAAATCTCAATCGAACAATATATAAGAATAATGAATCAAAGCGAAACCTACATATTTTATTTTAACGACATCATAGAAATAACCAAAACCTTAACATTAACATGAAAAATAATGTAACGTTTAGATACTCGACGAGCACAGATGAATAGGCACAAGAACATGTAAACGCCTTGTTCGGGTGTGCTCGCTACTCGGCTCGAATATTCGCATATTCCCCTCTCGATGTCGATTTTTTTAGCACGAGTCAAAGGAATGCTCGTGTATATTCGTATGGGTATTTACATACTTATCATTATTCGCTTTACTCGTAAACTTTGTGGTTAACAGGTGGTTATTATTTTTCTTATAGAATAATGTAATATAAATGTTAAGTAAATATAAAGTCGTGACAACGAGACGCACGACATCCATGTTTAAAAGATCTACGTTGAATGAACACAGACGAATATGTAACAAACGTGTTGTACTCGTCCACGAATAACTCAGGGAGTTGTTCGTCGGATGATCTAAACGTGCCACGAAACTATTGTGATCACTATGTCACATTACGCTACAAGAAACGTAATATTTAGTTATAAACGTGAACATATAATTTGCCCGCAGGTGGTGGCGGTGCTGAGCGCGCTGCAGGCGGGCTCGCGCGGCACGCAGGCCTGCATAGACGCGGCCGCCACCATCGCCACTATCATTGGCGATCTGGACACCACCATACTTTTCGCCAGCGCCGGTAAGTGCCACAGTATATTAAGGCATTACCTTGACTTCATTTGTTTTAGTTTTTTTTTTTAAATAATTGACACCAGAATGTCAAAGAGGCTGCTAGATGACAATAATAGCATTCTTTAAAAAAGAAACAAGGTGCTTAATAAAACAAAAACACAATTTTAATTTTAACTTACATTTCACAAAATAAATAGTTGATATTAAATCGTCAAGCATCGTTGCAAGATTTATCGCAATCGCTAAGCTTATTCGGCGGATTAGCGATTGCGATAAATTGCAGTATTAAACAACTCGAATATTTACAAAACTTGTTATTGCTTGTCGGCAGTGAAATATACTGCTGTAGGCCACACGCGGCCTACGAATTATTATGCGGCTAACGACCACATTCAAATGTTTTAAATACCCACTTACTTTTTATCATTTCGTTTTGGTAATTTTTTTTTAAGTCTGACCGGCTAGCTTCCCTTTATTTTGTAAATAGCCCTATAGGGAATCGAGTTTAACACACTTGTTATGGATTATTTTTTTTTGTTCAGGTACCTTACACTCTGACAAAGAAGGCGATACGTTCTCCAACCATCGTGAGAATATTCTGAAAACTGCAAAAACTTTGGTCGAAGACACAAAGACATTGGTGGGCGGAGCGGCCGGCACACAGGAACAACTTGCGTCCGCTGCTCAAAGTGCTGTTAGGACTATAGGTTTGTGTTCAGACTTCTAGTCTAGATTGATATAAATTGCAAGTGAACCTAATCAATCACTAGGTAGTGAACAAATTTCATCCATTACGCTACAAGTTCATTTGACATTTTTGTGAATTCGAAGGTGAACGAGCTGAACAAAGAAGAATAATTATAAACTATACTTTTGAAGTTATTAACTTCCTAATGCGCCACGATAAATTATTTTCTGACTAATTGATAATTTTGATTTATCTGGTTCTGAAGTGGAATAGCTCATTTGCTTGATGCTCTAAGAATTGAGATTAGTTAGGGTGATTAGGATGAAGAATTGGCCATTTAAGTGGTGCTGTTTTTGTTTTTCTGAAGCTTTTTTCAACACTTGTTTTAAAGTATTTTCTTAAGTTTAAGATACATCCTAATATACTTATGCTGGGTACTGATTAATTTTATCTGTTATGGAAATCGTATGTAGTTAACATTTTGTTTCCACAATAGTAGCATGCATCCTATTTTCTGTTTAGATACAAATATACTTCTTCATCATCACTCCTATAAAGTCCACTATTGGACGTAGACCTGTCTGTAGGGAGGATTTATCTTAATCGCTGCGCTTGTTAGTCAGAACCCGCCGTCTATCAGAAGCCAAAGGACCTATTTAGCATTTTTCATAGACGCTTTACGGGACGGGACGGTATGGGGTAATGGATTTTCTTAAGCCAGCACATAGCATATTATGACCATCTATCTAAGTCATGTATTGCGTCGTTTTGCAAAACATTATTCGGGTGTGCAGTTACGATAGATAGTTTAAAAGAAATTTGTTAAACGGTTAGAATTGTCGTTGTTCGCAGTGCAACTGTGCGAAGTGGTGAAGCAGGGCGCGATGTCGCTGGGCGCGGGCAGCGCGGAGCCGCAGGTGCTGGTGCTGAACGCGGCGCGCGACGCGGCCGCCGCGCTGCGCGACCTGGCCGCCGCCACCGCCGCCGCCAGCGGCAAGCACGTCGCGCACCCCGACATGCAGCGCCTCAAGCACGCCGCCAAGGTACCTACGTATACACGCACACGCACACGTCGAGTCGCGCATCCCGACAGGCATCACCTCAAGCACGCCGTCAAGGTACATACACACGCACACTTATTACACGTCTCCTCGCGCCCGCTCGCCCGTCTCACACATTCACACGCCACCCTATCACATGTACACGCTCCATCAAAGCACACATACATACATAGACACCGCTCACGTACACGGATCTCAAAAAGCGGCACACGCACTACATATCCATACACCTTACAACTATCGGTACTATCCCCTGACATACAGCGTCTCAAGCAATCCGTTAAAGCACACATACAAATATCTTAAACTCGCATTCACACTCACAATTGAGAGACCAGACTGGAAATAATCATAATATAAAATGTCTTTATAACAGCTAATCTGTTTAATGTGTGCCTCCAAAACTCTTGTTACCATATTGCTAATTCTACTTCTATTTCTTCATACACCATAAATATATTAAAACTTACAATAGGAAAAGATTTCAGTTATTGAATCTATTCTAAATGTCGAGTACGTAAATGAAAAAATTTGAAATTACAATTATTATTTCACAGAAGCACAATAGCAAAAGTCTATATCTATGTTTATATCCACGAAAGTTTGACTATGTCACCTTTTCATAACATTGTAAAATGCAGTTTTGTGTATAGCAGTTATGAATTGTTACACATGAGTTATATATAAATTTATATAATAGTAACATTCACAGAATTAAGTAAACTAGATACTATAATAGTTATTGATTAATATGCAATTAATTACTTACATAATTTAAATACCTCATTAATTTAATTTAAATTTTATAAAATGTACACATTGTTTTTTGTATTTTATTTTTGTCCCGTTACTGTGTCTGTTTATTATGCATTGTATGTTGTCAATATTGGACTTTAATCGCGACTTATTCACGGTTTTCCAATAGCGGCTGAGCGACCCTACGAAGCGCTGGAGTCTACCCATCAAAACTAACACAGTGCCGCGTCAGTCCAAACGGCGCTCTGTAAACCTGGGTCTGAGATCTGAATACAATTCTTGCGATTCCGAGACTGATATTTTCCAATCCGATCAAGAAGACGAACTTATCAAGCTTCTAGACTATTCTAGCCAAGATGACGATGTCTCTCCCTCCATATTCCATGATAATTGCGAGGAAGCAATAGCATATATTGAGGGTTTGATGAATGAAATCCCAGAAAGGAGCGTAAAAGACGACGATTTGAATGTTCGGTACAATCTTACTTCGCGAAACAGTATATTCGACATGGACTGGAGGGTTTTAAAATACGGCGAAAACATATTCTTGGGCGAATTAAAAAAGTTAATAGATAAGTTTATTCAGCTATGTGAAAAACAAGAATTTAAAAGAAAACAGGCTACACTAAGAAGAATAAAAGCTTCATCTGATTTGGATAACGAAATGAAAAGATTATCTCAAGTTATAGAAGACCTAGATTCAGATATAATTCCAGAACCGGTTAAAAAAGAAGTTACAACAAGTACCATTAAAACAATACAGACTACCCTCCCGATAAAACGGTTAACCCCAGAAAAGGCACCATCATTAAAAAGCACAATATTTAAAGTGAAAAAAGTTAAACCCGTAAATTTGGTAGATAGATCAGATTCAAATACAAAAAGTCCCGAAATAACAAACTCGGAGTCTGAGAGTGCAGAACAAAAACAAAAAGATGAAGCTAATGAAATAATTGTTAGACCGCAATCTAGTAGTAAAGAGGTCAAATTAGAATTTTGGAAATTGTTTAAAGACGATACTGAATGGTGGAAAGCTTTAGCTAAAAGAAATTTAGAAAAGATGGAAGAGACAAGACGAGAGTTGGAACGCTTTAGCGGACATGAGCTAGTTTTGGGTGAAATAAAAACTGAAATGGATAAATATGAAAAGGAGAAAGAGACACTACAAACATTTATCGAGGAAGTCGATAAATCCAAAGCCATCAATAAGGATTTGGAATATGATAAGAAATATGAGGATATTGTATTGAAGTTAATTGAATTTGCAAAGAAAGATTTCATCTACAAAGGTTTTGATCCACTGATCGAAAAGTTAAAAGCTTTGTCTAACGTACAAATTGAAGGTAAGAAGAAAAAAGTTGTGCGTATCCAGGACATTATAAACATTTACAGCCAAATCGATGTATCAAAATATACATACGAAGAATTATGCTTACTTGAAAAGTATTATAAGGAAATTATAAGAAAATACAAACATGAAAATGAATTTAAAGGAAAAGAGAATCTGAAACCTAAGAATACAAATATTTCATGTCCTATTAGAGAGGAAATGCAGTCTTCGCCGCCTTCATTCCATAGAAACGTAATAGTAAACGTCCATTCAAGTCAAAATTTAACTAAAAATGTAAACCATTACAGCAATACGGTCATAACTAACGGAGATACACTAAAACGATTAAAAAGAAACGAGCAGGAATCTAAAAACAACTTAGAAATCTTTGACATGACTCGTACATATCCCCTAGAGTACTACGCCAATAATTGGTGGTCGATTTACGAAGACATTCTAAGAAACAGGGAGCAGCAATTCGGTACGATTGATAATTGGTGGCATTTTTATGAAGCAATACTCAATAAAAAAGAAACTACTGAAGAAGAGTTAAAAAGAATCCGTACTATTATGGAGTACATAAATAGTACAAGAAGATCTAGACCTAACAGTCGAATGGAGGAGCAGCTTAGAATGTTGGACGAGATAACGAATAGCAGATTCCGAGAGAGCGAGGACGTGACGACGCGCGACAATGACTCGGTCAGATTTCCAAATAGCCTTTGTATTAACCGAACGTGCACCACGTCTAACAAACAAGTCATGCAGAGCACGCAATGGATCGCATGGTGTGGAGAAGAGTCGCTTCTCATGTTGTCTGGTGTTTGGATCATCGGATCATTATTGTCGTTTTTTTTTTCTTCTTAATAAACGTGTTGGTGTCTTAAGCATATGCTTGGATATGTATAAAAACTCTATTATTATTTAACATAACTCTTCGTTCAAATTGTATATCTTATGCTTAAGACATCAATACAAACCTATCATTTTCAGTTAAGGTGTGACAATCATGAAATTTAGAAATGTGTTTAGTTTTGTTTATGTGTCGCTCTCTGTGTGTTTGGCATGATATTTTCGACCTTAGGTCCTTGCCATTAACACGTAACTGTACCACTAAACACATTTCATAAGAAACGTAAAGCCTTTCCTCCATTTCACGGTACCTGGTGGCTCAGATCGCCGCTTGATATTACAAAAGATTAACTTCAAAACCACAAGCTTTCATTTATTACACGCCCCCACAGCGAAGCTTTGAAAGTCCAATATTGACGTACACACGATCAGCTTTATATATCTAGTATATTTATTTTTTATCGTTTATTATTATGGTTGAAAGCTTTTGGGTTTCCTGCTACGGCATGAGCTTTTATATTTGACTGCATTCGCATTGGGATTAATATGTTTTATCGCCCATCGATACAATTTTCATATTCGTCGGCAACCCAAAGCTTTTATTTAAATGTATGTTTGATCTTTCATTAGTAAACCAAGTAACATATTAGTTTTGATGAATAAAATAAGGCTTATTTCTTATTATTATGCTTTATTTTAGATATATTTCTAATAATGTTAATATTTTTGTGCTATGTCTATAAAACCCTAAATTTCAACGTAACATTTTTATTTACGTATTTTTATCTATTATACAACAATTATTAACTTATTATTATCACCACACGTTTCATTATCATAGTTATGTTATAATAAACAATCCTAATCCATTTTAAGATATATTGAATAAGAAATTAAAAGCATGTGTATTTTTTATCGTTTGTAAATATCTTATGCTTCTTTATTCTCTACACATATAAAATCTATTATAAAAAAGGCTAAAAATACTTTGATCACGGTAATGCTTTTTAATTTTAATAATAATTGAAGAAATAAAAATATTGACAATTATCTGCTACCATACTACATTTCTGTTTCAATGAATATTGCACATTTGCTTTGGTGTAGGTTTTTGGGGAAATATATTATTATAATGTTATCTGGTTGATTCTATAATGGTTATGAAACATGTTTTGGTTATTAATCAACACATTATAACAATATACATAAAGTGCAAGTTTTATGCTTTTGAATAATTACTAATAATAATTTATAAGAGAATTACTGACATATATTAGTACTCGTATATTACTTACTCGTAATTCATTCGCAGGTTATGGTAACCAACGTAACGTCACTGCTAAAGACTGTCAAGGCCGTAGAAGATGAGCATACACGCGGTACAAGAGCTCTGGAGTCTACCATCGAAGCTATCTCCCAGGAAATTGAGGTACGTTCATACGGCACGGCGAAAGTGTAATGAATACAGTTTGTTTAAGCTTGGAGGTAGTAAGACTTCTTTTCTACTAAGAAGTTCGTCAGGGTTGTTGTTATCACCTCTTACCTATTTCTTTTCTTTTTCTCTTAATTTTTTAGGGACTTTTATTTCGTACTGATTTCACAATGTAACAACGCGTGACAATTTGCGGAGTGAGGGGATGTTAAGCCCCGCCAACTTAACTACTTTCCATCTTCCGATAAATAGTAAAACAACTCGCATTGTTCCATAACGATGTTGCAATGTAGTTTAGCTACCTTGACGATAGATTCTGGCGGCCTGTTCACAAAATGATTATAAAAACTATAAAAATAATATTTTGGCGATAAAAAATTATTTAGGACTAAATGCAAAACAAATTTCAGCACCTTCGTATAATTATTTTACCAATACTGAGCTCTACGTCCCTATATATTTTTAGTTCCCGTGACACAAAGTGTCACCATCTAGTGTCGAATATATTTAATTATATTTGAAAGCCGACGCAAAGAGACTTTTCTAGAACTATTTTAATAAATTATATTTAATAAATTATTTAAAACTCAACACTTCATCGAAATATACCGATAATATGAAAATACATCGATTTGCGATTTTCGACACATAAGCGCACAGGACGAACGCTGACCTAGTTAGAATCACAGTACACTGTAACTTAGGCCGTCTCCTCTTTGTATTTTGCACCGTGGTTAGCACCTTCATACCTTCCTATCTTATTACATTTATTCTTTCCGTTATGGAATGCCAGTATACTACCACAGCACCCTAGGGAATTATATGACGTCATAAATTGCCGCTATTTTTGTACTGTGAGTACTGGTGCTTTCGAGGTAAGGCGCTCTCAGTACTTTAATCACGTGATCAAAAAACATAACAGCGTCTAGAGATTTAACAGCTTCCACGAATAATTGTTAATATTATTAATTAATATTGTGTAAGAATAATTAAGTGTTGAAAAATGGAGATGATAGTATGTATACTTAACTGCGTTCCGTATTAAACAGTAACCAGTATAGCAAATTAAAAAGGAACGGCTTCACAGTATACTGAATTGACGTCACACCTTACAGTGGTCACAGTTACAATAATGGAATATACCCTATATAAATAAATTGGAATGGTATAATATTGCTAAGTTTGGTCACGTGATTTGTCGATTTTATTTATTTTTGTAGTTTTATTTTAACTTTGATAATTGTTGAAAAGCAGCCTGGCTAACGTCAATGTCATTCATAATTTTTTTCGTGAGCTATTCTTCATGTACATTATTCGCTGCGGAAATATAGTGCGAGATTCTTATCGGCTAAAATCCCACGGTGTTCACAAACACGATACTATTTACTACATTAAAATATAAATTAAAAAAACTACAGTGGGCAAGCCGTGACAAACGTGGCAACTATGGCAAATATCCTCCCTATGAGGGTTTCAATATCCTCCCTATGAGATATCCTATTAGGGAGACCTATGTGGATTTCATCGGTTTTGTATCGTTTGCTAAGTAGCATAGTAAGGGGCGTGAGGTAAGACGTGTATGTCATGTGGCAGGTGCTGATGTCCCCGGCGGCGCCGAAGTGCACGGCGACGCCGGAGGAGCTGGTGCGCTGCACGCGGCTCATGACGGCGGCCACGGCGCGCGCCGTGGCGGCCGGCAGCGCGGCCGGCGCCGGCAGCCAGGACCAGCTCACCGCCGCCGCCAACCTCGGCCGCAAGACTGTCGTCGACATGATGCAAGCCGCCAAGGTACTGCTATCTCTTTGCCTATTCTCCACAAACAATATTACTCGATTATTATCTTTTATTTGAATTACGTGCGATTTATAAATCAAATCGGCATTTTATCTTAGTCGTCAGGGGTGACAACGTGTTTACAATTTATTGTATGTAGGTATTTGTGAGCCACAGTATCCATTTGAATTTAAGTGGGCTTTTATTTACTCAAAGGATTTTTTCTCAAGAATTCGGTTTTTACTTTTAAAAGCGCTGAATGACGTTAACTAACGTTGGAACTATTTAATATGATTGGTCCCTTAAGCCTGATTTTAAATATTATTGTTAAAAAGTTGTTTACATAAATAATACTTTATAAAAATATTTATAGTGGAAAAGAAATCAAGACTGCAGTTAAATAAATAAGGCGTTACAAATAAATTCAGGAAACATAAAATTTGTATTTAGTACGTATACCTGACTTAAAGTCCTACCTGATTTATAACTTTAACGTTCGAGTTTTTGTTTTCTTAAGTGGTAACTAAGTAGTATTTTTTAATAATATGAAAGCATGTTATGTAAGAGATTCTTCATTTTTATTAAGATATTTTATATCCTGATAATAAGCAAAAACGTGTCAAATTCAATAATTTTTTGTCCATCAAATGTCACATAATATTTAGTTCGTGGTAAAGGGAAGGGAGCGCTTTTTGAAATTTCGGAGATCATGGCTTTAAGCCCGTTACATACGGAATGCCGTTTTGGTATTACGAACGGGTTGGACACATACATTCAAAATCCCGTTTCGCTTACAAAATTTCGAACGGAAACTTCCGTACGTGTGTGACGGGTCATTGATTTTATATGGAGCGGAATTCTGAATGTATGTGGCGGGCCTTAAGCAGTGCAATAAGTTGCAGTGTTGTATGTGCGCAGGGCGCGGCGCACGCGGCGGAGAGCGCGGAGCTGCGCGCGCGCACGCTGGACACGACGCGCGCGGCCGGCTCGGCCTTCCGCGCGCTGCTGCAGGCCGTGCTGGCGGCGCCCGGCGGCGCGGCGCGCGCGCAGCTGCCCGACCTCTCGCGCAGAGTGGCGCGCGCCGTCGCCGACATGCTGGCCGTCGCCGAGCTGCTCAAGGGTACCCACTCCACACTGCTACACTACCTCCGTCCCTCTTATTGCAACACGCGACAAAATTGTACTGTGTTATGCACAAATGTGCAGAACCCACGAAAACTAAAGTCATTCATGTTTTAAAGACAATTACATTTCTTTTCTGGCAGAAGCCCTTATATTATTGGTTTTTTTTTTCTAACAAGTAAATTCAATGCTCATTAATTCATTCATTCATTACAGCCCTTCACAACCTTTGTTCAATAAAGACTTCTCCCATAAAATGTCACAAAGCACAATCCTGAGCCACCTGTATCCATCTACTTCCTGCATTCAGTGTTCATCTTTAAGTGAAAAGAATCATACTGCTGAAACCAGCAACTCATAAACCAAAATATTAATAATATATATAATATTTATAAAATAGTACCTAAATTTGACATTAATTTCAACGTAGTTATAATAATACAACACGGTTAATTCTCTTTCCGTTTAATAGCCAATTATTGTTAGAAACACCTTAAAATTACGAAATACATACACAATTGTTTCATTATCATCATTAAATAATTATACACGATTGTATAAATGGTTAAAAATTAATATGTCCACCCTAGTCCTACTAATACAGTGTTGAAAACTTAAATCTATTTCTATTTTGAGATTACATAATATGTTCTAGGATCAGAATGGGTGGATCCAGAAGATCCCACGGTTATCGCTGAGGCAGAGTTACTGGGGGCAGCGGCCTCCATCGATGCGGCTGCACGGAAGCTAGACGCTTTGCGACCACGCAAACCGCCCCAACTTCAGGTATACTTTGAACTTGAAATTGTATAAAACCTACAAATATAATATTGTAACCATAAACTTAAAGAAAATGTTCTAATAATTATTTGATATTGTTGTAATTACTACTATCAAGTTCAATTGTTGACTATCTTTTTGTGATTTATAAACTATTGAATTGATATGACTTGCGAGTTAAATAATTTGTAGTCATTGCTTATACAATAATTATCAACACTAAATAATAATTTCTACGTACATATATACCCATAAGTAATATAATCAAAAATATTATCAATTAAATTATTCAGCCAATAATTAATTGCATTAATATTGTATGTAATTTTTTACTGTTTATTCCTCATTTATGTTTATATAGTTCAAATCCTATATCTTGATTTTTTTTTGGTATATATAATAAATTTGTTTAATAATTTTTGTGGTAAATAAGTGAAGTGGAATCAACAACAAGTCCCAAGAAAGAAGAATTATGAATGCCACATGTCGGTAAGATATGTTTGATATTCTTGGTTGTATCTTCTGTATCACCCAGGAATCAAACATATTACCTATCGACTGTGAGCGAAAGCATCGAGTTTTACGAAGAAAGAAGCTCAAATTTTTAAAACTGCAATAATTTTGTTTATCTGTCGTAAGTTTAATGATTTGTTTAAATGATGTTACAATAAATAAATTATTTGCTTGCAGGAGACAGATGAAAGTCTAAACTTCGACGAAATGATTCTCGAAGCAGCCAAGTCCATAATTACGGCCACTTCGGCACTTGTACGCGCCGCCTCTGCAGCCCAGCGCGAACTTATTGATCAGGTGTGAATTAGATAAATAAAACGTCGCTATAATGAATATATAAGAAAATATATATCTTGGTTAAACTTCCTTGGTTATTCTGATGAAAAATGGTATGTAAAAAAGTTTTTAGAAGTTCTAGATTGTATCTATCTGAAATTTTCATTATTTGTACCTTAATCCACTCATGATCTAGATCATCAATATTATCTTTACTTTCGTTAACCTTTACAACATTGAATAAAACTATTTGGTCACGGGGTCACTTGGTCTCCCGTGACCAAGTGACCCCGTGCTTAGGCAAAATTCTGCTCAAAACAATAACTGCTCGGGGCAAACTGAGAAACAAGCCCATGGCGACCCCTGCCACGCTATCCGTGAATTTCTGCAACATCAGGGGAATTCGCTCGAACCTAAACACCGTCCACTACCATCTCGAGACGGCGAAACCGGCCTTGCTCTTTCTGACCGAGACACAGGTGTCCTTTCCGGCTGATACTTCGTATCTCTCCTATCCGGGATACAAATTGGAGCACTCCTTTGTGCCTCGGGCTAGAATTTGCGGATACGTCAGAGAGGACATCTGTTCTCGACGCCTCGGCAATCTTGAAGGTTCGGACCTGTCGATCCTTTGGTTACGCGTAGACAGCGACGACCATCCGTACGTCTACGGTTGCCTATATAGGTCCCATTGTGGTAATGCCGAAACAGACCGACTCGTCGACCACGTCCAAATGGCTACAGATTCCTTGCTACAACAGGTCCCATCCGTAGAGATCGTGATTCTTGGCGATTTTAACGCCCACCACGGCGAATGGCTCGGTTCACATTTTACCCATCATGCGGGGAGATCTGTTTATGACTTTGTCTTGGCATATGGTCTGACACAACTGGTTACTTCGCCTACGCGGATTCGAGATGTGGAGAATCATACACCTTCCCTGTTGGACCTTCTGCTGACCTCTCATCCGGACGGATATCAGGTTTCCGTCGATGCCTCTCTCGGCTCTTCGGAGCATTGTCTGATCCGGAGTGTGGTGCCACTCACGCTCCCCTCGCGATCGCGTTCTTCAGGTTACCGCCGTGTTTGGGGTTATAGGTCGGCGGATTGGGACGGAATGCGGTCTTTCTTTGCATCCTACCCATGGGGGCGGGTTTGCTTCTCACCGGATGATCCCACAGCTGTTGCTGACTCTGTCACTGATGTGATGCTACAGGGAATGGAACTATTTATTCCATCATCTGTGGTACCCATCAGAGGCAGATCTCAGCCTTGGTTTGGTCGCTCCTGTAAGACTGCATTACGCAGTAAGCAGGAGTGTTTCAAGCCTGGGCTGCGGTTTCGGCGACTCGGGATGTAAACACCAGCATGCTTAAAAAGAAGTATAACTTCGCCTCCAGGTCCTTCAAAAGAGTTATTGCCAAGGCAAAGTCAGAGCACATCGGCAGAATTGGCGAGAAACAAGTTCGCCTTCTTTCGGGAACCCGTGCATTCTGGTCTCTCGCCAAGGCTGTCCAAGGGAATATCTGTAAGCCTTACTACTACCATCTCACGGGAGGACGACTCACTGGCCCACACCTCAAAAGAGAAAGCTGACCTTTTAGGCTCCCTTTTTGCGTCCAACTCGACTCTTGATGACGGGGGGAAAACATCGCCGGCCATCCCGCGGTGTGAGTGTTCCATGCCGGATGTGTGGTTCTCACAGCGCTCGGTTCGCAAAGCACTCCTCTCCCTGGACATCCCAAGTCGAGTGGGCCTGACGAAATCCCCCCAATAGTGCTGAGGACGTGTGCTCCGGAGTTGGCACCGGTTCTAACGCGTCTTTTCCGGTACTCCTACTCCCTAGGCGTAGTCCCTAAATCATGGAAGACAGCTTTTGTCAACCCGATCCCTAAAAAAGACCACCGCTCAGACCCGTCCAACTATAGACCTATCGCCATCACCTCCTTGTTCTCCAAAATAATGGAATCCATTTTATCAGTCAGGTTTTCGTCGGGGTCGATCAGCTGGTAATCTTCTGGTCTACCTGACTCAAAGATGGGTGGAGGCGCTGGCCGTTAGTTTGGACATTGCGAAGGCCTTCGATCGGGTTTGGCACAAAGCGCTTCCTTAGAAGCTCCCTTCCTATGGCTATAGGCTTTCCGAGAAATTGTGCAATTGGATCACTAGTTTCCTAGCAGATCGGAGCATCAAGGTCGTTGTAGACGGTGCATGCTCCGACTACAAGCCTATTAACGCTGGTGTTCCACAAGGCTGTGTGCTATCACCAACGCTGTTTCTTCTGCATATCAATGATATTTTGCAAACTGGTAACATTCATTGCTATGCGGATGACAACACTGGTGATGTCTCTATACACCGGCCGTGCCAATATTTCTCGGGAAAACGTCGCCGAGTACCGGAACAAACTTGTGTCTGAAGTCGAGTCTTTGCTGAACAAAGTCTCGGATTGGGGGCGACTAAATCTAGTCCAGTTTAATCCTCAGAAGACAGAAGTTTGCGCGTTTACCGCTAAAAAGAACCCCTTAGTCGTATCTCCTGTTTCAAGGCACTCCCCTTGTTGTCTCAGCCAGTATCGGAATCCTCGGCGTCGACATATCGAGTGACGTGCAGTTTCTTGGTCACTTGGAAGAGAAGGCCAAATTGGCCTCTAAAAACTTGGCGTGCTCAGCAGAGTGGGACAGTATTTCATGCCGGCACAACATCTGCAACTTTACAAGGCGCAGGTTCAGCCTCACATGAAATATTTTACTCATCTCTGGGCAGGGGCACCCCAGTGCCAGCTCATTCCACTTTACCGCATCCAGCGGAGAGCGGCTGGAATCGTCGACGACCAAGTCCTTTCCGATCGGCTCCATTCATTGGCGCTGCGAACAGATGTTGCACCACTTTGCATTTTCTTTCGTATTTACAATGGGGAGTGCTCTGAGGAATTGTTCGGATTAATTCCAGCCGCTCAATTTCACCATCGCACATCGCGACAAAACTTGCGATACCATCCATACCACCTGGATGATTGGCGGTCCACCACTGTGCGATTTAGAAGTTGTTTTCTTCCTCGCACAACTTCCTTGTGGAATCGATTATCTACCGACTTAGGGACCTTCAAGAAAAGTGCCTACTCCTTTTTAAAATGCCGGCAACGCATCTGCAATTCCCCTGGTTTTCCTGGTGTTGCAGTTGTTCATGGGCGGCAGTAGTCACTTACCATCAGGCGAGCCGCATGCTCGTTTGCCCCCTCTCCTATAAAAATATATATATTTAAGTGAAATATAACTTGTGAATATGACTTATGAACCATTAAGCAGTCAACTGCAGAACAAAGTTTTGAATGGCAAACGGAATACTTTAAACGGTATATGTGGGCAATTAATAAATTTAATTTTACTGTTGACAAGAAGACTACAAAGTGCTATACAAATTTCAACTTTACCACTACCTGTTACCATTACAGCCTATCAACTCCAGTGCTGAAATGGCTTCTACCATAGATTGCCACGATTGACAATCGGGTTGGTAATCGGAGTATTTAATTTTAATTCAGCTATTATCAAGAAAATGCTGCTGCCCATCTCATGGTTGAGTTTCCCTGTGTTGTCTCTTACGATACCCACGAGGTGATATGGGATAGTGGATAATCTTACCACTACCTGTTACGAAGTGAAATTTTAACTTCAAACAGATTTGTTTTGGCAATAAAGAAGCTCTAACTACTAGTACAGTATTTAATCAGTTCACTTAAAGCATACTTTTAAAAAAAATGTGTGTGGTAGAGGTTGTAGCACGAATGGGTCACTTCGAGCATGATAGGACCAAGCTCTTACAAAATATCAGCGTCTTAATATTGTATAGTGCTGTGTTTCGTATGGTGAGTGTAGAGAACCGAAGACCGTTTTTACTGGAAACGAGGCATTCCATCTGTACAGTGCAAATGTGGACTGGTGATTCATAGGTCGCTGGTTCAAATCCGGCTCGAAGGACCATAAAGATGTACGGAACACCTTTAAATGATATATGATATAAAAAATGATTTTATTTAAACTTAATAAGAATATTGATACAAAATTGATAATAATATAGAACGCGTCCGCCGTGTTCGGAATCGGAAAAACGTGACTACTTGAAAAATAAAGTAAATGCCAAATCATGTTGACCTAAATAAATCGTATAGTAACAAAAATGTACAGTTGCACTGTACAGCATCTGCCTTTTGATTCTTAATCGCGGTAAATATTATGTAGATGTCTATAAGTCACAGCATTCTTCCACCATCAGTTGGACTGTGGGCTCGTTTGTCTCCCATATTCTATAAAAAAATAAGTAAAATTACATTGACGCATTTGTTATGCTATAATATAAATGATAAAAACAATGACGACCGCACTGACTGTGGCTATGAAACCACGAGCTGATACGAGAAGTAACATCTGAAGCTTGCTGTATATAGCGTCAGTGTAGGGTTGTGTGTGAGCGGTGCGAGTAACGCGCGGTGTGTGGTGGTGTGTGCGCAGGGCAAGGTGGCGCGGCGGCCGGCGTTTTCGTCGGATGACGGGCAGTGGTCGGAGGGGCTGGTGTCGGCGGCGCGGCTGGTGGCGGCCGCGGCGCACGCGCTGGTGGAGGCGGCCAACGCGCTCGTGCAGGGCGCCGCCTCCGAGGAGCGCCTCATCTCCAGCGCGCGCCAAGTCGCCTCCTCCACCGCGCAGCTGCTCGTCGCCTGCAAGGTACGTGCACGTGTCGGTGTCGGACCACGGGCAGTGGTCGGAGGAGCTGGTGTCGGCGAAGCGGCTGGTGGCGGCCGCGGCGCACGTGCTGGTGGAGGCGGCCAACGCGCTCGTGCAGGGCGCCGCCTCCGAGGAGCGCCTCATCTCCAGCGCGCGCCAAGTCGCTTCCTCCACCGCGCAGCTGCTCGTCGCCTGCAAGGTACGTGCACGTGTCGGTGTCGGACCACGGGCAGTGGTCGGAGGAGCTGGTGTCGGCGAAGCGGCTGGTGGCGGCCGCGGCGCACGTGCTGGTGGAGGCGGCCAACGCGCTCGTGCAGGGCGCCGCCTCCGAGGAGCGCCTCATCTCCAGCGCGCGCCAGGTCGCCTCCTCCACCACGCAGCTGCTCGTCGCCTGCAAGGTACGTGCACGTGTCGGTGTCGGACCACGGGCAGTGGTCGGAGGAGCTGGTGTCGGCGAAGCGGCTGGTGGCGGCCGCGGCGCACGTGCTGGTGGAGGCGGCCAACGCGCTCGTGCAGGGCGCCGCCTCCGAGGAGCGCCTCATCTCCAGCGCGCGCCAGGTCGCCTCCTCCACCACGCAGCTGCTCGTCGCCTGCAAGGTACGTGCACGTGTCGGTGTCGGACCACGGGCAGTGGTCGGAGGAGCTGGTGTTGGCGAAGCGGCTGGTGGCGGCCGCAGCGCACGTGCTGGTGGAGGCGGCCAACGCGCTCGTGCAGGGCGCCGCCTCCGAGGAGCGCCTCATCTCCAGCGCGCGCCAGGTCGCCTCCTCCACCACGCAGCTGCTCGACGCCTGCAAGGTACGTGCACGTGTCGGTGTCGGACCACGGGCAGTGGTCGGAGGAGCTGGTGTCGGCGAAGCGGCTGGTGGCGGCCGCGGCGCACGTGCTGGTGGAGGCGGCCAACGCGCTCGTGCAGGGCGCCGCCTCCGAGGAGCGCCTCATCTCCAGCGCGCGCCAGGTCGCCTCCTCCACCACGCAGCTGCTCGTCGCCTGCAAGGTACGTGCACGTGTCGGTGTCGGACCACGGGCAGTGGTCGGAGGAGCTGGTGTTGGCGAAGCGGCTGGTGGCGGCCGCAGCGCACGTGCTGGTGGAGGCGGCCAACGCGCTCGTGCAGGGCGCCGCCTCCGAGGAGCGCCTCATCTCCAGCGCGCGCCAGGTCGCCTCCTCCACCACGCAGCTGCTCGACGCCTGCAAGGTACGTGCACGTGTCGGTGTCGGACCACGGGCAGTGGTCGGAGGAGCTGGTGTCGGCGAAGCGGCTGGTGGCGGCCGCGGCGCACGTGCTGGTGGAGGCGGCCAACGCGCTCGTGCAGGGCGCCGCCTCCGAGGAGCGCCTCATCTCCAGCGCGCGCCAGGTCGCCTCCTCCACCACGCAGCTGCTCGTCGCCTGCAAGGTACGTGCACGTGTCGGTGTCGGACCACGGGCAGTGGTTGGAGGGGCTGGTGTCGGCGAAGCGGCTGGTGGCGGCCGCGGCGCACGTGCTGGTGGAGGCGGCCAACGCGCTCGTGCAGGGCGCCGCCTCCGAGGAGCGCCTCATCTCCAGCGCGCGCCAGGTCGCCTCCTCCACCACGCAGCTGCTCGTCGCCTGCAAGGTACGTGCACGTGTCGGTGTCGGACCACGGGCAGTGGTTGGAGGGGCTGGTGTCGGCGGCGCGGCTGGTGGCGGCCGCGGCGCACGCGCTGGTGGAGGCGGCCAACTTGGAAAATTTGTCCATACTCAACTCGGGCGGATAGATGACCACAGAGACAATACCCTCGCAGTGGTAAAGCTGCTTCCCATCAGCGATTTGTGAATAGTTTTAACTGTTTTAGATATATCTTTAGCCATTAATCGGACACCAAAGTGGTAAATCAGTAAGATGTATATAGATAAGACTTTGACTTTGGAGAACAAGTCGATTTTCCCTTAGGACCTCATGGCTTCCGATAGATAACAATATTAACCACATTGCTTAGAAGTAGCATCAAAGATACCAGGCGTCAGTTGCTTCGATTATGTAAACCCTACCTGTAATGTTAAAGACACGTGTTAAAGAGTAGCATGAAACGTAATTTACTTCATGTGCAGGATTATGATTCATCGTTTTCATTAAACAAGATAAAAAAGTGTGTGTGTGTGTGTGTGTGTGTGTACTTAAGTACGCACGTAGGAAGTTATATTTCTTTGTAATATAGGATGTGTGTCAATGAGAGAGAAGACGTGTTGCTGCTTCTATAACTTTAATTATAATGTTCTTATTCTATCTTAACACTAATATATATAGTCGTGGGGGCTATATTACACTACACCTCCCACCGACAAAAAAAATAAAAATAAATGAATACATTTGTTTTTTTTTTAAACTTATAAAAGTAAATATAAAATATGTTTATTATTAATAAAAATTACAAAATTCAAATGTAATTATATATTATTTGCCCTAAATATAAATTACAAAAATAAAATATAGGTATATTCTATGGGTAATTCGGGTGGCCAGATCCCTCTCCCCCATAGTAATTTCAAGGTCATAATAGAATTGGTATGATGTATCATGCATACATACAACATACTTATTTGACATAATTAGGTAATTCGCGAAGTTCTAGAATAGTTGTACATTCATTTATATTTTAAAATTCTCTGCTCTTATATATTTATTCATACTTTTCATCTCATTCCTTATTTTTGATTGATAAGCCTTTTTACTATCTTCTTTTTTCATAATTCTTGTACGTACTTTTTTTCTCAATATTCTGACCTTTAGCTAGCTTTATTTCTCTCTATACACTTATATATTTATTTATTATTTAGATACCGGGAATCGGAGTATTAATTCATTTCATTTATATTTTATTTCGTGATATTTATCACGCGGGTACTTTATAATTATGGGCCCCCCATTTACTTGGGTATTGTATTACTTTTACATAACATTTATTTCAATTTATTGGTACATAATTTTTTTTATCATATTATATCAAGGTAATACTGTACCTTGGGTTGTGCGCACAACCTTGAGGTCAACTTTTAAGTCATTTTTAAAGGACTCCAACAATTGTCACGGAGGAAACTAAGTTCACACTATGATCCAATGAAGGATATGACCTCTATGTACCATTATTAAGGGCAACAAATTTAAGACTTCTCTTGTCCCCAACAGTACTAATATGAGTAAACTCGTTCACATCTCACTTGTACTGAAGGTATTGTTCCCTAGTACCCGTTACTCCCGATTTTATCATCCAATCATGGGTAAACATACCCTGCTCGAGGACTATATGCTTTACCAGTGATGGACGTTCCCGTATCTCTCCATTATTTATTTGTCAAGGTCAACTTTTGTTTTATTTTTATTTATTTCTTTACATTTATAGTATTAATTTATTAACCATTTTTTAATTGAACCATAATTTTCACGTACACGGCTCGCGTACATACATGATTAAAATTATGGATAATATTCTTATATAATTCAAAATAAATTCTCATTTACCTTATTAACAATACATTAAAACTTATTCCGTATTTAATAGCGTCAGAACCACCTTAAAAATTAATCGGTTATTAGGTTTTCCAAACTCTCAGCTGATCGGGCCGATTGTATGTGGACCTCCGATAATTTTTCTTTACCTTACTCTCACACTTACACACTATTAATATTTTTCATTTACAATTACGTATTCCTTAACACAGCCAAACATTTACTCGCGTCTTTTACAAATTTATATCATAAAATAGTCTCGTATAATATTTAGTTACATCGTTGTCAGTTAGGGATTGAGGCTCACAATATGGGTACAATAAAATTTAAATTAATTAATTATATACATAATATAAAGAGTTTCAAAATTGAATTAAACGAAGTTATTATTTTCGTAATCCACACAAATAGGTTAGATATTCATTCTATTATCCCAAAAATAATGAATTATAATAGTTACAACTTTATAATATGAAAGTTTAATCAATATTAAATCAAAAATAAATTATTGCATTTCATATTAAGATATAGAACAAAGAAGTCATAGCAACGGAATAGTTTTCAATAACAATAACATGATCGCATTGTAATTCCACTCTTAGCAGTGCAAGCGATTTGAGACACTTTTGTTTTAATTAACAAAGTACGTATATGGCAACGTTTGCGATTACATCGTATTATGATCACCTAATTTAAACGTAACTTATACAATGTTATTATTACATACATAATATGTGGATACAAGTAAAATGATAGTTTTAAATTCCTTATTTACACAGAACTTTAGACACATTACTTTTGTTTAGATCGAAAAAGATTTCTAGAAGTATGGTATTTACTAAATCGTTTACAGAAAATGATTGAATAATTACTGTAACAAATATCAACTTTACACAACAAAACATTAATTACTTACTTAATATTTGACATTCAAAGAAAGAAAAAAAAGTTTTAATTTTTAAGTAGGTTAATATATAACTTTAAAGTCACTGCCTTTATAAAAGAAAAGAAAACCTAACACTTATTAATACCGAATTATTTTTAACCCTTTTCAAATTTAATATTTACATTTAAATAAAATTTACTATAGAAAAAAAAAAACAACGAAATATATCATATTTAACAATACATCAGTATTATTTTAATTATACGAAAAATTAATTTATGGTAAACTATGGTAACTTTAAGTACGTAAAAATGTAATCTACTATATTATTTCAATCATTTTTGCATGACACAGTAATAAAAATAATATAAAGCAGAAAAAATAACTGAATTAAATTTAATACAAAATCGTCTCGTGCCTTAATACATACATGAGTGCTTAAAATGGTAACTTAATTTTTAATATTGCATTATGATTTTTTTTTTTAGATACACTAAGAAATATATTAAAATATCAATTAAATCGTGGAGTATCTGATTAATAAACTCGAATTTACCATATTATATTAAATACAAGATGTTAAAAACATTTTTTTTTTATAATAGTTAAAACATTTTAAAGAAATCTTAAAAAGAAATGACAAAAAAAATACGCTGATTCGATGTTACCTCAAATTTTCCTCTTTGTTCTTCTTGGCTCAATTTTGACATTCTTCTGGTTCTGGACGAAGCTTTCAACATTACAACCGCTTCTTTCCTTTTTAAATTAATCTGCCGCTTCTTGAATAATTTTAGTATTTGGTCATTATACAAAAAAATCCATAATTTATTTTCCTCACACTTTGTAGCTATTGTCTGTTGTCTTCAGATACTATACGTACTTTTTAATTTTTAATTTCTGCAAAATTATTATTGTGGCCTCTTCTTTTATTCATATTCATTTAATTTTTGTCAAATCCGGTATAGCGTCCACTCCGTTGTAATATAATTGTTTTTAAACGATCAATCCATGATAATTTACATTATTATTTATTTTGTAAAATTTTCTCTCTTTATGTATGCCCGGCGGTGCGCGTGCAATGTAGCAGCGCACCGCCTGGCAGGGTCGTCATGTAATATAGGATGTGTGTCAATGAGAGAGAAGACGTGTTGCTGCTTCTATAACTTTAATTATAATGTTCTTATTCTATCTTAACACTAATATATATAGTCGTGGGGGCTATACTACACTACAAACGTAACAGAACGATAAAACTTGAATTTATTATTAACTAGCTGACCAGGCAGACGTTGTTCTGCCCTTTCCGAACGACCATTTGCTTGCCCAAAAAAACTCCTGAAATTAGCAATAAAAAAATTGAAGGTCACTAATCGGGATAAAAACTATCCTATCTCTCAAGTTGGACCAAACTGCACACAGTCTGCAATTTTTTTTTTGAAATCGGTTCTATCTGATGAATACTTACAGCAACACGTGGTGGTTATACTACTAAATTGTAGCTTATATTAAACCTTAGTATTTTTAACATAGCGCCATCTATTAAATATTTACTCAGTCCAGTCAACAGATATCGTCATCTGACAGAATCGTTTGGAGCTAACAGATAAATAATAGACAAATAATTTTCAATAAATTAATATTGTATTGTGACTATAAATTGAGATGTAAGCTATCCTATCTTTTAAGTTGGACCAAACTGCACATTGACCAAAAATTTCATTGAAATCAGTTCAGTAGTTTAGGAGTCCATCGCGGACAAACAACGTGACACGTACTTTTTATATATAAAAGATTACCCACTGAAGTTTTTGGTTTTAGGCATCAGTGCGCGCGCGCATTGTAACAACTTCACTGCGTCGTTTTTAGGTGTCCGCGCGCATGGTTAAGTTTCACTCTTATCATTTTTCCCAAACGCCTCAAAAGAAGTATAACTTCAAAAAGCTAATTTACATCTAGTCACGAAATTTATCGTTGATAGGAGTGGACAGATTTAGTCACAATCACACTTATTTTATTTGGTTTGTTATCAACCATGGTAACTCAACGTGGGGTTCTAAACGCTCGTCCTAAATATTACAGTACCCGAGCAACCTGGGTTCGGTTCCTTAGAAATGAAATTGTTTTTTTTTTAATTTTAAGCAACGTGTTCTACGGCTGTAAAGTAAAATGTCCTGAGGAAACCAGCATATTTATTGAATAAATTATTCGTGGACATGTGAAATACACCAACACACATTTACGCGGCACGGTCACCTAATACTCTACATCTCTTAACCTCAACTCCCTCAACCCTTTCAAATACATAAAATGCAATGAGTCATAGTTCGTGATTTTACATAGTTTTTTTGTTGGCGGTGTTTAGGTGAAGGCGGACCCGTCGTCAGAGTCTACGCGGCGGCTGCAGGCGGCTGGCGCGGAGGTGATCCGGTCCACGGACAACCTGGTGCGCGCCGCGCGCGACGCTATCCACTGCGACGACGAGCGCAGCCTCGTGCTCAACCGCCGCATGGTGGGCGGCATCGCGCAGGAGATCGACGCCAGGTACCGCACCACCGCACCACCACCACCACAACTACATAAAGCTAGGCGTACACTAGGCACGATCGGATCGACCCGCATTGCACCGCCAAAATCCACCTGATACTGCTACCAAGAGATCATATGAACACATTAATAACAAAACAAAACGAATAAGCAAATTTTATATTATTTTTATAAAAATATGTAAGGTAATTAAATATAATAAAAGGAATAAAGAATATAATACGGAGAAAAAAAACACACACTAGAGAAGTTGTATTATTTTTTTGCCTCAAATGTAAATGTAAAAAAAAATCCACTTTTCACCCCTCCGGGAGACAGGACGTGACGGGTGGCGAACCTCGTCGCCGGTTTTTCTCCCGAAGATTCTTCGCACCCCTGCCCCATTCAAGGGGCGCCGGGAACTCGGGGCCATTTCCTTCAATTGTTGGTTCATGGTGGGAACTAAGGGGTGGTAGATTTTATGCCACTACCATACGGCGAGGAGCCGAGTCTATCCTTTCGGCTTTGTCGCTCGTTTAGCACCACCCGGGGGACACGTGTTGGGTGGGCCTAGGGTTAGGTAGTCGAAGCCTACGGACGCGAGCGACTCATCCCCCAGCGTATACAAACAACATATTTCATGCGATACCAAAGAAATTAATGGGAAACTAGTTTGTTCATGTAGATTTTCATGTAAAATAGTATATAATTCTTCGTAAAACGGTATATTATAATACCACAAAATTTTCGCAAGACATACGAAAACATTAAAAAATTTACCAGATTAAATAAAATTAATGAATGATATTTCTTGACTTTTTTGAATAAAGCTAATTAATTATGACTAATATTTTGTTACAGGTCGGAAGTGCTTCGTATAGAGAAAGAGTTGGAGGAAGCACGCGGCCGCCTGACTGCCATTCGCCAAGCGAAGTACAAGCTCCGCGCCGGAGATACTTCTGGAGACGACACGGACACTGACGTCCATCTCGCGGGATACTCTAGCGACGCCTCCACCCACCACAGGTTAACAAATTTTCCAATTTTACTGTTTTCCGAAAAAGCAATGCATATATGAAGCAGTTACACCGCCATCTGTCGGATCTTTTAAGATATCCCGCGCATTTCTCTTAGCTAACTCTTACCACACTCACGGAATGAAATGGGGTTGATTAGATTATATAATGACGCCACCCATTGATAAACAAAAAACCAAAGATGCACAGTCTCAAACAAATGTAACACTCAAAACCATCCCCAATTATACATAGGTATATAGTTATAGTTATGATATTATAAACAATTTTTTTTTGCTACTTCACCCTTACACGCATGGCTCTAAACTTGTTTTTACAAAGCTATGTCCAAAAGGCAATAAAATTTTATGACCGAAGTTTTTAGTATATAAATGCCGCCACCACACAGTGACTTTTTACTTACAATAAACTTATTATTTTCATTTAACATTGTAGTTTATTTAATAATAAATTAATTTTCTTGCATTTATTAAATTATTATAGCCAGCCGTGATTAGTTGCGCTGTGTACCAGAAAAACTGTTAATTGCAATTATAACTGTTGACTTGAGTGTTCGGCAATGAAAGTAAATTTCGTAAGGAAATATGGCAAATAAAAAACACGCACATTGGTGCGACACATCGTACTTTCTTTTTCAAACAAAAGCCAACAAAATAATATTGAATTTAATTGTTTGATGTATTTTATTATTAAAAATATTTTTATTTGTTTTAGATTCAAAACGCCGAACAGCAGCTTTGCGAATACCACCTACAGTCCAAACAGCACATACTCAGCGCAAAACACAACGAACGTGACACAAAACACCACCAACATATCCCACCACATGTCCAGCCTCAACCAGTCCATACACGGCCCGCAGCCGGCCACAAGTCCGAGTTCGAAGCCGGAGTCCAATCAATTAAGCTTTAATACCAACGGGTACCAAAGGGAGGAGAAATATACCGCACAGAGCCCGACTTTCTCGAGTTTCAGGCCTCAAGATGAAACTCCGAAGCAGAACTACGAAGGGTTTACCACACGGTAAGTGCTCGTATGTGCGTGTTCTCACCGTTGTTGGTCCAAGTTTAGATATGAAATTTGTTTTTCTTGCTTTGTTAAATTACAAACTTAAAATACACATTTACCTTTATAGTGGAAAAATGACCTGTAGTGGTACATAATCAATATTTCCAACAAATGTATTATTTTCATCATATAATTAAGTTAGTATTTTTACATTTTTATAATTTCAAAAAGTTAAGTACTATTTTTTTAAATTAATAACTTACCTAAAAATGGCTTGTTCGAACCGAGAAAGCGCGCCACCTTTAAACATGCCTGTCATAAACAATTGATGTAATAAACAACTTATTTCTTTTACATGTAGTAAGAAATCTGAAATTAATTTTTTACCAAAATTAATATAGATTCAAAAATCACTTACGTACATATTTATTTAGTTAATTGAAAACAATGTATATAATTGAAAATAAATTTGTGAACCAAAACATATTTTAAATCTAAGCTATGACCAAATATTCATATAAAGTGAAACATCAGTCTTCTCATTTCTAATTATTTCTTTGCTTCTTTACACGCTGCCATTGGATCACGCAAGCAGATGATACATTTACTTCTAAGCAAGCCTTTTTGTATAATGTGCCTTCATTATTCACTTATGATTCGTGCCTCTACTAAAAGAAAAACTGTGTTTTTTTTTTATTAGAAATAACATGTAATGAACTATTTCACATTTGTATTGTTTAAGATTTAACAAAAGAAAATTAGATTTAAAAACATAATTTACTCTCTTTAGTGCAAGCAATGTATTATTATAATGGAAAGATACACATCCGGTTAGCTACATTACCATTGTATAATCTGTGTCTCTAACAGAGACATTTGCTTGTAAATAATATGAAAATATAGGTATAACTTTAGATGCTATGAAGAATAAAATTTGATGAGTGTATGACCGTTTTGTATCTTCCATTTAGACTGATATTATTCTGCTACAATCATTTGTATGTACTCATCTCATACCATTTAACAAACGTGCATTATTATTAATATACTTCATTTTGTTTAATTTAATTAAATATAAAAAAAATATAAAACTGTGTAATTAAACATACCTACTTTTTTATATTATCTTATCGTTGTACGGCATCCAAAACCGCGAATGTAAATACGACTTTAACATAGAATTATCTTATATATAGGTTAAATCCATATTTACTTTATGTAAGACCCTGTATAGTGGTGGCATAAGGAAGGTGAAAGGGTAGTGGATAACTCCATATTATCCCATAGGTGTCGCAACTAGCGACTGAGGGAACGCATCAGTATCTTCCTAAAAACAATCAAAAATAACAAAATTTTGTGGTTGCCAACCCAGATGCCAAGCGTGGCCACCTTGGCCTCGTCTCTATGAAGCAATCTTCGGGGTAGTCCTATGTTTAGCAGTGGATCTACGAATTGACACACTTTAATGAATGAATGATGAAAGATCAGATATTTTATCCTATAATGGTCCATTGTAGCTCAGGGGAAAGGCAATCGCCATAACATACAATCAGTACGCGAGCATACCGAATTCGGTCATCGCCGGAAACAATGACATCTATACAAATAAATGAAGTTGAAGTGTCTGTTTCTAACGTTAAAATAACAGCTTTTGACTAAATGCGTATACGGTATTTATAACAAAAACACAATTTTTAAAATTTTCTCTGTCTGTTTGTTTGTTCCGGCTAATCTCCGAAACGGCTGGATCGATTTTGACGAAACTTTCACTGGCAGATAGCTGATGTTATTAGGAGTAACTTAGGCTACTTTTATTTTAAGGAAAAGTTCCGTTACATATAAAGTTCTTAAGGGGGATCCTCCGATAGTCGCGCTATACATTTTTGTTTTGAAATACACGTTAAACACAGACACTATTTGTTTAAAACTAATCATTTTATCACTTTTCTACACTGAAATGTGCTCGCGATTGACCTTATTAGGAAATAATTTACAGTAATTGTTAAGAAAAACAATAGTGCAATCTAGGAAAATTTTGACACTTCTTTAGTAGTGTGAGTGAATTTTGACAACTTCACAAGCATAAGCGCCAAAACATAGTTTAAACAATGGTACGCTGGATGGCGTGCAGAAAATATTATAATTGTTATAAATCAATATCTGATATACAAAATTGATTTATTTCCTTCCCTACCGTTCATTAAAAAAAAACAAAGTAACATAAAACTGATGACCTTTGACGGCAATGTATACAATTTTATTTCTGTTGCTTAGCAAGCATTATTCGTGCGACGATGCCGTCCTTCCTAATCTGGATCTAAGTACATGTCCTACGTTGAAAGAAGAGCGGCGTTGCCAAACTTCTTTCGCTTGTTTGACTGTATAAAATACAAATACATTTTGAATTCGAGATTGTCACGCAATAGGATTTGCGCCCGGAATTTCTTGCGTGTTTATATATTTTTGTTTGACTTTCATTAATTAAATTTGCATTATTTCTATTACGTATTTGATTCCAATTTATTTTATTTTATTGTAGGTATAGTAATTAATTATTCAAAATACGCAATTTTATTTTCGGTGGTATTAAAAACAGTAAGTTTGCCTTTGATTTCAAATCTCGTCTCAATACTAATTAATTACCTATGTCATATGTGTCGGTGTTGAGTACAAAACTACAAAGGCATTGTTTCGTATTTTAATTTGTTTGAACATGTTTTTGGTCAAGAATAAATAAAATTATAAATTGGTAAACCACCAAAGTAGTCACAAAATTAATTTTGCAAACATTTGCAAAATATAGATAAAATATCTACATATTACGCATTTTGCAAACAGTTCCAGACAGACACACATTATTATTAGTTTGTTTTATTTTTTTGTAGTACCAAGCTCAAGGTCGCATGGTATCGTTTGCGGTCCTGGATTTCTTTAGTTGATTGGTCCTTTGATAACAGATGAAAAGAATGGTTATGTATTTATTAATAATTTTGTTTTATTATGTTTATTAGATTAACAAATGTACGAACCGTAATAGCTCAGGTGGTTAGCGCTCGCTGTAAATTTCACAGTACACGAGCAACCCGGGTTCTATCCCTGCCGGAATATTTTTTCACCTTCATGGTTCCTATCGCAAACTAAATCGTGTTTTAGATTTGTTGTTATCTCTTTATTATTCTTAGTTTTGAAATATATTATTTCTCAAAATTATTATTGAATTAAATAGTTTATTTACGCCTACAAATATAACTTTTATTTTTATAACATAGTCGTAAAATACTGTTATTCAGCTGAATCCGGTTTGACTGGGAGCCGACCCCAATTATAGTTAGAGAAAAAGGCTAGGCAGATGATGAATCGTACATAATATATATCGTAGCAGGTGGCGTTTAGTTCTGCCTACCCTTACAGAAAAAGGAAAACATTTTTTTCATTCACGCCATCTATTGTTCAATTTTCGTAAATGTAGGGACTAAGAATTCACCCACGTCAGTGTGTAAACGACATTATATTCCATGACAGATGTTATTTTCGGACTTTGTGTTGAATTGTGTGGATTTTGAGGCAATGATTATAACCTAGTAAAATAAAGTATAATGTCCGAGTATCGCGTTTGCTACTTCTACGACTTAATAATGTTCCAATTACACAAAAACCCAAAAAAACTAAAAAAATTATGACTTCAGCGCCATCTCGCGGGAATATGGCCGGGAGCAGACCGTATGTTTCACCTTAAGGCAAAGTTTTTTAGCATATTTTAAATGTAGGATTAGTCGATTTCATACTTTTAGAAGTAAAGATTTAACATTTTATGTTCGCAGTTTTGGATGCCAAACGTCAAATGCTTATAAGAATTGCAATCTGGAACTGCTTTAATAAGGATTGTATTATTTGAGAGAACTTGTGTACTGATAACTAGTTTATAAACTATTAAATTTTCTTAAAGAGTTCTGTTGCAGTTTTTTATGCATTTATGTATAAACCAAGAATGCTAAAATGCCCTAATATATCTCTGCTACAAACTACTATAATGTAACGCATGGAAGGCTTCATGCTTCTTTGCAAATTACCAGTCAATATTTAATATGTTCTGAAATTGTCTTTCTTACATTGAGCTATATGTACTACGTACTAGAGAAGCCATTCCAAACAAAAATTGTGTCCTTACTCTATGTCTTCGCGCATGCGCGGGAGTAGTAGTCGCGCATGCGCGAAGACTTTAATTTGATATAAAATAAGATATTAATATGAAATAAATATAAGAATTTAATATAAAATATCTTAATTTAATCTAAACAAACATATTATATTTCTAAATAAAATGTAATAATAATTATTTTATGGAATTCACAAATCTTCAATTTACACAATATTTAGTTTGTACGGATTGGAGTACAGTTCAGTTGAACATAGTCAACGTTCGGAATGGCTTCTCTAGTGCGTAGTACATATAACTCAATGCTTTCTTATAAATTGTATTGACTGGTAAGTTTCTAGTTTGTAAGGTGTGATAGGTGGAACTTGTAGAATTTCAACGAGATTCGAGACTCTTATAACATTACTGCAAGAACACGAATCGCTTTTAGAAATTATTAATTCTATGTTGTCTTAGAAACTTAAAAAACACTACAAAATAGAAAGCCTAATATTCTAATTATATATTGTCTGAGCCAAATTATGCCTAACATATGTAGCGGTAACTAAACCAATTCTTAAGTAATATTTCGTTTGCAGAGAAAATACGGCCAGTAATGATAGAACGATGAAACATGAGTAAGTCGCTGTAATACAATCAGCTTCGAAACCGGCTTCCGATCCTTTAATTTTATGTTCAATGTACACGTACAAACATGCCGCTTTCGCCCACCGCGACATTCCGTACATCGTTCTGTACATATGAGCTAGTGTGTGTTGCGCGGACATTCCAGCTTAGACTAAGAAGTAGCGACTAACAACTAATGATTGTTTTTTCTTCTTCCCTTCCCATAACCTGCATGCGGGTGATTAACCTAACCTAATAGGACGAGCATGACGGAGGAGACGGTGGTCGTGAAGTCGTTGCAACTGCCGGAGGTGCGTACGGCGTATTTGATATCGGACGGCGACGATAAGCAAGACGGCGAGCGCGTCTTCTACAAGAGGGAGCGGCCGCCTCCGCCGCCGCCGAGACGCATTTCCCTCCTAAAGTACGAGGACAACGCTAGTTAATTGGGTTCGTTCTGGCTCTTCCATCCTATACGCACCGGGTAGCCCACCAACCCTACCCATCACCATCGAAAAGTAAATCTACCCGAAAACCATCGAGATCTACCTCATTTTTATCATTCTGCAAAACTTTCAACGACAACTTGTTCTAAAATTTACTTAAATCGTCTGGGAGTCACCGTTTAACTGTTTTATAATAACGCCTTATCTAACTTCCAAGTAATAACTCTTTTACACTGTGATTAATCTTCCTTCTAACGCATGACGCATGCCGGTGTTGGCTAACGCCTCCCTTCTTTCGGTTGCGGGTAGTTCATTCAATTTAATTTGATATGTGCCCGCATGACTGATTAATTAATAATCGCAATATTACAGCTACGAGACCAGACTCTACGACACACCGCGACCTATTAACGAGTATACTAAAACAGAGGAGCAACGCCAATTCGAGTCCAATCAGTCCAGTCAATACCAGTACACGAGACAGGACCAGCGGTTCGGCTACGACGCGCCCAAACTCCCATCTCCCTTGAGCCCTAAGTTCAACGCCAGAGATCTCAAATTCGATGAGATTTCAGAGCCGATTTACTCTTCCCTTAAAAAACCGAGCACGCCCAAATCACCATTCGACGGCGTCGGGCAGAGCTTCACCGAACATCAAAAATCCACAGAAGCCATCCCTGGCGGAACAAAGCACTCTGAGTATACTGTGAAAAGCGAGTCCTACCAGAGCTATCCAAAGGCCGATTTTAGTTCTACTGAAATTAGACAAGAAGTGAAGTCTCCCTTCGCAACGTCTACGCCGTCCAAATACGAAACCAACCAATTCACGGAATTCCCAAAGAATTCAATGGATTTGGTGAAAGCCCCGACGCCTACTTTCGAGAGGATATCTTCGCCATACGGCAAGGAGGTTCACAGCTACGGTGGGCCGAACTATCTCGAGGAGACCACTACGGAAGTCAAAGAAATACCGAATGGCACTCAGAAGGTTACGACCACTAAAATCTACAGTTCATCACCGGTAAACATGACGAGTACCAACACCAAATACGAACCGATCAAGCTCGAGGGAATCGACGAGCTATCGAAATCATTCGACAACGACTCTAGATACAGCACATTGGATTCGCGTTTCAATACTTTGGACTCGAAGATCAGTTCGGACACGAGTCGCTCGTTCATGCGACCGTCCGAGTTCCAGTCATCGGACTACCAAGCCACGTCTAGTGTGACCAAAGTGAAAAAACCGACAGACTTGGTGAAGGAAATCGATAGTTTAGATAAAAAGTTCTCCAAGCAAACCATTACGTCGGAAATCGTCGAGCGCAAGTCCGTAATGACTAGTTCCCACAAGTCCGAAACTAGCTCCACCGTTACGAAGAAATTTGGCAACTTCTAAGCTTCGCGTTTGCGTGACGTTAACAGCCATCTTACGCCTTAAGTGTGTTTATGTGACGATGTAATGCATTTTTATAAAATTCAATAGCTTTTAAATAGAAGAGATAAACTTTATATTATAAAATTATATATAATTAAGTGTTCTTGTGATAGTTTCATGTCTTGAAATTGATTGACATAACTTTTACATGTGAAAATGTAAATTTTTATGCTAATAAATATTTTGAATTTATTATATTTATGCAAATATTTAACTTATGGGTAGTGTGGTTCGGTATAATATTATCACAAGAGCACCTGTAGAATTAGAACATAATCAGAGGTGCTAAAATAGTTTATTTATAGACGAATGTCGCAATGCAGTGCCTGTACCCTACGATACGATTAAGCTATTTAAGATTATATTTTCTATTTTGAAAGATTTATTGTAGTTGATCTTTTTACGAAGTTTAATTTTGAATGCCAGGAATTTTCAATGATAGTATTAATTGTTGTCTACAAAACATGATTTTTCAAATCGCCATATTTTGTGATAAATATGGTAATATGATGAAATATAGGTACTGAAAAATAATCTAATGTATGTATTCATAGCTTTTGCTTAAGGCGCTGACAACATCTAATGAGCTTTGACGCGGCATTTCGTTTTGTTTAGCCACGTCCACTATTTCTCCTTTATTTAAAAAAAATAGAGCTATGTTTATACAAGTTACATTCTATACCATAGACTTTATGTGTATATCTTTTTACTGTTTAGTTTAAGTAACCAAAATTATATCTACATAAATAAAAGAAAAGTGCATAAGTTTGCAAGCGACACGACTCTTGTAATTCATTAAACAATTAATTACATAAAAATAAGTTGAGTAATCGAAAAAAAAGCAACCAACCGCACTCTTTGATATGTCAGAAATGCAGTTATTTTTGTTGTTAGTTTATCACCTTTAATAGTAAGAAATATCTTTGACTACTACTATTGACTATAACTAGTATTGGAAACAACAGTGCTCCTGAGATAAATTTTGCCTAAAATTGTTTCTGACAAGCCTATTGGTCTTATCAGCGCCTTAATTAACGTTAGTATAATGTATTAACGTTTAAGCATAATATTTAACCCTTTCCCTGTCCCATTAATAATTTATGAACATTTCTATTGTTTAACTATTGTGTGTGTTTCGCGGACAGGGAAACTGCTAACATGCTTATGCTACAAAAGC
Organism: Parnassius glacialis; assembly: GCA_033319125.1. Classification (NCBI taxonomy): domain Eukaryota; kingdom Metazoa; phylum Arthropoda; class Insecta; order Lepidoptera; family Papilionidae; genus Parnassius; species Parnassius glacialis. The sequence goes on along the minus strand of JAVANC010000002.1, from coordinate 10,250,271 downwards.
AGTCTTTATGCAACTATTCTTGTTGAAAAATCTTACGAAGTCATTGAGTTCCTGGCCCACAATTCACAAAGTGCTAACTCCCTTGTGGGACCTTATTCTAGATGCCTTTTATTGTTTAAAAGGAATAAAGTGATTGAGGTTCTATGCTGCAAATTAATGTATTCTTTTAAAAATGGTATTGACAAAACGAAGTCTTAGAAAAAAAAACAGATGTTTAAAAATTGAGTTTGCAGAGAATGAGAGAGTATATGCACAGCCTTAAATTCACTTCTTAAAACCGTTGCAAATGGAACATTGAAGGCTATTATATTGATTCAAAGGTGAAGACTTTTTAAGATTGTTATATTTACATGATATTAAACAATATCTTTTAACTTTGTGCCTTCAATTACCAAAAATAAAACATTAACTGCATTCAATAGTTGACCTCAATGAAGATTATGAAGTATGTGCCATACATAACTACATAATAAGTTATAAATATTTTATTGTGTGATTTTGTAAAGTCTATAATAGTGGTAGTGAATGTTCGGTGCAATTTTCATAATTAAATAGCACTTTTGTTTATAAGTTAACACATTATATATAATTATGGCTTTTTATTTTAATGCTTTAATTGTTACAAAATGAGTCTTAGTTGAAAGGAACTCGATCTCTGTTTAATTTTAATATCGCATAAAAAACGTTACGATTTCTTTTGCTGAAATCTCTTATTACTTACATATTAATATGATTCTGTTTTTAGATCTTGTGGCTAATGTAACTATGATTACATTAGTTAATTTTTTTTTGTCTCCAGTTTATGTTATTTGAGTTTTTGTATAAACTTTAATTTTTGTCTCGAATTAGAAATATTTATTAACCTATTAACAAATTAATGTTGAAGCATGTTTGGATTAACAAATGGAACTTGTATTTTATAGAAATTAATATTAATGCGGTATTATACAATGAAATGTCAAGAATATAAGTACATAGATATATTTATAAAAAACAAAACCTTGTGCCTTAACTGTATTGCAGCTTTCGCTTTTTTTGACGAAAATACTATTGTATTGAATTAATGACTAGTTTATAGATTATAGGGAGATGCCCGCGAAAGCGATTCGTCCACTGAAGGTATTGTAACACCAATTCTATTAGGTTAGATGTGTGTAATGACAGTATTTGTTTTATATATGTAATTATCTTTTAAAAAATATCTTCCCTGTGTGTGGTTCGAAATTATAAACATTTTGCTATTGCCACAAAATTTCTTAAAAATATTTTGATAAATGTGGCCAGAACAGAAAATAATATTTCAACTCTACGGGATGTTTTGTAGGACTAGCTATTCTTAATGTAAGTAAATTAAGGCTAATTATCGTGTCTTATTAATAATTATTCGAGTTAAAAATAAACTTCTATCGATCTATTTATATAACTCAAAGTAACCAAATTTGACTGCTAGGTAAATGTGTAGTTATCGAGTAGTTTTATTCCGTTGTCTTTGTCACCACGATATAAAATTTAATGTGTCCAGTAAATGTTTATGTATATTAAATTAATAATCGATATTGTATTTATGCTATTAGAATAATATATTTTAATACATTTTCGATTTATATTCAGCAAACACATGCCAAATAATTAATTTCATTTAGTTTTCTATCTTTTATGATTATTAATTTGTTAATATTATTGCGAAAATTTATTGAAAATTTTTTCAACATCAGCCGGTAGCTTTATTTAATATTTAACTTAGTTGGGGCATTTTGTCTACGTGTATAACTTACATTTTTGAATGTAATAAACTCTAACTAAATATAGTTTTTGTTTTGTTTTCCTATTTCCGATACAGTTCTAAGAAAATGTAGGTAGATGCATATTTTACAGTTACATCCTACTTATAGTAGTTTTCCAAAAATCACTAAACTCAAAGGTTGTACGAAACACAGCAGGGTACGACTTTCCATTGACTTCCGTCGAGTTGGGGGTTGATACGTATTTTTACAGAAAAATTACCCTATTATAAGCACACACACAAAGTTACAACATGCGGAAGCGCGTAATTTTGGAGAAAAAAGTTATTGAAAATCAATTATTCTTGCATTGTTTATGTCTAATCCTACAATAACGCTGACGCCATTTTTTATTGTTATTGTCAGTAGGGATGTCAATTCTTTCCGAAAAAGGCCGATTTTTTAAATAGATTCGAATTGTAAGCTGATGTATCGATTCCCGAAAAATCGATTTCTAAAGTATCTATATTTTTTTCACGTTTGCATTTATAATGTAAATATAAATCTATTTTATGAGAAAAAAAAATCCCCTTCATAATAAAATATAGGGGGACTGATTCAGAAGGATTTCTGTATCTATTTTGAGACTGCTACGTCTCCGGCGCTGCGGGAAGAGCAGCCTCTACGCCTTAGCGTAACAAATCGCAAGCATCCCTCCTCGCCTCCGCAGCTTCGGCTTGTTGGTGGCCTTGTTACAGCAGGCGGAGGCTGCTCCCCCTATGCCCCTCCGACTATTTAAAACCACCCTAGCGGTAGGACAGACTGGTACCAGGTGGAGTCGGGGTCAATCAATTCGGTTCTTTGACATAAGTTGAACCTATCTATATCTATCTATAAACACTCACGCCTGTCACCCAGAGGGGTAGGCAGAGACTATGGACTTCCATTTGGCACGATCCTGACAGACCTCTCTCGCTTCCTCCACATCCATATACCTACGCATACACGCTCGTCGTATAGTAAGTTGAACCTAACCTATTTTATTTGTTATCTGCCCTAATTGGTACTGTTAAAATAAAACAAATTTCAATAAGAGATCATTTATTATGGTATCTTTCTTGTTTTTCATAAAATGGAATTATATTTACATTATAAATGCAAACATAAAAAATATAGATATTTTGGAAATCGTTTTTTTGTGAATCGAGACATCAGCTTACGATTTGAATCGATTTAAAAATCGACCTTTTTCGGAAAGAATCGACATCCCTACTGACGACAATGAACAAAATGGCGTCAGTTTTATGGTAGGATTAGATATAAACATTGCAAGAATAATTGATTTTCAATAACTTTTTTCTCAAAAATTACGCGTTTCCGCATGTTGTAACTTTGTGTGTATGCTTATAATAGTGTAATTTTTCTGTAAAAATACGTATCAACCCCCAACTCGACGGGAGTCAATGGAAAGCTAAGCCCACAGCAGCTTTACTGTCTTTCGTATAGTAAAGTGAAGGGAACCGGGGATACTTTCCTCAATTAAAAAATCAAAATGATAATATTTTGGTTTTAATTGAGGATACATGTAGATATCTACACGTCAACATCCATTTACCATTGAGTAGACTGTGTGCTCGCATGTGACCCTAATTTTATAAAGCGACTGGTGGCGGCACTGCAGATTCCAATTTCGCTTGAAACAAGTGTTTATACGGCTACAAATAATAGCTCCGGGTCTGGATGTTTATCCTTGTGCAATGTATGTATGTAAAACAACATTCACAATACAAAAGATAAGCAGGTTATGTTTTTGGAGTGAAACCTTAAGAAACGTAAACAATAAACATCTATAGGATTTAGCCTGCGTGAGAATGAGATAGAACACAGTGTAGTAAGCGACAGAAGGCTAAGGCCGCCCACATACATACGGAATTCCGTTTCGATATTCAGATTCGGGATTCCGAACGCAGCAAGTCCATACAAAATCTATGACCCGCCACACGTACGTTATTTTTCCGTACCCGTATGACCGCCTGTGCGTTCGGGATCCCGAATGGAAAGAAGCCGCTCCGAACGCACGTCTTCCATAGATTTTGTGGGTCAATCAACTTTTTTTTGTCCAACACCTGTCCCGAGTGAACTTATTCTCTTTATTCGAAAACTTTTAAATAATTGGATAATTTTAAATTTGTTTTGATAACTGCAAGATAAATCCACAATACTAAAATATTTATTGATAAAGTTTACGTATACATTTAAATAAAAATTATTGGTTACCCAGCGGAAGTAATCACACGTTCCCATACAAATCATAGGTGTCCCCTTACCCCTACCTTCAGAAATATATTGTTTTGGTTTAAAAATTGTTCACTGCAGTCTATCATTTTATATAAGATATAGTACCAAAATATAAATGAGCACATATTCTGAAATTTACACAGATACAGCCTTGTTATATTTGACATAATTTAAAAAAGTCTTCCCGCGCGAAAGTGTCCCCGCCGAACTGAGTACATTCACCTTCCACTAGGTAACCGCGACATTTTTAAATGAGTGCAAGTGAGATAGCGCTATTAGTGCGTTAGACCTATAAGAAACAAGGATAAGTATCACGCGATCGAAGTTGGAGTCACATAGAATTTTGATTCGCTCGGCCATTTCGACTGCGGCCGGAGAAGTAGCAACATGTCTTTATTGTTGTTCTGCTGGAAAACCACGCCAAACATCGTAAGTTTTTACTTTTGAATGGATTTTATTCTCTATTTATATTGCATTATGATCTAATAAGTCAACGGGGAGTGGTATTTTATTTTTATTCCATTTTTTTCATAATAAAAACAGCTTTTGATGTAAAATGTCCCCTTACTAACCCGTCACTTGGGTCACTCTGGTGGTTACCCAAGATACATTTTTGGTTACCCAAGAGACATAACTGTGTTGCATGTAAATTAAACGGTTGAAATACTCACTACATGTTACAAATTGTTATAAAGGAGTGATAAACGGAACAAGGTTTTCTTTTTGCTGTGTTCAGTAATGGGTTTTTGTGCTTACATAGCTTATTTTGTTTTAGATATGAAAAATGCCTCTTACAAACGCAGAAAAACAAAGACGTTATAAAGAAAAATTAAAACAAGATCCAGAGAAATATAATGAGTACAAAAGAAGAGAGAAAACTATCACGCCAAAAAAATACTGATTAAAGATTTAAACCCTAAAGAGAGATATAACGCGAGAGTGATTTGGAGATTAAGGAAAAAGAATCAAAGAGAACGAGCGCGAAATCTTAATAGAGTTCTTGAAGTAACGCCACCTAGCTCTCCACGATTACAAGAGGATAATTTGCAAGATGATGTTGTACAGAATGAGCAAGACGATGCTGTACAGAATAAAAATGATGATATTGATCGAGAACAAAATTTGTGCGCTTCCCCCACAGTTAGCGAAGCGTCAAAAAGAGAACGAAAGAAAGTAAAAAGGGACAGATCTAAAATTTATCGAGAAAACATTATATTAAAAAAAGAAAACGAAAAACTCAAGCAAAAATATGAAAAGTACAAAAAGAAATTACAGAGAACAACGAAAAAACTCGAAAAGAAGGAAATGAAAACTACTGAGAAGGAGAAATATGAGACTCTAAGTAATGCAATAAAAGATAAATATATCAAACTTAAAAATCGAAGAGACAAAAATACTATTAAAAGTTTTTTTGATCAAATTGATCAATCTTTGAAAAAAAATATTGCAAAAGATGCTTTAGGTTTAACAGGGAATTTGAGAACAACAGCGAATCTGAAACATAGTGCAACGCAACTGAAAAAAGAAATTGAAGACTTTTACAATAGGGACGATATATCTAGACCAACGGCAGGGCGAAAAGAAATAGTAACAAAGAACAAAACTAAAGTTCAAAAGAGATTTTTATTAGATACAATGAAGAATCTTTATCACACATTCAAGCAAAGAAACCCTGAAACTAAGTGTTCATATTATTATTTTACAAGAAACAAACCTTTCTACGTAGTCAAGCCATCCATTGACGGTCGCGAAATGTGCCTATGTAAGACCCATACTAATCCAGTGTATAAAGCACAGGAATTAAAGAAACACCGAATAATAGATACAGATAATTTAAACACTCTGTTCATGTCTACAGTGTGTGATCCTAAACGTCAATCCTGTATGTACGGTACTTGCCAAGAATGTTGCAGCAGCGAAATTACATATGATACAAGTAGAGACAAAGAAACGATTTCATGGAATGAATGGATTAGAAAAGAAGTAACGTATAAAAAAGAGGAAAAGACAATGAAAATAATTAAAAATGTAAAAGAAACCAAAAAAGGAACAGTCAAGAATTTAATGAAAGAATTTAACAAAGAAATTAAAGCACTGAAAAAACATGTTTTTAATATTAAAACACAGTACAAATGTTTCCGTGAAGCTATTGATAAGATAAAAGAAACGGAGGTGGTGGTTGTAGCTGATTTTAGCGAAAACTATAACGGAAAATATCATGCAGAAATACAAGCACATCAATTTGGAGGATCAAGAGAACAAGTGTCACTTCACACAGTTGTAACATACGTGAAGGGTGAGGGTAACAAACCTAAAATAGACTCTTACTGTACAATATCTTCATGCACTAATCACCAACCAGCAGCAATGTGGACACACCTAGACCCGATTTTAAAAAATATCCGAGATAAATACCCAGAAATAAAGACAGTCCACTTCTTTACCGATGGTCCGTTCAGCCAATATCGACAGAAGCAAATTTTTTATTTATGCTGCACAAAAACATTTGATTAGGAATTTACTGCAGTCACCTGGAATTTCTTTGAGGCCGGCCACGGCAAAGACCCTGCCGATGGAATCGGAGGTTTTCTTAAAAGAAAAGCAGATGAAATTGTAGCAGCTGGAACAGGTGTTCCAACAGCAGAAAAGTTTTTTGAGGTTTTGAAAGGTGAAAGTAAGATTCAACTTTACATGGTTACTCAGGAAACTATAGAAGCTACTGGAGAACAGCTACCTAAAAACATCAAACCTCTTCAAGGTACATTACAGGTGCATCAAATCTTCACGGATATTTGTGGCGAGTTGAAATATAGGACCTTGGGATGTTTTTGCAACAGAGGTTTTTGTGGATGCTTGCAGCCTAAAATCTATCGACCTCTAAAAGACTCTCTTCATAATATTCTAGATATGGATGTGGATGAGATTGATACTGATATGTCAGACTCCGGTTCTGATAATATACCTTTGAGCAGACTACAACATGAGAATGAAATCAATGTCCCCGATTTATTTCAGCCTCGCAAACAAACAGTTTACGATTTAATTTACTCGCCAAAAGATTCTGATAATGAACAAGCAGGTTCCTCTGGGAACCAAATAGCATATTCCGCAGGAGATTCTGATAATGAACAAGCAGGTTCCTCTGGGAACAAAATAGCATATTCCGCAGGAGATTATTTGCTGGTGAATGTGCGCAATCTCAAAGGAAAAACGTACAGATATGTCTGCATAGTTGATGATTTGGAAAATGATGGCGAGATAAGGGTTATATTTTTCCGGTGTGTCAAAAATGGCAAAATATTTCGTTTAGATAAAAGCGATATATCTTATATAGATCATCTCGACATAATATCTAGTCTACCTAAGCCTGAGATTGAGACCAAGCGTGGTCAAACATACTATAAATTTAAGGATATTGTTGATGTTTTTGAAAAGTGATTTATTTTGTTACCCATACAAGTACTAATTAATAAGTGTTTTGGTAGCTGATTATTAAGGTAAGGTGTTTGTAGCAATTTTAGATTATTGTTCTTCTGTGATCATTAATACCTCTATATCTATTAAAGTAAGTTTTGAAAAGACTATTTGACCTAAAGACTGAACTATCGCATTTTGTAAGTTTAACTTTTGTTAATTAAATACATAAATAATATAGGTATAATAGGTATAGTTAGTATAAAAAAACTTCAAGTCTGATCAAAAAGTCTTTACTGTGGAATTTGAAAGCCTTGGACAATAGTAATAAGATCTCTTGAGTCACTAGACTCAATAGAATTTCGTCGTTCGGCATTCAGTACCGCGAATGTGTAATTGAGTCACTTTACACGAGAGACAAAAAACTGATTTATTTATAATGTACGCTTTACTATTTGTTGGAAAGAGTTTTTTAAGTATTTCTAAATCTATTTTTGAAAGGTTTTTGGTCATATTTTAAATACAAAATCGCGTATTTGATTGAATACTATCGAAACAACAAAAAATAAAAATTTGCAATATTTTCACATTCGCGGTACTGAATGCCGAGCGACGATTTGTCTCTTGGATCACCAAATATCCCTAATTTTAAAAGTGGTTTTTCTGTGTTATTTCCTCTTGGACATGCTTAATTATAAGTTTTTCTTTACGGTTAGCTAAACTAATTTGATTATATTAAGTTTAACATTAAATTATCTATATAAAAACACTCGAGTACAAAATACTCAAAAGTAAAAAAAAAAAAATTGTATTGGTTACCCAAGAGACCATGTTCATGACTTTTTTTATAAAAGTATTCTAGCTTTACCCGAATTTATATTTGCGTAAAGTTGCTACTGCTACATTGTATTGATTACATTAAAAAATAAATTTAAAAATTGCATTTTCATTAACATAATTATCATCTAATCATTGGTTACCCAGGGGATGTAAGATGAGCTATATCACCCTATTTTATGCTAAAACATTATGTTTCATACGCTGTTGGTCGCGCCACAAGTTGTATTTGTAAACTAGGTTGTAATAGTTACTACCCTATGCAAAAATCACAGTGAAATTAGAGTTATTAATTATTTTTAGTTTTTTAATCACATGTACAAAAAAAAGTTGATTGACCCTTGTACGAGTCGCAACACACATTCGTAAAAATTCCGTACGGAACGCGCTCAGTGTAGCTTGCTACATATATATTTATCTATGGCTCAGTGTTCGTCGCACGACCGAAGCGAGTAGGTGGGTTTATGTATGTTTTTACATTTAATCTTGTAGGTGTATAGCTTTTCGTAACCTTTCATCTTATTTTATTAATAATACGTCGAAAGAATTTACTGACATAAATATTTAAAAAATATCTTTGGATAGATAGATCTTTTTACATTATATTTTATACGTGGTAGAGCCATGCTGCAGCTATATTAGAAGTATAGTTGTAGCACGAATAGGTCGGCTCGACCAGGGAAGGACCACCCTCTCACAGAATACCAGCGTTGTAAAATAGCAGCTTAACACTGCTGCGTTTCGTATGGTGAGTGTAGAGAACTGGAGACCCTTTTTACTGGAAAAGAGGCATTCCATCTTAGTCCTCACGGATGACAACGCATCTGCATTTTGATTAGCAAACGGGGATAAATGTCTATGAGCCACAGCAACCACTTACTATCAGGTGGACTGTGTGCTCGTTTGTCATCCTACCCTATAAAAAAATATTGCAAGCTTAGGGTGATAAAGGGATGCAACTAGTAAGAATGATACAGCAACAATGGAATCGCAATTAGAAAATCGTCGTCATTATTCGCTGGCAGAATGTCTATACTCAATGGCTAACGTCTCTCAACTGACTCTTGTTATTCCGAAAGGAAAAAAACGTATGTGTGTGGTGTATTCACGGAATCCCGGAACGAAAAACAGAAAACGTATGTGTGTTTATGTATGTTTTTACATTTAATCTTGTAGGTGTACAGTTTTCGTAACCTTTCATCTTATTTTAATAATAATTTGTCGCAAGAATTTACAGACATAAATATTTAAAAAATATCTCTGGATAGATAGATCTTTTTACATAATATTTTATACGTGGTAGAGCCATGCTGCAGCTATATTAGAAGTATAGTTGTAGCACGACCAGGGAAGGACCCCGCTCTCACAGAATATCAGCTTAACACTGCTGTGTTTCGTATGGTGAGTATAGAGAACCGGAGACCCTTTTTACTGGAAAAGAGGCATTCCATCTTAGTCCTCACGGATGACAACGCATCTGCATTTTGATTAGCAAACGGGGATAAATGTATATGTCTATGAGCCACAGCAACCACTTACCATCAGGTGGACTGAGTGCTCGTTTGTCACCCTACCCTATAAAAAAAAATATTGCAAGCTTAAGGTTATAAGGGGATGCACCTAGTAAGAATGATACGGCAACAATGGAATCGCAATTAGAAAATCGTCGTCATTATTCGCTGGCAGAATGTCTAGACTCAATGGCTAACGTCTCTCAACTGGCTCTTGTTATTCCGAACAGAAAAAAACGTATGTGTGTGGTGTATTCACGGAATCCCGATTCGGGATTTCGAAACGGAATTCCGTATATATGTGGCCCGCCTAATGGCTGGGTGCAGAGTGCAGACTGCGAACTCAAAAGGTTGTGGGTGCGAATCCGTCACTCTATTACTTTTAAGTCTGCCAATAGTGGTCAAAGGGAATTTTAGTAATGTAAATGGCATTGCTTTAATTTTAAAGATTATTGATTTAAAAAAAAAATAGTGTGCTCTAATATTTCGGTCTCCTCTTTGTGCGGTGCTTTAAAAGTGAAAATTTTACAACTAACTATCCTCATTGTAAAGGTTATTAAATAACCTTTTAGGCGATATATGTTTCGAATCGATGTGTTCCATAATATGTAGGTACTAAAAATAATAACCATAATGCGTGGAAAAAGGAGTGGCTCGATTTATTTGCCCCCAAATATACATTTTAAATGTTAAAATAAACAGTTAAAAAAATTAACAAATTAATGAAATATATAAAATTACCTAACCATATTGAATAAAATTATCACATTTAAGGCCCGCTACATACATTCCAAATCACGAGTTGTCTGCAAAAATACCGTACGTGTGTGACGGGTCCTTGATTATACAACACGCAACATAATTAACGCACTTTGTGAAAGTACTTTATTCAGAATCGTTTACTGAATCGATTTCTATAATTTTTAATATAGGTAATTTTTTATCCCAAAAATAATTGAAACTACTTAATTTACAGTCACACTAAACCTGTACAGTCAAAACAAACTGAAATGGACCGTAACTCAAGGCAATAAGACTTTTAAAAGTGCAGTTTTATTTGTATTAATACAAATTCCGTCATTGAATACAAAATAAAGAAAATTGAACCTTATTTCAAGTACGTTAAAGTCTTTACAAATACAGAGTTTGGAGTGCCTTATAAAGGTCGCGGCGGCCAGACCATTGACCTCTCAGATCAGCTGATTTGACACCTCTTGGCTTTTTTTTTATGGGGACGTATTAAATCATTAGATTATTTAGTGAGACAACAAATGCAGAGGACCTAAAATAGTAATTCTATGAGTGAACGATTTTAGAATAGTGAAAAATGACACTGAATTGCTTTCTAAATTATTTTCTTTCTTTTTTAAAACGTAACCCTCACTAAGATTTTCTCTTGTATAGTGGGGACAGTAAACATAAATTGCACAAGGACAAACATCCAGACCCGGAACAATTATAGACCTATACCTAGCGTTCGTGGTTTTGTACGGTGACCACAACATTCTTCCGGAATTAGTATAACTATATTATTATAATACAAATTATTATAATTTGATAAATAATCAATGCATAAACATGTTTAACCGATTCGTTGCGGCACCGATTTTCGACAACTTTTAGCTGTGGCGGCGAACAAATATTGCATGACACGCCTGGCGTGTCAAGCACCACAGGCACATGGCTGATGACACGACTATTGTGCCATCAGCCATGTGTAAAAGTAATGTTCTTTTTTATGCTTTTTTTACTTGTTTAGACCTAATTAAGTTTATTTGACATCAAACAAGTTACAAATGGAAGGATACCTACTTGTTTTAGTGGGTAACTACGTGTTTTTTTACGCGTTTTCTTTGAAATTGAGAGAAAGTGACTTTTTTTATGAAGAGATTACAAACCTTTTGTACTATTTATTGTTTTATAAAAAAAAAATTTATAAAGTTAAATTACCCTGGAAAACCTTGGTTTTTATTAAATGAAATTTTCACCTAATAATAATATTTGTAAATATCAAACAATCAAGAACCTTAATTTGAAAAAAAAAAGGTTTATCATTCATTGATATTTACAAATGTTAATATCAATGAATGATAAACGTTAGGTTAAATTAGGTTAATAAGTTTTAGAAGCACTGTAAACAACTTCTTATTTTTAATTACCACAAGCATAAAATATGAATTAAGACAGATAACAATAATTATTAAATTTAAATGTATTATTACGAGTACGTACCTACTTACCTTACTGTAGAAGAAGTCCGATTTTTCTTGTATACAAAAATTTAAAAAAATGTAGCACATTTATTTCTTATAAATTAAACTTCCAAGTTTTCTATTAATCACTATAATTGCATCACAAGTCAAGAGCTCAACATGCAACATGCACCATCAATTGCTGCAAATATAGGTCCTATGCCCTGAGCCACCATGCTTATAATTAGTACCACAATGTTATAATTAATGGTTTTTTCTGTTTTAGTCTCTCTTAAAAAATAATGAAAACAGAAAATATAAAGGGTTTTACAACAAATATCTGGTAGAAAAGTAAATACTAAATACCTAAATCTTTTTCAAAACTTCACTTCAAAAACCAATTTTTACCATAAACGGATTGATCTTAACTTCCTTAGTGATGTCGTCTATAGTCTCAAAATAAGTTGTGTCCTAATTAATGATATTCATTCCATTTTATGACACCCCTGATTTTTATTACGTGGCTGAAATTAGATACTGCCAAGGAGGTTGTAAAATATATTTTAACCTCCTTGGGTACTGCTTATTAGGTAAAGTAAAGTAAAGTTGCAGCCTTATTACGTCCCACTGCTGGGCACAGGCCTCCTCTCATTTCTGAGAGGGTTTAGGGCTAGGAAATGTCCGCCGCGCTGTCCTAATGCGTGTTGGCGAACTTCACATGTCTTCGAAAAATTTTTTTTCTTATTTCTCAGACATGCCGGTTTCCTCACGATGTTTTCCTTCACCGCCGAGTACGTGGTAAATCAGCATTTAAAATTGCTATTAACAATTTCATTGGTGCCGGCGGGGATCGAACCCGGGTTGCTCGAGTACTGTGAAGCTTACAGCGAGCGCTAACCATCTGAGCTACCACGGCTTATTAGTTACGTCAAACGAAATAACAGCCTGACGGCTGACATTGTGCACTCCATATAGCTAATTACAGCGCCATTAATTTCAACCAAAAGAAAATAAAAAACTTGAAAATTTAAACAAAAATAACTGCATTACTATGTCTATAGTCAAGTTCATACAAATCAAAAAGCCTGAACATGAGATAATGTAAAATAAACCTATTTTATCGGGACCATAACTTTTCAAAAAATTATGAAAATGACCGTTTTTCGGCGTGTACGTGTTTAAATTTTTAATATAACTCTGATAGATTTATAGCTATGCTATAATATTTTAACCGGTTCAGTGCGGGTGACACGCCTATTGTGCCGTCCGCCATGTGTAAAAGTAATGTTCTTTTTTATGCTTTTTTTACTTGTTTAGACCTAATTAAGTTTATTTGACATCAAACATAAGTTACAAATGGAAGGATACTTGTTTTTAGTGGGTAACTAAGTGTTTTTTTACGCGTTTTCTTTGAAATTGAGAGAAAGTGACTTTTTTATGAAGAGATTACAAACCTTTTGTACTATTTTTTGTTGTTATAAAAATCATTTATATAAGTAGGTACAGCTAAATCACCCTGGAAACCTCGGTTTTTATTAACACGTTCACTGTCCGGTTTTTAAACACAATAGTAAGACAATAGCAGTGACCTATATGTAGTGCACGGGACAGCGAAAGGGTTAAATTAAATTTTCACCCAATAATAACATTTGTAAATATCAAACAATGAAGAACCTTAATTTGAAAAAAAAAGGTTTATCATTCATTGATATTTACAAATGTTAAATATTATTTAATGTTATACAAATGTAAAAGTAAAGTCGATCTGAAAACGCCGGGCGTGTCTGTGGCGCATGACACGCCTGACGTGTCACGAAATATTTGTTCGCCGCCACAGCTAAAAGTTGTCGAAAATCGGTGCCGCAACGAATCGGAATATACTTTCCCCTAGATACAGGGGCGTAGCTACCGCCGTATCAGCCGTATCAATGATACCGGGCCCCCGGGCTACAGGGGCCCCGAACGTGTGTAAACAAAAAATCCAAGGACTTCTCCATAGAATTCCCATGACAGGAAAGGCTATCACTATCGTCTATAGAAGCATAGAATTTAGAAAGACTGAAATCGTCTTCACCTATAAATGCCGCCGAATCGTCTTCAGCTATGTTCGCTGAACAAAAGGTAAGAAAAGTGTATATTTGATTTTAATTGTTTGGCTAGCTTAGTTCATAGGAGTATTCATTGTAAGTAATAACTAATAATCAATAATATATAATAATTTTAATTCAAAGCAAAAATGCTTCTTTTGTTCCTTTTATGAAATTAAAAAAATTTCATTAGGGCCCCCCAACAAATTTTGATACAGGGCCCATCTAAGGCACGCTACGCCACTGCCTAGATACGAAGAATTTTTTAGTTGACAATATTTGTAGTTAAGATCACTAGACACTATTTTTATGAATTAAAAAGGCGAACAGGCTGAGATTAGGGACGTGGCTGGTATTAGGGGCATCCACCCTACCATTTAGAGGGTCAATGAATTTTTGTTCGGAAAAATAAAGTAGATAGCGCTATTACAAAGCAATTTTACCCGAAAGAAAATACTCATTTGACCTATTACACTAAAATTAAGTCTAAAAATAAGGATTGTAACATGTGTTTTCTATAAAATAAAACTTTTATCTTATATTTTATGCCGCACTTGTGGTTGAAGACAGTGGTGGATTTACCAGCAGGCTGAGTAGGCTGAAGCCTAGGGCGGCAGATTTTAGGGGCGGCGAATTTGGGGCTAAAACTTTTTCATTTTTCACTTGGTTGATAAATTTTCCAACAATTTGCGTTTGGTTGTGGCGTGTGGTGTGCGCGGAAACGAGTGACATGACCGTTCGCTAAGTGTGTTTGATCAAAATGCCTGCTCTATGTGGTATATCTATGAAAATGCTGATGAATTGAATGAATGAGCGAGTCGCGGCCGCCGCGGGAAGCGGGAACCGCAGCAGGATCGTACTGTTGAAGGCGTACGCTTTTTTTTTTAATAGGAGAGGGGGCAAACGAGCATGCGGCTCACCTGATGTTAAGAGGATTGTGAAGCTGTAAATTTTCATACAAAAAGCGATAACGCTGTCCCCCCCGTAAATATAGTCCAATTTTAATAATTTTTGGAAATGTTGTAGATATGACAAAAAACTAGGCCCATACGTTTTTATTTTAAAGAAATATTGTATACAATATAAGTTATTAGCATCTAAAAATCTATATTTTTGACTTAAAAACTTCCTCGAGCGTTTTTTTTTTAAATTAAACTAAACTGATTAATAAAAAAGTAAAACGTACAGGCCTAGACTAAAGTGTACTGAATCTAATAAGACCAAAATTGTCTTATTTTGTAAAGTTTTAGGGGGGTAAAAACGTTATCGCCGGAAACAATATTTCAGAAAGAAAATGTAGGCAATTGCCTTAAGACTTGCAACTCTCTCTATCGCATAATACGGGTCGGGGGGCAGGGGCATATTGTAGTGATGTTAGGGGTGTTGGAGCCGTGGTAGCTCAGATGGTTAGCGCACGCTATAAGTTTCACAGTAGGTACCATAGATAATATACTATATAGGGTAGTACGTACGCGAGAAACCCGGGTTCGATCCCCACCGGCACCAATGAAATTGTTAATTGCAATTTTAAGTGCTGATTTACCACGTGCTCGGCGGTGAAGGAAAACATCGTGAGGAAACCTGCATGTCTGACAAATAAGAAAAAAAAAATATATTTCGTAGACATGTGAAGTTCGCCAACACGTATTTGGGCAGCGCGGCGGACCTTTGCTTGCCCTAAAACCCTCTCAGAAATGAGAGGAGGCCTGTGCCCAGCAGTGGGACGTGTATATAGGCTGTAACTTTTAGAGGTGTTATCGATATTATTATCGCCTAGGGAGGAGAAAATAATAATATCGTTAACCTAGAAAGATAATACCTCTCATGAAAAAGTTAATGTCTGTGATTATTCAGTGTTTATCGAATATTTTAGTTATTAATTTAGTCTTTATTGAATAAGGACATTAAATTAAAAATATTTCGAGTTTACAATAAAGTAGGTAGGCAAATAAATAAAAAGTAACAACTTGAAGAAATTATTATTGTTAATTATTACATTTTACTTAATTACACTCTTTCTCGAACTGCCATTTCTCTACGAACTCGAGGGTCAATCATTTCTGCTAATAAACATTAAAAATGAAATGAGTAAAGTCTTAGCTGCATTTTTGCTGCCCAAAAGTGATCATACTAGGTATTTATTTAATTTAAATTAATGAAATTGCAATCGAAATATTTTTTTTATTTGCTAAATGATTTATTTCTACAATTTTTCGCCCATACAACTTATCTGACTGAATCTTACTAACTCTGGTTCAATAATTAGCTCGACAGTCGAAGACGACGATGTATATATATATATATATATATATATATTTACATGACTTATTATTATTGTATTCTTTTTGATTCTCTTTGTCAGATTCGATTCCTTCGCCAAGTGAAGTACATCGTCCTTGCACATTACTCTCTGGTAATTATTTGTCTATCTCGGAGTCACTGAAAAATAAATAGAAGCATAAGAGTTTAAATTATATTTTATGGCAAACTAACGCGGGCGAAGTCGTGGGTGAAAAGCTAGTTTACCTATATAATTCGGTTTATCGTTTAACTTTCTGTGAGAGCGTAGTCGTTCCCCGGTCGAGCCGACCCACTATTGCTACAACTATACTACTAATATAGCTGCAGCATGGCTCTACCACGTATAGAAATTTTACTAATCAAATCTTTGTATCTCGAAAATTTTAGCATTTCCTTGGAATCATCGGAATTCCACAGTAACAGTTATACGAACAAGTTCTAACAGACTAATATTGTTACTGGACAAGTGGTAAAATTAAAAAAATTCTACAACCGATTTCAATAA
This sequence comes from Parnassius glacialis, assembly GCA_033319125.1. Lineage (NCBI taxonomy): Eukaryota > Metazoa > Arthropoda > Insecta > Lepidoptera > Papilionidae > Parnassius > Parnassius glacialis. The sequence goes on along the minus strand of JAVANC010000002.1, from coordinate 10,233,405 downwards.
AACTTAATTACAACATAATATATGTAATGGTTGAAATGATTTCCATAAAATTTGTATGAGACCAACTGTGAACAAGAAAAGAATAGGTAAGTATTCAAAATCGCTCCGGAGAAATCGGTGAACATACATAAAAATAAAACAAATATACATACAGCCGAATATAGAACCCCCTCCGTTTTGAAGTCAAATCAACATCAGCTATCCCATACTTTTATATTTTGTGGAATAAATTTCGGTCTATCTCCTACCAGTCAACCAATGTACATACAATAGTATGTAAGGTGGTAAGGTACGCGATCAAAGTAAGTAGGGTCATTGCGCCGGTAAGCCGACCGGGTCTAGTTTTCGGCCTTTGGCACGAGGTGATGCAGTAAATTTGATTTAATAACGATTTTAATAAATATTATCGTCCAAAATCAAGTTTAATGCATTTGTAAATAGTTGCATTATATATTGCAACATTACTTCATCGGATAAACATAACACGCGATTTATAATAAATAGTTCAGTTTGACGCCGGCACAGGAGCTGTCAAAGAGTGTAAGATCGTGCAAAAAAAATAGTGGCGCGCGTTTCACTCAAAAGTAAATTTTGCGCTGTATTTACAATGATTATTTAATATTGCGCTTATATTTCACTGTATAAATAACTTAATTTAAAATTTTCACATAGATTACTATAATATTTTATTGTAAAAGTAAATAAATTAGGTGGCCAGAAAGTGACACACCAAATTATCCTATTATTTGGTTATCGGCCATGTGGCCGGAAAGTAGCCCGTGTTTAGCCTAAATACTTTGTCTCTTTCATTTATTTGGTTACCTACTATTAGTCTTCTTTCTTTTTTATAATGAATTGTATCCTTGCGAAGACACTAGCTTTTAGTTTTCGGCCACCAAATATTGCAATTTGAATGATTATTGATAAAACTAAAATACCCATTTTAGTTGTGGCCGAAAACTAGATTAAGTCTAAAATTATTATTTAGTTTTCGGCCAACTTAAAATTATATGAAAGATTAGGGAAGCCGAAAATTGAATACTGCTTTGGTTGACGGACATTTCATGAAATATTTCATTCACTTTGCATTTTAGTAAGACGATTCAATAACACATTATTTTCTTCAGATGGCTCCTCCAAAGAAAAATCCTCCAAAGAAATATAATTAGTAAATGGTTTCAGAAAATGTGGACTTAATGAATTTGATCACCATGTAGTGGATTACTCAAAATGTGTCCGGAATACCCCGGAAAGACTAATTAGTGAAAATTCAGACACTAGAAAAAATAAAGAAATAACTAACGCAGACCTAGTTTCCACAAGAAAAGTTTTGAAACATTTCAAATCAAATCTGGCAGAAAAAAAACATGGTTGGCGATGTTCTAGTAACTATGAATTCATCTACCGATGTATTAGAATCGTTTATCGATTCCACATTCACATTCTTTTTGTCAGGAAGTTATTTGGATATCGGTTCCTTAGTATCGTTATATGATGTTCTTTCAATCCCAACTCAAGTAAGCCTACCAATGACAACAGTACTGACAATGCTGGTGATAATGGTAATGTGCACGACGCAAACAGCGTGATATAAACAAAAGACATTGTAACCGGCACTAGTTGAACAACCTAGGCGCAGTGGGCATGACGACGGTGTAATTATCGGGCCACGCCTCCGGTTCGACAACTAGCTGGGGTTGTGCGGAAGAACTAGGCGCAGCCTTATGCGGGATTAAAATATAACTTTGTGTAAATAATTGTATTACTTATGTTGAACGATAAAAAATAATGTTCTATTATAACTATGTTTAAGGTTGAGTTGTAACTATGCAATAACTCTCCCAAATAAAGGCACCGTATGAACAGGGAGAGTTAGCATAGACTTAAAATGTAAACTATAATTATCAAATATAGTAAATATTTACTTTTTAATATAATAAATATATTAAGCCATTAGGCACATAATATAATAACCAAAGAGCATGTTATCGTGACGCGGCCGCGGAGCAAATGAAGCCACGCGCACCGCGCCACGACGTTTTATATTTATAGTGCTGAGGCGGGGGGAAGGATTCTCCGCCTAAAGCAGCTGAAAATTATAATTTAGCACTGTAAATAAATAAAAATATTGTTATGTACACCTTAGTATAATAATTAGTTGTAAGAATATTATATAGTTAATTATGTTTGTTAGCTCGTAAGTTTATTGGATAAATAAAGATAGGCGCGGGGGTGAGGCAAGGGTCCGCTGGCCAGCAGCGGCCAAATCATATAAAAGACGGGCCGGCCGCTAGGGTCGGCAGTCGCTCTCCAGCCACCGAAAAGGCACCAGCAAGAAAAGAAAGTAAAAGTTCCTCCTCACCGCCGCTTGCCTCCAGTTAAAAGCAAGACCAGCGCGTTTTATTCCATTTTTCGCACGGCGTTACGGCGATCCGTAATATTAATGGTCCTTCGAGAAGCCGGATTACTAGAAGAAAAAGACAATATCGGTCTTGGTATTGCCGGAAGAAAGAAGCAAACCGCAAGAACGAAAAAATATTATTGTGAAGAAAAATGGTGATTACGCGTAGTAACAGCGGAGAATCATCGAAGCGTCGCAAGGATGAACAAACAACCCAGGGGGCCACAGAAGAGGCCTCCGGGGGTGACTCAGCCGCTAGTGGTTCAACAAACGCCACTAGTGAAACCACAACGGTTAGCGATACGACCGCTACCTCTGCAACCGATAGAACAACCGCAACGGAAGAAACCCAGCAAGAGGGTGATGAAAGATCGCAGTGCACAATGAAGCCGGGCGAGACTAGGTCACGCCGCTCCGTAGCCTCACGCAAGAGACTCCTCGCGGAGTTAGAGGCGAAAGAGCGGTTAGCCGAACTCAAGCTCGAGCAGGCTCAGTTGCAAGCAAGAACGGAATTGCAAGAAATACACGTGCAGCGACTACAAGCAGAAGCCGGATCAACCGATGATGAAGATGAAGAAATAGAAGACGATTTGGCACCAGTGCGCATTAGTACATGGTTGCAAGAAAAACCTGCATCGCAACCCGCGCCACAACCAGCACTGCAGATCGCACCACCCGTACTTCAACAGTGTGCGCCGCAACATACCGCGCCGCAACCCACGTCGTACTTCGCGCCGCAACCAGCACTACAGATCGCACCACCCGTACTTCAACAGTGTGCGCCGCAATACGCTCCGCAGCATACCGCGCCGCAGAAAAAAGACTATGAACAGGCGCAGCAACAAATCGACGTCGCTACCTTAGCCGTAGTAAGCCGTAGTAACCGTAGCTCGTGGGTGAAAAGCTAGTTTACCTATATAATTCGGTTTATCGTTTAACTTTCTGTGAGAGCGTAGTCGTTCCCCGGTCGAGCCGACCCACTATTGCTACAACTATACTACTAATATAGCTGCAGCATGGCTCTACCACGTATAGAAATTTTACTAATCAAATCTTTGTATCTCGAAAATTTTAGCATTTCCTTGGAATCATCGGAATTCCACAGTAACAGTTATACGAACAAGTTCTAACAGACTAATATTGTTACTGGACAAGTGGTAAAATTAAAAAAATTCTACAACCGATTTCAATAAAACTTAATTACAACATAATATATGTAATGGTTGAAATGATTTCCATAAAATTTGTATGAGACCAACTGTGAACAAGAAAAGAATAGGTAAGTATTCAAAATCGCTCCGGAGAAATCGGTGAACATACATAAAAATAAAACAAATATACATACAGCCGAATATAGAACCCCCTCCGTTTTGAAGTCAAATCAACATCAGCTATCCCATACTTTTATATTTTGTGGAATAAATTTCGGTCTATCTCCTACCAGTCAACCAATGTACATACAATAGTATGTAAGGTGGTAAGGTACGCGATCAAAGTAAGTAGGGTCATTGCGCCGGTAAGCCGACCGGGTCTAGTTTTCGGCCTTTGGCACGAGGTGATGCAGTAAATTTGATTTAATAACGATTTTAATAAATATTATCGTCCAAAATCAAGTTTAATGCATTTGTAAATAGTTGCATTATATATTGCAACATTACTTCATCGGATAAACATAACACGCGATTTATAATAAATAGTTCAGTTTGACGCCGGCACAGGAGCTGTCAAAGAGTGTAAGATCGTGCAAAAAAAATAGTGGCGCGCGTTTCACTCAAAAGTAAATTTTGCGCTGTATTTACAATGATTATTTAATATTGCGCTTATATTTCACTGTATAAATAACTTAATTTAAAATTTTCACATAGATTACTATAATATTTTATTGTAAAAGTAAATAAATTAGGTGGCCAGAAAGTGACACACCAAATTATCCTATTATTTGGTTATCGGCCATGTGGCCGGAAAGTAGCCCGTGTTTAGCCTAAATACTTTGTCTCTTTCATTTATTTGGTTACCTACTATTAGTCTTCTTTCTTTTTTATAATGAATTGTATCCTTGCGAAGACACTAGCTTTTAGTTTTCGGCCACCAAATATTGCAATTTGAATGATTATTGATAAAACTAAAATACCCATTTTAGTTGTGGCCGAAAACTAGATTAAGTCTAAAATTATTATTTAGTTTTCGGCCAACTTAAAATTATATGAAAGATTAGGGAAGCCGAAAATTGAATACTGCTTTGGTTGACGGACATTTCATGAAATATTTCATTCACTTTGCATTTTAGTAAGACGATTCAATAACACATTATTTTCTTCAGATGGCTCCTCCAAAGAAAAATCCTCCAAAGAAATATAATTAGTAAATGGTTTCAGAAAATGTGGACTTAATGAATTTGATCACCATGTAGTGGATTACTCAAAATGTGTCCGGAATACCCCGGAAAGACTAATTAGTGAAAATTCAGACACTAGAAAAAATAAAGAAATAACTAACGCAGACCTAGTTTCCACAAGAAAAGTTTTGAAACATTTCAAATCAAATCTGGCAGAAAAAAAACATGGTTGGCGATGTTCTAGTAACTATGAATTCATCTACCGATGTATTAGAATCGTTTATCGATTCCACATTCACATTCTTTTTGTCAGGAAGTTATTTGGATATCGGTTCCTTAGTATCGTTATATGATGTTCTTTCAATCCCAACTCAAGTAAGCCTACCAATGACAACAGTACTGACAATGCTGGTGATAATGGTAATGTGCACGACGCAAACAGCGTGATATAAACAAAAGACATTGTAACCGGCACTAGTTGAACAACCTAGGCGCAGTGGGCATGACGACGGTGTAATTATCGGGCCACGCCTCCGGTTCGACAACTAGCTGGGGTTGTGCGGAAGAACTAGGCGCAGCCTTATGCGGGATTAAAATATAACTTTGTGTAAATAATTGTATTACTTATGTTGAACGATAAAAAATAATGTTCTATTATAACTATGTTTAAGGTTGAGTTGTAACTATGCAATAACTCTCCCAAATAAAGGCACCGTATGAACAGGGAGAGTTAGCATAGACTTAAAATGTAAACTATAATTATCAAATATAGTAAATATTTACTTTTTAATATAATAAATATATTAAGCCATTAGGCACATAATATAATAACCAAAGAGCATGTTATCGTGACGCGGCCGCGGAGCAAATGAAGCCACGCGCACCGCGCCACGACGTTTTATATTTATAGTGCTGAGGCGGGGGGAAGGATTCTCCGCCTAAAGCAGCTGAAAATTATAATTTAGCACTGTAAATAAATAAAAATATTGTTATGTACACCTTAGTATAATAATTAGTTGTAAGAATATTATATAGTTAATTATGTTTGTTAGCTCGTAAGTTTATTGGATAAATAAAGATAGGCGCGGGGGTGAGGCAAGGGTCCGCTGGCCAGCAGCGGCCAAATCATATAAAAGACGGGCCGGCCGCTAGGGTCGGCAGTCGCTCTCCAGCCACCGAAAAGGCACCAGCAAGAAAAGAAAGTAAAAGTTCCTCCTCACCGCCGCTTGCCTCCAGTTAAAAGCAAGACCAGCGCGTTTTATTCCATTTTTCGCACGGCGTTACGGCGATCCGTAATATTAATGGTCCTTCGAGAAGCCGGATTACTAGAAGAAAAAGACAATATCGGTCTTGGTATTGCCGGAAGAAAGAAGCAAACCGCAAGAACGAAAAAATATTATTGTGAAGAAAAATGGTGATTACGCGTAGTAACAGCGGAGAATCATCGAAGCGTCGCAAGGATGAACAAACAACCCAGGGGGCCACAGAAGAGGCCTCCGGGGGTGACTCAGCCGCTAGTGGTTCAACAAACGCCACTAGTGAAACCACAACGGTTAGCGATACGACCGCTACCTCTGCAACCGATAGAACAACCGCAACGGAAGAAACCCAGCAAGAGGGTGATGAAAGATCGCAGTGCACAATGAAGCCGGGCGAGACTAGGTCACGCCGCTCCGTAGCCTCACGCAAGAGACTCCTCGCGGAGTTAGAGGCGAAAGAGCGGTTAGCCGAACTCAAGCTCGAGCAGGCTCAGTTGCAAGCAAGAACGGAATTGCAAGAAATACACGTGCAGCGACTACAAGCAGAAGCCGGATCAACCGATGATGAAGATGAAGAAATAGAAGACGATTTGGCACCAGTGCGCATTAGTACATGGTTGCAAGAAAAACCTGCATCGCAACCCGCGCCACAACCAGCACTGCAGATCGCACCACCCGTACTTCAACAGTGTGCGCCGCAACATACCGCGCCGCAACCCACGTCGTACTTCGCGCCGCAACCAGCACTACAGATCGCACCACCCGTACTTCAACAGTGTGCGCCGCAATACGCTCCGCAGCATACCGCGCCGCAGAAAAAAGACTATGAACAGGCGCAGCAACAAATCGACGTCGCTACCTTAGCCGCTGCTCTATCACAAGCAGTACGAAGCACAAGGGAGCCGCCGAAATATATACAAGAGCTGCCCTCATTCAATGGTAGCAGCAAAGAATGGCTCAGCTTCAAGACAATGTACGAAGAATCTTCAAAGTACTTCACGGCGAACGAAAACATAGCGAGAATACGCCGAAGCTTAAAAGGGACAGCAAAAGAAGCCGCAGGTTGCCTACTTATAAGCCAACCAGATCCCAGAATTATAATAGAAGCTTTGGAAAGGAGATTCGGACGACCAGAAGCGTTAATTCACTTGGAAATAGAGAAGCTGAAGCTGCTGAACAAAGTTACGGACAATCCCAGGGAGCTATGCATATTTGCAAATCGCATAGCAAACGTAGTGGGCACCGTGGAAGCACTCAAGAAAGCACACTATCTGCATAGTCCAGAAATGACGCGAGTTATCACAGACAAACTCACGCCCATATTGAAAAGCAAATGGTACGACTATGCAGCCAGAAAGAAAGAAGATATCCCAGAGCTTAAGAAAATATCAATGTTCTTAAACGAAGAAGCGGATAAATGCAGCGCGTATGCCTTGCCGGAGTTCATCACAGAGGACAGCGAAACGAGAGAGCGAAGACCGAGAAAAATAGAACGTGCCTTCGCCACAAGCAAGAAACCATATGAAGAACGCTGCCCTCAATGCAAACAAGAACACAAACTGCCCGATTGCAAGTCATACGCCGCTCTGTCCACAAATGACAGAAGGGAAGTAGCAAAGAAGTACAATATCTGCTACCGCTGTCTGCGAGGCAAACATCGTCGATTGCTGTGCAAAGCTCCACCGTGCGGAAAAGACGGATGCATGATGAAACACCATAAATTGTTGCATCACGACAGAACAGCAGTAATGGAAAAAGAACCCGCTATGGAAACCGCAACATCGGCAAAGGAGGTCAACACAGCGACTCGACCGTACAAGCACCGCCGCGCTTACCTAAAGATTGCGCCCGTAACAATAAGGGGGCCGCTGAGCTGCGTCGAAACATATGCATTATTGGATGAAGGAAGCACGGTCACCTTAGTCGATGCCTCAATCGCCGACGTCATCGGCGCCGACGGCCCAGCCCACACAATGTGGATAAAAGGGGTCGGCTCGGAGGTGAAACACGAGAAGAGCAAGATCGTCAGCTTTAAAATAAGAGGAACGTACGCGCAAGAAGAACACAACATAGAAGCAGCGCGTACGGTAGAGCGGTTGGACTTCGCGCCAGAATCCGTGAATGAAAATCACTTGGAGAATTGCCCACATCTGTTGGATATCAAAGAGGATATCACCTACGAACGCGCCTCACCGAAAGTACTAATCGGGCAAGATAACTGGCACCTCATAGTGTCTAGAAAACTGCGCGTCGGCCGTCGAGACCAACCAGTCGCCTCATACACCAACCTGGGCTGGGTTCTGCATGGCTGTCATAGCTCATTGACGTCGACGGTCACCTTCTGCGGCAGACTACATCAGAGGGAAGATGCACCACCGATAGAAGAAGAAATAAAAAATTATTTCAAATTGGAGTCACTGTGCATCGAGCCGAGAAGACCGAGAGAAGATCCCGAGCAGCGAGCCATGCAAATATTGAACGAAACCAGCCAGAGGTCAGCGGACGGCAGATTCGAAACAGGGTTGTTGTGGAAACAAAAGGACTTCCAAATACCAAATAATTATAAAGAAGCGGAAAGGCGCCTGCACACATTAGAGAAGAGGCTCGACCGAGACAGCAATCTCAAGCTACAGTACGAAGAACGCATAGAGAACCTCTTCAACTCGGGTTACGCAGAGCGCGCGCCAATGCCACCGCCGCAAGGAAGGACATGGTATCTGCCACACTTCCCAGTCATCAACCCTGCGAAACCGAACAAGCCGCCGAGATTGGTACACGACGCCGCAGCGAAGACAGCCGGAATATGTCTCAACGATATGCTTCACTCGGGGCCCGACTTATTACAATCATTGCCCGGAGTGATCATGAGGTTCCGACAGTATCCGTATGCAGTGAGCGCCGACATAAAAGAAATGTTCATGCAGATTAAAGTGCGCAAAGAAGATAGAGACGTTTTACGTTTCTTGTGGAGAGGCAAGCGGCGGGAGGACCAACCGGAGGAATATAGGATGACGTCAATCATCTTTGGAGCGACATCATCACCATGCACAGCATTATACATCAAAAATAAAAATGCTGAAGAACATGCTGAGGCGTACCCAGAAGCTGCGGTCGCCATAAAAAGAAACCATTATATGGACGACTACTTGCAGAGCTTCCACTCTGTCACGGAAGCTCAGCAAACTGTAAAAGCAGTCGATCACGTCCACAAACAAGCGGGATTCGTACTCAGCGGGTGGACATCGAACGAAGAAAAAATAATAGAAGAAATAACGACAGAGCATAGACAACACGACGCGACCGTGTGCCTGGGCGGAAAAGAAACTGAGAAGACGCTAGGCCTGCTCTGGCATGTACAAAGCGATCATATTGGATTCAATACTAACAATATGAAGATGCCTGCCGACGTAAAAGAAAAACAGCGCTTGCCAACTAAACGAGAAGCGTTGAGCGTCATAATGGCATTATTTGACCCGCTGGGGTTAATATCACCGGTGACCACCCCAGCGAAGAGAATATTTCAAGACACATGGCGTTACAAGGCGGACTGGGACGACCCTCTGCCAACAGAATTAAAAGAAAAATGGGAAGGCTGGATTACTTCACTTAACGCCATAGAACAACTAAGAATACCGCGATGCTACGATTACAACCCGGTGTCGACGCGCCAACTACACACATTCGTCGACGCAAGCGAGGAGGCCTACGCAGCAGCAGTGTATTGGAGGACGGAGCGAGCAGACGGCAGCGTTAACATAACATTGGCCGCCGCCAAGAGCCGCGTAACACCATTGAAACCAGTCTCCATACCACGGCTCGAGTTACAAGCGGCACTGCTGGGAGCTCGTCTGGCGCAGACCGTGGTCGATGAACACGATGGCGACATAGCGGGCAAGACATACTGGTGCGACTCCCGTACTGCACTGGTGTGGATAAGATCGGAGCCTCGCGCGTACAAAGCTTTCGTCGCTCATCGCCTGGCGGAGATAGAAGATACAACCAAAAAGAACGAATGGCGTTGGCTACCGTCTAAAGACAACGTGGCAGACGACGCAACCCGAGCCACACCAGATAGGTTCGACGACTCGCACCGATGGTTCCGAGGGCCCCCGTTTCTGCAGCGTCCACCGGCAAAATGGCCGCAGGAAGAGAAAACGACACAATACGACACCGGGGAAGAGCGAGAAATATGTAGCATCGCTGTTAAAAGCGAAGACTCGCCAACAACACATCTTCCACAAATAGGAAGATTTTCTAAATGGATTCGCCTCATAAGGGCGACAGCGAGAGTCCTCCTATTCATCGACATGTGCAGACCAAACAAGCACGTGGTGAAGGCTGGGCGTAAACGCAACAAAGCGAGACAAGGTAGCGACCCTGGCTGGCAGAGAACAAACAAACGTAACACCCCCGCCAAGGAGAAAAAGGCGACTCCTACTGCCTCATCGCTTGTAGGAATACCGGCCGCTTATCATATGAGAGCCGAACAACTGTGGGTGCAAGCCAGTCAGCGGGAAAGCTTCACGAAGGAGCTCAAGAGGATCACCAGCGGAAGTGTGCCGGGAGGCGACGACAAACTAGGCCACCTGAGCACATACATTGATGAAGAGGGGACCCTACGCCTTAGGGGTCGAATAAAAGCGGCATCAGAAGTGGAGGACGACATGTACGACCCTCCCATATTAGACGGGAAGCACGCGTACACTCGTCTGTACATAGCACACGTACACGAGAGGCTGCATCACGGAGGCGTAGAAACAGTTGTGAACGAATTAAGACAGAGATTGTACGTAAGAAAAATACGTCCAGTAGTGAAAACTGTCATCAAAGGATGCCTACCGTGCCGTCTAAGAAAAGCCAAGCCTGCATCACCGTCTACAGGAAACCTGCCGTCCGCACGCCTCGCTCATCACGCACGTCCATTCACATACACCGGACTAGACTACTTCGGGCCAATAGAAGTCACAGTGGGACGACATCGCGAAAAGCGCTATGGCGCGTTATTTACCTGCATGACGTCGCGAGCAATACACATAGAAGTAGCCCACTCGTTAAGCGCAGACTCAGCCGTGTCGGCGCTTAGGCGTTTTATGAGCAGAAGAGGATGCCCAAAAGAAATATGGAGTGACAACGCTACGTGCTTCAAGGCAGCCGACAAGGAGATGGCCGAAGCAGCACTCACAGCCCTCGAGCACGAAACCACATGTCAACAGATTGTGTGGAAGTACATACCGCCATCAGCACCGTTCATGGGCGGCGTATGGGAGCGAAGGGTTCGCTCCGTGAAAGAAGCCCTACGCGTCACCCTCAACGAGCGCTATCCCAGTGACGAGACATTGGGGACCCTGCTCGCCGAGGTCGAAAACACTGTCAACTCCAGACCCCTCACACACGTCTCAGTCGATCCAGGAGACCCTGAAGCCATCACGCCGAATCACATCATCATCGGTCCCAACTCGCACGTACCTGCGCCGGGGCACTTCAGCGAGAGTGACGTGACGGCCCGCCAGCAGTGGAAACGAGCTCAAGCCCTAGCCGACGTGTTTTGGAGAAGATGGGTTAAAGAATACCTGCCCCTACTCCAACACCGGCGGGAGCCCAGCAGCATAGGAGTATCGCCGAAGATTGGAGACCTAGTCATCATTTGTGACTCCAATCTACCACGCAACACCTGGCCCAGAGGGAAAATAAGTAATGTATATCCTGGCGTCGACGGAGAGGTACGAGTAGTGGACGTAACCACCAGCAGTGGGCATGTACTAAGGAGACCAACGAAGAAGATCGTCGTGCTACCAGAGGGATCGCAGCGTGGCGACGGCGGGAGAATGTGCACGACGCAAACAGCGTGATATAAACAAAAGACATTGTAACCGGCACTAGTTGAACAACCTAGGCGCAGTGGGCATGACGACGGTGTAATTATCGGGCCACGCCTCCGGTTCGACAACTAGCTGGGGTTGTGCGGAAGAACTAGGCGCAGCCTTATGCGGGATTAAAATATAACTTTGTGTAAATAATTGTATTACTTATGTTGAACGATAAAAAATAATGTTCTATTATAACTATGTTTAAGGTTGAGTTGTAACTATGCAATAACTCTCCCAAATAAAGGCACCGTATGAACAGGGAGAGTTAGCATAGACTTCAAATGTAAACTATAATTATCAAATATAGTAAATATTTACTTTTTAATATAATAAATATATTAAGCCATTAGGCACATAATATAATAACCAAAGAGCATGTTATCGTGACGCGGCCGCGGAGCAAATGAAGCCACGCGCACCGCGCCACGACGTTTTATATTTATAGTGCTGAGGCGGGGGGAAGGATTCTCCGCCTAAAGCAGCTGAAAATTATAATTTAGCACTGTAAATAAATAAAAATATTGTTATGTACACCTTAGTATAATAATTAGTTGTAAGAATATTATATAGTTAATTATGTTTGTTAGCTCGTAAGTTTATTGGATAAATAAAGATAGGCGCGGGGGTGAGGCAAGGGTCCGCTGGCCAGCAGCGGCCAAATCATATAAAAGACGGGCCGGCCGCTAGGGTCGGCAGTCGCTCTCCAGCCACCGAAAAGGCACCAGCAAGAAAAGAAAGTAAAAGTTCCTCCTCACCGCCGCTTGCCTCCAGTTAAAAGCAAGACCAGCGCGTTTTATTCCATTTTTCGCACGGCGTTACGGCGATCCGTAATAGGTAATAGATTCCAGTAATGCAATAATAACGACTCCAAGTAGTACAATGGCCACGATGATATCACCACCACTAACACCGATGATAACAATCAACTCCTTTGAAACTTTAGAAAATGTGCTAGTTGATATTACAATAAAACAGACTAGTACACTTCTAAAAACTAGTGAAACATCGGCTTGAGTACTATTAAATAAAAAATACAAAGATGCGATAGAAAAAAACATTTATTTAAACCGGAACTCGTAAAAAATCAACCATTAACTGTACACGTACACCTTCTTCTGTAACAATTTGATATGCAGAGTGGCGAAAACTTTAAAAAGATAAAGAGAAAGTTAAAATAGAGAAGTTAGAACTAAGTTAAAAAAAATAAGATATTTTGAAAAAGAAAAGAATATAAAAAAAAAGTTAAAAAATACAAAAACGAAAAATTGCAAAATCCAAGAATTCCATGAAGGAAAATGAAAGAGTACATTAAAAAGTAAATTGTACCTGGTGTTATTACATTTTAATAAGCGATACAGAAGAAGATATTGAAAAAATTGGATGTGACTTTTGCAACAAATGGATTTGAGATGTATAGATTTTGTTGGGCTAAATTATGAGGCAGCGTTCGGGAAATTACAGCACATCTTCTCGTCAGGTATACCTCAAAACGAGACTGTACAACCAGTGCGTGTTGCCAGTGATGACCTATGGAACTGATACGTGGTCCTTCACTGCTGGCCAGATGAGGAAGCTCAATGTTGCTCAGCGAATTATGGAGAGGGCTATGCTCGGAGTTTCTCTGCGTGATAAACTTAGAAATGAGGATACCCGCAGTATATCCAGAGTGACCGAGTGAGAATATATAGCCCAACGGGTTAGTAAGCTGAAGTGACAATGGGCCGGCTATATAGCTCGAAGAACCGACAACCAATGTGGAAAAAGGTTCTCGAATGGCGGCCTCGTAACGGCAGACGAAGTGTAGGGCGTCCCCCCACTAGATGGAGTGACGACCTGGTAAGACATGCAGGAAGTCGATGGATGCAGGTGGCTCAGGACCGTGTTTTGTGGCATTCCTTGGAGGAGGCCTACGTTCAGCAGTGGACTTATGAAGGGATGTAATGGAAAGGCTGATGATGATGAAAATATGAGGAAGTACAAAAAAAAATGAGAAGATTTGATTGCCATATTTAACGACATCAAATTTTATTATAATTTTACAAAAATTATATTAAGTTAAGGTTAAGGCACCTTTTATATTGTGTCTAATGTAGTGGCCGAAAACTAAAATTCTAGTGGGCCGAAATATAAAATTTGGGGCCGAAAACTAGCATTTTACATATTTTTCACATGAAAAATTATTATAAAAAAGAGGTTTCTCTTGTAGCATCAATGAGTTACAAAAATGAAAACTACATTATGTAAGCTACAAATTAACATTAACAGCACTAGGCCAGCATAATGGCAATTATTTTTTCTAGTACCTTAAAGTTAACAACTCCACTAAAAGGCCGAAAACCAGCGCAACGACCCTACTCGTATAATTTATTATAAGTAAGTACGCCTACTTACCTGTCGAGCACAGAGCTGTTGGTTTTAGAAGTTAGTTGCCCGTCCTTTCGATTTACGAAGCAAATTGCATTTTTTTAGTTTTATCTCTTATTTTTATCTTCTATTCTAAAATGTATCAAAATTATTTTAGTTGAATGAATGTAATACTCATCTCATAATCACTCACATATATAGGTAGATACTTACATAAAAAAATAACAGCCCACTTCTATAAGGTATATGTAGTAAGTCCCCACGTCTATATAGACTATGCAATATAATAAAATTGCAAAGTAACACAAACAAATTCATGATGTACCTTGTCGTAAATGTACGGAAATATAGGCTATGAGTGAATGAACGCTCCTGCTGCTGGTATCGTAGTGTGCGTGAGAATAAGTTTAATATGTTGTATTTGTGTTTTTCACGCCCGGAGCCCGGCGGGAAGCAGAGCTTGCGTTAAGAAACAGATAGCATTTTGAAAATACTTACTCGCGTCGCGTATCGCATGCGACTCGCCTGATGGTAAGTGACTACCGCCACCCATTAACAACCGCAACACCAGGGGAATTGCAGATGCGTGCCGGCCTTTAAACGCTGCGTGTTGACATTGAGTTCGAAACAGATAGATCTGTATTTACTTCAAAAACAAAAGAAAAGCTGCCGCGGTTGAATCCTGGTGCGATTGCTAATACGTACTAATATTACTCTGGCACAATTTTTTGGAAAATTGCTTATTGGAAAAATGTTCTGAAGAGCGTTCTTGCCGTAGTATGATAACGCCGCAAAAATGTCTGGTGTGTGTACAATGGCTAAAATTCAAAGCCAAGCACCTTTTGCTTTTTTCGTTCCTTGCTCTATTCTCTCTTAAAATTTAGTGGCAACTGCGACTGCTGAATGTTGTACAGAACCTTGTCGCTTCTTCAGTTCTTTGTAGCTGAACGAGAAATTTTTAAGTATTTCCAAGAAAAAGTGATCGAATTAAGCGTGTCGAAGCAGTATGCAAAAGGCGTGGGGGAAAATACAATCGGAAGGGAAACATATATATGATGAGACACATGATAAAGAAATAAGAATGACTTCAAGTGATACTTTCAGGACTAATACATTTCTCGTCGTCATTGATAGACTCGTATCTGAATTAGAAAAACGGTAGGTGTTAGTTCAAAAAAAACTATTTATTTCGGACCAAAATCGACAACATCATCAAGTTCAACCCTTACAGAAAACGCCCTTTTCTTGGAAGAAATGTATTCTAACGATTTGATTAATTTAGTTCAGGAATTCATACATTTTCAATGACACCTTTCTTCTGAAAGAATTTTGGTGAAACCAGATTCTGGATCATTGAAAATGTTATCTTCGTTACTGCGGACCCAGAATTTTCTAAATATTTATCTAAACTTGGATATAGCAGTCCACATGTATTTATGTACATCATTGATGTAAGTGACAAATTTTTCGGGTGTTCGATTTTAAGTAAGAAAAGCTTCTCACTTTTCTTACTCAAAATGGCTGAAAAATTATCTAAGATCTACCTAAAGTCAACATCTCGGCATGCCGGGATCACTCCCCGAAGTTGCATGCAACATCAAAGGACTGTTGAACTTCTTCGGGAAGATTTCATGACTCGAATAATTACATTATTCCTGTTCACACGTAAAATACGCGCTTAGACGTGGAGTTGCGGAAAACAGCCCGTCGTAAGCTAGACAACCTAAAGTCAAGAAAAACTAAACATGTTAGCTATTTTGTGCATAGAGCCAGAACTCAAAATTAATGAACAAGATTTCATCCGACTATTGATGATTATTTTGCAAATAAAGAATTACGCAAAAAGAAATTTTAAAACTTTCTACTTGTAATTGAATATATTATTTTTAAACTGTAAGTAACCGCAAAAAAAGTTATTTAATAACGTTTAAGTTTAAGTAAGGACCTGGTCGAGCCCCGACGGTTTGACAAAAAATGAGATTGACTTCATTATGACGACCAGACGACAAATGTTCAGTGATGTCTCCGTGATCGCGAGGGTGAAAACTGGTAGCGATCACCGAATGGTTAGAGGCACACTGAACCTAAACGTTAAGTTGGAGATGTCTCGTCTGATAAAGAAAACGCTCCGTCCCCCTCGTGCTCTCTTCCAAAGTCCTGAAACCTTTCAGTTCGAGTTACAAAACCGTTTTCAGTGCCTAGAAGACTGCAATGAAGTGGACGATATAAATGACAAGCTCGTGGAAACTGTCCATGCGGTCGGAGCTAAGCTAAGTTCTGCAAGACTCGCCGCAGAAGAACACAAAAGCTCTCCGATCACACTCTTAATCTCATGGCTGTTAGACGGGAGATGAAGCTACATTCTTCAACAGATTTGACAGCATAGAGGCAACCGAACAGACGGATCTCCAAATGCATGCGGCGGGACTTAAGCAACTTCAATACAGCTTGTATTGAAGACGCGATTGAGCGGAACCAAGGCTCCAAAGTCTTTGCCAGGGATCTGTCTGCCAGAAAGAGCCAACTGTCAAAGCTGAAGACCGAGTATGGCAGCATCGCTTCCGGGGCACCTGAGATTTTCAGTGAGATTGAGAGGTTCTATGGACAGCTGTACACGTCATTGTTGGAACCACACGCAAGTGTGAGTAACGATTCAAGAGCGAGTCTTATCCGACACTATTCCGAAGATATCCCGGACGTCAGTCTGAGCGAGATTAGAATGGCTCTCCAGCATCTTAAAAACGGCAAGGCCCCAGGCGAGGATGGAATTACAGCGGAACTTCTGAAAGCGGGTGGAAAACCGGTACTGGAAGTCCTTCAGAGGCTCTTTAATTCCGTCCACCATGGTGGCATTACACCGGACGGTGGTGTAGTCCTATCAGCGGTGCCAAGTGGACTGTCGGTATATCGAAGTGCTGAAGTGCTTGTACAGTAGGGCTACGATGGCTATCCGAGTACAGAACCAGAGTACGAAACCTATCCAATTGCAGAGAGGTGTAAGACAGGGTGACGTTATATCTCCGAAACTCTTCACCGCTGCATTGAAAGACGTTTTCAAGCTTCTGGACTGGAAAGGATACGGTATTAACATCAATGGCGAGTACATCACTCACCTTCGATTTGCCGACGATATAGTCCTTATGGCAGAATCGCTGGAGGTACTAAGCACTATGCTCAATGACCTCAATAGTGTTTCCCAACGGATAGGTCTTAAGATGAACATGGACAAAACAAAGATCATGTTTAATGTCCATGTCACACCTATTCCGGTATTTGTTGGGAGTACTAAGCTTGAAGTTGTTGACGAGTATGTTTACCAGGGACAAATAGTCCGACTAGGTAAGTCCAACTTCGACCGAGAAGTCAATCGACGGATTCAACTCGCTTGGGCAGCGCTCGGGAAATTACGCCACATCTTCTCGCCAGGTGTACCTCAAAATTTGAAAACAAGACTGTACAACCAGTGCGTGTTGCCAGTAATGACTTACGGATCTGAGACGTGGTCCTTCACTGCTGGCCGTATGAGGAAGCTCAAGGTCGCTCAGCGAGCTATGGAGAGGGCTATGCTCGGAGTTTCTCTGCGTGATAAACTTAGGAATAAGAATATCCGGAGTAGAACCAGAGTGACTGACATAGCCCAAAGGATTAGCAAGCTGAAGTGGCAGTGGGCCGGCCATATAGCTCGAAGAACCGACAACCGATGAGGAAGAAAGGTTCTTGAGTGGCAGCTTCGTACCGGTAGGCGAAGTGTAGGGCGACCCCCCACGAGATGGAGTGACGACCTGGTAAGACATGCAGGAAGTCGATGGATGCACGTGGCTCGGGACCGTGCTTTGTGGCGTTCCTTGGGGGAGGCCTGTGTTCAGCGGTGGACTTGTGAAGGGCTGTAATGATAATGATGAACGTTTAAGTAGTATTAAGGCATACCTTACTCCGCCTTATTAGAAGTATATGATTGAGGTTTTGTTAGCTCAGAAATATAGCCAGAAGCTATTTCTTGTGCAATCTTAACTAAATCGTTGAGTTGTAAAGATAATCTGGGAACTGACACATCGATTTACTAGTTTACAATAATTATATTAATGACGAGAAAAGGGTTGTGTAATTAGTACGATAATGCACAAATCATGAAGTTGCAATTTCATTAACAAAAATTTATAATTAATATGATGTGAACTAGGGCATCGAATTGTAGAAGATCGGTAGGGGCGGCAAAATTAGAATAGCCTACTGGCGGCAAATGAGCAAATCCGCCACTGGTTGAAGATGATCGAAAATGATCATATTAAATAAATAATTTGCCAAGAAATATTTTTATTTTATATTTCATCTCATTTGAAGGTTTCACTTCTACTGCGTGTGCATATATACACATTTTTTTATTATTTATAGTATGTAACTGATATGTTTTAAACTCTTTTTTTTTAAAAGGTAACCTCCACTCTTATTACTTATACTTATATTACAAACATACTCGTAAATTGCACAAGCACAAACATCGAGACCCGAAACAATTATTTGTAGGCCATACAAATACTTGTTCCGATTCGATTCGAACCCGCAGCCCTTAGCACTGCAACCCAATTGCTAAGCCATAGCGCCGCAGAGCCGTCGATTAGTAGCAGCATCTTACTTATAACTTACTGTCTGTTGTTTATACAACACTTAATAAATAATGTATTTCAGGCTACTCGGAACAGATAGAAAATGCAGCTGCTGAGATGCTGGAGAAACTGGAACCTCTCCGCATTGCGGCTAAAAGCGAAGCGGAGAATCTTGGTCACGCTGTCGTCCAGCTGGTAGGTAGTAAAATTGCAGGGATAAAATTTTCAGTCAACATACTTTTAAAGCCATTATAATCATTTTTCAATATTATGATGCTACAATTCTCACGTATCCATAAGTTTTGATACTCTTTTAAAGTTGTCAATTTTGAATAGTAATATTGATTGTTTTTTTTTATAGAATAAGGGTGAAAAACGAGCACACAGTCCACCTGATGGTAAGTGGTTGCTGCGGCCCATAGACATCTACATCTATCCTCTGTTACGAATCAAAATGTAGATGCGTTTTCACCCGTGAGGACTAGGATGGAATGCCTCATTTCCAGTAAAAAGGGCCTCCGGCCACCTGCACTCACCAAGCGAAACGCAGAGGTAAACCTCTACTTCACACTGGTATTCTGTGAGGTCGTGGTACCACCCCGGTTCGAGCCGGCCCATCCATGCGACAGCAAAAGCTGCCGCCTGGCTCTACCACTGTTCAAAATTTTTAATTGTAAAAATATGAATCAAATAATTCTTACGTAAGTAGTTAGTTTCAAATCTGCGTTATGTTTTTGCGTAGGATGCGCGGTTCCGGAGATGTACAGATATATTAACTAATATCTAATTGATATCCGGTGGGCCTGCAGCCTCATTAGCATTCCATTGTTCAGCCTTTCCTCTTATCTATTGTTGCTTAAACACCGTCATTGCACCTCTTATCTATTATTTTATTATTTATTATACATTTGTACACCCTGCTTATCAGTGCTATTGTATTATACTTCTTTGTTTATAACTACCACGCTATTCTGAATCATCAATGAAACACATTCCTATAATTTTGTTACAACTTTTATTTCCAAAATGTTATTGCTTATTATCTATAAAATAAGAGCAAAACATCTCTTCCACTAAAATATCTTTGTACAGTGTGTCCACTGTAAATATGCTCGTAAAACTATGCATTGAACATCTCTGAAACTTATATAGCAAATACATTAAGCAATATTCACCACAAATTGAAGTCCACTAATTCTGAATCCTATCAACATTCCAGTCAAATCTTCTACAATTACTTTTTAAAACCTAGATGATATCGTGCACGTGATCGTCCATATGAATCAAAATATTGACCCATGCCATTCGTATCGTTATATAAAACTATTCAATGTGAGCCTGGTTTATCATCTATATCCAAATTTCATATTATATACGTTGGTACGTGGGTATACATGGGTAGTCTATTAGCAGCATAAACATTATTTTCTAGACTGGGATGAATCTTTATCAGATGTTGTTGTACATCTAGTGTATTCATGATATTACTGCTATTAGTAGATTATTACAGTATCAACCTATTCAGTGGTTAACATTGGAATGATCAATTATAGTGATTCGCAAATATTAAATCGCATTCTTTTGTGATGATTTGTAGGAGACATCGGTGTAGCGCAAGTCGCAACACGAAAGAATGCGAGATAAGCTTGTTGATTCATAAAGTTACCATCAGTTTCACTGCGAAAATGCTTTAGATTAGATATAACTTACTGGTGCTATATAAGACCGAGCAGCTACAGTCATGGAGTCAGAGTATGGTCGTTTGACCGCAATGGATCTACCAATATTACGTTTATGTTACTTCAACGCACCAATGGTCATGGACGTAAATGTTTATTCTATTGACAAACTTACTCTTCTTTCTGTTGTTTTCTTGCGCGCGAGTGCGTGTGTGTGTGTGTATGTGTGTGTGAGATTAAGTGTAAACAAATTGATCTTAACATGATAACTGTGTTGTTGCAGAAATCATTCAGCTTCGATGAAAATACCTAGAAACAGTATTACTGCTCGCCACTCTCCCCTCAAAAAGTGAGTGATGACATCGTCATTAATAATAACACATGCGATTGTGGAAAAAGAAAATCGCATACAATTACTTGTTCCGTGCGGGATTCGAACCCGCGGCCCCCAACGCGACAACTCATTGCTAAGCCACTCCGCTACGGAGCCGTCATATTATTTAATTGATCTGCACATCTCCGGAACCGCGCATCTTACGCAAAAACGGACCGCAGATTCGTAATCAGAGCATGCCAAAACCTTTTTATTTTAGGATCCAACCTCAAAAAAAGACCCCTTAAGATAAGTTGAAATTGAAAAACCTGTTACTATTTTGCTTCCCATACCCTTCACACCGGAGCGTAGCAATGCTTCTTGGCAAAAATAGGTTACTTATAGACAGGAACTCATAAGCTTCCTAGGCAGGAAAGAAGTTTCACCTAGCCTAGCGTATTGTAACACACATCTATGCATGAAGGTTATTATAGATGGTTTAGAGCCGATAGATGAAAACTCTTCGTTTATTTTAGTTTCAATTAAAATCATATAGGTACCACCCAAATCCCTTACGTCAACACCGTACAGGAAAAAGGTTAATGTATTAGTTTTTAATAAATAAAGTTTCATAAAAGTTTAATGAAATTTACTTTATCCAAATTAAGACATGTAACAATTACTTTTAGTATCAAACAGAAACAGCTGTTGTGTACATAATAGTATTCCTTAAAAATATAATTTTCTTGTTAGATAATAAGGTGAGTCGGACCACAACTTTCCGGTTCTATAGTTTACATCGTAGCCGCCTAAAACCACACTCTCCTCGCGCGACAGTTGGAAATCAAACACGTCAATGTTGTCTTCTATTCTTGACTTGGTTATCGATTTTGGAATGGGAATGGCTCCAAGTTCGATCTGCGGGAAGAAATTTTTAAATTAAGAAAAAATATACAAGTAAAAAAATTGAAGTGTCTGTTTGTAATGTCAAAATTACAGCCTTTTACTAAATGCATACGAAAGTTTAAACAATACTAATAACAAAAAACATTTTTTTTATTTTTATCTGTCTGTCTGTCTGTTCGTTACGGCTAATCTCTGAAACGACTTGAGCGATTTTTACGAAACTTTCAGATTGAGTCTGGCAGATAGCTGATGTTATAAGGAGTAACTTAAGCTACTTTTATAATGTAATAAATTTCACGCGGTCGAAGTCGCGGGGTATAGCTAGCTATAGTTTAAAAATGTTTAAGGTTTTTGTAGAGTTTTCTTTATAATTAAGTACCTAGTAAGAGCCGAGAAAGAAAACCGAGCACAGAGTCCAACTGATAGTAAGTGAACTCTGAGACAGGGCTCGGATAACGGTATATTTTTCGAAACTTTTCGCCATAAATACCTAAAAACTTATTTGTTTCGTTTATGTTCGAACGGAATCATAATAAAATTTTTAAATCCTTCTTGTTCAATAAAATGTTTTTAATCATTTTAAACAGTTTTTTCCCATTTTTTGACCCTGCAATACGAAACAAAAATACCTTATAGGTTTTAACTTGTCGTGGCACGCGCCATTCATTTACCTTCCTGCGGAATAAACCGTTTTTTATGTTTCACATTACGTTCTCATTTCGTTTTTGTTCCGAACAAAATGTTATACAAGGAGCCGTCCCAAACGTTTTAAAAACGTTATTTTAATAAAGTTTCCGAATCCTGCTCTGAGGCACATCTATACTCGACTGAGAATCAAAATCGGGAATCACATCAGTATGCGTTAACATTTGGACTAAGGTGAAATTATTTCTGATTTTTTAGGATTTGTATATTATGTATCTGTGTATCGAGCTAGAAGAATTCTATCTCTACCTACTTATTATAAAACAGTCGCTTCCCGCCGTCTGCACGCTTAGATCTTTTAAACTACGCAACGGATTTCGATGCGGTTTTCCTCAAAAGACAGAATGATTTAAAGGAAAGGTTTATATGTATAATACGTGCATATTATATATTACATAATTCTTCTGTCTGTGTGTATGTAACTGAACTCCTTAACGGTTGTACAGATCTTGATGAAATGTTGAGTGTGTGATTATGTTGATTAGATTGGTTTAGATTCACATTGGAATCCAGATATTAACCGTGCGAAGCCGGGGTGGATCTCTATTTTCAAAATAAATTTCAACTTTTGCAAACCTTGTTAAGATTGTATATAGTAGCATTTATTTGTGTTGTTGATCATTAAAATCCTCGGTCACGGCGGCTAGTCACAACGGAGACGAGCCATCTGCGTAGGACTGGATAGCTTACAAATGTGTGTTCAAGTACAAGTGCACTTTTGAACCCTCGCTTTCACAGTGCGATGGGACAGCAATCCGAAATTACTGGAGACAGTTCAGGCACTGGATCAATGGCTTTACATGCTTTCACGTACGTAAGGTTCACTTTACGCAGTGTTTCAACACTGCCAACGTCGTGACTCCAGGCTGCTATTGAGAATTTGGAAACTTGGGACTCATGATAAGCAGTCGTAATTAAAGACAACGAGGCAAATAAAAATATTACAGGAGAGCAACAAAAATCAATTGCTGTCCGTTAGTCTCGCTAAAACTCGAAAACGGCTCCAAGGATTTTGATGATTTTTTTTTGTGTGCGTTTGAGTTGTCCTGGATAGTTGAGATTCACAACTGGACCCGGTAGGGGGCGTTGTTGTCGAGACCCAGAAATCCGATACGACTTAGGGACCTTCAAGAAAAGAGCCTACTCCTTTTTAAAAGGCCGGCAACGCATCAGCAATTCGTCTGGTGTTGCGGTTGTTCATGGGCGGCGGTAGTCACTTACCATCAGGTGACCCGCATGCTCGTTTGTCCCCTCTCCTAAAAAAAATCATTCGTGCGAAGCCGGGGCGGATCGCGAGTTAGTTATAATTCCACCGCATTCAGAGTCCGTCGCATTGCTCCATTGTGTGCTGGCTGCATTCCTATGTCCTCGAGATACTCCTCAGATTGTAGATAGTAGTAGTAGATGTACTGCTATATTGTTATTTCGTTATTGGTTATGATATGAATTGTTCGTGGGCTGAGGTGCCTCCCCCCCCCCTCCTCCACATGATGCCTACGCTACGAGCGATCGCCTGGGTTATTGTTATTGGAGGCCTATGCTAAGTAATGGACGTTACAAACTGAAAAAGATGAAGACGTACGTATAACCAGTGGTTCAACAATTATTTACCAGATGTCTCCAGACGATTTGCGGCACAGTCTTGTTGTGGTTGTCAGCTATCTGCTTGAGGACGGGGTCCTCGACACGTGGCGGCGGTGCGCCTGGCAATGCTATGTGGTGGAAAAGGGATCCAGAAGGAGAATAAGCCATTGCAGCTATATCATTCTCACGGCAATACTTCAGCAGAGAAGGCTGCTGTATTTGCAAATTTAGCTGAAATCGTATGTAAAATGTGATAAAAATAGAAGTTAAACATCAAACTTATTTCAATCAAAAACTAGAAAGTCTAATAATGTAGTGGAACAATTTAATATAAAATTTTAAATCTCGTTCGTAACAAATTTACTAAAATAACCTAGTATAGAAATGATAAACATGTTATTGGGGACGATGATGTATGGGGAAACTCGGACACTACACTTGAATAGAATCTACATACCTCAAACTGCGCCACCGCCGGTTTAACGCGTGAATTTTTAACAATCCTCTCTATCATATGCGGATTAAAATTTGAAACTCCTATTGATTTAGCGAGGCCTTGCTGCTGAGCTTCGATCATGCCCTCCCAAGTCTCTAGATAGTCGGTAAGGTCATATGTGCCGTTCTCCTAGAATTAAAGTTGTAAGACACAGTGTTACTTATATATTAAAAAGACAATATAATCCCAAATATTAAAACACTTATAACTCATTGTTAACATCAGCCCGAAATAGTTCAATCATCAGCAGTGGCCGCAAAATCGTAGATACTAGCTTTTCCAAATGTTGGACAGGGTGATGTTCTCTCTTACAATGCCACTACAAGTAAGGAAATGGCTACTGGCAGATTTTTGACGTTTTAGAGGTGCGCAGAAAATCAATTTTTTGTCATTGAAAACTACGAATTCACCTTTTTTAAAAATCATTACGAAAGTTAAAGATTTTCCTTAGTGAATTATGAAATACTCGTATATATATATATATACTAGCAGACCCGGCCACGCGTTGCTGTGGCTAAGGTTCTTGTTCTATTACATTGTAGTAAACTATTCAAGGGGAACAGTAAGAGGACATCAGTCATAGAGGTCGCCATGTTTTTTTACAATTTCTACTATCCCTACCCCTTAATACAATGAAATTATTATTTACGAACGAAGACGGAAACGTTAAAGCTGGTATAAGAATCCACTGGATTGGGATAGGGATTGGAAAGGGAAGGATTTTGAACACGATTAATTTTATGAAGCAAAAATTAATTCAAAGAATTAATTTTAAAATTTGTTTTTTTTTTTATTCAAGTTTGTATATACATAAATTGAGATGGTTACACATAAGCCTCAGCAGCACGTGGTGGTTATTCTATTAATATTTAGCTTATATTAAACGTTTGTATTTTTAACATAGCGCCATCTATTGAATACTTACTCAATCCGGTCAACAGATATCGTCATCTGACAGAATCAGAATCGTTTGGAGCTAACAGATAATTGTGACTGTCAAATAATAGACAAATAATTTGCAATAAAATAATATTTTATTGCGACTATTAATTGAGATGTAAGCTATCCTATCTTTTAAGTTGGACCAAACTGCACATTGTCCAAAAATTTCATTGAAATCAGTTTAGTAGTTTAGGAGTCCATCGCGGACAAACAACGTGACACGTACTTTTTATATATAAAGATATACTAGATGACCAGGCAGACGTTGTTCTGCCCTTTCCGACGACCATTTGCTTTCCTAAAAAAACTCCTGAGATTAGCAATAAAAAAACTGAGGATCACTTATCAGGATAAAAACTGTCCTATCTCTCAAGTCAGACTAAACTGCACACAGTGTGCAAAATTTCATTGAAATCAGTTCAGTAGTTTAGGAGTTTATCGCGGACAAACAACGTGACAAACACGTAGGGACCTTCAAGAAAAGAGCCTACTCCTTTTTAAAAGCCCGGCAACGCATCTGGAATTCCCCTGGTGTTGCGGTTGTTAATGGGCGGCGGTAGTCACTTACCATCAGGCGAGCCGCATGCTCGTTTGTCCCCTCTCCTATAAAAAAAATCTCAAAAACACATAATAAACCAATTATTTAACGTGAGCAACACTGCTGCATCAATTAGTCACCTTGAATGGATAAGTGAAGTACATAATATATCTCTTACAGATAAAATAACAGCGTAATGCTACTTTGCTTCGTATGGTAAGTGACGGGAACTGTAGACTTTTTATTAGTGACCGACCGAAGGTTCGTTTTCGGTTTCGGCAGGTTTCGGCAAAAAATCTGCCGAAACTTCGGCGGCACCGAAACTCAGTGTTCGTGGATTATCATGCGTCGTTCGAATTAGTTTGTCACTCGTGTATTATTCATAATTTTATACAGAAACAGTAACTTTTTTATTCAATGTAGATTATAAATAATACTTATTGAAAGTCACTTTTTTGTTTAATTACCACTAGTTCGAAAAAAAGCCTCTGTCCTTGGAAGAACCGGCAAATAACAGCTTACAATCAGAGGCGTAGCGTGGACTAATATAAACGTGGACGAAGTTGCATCAGCGAGGCTCCTTTTCTTTCGTTCCAAGGATCTACCCAATAGATCTATCCTACCAAACATGCTTTGACACGACATACGAGGGCGACACTGAATGTTTTTAGAACTGGCCACTTGTAAACGAGATAATAAAAAAATAAGTTCAAATTATGAAAATGGAACTCTTTGCCAATGTTATTGTGCATGCATTTTATTAATTTGTAACATTGACTTAACGCGAGAAAATTTTTGTACAATGATTTTTTTATGAATTTAGATGTCATTTAAGTCAACAAAAAAGTTATGATAGACTTGGATTGGCCTTTCACGATCAAGCCCCATCGTGTGCCACTGTTTACAACTAATTTAATGAGTTTAAACGTGGTCGCACTAATCTCACTGATGATCTGCATGAGGGGCGGCCTTCTACGGCGACTACTGAAGATAACATCAGTGTTGTGCGGCGTATGATAGAGACTAAGAAAAGAGTGACTTATCAACAGATTCGGAAAAGTTAGGCATCGGTACGAGTCAAGTGCACAAAATCCTCCATGAACATGTAGCGGTCAGGAAGCTCTGTGCCTGGTGGATACCTCAAAATTTGACAAACGCCCAAAAACTCCGTCGTGTTGATTGGTGTCGCGAAATGGTTCAAAGATTTAACGGTGGTGACTCAAATGTTGTGTTCGACATACTTACGGGTGACGGAAGCTGGGCTTATTGTTATAATAATAATAATAATAATTTATTTCAGAGCCACATATAGTCCATGATTATATTAGTAATTAGCTTAACCTATGTTAGTCTTAAATTATTACACACACATTTTTAATTTCAATTATTTTTATTTTCGACACCCCATGACACCAGGCACATGCAGGTGTATACGCATCCAGTGCCCTAGGATGGGACAATCAAATTTATCAGATATTGCCCTCAGAATACTATTGGAGCTCCCACGAACCCTGCACATGAGGGACGCGATCTTGTTATGATCTTGAAACTAAAAGACAGTCTGCTGTCTGGGTGTTTCCTTCCGAGGAGGTGCCAACTAAAGTGAAGAGTGGTCGAAGCGTGGGAAAAAAGATGGTGGCCTCGTTTTTCGAAAGGACGGGTCATTATTGTTTTAGAGGATCGAAAAACAGTATGATCTTGAAACTAAAAGACAGTCTGCTGTCTGGGTGTTTCCTTCCGAGGAGGTGCCAACTAAAGTGAAGAGTGGTCGAAGCGTGGGAAAAAAGATGGTGGCCTCGTTTTTCGGAAGGACGGGTCATTATTGTTTTAGAGGATCGAAAAACAGTTACTTCAGAGTGGTACACTAACAATTGTTTGCCACTTGTCTTGGAAAAATTTCGGGAGAAACGACCTCGCAGCAGGATCCTCCTTCACTACGACAACGCCTCGACGCACACCGCCAAGCAAACAATCGACTACTTGGTGACGTCAGACGTGGAATTACTGGGTCACTCGCCCTATAGCACCAACCTTGCATCTTGCTATTTTTATTTTTCCGAAAATAAAAGAAAAACTTCGAGTAAAGCATTTTATGGACTCCGAGGAAGGAGTGATTGCGTTTCAAAATGCTGTCGAAGAGACCCCTAAGGACGAGTGGGCAAAGTGCTTTTCTCAGTGGTTCCATCGGATGCAGCCATGTATTGATGTAAATGGACACTATTTTGAAAAGATATAATAAATATGTATCTGCATTTTGATTCTTTATTGAGAATAGATGTGGATGTCTATGGGTCACAGCAATCACTTACCATCAGGTGGACTGTGTGCTCGTTTGTCACCCTATCCTATAAAAAAAACTAATAACTTGCTAGTTTGTTCAGTTTATGATTTTCTAAGAACTTGCAGTGTCGCCCTCGTACCTACCTCATATCTATTAATTCCTGACAAGTCTCGTATTCCGTCAATGTAACAATCGCGGTCTTTGGAGGTATTTACAACGGCCTCACAGTCGCATTTAAGAGGGGCTTCTTGCGAGGTCCCAAACAAAGACACATTAATTTGTGACTTTTTTCGAGCGTAAAAGTGATCAAATTAATTAGTTATCTGTGGTAAAATCAGGGGGCATCGCATTTTAGGGGCCTCGCAAGGCCCCTTTAAGTGAGAGGCCATGGGCAAGGGCCCACTTCGCCTATGCCTAGCTACGCCACTCTTACAATCATGTATGTAACACAACAACACAAAAGAAATTATAAATAGCTTGGCAGTGATCACCTCATTCCCAGGAGTTATTATCATCAATAAAGTCCTTAATATTATAATAACCCTTTATATACAAACTTAGTTTATTAAAGTTTTTGAACTTTGTGCAGGTTTTGTATATTCTCTGGTATTTTGTTAAGTTGTGTGTATATTGTGTGTGAGTATGATATATTAAGTTAATGCTCTCATTAAATAATATTAACAATATTGTCAACACAATAAAATATGTTCTCAATTAGCGAAGTGATTTTTCTACTAAATTAACTTAAAAAATATTTCTTAACGTTAAATTGTTGATTTTTACTTTAAAAATATATATATTGCTACTTGACTATTACAATAACTGTTTTTCATTAACATGCATTACCTATCTGTATATGTATAAAAATATACCAGATTTCAGTATACAATAAAAAAATTAACATGTCTAAATAAGTTTCGGTTTCGGTTTCGGCCGAAACTGACACCCAGACCGAAGGTTCGTTTTCGGTTTCGGTTTCAGTTGAAAATCTTGTTTCGGTCGGACACTACTTTTTATGTGTAGTACGTCTTAGTCCTCGGTGATAAAAACCATCTGTTTATGATTAAAATATATATATATACACAACATGTAACAAAAACCCTGTGGTTCCCGTTAAGTGCGTTATCAGGATTAGTATTCAAACCTATAGAAATAACTTTTTTTTAAAACTCGACCAAATTTTTTTTATTTTATTAATTTTTTTTTTAAATTTTATGTGGTTTTATTACCTCTTACTGACACTAGCCGATGCTAAAGCTAAGTAAAGCGGGGTCTTTGACAATCCTCTTACTCCCCAGACAATGCAGAGGTAATAAAACCACATACAATTTGCATACAATTTATTTTTTTAAATAAAATAAAAGAAATATTGGTCGAGTTTTTAAAAAAAACGTTAATTAGGTATATACGTTTGAATACTGATCCTGATAACGTACTTAACGGGAACCACTGAACACATGTTTGATTATTATAAAATAAGTTACAGAAACTCACGAATTGTCCGACGGGGAAGTGTATGAGGTATAGGTCCACATAATCCATAGAAAGCTTGTCTAAAGACCTGCGCAAAGCAGGCACCACAGCATCGCGTGCGTGTGCGTCGTTCCAAAGCTGTTAAAATAAAACAAAATGAAGAAACGGTACCCAAAGATATTAATGCATACCATGTGTAAAACCAATTAATGGTTTACTTATAGGTATCTAATTTCAACCAAAATATTAAGTAACATTAATAAACCCCAACATTTTCACAAACATTTAAATATATTATATAGGTACTTATCTATACATATAATAATAATGAATTTTTATTGTCCTTTGTGTATAATTAAAACCATTTATCCGATTACGATCGGATTACGATAAAACTTTGGTGAATTGTTGTGATGTTCCCGCGGAAAAACACAACATAAATGGTACTGTTATATATAATATTAATATACTTAGGTCATTGACTTATATGTTACTAGTGTAATTTAGATTAATCTGATGTTAGGAAGGATTTTCATTCTGTACTATGTGTACAAAACTTAACGTCGCGTTGAAAATCTTGATAGAAGGACGTAAATTGAATATCAAAAACAAAACCAAACAAAAAGAATCGATCTACGCGCCTTGTTGAACAATGGCAGAATATTAAATTCTAGTTTTAAATATCCTTTACAGAGCTAAGTTACACGACTTATTGTTATTTACAATTAATAAAAAATGGTACCTTATCTGTTATGAAAACATCTTCTCTCTTTACGACTCCTTCAGCAATCTTTCTTTGAATACCTCGACCCAGCTATTGGAAAAAAAAACTTAAATTTATTTATGATAGATAATTATATCAGTCTTTATCATCTGCTCTGGGATTGTTTCGAATATATGAGGATTTAAACTCGTCGCCGAGATGGTTATTTTACAGGCTTATACGAAATGCTTACTGATAGCATTTAATTTCACTGAAAACTGATATCTGACAAACAAGAATTATTTGTAAAGAACATTTTTAGAACGAAGTTCCTTATCGCACTGTACGAATTTTACGGATGGGGGCTAGGCGAGAAAAGTGCAGGGTTTTCCGTCACGCCCCCTTTCTATAATGCGAACGAGATGGAATTATATACATCTTCCTCGCACTTTTTCTTATCTTGCCAAGAAAGCAATATTATTTTAAATGACGCTTCATTTAACCCTTTCGCTGTCCCGTACACTACATATAGGGCACTGCTATTGTTTTACTATTGTATCTGGAAACCGGACAGTGAAAGTGTTAATAGAAGCTAGTAATTCATATATTTGTATTTGTTAATCAATAATATATTATAATATACTACGACAGGAACTTCGTTCCAACCGAGTGTTCCACGACACTCACACATTTATTTTTACTTTTGAACACCGCATTACCTCCGCTAGTTACTTATAAACCATTAGATGTTATGCGATTCGGCATAGGTCCTACCAAGCGAAGCCGATCCTTGGGAATATTCCCTCATTCTTCCATCAGCGTATATACTACTACGATCGGAATCCTTTCATGAGGAATTTCATTTCTTCCCACGCTCAACGAACCTCGTTCGAAAACGCCATCCTCACTCATATTAACCATTTGAGGTCTCAGTAGCGCAGTGACAAAGCATTTGACTGCGGCTCTGCGGGCCATGGGTTCTAACCCGACACTGATCAAGTTTTTGTATGGTCTATAATTATTATTGTGGGTCTGGATGTTTATGATATGACAGTACAGTATCGGGGAAAAACACTATGGGTACTCCCCTCCGGATCGCCGCCGGTGTCCCATGTGGCTCTATAATTTTTTTATTGCTTTTTTAAACGTTACCCCATACTAGGATTTTCTCCTCTATAGGCAGTTTACAAACATAAATTGCACCAGGACAAACATGCAGACCCGAAACAATTATTTGTAGGCCATACAAATACTTGTTCCGTGCGGGATTCGAACCCGCGGCCCCCATGCACAACAACTCATTGCTAAGCCACTGTGCCACGGAGCCGTCGAATTGGTTCTTGCCATAATGATAAGAACACTAAAAAAAAGTGTGTGTGTCAGCTCCGACGCACGACTAGAGTTTACTCCGTACGATTATATATATGAAATTTAATATCAAAACTCCTCAAGTTGTCCAATTTCCATAAGATTTAAATAGGACCATCTGGGAAGCACCTTTGAAACATAAAAAGAATTTTCTAAAACAGTTCAGGCGTCTTCGAGTAATCGGTGTACATACATATTTATACGTGGCCTTGCTGCAGCTATATTAATAGTATAGTTGTAGCACGAATGGGTCGGCTCGACCGGGGAAGGACCACACTCTCACAGAATACCAACGTAAAATAGCAGCTTAATGCTGCTGTGCTTTGTATGGTGAGTGTAGAGAACCAGAGACCCATTTGACTTCAAAAGAGGCATTCCATCTTAGTCCTTACGGCTGACAACTCATCTGCATTTTAATTCGCAAACGAAGATAGATGTAGATGTCTATGGGTCACAGCAACCACTTACCATCAGGTGGACTGTGTGCTCGTTTGTCACCCTCTCTTCCTTTTTGATGTCGGTTGAAAAAGGAAAAGAAATCGGCGGACCAGGTGGTATCGAGGAGCAATGTCTTCTGCATTTGAGCACGGAGTCCCAGTCGCCTGAGAGGCTGACGGGGATTAACCCGTTTGCAGAGACGCCTATTGAAAGAATTTTGGCTAGCATATCACCCCACAGTCACTCAGAAGTGTCACAGTTCCAGTCACCTCATGTCTCATGTCTATATACAAATATGTTATTTTATTTTCATTAATAAGTATGTGAAACTCTTCCAAGATATAGGACAAATTCCTATTGTGGGAGTAACTTTTTTTAAACAATATAATATATATAATACCAGTTAAAAAGCCTTTTTCTCCTGACTAGGAATCTAACTCTCTCATGGATAAGTACCACACTATTACTAATTTCTGCCGGCAAGCAGCAGTGCGTGCACTGCTGTGTTCCGATCTGATGAGTACCAGGTATACCCTGCAGACCGGACCACACATGCTTATTAAAATTACTTTTGTTTTTGTGGACACACATTTGGTATGTTTTCAAGGTGAAAATTATAAAAAATTAACCATGGATTTGACATTCTGATAGATAGACTCTACCAATTAAGATCTATAATAAATATATAAATATATCAACAAAAAAAACGTATGTTTTATCTCACTGCTTCTTCCGTTTGGTAGATCACGCCAACATCAAACAGCCGGTACCCAGCATCGATTGCCCAGGCCACGGCTTGCTCCATTTGATCGGGAAACACTTCTGCTCCATGCGTCTAAATAATTTAAAATAGATAAAGGTAAGTAATACGGGATAGGACATAAAATCATGAAAAAATTTATCTCGTCCCATTTCGTGTTGAAATTAAACTTATTTTAGATTCGTTAAAAAGCTTTTTAAAGTATTATCTTATTTCTAACTTCACTTTCCCTTCATGCATTAACTTCACTTTTCTTGCCTTACCCTGTTTGTGAAAACACATAGTGTACGATAAATAACTGTTTCGTATAACTATCGAAACAAAAGCTTTAGTCTTTTTCTCAAGTAAGGCAGAAACAACGAATAAAATAAAATATGATACTACGGGGTAGTATCATATTTGTTATATGCCGCTATTACACTACGTGAAATATCTAAAACATTGGGAAAAAAGACTAGATACCGTATTTAGCATGCCGAACCATGTGCCTAAGCCGATGCCAGGCATCCGACATCCATCGTTGAGCTGATACCAAGGGACTGTCGCCGAGGTGCAAACAGTCTGAAATTAAAGTGTAAAGTAAAATGAAAGCATATTATACACGAGTACTCGTACGTCTCACAGGTCTGTTCTCATTTGTGAAAGGTTACAGGGCAGTCAGTCTGTCATAATGTCCTCAAAATATTTTTATTCCTCGAATACGCAGGTTTCTTCACAATGTTTTCCTTCACCGCCGAGCATACGGTACACCCAGTGCTTAGGATAATACACAGTACACAGTATTTTTCAAAAACAATTGCATTAGTAGTGGCGCGGTTCGTACTCAGGTAGCTCGCCCACTATGAAATTTACTGTGAGCGGTTAACCTCTGATCTACCACGATACGATTCTCAGGGGATACTCAATTAATGACGTGGTCTTCAGCTATAATTTAAGTATTGTTTTTACGGTTATAATACACAACCAACCTCCTACAATAATACATTTATATTAGATAATCTTTTCAGCCTAATAGTCTGTCTAAGTAGGTACCAACTTCCCGCCGTCAAATAACAGTGCTTGCACTGCGGTGTTCTAGAGACTAGACACACTTCAGACTAGAATCTAGTCTGAAGTATTTAGAATGCCATATAATTATAGGCTATGAGGTATTTCATCTTAATCTTCAGATGTGGCAGCCTTCTTTGTTTCTTGTGTTCACGGGCTCCAGTAGCCCCTTATTGCCAGGTAAAATTTTAGTTAGTTTGTCACTTCAGTTTAAAACATATAAATATTAGAATGAGAAACGATTAAAGAATACACCTGATGGTAAGTGGCTACGGCAGTCTACGGACACAGGCCACCACCAATTACGAACAAGAAAACCCACAGACGAGTTGTCACCTTTAAGGACAATGTTATAAGATTAAATGTCTCTCAGACTGTATTATACTGAACCTCTTACCATTCAACCTGGAACAAAGGAGTGTATGCACTACTACTGCCTTGGCGGTAGAAAAAAGTTACAAGCTAATACCAGAACAGACGATAGTAAAGGAGCCGTACTATTTATTTTTTTTACATGGGATAATGCATGCGCATACCCGCTTCGCGGGGACAGGACCCCCAGAACAGGCGGCAGAAAAGTATTCTCTCTAGTAAGTTCGTAGTAGTACTACCTAGTTAAACTATAAAATTAAGTAAGTCCTAAGATAAATTATCATACTCAAGTAAGTGGGTGGCTGTATTTAAATTTATTTAATTAAATATTATAGGAAGATTTGACAACAGACGGATAGAGCCTCTCCACTCTAAAAGAGCAATATTATTACGTATCAAGTCGTTAACAAGACTTGGATATTTAATATTTTATGAATATTTTTGACAAATACTTAATATTATTATGCAATAAAAAATAAAGAGAAACAAATAAAGAGCATACTTAAATATAATAACAATTTATATAAAAGAAGACTTACTGCAAGAAGTGATAGAACAAGGAATACAACTATATGTTTTGTCAAGCCCATATTAAATTAATTGGCAGATTACTAGTCAGCTTTGCTCCTGTTCAAATAAAATATGAAGTTACAGCTCTCTTGTAGTTATTTATATATATTGTAATACATTATTTAAATGCATTATCATTTCACTGATAATAATCTAAATTGCGTTTATCAGTTAAGTACATAAATATCGAATGTTTGAATTTTAATATGCAAATACGACTTTAACATGATAATTTCAGTAATTCTTAGAATTATGCTTATACATAGGTGACAAACAAGCAACAGTTTAATTTTAAGCGATTACAATTTCCATTAAAATTAGTATTTTAAATAGCAATTAAAAATCCCTGGAATGACAAACCTTGACAGTAGCGGGACAACTTGCTCACGTGTTTTAGGGTCCAACATCTGCATGGTTTCTTCAAACGAAATTGTTTAAAAATCTAATCATTTAATATAGTTTAAAGAAGTGTATTGCAGTAGAGCGTTCTGCTATTTTTAGTTAAAATAAAAAATAAAACATGATGTGTGAGTGTCGTGGAACACTCGGTTGTAACGAATTTCCTTTCGTAGTATATTATTATTGAAAGACGTATTACATTATTGATTAACAAATACAAATAAATGCATTACTAGCGTCTATTAAAATGAAGCGTCATTTAAAATAAAATAGTATTTCTTTCATGACAAGATAAGAAAAAGCGCGAGGAAAATGGATATTAGTGCATCTCGCATTCAAGCCCCCAAGGATGTCTACACTACGCCAGAAGGGGTCGTGACGGAAAAATCTTACACTTTTTCTCGCCTAGGCCCTATCCCCCAAATTCATACCGTCTGATAAGGAACTTCGTATTCGTACCAAAAAAAAAACGTCGGCTTGTAAGTAATGCGAGCGGGACTACGGGTAAAAATAAGATCTGTAATATATTATCATCGATAATAGGTTATCAAAGTAAGTGAAGTAGATCAATTTAGTAATTAAATTTCGTTATCTAGAAGTCTGTTGCTACGAAATGAAAGTTGGATTAAAATAATATACCTATATGACCGGAGTAGCATCAGAGACGGTTGGTGGGGGTAAATAGCGCAAGTATGCATCGAGAGATTTTTTGTATCACTTGCTGTTGAAACAATCTATCCGTGGGGTCCACGTGCGGAAAAATTCCTAAAGGAACTGTATGTCCGCGACTTGTCTTCACCGCCGGTAGGAAGAAAGCGGCTTATTTTCTCGTTCAAAGGCTAAGTATAACCATTCCGCGAGGAAACCCAGTCAGCGTTATTGACAGAGGTTTGGAAGTTGGTGAAGACTAAATAAAAAAACCATTACATACATTTTATACATACTGGACAAACATATTAATAAAATCGTGTTAATTAAAATTACAGTTAAAAAAACTTTACTTGCATTTATCATTAACTGTACTGTTAGTAGTAAAATACTAATTTATAGTGAAATTATTGTACTGTCATCTTAGAATATACATAAGCAGAATTCATCATCATCTAATAAGTCTTTATAGAACGTATAATATTCTCCATATAAATGCCAATTTTAAATTAATATCGTGAATCCAGAATCTTCTCTTTATTCTAATTTTATTTTCTTCTTCCTCTGCCAATAAGCAGGCTATTACAAGATTTTTTCCATAGCGATCCAAGTGATTCCGAACGATTAAGCTGTACCGTTTCACACCAGTGCAGTGGTTAGGAACAACTGCAAAAGTTGTTCACAATACTAAGGCTGGATTTAGTACTCGGCTGATAAAGATTTGCGTACGGCCCGTACGTGCTAATGTGCGAGGCCATCGGTAAATGCGGCGCGTACGGTACATACGGTGCTGATAAATGTTCGTTCACCTTTATGTATACTCTAAAATTGTCATAGATTGTTAATGTCTGCAAAATTACTAAATATTTAGACGTCTTGAAGTAGATGAAAACTAAATTATAGAAATCCATTACATTCATATCCATACATACATACAGGTCAAAGTAATATTAAAGAAATCGTCGACGATTTCATGAAGGTATTTACAAGTATATTCCGATTTTCCGAGTGCTTTACGTGCTAAACTTTTTAAGGTGAAAGCTCCAGGGTGATAAATAGTGAAATTCATATTTTCTTACGTTTTTTGGAATTTAGAGGTCAAGGTCAGGTTGAATGTTTAACAAAATATGATTCGCGACCGTAACGAGTATGTATTTACAGAATTATTATCATTAAAATCACCAATACAAGCCTCCAAGTTCATATAATCCCTTTGACTTAGTTTATCTGGAAATAGCGATACAATGGGATTATACGAACTAAGAGGGTTGTATTGATGATTATAATGATAATAATTCTGTAAACACACACTCACTACGGCCGCGAATCATATTTTGTTAAACATATAACCTGACACTGACCTGCAAATTACAAAAAACGTAAGAAATTTTGAATTTCGCGGGCTACCCTGTAGCTTCCACCTTAAAGGCCCTTGAGAGTCATTCTTATGTCGCTCAGACTGGTTGTTTTCCTCTTGATTTTGACTTTTTTCCTATTATACTTACTACATCAGTACATATATACAACACGTAACATAATTAACGCACTTTGAGAAAGTAGTTTGTTCAGAATCGTTTACTGAATCGATTTCTATCATTTTTAATATACTTATGTAATTTTTTATCCCAAAAATAATTGAAAGTACGCAATATACAGTCACACTAAACCTGTACAGTCAAAACAAACTGAAATGGACCGTAACTCAAGGCAATAAGACTTTTAAAAGTGCAGTTTTATTTGTAATAATACAAATTCCGTCCTTCAATACAAAATAAAGAAAATTGAACCTTATTTCACAGTATAAATATAAACA
This sequence comes from Parnassius glacialis, assembly GCA_033319125.1. Lineage (NCBI taxonomy): Eukaryota > Metazoa > Arthropoda > Insecta > Lepidoptera > Papilionidae > Parnassius > Parnassius glacialis. The sequence goes on along the minus strand of JAVANC010000002.1, from coordinate 10,195,540 downwards.
GTATGGAAACTAAGCCTAAATGAGGATATTATTACCTACGCTCCATTGAAGCAATAGGGTTGTAACTTTTAATGTTTTGATATTGCTTTTTCTTTATCAAGCAATCGAATTTAAATAACTAGCTTACAATCTAAATAGATAGTCTCAGCAAAAAACGATAGTTTAAATACGGAAAACAATTTAATATTAACACAACAACTTGTAGAACTATAGATCTTTAACTTTGTCATTACGGTGTAACCTTTTGAAAGTTTCGGTGGGAACGCACTGGACGAAAACGTACCTTTATTCTTCACTAGTTGTTCCCTGCGACTTGGCTCGCGTGTTATGGTTTTTATTTTTTAGCGCGGAACCCTAATTCATTTTCTAAAATAAAAGTAGCCTAAGTTACTCCTTATGACATCAGCTATCTGCCAGTGAAAGTGCCGTCAAAATCGGTCTAGCCGTTTCGGAGATTAGCCGGAAAAAATTAGTACCTATTGCAGCCACCATCTTGGATTTACATTTCAACAGCACTATCGGCTTCAACATACTCAAAAACTATGAAAATGACACCCATGACCAAAAAATTGATACCTATTGCAGCCGCCATCTTGGATTTACATTTCAACAGGACTATCGGCTTCAAAACACTCAAAACTATGAAAATGACACCCATGACCAAAAAATTGATACCTATTGCAGCCGCCATCTTGGATTTACATTTCAACAGCACTACCGGCTTCAACATACTCAAAAACTATAAAAATTACACCCATGACGAAAAAATTGATACCTATTACAGCCGCCATCTTGGATTTATATTTCGACAGCACTATCGGCTTCAACACCGTCAAAAACCGTGAAAATGAAACCCATGACGAAAAAATTGATACCTATTGCAGCCGCCATCTTGGATTTATATTTCGACAGCACTATCGGCTTCAACACCCTCGAACACCATGAAAATGACACCCATGACGAAAAAATTGATACCTATTGCAGCCGCCATCTTGGATTTACATTTCAACAGCACTATCGGCTTCAACATACTCAAAAACTATAAAAATTACACCCATGATGAAAAAATTGATACCTATTACAGCCGCCATCTTGGATTTATATTTCGACAGCACTATCGGCTTCAACACCCTCAAAAACCGTGAAAATGAAACCCATGACGAAAAAATTGATACCTATTGCAGCCGCCATCTTGGATTTATATTTCGACAGCACTATCGGCTTCAACACCCTCAAAAATCGTGAAAATGAAACCCATGACGAAAAAATTGATACCTATTGCAGCCGCCATCTTGGATTTATATTTCGACAGCACTATCGGCTTCAACACCCTCGAAAACCATGAAAATGACACCCATGATGAAAAAATTGATACCTATTGCAGCCGCCATCTTGGATTTACTTTTTGTTACCACTATTGCACTATCAGCTTTAAATAGCCTCAAAACCGTCGCATTCTGGATGTACAAATAAGTCCACGAATTCATTATGATCAATGACACGGACTTATAATTCGATAACGATTATAACAATGACAATAAAAATCATTCTTACCTTTCAAAATCAGCAGGAAGCTTAAAATAAGATAGCTCCGGTTTTGATGAAGCCGAGTTCAAACAGCCGTATAGTACGCAATACGTTCGTGACATTTTTAAAGTCTTGAGGCGACATTCGCTACTGAGAGCACCGCGACGAGCGCTTAGAAAACTCGTCGTTGTGCATGTTTGTGTGAGTGTGCCGTTTCGAGCGTTTGTAGGAAGTTTCCATACTGTTCCTACTATATATTTACTGTGCTTATTTCAAGCATTTTAAATTCTTTACAAATACAGAGTTTGAAGTACCTTATAAAGGTCGCGGCGGCCAGGCCATTGACCTCCCAGATCACCTGATTTGACGCCTTTTTTTATGAGGACGTATTATATCATTAGTTTATTTTAGTGAGACAACAAGTGCCGAGGACCTAAAAATAGTAATATGAGTGAACGATTTTAGAATAGTGAAAAATGACACTGAATTGCTTTCTAAATTATTAGAAGGACACTAGGATTTTCTATTGTATTGTGGGGGCAGTGCACAAACATAAATTGCACAAGGACAAACATCCAGACCCGGTACAATTATTTGTAGGCCATACAAATATTGTTCCGTGCGGGATTCGAACCCGCGGTCCTTAGCGCTGCAACTCATTTGCTAAGCCACTGCGCCACGGAGCCGTGGTGGACATTTTGAAAGTGTATTAAAAACACAACGTTTCATGAGTGTTTAGGCTATCAGTAAGTTAAGTATTTGTTTTTTTTTAAATTATTGTAAATATTTTGATTCACATCTTTTAAACACGCCGTCCAAAGATGTTTATACATTGATTTATATGTTACACTAGATAAGTAATTGCCACGCCAAAGCGTTGCCACTTCACATATGGCCACAGCCATATGCTCAGCGAACGCCGGTTCAGTGTTCAATGTGACGCCGTCCGAGTTAAGCCGAACAATTCACGACAAAAAATGGGTAAATGCGTAGTGAAAGAATGCGATTCAAGGTCACAAAAACATAATAAATCATCCGGAATCACTTTCCACACGTAAGTTTTAATTTATATATTCATATTAACGTTTAAAACACTAAAAAATAAAATAAAATATCGAATATTGCAATTTAGCTTCAATGTTGCCACTTTTCCGCCTTTGTGATTTTTCCACATTAATGGGAGACTATATAATTTATGGAATAAGTTAATTTTGTTTTAAAATAAACAAGTAAATTTGTTTGTTTAAAAATAAAAACTATGTTTCAACCTTTATACAAAATATTTAATTATTCTTATTTTAGTTTATTCATTAATGATCTATTAATTATATTTTATTATTTTATTTTATATTAATAAATTTGCATTGCAAACTTTCCGAAACTAAGTCTTTGTCTACTAAATTTGGTCTTATGACATTAGCTACAAAAACATTAAAAGAGCTTCAAGGAAATAAATTATTAAAAGAATTTGCAATACACCCCTCTTCCATGGAGCCATCTCTTCCATCTCTGCACAGAGAGGACGACTCACTGGCCCATGCCGCAAAGGAGAAAGCCGATCTGTTGAGCTCTCTTTTTGCGTCCAACTCGACTCTAGATGACGGGGGGAACACACCGCCGACCATCCCGCGATATGAGTGCTCCATGCCGGATGTGCAATTTACGCAGCGCTCGGTCCGCAAAGCACTCTTCTCCCTGGACGTCAGCAAGTCGAGTGGGCCCGATGGAGTCCCTCCCATTGTGCTGAAGACGTGTGCTCCGGAGTTGGCACCGGTTTTAACGCGTCTTTTCCGGTACTCCTACTCCCAAGGCGTAGTCCTGAACTCATGGAAGACAGCTTTGGTGCACCCGATCCCTAAAAAAGGCGACCGCTCAGACCCGTCCAACTACAGGCCTATCGCCATCACCTCCTTGTTCTCCAAAATAATGGAAGCCATTATAAACTGCCAGCTCATGAGGTACCTTGAGGATCACCAGCTGATTAGTGACCGCCAGTACGGTTTTCGTCGGGGTCGATCAGCTGGTGATCTTCTAGTCTACTTAACTCATAGATGGGCGGAGGCAGTAGAGTCCAAGGGGGAGGCATTGGCCGTTAGTTTGGACGTAGCGAAGGCCTTTGATCGGGTCTGGCACAAAGCGCTTCTTTCGAAGCTTCCTGCGTATGGGCTTCCTGAGAAATTGTGCAAATGGATCACCAGTTTCCTTGCTGATCGGAGCATCAAGGTCGTAGTAGACGGTGCATGCTCTGATCTCAAGCCTATCAACGCTGGTGTTCCACAAGGCTGCGTGCTATCACCAACGCTGTTTCTCCTGCATATCAATGATATGTTGCTAACTGGTAGCATTCATTGCTATGCAGACGACAGCACTGGTGATGCCTTATATACCGGCCGTGCCAATATTTCTCGGGAAAACGTCGCCGAGTACCGGGACAAACTTGTGTCTGAAGTCGAGTCTTTGCTTAACAAAGTCTCGGATTGGGGCCGACTAAATCTAGTCCAGTTCAATCCCCAGAAGACACAAGTTTGCGCGTTTACCGCTAAAAAGAACCCCTTTGTCGTATCTCCTCAGTTTCAAGGCACTCCCCTTGCTGCCTCAGCTAGTATCGGAATCCTTGGCGTCGACATATCGAATAGTGTGCAGTTTCGTGGTCACTTGGAAGGGAAGGCCAAATTGGCCTCTAAAAAGCTTGGCGTGCTGAGCAGAGCGAGACAGTATTTCATGCCGGCACATCGCTTGCAACTTTACAAAGCGCAAGTTCGGCCCCACATGGAATACTGTTCTCATCTCTGGGCCGGGGCACCCCAGTGCCAGCTCCTTCCACTTGACCGCATCCAGCGCAGAGCGGTTCGAATCGTCGACGACCGAGTTCTTTCTGATCGGCTCGATACACTGGCACTGCGTAGAGATGTTGCATCTCTTTGCGTATTTTATCGCATTTATCACGGGGAGTGCTCTGAGGAATTGTTCGGACTAATTCCAGCCGCTCAATTTCACCATCGCACATCGCGACAAAACTCGCGTTACCATCCATACCATCTGGATGATTGGCGGTCCACCACTATGCGATTTAGAAGAAGTTTTCTCCCTCGCACGACTTCCTTGTGGAATCAATTACCACCAGCGAATTTTCCGGACCGATACGACTTAGGAACCTTCAAGAAAAGAGCTTACACCTTTCTAAAAGGTCGGCAACGCATCTGCAATTCCCCTGGTGTTGCGGTTGTTCATGGGCGGCGGTAGTCACTTACCATCAGGTGAGCCGCATGCTCGTTTGCCCCCTATTCCATAAAAAAAAACCCGGGAGATCATTTATCTTCAATACAAGTTGATCATTTCCTTTTATTGATTAATGCCATTATTTATAAGTACTTAAAAATAAGATCGTACCACGAAAGTAAATTATACACTCAAACACACGGACGAAACGAAACAAACGGAGTTTGAGAGCATGGACTATTATGAATATTTAAGCGGATTAGTATTACAGATTAAAACCATTTATTTTATCTTACAAATAGACTTCCGCAAAGTCACGCCTGAATCCATTAACTATCCTCAGTATTGTTGCAAAAAAAATATAAAAAAAATATTTTAAAGTTGTTAAGTAGTATGGAAATTCTATAAATAAGAAAATCAACGAAATTTATTGATAACCAAAGTTTTTGTAGCTAATCTCATGAGACTAAGTTTAAGAGACAAAAACTTGCTGATGATTTCACAACTTATGCATATTCAACACAGATCTCGCTTAAGAAACCTTAAATTGTTTTTTTATTTGCTTTATTTTTTGGTTGATTTATTAGTACAATAAAAATAATATATAAAAACATCTTTTATTTCATTAGTTATGCTTACTTATGTTCATCTAATAAGAAAATATACAAATTTAAAATAAAAACAATTTACTGCAACTTTAAAAAAAACTCCTTTATATTGCTCATTTTGGGTAAAATTTCATAAAGTATGCAACACCAACCCGCCACTGCATGTTTGTGTGTCTATCTTTATCTAATCTTAGGGACGATATTGTTTTCCGCGACTTGTGTAAGTGAGACAGATATATGTTTACTTTAAAATTTTAATGATTTCAAAGCTACGTCCTCGCGTTTGGATAGTGGTTACACTTATTTCGACGCGCGGCAATGTGGTTTGCTTCTCTAGTTTTGTATAACTCAATGGTTTTATAGGTCCAGATACCGTGTTGCTAACACACCGCAACGTTCATAGTGAAGACAGTCTTCGATTCATGTGTGCGTGAGTATCACGTGACGCGCATATCTTACGCCCCATGGCTGCATTAATTGCGTGACTTCGGTAATAACAGTGCGAATCGATTACCCAAAAAATGTGGGAGATTTTATATTTCATTCATATTGAGGCACCTATTGATTCTAAGAGTATAAAATGTGTGTGCGTGGCGTGTGCATTTGTGTGCGTGTGTGTATGGGGATATGGCTGCTTATGTGTGTTTTATGTAGGTACGAACATCGCACTAAAATATTGAAGATATGTAATAAAACCTGTAATTAACCCATTAGTGGCCAAAATCAAATCAAAAACGTTTTAACAAAAAAATGTTTACTTTTTTACTCTAGGCAGGACTAGCAAACATAAAATTAAACAAAATAAGTTTTTTTGTTATTTTTTTTTTACTTTTTCAAGGGGGGTACTTGTTTGAGTACAGCGGCCAGTTATGTGTAAAATTTTTCGAAGCATGACTTTTCAACGCAGAGTGTTTTCAAACACTTCTTGCATTCTCATCGGACCCTTGCATGGCAAATGACGCACCGTAATTGCTTTTCAAGCTTCCTTGGGTAGTGGCCTGAACCATCTTGAGGCAATCCTTCGATCAAAGAAGAAGATGGTCTGGCTCTTTTTAGAGTTTCTTGTCGCAAATATTATCTGGCAAGACTACATCGAAACAAGAGTTGATCCATAGGGTCATCCTTGCTCATAACATGTAAATGCCAAGAGTTTGAAACGGCCATGTCCAACAAGTGTGTAAATAATACCCACCACCACTTTTTGCCATGAATCCTCTCCCATTTCTTGGCACCATCTTTTTACCGTGCCCATTGGTATAAAGTAATCATAGTTAGTAGCCATCGTGCAGACACTTTGTGAGGCAAGACAATTTGTGATATCCTGACAAAATCAAATACCAATGAACTTTTTTAGGTCTGGTAAATCAAGTTGAAAAGAGTGTCTATTGTTTTGATTAGCGTACAAAATACTATTAGATAATATGAGCTGTAATACTTCATCCAGTATTTTTTTCAAAAATCGGTACAGGATTTTGGTCTTTCAGCTGTTCCTTTATAGCATTCTGTTTATCTTGCACCACAGACGTATGCTGATAGCCAAAAGTATAGGATGGTAAACATTTTCTCCAGGCTGGAGTTTGCAGCCGCTGCTGAATGTTAGGTTGATGACGAACTCGTTTCGCGGCTAATGGTTCTTCGTCACTGGAATCATAGTCGCTCGACAAAGTACCTTTATCGCGCACCATAATCTCAATATTTCCGGGCACATCTCGTGGCAACATATATGTCACCATATCTTCATCAGACCCTTCCTCTTCGTCAGTCATGAGTCATGACACTGGGATCAGGTGATATTATCGCCAAATCATATGCACGGTCATCATCACTATCTGCTGTGACTGCTTCAATTGCTTCCTCAAGTCCTATAAAGCTATTTGAACCGGAAAACATCTTGCGACTCATTGTTGGTAAACTGAAACAAAGTTGTAATTTTTATCTATTGAAGTGACCAGTGTACTCAACTGAGTACATCAGTAAAAATCTTCATCTAAAGTTAATAATAAATAATAATTGTTTCAAATTTTGTAACGCATATTATAGATTACACTATATCTTATCACAATTATTACAAAAAACAACATTTACACAAATAATAATAATAAAATATAATAAAAATACTACTCACTTACACGCTAGTCCAATAACATGAAATCCGGTTGCTCCAAATGACACATATTTTAGAAATACCCTCAATTTGCAAGACTCAAAAAAATATGAGTTTACCCTCTATTTAATTTATTAATTTAAAAAATAACATACCCTCATATATCTAGTCAATTAATTTTTAAACAACTGTACTCGTTTGAGTACAGCGACAGAGAATGGGTTTGTAACAGTTAAAATAAATAAAAAATCACAGTAGATATTTATGTATGTAACATATGTTTATAATCTATTATTACTAAATATACACAGAGTACTACACTTTTGTACTGTATTATTATTACTTGTATTGACATTTAGCTTTCGTATTCTTTTACAAAGAAATACACCATAAAATTGTATAGTTACTTATGAAAAGTGATGTTCTTATCCTTATCTTTTTTCCAAGAGTAATTTTTAAATGATTTCACAGCACAAACAGTCATTTCGCGAAATTAAAAACACCGGTGCGTGATGTATGTTCACAGCGAACGTTGCTGCCGTAATGGCGGAACGATCGAACGAATACGCCAATATTGGCGCCTTTAAAATGGAAGCGTTTTAAGCGCGCGTACACGGTATCTGGACCTATAAAACATCTTTGACGCCATCTTTGAATTATGGTGGAAGTATGGTCGCCTCTTATTTTTAGCTGTTCGTTATTATTTACAACTACAATTAAAATGTTATGTTAATGCATAACATTTTGTAACGAATATTGGCTATTAACATTGTATCATAATCAATAAACAAAATTATTCAGAGACGACAGTCCGAAGATTGAAAAGTGTGATGGAAAAATGGAATCAAATGTTTACTAGACCTAATAAACAACTCGATGCACGGAGTACGAACATCAGTTAGTGTTCATAGGTAGGTATTTTTTGAACATAAACAATTGTGTATTGTCGGTTTTTTCGGCACTAATACCTATCTACAGTTGTGTCAAGCGGCGGCGGCGTTAAAAGGCTTATTACATTACACGATTTCTCGGGCGCTGCCCGCAGGGACAGGGTAGTGTAATAAGAAACAGGGACTCAGGGTCTCTATACTCTATTCCAATTACGAAGTCCCTTTTGACACTTTGCTTTTTGACACTTTTGCGTTTACGTTCTATAGTTTTATTTTTACTTTTTTACATAGTGACGTGACTAAAAGAATCGTATAAAATCGATTATAGACAGATTCTTTTCGCGAGTGAAAATCTGTCAACACTGCGTCCACCTCGTGATCACGACCGCCATTTTGTTTGTCTCTTCAGTACGAGTGCAGAAGCCTTGTATACGATACGCGTGTTCAGTTTAGTTGATTTTGTGTTTTGTTTTTATTTCGTTCTTGTTATTTTAGTTATAACTGTTTAATAATTCTTTCGTTGTTATTAAGTTTTGACTGTTATTTGATTTAGTTTTATTTGTATTTATAAACACTATGGCCGAAACTGAGACCACTAAAAGAACAGTGATATGCAGTCAAGCGCGAGAGTTTGTAGTACGCCTACAAGATTACTTTGAAAGAGAGTATCAGAATGGTGGTCCATTGTTGCCACTTTCACAAGTGACTAACCGAGTAAGTGCAGCTCTTGGTATTAGTCGAAAAACTGTTTCCCGAATAAGTAAGGAAAACATGGTAAAGATTTAATGGAAGATAATTAGAAGAATTAGAAACCATATCTATGGCTACTATAGTAGGAACGAATTGCCGACTCTCGATAAATTGTCAAATACTTTACGAGAATCTGGACTGTTTCACGGCAGTAGAACTTCTTTAAGGAGGGTTTTAAAAATAGCTTTTCTTATAAAAAATGTGATAAAAGGCGGATTTTGATGGAACGTAGAGATATAGCTTTAGCCAGATTTAATTTTCTAAGATCAGCAAAGTCCATTGCCGTTTGGAATAATGTTATATTTCTAGATGAGACGTGGCTAAATGCTAATCATACAGTTGGCAAGATATGGACAGACGACACTCCTCACTCCTCCACAAAAGTACCTAGTGGCAAAGGCGTACGCTTAATTATTTCTCATGCGGGTTCTATGATGCGATTTGTTCCGAACTGCCTCTTCGCGTTTAAATCTAAGAAAACTGTGGAATACCACGAAGAGATGAATTTTGTTAAATTTAAGGAATGGTTTTGTACCTTATTGACCAACTTGAATGAGCCATCGACGATCATTATGGATAATGCACTGTATCATTCAGTACACATAAGTAAGCCTCCAACTTCTAGCAGCAAAAAAGCCGATATCGTGAAATGGCTGAATGACAATAATATTGTTGCTGACATGTCCATGTTAAAAGTTGAGCTGCTGCATTTGGTTGCTATAAATAAGCCAGCTAGACCAAAATACGTATTGGACGAAATGGCTAAGGAAGCCGGACACAATGTAATGCGCCTTCCACCCTACCATTGTCAATACAATGCCATAGAATTGATTTGGGCGCAAATTAAAGGCAAGAATTTAAACAAATCTTTTTTATGATTTATTTTTACCTATTTTAACATTTTATCTGTTGTTATATTAACACGCAAACCTTTATTTTAGGTTATGCGGCTCGTAAAAATACTAGCCCACCGTTTACTGCAAACAAAATGCTGTCATTGTTACAAGAAGCTTGTGATAGTGTTACTGCGAATTGGGAAAGTGTGGTTTTACGAACAAAAAATTTGATTTTCGCTGCTTGGGACAGAGACATACATATCGATGCCGTCATAGATAACCAAATTATAATAAATACAGGGGATTCTACAGACGATGATGAGGGTGATGACGACGATGCCGACCATGAAATATCGATTTCGGCTAGTGATGATGAATATGTTCCATCTTGATAAAAATATCATGTAATATTATCTAATTAAAATTAAAAAACAGTTTTATAAACTTAAATTTGATGCTAACCTTTTTTCTGTCAACACGATTTTAATTTGTTCGTTATAGTAATCGAAGATCAATATCGTCAAGTATCGACTATAGCGGTACTTTATTAGTACTTGATTATTGACATCTGTCAAATGGGACTTCGTAATTGGAATAGAGTATAAACAGGGCGACCGAGTGGTTCCGACTTCCGACCGCCCTGCTTCCCTACTGCGCTGTGGGTCGTGTAGTGTGGTGTAGTGTAATAAGAGACAGGGAGGCAGGGAGCCAGGGACTCCCTGGCTCCCTGCCTCCCTGTCTCTTATTACACTACACCACACTACCAGGGAGCTCAGTTGCGTGGCCGCATGCGCAGAGTCTACACGTTTGTTTATTTAAAGTTCTACTGTCTCGATCTACTCTTTAAATCATTATTCGTATTTATGTCATACGCTAAAGAAAAAGGTCCTTCTCAATATCATCGACATCTACAAAGATATGCCTTGTCAAATCTTGGTAGGAGTTTCCAGTGGCCAAAATCGTAAAGTGACAACCAATCTCTCTTAAAAAAGTATTATTTTGAATAAAACTACTTTTACGGATTCTATCGCGTTTAATATTTTTTTTTATTAATTCCCGACGTTTCGGGTGCTTTACAGCACCCCTAGTCACGGGGAACCGAAACGTCGGGAATTAATAAAAAAAAATAATTAAACGCGATAGAATCCGTACAAGTAATTTTATTCAATGTGTAGTGTTCGCGTAAATATAATTCAAATTCAAATTCATTTTATTCATTTGCGATATATGGGTTACAATAGGTCTTAATAATTTAACAAAATACAGCCATATTCTACCTTTCGGTGTGCAAACTACTTAAATATAAGATTTTATTTATAATTAAAATTAAATGGAAAATGCCGATAATTACATTAACACAATGTACAAATAGGGTTATATTATAACCCTATTTGTACATTTGCACTACTAACATAATAATAATTCACAAAATAATTATAAAATACATGTAATAATTAAAATTGTAATGTCAAAGTAATAATGTCAAAACGAGTAGGTATAAATTATTGTCTCAAAATTAATAACATAGATAACGTTTCGTTCAATAAATTTGAAAGTTAAAATTTAAAAATTGTCAAACAAATAATCGTCAATATTATAATACGCTTTTTTGGTTAAAAATATGTTTAGTTGTTTCTTAAAAATGTGAAGGCTCTTAGAATCTCTTATATATTTAGGTAAATGGTTATACAGACGAGGACCCATACAGAATATGCTTTTTTTGAAACAAAACAGTCTTACTATTGGGATGGCTCAATTTATCTTTATGACGCTGGACATTTAGTTTTTTGTAAAAACTTAAGTTTTGACGTACAAATAAGACTACCTCATATATATAGACATGGCATTGTTAATAATTTTAAATTAATGAAGTATGGCTTACAACTCTCACTTTGGTTAATTTTACAAATAAAATATAATAAATCATTAAAGTATTCATTTCTTCTATTAAAGAAGTTACTAAGCTTAATAACTCGTCGAATTGGTTTTCACCTACTCTTAAATAGTTTCGTAGCTCTGTTGGGTCCAAAACGCTTTGCTTCAATTTACATATTCGATACTTTTTCTCTGAGGAGCAAATATTTTTTCATCCACATTTTCCTTTCCTTCCGTTTTTTTTAGCTTGGCCTTGCACGGTCCTGCCAGCCAAAGTTAGCACTAAAGCATTTTTTGACGTTTAGATAAAGTCTGCGCCATAATGCTAATCGTTAATTATTGTTATAAATTGCACAATCGTTTCCACGTCCGAGTAACAACTGAGGCAGGAAGCGATTTCTAGTGTAGAGCTAGAGCAGCGCCCTGCCTTATAGGCAGGGCACACAATAGACCGGGCCCGCTAAATCGTGTAATGTAGTAAGCCTTTAACTCATCTCGAACTCGAGCGAATACCTACCTACTGGGATAGCAAGACCCTCAAAACCTATACCTAGGTGAGCGACTGCGTGCGTTCGTGGATTTATACTGTGACCACAACATTGTTCCGGAATTAGTATAACTAATTTAAGAAATAATCAATGCATAAACATGTTTAATTAAAAAGTCAGTGTATGTATAATGATTATAACATAATATACTAATTGGGGTGTCTGAGGGTGTGCGTTAATTACGTTATATATTGTATATATATATATATATATATATATATATATATATATATATATATATATATATATATATATACATTTCGGAAATTCAATGAAACAGGCATGTTTATTCTTAATTTGACACTCAGATGACTCATGTTTTTTTTACACCACGTTAGGTTAAACTTACTTAAACTTATCTCTGTTTAAAAAAAAACTATGCTTGCGCCCCTAAAATCATAATTTACATTCTATAGCGCTTCTATCCAGGAATACTATCCAAAAAATAGATTGAAAGAATTCCTTCATTTGAAGTCTTGCCACGAAAAAGAGTGGCAAAGGCTGTAATTTTTTTGAATTTTCGATAATGTCGAATTATCTCGAAAACCGAGGGACTTGTACTAAACATGAAACATATTTTTCTGAATCGTCACAACGTCCTCTACCCGCAGGTACCATATTATTCATTCATTACGTCACAGTCTGTATATATAATATACCTATATTACGCTTAGCAGGCGGGTTTGCACTCGCAGTTTTTTTATTGTTCCATTCTGTTCGCAGAAAGATGCTGCTGCCCATCTCCTGGTTTATTTACCTCTGCCACCACTCTTACGCCATCCACAGGGTTATATAAGGTTGGTCTCTCTCACGCCGCCCATACACGGCAATTATATTTAATATTACTTGTATATTTTAACCAACTTCCGAAAACGAAAAGGTTCTATATTTGTTACGAATGTTTCGGGTCTAAATAAATTAACTTTGTTTACCTATACTCCTTCCCTTTAAACCGGAAAAATTGTAGGTATTTAGAGTTTACGGAACTGTTTGTGGCGACGGAACTCATAGGCTGAAAAAACCTATTATTAAGTGATGAATTATAAAACGATTTTATCTTTTCAACTCTTAGAACAAAAAACTTGAGATTCAAGTATCGGGGTTCAAAGAAACAGTCTCGCGCATATTGTAGTAGTGCACAGTACTGTTTGGCTCAGTTTTGTTATTGAACAGCAGTAATTTATAATGTTTGCGTTCAAGCTGATTGTGTTGATTTTTTCGATCTTCACTAGTGTAAGTTTTACTATATTTAATCTTACATGTGAAATTTAACCGACTTCAAAAAAGAGTACTTTTTTACGACTTTTTTAGTGCCTGAATCATGATACGTCTGAGGCAGGACCGATTAAACAGATTTTTTATATATTGGTAACGATCTGCCATGGTCCGTATAAAATTTGACCAGAATAGTTAATAGTAAAGTCGGGAATTTTTTTTTTACTTATTTAAATCAATCCAATTAATGTTCATAATAATCAAGATACGCATAAAAGTAAAATATTTGCTTGTAAAATACTGTATGTGAATATTTAACATTTTTGTGTTATTTTATCATGTATTTATTTACATACCTACATCATTTCAAAAATGACAAAATAGCATATTAACTTGTTATTTCACTGTAAATCGATTACAGTGAAATAACAAGTTAATATGCTATTTTATTAGAATAATTTACCGTCCTTATTTGACTTTTACTTTGAGAGGATTTTAGATGATATTTTAGATGTTTTTGTATCCAATAATAATGATAGGGATATATTTGTTTGTATTTTACTTGTAGAAACTTTTCATTTCACTTTTTGTTGAGTTTATGAACTAGGCGAGTCATAATATTACGATACCGCCGAACCAAGATAACCTTCGTTTAAAATTTTAATATTAGAATGACGACTGGTTTGCCTTAGCAAAGTAAGTTGTAGGGCATATTGGGGTCATTAAGCGGAGTTTCCAAACAAACAAATAAATTTATTTTGATTGAACATACCTATGTGTTGAAAATATATTAATAAAATATTAATGTATAATATGAATATGAGACATATGAATAAATTTATATTTAAATTAAAAACAGGTCAAGTGGCAATACAAAATTAGTGTTCAATCAATAACACCAAAGTCTTTTCCTGAAATATATTCGAATGCAAAAAGTATAAAAGACGTTAAATGCAAAGAGTTAGTTCCACGCCTCCGGTGTAATGCCACCATGGAGGACGGAATTAAAGAGCTTCTGAAGGACTTCAAGTACCGGTCTTCCACCCGCTTTCAAAAGCTCCGCTGTAATTCCATTCTCGCCCGGCGACTTGCCGTTTTTAAGGTGCTGGAGAGCCATTCTAATCTCGCTCAGACTGACGTCCGGGATATCTTCGGAATAGTGTCGGATGAGACTCGCTCTTGGATCGTTACTCACACTTGCGTGTGGCTCCAACGATAACGTGTACAGCTGCCCATAGAACCTCTCAATCTCACTCAAAATCTCAGGTGCCCCGGAAACGATGCTGCCACATTCGGTCTTCAGCTTTGACAGTTGGCTCTTTCTGGCAGACAGATCTCTGGCAAAGACTTTGGAGCCTTGGTTCCGCTCGATCGCTTCTTCAATACGAGCTGTAGTGAAGTTGCGTAAGTCCCGCCGCATGCATTTGGAGATCTGTCTGTTCAGTTGCCTGTATGCTGTCAAATCTGTTGAAGAATGTAGCCTCATCTCCCGTCTAACAGCCATGAGATTAAGAGTGTGATCGGAGAGTTTTTTTGTTCTTCTGCGGCGGGTCTTGCAGAACTTAGCTCCGACCGCATGGACAGTTTTCACGAGCTTGTCATTCATATCGTCCACTTCATTGCAGTCTTCTAGGCACTGAAAACGGTTTTGTAACTCGAGATGAAAGGATTTGGGACTTTGGATTAGAGCACGAGGGGCACGGAGCGTTGAGTTCATCAGACGAGACCTCTCCAACTTAACATTTGGGTTAGTCATTCGGTGATCGCTGCCGGTTTTCACCCTCGCGATCACTGAGACATCACTGAACAGTTGTCGTCTGGTCGTCAAAATGAAGTCAATCTGATTTTTTGTCGAACCGCCGGGGCTCGACCAGGTCCACTTCCTGTGGGGCCGCTTCTGGAAGAAAGACTTCATCATAAAGAGTTCTCTTTCTCGATTAAGTCGGCCAGCTGCTGGCTCCTTGGGTTCCGTTGCCCTAATCACTACGTTCAGTTAAATCTAAAGGTTATTTTAACTAGTTATTTTTTATAAAATAAGGTTGACAAACGAGCACACAGTTCACCTTATGGTAAGTGAAAGCTGTGGCCCATAGACGTCTACATTTATCCTCGATTAAGACACAAAATGCAGATGCATTATCAACTCTCAGGACTAAGATCGAATGCCTCGTTTCCAGTAAAAAGGGTCTCCGGTTCTTTACACTCACCATACGAAACACAGCAGCGTTAAGCTGCCATTTTACGCTGGTATTCTGTGAGAGCGTGGTCCTTCCCCGGTCGAGTCGAACCATTCGTGCTACAACCATAATATAGCTGCTGCATGGCTCTACTACGTATAACAACGACAATTATGAGACAGTTATGCGTCAATTCATTGTTTTACGATGTCGATTACTAGAAAAGGAAAAGCTAATCGACTAAAATTAATAAAAAAATAATAGCCGAAGAACTAAAAGTAATGAAGTAATTGCGACATAATACCTTCTGAGCCGGCATACGTGTAGTGTAAGATATAGTGTATAAAAAAATTAAATTCCTCTTTATTGGCTTTTATTTTTTAATAAAATTATAAAAGATTGACTTTAAGTGGCTTTAAGCATTAAAAATTGTCACGTAAACGGCAATGGGATTGCCAAACAGATTATGAGATTAAAAAAAACAAATATAATGAGACGTTTTCTGCTAGTATTCTTTTTGCTTTGCTTCTCCAAAAGGGAGTCATTTAGTCCGATCTTCGGCTGTCTACATACATTATATTTAGTGTGTAGTTTATATACTTGTATTGCTATGGTATATGAGCTGTAAGAATAGCTCTGCTCCAACAATTAAAACATCCTTAGGATGCCGTAAAACAAAGCCGGGTGGTTTAAATTACAAAAAAAAAAATGGAAACGCTTTATTTTTGGATGATAGAAATTAAAAGTTCTTTTGTAAAACGTGTATATTTATGTTTTCAATCTATAACCGCTCGGCGATAATGGAAAACATCATGAGGAAACCTGCGTCTCACATGTTGAAGTAGCGTGACGCACCCTTCTCTGCTGAAAGCTGAAACACACTGTAAAGTGATAGGCCTGTGTCTTTAATACTTGTGAATCGAAGTTTCGAAACTAGAATCTTGCTTTTTTTACTTATAATTAAAAAAAAAGAAGTAAAGAGGCAGTGCTTGATCATAATCAAACCTTATGGTCAGTGGCGATGAAATGTTCATTTTCAGATTTTCGTGGTGCCGTTCACACGTTGGCGTGTTTCATTCTGCGTTGGTAGCTAGATGATGATGGACGTTAGGGCAATCGCGGCCGCTGTATACTTATATAGCGCTTCACTCTTCTCACAGTAAACGAAAAAAAACTACACATACAACAATAATCCCAGTTTGTCCTTTTTAGGGTTCCGACCTCAAAAGGAAAAAAGAAACCCTTATAGGATCTACTAGCTGACCCGTGCCCGCTTCGCTGGGGGTTTTTCAAAATAAAAGATAGCCCAAAAGAAGCCCCTAAGCTACATTATCCCCGAGCAACATAAACGCAGAGCTAATTTATAATAATATTTATCATTAGGTAGGTACTCTGAAATCGCAACTAAGCATGTATTATTTAATGCAGTTAGGCAAGTTACTTACTCTGGTTTTATTTTTATGTTGCTCATGTTTGGGGTTCCATATAACTGATTCATTGTGAGAATCAATCAATGAACCTAAATATTTCACTCCATAATTATTAAATCGTAATGAGTTGGTATGCATATAAGTAACATTAAAAATATATTATATTGAATTATATATTTTTTCATAATATTTAATATCTATTTATATATATACATGCGTATATATATATGTGAGTGTGTGTGTGTATGCATGTATATGTATATATTTGTATTGTATATGTATATTTATGTAAGTGCACACTTTGACTACCTCTATTTCCTTCAACTATCCTTCAATAGGCCTGCTGGAAGAAATTTCACCATGGAATAGGCAGTGCCTTTGTACATAATTATGTGTTTACTATTTTCCTATAGAACTATGTGTGTACATAAACTGTTAAATAAATAAATATTTCCTCATTAGTCCATGGCGCCATGTTGAAACAATTTTATTAAGCCGACACTACAGTCTACTTCGACGCGTAACTATGAACTGAACACTCGGCCAACGTGTGATCGCTGTTTCTGTTTGCGGGTTGCGCCAAATTTCTTTGATTTGTGCACGGAAAACCGACACTATACGGCTTGTGGGCGAGTGTTGGCCGCAAACGCCAAATACACACAAAACGGCCCAGTACACGTTGGCCGAACGCACTCGGCGAGCGCGCTCGGCCAACGTGTACTGGAGCCATTAGGTTTTGCCGCTAAGACACGGTAAATGTTGAAAAATAGTCATGTCTAGACGTGTTCGGCGCTTTATCGTACTTGCGGACAGTGTGCAGCCCTCCCCGCTACCTGTGTCACCCTCTGTTTTTATTTTGAGACTGCAACGTCTCCGGCGCTGCGGGAAGAGCAGCCTCTACGCCTTTGCGTGACAAATCGCAGGCATCCCTCCTCGCCTCCGCGTTTACAGCAGGCGGAGGCTGCTCACCCTACGCGCCTCCGGCTCTATAAAAACATTTTAGGGGTAGGACAGACTCGTACCAGGTGGAGTCGGGGTCAATTAATTCGGTTCTTTGACTTAATTTACTAATCAATTTTATACACATATTGTATTGCTTTAATTCTTCGAAAACATCTTTATGTGCTATTTTTATTTTTCTTCGCCAAGAATATTCAATGAGCCAGTCTGTGAAAAAATATCTATATTTTAGAAATCGATTTGTTATGAATCGATACATCATCTCTTTATTCCTATATTCTACTATCAAAAAACAAGCCTCTTTATTTTTCTATATTCTACTTTCAGAAATCACCATAAAAATGTTTTAAAATTATGCAGGTAATGTGATTCAATGTTTAATAAATACTTTCTACCTTAGAATAATAGTTATTATTCTAAGCTTTCTACTTATATTAATATATTGTTTCATTTCCAAAACCAACACTTACTAGTAGTCTTTGGTTAAACCTAGGATGTACCAAGCTCTAACGGTAAAAGCGCGAAAAATCATCGCATTTTATATCAATCTTTACATTTACCAGCTCATGTTGGTAAATCCTAGGATTTAAAAGTAAAACCTAAGATTCACCAAAATTCGGGCTTTTACAGTAACATATACATTGATGAGAAACGCAAAAAATTTAAAATATCTAAGCCTAAAGACGGCGAGAAGCGACTTTGTTTTATAGTTTAGAGAGATTATCAATACATAAAAATCGCATCTAGAAAATATAAACAAATATAAATTCTTAGCAGCTGAAACTTTTTAATTATCTTTCTCATAAGTTTCAACAGTCATTTCATTAGTAAGTAATTCAGATCTGTAAAAATGGCTTTTGGGGCGATACGGCCTGCCCTCAATAGGTATGTACTTTCCACTTTGTAAGAAATCGTAAGTTTGTATTTTTTACTTAAAAATAAAGTAAAGTAAAATTACGGTCTTAATCCCTCACGCTGCGGGGCACAATAAAGGTACAATTCCGTAGCCGACCGCAGACAGCAACAGCAAGCGATGTGTCGTTGCGACGTGTCGTTGTGACGTGTCGTTGCGACGTGTCGTCAGGCAGACGTTGTTCTGCCCTTTCCGGCGACCCTTCATATAAAAAATCCTTAAATTCGTAATAAAAATATATTGAGTGTCACTTATCAGGATAAAAACTATCCTATCTCTCAAGTTGGATGAAACTGCACACAGTGTGCAAAATTTCATTGAAATCAGTTGAATAGTTTAGGAGTTCATCGCGGACAAACAACGTGACACGTAATTTTTATATGTAAAGATATACCTATTTATCGCTTTTATTTAACTCCTTTCCTATATTTTTTCAAAAATTTTCTTTTGTCACACTGTTTAAATAATTATTGTGAGATGCATCGTACAGTGCGAGATATTGGGCCACCTGGTTTATCAGTTTTTCTTCCTCGGAATCGGTGAAACTCATTTTTTTTGAGAAAAATTCAACGTGTCGCTCGGCACTACTGATTTGCGGTCGGGCGACATGTCGTCTGCCGCTCCGGCAAACGACGTGTCGCTAGCTACGGAAGGTATTTCATAGAACTACATAGAAACCAGTCGTGTCGCGACGACACGTTGCCTGCTGCTGCTGCGTGCGGTCGGCTACGGAATTGTACCTAAAGGCCGGGTTTACACGATAAGAGTTGGCTCGGACCGAGTCACGTCAGAGTACACTCGTACGAGTCAGCGTCATACGAGTGTACTCCTATAGTGGTTTACACGATCATAGTGTACTCTTATCAAAGTTCATTCAATTTTGTGTCAACTCACGGAACACACTGATCTTCTCAACATGGAACAGACTGTTGCAAGGTGTCGCAGTTGTTGCAGATATACTAATAAAAGAGTTGAACCATATAAGCAAAGAAACAAGCAATGTAAAAAGAAAGAAGGAACGCAAGAAGAGATCGATTTGGACCCGCGAATGGATATTAAGGCGTGAAAAGCTGGGAGCATCGGATAATTTTCTCCGAGAAGTACGCATGGAAGACAAGGCCACTTACAAGAATCATTTGAGGCTGAACGGTGAACAACTTGACTATCTGTTACAAAAAGTAACGACGAAAATACAGAGAGCTGATACAGTCATGAGAGCTGCTCTAACTGCCAAAATAAAGCTACAAATAGCTATGCGCTATTTAGCAACTGGAGATAGTTTTCCAAGTTTAGAAAGTTCTTTTCGAGTTCCAAAGAGCACCATATCCAAGTTTCTGCCAGAAGTGCTAGATGCAATATATGAAGGGTTGGAGGAGTACATAAAGGTCAGTAACAAGAAATCATAGTGAAATTTTTATTTAATATCAAGCTACCTACAGTTAAAGTAATCTTAATTATTGTTTAGCAAAATAGCGATAATTCTCATTATTTTGAATCCCACCAATGCTTCGAATTGCTTTTTGTAATTGATCATCTTCTACAAATTCTGGTGATGTTTCTTGCCTTGTTGCATCACGTTGGATCTGAACTTCGATGCCTTCTTCTTGTAATGCATCATTTACTACAACAAGTTGTGATGATTATTGCCTTGTTCCGTCACGTTGAATATGAATCTGAGATTCAAGATTATTGAATAAATGTTCTGGTATTTCAAATGTATATTCATTCGATGTCGTAGAATTGTTTTCCAATTGCATTCGATTTATTCTTTTCCGTTTTACTATTTCTATTATTTCAGACTGAACATCTAGAGCATCTATTAGGGGCAACTGTCGGAGCTGGCTGGCGATATTTTTGGCGAAAAGGGAGAATTCATCTTCTATTTCCTTATGACACAGTACTTGGTCCTTGATACTATTAAGTGTTTCAATAGACTTCTCGATATGTTGAGGTACTAATGGTCGTTTAAGTGGTCGCATCTTCTTGATAGTATTTTGTGGCTTAACGAATATTTCACTATTTAACTGCTGGGAAGATGATGGCGTTTGAAGATCTGCCGGTGGTGGAAGAGGTCCTGGTATGTCCGATGAAGGTTCGGCGAGAATATCTGATGAAGGGGCGATGGGAATGTCTGGTGAAGGGGCGATTGGAATGTCTGGTGAAGGGGCGATTGGAATGTCTGGTGAAGGGGCGATTGGAATGTCTGGTGAAGGGGCGATTGCAATGTCTGGTGAAGGTGCGGCTGGAATGTCTGGTGAAGGTGCGGCTGGAATGTCGGGATCTGAAGAGCTGTTATCTGAATTCTCCTGTAACAAAACAATAATAGAAAATTAAAAATATGCCGTGTTTTTTTTTCAGATCCCAAAGACAACTGAAGAATGGACAAATATTTCGAGAGTGTTTGATAACCGTTGGAATTTTCCTGGATGCTGTGGAGCCTTAGATGGCAAGCACGTCAATATACAACAACCAATCGACAGTGGAAGTGACTTTTTTAATTATAAAGGTTACTTTAGTACTGTACTTTTGGCTCTGGTAGACGGGAACTACTGTTTTACATATATTGATGTGGGCAGCCAGGGTAGATTAAACGATGCTTCAATATTCAGTAATTCAATACTTAAAGAGAAATTGGAAGATGGGACTCTGAATTTTCCTTCTTGGGGTGTCATTTTAGGAGACGAAGCTTTTCCACTGAAACAGTATTTGATGAAACCATATTCTCGAAGATTAACATTGACAGCCGAAGAGAAAACTTTTAACTACCGTCTTTCTCGTGCCAGAAGAATAGTAGAAAATGCATTTGGCATAATGGCGTCAAAATTTCGAATATACCGGACTCCAATATATTTGTGTCCAGACAAAGTTGACAAAATTGTTAAAGCAACTTGTGCACTTCACAACTGGCTCATGAAGACAGCCATGCACTATTATGCACCAGTGGGAACAATGGACACAGATGACAGACCTGGTTCGTGGAGACAGGAACCTAGTTCAAATTATATTGCACATGTTGTGAATCAAGGTAGTAATCATCCATCTCGGTTGGCAGAGCAAAGAAGAATCAATTATAAAAATTATTTCATTGGAGAAGGCTCCGTCCCGTGGCAAAGTAGCAGAATATTTTAAGAATATCTGTGTTCTTATATTTTAACGTGACATTATAAAACAGCTAATTAATTAAATACAAATGTTTATTGTTTTATTATAATAAATAAACTTACCACATTCTGATAAGTTTTCCTGCTTTTTATGACCCCAGATAAAAATCTGTCAGCGATTTCGTACCAAGCCAACGAAGGAACATACACATCAGTAGCGTTATCGTGTCAACCCGGCTTAAGTGTTATTGAGCGCTTAGTCCGCCGCGGTCTTAGGCTGAGATCTATATATACCGTAGCTTTGACTTTGACTTTGCTCAGACTTAACTTACGAAAACCTTAGCTGAGTATATGCATAGCATAATCTTTGATTCTGAATTTATAGTTGCATCGCGCTAAGATTAAGTTAAGCTTATGCTAAGGCCCAGACTGTCAAAACATTAATGGATGCTTCATTCCATACATTATGTTCTTGATTTTACTGTATAAAATAAAATAAAAATATTTAAAAATTGTAAACAGTCCAAATTGTATTTCATAAAATAATAAGTTATTAAGTATTACCTACATGAAATAGAAAACGAGCGATTGAGAATGAGAACGGATGAGAAGAGTACGAAATCAGAAAATAAAAAAATAAAAAACTAAGAAATTCAAACTTATTTGTTACATACTTCTTTATAATTACGATAATATAAAATGGATTAATGCTATTTAAAATTAGAAGACTGCCTCAAATTACCTATTAACTGTTATATAAATAATTAGAGTAACATAAAAACAACAATCTAAAATTAAAATGGTGGTTTTGGATAATATACTAAGTTTTACGAAGTCGTCGATTTCGTAGACTTTGCTTTGCTTTTCCGAGCGCGCACTCAGTACGACTTCGAAGCTAGATCTATAAATACCGACATTGTCTTAGTTCGAAAATAATCTGAGCAAAGTCAAAGTACGGTCTTTCAGCCTTAGGGTATACATTAGCTTGCTTGTGTACTTAACATATGTACTCCGTCCGTACATATTATGTCCGCCAACACGCACTGGAGCAGCGCGGCCCATCACAAACATCATGTCCTCGGCATATTTTATTATTTATACTTGAAGGTTTTCTCACGATTAATCTACTTGACAAAAAAACTTAAACATACTACTAAGTAGGTACTTTTGGAAATAATCTTTTTTAACGAAAACTCAATCAAATATTACTTAATTAAAAATGACGCGCCTAGTAAATTAGCTTTTTTATAGGATAGGGTGACAAACGAGCACACAGTCCACCAGATGCTAAGTGCCTGCTGCGACCCATAGACATCTACATCTATCCTCAATAAAGAATCAAAATGCAGATGCGTTGTCACCCGCGAGGACTAAGATAGAATGCCTCTTTTCCAGTAAAAAGGGTCTCCGGTTCTCTACACTGACCATACGAAACACAGCTGTGTTAAGCTGCTATTTGACGCTGGTATTCTGTGAGAGCGTGGTCCTTCCCCGGTCGAGCCGACCCATTCGTGCTACAACTATACTACTAATATAGCTGCAGCATGGCTCTAACACGTATAATTTGCAGCTTTGCATTTGACTAGCGTTTGCAGTACATTAAGTCGTTATTTGTTGTCTAGTTATGCGAAACGAAAGCAGTTTATCAACAAACGAAGGTGTATAGTACACACCATGAAGCAAATACAAAAAAAAATATTTGCTTCATGGTACAAACACATAAACACTTTCACTAAGTCAACTTTTTTTCTGCCTAGAAGTCAGTCTGGGTTGATATCACTCTCTTACATATTTCTGTCGTCCAATAGTACTGCTGTGTTCCATTCCATAGAAAACAGAGAGCCAGTATTACAGGCTGTAATATAATATTCCATCTTATCCCTTGATCCCTTGATCCCATATTATCTAGCCTTACTTGTTTGAACTTGGCTGCAGGTGTCCATGGATTATTGGCAGTAGTCTCCTATCATCAGGTAGACTGTAAGTTGTACGAGGGTGGATTGAAAAGTACTCGGCCTAACACAGATCCATTCAATTCTACAAATCAAATCTACCCACATTATTTAGTTCAGTTCAGACTAGTTCATTGTGTGAAGTTCGAAACGTGTGCGATAATTAGTTGTGATTTTATAAATTTATTAACAAAGTAATCGGACATAATTTCCGCG
The DNA here is from genome assembly GCA_033319125.1 of Parnassius glacialis. NCBI lineage: Eukaryota > Metazoa > Arthropoda > Insecta > Lepidoptera > Papilionidae > Parnassius > Parnassius glacialis. The sequence goes on along the minus strand of JAVANC010000002.1, from coordinate 10,171,219 downwards.
AATGGAGCAAATCGAGCAGCGTGCCGTCATTAAGTACCTCCATAAGAAGGGGCTATCATCAAAAGCCATCCATGATGACATGGTCAGTACATTAGACGATTGTGCTCTGTCATATTCATCCGTCAAAAAATGGATAGCAGAATTTAAGCGTGGTAGAGAGAGTGTGAAAGATGAACCCCGCTCTGGAAGGCCTTCGACGTCAACTACTGACGAAAATATTAAAAAAGTACTTGATTTAATAATGGGAGACCGCAGATTAAAAATTAGAGAGATAGCCGAGATTATAGGCATCTCTTATGAACGAACTCAAAACATCATTGTCAACGAGTTGGGTTTCCACAAGGTGTCTGCGAGGTGGGTTCCGCGACTGCTTTCAGTTGAACAAAAAAGGACGCGATTGACTATTTCACGCGACTATTTGGAGTTATTTGAAGCCGATGCAGATGATTTTTTGAATCGTTTTGTTACTATAGACGAAACATGGGTTCATTACTGTACACCGGAAACAAAACAACAATCAAAACAGTGGAGAAGACCTGGTTCACCACCCCCTAAAAAGGCTAAGTCAAAGACATTTAAGTAGTAGTAGTAATAGACCGGACATCAGCAGCAAAATTGTCGTCTGTAACTTATGTCCTATAGGATATATCTCCGTTAGTCTTAGTGACATCGTCATAAAGTCAAGACGCATTATTTTCATATCTTTAAAAAATATTTTTATAGAAAATATGCCCGGTTGTGCATTAAGATATTGTAAGTCACGATATGGAGCAAAAAATGAACGTGATTTTGGTTTTTTATCGTAAGTATAACGTATATTTACCGAATAATCTTTAAATTTTATTATTTCTAGTAGATTTTTCTAGAAAATTTATTTTTATTGTACTAAGCGCCCTCTGTTATCCTGTAGCGTCACTATTTATTTAAAGTTTGACGACGTTTGTCGATGATTTGACGAGTGATTGATGACGTTTATCGATTGGGGTTATCGATAAAAATATTATACAGGATGCCGATTTAATCATTTACAATATTTAAGGAGGTAAAACAGTCAAAGATACTGTACCCATACCAACAAAAATGAGTAGCATATACCAACTATGCTAAGTGGCCTACTTTATGTGGAAGGGTGGGAAAATTTTTTTAGGCATGATGATGAGATTTTCTGTGTTGCTTATGAACATGCTGAGGATACTTGCTGTGTTGATGTTTAGCAATACAGCAAGTCTTCTCTTTTACATACCGGGCGTCATTGTCTGGTGGTATTCAAGGACAAAATCATTATAAATCCTGGCTTACAGTGATAGGAGAGTGCTATAGGCTTGTGACATTAAAAAAAATTGTACTGTTAAATATATTAGATACAAGAAGTTGTAGGTTAAGCTTGAGTTAGGAAATAATGTAAAAACTTAATATAACAATTTTTATTGATGTGGTTAGTGTCTTTTAAGTAGTGCAGCTGATGAAATTGACAAAATAATATAAAAAGAGAGGAAGACGTCTCCATACATTCTTGGGCCCAAGTGTTAACAAGATGAAAGTACCATTTGAAAGCGTATATATAAACAATTAATAGCCGAAAAGATATGTCAATCTAGAAGATGAGTTATTGTAGAATAAGTAAAATAGAGATTATCTATTACCTACACTGTAGCAGGTGATTTTTCACTGTTATTACATTGTAACAGATTATTTTTCACTATAATTACTTAAAAATATAAAAGCAGGATCAGTATAAAATAGAGGCATAAAAAGTTAAAGTGATTTTTTTCGTGTGATGGAAGTCATGATAAATAGATACAATGAAACAATCATTTTACTCCCTTTTATTATATTTTAAAGCATTTCAAGCTTAGTAACCTTCAACAACATTATCGATACTTTGGTATCGAAAGGGTAACATTCCTAAAACAGTCAAATGTCACCTTTGTAGAACGCTCCATAGAGTATGGTAATATTTAGAAAGGACCCTCAGAACCTAAGAGTATATATATGATAACAACGTTTAGTCAGAACCATAGTTAAGAGTGCTCAGAACAATTATTTTTTAAATGTTATTTATATGAATTATAAAACTAATATTTTATTAGAATTAGTTTTGTTACTAAATTACGCTTCTCTAAATTAACAGAATTTACTTTAAATGACGAGTTTCCGTCGTTACGCCCTACGCGTCGCGTTTACGTCACATACTTTAGTGTTATTTCCTTCGCCGCGTGAGTGTAAGAGGCAACTACAAATTTATAAAATATTAAGTGGGTACAATAGAAATGTTTGTTAGTTTTTATATAAAGGGTAAGTAATTACACTGTCTTTAAAAGTTAATTCCTTATATTTTGCTTCGTAACAATTTTATATACTTTATAAAATTTCCATTTCAAATACTGTGTCGTTCACGTATCACTATATTTAATAGACAGAATGAACTGAAAATTAAATACAAGGTGTGAATGATCACTATAAATTTTGTGTAATTAACACAAATTTTCATATTCCACAAAGTTTTAAAATTACGTTTTATGTTATAATTTCGATATAATATAATGAACATTATGGCGAAGTTGTTTTCAACAATAATTAAAAATTTTGTTCAACCAACTTCAATATAAATTATTAAGAATAACAATATTAGACAGACCTTGATCAAATTTATATGGAACCACATGTAAAGCACCAACTTTCAAATAAAAAAAAAATCATCGAAATCAGTTCACACAGAAGGAAGTTATGAGGTAACACACATAAAAAAAAACATAGAGTCGACTTGAGTACCTCCTCCTGTTTGAAGTCAGTAGAAAAATGGCGTTGGTCTAAGATTTCATAATAAAGTAAATACCTATGATTAAATTTTTTTTGAGGCTCTTACTGAGTATATCAATATAATCTTTGTATATAAAAATTACGTGTCACATTGTTTGTCCGCGATGAACTCCTAAACTACTGAACTGATTTCAATGAAATTTTGCACACTGTGTGCAGTTTGGTCCAACTTGAGAGATATGATAGTTTTTATCCCGATAAGTGACCCTCAATATTTTTTATTACGAATTTAATAATTTTTATAGGACACAGGATCATCGGAGAGGGCCGAACAACGTCTGCCTGGCCAGCTAGTAATATTATATATTTCTTTTCTTTATGAAAATTGAGTGTTTCTATATCTTTGTTTCTTTCTTCACAGTATTTATTTGATTTTAACATTTGACAATTCGTTAGATTTGCTTTAGTTGTAGAAGTGACATATGATCTTTTTTTCTTTTCAGTGGAATTGTTTGGTTTTGTTATTTATTACTGTTCTAACCATTGAACTTGTTTACGCAATTTTTGTTTAATAAATTGTCTGATGTTCGATGACTTTTTTTGACTCACAAAAATATTGTTTCAAATAATAAAATTAATCCCTCCCTCTCCTTACAGTTTCCTTCCACTGCTGGTCATGGGCCATGGAAATAAAGGGGAGCACAGAATTTTGCTGCCACAAATATCACCCACCTTTGCAACCCTGCCCTAAACATCGCACGGAGTATCCGCATTTCACGGAGATTAAATTTAGAAAAAATGTTTGCCTTTTTCCTCCAACATTTTTTTCTTATCACTATTACAACAAACACCGTTACATCCTAAAAAAAAACCCACTGAACATAGGCCTCCACTATATTCCTCATAGAGGGTATACTTGTCATAGTTGCCACGTTCTGTTCCACGGTACACGTACCTTGTTACTGTTACACAATATCAAGGTACGTGTACCGTGGAACTGAACAGTGCATCAGTCTCCTCTTACGAAACCCACGGAATGATATGAATATTCATACACCGCCACTACACAGTAATTGGTAATTTCTCGAAACATTTCATTTATCGACAAATCGTCTTGCAATCGTCTTTACTCTAGCGCTCACTTGACCTTCATACAAATAATTCGATATTTTAATTGTTAATATTTTTTAAATTTTTGGATTAGAACATAGTAATGACTCTAAGTTATATTTACCATCTTTAAAAAAAATTGTCTTTGGCCTGACCTACTATACTCTTAGGCTTGACCATAGTTCTGACTAAGTATGTCCAAAAAATGTCAAGTTCTAAGAGGTTAAGCGTCACCTACTGGGGAATAGCTAAAATGTTGTCTTAATAAATGATAGTGTAGTTTTGCTATTTTTAGCTAGAGGGCGTCACACACGCACGAGCTTAAAGTTTTTGTATAGAAATTTCTCCAATGCCCGCTCTATAGTATATATATATTTTAAATCTCTTTGGGCTAAGTCGATTTTGTCGGCAAATAAGGTGATGGCTTCAGTATTCTGGGACTCGAAAGGTGTGATTATGATTGATTATCTTGAAAGTGGTCAGACTATAAACTCTGATTACTACTGCACCTTACTACGTCGTTAACGAGAGGAAATAAAAGAAAAACGTCGAGGAATGCTCAGAAGAAAAGTCCTGTTTCATCAAGATAACGCCCGTGTTCACACGTCAGTACAGTCAATGGCTGAAATTCACAACTGTGGCTTTGAACTGTTACCGCATCCGCCGTATTCACCTGATCTGGCACCATCAGACTTCTTTCTGTTCCCTAACCTAAAAAAGCACTTGGGAGGTCAAAGATTTTCGACAAACGACGAGTTCAAAGCAGCTGTAGACGCATATTTTGACTCTAAGGAAGAATCATTTTTTTCAACGGTCTAAATGCTTGGAAGGGGAGGTGGCAAAAGTGTATTGAACTTGATGGTGATTATGTAGAAAAATAAAAATATAACTGATTTAGTATGTGTTTATTTTCTTGGTTAGGCCGAGTACTTTTCAATCCACCCTCGTAAAATGTTATAATTTAAAATTTAAATTATCGAAAGCATAACATTGTTATTATAATATGTAATAATATGGCCTTAAGATTACTCTCTCTCTTTTCACTAAATTACAATAGAAAGAGGCAGGTATAGACATAATTAATACTTCATTTACGTAATACCGAGGATTACAACTTCCAAAGCCAAGCTTCCGAATGAAAAGTAAGTATAAATAAAAAGTGCTCATAACTCATATATGTCTCAGCTTGTATCAGAACTTAACCTGTTTCACCTGTTCACTGGTATACCATAATTGCAAGCGTAATGTTAGTTTAAAATTAAATTTCCATTGACGTTGCACGACGTCACAAGGTTACCTGTAGTTGTCCAATCCAGTATAAGCGTTTTTGTTGTAGAACACCTATTAAAAGCACTTTAATAATTCAATACATACAAATATAATTCGTATTTTTTATTATATATTGTTCCAAGGTACGATCATTACCAAGACAGTTATTATTAGTTGCTTATTATTGTGTGCAAGAATGAGGGATTAAAAAAGCAGCAACATTGGTTTCCTTGTTATTGTAGGAAATAATAATGAAAATTGGATTTCAAAAACAACAATATTGCTTTCCCTGTAATTATTTATTTGAAATAATAATTCATATACCAACATAATATTATCATTCATGGTTTAAATAAACCTAGCCTCGTACCGGTAGGAGAAGTGTAGGGCGGCCCCTACTAGATGGAATGACAATCTGGTAAGACATGCAGGAAGTCGATGGATTCAAGTGGCTCAGGACCGTGCTTTGTGGCGTTCCTTGGGGGAGGCCTTTATTCAGCAGTGGACTTGTGAAGGGTTGTAAAGACGATGATGAAATACACCATGCAGTATTTTTCACGTACTGAATTCCAATGATTTTGTATCCGCTTGCGATTGAAAAACTTTGGTGTAACCGATTCCTACCACTTAAATTAATATAACACTTATGGTCCATTTAATATCGAATGAATGTTATTCTAAAGTCTTTGATTTTCAAATTTTAAAACTCTGATTTTACATCTTCTTATGAGAGAATATACCTGAATGTCTATATTTTATACCTGCTTTTCGGATTTAATTTAAAAACTATTAATATGTTATCTACACCGATTAGCGCGTGTTTCTGGAACTTAGTCTATAGTGTTGTTTTATGTAGGCGGCGTGGGATAATCCACTACGCCATATCATGCCGTGAGTGTCGTAAAAGATGGCAGAGGGAAATGGAACAAGAGATGGACAGCAGCAAGAGTCCGTTTCCACTTCACGGTATATAAGTATTCTGCGGGCACGGCAGTGCCCCCGCCAAGTCGAGCAAAAAAGCGGCACAGCCGTACCATCCTTTTCTCGTTCTCGAAGCAGTTTAGGCCATATTCGACCCCCTATAACTTCGATGTGGATAAAACTAGAAGTCTGAATTTTCAGTAACCAAGCAAGAATTGTATAAACGCGGTATATTTCAAATTTCATTCAATTTGAACCAGTACTTTAAGAATTATAAATAGTCAAAGTTTCTTAATTTTGTCACTCACTGACTAACCGATCATCAAAAATCTAAGGCACTTTTAGCATACATAGAAGCTTGAAATTTAGAACGCAATTAGAGTTTAGTATATAAATCAAGAAAAAACTAAAATATTTTGCAATTTTGGTCCAGTTTTTTTATGATTAAGATACATCAACTGCATAATTAACTTTGTAATCCCATATAAACACATAGGATTACAAAGTTACATTTGCAGTGAATGAATCAGTGTACCTGTATAAAATGTATAATATAATGGAATAATAGGTGTAGATAGGTACCTAGATATAACTATCTACAAAAAGAAATGACATGCCGTCAAAAACATAACTTGTAAAAAAAAAAACAAGTCTCGCAACTCAGTTCTTCTACCATAAAAAGTTGTGAGATCCATGTAATACCTATTCTGTTAATTTATTCAGTCCCTATTGAAGGATCCTTATGTTTTAAGTTATTACGTAATTAGCTTACCTAACAACATCTTATAGTGACCATATCAATATTAAAAAATCAGTTATGTTTTAAATAAATAGATTGACTTGACAGACTTAGTATTACGTGGATCTCACAACTTTTAATGGTAGAAGAACTGAGTTGCGAGACTTGGTTTTTTTGACAAATTATGTTTTTGACGGCTCTAATTATTTTTTTCGCTTAGCAGCAGCGCCATACTCTTACTATTTTAAATTTGAAGAATATGTAAGATTCGAAATAAAATGGTGTTACGTACTTATGTATCTAGTTTGTAGAGTACGCCCACAATCACTTGCACTATCACTGCCACCTCGAAACGAAATATCACTACACACAACATCACTACACCCAACACGACTACCTCAACACCACTCCAACGAGGCAGCATCAAAGCATCATTAATACGATAATTTTTATTAAATTATGAACTTCGCTTGAAAGGAGCGCCTAATTCTATGAGACATTCCATCATAGTTCTCAGAGGGCATAACGGACCTGTAGCCTCCATTGTTTGGAGTTAGAAACAACTGTCCGCAGGGCATAGTGGCTACTTTCACTAAGGCAGGCTGCAAGTCCGTTTATCACCTGTAAATTATACAAACATTGCCTATCATATTAATATAAACAAAATTCACAGATAGCGTCTGGAACTGTTCCAACGTTCAAACTCAACGATGGTCGTGATATGCCCCGCTTTGGTCTCGGCACGTGGCTCGGCTCTGAGGTAAGTAATTAATTGTGAAATACAGTGAACCCCCGGTAAACCGGCCCCTGTCTAATCCGGCACCCCCTGTAATCCGATATGGTCTATTATTTATAATTAGATATTTTTTTGAAAATCTTCGCAAATGCATGATTAAACAAGTTATAACTTGTACACAACACCAATATTGCACAAGATACAATTAACGCCTTTGAGCTGGGTTTGCAATGGGTTGAAGAGAATGGCTACAACGAACTTCTACTTTTGAGAAGACTGAGGGACAAAGCTTTAATCTCACGTTCCAACAATGTTATACAAAAAAAAATTGATGAATATTCATGCTTTTTAAATTGATTGATTCATAATTTTTAATTACTTTAGTATATACATTTGTTTGTACACAATTATTTCCTAATGCAAAGTTGTTGCATTTTTTTTGTAAGTTCTATAGCATTAATGACGTTAATTTTATAATAAAATGTAAGCTCCCTATTGTGTTGTTTAATTTACTAAATTTAACATACATAATGAAGTATAATATTTACTTGAAGAGTACATATATATAACATATCGTCGTTGCGACTTCAAGACCTCTTATGTGTAAAAATTAATTTTATGAGAAAATCGATAAAAACCGTCTACCGAAAAAAATATAATGAAACCAACTACTACAAAAAATATAGGTAACACCCACATGATTTCCTGCTTTTTACTTTGCTATTGTTAGTTGAAATTAAAAATAGTATCATAGTAAAAATAAAAATAAAATATTTTAGTTAACACATAACAGATTTTGGTTGCGCTGTATATATCACATCAGAGCTCTTGAACAAAAATACCTATAATAATTAAAATAAAAAACTATTAATTTTACTGAAATATTTTATATTTCTCAGGAAACACTAATTAAGATAAGATAACAGTTGAACCACAAGTTAGAATAAAATAAAAATTACAAATTAAATTACCACTATTTTCTGACATATACTTATATAATTATGCATTAAGTACCCGGATTAAATTGTAATACATCGTAAAACGGGTGGTAATCCCGATCTATTACCATTTTCAGTTCCTGTAAATGTTTAAACTTGCTCTCAGTAATTTTTAATGGAGATCTGTACAATCGGTTTGGAGATACCAGACCGTTTCTTTGATTATTTCTTCGCTGCGGAAGTACAGACCACTCATCGACATGCCTTAACCTATAAAATATTGAGCCATTGGATAAATATTTAAGACCTCTAATGTCCACCACGACAGGATCTCCTTTCTTTTTGCCAGGCCGTATGGATTTTAGGTTCGATTCCATCTCTTCAAAATTTTAAAAAAAATCATGGTGAATAGATTTGACATCATAGGGCTTTTGTGGTCGAGCTTGTCTTATCCGGGTGATGTAATCACTAGGAGCGAAAATTGGTGGTTTTATGTATTGCTCAATGGTGGAGTGAACACTATCCACTTCCATCATAGTATGCCCCTTTTCCAGGTAAAGTTGTTCGATACAAATTTTCCTTCTTTGCGCTAAATCGCTTAGAGCACTTGACAAAATTCGGTTCCGGTTTTGGTGTCCGCATCCATCAGAAATAATGATAACGCGCTCTGTTGAATGTGGCAGGTTTTGACAGTAATCTATTATACAAGATGTGAATTCATTAGCAGTAACATTACCATCTGCTTCGTGCCAAAAGTAAATTGTCACGTTTTTGGATAACACGTCATAAACCGTAAAGTTATGGCATTGTAATTTTAATTTGTAGTACAATGCACTAGCCAATAGCTTTGGAGCAAGCAAAACACTTTGAACGTCGACTGTTATAACCACAACCTTTTCGTTTGCACTAGCTACGGCATTATTTTTGGCTTCACGGGCTTCAATTTTCTTCACAATATGGCTATCATATTCTTCTTTGGAAATGTTACCAGTTTTATAACTACAGCACGTGTCGCACTGGTCTTTGCGAGGATGGTGAATGCCGATATTTTCTTTAGTTATTACCTTCGAAAATGTCTTTCTAGAGGCAGCTCTGTAATGGTTTTCAATACACCACTTCTTAAAAACCTGATACATGTGGAGTTCAGATCTAAAAATCGATTCAACATATTTTTTTTTTGAACTAGACCGACAGTAATGGCTAGGCACTTTTGGTAAAATATCCAGCCATGTTTTCACAGTTCTTGTCAATTCAACGTTCCTTCCTGGCCTAGCAATAATATTTGAAATTGATGCAGTGTTTTTTACAGATTGTTCCTCAATATTTTCTTCGAAAGTATCAACCTCTCTAGTCCAGCGACGAAAACTGTCTTCTCCAATGCAAAGAGTATTAAGAAAAAATAATTTACACACTCTCACTCTTGTACATTTTGCGTCCAATTTATTGATGAAGATATCGTGGCCACTTTGTTTTTTGCTTGTAAACCTCTGGTGTGATTTACGTCGTCGTCTTATACGCCTTCTCACTGCTGATGCTTTTATAAACGCCTTCTTCTCAGGCCAAGTCTTGAGCTTCCAAAATATTTTATGAATTTGTTCACGTTCTTCATTAGATACAAGAGCACAAAGAAAAGAATTTTTAGATTTAGGAACTACACACGTGTGTAAGCAACGTGGTTTCAAAATTCTTTCAGGCTTCTTAACGCACGCTGTCCATTTGTCAGCTAACTTTTTATAGCCAAGGTACGATTTACCGGCAACCCGGGCTTCTTTATTCAGTTTAACGAAGCACGGAAGGGGTCTTTGTACAGATACAGAGGTATTGTCATCAATATTCTCGGGAAATGATACCCCACTAATACTGTCATCACCATCACTATCACCATTATCACTATCCAGAGAAAGCAAGATCCTCCGTCTTTTTAAAAATAAGTTTCTGTTTCTTCGTAAATCTTGCACAGACAACGACCTAATATTTTCATTGCTGTCCAAATGTTCTTCATCCTGGCTCCACAATGGATAAAGAATCCGCCTCCGCCGCGTAATCACTGGGACCCAATCTGGATCATCATCACTGTTATCGCTCAAATTTTCAAAGATAGGTGTTGGTGATAGCACTTGTTTCAGTTCAGATGTAATACCCGGGTCTTCAATGGCATGAAGTATGCTGATACTATGATCAGATGAAGCATTCGTAACGTCATCTTCAGACGCAATACCCTGATCTTCAGCGACATGGAGCATGCTGATGCTTTGATCGGATAAATCTTCTGTAACGTCATCTTGATTATTTAACCCTGAAGATATTAAGCCCAAGTCTTCGGGCGTAATAAGGGAACCGCTAGAACAGGTTTTCACCATAGGATGTTCCCCAGAATCATAAAAAATACTTGATTCAAAGTCACCTGTATTTTGCTGATTAACTAATAACTCAATCTCACTTGGACAGAGCAGCTTACTCATTTTTTATAGTTTTACACTCTCAAATCGAATAAACTTTCGTTATACTCAACACGGAACAAGTAACGACCTAACACGGGCTGACAAAATACATTAATATCTATAATAATACCAATAATGAGTGACATCTCTCATCTACGATTGGAGAATAATTACACGATTTATCTATCTCGCTTGTCCCCGTGATATCTGTGCTCTAAAGTCACATAAGTAAATAATTTTACAAATACCCGCCATTCTCGTCGTGCATAATAATGCACATAAGATATTTTGATGTAATAATTGCCTAAAGGTCCCGAGTATGACATAACTAAAAACTCGTATGTGTACAGTTACACATAAGATATTTTAAGCACCAACTTTTAATTGGGAAGCACATTATAGATCTTGAAATTGGTAAACAATTGAAGATTGAATAGACGTACGTACATGAGAGTTTTTGCATTCGATAGAGCTTCAAATTGTTAAAAAGACAAGCGTAAAAAAGTGATTTTGGCTAAAGTGACACATAAGAGGTTTTAAAGTCGCAACGACGATATAGAATCTTATCATTGGCTCTGGAATTTGTCGGATTACAAGGTACTCTTACGCAGTACTCTATAATCCGACAAATTCGACCGACACTGCCCTGCAAAATGTTTGTCGGATTACCGGGAGTCCACTGTATAGGCTTTTAAATCTACTATTACACTATCTATAGTAGGTTTTATAACTTTTATATGTCAATTATTTTTATTTGGCTGTAATATCTAATTTGAAGGAAACTTCTGTAAAGAAGGACGAAGTTGAAAATGCCGTTAAGTGGGCCATCGACGCTGGATACAGGCATATTGATACTGCTTCTATCTACCATACTGAGGATGAGGTAAATATGGCAAAATAAATAGGTAGGTAACTGACTTTTCAAGTGAAAACTTCTATAGAATCATGATTTAAAACTCGATGAAACGAAAAAGAGACACTAAAAAGATATAAAATACATCTGTAAGATTTGACCTACGGGAGAATGAGATAGAATACAGTATACAGTGTTTCCTATTAACTTTGAAGGTTTCACCATAGAATAAATAATAGTATCTACTACGGTTTCACTTCTACCGCATCTGACTACACTTACACACACTACTACTAATACTACACATGCTTTTTATATTAAAGTTTATCTCTAAAAAAATATTTAAATAATTTTAAAGTACAATATTACGTCACGATCAATATTCGTTGAGTTTTCTTTGTAGAGTAATTGTGTTCTGTGATTCAGTGTTTTCGGAATAGGTATATAAAAACTTTAATTTCAACAGGTTGGCAAAGCAATAAACAAAAAATTGGCAGAGGGCGCTGTAAAGAGGGAAGATTTGTTTGTTACCACAAAGGTATGTTACGACGTTCATTGAAAGTATTAAAAATATTAATTAATTCTTCTGTTAGTTTATCTTTACTTATGTATTCGATTGAATGAGGCTTGTGAAAAATGAAATCGCTTCATGGAATCATGAAGAAATTTTTAAAATTAAAAAAAAATATTACTGCTTTTTATAGAAGTAGGTAAGTCATTTTATAGAATTTTACGTGGTAGAACCGCGCTGCAGCTATATTAAGCCGGCTACTGACCTGCTGCCGCAGGGGCAATCTGGGAAGCACGGCGATCGGAGCAATATCGAAGGTCGAAGGGCCGACTTAAAAAATTGCCCCTGCTTGCCTACACACATCACAATTAAGGAGGCAATTAAGGGTCATCCCCACTCCTACAACCTGGATTGCCCCTGCGGCAGGCAGGTCAATAGCCACCTTTAGTTGTACCACGAATGGGTCGCATAGTCCGGGGTAGGACCACGCTCTCACAAAATACCAAGAGAGAATCGGAGACCCCTTTTACTGGAAACGAAGCATTCTATCTTAGTCCTCAAGGATGACAACGCATCTGCATTTTGATTCTTAATCGAGAATAAATGTAGATGTCTATGGCCACAGCATCCACTTACCATTATTTATTACATATTATATTCATCCATTTACCCAGTGCCAGCTCGTCCCACTTGACCGCATCTAGCGCAAAGCGGCTCGAATCGTCGACGACCGAGCCCCTTCCGATCGGCTTGATTCACTGGCGCTGGATCTCTTCGCCAGCAGTCTTTGCATATTTTATCGCATCTACCACGAGGAGTGCTCTGAGGAATTGTTCGGACTAATCCCAGCCGCTCAATTTCACCACCGCACATCGCGACAAAACTCGCCATACCATTCATACCATCTGGATGATTGGCGGTCCACCACTGTGCGATTTAGAAGTTTTCTTCCTCGCACAAGTTCCTTGTGGAATCGATTACCACCAGCGATTTTTCCGGACCGATACGACTTAGGGACCTTCAAGGAAAGAGCCTACTCCTTTTTAAAAGGCCACCAATGTATCTGCAATTACCCTGGTGTTGCAGTTGTTCATGGGCGGCGGTAATTACTTAACATCAGGTGAGACGCATGCTCGTTTGCCCCCTCTCCTATAAAAAAAGGTGGACTGCGCTCGTTTCTCACCCTAATTCTATAAAAATAATAGAAATTAAACCCAGGCTCGGGTGTATATAAAGTTACTCTGTGATCCGTACCAACGAGGAAGAAAGGAAACATCTGCTATAAGTCTCTAAATGCTTAGGGGGACCTGTGATCTGGAACAATGAACTTACATTTTCTAGAAGCATAATATTCAAATGAAATTGAAATATTTATAATGGATAGGTACTGATAATAACTCCTATCGTGCCACCTTTATACCCATGTACTTTAAAAAAATCGTTTCCCCACACTAGCAGTTAACATACATAAATTACTCAAAGACAAACATCCAAAGCCGGAACAATTAGTTTTAGGCCATACAAATACTTGTTCCGTGCGGGATTTGAACCCGCGGGCCTTTACCGCAATTCAAAGCTAAGACACTGCACCATAGAGCCGTCAATGTACCTTAGCCGTTTATTTCTTCCCTCCTTTCTTTTCTTCGTAAGTCCGTAAAAATCTACCGCTGGACATAGGCCTCTCCTACTGTAGGGAGTGATGTCCCTTAATACATTCTTGATGCTGATCCTATCGCCGTTCTGGATATTTACGCCTAGTCGTCAACGTGATGGTCCATGGGATGGGTGGTAAATTTAAATTATTATTTGTTTTTTTTTCATAGTTGTGGAACGACGCCCATGCACGAGAAGCAGTTGTGCCAGCATTAAGAAAGTCACTCGAAACACTTAATTTAGACTACGTCGACCTTTACCTTATACATTGGCCAATAGCGCAATATGTAAGTACGTTTTAATATTTGCGTTTCATTGCCTTCTTAAATCCTCATTAAACAATTCTTACTCCTTTTTCTGTACCATATAATAATTATGAATTACGCGAGTTCAAAAATCCAGGTTACAACAAAGACGTATTACTTTAAAAACATCTTAGGGTTACAATAAGTAAGATTTATATAAAATAGACAGACACAAACACAGGACGGTACACCGCCAGAGAGCTTCTATTATTATTCTTCTCTTATTCCTCGGCAGCCCATAATATCCCATACCTGGCGGCATAGAAATATAAAAAAGAGGAGAAGTGGCAAGGGGGCGTGTCTGTGTCCGCGCGCTATGATCAAAATGCTAAGTTCTATTCCAATGAGCGTCTCCGCGTATGAGTGCTTTCGACCGTATTATACCGTATTATATCTATGGTCGGCGGTCCCACCGCTGGTACTACGATTGACTATCCGCTTTGCAGAGCCTTTAGAAATGAGAATAATTATACCTAGTCAGGTCATAAATTCTGTCACATGTTTAATATAAAATAATTTAAACAAGTTTATTCATTATGTAACCATTTATATACCAAAATGAACTTAACAAAACATAGGTTCTTATGACACTAAAGTTTATTCAAAATGACCTCCGTGATTTTGAATACAGGCCATCAATCTGCGCGGCCAGTCGTCTATCGCAGCACGAACGAGGTACATGTCAATATCGGCGGCTGACTTAATCAAGGATGTCTTGAGTGACTCCAAATTGGTATGAGGCTTTGAGCACGCCTTTTCCTCCAAGTGTTGCCATATCTTGTAATCTAACGGATTCAAATCTGGACTGGAGGAGGGCCAGTCTTCGTGCCGGATGAAGTCGATTTCACGCGCCGACAGCCAGTCTTGTGTGCTCTTCGCTCTATGAGTTCTTGGCGCCGAATCTTGTTGGAATACGCAGTGCCTGTTATTGAACATGGTATGAGAAACAGGTTCCACAAGGTTCGTCAGGACTGTATTTTGATACACAACTGCATTCGTTTTTACACCTTTCTCACAAAAATGTACCTCTGTTAAGCCCCAATAAGAAACTCCCAACCATACCATGAGCGAGGATGGAAAATGACCTCGTTGCACACGCGGAATACGGTTGCTCGCTTCTTCACTACTGTGTGCGTACACCTTATCATTTTGTTTGTTGTAGCTCTCTTCTACGGTAAAAATTTTTTCATCCGAAAATAGAATTTCTTGATATTTTTTTCCCGCGTACCGCTTCAACAAAGCGCGGCATCTCTTCAGTCTCAGGTCCATTAGACGAGCATTCAAACGATGTCCTGTTTTTCTTCGATATGCCCGAAGCCCTAAGTCTTCATTTAATACCCTTTTCACCGTGGTTCTGCTTAACCCCATCTGAAGGGCCAACAGTTTCTGCTTACGTTTGGGATTTCTTTGAATTCGCGCCTTCACAGCTTTTATCACTGCTGGAGTCCTAGCAGAAACCGAGGGCGACCACTTTTTGACCTGTCATCTACACTAGAGTCTTCATTGTATCGTTTGATGGTACGATAAACGAATCTTTTGGTTATATTCAAATTTTTCAGTATGTCAAAAATTTGAATTGGCGCGTAACCGCAACGATGCAACGCAATAACTGCAACACGGTCTTCTTTAAGCGTCCACTCCATATTTAAAATGCGTAAAATTCTAAAAAGTATACAGTTTTATTTTCATGAACAATTCGAAATTCGAATTCAATAAACTTTTTTGTGGCCAGCATTCTAAAAGAAAAGTTTTTACTGTGTGACAATACTTCTGATCTGACTGTGTAATAAACAGATCGTTAGCAGTTTGTCCCAAATGTATGGTAAGCTTTCCGATGATGTTTATTTAAAAAAAATCCTAAAAACAACAACGGTTGCCATGTTACCATAGATACGACGCTTCGCTAGAATAAAATACCTCAGCAGCAATGTGGAAGGAGCAAGACGTCTGCTGCTGCGATCGTCTGTCCGCCTGCCAAGTGTGACGAAAGGAAAATGCTGATGAAGACGAAGAAATATAAATAATTTCTAAATTTACATGAATAATACATACATCTTACAATATTTTCTAGGATAACGGTACCTTCTATGATGTGGATTACTTGGAAACTTGGGAGGGAATGATCGAAGCTAAGAAATTAGGTCTTGCTAAGTCTATCGGAGTTTCCAATTTCAACCAGCAGATGCTTGAGAGGCTTATCACTAAGAGCTCTATCAAGCCCGCCGTGTTGCAAGTGGAGGTAGGTTTTTATGTATATTATTTATATATATTTTACGTTTTTTTTTACGTTGTTTTTTAAGCAAACTCAATAACTTTGTAGTTCAGGTCTAAAGCAAGATCGACGAATCATGCACGTACTTATCTTATTGCATGTAATAATGATAATCGTTACAGAACCGTGGCAGCTCAGTGGTAAATTTTATGCTTCGGTAATTTTAACTTGTTTAACTTGAAGTTGTTTATTGCGATTTCAAGTGCCTATTTAACATGTATTCGATGATGAAAAAAGCAGAGGCGTAACTATACCGTTAGAAGCCAGCGGCAAATTAATCGGATGGGGCCCTCTCCCATCTAATATTAAGAATCTATTTTACGTGATTGAGTCATGCTGCAGCTATATCATTAGTGTAGTTGTAGCACGAATGGGTCGGCTCGACCGGGGAAAAACCACGCTCTCATGGAATGCCAGCGTAACACAGCAGCTCAACGCTGCTGTGTTACGTATGGTAAGTGTAAAGAACCGGAGAACGTTTTTATTGGAAACGAGGCATTCCATCTTAGTCCTCACGGGTGACGACGCATATAACAGAAACAGAAACAGAAACTTTTTTATTCAATATAGATTATAAATAATGCTTATTGAAAGTCACTCCTTTGTATAATTACCACTGGTTCGAAAAAAAAACCTCTGTCCTGGGAAGAACCAGCAAGAAACCCAGCGGGACTTTTTTAAAAAAAATAACAGCTTACAATCATGTATGTTACACAAATTAACAACACAACAAATTAGAAATAGCTTGGTAGCGATCACCTCATTTCCAGGGGTTATTATCATCTATAAATTCTTTAATACTATAATAACCCTTTTTATACAAACTTAGTTTAATAAAGTTTTTGAACTTTGAGCAGGTCAAATTTTGTATATTTTCTGGAATTTTGTTGTAAAGGCGTATACATCGCCCCAAGAATGAATTACTGACTCAATGGAGTCGAGTAACCGGTACTACTAGCTTGTGTCTGTTCCTAGTATTTACAGAATGAATATCACTTATTTTTGTAAAACTACTTTTATTTTTGTGTACGTACATTACATTTTCATAAATGTATTGAGAGGCCAAAGTTAATATATTAATTTCCTTAAATTTTTGTCGCAGCGACTCTTTAGGCTTTAAATCATAAATTGCTCTTATGGCCCTCTTCTGTAAAACAAATATAATTTCAGTGTCAGCTGCGTGTCCCCATAGCAAAATACCATACGACATTATGCTATGAAAATAGCTAAAGTAAACTAGTCTAGCTGTTTCAACACTAGTTAGACTTCTAATCTTTTTTACGGCATATGCTGCAGAACTAAGTCTGCTTGCTAGTTTTGATATATGGGGGCTCCATTGAAGCTTCGTGTCTAGTGTGATTCCAAGAAAAATGGTGGTATCTACAAGATTCAGTTTCTCCCCATTTAAAATTACATTAGTATTTAATTGTTTGACATTTGGAGTCATAAATTTCATACATTTCGTTTTAGTGCCATTTAAATGCAAATTATTAACATTGAACCAATTTACTAATTTAGATATAGCATTATTTACTTCGTCATATTTTAGCAATTGTCGACTTAATTTGAAAATTAAAGAAGTGTCATCTGCAAATAATACTATATCATGGTTATCTCCTACTATGTAAGGTAAGTCATTAATGTATACAAGAAACAGAAAGGGGCCTAGAATTGAGCCTTGAGGCACGCCCATCTGTACCATCGACCCGGAAGAACTCATACTGTTAATGACAACTTTTTGCGTTCTCTTACTTAAATATGAAATAATTAATTTAAGAGCATCACTTCTTACACCGTAGTGTTTAAGTTTCCTGATTAATGTTTCATGGTGAACACAATCGAAGGCTTTGGATAGGTCACAAAATATACCCAAAGCATCCTGTGAATTCTCCCATGCATTAAATATATATTTAATCAGCTCAACACCGGCATCAGTTGTCGAGCGACCCCTTGTGAAACCAAATTGATTTTTATGAAGTAGAAAGTACATTTTCAAGTACATTCGAGGATAGATGTAGATTTCTATGGGCCTCAGCAACCATTTACCATCAAGTCAAATGTGTGCCCGTTTGTGATCCTTATCTTATAAAAAAAGTTCAACCAACGTTAAAGTATATTTTATTTTATAACTAGCTGGCCAGGCAGACGTTGTCCTTAAATTCGTAATAAAAAAATATTGAGTGTCACTTATCAGGATAAAAACTATCCTATTTCTCAAGTTGGACCAAACTGCACACAGTGTGCAAAATTTCATTGAAATCAGTTCAGTAGGTGTGCAAAATTTAATCGCAGACAAACAAAGTCAGGAGTTCATCGCGGACAAACAAAGTGACACATAATTTTTATATTTAAAGATAAAGCACTACATAAATTTCGTACATAAAACGGTATAATTAGTTGATTTTCTAGTAACTTCTTGAGCGTACTGGACTAACATCACATTTTTTTAATTAGTACTAAATGTTTAATTTTCTTATCTGTTGTACAGCTGTATAAAATATAAATAAAAATGATAATAAATAGTAAAATACATAAATAAAATATACATTAATAAATACATATCCAACCAGATGGAAGCCCTCGGCAGTGGAGACCAAACGGCCGAGGGTTAGGGAGAGAGGGAAAGAAACCGGCGGACGGTGCGGGCGATATTGAAGAGCAATGCGGCTTCTGCATTTGAACCCGAAACGGTCCGTTACGAAATCCCAAGTATTTATAATAAGGCAGTGTACGTACCACGAGACCGTATTGAAATACTCTGAAAAGTGAGCTCCTGGTGTAGAATCCTGGTTACTAGACTGTGTCTGTGCAAGTACTCAGAGTAAGAAAGCGCCGAACAACCGAACATGACATACCGAAGTGACTCACCAGGATGGCGACAAGCTCAACAGATGTCGACAACGCCATCCTTTAGAATATATCTCAGATTTTTTATTGGTCTTAATAACCTGATCCTGTATCGCACAGACAAAACCCTCCGTTTCCCCCAAAAAGATTACCGAATCGTAACCAGTGGAGGGCGTACGGAAGGCTCATGTAGAGCCTTGTAAAAGCTCCTAAGGAGCTCCTTTTCTTTCCATACGGTCTCCCGGTCGGAAATGCTCTGTACTGCCGGATCCTTGTCACTGCCCGTTGGCTTAAGATAGAGGGGTAAGCCCTTCACACGAAATGACGTCCGTGTAAAATGGATCATCCGATCACGTCAATAAGTACTTAGGAAAGCTGCACACTTCGCGATTGTGCATGGTGAGGGCGCTCCAAAAGCCAAGCCTACCATGTTTCCGTGGTAAATACAGCCCCATATTTTTTTTTAATTAAAATTCCTTTTTTCGGTCTTTCGGTTCAGCAAGTTGGATAGAATAGCTAAGTTGCAGAACCTTTCTTGTCCCATAGAATTATTTAAATAAGTTTTTATCAATTCCAATTTTGAAAATGTTCGCTAGGCACTAGCCATAGTTAAACAATGGTTAAAAATAGCACAAATGCAATGCACACTTCGGGAAAGCTTGAAGAAATAAAATGATTCTTTATGGTTAATAAATCAGTCTCCTATATAAAATGATGTTTCTGTTTCGTGTCTAAAGGCGGATAGAAAACAGAGAATTTCTTTGGAAAACGAGATAGGTATATCTTTTTTATGTAAACGGTATCCTTTAATTTGTGCAAATGGGTAGGTTGAAAAACACTGACATTGGAAACAATTTCATTCATTCCAAGAAATCCCAGTTAGTTAGCGATGATGTCTGTGACAGAATATGTTCGCTTTCAGGATCTTGGAGACCTTCTTGTGATGAGTTTTAGGAAATTCCGGGTTTATGACCATTTTTTGCTATAAGTACTATTTGCTTCTGTTTTTAAATCTCCGAATTCATTTCAATACTGTTCAAGGTTTTCCAGGCAGACTTGGAGGCATTCGAAAGATCGATCGCTTTAAATGGAAGTGCTTTAAAGGCCGCAAAGCAGTAACATTATGAAGTTGTAATTTTGACCGTCTTCTTCAGTACAATAGCTTCATTGTTCTCATCTGCTTTAGACTTTAATATAATAGTTTTTGTAAAGCGCTTTTTGAACTTCAACAAACATTCTACCCATCTAGTTGGATTTATGTTAAGGTCATCCTGTGCTCACGGCCCTCTTGGGCTGAAGACCCCCTGCGACTGGGGGCTCGTGGCATTTTGATTGGCACAACACCCTATTATTATGACACTGGAAAAAGTCATCTAGAGGAAACCTGCTTATCTTAGGAATAAAAGTGTTACAAAGACATGTGAAGTCGGCCAATTCGCACTACAGCCGCGCATTGAGCTACTTACTCCATAACCGTCTCAGAAGTGAGTGTGTACCAGTGCCCAACAGTGAAATTGTATATAGGCTGTTACTTTTTTGTTACATTGTTGTTTATATCTATATTATGTTGTATGGGATAGAAGATGAGTCGGCAGCAAAATGATTTACTATTATTATTTTAAACAAAGTTTAATCAGTTACCCAATAACTAAAGTACGTCTAAAATTGCGTTGGTGACCAACAAGATATCACTCCATCAGCAACCTATGGATATCTACAACTAACAACAATTAAGTTCACTATTTATGAACGCACAGCACTGTCAACTAAGTGCGTAAAATAAAAAGGCGACGTACCGGAATTATGTATGTTGTCACAGGACATGGACAGCGGCGTGTTCCTAATAAGGACTAAAATAAAAAATTATTGCGGTTTCCAACCCGCTTGCCAAACGTGATAACTATGGCAAATATCCCCCCTATAAGGTAATCTATAGGGGAGGGCTATGTACAGCAGTGGACTTTAATAGGCTGTAACGGTAACGGTGTATATGTACAACGATGTATTAAGATTATTCCAAGAACGTTGTACATTCCTTTGGACCCTACGCTATATGCCACTGCTAAGGAACTTGGCGCCCGTTCAGATCTTCAACAAAAAACTTCTAAAGTAGTTTGCACCGAATTTGGCCAACTTTTCACATTTATGTTTTTAGTGGGATGTTAAGATTCACAATAATATTATTGTTTTTTTATATTATTGCGACTTATGGATAAAAATATATGCCGAACTACCCGCGTTGGTCATATCAGTAGTGCCACACAAACATTTCCCAAGCCCTAGCTTTTCCTTTGGTGCAATCTAATCTGTTATTATTTTATTATCATTTATATAAATCACTTACGTATTTTATGGCGTTGTATTCTTTTGTAGCTTTTGTTTCGAATAAATTAGTTTTTATTTAACTTTCCCTTAAAACACTATCAAAACTAGAACCTTATTAAATTTAAAATTTATGTATCTCTCTTATTCATTTTCAGATAAACTTAAACCTGCAACAGCCAGCGTTAAGAGAATACTGCCGCCAGCAGAACATCGTGGTGACCGCCTACACGCCTTTTGGATCCATTTTCCCCAACAAAGCTCGGTCAGATTCACCTCCGCCACGTGTGGATGACCCCACCCTCGTACAGATCGCTAATAAATACAACAAGACAGTGCCACAAATAGTCCTTAGATACCTGGTAAGTATTGCTAAGTAATAAGTAAAATCTTGCCAAATGGAAGGTGTATAAGAGCATCCATCATCCCATCTGGTCTCATGAGTATCTTGAACGCTATATTATGGCGAAAGAATATTCGTGACATACTTTTGTTCGTGGTGATTTTGTACAAAAACTCTATAATAATGAACATTATACTTTACAGGTGGAACTGAACGTTATACCAATACCCAGAACGTTAACCAAATCGAGGGTGGAACAGAATATCGATATATTCGACTTTGAACTGACGCAAGAAGAGAGGGACCTCTTCAAGGGCTACGACAAAAATTATAGGACTATCGCTGGTAAAGCGTGGATAGATTCACCTTATTATCCGTTTGAAAAGAATTAAGAAACATAAAATTTTATTTTAATCTATTTATTTGTTGGTTTTATTATTGACGATGAACCTTTTTTATTATTTATCCATATCTTCTAAAGAATGGTAGTATTGTGTAAAGCAAAAGAAGTCTATATATATAAAAATTACGTGTCACATTGCTTGTCCGCGATGAATCAGTAAACTATTGAACTGATTTCAATGAAATTATGCACACTGTGTGCAGTTTGGTCCAACTTGAGAGCTAGGATACTTTTTATCCCGATAAGTGACCTTCAATATTTTTTTATTGCGAATTTAAGGATTTTATCATAGGAAGGGTCGTCGGAAAGGGCAGAACAACGTCTGCCTGGCCAGCTAGTATTATTATAAACAAGAATCCAACTCCAGTGGTCTATTATCAACAATTAATATACAATTTTTTCTGTACAATTTGCCGAAGAGTATGATGAGGACAATTTGCAAAAGACCGAAGAGAACAATCTGCCACATTGACTTGCGTATGTCATATCAGTAGCGCCGAAGCAGCTGTGCTGCAAGAATTTTTTTTTATAGTATAAGGGTGACAAACGAGCACACAGTCTACCTGGTGGTAAGTGGATGCTGTGGCCAAAGACATCTACATTCATCCTCAGTTAAGAATCAAAATGCAGATGCGTTGTCACCCATAAGGACTAAGATGGAATGTTCACCATACGAAACACAGCAGTATTAAGCTGCTATTTTACTGGTATTTTGTGAGAGCGTGGTCCTACCCCAGGCGAGGCGACCCATTTGTGCTGCAACCACAATATAGCTGCAACATGTCTTTACCACGTAATTTGAAGAGAATTTAAAGAACATGTTTTAACCAATGAGATGACTCCCTGCAAGCCTTCTTATCTTGTTGTCACCTATGTAATGCACGGTGACTACCGATACGAGGCTGCCACTCGAAAATCTTTTTTCTTCGTCGCAAAAAAGAGTGGCAAATAAAAGTAAAAAGTGGCAATAGGCTAGCCATATAGCTAGGAAGCTATATGGCTAGCCTATTGCCACTTCATCTACTTGAGCTTACTGATCTGTTAGATAATATTATTACCCTATTTATTGCTACTGTTATACTTGTCTATCACGCCGCGAAACTCCGAGCCTGGCCCTCTCCATAGCTCGCTTCCTCATACGGCCAGCAGTGAAAGACCACGTCTCAGATCCATATGTCATCGCTGGCAACACGCATTGGTTGAACATTCTAGTTTTGAGGTATGTCTAACGAGAAGATATGTCGTAATCTCCCGAACGCTGCCCAACCGAGTTGAATCCGTCGATCGACCTCTCGGTTGAAGTTGGACTTACCTAGTCGGACTATTTGCCCCAGGTAAACATATTCGTCAACAACTTCGAGCTTAGTGCTCCTAACAACTACCGGTATAGGTGTGACATGGACGTTAAACATGATTTTGGTTTTGTCCATGTTCATCTTAAGACCTATCCGTTGGGAGACACTATTGAGGCCATTGAGTATAGTGCGTCCTCCAGCGATTCTGCCATAAGGACTATATCGTCGGCAAATCGAAGGTGAGTGCTGTACTCGCCATTGACGTTAATACCGTATCCTTTCCAGTCCAGTAGCTTGAAAACGTCTTCCAATGCAGCGGTGAAGAGTTTCGGGGATATTACTTCACCCTGTCTTACACCTCTCTGCAGTTGGATAAGTTTCGCACTCTGGCTCTGTACTCGGATAGCTATCGTAGCCCTACTGTACAAACACTTCGATGTCCACTTGGCACCGCTGGAAGGACTGCAGCACCGCCCAAATTTCGAAGGGATCAAAGGCTTTTCAGATCTTAGTCTAATAAAATTTACGTCTTTATACTTGAAAGAGTACGAGTATGTTTTACAATGCTAAGCGTCAAAATGTGGATAAATTAAGGCGAAGACGACAATTCTTATTCAAGAGCAAAGCGTCAGGAATGTTGTCGCTAGTTTTTTCTGTTTTTCTTATCAGTTAGCACTTAGTAAATTACCTTTACTCCACTGAGTCTAACGCTGGTAGGTGGTGTTTGGCAGCATCAAGGTGAAACTCAAATACGAGGTAGGTACCAAATGTTATCAATGAATGATGCAAAAAACAACAAAAGAGGACATTTAGAAAACTAATATCATCTGCCATGTGTAAATATTTACAGTCTCACTCGAAATTCGATACCAACTCACATACTGTTAGGGATTGCTAGTGTTAGAGGTAAAGGTCAGTACCTTGCCATAGCTCTCATATGAGAGCACCTAGGAGTGGACCGAACAGCAGACATCGGTGCAAAACTTAAATCAGCCGTCATGTACAAGATTCTAGTTTTAGTGATATTTGTTGCCACCAGTCTAACTGTAAGTTACCTTATAATATCATATACTTGTACTTATAATACTATATTTTCAAAGTGTATCTAGATAGGTGCCATTCCTGAAATAAATTCATTTTTGTTCTAACTCGCCCAGGCTATTTATTGAGGAACCTGTGTCATTATTTTATATTAATTCATTTGTTTTTATTTTGGGGTCTTACAATATGATAAGGCCCTAATTCAGTTGATCCCATTTATTATGGATGAGATTATACATTTAATAACAAATCTGTGGTGAAGATTAAGATGTAGCCAAATTATGATAAGAGTAAAATTAAAGAGCAATAGATATGTTTCAGTGACATCATATACGAACAGTTTTCAGTTACATGTTAGTTTCACTGAAGTAAGCCTCGCTGCAACGATATTATATCTGTAGCACGAAGGGTTTTGCTCGACCGGGGATTAAAATATCTAAAAACCTTGAGTTGTTGGAATTTAAACCTTTAAATATAGAGCACATTACATTTTTTAATTATAATTGTTACGGCCTACAGCTGCTCCAGCAAAGGTCGAATCTTCCGGGACCCATAAGCAGAAGACTCCACGAGCAGCCGCAAGTCGGGCCCAAAATGGCCACATGGAAAAATGTCCTATCATACTAAGCTATATGGGAGAATGCTAGAAACATATAGTACGTACCAGTATCAGAACCTAACTTCGCACCAAGGCTCGGTCAGGCCGTAAGTGGGTGTAAAGTGAATGGCAAGTAGTGTTCAGTGATGTGTAATGTCTGAGACCTGGACCAGCTTAGGTGACCAGCAACGGCCGAGTTCCAGGCTGCCCCACAATGCTGCATTGCTCCAGCAGGCTCCACCGCTGGACCATTTCTTTCTTCATTGTCACTATTTCAGTCTATTAGCTTCATTGTACATTTAACTAACTTAAACTCGCCTAATTCCACATTCATCGTAGAATCGAACACGTGATACCCGACTCAGTAAGGACAGTAGTTCGAAATTCGACATTTAATGTCCCGGATTCACTTATCACAAAATTAAATAGGGAACGAACGCGATCTCTTAATGAGTTATACGGTTCAGCGTTAAACACAACTAAGTTCCTTCATTCGACACCAAAACAGCACGTCGCGAAAAGAATTCAAAATACGCCTCGTTAACTCGTAAACTAACAAACTAATCAACACACAAAAAGGGGCACTTAACGAGACGGCACAATTATAATGATTTCCAGAGAATCAACCGGGAGACGCTCTCAACCAAGGAATACGCGATTCGAAATCTAGACCGTATATCTACTCGGCGCGCACGTGCACAATTCCGCGTCACCCGAGCAAGTTAAATATAAATATAAAGTGCAAAACTCATTTCAAACGCAATCACTATATAATTTGCTCAACTACTCTCAAAGAAGTCACTTCAATCAGTCGAACACAATAAAAGCCTCTTGTCGAGACTTAAACCCTAGACAACCGAATTTGAGGCGGTTTTCACGAAACCCAATTACGTAGCGAAGTCACACGCACAAAATCCAAAATTCTAGACCCTAATCCAAAAAACCCGGTCTCGCGCAACCTCAGCGGCGGGCATCGAAAAAACACTAATTAACTGCCCAGCCGCCGTCGAGCTATTCTTTTTTTCGCCCACGCGTCGAGCCACTGCAAGCCGCACACGGCCGCCCCACCTCGGCGTTTACCTCATCTACATACCATCAGGTGAGGCGCCAGCTCGAACGCAATTGGATGGCGTTCAGAAATGACCAAATTTCGGCATAAACAATAATATAAGCAGAAATACTACACAAATACGGGCCGGATAGATAAAAAATCGTAGTCAGATATGTGTAAGCTTGTTTATTAAATAAGACCTTAACCTGTTCCACCTGTTCGATAAAATACCATAACTGCATGATGTAGTTTAATAGAGTTAGTTTAAATTTTCGATGACGTTGCACGACGTTACATGTACTACCTGTAAAATGTCCAACCCAGTTTATTCGTTTGTTTTGTTGTAAAGTATCTAACCTTACAAGCATTTTAATACTTAGAGACATACGAAAATATTCCGTACTCTTAGTTCATCAATAGAGCAGAATTTCTATTCTGTTCTATTCTCTTCTTCTCGATTAAAAAATATTCTTATTTTTTTTCAACATCGACTATGACTTAACTTATTGAAAATATTTTTTTTAATTTAATTTACTATGGCTATGATGTGTTATTATTGTATGTGTTGCCATGTAGTGTCGGCGTAAGAGGTACAGATATACCCCATGTCATCGTGTAGGTGATGTTAGAGGCGGTATAGAGAGACACTGAACCTGGAGACGGCATCTTTCTGATAAAAATTCGAAATGATAAAAACTGCGAAATGCTCACGCGCATGCCAAGCGTAGCAACGGTGGCAAATATTGCCTATATGAGGCAACCTATGGGCAGGCGTGTATTCACCACCGGGCAGTAACGAATGAATAATTGTGTTGTATGAATTTTATGATGTCTTATGAATTTTATGTCTGTTTAATATATTTAGTGTGGCTGCTGATTTTTAAATTGAAGTAATTTACGAAGGAGCGCAACTTTCATGAATGCCCTAGGCGTCATTTTCGATTACTACACTCTTGAGCTAATGAGTGAAATTTTTTTCTTCAAACTTATATCGGACCAGTCCTGAAGTTATCATCATCATTCATCATTACAGCCTTTCATAAGTCCACTGCACTGAACTGAACATAGGCCTCCCCCAAGGAATGCGACAAGGCATGGTCCTGAGCCACCTGCATCCATCGATTTCATGCATGTCTTACCAGTTCGTCACTCCATCTAGTGGGGTATCACCCTACACGTCGCCTACCGGTACGAGGCTGCCACTCGAGAACCTTTCTTCCTCATCGGTTGCCGGTTATCGGTTCTTCGAGCTACATGGCCGGCTCACTGCCATTTCAGCTAACTAATCCGTTGGGCTATGTCGGTTACTCTGGTTTTACTGCGGATATCCTCATTTCTAAGTTTATCACGCAGAGAAATCCCGAGCACAGCCCTTTCCATAGCTCGCTGAGCGACCTTGAGCTTCCTCATACGGCCAGCAGTTATTATTTCTTTTATTTAGAAATAAGTAAATTAAATTAAATTAAACTTATAAATTAAAAATTTATTATGAATTTTATTAAATATTACTATTAAATTAAACTAATTATAAATATACTTTAATTAAAATGCCTAAAATAACACAGATTCCCAAGGAACTTTCTGGTATTATTCCAAAATTTGACGATGATGAAAATTTACTTAAGTTATTTATTTGTAAATGTGAATATGTTATACAGTTGTGTAGAGAAATAGGAAATACAGAACAAGATTTATACATATTTCAAGTAATTACGTCAAACTTAGTAGGCAGAGCTACCGCTCTTATTAGTGAAAGACCAGATATTGAAGCCTGGGGAGAATTAAAATTAACTTTTGAGCAACATTTGAGCAAACGGTGGTAGAGCCACGCAGCAGTTTTTACTGTTGCACGTATGGGCCGGCTCGAGCCGGGTTTGTACCACGACCTCACAGAATACCGGCCTGAAGTAGAAGCTCTGCTTCTGCGTTTCGTCTGGTGAGTGCAGGTGGCCGGAGGCCCAATTCTCCTCCCCCCCCATCAACATGGTAGCGGAATTACACGATATACTACCCCAGGAGGGTACCAGTACCCCTGGAGAATCCCTCGCTGAGCATCCACGACCATGTTATTCCAATCCTGAGCGTGGGTGCTCAGGCTGCCCCGCGTATTCTGGGACGGGGGGGGGGGGGACAAAATTCCGCTCATAAACTTAACTGCTCGGGGCAAACTGAGTAACAATACCAAGGCGACCCCTGCCACGCTATCCGTGAATTTCTGCAATATTAGGGGACTTCACTCTAACCTAAACGCCGCCCACTACCATCTCGAGACGGCGAAGCCGACCTTGCTCTTCCTGACCGAGACGCAGGTTTCCTCTCCGGCTGATATTTCGTATCTCTCCTACCCTGGGTACAAATTGGAGCACTCCTTTGTGCCTCGGGCTGGAGTTTGCGTGTATGTCAGAGAGGACATTTGTTCTCGACGCCTCGGCAGTTTTGAAGGTTCGGACCTGTCCATCCTTTGGCTACGCGTAGACAGCGACGACCATCCGCGCGTCTACGGGTGCCTCTATAGGTCCCATAGCGGTAATGCCGAAACAAACCGACTCATCGACCACGTCCAAATGGCTACAGATTCCTTGCTACAACAGGTCCCATCCGCAGAGATCGTGATCCTTGGCGATTTTAACGCCCACCATGCCGAATGGCTCGGTTCACGTTTAACCGATCATGCGGGGAGATCTGTTTATGACTTTGCCTTGGCATATGGTCTGACACAACTGGTTACTTCGCCAACGCAGATTCCAGATGTGGAGGATCATACACCTTCCCTGTTGGACCTTCTGCTGACCTCCCATACGGACGGATATTAGGTTTCCGTCGATGCCCCTCTCGGCTCTCGGACCATTGTCTGATCCGGAGTATGGTGCCACTCACGCTCCCTTCGCGGTTGCGTTCTGCAGGTTGCCGCCGTGTTTGGCATTACAGGTCGGCGGATTGGGACGGAATGCGGTCTTTCTTTGCATCCTACCCATGCAGGCGGGTTTGCTTCTCGCCGGATGATCCCAGCGCTGTTGCTGACTCTGTCACTGATGTGGTGCTACAGGGAATGGAACTATTTATTCCATCATCTGTGGTACCCATCGGAGGCAGATCTCAGCCTTGGTTTGGTCGCGCCCGTAAGACTGCATTACGCAATAAGCAGGAGTGTTATCAAGCCTGGGCTGCGGCTTCGGCGACTCGGGATGTAAACACCAGCACACTTAAAAAGAAGTATAACTTCGCCTCCAGGTCCTTCAAAAGAGTTATTGCCAAGGCAAAGTCAGAGCACATAGGCAGAATTGGCGAGAAACTAGTTCGCCTTCCTTCGGGAACCCGTGCATTCTGGTCTCTCGCCAAGGCTGTCCAAGGGAAATTCTGTAAGCCCTCACTACCATCTCTGCACAGTGAGGACGACTCACTGGCCCAAGACGCAAAAGACAAAGCCGACCTTTTAGGCTCCCTGTTTGCGTCAAACTCGACTCTTGATGACAGGGGGAAAACACCGCCGACCATCCTGCGGTGTGAGTGCTCCATGCCGGATGTGCTGTTCTCACAGCGCTCGGTTCGCAAAGCACTCCTCTCCCTGGACATCCAGAAGTCGAGTGGGCCTGACGGAATCCCCCCAATTGTGCTGAGGACGTGTGCTCTGGAGTTGGCACCGGTCCTAACGCGTCTTTTCCGGTGCTCCCAAGGCGTACTCCCAAGGCGTAGTCCCGAATTCATTAAAGACAGCTTTTGTCCACCCGATCCCTAAAAAAGGCGACCGCTCACACCCGTCCAACTATAGGCCTATCGCGATCACCTCCTTGTTCTCCAAAATAATGGAATCCATTATTAACTGCCAGCTCATCCGGTATTGAGGATCACCAGCTGATTAGTGACCGCCAATACGGTTTTCGTCGGGGTCGATCAGCTGGTGATCTTCTGGTCTATCTGACCCATAGATGGGCGGAGGCAGTAGAGTCCAAGGGAGGCGTTGGCCGTTAGTCTGGACATTGCGTAGGCCTTCGATCGGGTTTGGCACAAAGCGCTTCTTTCGAAGCTCCCTTCCTATAGGCTTCCCGAGAAATTATGCAATTGGATCACCAGCTTCCTTGCAGATCGGAGCATCAAGGTCGTTGTAGACGGTGCATGTCCTGACTACAAGCCTATTAACGCTGGTGTTCCACAAGGCTGTGTGCTATCACCAACGCTCTTTCTTCTGCATATCAATGATATGTTGCTAACTGGTAACATTCATTGCTATGCGGATGACAGCACTGGTGATGCTCTATACACCGGCCGTGCCAATATTTCTCGGGAAAACGTCGCCGAGTACCGGAACAAACTTGTGTCTGAAGTCGAGTCTTTGCTGGACAAAGTCTCGGATTGGGGGCGACTAAATCTAGTCCAGTTTAATCCTCAGAAGACACAAGTTTGCGCGTTTACCGCTAAAACGAACCCCTTTGTCGTATCTCCTCAGTTTCAAGGCACTCCCCTTCTTGCCTCAGCCAGTATCGGTATCCTCGGAGTCGACATATCGAGTGACGTGCAGTTTCGTGGTCACTTGGAAGAGAAGGCCAAATTGGCCTCTAAAAAGCTTGGCGTGCTCAGCAGAGCGGGACAGTATTTCATGCCGGCACACCGCCTGCAACTTTACAAGGCGCAGGTTCGGCCTCACATGGAATACTGTTCCCATCTATGGGCAGGGGCCCCCCAGCGCCAGCTCCTTCCACTTGACCGCATCCAGCGCAGAGCGGCTCGAATCGTCGACGACCGAGCCCTTTCCGATCGGCTCGATTCATTGGCACTGCGAAGATATGTTGCATCCCTTTGCATTTTCTTTCGCATCTACCATGGGGAGTGCTCTGAGGAATTGTTCGGATTAATCCCAGCCGCCAATTTTCACGAACGCACATCGCGGCATATCTCCCGATCCCATCCACACCATCTGGATGATTGGCGGTCCACCACTGTGCGATTTAGAAGATGTTTTCTTCCTCGCACGACTTCCTTGTGGAATCGATTACCATCAGCGATTTATCCGGACCGATTCGACTTAGGGACCTTCAAGAAAAAGCGTACTCCTTTTTAAAAGGCCGGCAACGCATCTGCAATTCCCTCCCTGGTGTTGCAGTTGTTTATGGGCGGCGGTAGTCACTTACCATCAGGTGAGCCGCATGCCCGTTTGCCCCCTCTCCTATAAAAAAAAACATTTCGGTGATCGACGGTCTGAAGAGTGTATCGCGATAGAGTTGAAAACTTTAAAAATTAATAACGGCGAATCATACCTCGATTTATGCAACAGAATACAATATATAAAGAGTACGTTAATAGAGTAGTAGATATCAACCTTCGTAAGAGTAAAATTACTATATATAACCATATTATGTCTATGAGTGTTTTCTTATATAATTTGCCCGAGGATTTATTGCGCATTGTTTTTTTTTTATATATGATAAGGGTAACAAACGAGCACACAGTCCACCTGATGGTAAGTGGTTGCTGCGGCCCATAGACATCTACATCTATCCTCTATTACAAATCAAAATGTAGATGCGTTGTCACCCGTGAGGACTAAGATGGAATGCCTCATTTCCAGTAAAAAGGGCCTGCCATTGTACGGTTAAAAGGATGTGACACTTTAGAAAGTGCTTTAAGCATAGTGCTTGAAGGAGTTAATTTCTTATACCAATATCAGGCGAGTAATAAAATGTTACGATTACCGAACAACGCCCAACATAAACCTCAGCCAGTGTCTCAAATTCCCTTCATTGACAAATTTTCAATGAAACCATTTTTCTCACAAAATAAACAAATGCCACAACAAAGTTTTAAAATTAACACACTCCAAAACACACCGAACACGAGGCCTCACTTTCAACAGCCTCAGCAATCTCAACCAGAACGTATTATGCAATTTCAACCAAGATTTAAATTTGAAATACCGCCAAGCAAGCAAATTAAGCTACCAACACAGCAATGCCAACAATTTGGAATCAGGCCGCAACCCCCTCAGCAACCCATAGGATATAAGCCGCAATTAGGTGTAACACCACAATTTGGATATAAACCAAACTTAAACCAAGGTCACCAACCGACTGGTTACAGACCACCACCTCATTTACAACGACCACAATTTCAATCAACCGATGTAAGCATGCGTACAGCCCCACCTGTGAAACCTCAAGGTTTTCGTATGAACGAGTTATACACGCTTAACGAAAACGATGACGATACTTATGACGACACCCAGTACTGCGACGTAGACCACACGCAAACGGAAGACCAAATTACTTATTGCTAAAATTTTCGAATAATAGCCTCGGATCCAATCAAATCAAATCAAATACACATAAATTGTAATCCTAAATTAAAATTACCATAATATATAGTAATACCCGAAATTAATGCTAAGTTTATGATCGATACCGGAAGTTCTAGATCTTTCATAAGCCCTTCTACAACAAACGCATATTATACGAATTTTAAACGTACCGAAGTAAATGTAACGAAGTTTACATGATAAAGTAATAATTATACCCCTATTCCCGACTTTCAATAGTGATCAGGTACATAAGTTTTATGTATATGGTGTCGACGCCCGCTAGACGGACTTATTGGAAGTGATCTTTTTAAACAATTAGATTCCACAATCGATATGAAAAATCAAATATTACAGACAAATTACACAAATATACCCATAATTTTCAATCCAACTAACGAAATTAAAATAGTCCCGCGTTACGAACAAAGAATTAGAATTAATACTTTAAATAAAAAGGAAATTTCATCCACTCATGCAAATGTAGATAAACACGAAGATAAAAATAAGGAAATTCAGGACTTAATAAAAGACATTAAAGAATTAGACGAATTGCAAAAAGGAACATTTAGACCACCGCCTCAGGAATCTATGTCTATTTTAGACACAGACTCTGAGAAGGCTATTGTTATAGAGGATACCCACTCAGATAAAACCCTATCAATTAAATCTGATTATTCCATACCGTACGCTTCTAGTAGCACAGTTACCGCCTCTGAAAAACCCTCTAGTATAGAAACCGCACATTCAGGACAAGACACTGAATCACATGGAATTCCAATCTTACAGGAAGTGATCGACACCAAACCCAATCAAATTTTAGTGTTCAGCTGGAACATAGACAAATTATCTGTAAAAAACTTGTCTAGGGATAAACAAAGAATTTTAGAAGTACACTTACCTTTAAACCGACTAGATTTAGTAAAGCAATTTTGAAAGAATACACTAGGCATAAAACTAAATACTTCATTTACTTCGAAAAGGAAGAACATCGTAAACAATTCTCGGAATTACTAATTTTCTTATTTAAAAGGGAACTTGTACAATTTTTGGAATGCACTAAAAGAGTCGTATGCGTAGATAATGAAAAAGAACAAAGAGACATAGTTCAGAAATATCACGTCGTAAAAACTTGCCATCGTGGTATCAAAGAAACCCTAGCCCATATCAAACGGTCATACTTTTGGCATAATATGGCCCAAATCATAGCCAGTGTAATAAATTCATGTGACGAATGTAAAAGTATGAAATATGATCGCAACCCCATAAAACCTAAACTCCAAAATAAACCTCTTGAAAAAAATTTACATGGATCTCTTTAAAATCGAAAGTCACTATTACTTAACAATAATCAATGCTTTTAGCAAATTAGGACAGGCCTTTGAAATAATTAATAGGTCGACGCCCGAAGTCGTCAGAGCTCTTCTTAAATATTTTTCTTTTTACGGTGTCCCCCACAAAATAAGTTCAAATTCCAGATCTGAGTTTAACAATGCGTTACTTAAAGAGTTACTTTCCTTTTATAAAATAGAACTTCATATTGGTACCTCTAACAACCCTAACTCTATGGTTGATAGATTCCACTCAACCATCTTGGAAATATATAGATTAGCAAAGCATGAACATAAATATACAAACGCCTCTTCCATAATGACATACGCAATAATGGCATACAATCATAGCATACACTCTGCCACAGGCTTAACACCTTTTGAAGTTTTATTAGGACATACAGACTCACGACATGTATTTGACGTAGATTTTGAAAAACAGTATTTACAACAGTTAGTTAAAGAACTCGCAATGCGTACTAAATATCTCTATAAACATCTCACGGAACAAGCCATACAAAAGAAAGAAAAGATAGGAATAAAATAATAACATATAAAAGAATAGAGAGGTGGAGAAACGAATTTAATATAGAACCCGGAGACATTTATGCAAAAGGTACTAATAAAAGGTGTAGTAAAGATAAACCACGTTTTCAAAAGGCCCTAGTAACCGACAACATTAGTAGAAATATTATTCCCATAAACATTAAAGGACGTGATAGTAAAGTTCGTCTAAAGAAAGTAAAACGCCCTTCACAGGCACCTCCTGCTCGTCCTGGTAGTACCCATGGTGACGCGCCTCCAGGCCCTTCAACTTCAGGAATTAAATAGCAATCCTGGAATACTGCCCGTGAAGCAAGGAACTGCCGTCATCAGTAACGATAAATGGATCATTGCCAAAATAATAGACCTCAAACCATTTATAGAGTATGTAAAAGTCAATGTACTAAGGTTTCCCGAATTAAATAAGATAGTTAATAATTAAAATAAGATTTTTTCATATAACTTTGTAGATGTTAATACACAAGTAGAATATATTAAGAATTTAACTATTAATAAGCTTGAACAAATAACCCCTTCTTTTAGAACAAGACGCGGTATACTTAACCCACTAGGTTCATTAATTAAGATAATCACTGGAAATCTCGATAATGATGATGCCGTTAGATACGATAAATTAATTACAGAAGTAAAAGTTAAACAAAATAGTAATGACAACAGAATGACGTTGACCACAGAAATAGTGCAATCTCTGACAAATTCTACATTAAAATTAAATGAAAATCTAATAAAAATTAATAAAGATATTATAACATTATCACATAACTTAAGTAGTATAGTCAAAAAAGAACACTCTAATCATATCGAGACACGGATTATAAGTACATACAACCTATTGATTCATAACTTTCAGGCTATCCTTATAAAACTGAATGAGATAGAAACCACTTTAGCTTTGAGTAGATTAGGAATCTTACATCAGTCTGTAATAGAGTCTAAAAGATTGTTATTTTTACTTGAAAAAATTGGTAGATTGGCGAATCTATTATACACTCCTACATTAGAAATATTAGTTAAAATAGAACGAACTATAATGGTAAAAGCTTATTTAAAAGGAAATAGCATAACTTATGTTTTGGAAATACTTCTCGTCACTAAGGACACTTATGTTTATTATAAGCTCTATCCCTTACCCGTACTATCCCATAACCGTACCACTGTCATTTTTCCAAAATTCCCGTACCTTTTAGTGAAAGGGTCGAAGATTAGACTACTTACTCATCCCTGTCAGGAAGCCGATGAATACAGTTACCTCTCTTCCGAGGATGACACATCCCAACTAATTAAGGACGATTGGATCACAGAACTGATGAATTATGCTGAAAATATATCCTCATGCATCCAAGTTCCAGTCATTTTGGAAGCTGTAAGTGTGCAGCTTATACAACCTAACAGATGGATTATTTACACCAAGGAATCTACTTTACTCTCCGAGATTTGTAATAATAAAATAACAAGGCGGAAAATTCATGGCACATTTATCTTAACATTGGACGATAACTGTGCAGCCAAAATCAATGATATTAACCTAACAAGTAACCCTGTGGAAATTGAAAGCATCTCACCCCCTATATTACCTATGATTAACTTACCTGCAATAAACTCATCCCTCGAGATGTCATCCCCGGTGCAGCTGAACCTAGAAGGTATAGATCTTACGGACCTCAAACTTCTGTCAGATTTATTAAGAAAAAGTGAAATTAAAAACAGTGAAAGTGAAAAGGCAATTGTGGCGATTAAAAATGTTAGCGTATTGTATAAAAAAATTGTCTCGAGTAAGTATTATAATTTTTATCGTCAGTTATTTTTTAATGTAATGAGCTAATGAGTTATAATATAATTTCTTCCGCCAAACTGAGGCGAATCCCGCGCGGGACGCGGGACGCGTTTCGCTCGCGCCGATTGCGGCAGCTAACTTTATGAAGGTGTTCACATTGGCGCGAATAGTCGCACGTTCTGCAGCGAAATACATGCGGGATAGTGCCTGATTTTTCAAAAGGCCGTTAAACCTTGAATTATTTTTACAAAAAATAAAAGAAAATAAGATTCTATACGATCTCAGCCACGAAGACTATAAAAATAATAGGATATAAGCGGCCAAGTGCGAGTCGGACTCGCCCATGAAGGGCTTCGTAGCAGCAAGTATTCTAATTTACGATTTATGACTTTTAAAAAAAACTGCTTACTAGATTTCGTTCAAACCAATTTTCGTTGAAAGTTTACATGGTAGTGTACATCATATATTTTTTTTAGTTTTATCGTTCTCTTATTTTAGAAGTTACGGGGGGGGGGGGGGACACATTTTACCACTTTTTAAACGTTTTACACATTTTAAAAAATGTTATAAGAAACCTCCATATCATTTTTGAAGACCTATCCATAGATACCCCACATGTATGGGTTTGATGGAAAAAAGTTTTTGAGTTTCAGTTCTAAGTATGAGGAACCCCCAAAATATATTGTTTTTTTTTCTATTTTTGTGTGAAAATCTTAATGCGGTTCACAGATTACATCTATTTACCAAGTTTCGACTGCATAGTTCTTATAGTTTCGGAAAAAGTGGCTGTGACATACGGACGGACAGACAGACAGACAGACATGAATCCATAAGGGTTCCGTTTTTTGCCATTTGGCTACGGAACCCTAAAAAGATAGGGTATGGGAAGTTTTATCAAGAATCAAAATATGTTTCAGTATATTTATTTCAGTATATTTGTTCGATTCTTAATAAAACTTCGTTATTTACTACTTACTTATTATGTCCTCCGGCAAACGAAAATACTAATAAAATGTTTTTTTTTATCTTTTTGTAATGTGTATCATGTGTGAAACTCTCCAAATTTTATGCGTTGAGTACTCAGCTCATGAACCCATTTTCTTCTTTTCTTCCTCACATCTTGAGATTCTTCTTCAGTTAATGCTAATAAAGTAATAATGAAGTGAGAAGGCCATGAGGTATTTCATCTTAATCTTCAGATGTGGCAGCCTTCTTTGTTTCTTGTGTTCACGGGCTCCAGTAGCCCCTTATTACCAGGTAAAATTTTAGTTCGTTTGTCACATCAGTTTAAAATATATTGGTAAATCCAATTGGGCATACCTTAAGCGCATTAAAAAAATTACGTATAACATGATTATACGGAATTATTAAAGTAGTTTAAATACATTTCGACAGCACTATCGGCTTCAACACCCTCGAAAACCATGAAAATGACACCCATGATGAAAAAATTGATACCTATTGCAGCCGCCATCTTGGATTTACATTTCGACAGCACTATCGGCTTCAACACTCTTGAAAACCATGAAAATGACACCCATGATGAAAAAATTGGTACCTACTTCAGCCGCCATCTTGGATTTACATTTCGACAACACTATCGGCTTCAACACCCACGAAACCCATGAAAATGACACCCATGATGAAAAAATTGATACCCATTGCAGCCGCCACCTTGGATTTACATTTCGACAACCCTATCGGCTTCAACTCTCTCGAAAACCATGAAAATGACACCCATGATGAAAAAATTGATACCTATTGCAGCCGCCAATCTTGGATTTACATTTCGACAGCACTATCGGTTTCAACACCCTCGAAAACCATGAAAATGACACCCAAGATGAAAAAATTGATATATTTTGCAGCCGCCATCTTGGATTTGCATTTTGACAGCACTATCGGCTTCAACACCCTCGAAAACCAAGAAAATGACACCCATGATGAATAAATTAGTACCTAATTCAGCCGCCATCTTGGATTTACATTTCGACAGCACTATCAGCTTCAACACCCTCGAAAACCATGAAAATGACACCTATGATGAAAAATGTCATACCTATTGCAGCCTCCACCTTGGATTTACATTTCGACAGCACTATCGGCTTTAGCACCCTCGAAAACCATGAAAATGACACCCATGATGAAAAAATTTATACCTATTGCGGCCGCCATCTTGGATTTACATTTCGACAACCCTATCGGTTTCGACACCCTCGAAAAGCATGAAAATGTCACCCATGACAAAAAAAATTATACTACTTACTT
Source organism: Parnassius glacialis (assembly GCA_033319125.1). Classification (NCBI taxonomy): domain Eukaryota; kingdom Metazoa; phylum Arthropoda; class Insecta; order Lepidoptera; family Papilionidae; genus Parnassius; species Parnassius glacialis. Next base: position 10,132,588 of record JAVANC010000002.1, on the reverse strand, counting down.
TTAGTACGTACTACTATTATTTATTCTGTGCTTTTAAATATCTCTTATTTTTATTATAATCAAGTATTTAAGAAATTCGAATATTGTGTATTTGTACAGCACGACGACGGCGACTGAAGCCGAACTAAATTACTAAACTTAATACAAATGTACTCTGTGAACTAAACTACTATGTGGCTGTAGATCCCCATTTACAGAAACAATTTATATACGAGGCAACCAAATCAACGAAAATTTCGCCATTTTGGAGCCGAAAAAAATTAATTATAGCTAAACAAAACAAAATTACACTGCCATTTACATTCAGTGGCTTCCCACATGATAGATGAAGAGAATAAAAAATAGATTGAGTTAAACAATTGATATTTTCAAAAGTTATAGTGTTTACAGGCCACAGGGACATGATAAATCCACACCATAAGCCACTAAAACCCTTTTTTTTATTTAAAAATAGCAATTAATCGATTTAAAAAAATTATTAATAAGTTCAACAATCATTTATCTTTCTAACAATGTGCTTTTTATTCATTTATATGTATAATATGATTGCTAGATACGATTTTATTCGATAAAATGTTGGAATTTTAATTTTTAGGCGATAGTAGAACATTACCTTGCGCTTTCGCTTAAGGTATGCAAAAATAATATAAATATTAGAGTGACAAACGATTAAACAATACACCTGATGGTAAGTGGCTACCGTACTCTACGGATACAGGCCACTGGCCACCACCAACTTCGAACAAGAAGGACCACAGATGAGTTGTCACCTTTGAGGACAATGTTATAAGATTAAATGCCTCTCAGGCTGTATTACACTGAAACTCTTACCCACAGTCTATAAATCTAAGAACAAATTGTTACTTATTTTTTACCTTAGTAATCATACTGTTGATGACGATGTAGATCTAAAATAAATTATTAAATTAGTAAAAGTTGTTAATTTGTGATAACCCTAACCTCCATACGCTCTCTAGACGTTGTCGGCATTTACCACGAGATCAAAGGCGTCGTTCTACTATATGTTTATTATACTGCAATGCACTACTGCTTTGACGCCAGAAAAAGGTTACACGGTAATATCAGAACAGACGATAGGATAGGAGTTGTACTACATTTTTTACATGGGGAAATGGCTACGAGATGACCAGAACAGACAGCAGAAAAGTACTCTCAAGTAAGTACGTAGTATCTAGTTTTTTTTTATAGTATAAGGGTGACAAACGAGCACACAATCCACCTGATGGTAAGTAGTTGCTGCGGCCCATAGACATCTACATCTATCCTCTATTACAAATCAAAATGTAGATGCGTTGTCACCCGCGAGGACTAAGATGGAATGCCTCATTTCCAGTAAAAAGGGCCTCCGGCCACCTGCACTCACCAAGCGAAACGCAGAGGTAAACCTCTACTTCACGCCGGTTTTCTGTGAGGTCGTGGTACCACCCCGGTTCGAGCCGGCCCATTCATGCGACAACAAAAGCTGCCGCGTGGCTCTACCACTGTTAAAACTAGCTAGTTAAACTATAAAATCAAGTAAGTGCTTAGATAAAGTATCATACTCAAGTAGGTAAGTGGGTGTCTTTAATTTAATTAAATTAAATGTTGTAGAAAGATTTGACAACAGACCGATAGAGCCTCTCCACCATACAAGAGCAATATTTTTACATATCAAGTCGTTAACGAGACCTGGATATTTAATATTTTTTATGAATAATTTTGACAAATACTTAATATTTTTATGCAATAAAAAATAAAGAGAAACAAATAAAGAGCATACTTAAATATAATAACAACTTAATTAAAAGAAGACTTACTGCAAGGAGTGATAGAACAAGGAATACAACTACAGTGGATTTCATTTATTACGACCTTGGTTGTAGCGACCATTTGCCTATAGCGACGTTAAATTTAACTTTAAGTCCCTTGAATTTGAAGCATATTTTAGTACAAAATTCATGTGACTATAGCGACTTTGGATGTAACGCCGAGTTTGGGTGTAGCGACTGTTTTTAATGAATCATTTGTAACAAATTCCTAGAAATTCCATGCAAATATTGCGGCTGGAGTCGGCCGCCAAAGACACAAAGATTTCTTTCTTTCACAAATATTTCTTTCCTTTTGTTTACATCCATACAGATGGTCAGCAAGTGTGGAGGGAGACCTTTACCTTTTGTTTATAGATATCAGCTAAGTAGATAGGGAAGCGTACACGTCTAAGTTTAATAGGAGTTAAATTTATGGTTCAGTTACAAAGTGATATTCTGAGTAGCAACTGTAATGTATTGAATTTGTTACCTTTGTCTGTAACGACTTCCGGATATAACGACGAAAATAGAGTGGTCCCTTCATCGTCGTTATACCCGAAATCCACTGTATATGTTTTGTCAAGCCCATATTAAATTAATAGGCTGACGACTACTAGTCACCTTTGGAGTATCCTGTTCGAATAAAATATGAAGTTACAGCTCTCTTGTAATTATTTATATACATTGTAATACATCATTTAAATCCATTATCATTTCACTGATAATATCTACATTGAGTTTATCAATTAAGTACATAAATATCGATTGTTTGAATTTTAATATGCAAAAATGACATTAACATGATAACTTCAATAGTTCTTATAATTATCCTTATACATAGGTGACATTGAAATGAATTAAATTTCTAAAGGTATTTAGGAAATCAAAAACAGGCCTAAGGAAGCTGTTGTAATATCTAATGCTTTTTTAGAAGTCTCTCGTACAATGAAACCACTGATAAAAGCGGTAGATCACTTTGAAGAATAATACTGTAGGTAAATGTACCCAGACAGTTAGAACCAATCTAGTAGATGACAAAAATGAATGAATTTATATACTTTTATTGGACGCCACAAAACAAAAAAATACAAAAACATTAAAGAAATAAATAGAAGACATAATTAAGCCGCCTTATCGTTGTATATTGATCTGTTCCAGGTATCCAAAGGCGTAAAAAAACAAAGCTAGAGATACAAGAACAATATAATAATAAAAAAATCTTTAAATATGATGAAAACTGAGGACTTATGGGAGTTTTCATAGCCACTATTAATAATGTCCTCCAGAGCGAATTTTTGTTACGACAGGCAGTCACAACTTGCAACGGAAAGTCATCTACGCAGGAAAAAAAATAGTGCACTCCAAGCAAAAGTGCACTTTCTATTTGTTCACACTCATAGTCCGATGGGATGGAAATTCGACACGATCAGAGAGAGAGAGAGAGAGAGAGAGAGAGACAGAGAGAGAGAGAGCGAGATATCAGAAGCAGAAATAATAAACCGTTATTTCTGCGCCTGATACGAATTCCTCAGTGAGGGTTTTTTACTGAGAATTTTTTAACCCAATTACTGATTTTGCCTCTACACGGGATTCGAACCCAGGACCTTATAATCAGCAATGGTGTAATGGCACAGCATTCAATGTTAACAGTATGTTACATATAATACTGTGGGCGAAAAATTGTAAGACTTTGTTCATAATTTTAAAATTCTTTATTTATTCTACCAAATCTATTTCGTCCCCCTTAAAGTAATCCACCCGGCCGCAATACACTTATGCCAACGTTTTTTCCAATCCTCGTAATAGTTGTTAAAGTCAATTTCCGGAATAGCCTTCTGTAGAAATTTATCATTGGACGTTTGAAGCTCTTTAAATAATTTGTACCAATTAAAAACACTTGCTCGCGACATACAATTATAACCGAAGGCATTTTGCAACATTCTGAACGTTTCGGCACCAGAAATGTGATTCCGCACACAAAATTAAAATTGCCGAATGCACTTTTTGTACTTCAGAAAGACAAGCGTATACTAAACACTAATGATTACTTTGATGTGATATTTGGCATAGATGTCACTGACAGTCATGCCAACGTAGAAAAAAAATTTGGACGAATGGATTTCCGCGCGAAATTTAAATTAAGAAGTCTTACTATTTTTTGCCCACGGCAATACGGCTTTGAAAAAGGCAGATCTATAACTGACACTGGTTCTTCATTGATCCAACATGATATCTTCAATGCATGGGAGAATTTACAAAACGCGATTTTAGCTATTTATTACGTGGTAGAGCCATGCTACAGCTATATTGTGATTAGCACGAATGGTACGATTCCACCGGGGAGGACCACGCTCTCATAGAATAACCGCGTAAATCACCTTAATTTCAGCTTAGTTTCATATGGTGAGTGTAGAGAACCGGCAACCCTTTTTACTGGAAATAAGGCATTCCGCCTTAGTCCTAAGGGGTGACAAGACACCCGTATTTAGATTCATAACCGAAGATAAATGTAGATGTCTATTGTCCACAGTACCTACTTAACATTACGTGAACTGTGTGTTTGTTTGTCACCCTTATTCCAAAAAAAACATTTCATGCATTCGATTGTTTTTTTTTATAGGATAAGGGTGACAAACGAGCACACAGTCCACCTGATGGTAAGTGGTTGCTGCGGCCCATAGACATCTACATCTATCCTCGTTTGCGAATCAAAATGCAGATGCGTTGTCACCCGTGAGGACTAAGATGGAATGCCTCATTTCCAGTAAAAAGGGCCTCCGGTCACCTGCACTCACCAAGCGAAACGCAGAGGTAAACCTCTACTTCACGCTGGTATTCTGTGAAGTCGTGGTACCACCCCGGTTCGAGCCGGCCCATCCGTGCGACAGCAAAAGCTGCCACTTGGCTCTACCACTGTTTTGACCGCGTGCGTACCATTGTGTTGACCGCGCTACCGTATTTCTGAAATTAATACGGATATGGCCAGATATGGTTTTAAAATTAATCGCTTCGTATTTCACCGAGTGAACGCAGATAGCAGGAGTCAGTGGTGATAAGTCACAACATCTTACATTACATATAAACTAAATTGAAGTGTCGGTGTGTCTGTCTGTAATATTGAAATATTTTGCTCAGGGGTACATGCTATTAGAACATGAGTAACTACTTTTTAAATGTTTGTCTGTCTCCTGCCTGTTTATCAGTCGGGGCTAATCTTTGGAATAGCTGAGTCGATTGTGACAATGAGTAGGACACAGTTTTTGCTTGAAATGGCTTCTCTGGTACGTAGTACATATAACTCAATGCATGCAACATATATTTTCTAATACAGACTTATATATGTGTAATAGCCTATCTTTTTTACAAATTTGTATTTCAAATAAGTTAAACATGTTCCTTAGAAGTCATGAATCTTAAAAAAAAGTAATATTTAATACGTTTCCGACTATTAATGATAAAAATAACACATATTACTTGATAATGTAAAAGTATTATAACAATAGAATGTAATCTTAACTATGTAAATGAGAACGTGTTTAATACTATAAATTTTAGATATTTTTAAGTGTATTTATAATAAAACATTTTGTAAGTTATGTTGAAATTAGGTATCATCATACGATGTAATCGCAAACTTTCCCATAAACGTACTTTGGAATTGAAAACAAAAGTGTCACAAATCGCTGACGCGGTTGGGATCGGAAGTTGTATTTTGATCTGGGTTTTGTAATGATAATATGAAAATGATTACATTGCCTAACATAGAATTCTTTGTTATGTATATCTTAAAATGAAATGTAATATTGTCGGTTTTATATTAATTTATTGAACCTTCAAATCACGTGTTTTTAACTTTCATAAGTATTTATTTTCTAAAAAAATAGTAGATCTAAATAATTTGTGTGGATCATGAAAGAAATGTTTCTATAATATAAAGGTATAAATAAATGAAATATATAACTATAAAATTGTAAGTATAAATGTGAATAAATATATAAAGGAAGGCTACTATTTAATGTGAATGTCTACATAAATGACTTAGTAAGTAATTGAATAACTCAGTATTAAAGTGTTACAATGATGTGTCGATCAAAATAATATACGTTCGCGAATGTACACCTGATTTTGTCAAAAATAATGCATCAACAATGCAACAATGCAATAAGGCTTAAACATACATAATGTGACTACGGAATTATTATGTACATAGGGGGTTTGGCCAGCCACCCTACCCAAACCAAGACAAATATTATATATACATAATTATAAGATAAGACTTTATTTAACATTAACTTTTTACTATATAAAAAAATATGTTATTTTTTATATATTTTTTTGGGTATTTTTCATATACTTAATACTTCCGTTCACCGCGAAACTAAGTATACCATTGATTTATATGTTACACTAGCCGCGCCAAAGCGTTGCCATAGTATAAAGAGAGGCCAAGTAGGTTAACTCCGGCACAATCCGCGATATAATTGCCTACTGTCTCAGGGTTGTCACTGTCACCAAATCATTAGTTTAAAGCCCGGCCCTTGCCAAAGATAATACATTTCTGTATAACTAATTCAGTGATCATTAGTCGATAAAGTTCAACAATGGTTTTCTTAACAAATACAGAAATGTATGAAAAAGATTCAGAGCAGTATTATTTATAAAAAAAGGGATAAAATGAACCGGCGGGGCGGTGTGTGAGCTCGTGTTTAAATTATTTACTTAGTATATACTAGTTACTTTTTATTTTTAATAGGCATAATATAGTATTTGCACACATAAAGGACCATATTAATTTTTATTTTTAATTAATACAAGCATATACATATATATTGAATCACACATTTATTACAAAATTACAAATTAGCTACAGAAAAATACTTTCTTCGGTTTCAACTATTACGAAACACCTTGTTATTAAACTTTAATGTGTAATATATCCGCATCCTTATAAATAACTTTTGCATATATAATTAATTACGATTTTATAACCGTAAGTAGGTACTTAGTTACTATTCTTCCTCTGTCTGATAGACAACTAATACAAAAAAAATAAGTAAGTAGGTATCTCATCGTCAAGTAAAAATTATATGCTATAATAAGTGACTCGCTTACGTGACGCGCGAACCTCGTGCGGTGTTAGCCTCGACTGGCGCACTGAGAAATACTTCGAGATTGTGTTTAAGTGTGCGTGCGGCGCCTCATAGATACTATGGCGCACACATACAAGCCGCGCGCAGTGCGTTTCTATGAAGATAACGTACTTCCCCTCTCTTTATACTATGGCGTTGCCACTTCGCATATAGCCACAACCATATTCCCAGCTAACGTCGGTTCAGTGTTGAACGTGACGCCGACCGAGTTGAGTCGAACGATTCACGACAAAAAAATGGGTAAATGCGTAGTGAAACAACGCGATTAAAGGTCACAAAAACATAATTAATCAAGCCGAATCAATTTCTACACGTAAGTTTTAGTTTATGTTTTCATATTAACGTAAAAAACACGAAAAAATAAAATAAAATATCGAATATTGCAATTTAGTTTCAATGTTGCCACTTTTCTGCCTTTGCAATTTTCCCACATTACACTACTACGACTATATAATTTATGGAATAAGTTAACTTGTTAGCCCTGATTTTAAATATTTTGGAAATTGTAATAAAAACTATGTTTCAACAAAGGAATTAATTATTCTTATTTTAGAATATTCTAGAGATCTGTAGATCTATTAATTATATTTTATTACCTATTTCATATTATTAATATTCTAGAGATCTGTAGATCTATTAATTATATTTTATTACCTATTTTATATTATGAATTTTGCAGGGTACCTAAAGATGCAGCACACCGTAAGAAGTAGGTAGAAATAATATGATTGCTGAGAAAGGAGACTCACTGGGTGCCTTCGAAATCTACTTTCATTAGTTCTAAGCACTTCCGGGATCAAGACAAACTAGGACCAAAAAGCGATAGCAACCGTGTTTATTTAAGCGGATTAGTACGCCAGATTAACACCATTTAGTATTATCTTAAAAATTTATTAATAACCACAGTTTTTGTAGCTAATGTCATGAGACCAAATTTAGGAGACAAAGACTTGCTGATGCTTTCACAATTGATGCAAATTTTAAACTCATATCTTCTTGGTTAAAAAACCCAAAATTTATTTTTTTTTACTTGATTTTTTTTAGTTTGATTTATCAGTACAATAAAAGATACTTCGAAAAAAATATCTTTCATTTCAGTAGTTATACTTCTATTCATCGAATAAGCAAAGATACATATTTAAAATAAAAACAAATAACTGCAGCTTAAAAAAAACTCCTTTTTATTGCTTATTTTTGGTAAAATTTTATATAGTAGGCAATACCAACCCGTCACTGCATGTTTGTGTATCTATCTTTATCTAATCTTAGCAACGATATTGTTTTCGCGACTTGTGTAAGTGAGATAGATATATGTTTACTTAAAAAGGTTTAGTGGTTTCAAAGCTACGTCCTCGCGTTTAGGTAGTGGCTTCACTTTTTTCGACGCGCGGTAATGTAGTTTGCTCCTCTAGTCTTGTATAACTCAATGAAGTATACTACATTCGAGTAAATTTATGGCAAAAAATGTAATTTACCCAGTTATTTAACTAAAACCGTAGAACCCCTATAATGAACCCCTATATAATTACGAAGATTATCCGTTAGAGTTAAAATATCGCCTACAAACCTCCCAAAAGGAAGCAAGAGAAAATTTAATCAAAAGTAAAAGTTTGTTAGGAAATCCAAGTATGAATGTAAAATGAACGCTAAACTTATAAAATTAATGATTTGATATTAGTTAAAGAAGAAACTGGTAACAAACTCAGCGCCATTTATGCAGGTCCATATTTAGTAATTAGAGATTGTTCACCGAATGTTGAAATACTAAAAGATGGCAAAAATTACATTATTCTTTTTCTCATTTATTGTGAACACATTAAGTCACTTATAAAAATTGGATGTTACTACCGTTAATAGTTTGTGCATGTGGTGTTTACCTAAATTAATTGAGCATTTGGCTGTAAAACACATGTTATTGTTAAATACTCATTGATGTATTATATAATAAAAACCGAACTAAATTGCATTATCACTAAAATAAATGTAATAAATTTATTATAATATTACATATATAATATTGTAATAATATTATAGTTATTAAGTAATATATTTCAGACATTGTGTACTTAATCGATTATAATTATAATAAATTAGTGTATTAAGTTTTATTAATTAATATTACTTTACCTTAATATTAATTACTAATTACTATAATACCAATTGTAATCATAGTAATCTAAATATTATTTTAACTATGCTTTACCCATGTTTACATTTTATAAATTAGAATACCTACTTAGGGATATAATTATTGTGTAATTTTAAATGCTATGTGTATTATAAAAAAAAAAGAAATGCACGTATTTATTTCTTTTTTTTTTCTTTGGGAAGGAAGGTGTAGTATCTACCTAATATATATACGTATGTTTGGGTATAATTTAATATATAAACTTAACAATAACGTAATTACAGACAGTCTTACGCATAGATAAGAGTGTATAAATACGGAAAACATTATCCATCAGCAGATTTAAAAATGTGCATTAATTATTCTCTGTTAGAAATACCTGCGTTCAGTAAGTAAATTGGTATTGGACTCTCCTAACTTTGATAGAGAGTTGCACATAGAGGAGTTGCAAAGTCATGTCCAAGTCATGTCTATTCAGTGTGGTAAATAAAGTATGTCATAATGTCATAACGTCTTATGTTGACATTTATGACTGACGGTATAATTTGGCCCGACGTTATCGTTTGAAAGCAAAATGAATGTATTTTGATAGATTTGCAAAGGTATATCCCTATATTGATTTTCAATTAATCTTTTGTCCCCCTTCTCTTTTGGATGCGTATTCCTCCGACGCTGGGAAATATTATTGGAGCATTTTCTTTTATTTTCAAATTCTTTTGTTTGATAAAGTAAACATGAAAAATGGTCTTACGTCAACACGGTTTCATTTCCCTCATCTTACAGTATCGGGGCTCAAAGAAACAGTCTCGCGTGTATTGTACAAGAGCACAGTGCTCCGTCTTGTTATTTAACTGCGGTAATTTAAAGATATGTTTGCGCTCAAGCTAATTGTGTTGATTTTCTCGATCCCCACAAGTGTAAGTTTTACAATACTTAAATCTTACAAGTGATATAAAATAATTACCGACTTCAAAAAGGAGTAAGTAATCAATTGTGTCGCATGCTTTTTAGTGTCTGAAAGATGATATGTTTGAGGTAGGACCGATTGAACAGATTTTCTACCGACTTCAAAAAGGAGACTGTACTCAATTCGACTGTATGTTTTTTATGAGTGTTACCTTATAACTTTTTATTGGTTGAACCGATTTCGATGATTCTTTTTTTATTTGAAAGCTGGTGCTTCACATGATGTGGTCCCATATAAATTTTATCAAGGTCTGACCAATAATTTTTGAGTTATTCTTAATAATTTATATTGAAGTCGGTTATACAAAATTTTTAATTTTAATTATTTATTTATGGGTAACCATCTGCTGTGGTCCATATAAAATTTAATCAGAGTAGTTAATATTAAAGTCGGCATATTTTTTTTACTTATTTAAATCAATTCGATTTAATGTTGTTTGTAGCCGTGGTAGCTCAGATGGTTAGCGCTCGCTGTAAGTTTCTCAGTACGCGAGAAACCCTGGTTCGATCCCCGCCGGCACCAATGAAATTGTTAATTGCAATTTTAAGTGCTGATTTACCATGTGCTCGGCAGTGAAGGAAAACATCGTGAGGAAACCTGCATGTCTGACAAATAAGAAAAAAAAATATATTTCAAATAAATGTGAAGTTCGCATTGGGGCAGCGTGGTGGACCTTTCCTTGCCCTAAAACCCTCTCAGAAATGAGAGGAGGCCTGTGCCCAGCAGTGGGACGTGTATATAGGCTGTAACTTTAACTTTTTAACATTAATTAATCGTTATAATAATCAAGATAGGCATAAAAGCAAAATATTTGCTTGTTAAATACTGTACGTGAATATTTAACATTTTTGTGTTATTTTATAATCTATTTATTTACTTTATTTCATTGCAAAGACATTTAAGTAGTAGTAGTAATAGACCGGACATCAGGAGCAAAATTGTCGTCTGTAACTTATATCCTATAGGATAATATATCTCTGTTAGTCTTATGCTTCCTCTACACTACTCGCGAAGTAACTTCGACGAAGTGCTCGTCGAAGTCGATCGCAGTCCGAAGAACGTGACCACACACTCGTGCTACTTCGTGAAGAGCTCAGTCGTCTTGAGTCTCCCGCACCGTTAACATGAATGACGTTCAAGAGGCAGCTGCTTTATGTACCTAATTATGTGAACAATACGACGTCAATGCGGTAACTAAATAAATAATTATGTAGAAAGCTATATATTTAATATTTATATATAAAAAAAAATATTCATAACTGGCGTAAGCCGAGTAGTGTAGTGAGACGCTTCGTGTAACTTCGAGGTACTTCGCGAAGCCCGTTGACTCTGGCGCAAAAAACCGACAGCGATCGGAAGTCGCCCGAGGCGAAGCGAGGATGCACGAAGCGAATCGAAGTACTTCTCTACACTATTCGCCTCGTCCAACTTCGATCTACTTCGCGAGTAGTGTAAAGGAGGCATTAGTGACATCGTCATAAAGTCAAGACGCATTCTTTTCATATCTTTAAAAAATATTTTTATAGAAAATATGCCCGGTTGTGCATTAAGATATTGTAAGTCACGATATGGAGCAAAAATGAACGTGATTTCGGTTTATTATCGTAAACATAACACATATTTATTTCATTTTTTTATTTCTAGTAGATTGTTCCAGAACATTTATTTTTATTGTAATAAGCGTCCTCTGTTATCCAGTAAACGTCACTATTTAGTTGCCAATTTTAAAGTTAGTGATTGACGACGTTTATCGATTGGCATTATCGATAAAAAAATATACAGGATGCCGATTTAATCCTTTACAATATTTAAGGAGGTAAAATAGTATACCTATATATTTAAATCTCTTTGTTTCGTTGTAATTTTATTACAATACATTTGCCTTTCTTATTTGACTTTGAGAGGACGTTAAAGCTTCTTAGATGTTTTTGTAATAATAATCATAGGAAATGAAAAGAAATTTAAAATATCACCTTTTTGGTAGGAACAAAAAATAATCACATTGCCATTACAGTATTTTACTCGTAGGAACATTTCACTTTCTGTTGACTTCATGAACTATAAAGGCAAGTCATAATATTACGATAGTGTCGAACCAAGATAACCTTCGTTTAAGATTTTAATGTTAGATTTAAGACTAGTTTGCCTTAACAAAGCAAGTTTCAGTGAATATTGGGGTCATTAAGCCTAGCTTCTAAAGAAACAAATAAATTTATTTTAATTGAGCACATGTGTTGTAAATATCTTTATATATAAAAATTACGTGTCACATTGTTTATCCGCGATGAACTCTTAAACTACTGAACTGATTTCAATGAAATTTTGCACACTGTGTGCAGTTTGGTCCAACTTGAGAGATAGGACAGTTTTTATCCCGATAATTGACCCTCAAAAGTATTTTATGGCGAATATACGGATTTTTTATAGGAAGGGACGTCTGAAGGGGCGGAACAACGTCTGCCTGGCCAGCCAGTATATTAATAAAATATTAATGTAAAATATGAATATGAGACATATGAATAAATTTATGTTTAAATTAAAAACAGGTCAAGTGGCAACGCAAAATTAGCGTTCAGACAATAGCCCCAAAGTATTTTTCCTGAAATATATTCAAATACAAAAAGTATAAAAGACGTTAAATCCAAAGAGTATATAATCACTACGTTTCTGTTAAATCTAAAGGTTATGTTAAATAGTTATTTTTTTTTATATAAAATAAGGGTAACTAACGAGCACACAGTTCACCTTATGGTAAGTGAAAGCTGTGGCCCATAGACGTCTACATTTATCCTCGATTAAGACCCAAAATGCGGATGCTTTGTCACCTCTGAGGACTAAGATGGAGCGCCTCGTATCCAGTAAAAAGGGTCTCCGGTTCTTTACACTCACTATACGAAACACAGCAGCATTAAGCTGCTATTTCACGCTGTACACACCTGGGAAGGACCACCAGGTACCAAAAATAAAACGACAATTATGCGACAATTCATGGTTTTACGATTACTTTACGGTTTCGATTACTAGAAAAGGAAAAGCTAATCGTGTAAACCTTTGATTAAACTTTTATTAAAAACTTTGAAGAACTAAAAATAATAAAGTAATTTCGACTTAATAGGTTATGAAGTAGGTATACTAAGATATAGTGTATAAAAAATTAAAGTCGTCTTAATAGCTTTTATTTTTTAATAAAATTATGAAAGGTAGATTTTAAGTAGATTAAAGCATTAAAAGTCGTCACTTAAATGGCAATGGGACTGTCAACCGAATTTAAAATAAGAAAAACATATTGAGACGTTTTCTGCTGGTATTCTTTTTAATAAAAAGCGGTCAACCGGCGCCAAATCTATAAAATGTTGCCTCTTATCAATGTGCTCTACTCTAACGTTAATTCTCTAGGCCTCTCTCAAAGAGAATCATTTAGCCCGATCTTCGGCTATTTACCTCGTAATATTTTATAACGCTTTCGTATCGCACATTTGCCGCTTTATTTTCTTTAACTAATTTAATTAGCTCTGGTTTTAGCATCTGCATATTTGCGTCAATGCCTTTTGCTTGTAACCAAGCCACCATTTCTTCTTTTTTATTAGCTTGGGTAGGTGGTTTCTGTATTTAAACCGAGTGATAGGAGGCATTATCCATGAATATTACAGAAGGCTCTGGTAGGCTGGGCAAAAGCACGTTCTGGAACCACTCTTTAAATGTAGTGGTTAATATACGCGATTAAATCCATAAAATTAGTTTTATTTAAATGTGTAGTGGCATTCATTTCCTCGTGGTAGTCATTTGTGGGTTTTGATTGAAATGCCAGTAACGCGTTCTCCACAAAGCCGTATTTTGCAAAACCTGCGTGGCATATTATCTGACGGGCCCCCTTACCCATTGGTACTTTCGACGTCGACGCTTGTGTATCATCCGTCCAAGAACGGGAAACCGTGTGATTGGCGTTTAGCCATGTTTTTTTTTATAGGAAAAGGGTGACAAACGAGCACACAGTCCACCTGATGGTAAGTGGTTACTGCGGCCCATAGACATCTACATCTATCCTCTATTACAAATCAAAATGTAGATGCGATGTCACCCGTGAGGACTAAGGTGGAATGCCTCATTTCCAGTAAAAAGGGCCTCCGGCCACCTGCACTCACCAAGCGAAACGCAGAGGTAAATTTCTACTTCACGCTGGTTTTCTGTGAGGTCGTGGTACCACCCCGGTTCGAGCCGGCCCATCCGTGCGACAGCAAAAGCTGCCGCGTGGCTCTACCACTGTTAATATGTTCCATGTTGTAATTATGTCTCGCCAATGAACACGACATTATTGCAGTTATCAATATTTTTTGCTTCTCTCAAGAAACTTATCCGTTTTAAAATTATGTCGTATCGTTCTAATAAAATTTTTCTTTTGTCTGTTTTTTATACGAAAAACCAATATCTTTTAAGATTTTGATTAAAGCAGTTTTAACCCCGCTAAACAGTCCAGCTTCTCTTAACGATGCCAAAAGCTTCTTCCTGTTGAAATATTCATTTCTGGAATAGTAACCATATATATGATTTCTGATTGCATCGGCGTCAAAGGTGTCAATATCTGTCACGGGTTTAGTTCTACGTTTCTTCTTCGGAGTACGTAAAATATTATCTTCCGTGCCAGTAGAGCCGAACTTTTCTTTATTAATATTTGTTATCGTTCGTTTGCTAACTCCAAGCGCCTGAGAGACGCGTTCTTGTACTTGTTCGACAGGTAACAGGGGTCCGCCATTTTGCCGCTCCCGCTCAAAGTAATCTTGCAGCTTGATGATTAACTCACGGGCTCCACTTTTCAATGTTTGTCCACGTTTAGGCATTATTATGCACCAAAAGTAAAATGAACGCAATACAAAACACAGTCGAAGTCCGATTTAGCGCCGATGTCAGTTTGAAAAGCAGAAACAGTCCATTAAACGAAAGCCGGGTAATCAAATAAAAACAGATCGAAAACACTTGAAGAACGTGGTCTATGCGCACGAAACGACAACAGAAGACTGTTTTAGCATCACAAAATGGCGGCCCATAACGCCATTTGGGGTTACCATTTTCAACCTAAATATAAAAAAAACCTAAATATAAAACCTTCTTTCGCGCGTTCGGTTTGGTCGTAGTTTTATTTTTATATTTAATAAAAGTTATCTTATAGTCCATTATTTTCAAATTCTTAAAAAGAAAAACAAAACGTATTATTTTATAAAGTATAACTTTATAAGAACAGATTACGATACTGTTATTGCCTGTTATTGTTAGCACAGCACTACAAATATAAAGCGCTGACATAACCTTGTAATAGCGCAATATAGATTTAGAAAAATATTGTTTACCAAGTTATTTGACACTCAGTTTGGCACAAAATTATAACATTCATTGATTATTGATATAATAATATTGTTTTAATGCTCATCAATTGTTAAAACGATAAACAACCAGCAAAAATATTTTTATCGTAACTGCAACGCCATTACAAAGTTACGTCGTCAGTTCAATCGCGACGTGTCATTCGCAGAACGCATTCTCTGAACGGCCGAACTATAGTGTGTAGTTTATACACTTGTATTGCTATGGCATAACAATTGTAAGAATAGCTCTGCTCCAGCAACTGAAACACCCTTACGATGCCGTAAAACAAAACTGGGTGGTTTAAATTACAAAAAAAAAATCGAAATTTATTTTTGGACGTAAGAAATTAAAATTTCTTTTGTCAAACATGTATATTTATGTTTTTTAATCTATAACCGCTCAGTGATAATGGAAAACATCATGAAGAAACCTGCATCTCACATGTTGAAGTAGCGTGACGGACCCTTCTCTGCTGAAAGCTGAAATACACTGTAAAGTGATAGGCCTGTGCCTTTAATATTTGTGAATCCAAGTTTCGAAACTAGAATGATTTAAGAGGCGACGGCGGGAAACTGAAAGAGGAGTAGGTGGAAGCATCTTCTTTCTTTACTTATATAATAAATAAATAAAAGAAATAAAGAGCCAGAGCTTGACCATAATCAAACCTTATGGTAAGTGGCAATGAAATTTCGAAAGAGGAAGACAGGAACCCGCTTTTAAAAATAAGAACATTGGAAATTTTTAAAACCACCAGTTACAAATAAAACACAAAAATGATTTATCGAAATAACTAGTAACTAGGACGGCCTCAATGATATGTTTTTGATTAAAACGCACATTTACCTAATCAGTTTTCTAAACCATTCTCTAATCAACTTAATGACATTTCATCAAAATCAATCAAGCGGTTTCAATCAGAAAGAGTTCATTAACAGACATACTGACTGAATTATAATATATATATATATATATATATATATATATATATATATATATATATATATAAATATAATCTTTATATATAAAAATAACGTGTCACATTGTTTGTCCGCGATAAACTCCTAAGCCACTGAAATGATTTCAATGAAATTTTGCACACTGTGTGCAGTTTGGTCCAACTTGAGAAATAGGATATGGTGCTTTGGGGTAAAACCGACATATTTTCTGATTAGTTGATACGATGCATATTTGATAATTATTTTACAAAAAATCCATCCAAGTTTACAACCAACTCATGTCTCTTTTATTTATTGAAATACAAATCCTAATTATTTTGTTATTCATCTTTATAAAATGTCTTTGCGTTGCGTAAATACAATCATTTAAAATTTGACATATTTTTCTTCTGGCTAAGGTATAATTCCGATATAACGGTAAAGTGTTCCTTTTTGACTTTCGACAGAAGGTTTAAATTTACTTTTCGTTCGTCTATACCCCTCTACAAAAAGCATTGATATATAGTTTATGTTTCTAATTTAACTATATTTTGCTCACTTGAATTTTCGGAATTACCCCACATAAAGTCCAGTGGTTCTAAACGTTTAAGGCACCACCACGGCAGCGCACCTAGCGTTTCCGTAGTTGGACAGTTATTAGTCTAGTTAAAGAGGTATCTTCAAACATTTATATCAGGTAAGCGAGAATGAAAAAAATATTTTTTGATACATTTCTTTATATATTTTTATTTTTAATGAGTCAAAGTATCCGAATTCGGGATTTTTCAAACCTTTAAAAACGAGGCTTTATCTTAAAACGTCATAGCATCTTTTTTATTTATATTTGCCAATAAATATAAAAAAAACATTGATTATACTTTATTCTCTTTCCTTATGCATTTTCAATGGGCCAAAAATATCCGAAATTCGGATTTTTCAAGCCTTTAACAATTTATAGGTTTGAAGATATTAACTTTATCGTAAAAAGTCACGGGACTTTTATTATTCGTATTTTATCAAAGAATATAAAAAACATAGTCCCGTTTGAAATTAACAATTCAAGTTGAAACAATACCTACGTCACCGAGTTGCCCCATGGGCCCATGGCAACATGCATTTATATCATCAGTTGGATAATTTGAAGGAAAGCGCATAAAAAAATTGATGTGGAATAGTTTTTGGTACTCATGCGCCTATTCCTGAACCTCCTGGACTATGTCTATACATATATTTGGCATTGCGGTAGGTACGCCTTGCCCACTCCCGTTGATTAAATTCGCGAACGTGTTAAACTTATCCAAAATAACAATTAATACTGACGAAAGATCGACAGCCACTGGATACTACAGTGGAAAAGTAGTTTGAACGATTTCGAAACGATTATCTATCATAAAATCAAATAATCATTAAGATAACTTAGCAAGTTCCTAAAATAATGAACGCGGGGTAATTCCGAAAAACCGAAAAGAGTTGAAAAGAGGTGTTCCCACCGAAAAGTTAACTTTACACGCGCACTATTGAGACTAGCTTACCTGAAACGACTGAAGCGAGGGAGACAAAATTTCGTCTAGAATAATGTTACCAGAGCAAAAAATATTGCCAAGTTAAGTCGTAATTTGTAAATATCGGAATTCCCCCATTTTCGTAATAACCCCAAAGCACCTTAGTTTTTATCTCGATAAGTGACCCCTCAGGCAGTACAACGTCTGCCTGGCCAACTAGTAAATATATATATATTTATTTATTTATTTATTTACACACTCACACTTAAGAACTATCCTTACAGGCTAAACAAACCCAATACGATAGTGTCACTAATTTACTTAAATATACTATGTATTACAACTAACTTACATAACTAACTATGTATAAAACTACCTTAGCGAGTTCACTCAGATTACTCGAAAATATGTCAATCCTCTCATGAACTTTATTCACTACAAGGATTGTTCGGACTATAGGTGAGTTACTAAGCAACTTGGTCCTGGCCACGGGCACCGCGAGCAGCGGCGGGCGGCGTCGCCTCCACACGTACCGGTCTGGTGCGCACAACTGCAGGTGGCGCAGCACCCCCGGGTTGCATGTGGCGCCACGAAGCAACTTCACTACTTGTGCAGCCAGGGCAAACTCCCGTCTTACTCTGAGCTGGTTGTACCCGACCATCCCGAGCACGAACAATGTGGGGTACCTCAAAGGGTAAAACGGATATACGCCATACAGTTTGAAGTATATGTGCCTCATAAATTTGTTTTGCACACGTTCCAGCATTAGGCTGTACTTTTCTTCATGCGGAGCCCATATAACAGCACCGTACTCCAAGTGACTCCTGACTAGAGCATCGTATAGTACTTTCAGTGTGGTAATATTTTTAATATCTCTTGACTAACTCAGGACAAAACCCAGGTTTCTATACGCCCTTTGACAAGTTTTAATAATATGTTCGCGAAACGTTAGATCGGAGGTGAGATGGATTCCGAGATCTCGTACCCGAGACACACGGGTCATCGGTGTCGCTTCCATCTTGTATTCGAAGTGCATCGGCTTACGCGCACGGGTGAAAGACAACACCGAACATTTGGATACATTAAAATACAATTTATTTTCGTGGCTCCACTTCACCACTCTCTTTATATCCTCCAGTAGACATTCACAATCAGATGTATGCAATTTAAGGTCATCTGCAAATAATAAACAAGTACTATCTCTGACGACTTCTGGTAAGTCATTTATAATTATTAAAAATTCAAGAGGCCCCAAATTGCTGCCCTGGCTCACACCGGATCGTGTATAGTATAGTCTTGATTCATACCCATTGTATTCCACGTACTGCTGTCGATCTTTCATGTAGCTGACGAAGAACTGGAGCATATACGAAGTACATCCGACTTGAGCCAACATTTTTAATAAAATATCATGATCCACCGTATCAAACGCCTTTTTAAAATCAAAGTAGGCTATGTCTACTTGTACTCCAGCATCAACTGCCGGTACTACCTGCGCCATAAAGTTCTGCAAATTGGTGGCTGTACTGCGGTCCGGCCTAAACCCGTGCTGCGCGTCGGAGAGATGAGCGCTTATTTGTGACTGCATCCGTCGGTGGATAGCCGACTCGAACACTTTCGCTGCCGTCCACAGTACAGCCACAGGTCTATAACTGCTCACATCAGAACCTGACTTACCTTTCGGAACCGGAATGACTCTCGTGATCTTCCATCTCGCTGGGAATGTTGCATGTTTTAAGCACATGTATATATATATATTTACTAGTTGGCTAGTTAGTAGTATATCTTGAATCATTCTAACTATTGATGAAAAACGCAAAAATGAACTACCTACGCAAATCCGTAGCATAGTTTAAAATATCTAAGCCTACAGACGGCGAAAAGCGACTATCTTTTATAGTAGATAGTTATATAGAGATTATCTATACATAAAACTCGAATCTACTAAATATAATCAAATATATTTCTTAGCAGCTTAAACTTTTTAATTATCTTTCTCATAAGTTTCAACAGTCAATTCATTAGTAAGTAATTCAGATCTGTAAAAATGGCTTTTGGGGCGATACGGCCTGCCCTCAATAGGTATGTACTTTCCACTTTGTAAGTAATTGTAAGTTTGTATTTTTACTTAAAAATAAAGTAAAGTAAAATTACGGTCTTAATCCCTCACATTGGGGGGCACAAGCCTTCTGATTTCTAAAAGTGTTTTGGCACGATTAGTCCGCCGCGCTCTTAGGCTAAGATTTATAGACCGTACTTTGACTGCTCAGACTTTACTTCGAAAATGTTAGCTGAGTATATACACAGCATAATCTTTGCATTCTGAATTTAAAGTTGTATCGGGCTAAGATTAAGCTAAGCTTATACTAAGGCCCAGACTGTCAAAACATTAATGGATGCTTCATTCCACACATTATGTTCTTGATTTTACTGTATAAATTAAAATAAAAATATTTAAAAATCATAAACAGGCCAAATTGTATTTCATAAATAAGTTATTATTACATAAAATAGCAAACGAACGTATGAGAACGGGAACGGATGAAAAGTGCAAAATTAGAAAAAAAAATCGAAGATTTTAAGAAATTCAAACTTATTTGTTACAAACGTCTTTATAATTACGATATTAGAAAATGGAATAATGCTATTTAAATTTTGAAAACTGCCTCAAACTACCTAATCATTGTTATATAAATAACTAGAGTAACATAAAAAAAAACAATTTAAAATGAATATGGTGGTTTTGGATAATATGTTTAGGCCCAAAAAAGGTAATTTGAGACGTCATCCAATCACGTTCGACTTCGTGAATCGCCCGATGGTACCAGGTGTCACACGTGTCGCGGGGAGGGATTTTTCCATATGGCCATTTGGGCCTGACCCGCGTCTGCCCGTTGAGGAGGCTGGAAAAATGTCCTATCATACTAAACTATATGGGAGAATGCTAGGAAAATATAGTACGTACCTGTATCCGAATCTAAGACCGCCCCAAGGCTCGGTCATGCCGTAGGTAGGTGTAAGGTGCATGGAAAGTAGTGTTTAGTGACGTGTATGTGTGTGTGACCTGGCACGGCTGAGGTCACCGGCAGCGGCCGAGTTCCCGGTTGCCCCACAATGCTGCATCACTCCAGCAGGCTTCACCGCTGGACCATGTTTTACTTCATTGTCACTATTTCAGTCTATTAACTTTATTGCACATTTAACTAACTTAAACTCGCCTAGTTCCACATTCATCGTAGAATCGAACACGTGATACCCGACACAGTAACGGACAGTAGTTCAAAGTTCAACATTCAATGTCCCGGATTCATTTATCACCAAATTACGAATAGGGAACTAACGCGATCTCTTCATGAGTCACACGGTTCAGTGTTAAACACAACTAAGTTCCTTCGTTCGATATCAAATACTACGCCGCGATAAGAATTCAAAATACGCCTCGTTAACGACACGTATACTAACAAAACAGTCAACACACAAAAAAGGGCACTTAACGCGACGGCACAATTACAATGATTTCCAAACAATCAACAGGGGGACGCCCTCGATAATGGACCGCGCTGTCCAAATTCTAAACCGTATCTCTAATCGGCGCGCGCGCAAAATTCCACGTCACCCGAACATGTTAATATTACAAAATGCACTTCAACACGCATTCACTATCTAAATTGCACGATTACTTTCAAAGAAGTTACTTTAATCAGCCAAACACAATACTAGCCTTTTGTCAAGAACTTAAACCCTAGACAACCTAAAACGAGGCGGTTTTCACGAAACACAATTACATAGCAAAGTAACACGCACTAAATGTAACAATCTAGACCCTACACCGGTCGCGTGAACTTCTGCAGCGATAACCGAGATACGCGGATTAACCGCATCGCTGCCAGCGAGCTACTACTACTGCCTCAGCCAGCGCGGGCGTTTCGCGCTGGCTGAGGCAGTAGTAGTAGCTCGCTGGCAGCGATGCGGTTAATCCGCGTGTTACGGCCGGCAGCTGCCTATCCCAGGAGTAGAATCCTTCGCGGCCCATAGACGAAGAAGCTACAGGCAGATGCTGGTCGGGCGTCCTCACGCCACGGGTTAAAAGTCTAATTACACTAAATAATCCGGGGGGAGCGTTACAATTATTGAACAGAGCTTACTTACCTCTATTCAAGGCGACTGGTCCCTCAGGATTCGGTCAGGTCTCGTGTGGGTGTATTGTGCTAGAAAGTAAAGGTCAGTGATGTGTATTTGGGTGTGGCTGGTAGTGTTATTGACCTTATTTGACCGTTCCCCCTGCAGCAGTTCGGCCCTCAGCTCCTATCCAAGCTAAGGTCGCCTTCCGCAGTCACTTTCTTCCTTTGTTACGATTGACTCGCGAAAATGAACACAGAACGTACGGGTCAAAGGTCACCGTTATTTCTAGAATATTAACTACCGCACTAGTAACTAATACAGTCGAATCCACTTATACAGATTCTGCGTTAAACCTAAAGTCCCGGGTAAACTCTCAACACGCGCCACCATTCCCAGTGGTATATTCACTATACGCGCCTAACATAAAATCAGATCTAAGAGCTCCCAACCAAAAAACGGACTGCCTTCTCCTTCGACGCGAAGAAGACTTCTAATCTTTCGCTCTCGACTCCCACCGTTCAGTCAACTCGGACGTTCAACACACACAAACGTCATTCCGTATCGACCGAGCCGAGTGCCATCTAACGTCGATGCCTGACACTAACGCTTTTGCGTGAACAAACCCCCGTCCCGGACATAAGGATTTAGGTCCGCGAGCAAACCGGTCAGCGGGACAGGGTCGCGACGGCAAGTTGCAAGATCGAATCTACAACCAAACTAGGCCACCTTACGCACCCAATCAGATCTTGCAACACTAACCAACGCCCCAAAATTGCAGCCCTTACGTGGGCTAGCCGGAGAGTTGAACTGGATGCCCTTCCTGGACATCGCAGCACATAAATAAGTCCTATTCCTAGACAGAAGTCAGACGACCTCCTTCAAACACCTATCTGCGCTCCTATGATTAGTTCCACAATTCGACCGGATCAGGTCTGCAAACAGCGACGCGACACGAAGCGGCCCAGAGGGACCTTCAAGCTTCAGTGCAGAGAGCACCCCCAAATTCCCCATGAACGTCGTCTGTGGAGAGCTGAACGAAACATCCAGATGGTCCCTAGCAGGTGATCCTATGCTCATATTTCAACTAATTTTTCAAAAGCATCAATGTTCAATTACAGAATTAATTAAAACAAGTAATCACCGATGCACATAGGTCAACTGTGTCAAATGGCAAAGTAAACAAAACAATAAACGTAAGGGACAGCCCTATCTCTTATTTCAAATAAATATCTTAGACAGTGCCAACAAAATCTAAACCAAAAGAGAATTGACTCCTATTTCCTTCGGTAACCACAGGGTTATCTAATTTCAATCTTCCTTATCACAAAGCAAAATGATTAAACGCTATCACAAACATATACATAATTTTCAAAATAGAGCGCCATTCAAATTTCAAATGAATTCAAACTTCCCTTCAGCACAGGCGCGACAATCAAATACAATTACAAGCATACGCCCAAGCATTCAAAAAGGGCACACAATTTAATCTCCATTTTCCGTGCAACAACAAACGCAGTGATCAAATATATTTACAAAACATATGCAGCAGCATTTAAAGGAGCATTTTAAATTCAATTCTTTTAATCATAACCGCTACAATATGAATTTCGCGGAAAACTCAAAGCATTTTAATTTAAATTTAAAGAATTTTTAGCTAAGTGCTCGACCAAACCAAATCTAATACCCCTTGAGAGCGTGATTCAACGCTCCAGGGGGCCCTAATCTTCCCACCACCAAGTGGAGGCCACACCGCGTGAACCCGATACTGACAGAGCGCAACCGCTAACGGTCGCCACTCGGGTTGTACGCCCTCACTGAGGCCGTCGGCAACAGAACAGCTTGACAAGTGGACTGTTGACGGCTTAAGGCTCAGTAGAGGCAGCCATGGTGGGAGCTAAGGCGGCAGCTAGCTAGGGCCGCCTCCATCAAATGGGGTACAGTGGTACACCAGTCGCGGCCACTCAGCTAACGGGAGTGGGAAGGGTCCAGCGGACCGATGAGTGGCCGTGAAGTTCCTCTTCGCACGCTGAGGGGGGGTGATGACACCCCCGCCCCTGGGGGAATTACCCCCCGACTGGTCGGGGGAGGGACCCCTTTCAAACCTAGGGGCCTGGTGGCTAGCCGGCGGGCGCCGAGCGTCGCCCGTCAGAGGGAGTGGCGGAGCGCCCCCGCCCGTGGGGGTCGAGGGCCTGGCAGCGCCCCGAGAGGAGACGCCGTTTGCACCCAGGCACAGTACGGCATGGTGATTGCCCCGGCAATGCAGACAGAGCCGCTGGTGCGGACAGTCTCGCTGAAGGTGCCCTTCCAAACAGGAGTAGCACCAGCGGCGCTCCTTGACGATAGTTCGCCTCGCCGGAACCGGCCCACTCAATAATTTTGGGCAAGACGTTACCCGGTGATCAGATGCTCGACAATAGGAGCAGGGGGGGGTTGACGACGACTTGCCCGGCGGATTTCGCCTCTCACTGGGCACGGCTCGTAAGTCGTCGACGGTGCCCGCCGCGTGCTCGATCTGTCGGCACTGCTCCTCCAAAAACCGCAGCAGGTCATAGAAGGGCGGAATATAGGAGGCCTCGTCCCCGCCGTACCTCTCCTCAAAATGCATTTGAAGGTCGAGAGGTAGACGGGACAGCACGATGCGGAGCAACAAGAAGGCCCATTCGCCCACTGGTAAATCCAGCCGCCTCAACATATTACAGGCCACCAAGACTGGATCCAACAGGTCCGGACGTAGTCTGGCCCGGTCACTCAGCAGCGGGAGGCTCAGAAGCTGCTTAACATGTTCGTCCGCAATTCGCCGGACGTTGGCGTATCTTCTGGCTAGGAGGTCCCGAGCAGTCTGGTAAGCGTCGTCCGACAAGCTCAAATGGCTGACAACGCCCAGAGCCTCCCCCTCCAGTGAGGCCAAGAGGTACGCCATCTTCTGGCTCGGAGTCAAGTCACTCCGGGCGTCCACTAGGCCGTCGAAAAGACCAACGAAGGTCAGCCACTCGGAAAGGACCCCGGAGAACTTTGGCAAGTCCAGAGTTGGGAGTCGTCCCAACAGCTCCGGCTGAGGCTGCTTCCGAACGGACTCGGGCAGGCCACTCGTCCGAGCTTCACGCGCCTCTTCGGCATACCTGCCTTCAGCCTCGATCAACTCGTCCGTGAGCCACAAGAACTGCTCGTCGTCTGCGAAGCAGGAGTCCAGGACTCCCTTTTCCACATCCGAATCCTCGAGCTCAGCGTAAGCCTCCTCCACTGCAGCCCTTCGAGCATCAACCTGCTCGAACCGCTTCATCAAATTATGGACCCTATCCGGTCGACCTATCAAAGCATGGGCGCTGGTGGCCCAGCGTAACTCAGTCCGCAGGCAACGGATTAGCATCTTGGGCGAGGACATCACTAGTAAATACAAATTACGACGCCGCTCGAGCACAATTACAAAAATAACAAATAAAAAATACAAAAAAATTAACAGCTAACCAATGCAGTTCCTATCAAATCGAGTTGAATAGAAATTACACAAATAAGAACCGCTATTTATTAAATCAAACACAAGTTAGTACAAAGAAAAGGCAAATCAAATTAACAATAACAAATACTAGTGCGATCAAATCAAGTTAAATTCAAATTACGTAAATACAAATTACCACTCTTTAGTTCAAATACAAATTACAATACGAAAGATACATAACGAAGATACACATCAACAAAAAATACCTTGCTCGGAAATCGACCCTTCGATAAGTAATACACTACAACCATCCGACAACGATAATTAACCGATTACGTAAAAATAACCATCTACCTATATGACGCAATCTCCCGCTTGCGCGCGAACCGGGCGTGGTTTTTCAAATTTACCCGCAAACAACAAAGCAAGCTAACAAAGAAAGGAATTTTATTACGTATATAATAAAAAAAAATATTTTTACGTATTACGGACGGGCGTGATTGTAGACACAAAATTAAACCAATCAACCCAACGCTCCCTGCCACCAAAATTATTTAATTTTTATCAAATACTATGGTCGGTGGATCGACCGGGAATCGATCCCAGCACCGCGTTCTGCTACCAATTGTTACGGCCGGCAGCTGCCTATCCCAGGAGTAGAATCCTTCGCGGCCCATAGACGAAGAAGCTACAGGCAGATGCTGGTCGGGCGTCCTCACGCCACGGGTTAAAAGTCTAATTACACTAAATAATCCGGGGGGAGCGTTACAATTATTGAACAGAGCTTACTTACCTCTATTCAAGGCGACTGGTCCCTCAGGATTCGGTCAGGTCTCGTGTGGGTGTATTGTGCTAGAAAGTAAAGGTCAGTGATGTGTATTTGGGTGTGGCTGGTAGTGTTATTGACCTTATTTGACCGTTCCCCCTGCAGCAGTTCGGCCCTCAGCTCCTCTCCAAGCTAAGGTCGCCTTCCGCAGTCACTTTCTTCCTTTGTTACGATTGACTCGCGAAAATGAACACAGAACGTACGGGTCAAAGGTCACTGTTATTTCTAGAATATTAACTACCGCACTAGTAACTAATACAGTCGAATCCACTTATACAGATTCTGCGTTAAACCTAAAGTCCCGGGTAAACTCTCAACACGCGCCACCATTCCCAGTGGTATATTCACTATACGCGCCTAACATAAAATCAGATCTAAGAGCTCCCAACCAAAAAATGGACTGCCTTCTCCTTCGACGCGAAGAAGACTTCTAATCTTTCGCTCTCGACTCCCACCGTTCAGTCAACTCGGACGTTCAACACACACAAACGTCATTCCGTATCGACCGAGCCGAGTGCCATCTAACGTCGATGCCTGACACTAACGCTTTTGCGTGAACACCGCGTATCTCGGTTATCGCTGCGCTGCGTACCGGTGCTATCTCCCCGCGACACGCGTGACACCTGGTACCATCGGGCGATTCACGAAGTCGAACGTGATTGGATGACGTCTCAAATTACCTTTTTTGGGCCTAAACAAACCCCTATCCCGGACATAAGGATTTATGTCCGCGAGCAAACTGGCAAGCGGGACAGGGTCGCGACGGCACGTTGCAAGACCGAATCTACAACCAAACCTAGGCCACCTTAAGCACTCCATCAGATCTTGCAACTCTAACCAACGCCTCAAAAACACAGCCCCAACATGGGCAAGCCGGAGGGTCGAACCTCCACTGGATGCCCTTCCTGGGCATCGCAGCATCTAAATAAGTCCTATTACTGGACATAAGTCCGACGATCTCCTTCAAACACCTATATGTGCCCCTATGATTCGTTCCGCAATCCGAACGGATCAGGTCTGCAAACAGCGACACGATACGAAACGGCCCAGCGTGGCCTCCTAAGCTTCAGTGCAGAGAACACCTACAAGTTCCACATGAACGGCGTCTGTGGACAGCCAAATAAAACGCACAGATAGTCCTTAGTATGAATTTTCAAACAGTAGGCATAACCAAGCCATCTACTATATAATTATTTACTCAATAGGGCGGCAGCTGATTTCAATCTGATAATCTCCAAACTAGCTAGCCCTTTAGACAAGTAGTCCTATGCTCATATTTCAACCAATTTTCAAAGCATCAATGTTCAACTACTGAATTAATTCAAACAAATTAAATTACCGATGCGCATAGCTCAAACTGACAAATTAAACAAAACGATAAACGTAAGGGACAGCCCTATTTCTCTTTCCAAATAAATATCTTCGACAGTGCCAACAAAATGTGAAAACCAAAACAGGAATGACTCTTATTCCTTTTGGCACAAATAGGGTTATCCAATTTCAATTTTCTTTTCAACAAAACACAATGATCAAACACAATCGCAAAAACATACGCACAAGCATTCAAAGAGCACATCATCCAATCTCAATTTTCCTTTCAACAAAACAAACACAGTGATCAAATACAATTATAGAAACATATGTACAAGTATTCAAAGAGCACATTAAATTCGCCTTCTTAATCACAACCACCACAAATATGAAAACATTTCGCGGAAAGCTCAAAACAATTTTTCATTTTAATTTAAAGCATCGTTAATTAAGTGCTCGACCAAAACCAAATCTAACAATCCCTAACAGCGCAATTCAACGCTCCTGGGGTGCTCTAGTCTTCCCAACAACCAAGCGGAGGCCAACCGTGTTGTGAACCCGAAACCAATAAAGCGCGTGCCGTTAAACAATAAACGCTCGGGTTGTACACCCTCACTGAGGCCGTCGGCAATAGAACGGTTTGACAAGTGAGTTGTTGACGGCTCAGAGATTAGTGGAGGCGGACGTGGTGGGAGCTAGGGCGGCAGCTACCTAGCTGGGGCTGCCTGCATTAAAGGGGGAACTGGTACCCCAGCCGCAGCCACTCAGCTGGCAGGGGTGAGAAGGGTCTAGCTGACTGCTGAGTGGCAGTGAAGTCCCTCTCAACATACTGAGGGGAGATATACGTCGCCCCGCCCCTGGGGGAACAACCCCCCGACAGGGGGCGCGGCTGAGCGCCACCGCTCGTGGGATACGAGGGCCCGGAAGAGCCCTGAGAGGAAACGCCGTTCGCACCCAGACACAAAACGGCATGGTGATTGCCCTGGCTGCGCGATGGCATCACTTCTAAATACAAATTACTACGCGGCACAAATACAAATTTCTTTTGTTAAAAAAAATACTAGTAATGATATTAAAAACCTTACTAATATTCCCTTTAATCACTTCTGGTAAGCTTAAAACGCTTGTGTTAGAAGTGGTTCACGACAGTAGTCGAATGGTGAATTCGAACCCACGACCTTTCGAGTTCGCGGTCCGTCACCTGCCATTAGGCCACTGACGCTTACAAATTACAAATTAACAAATAACAAATACAAAAAAAATAACAAATAACAAATACAATTCCTATCAAATCAAGTTAAATACAAATTACACAAATAGAAATTACTATTTGTTAGATCAAATACAAATTACAATACAAATAAAGATACACATCACAGTCGATCAACAAAAAATGCCTCGCTCGGACAACTGACCCTTCGATAATTAATCTACTATAATTATACGGCAACGATAATTATCCGATTACGTGATAATAACCATCTACCTACCCGACGCATACCTAGCCCTAACAAAAACTCCCGCTTGCTCAACTTACGGGCGTGGCTTTCAAATCTACCCGCTAACAAACAAAAAAAAGCAAGCAACAAAGGAAAATACTTTTATTATTACGTATTACGGCCGGGCGTGATTGTAGACACAAAATTAAACCAATCCAAACCACACTCTGCTGCCAAAAATATTACGGCCTACAGCTGCCCCTGCAAAGGTCGAATACCTGAGTTTTTCGTAAGTCGTCGATTTCGTTGACTGATTTGCTTTTCTGAGCGCGCACTTAGCAGCTCAGCACGACTTCGAAGCTAGCTCTATAAATACCGACATTGTCTTAGCTCGAAAGTAGTCAGAGCGTAGTAGTCAGAGAGGGTACGGTATATTGATTTCAGCCTTAGAGTGTACATTAACTTGCTTAAGTATATACTCTAGGGCCGCGCTGCTCCAGTTGGCGGACTTCGCTTGTCCTCGAAATATATTATTATTTACACTTGAAGGTTTTCTCACGATTAACATACTTGACAAAAAAAGCTTTAACATACCACCAAAACTTAATCAAATATTACTTAATTAAACGCATTACATTGTTATATATGTAATAAATAATAATATATGGCCTGAAGATTGCTCTCTCACTCTATTTCTCTCTTTTCACTAACTTCCAATAGAAAGAGACAGGTATAGAGATAATTAATATTTAATTTACGTATTACCGAGGATTACAACTTCCAAAGCCAAGCTTCCGAATGAAAAGTAAGTATAAATAAAAAAGTACTCATGTATGTGCAAGCTTGTACCAGAACTTAACCTATTTCACCTGTTCGCTGGTATACCATAATTGCAAGCGTAATGTTACTTTGAAATTAAATTTTCCATGACGTTGCACGACGTTACAAGATGTACCTATAGTTGTCCAATACACAAAGTTTAAGCGTTTTTGTTGTAGAACATCTGTTAGAAGTACTAATTGAATACATACAAATATAATTCGTAGTCTTTATTATATATTGTTCCAAGGTACAGTCATTAGCAAGACGGTTATTATTAGTAGCTTATTAATGTGTGCAATAGTGTGGGATTAAAAAAAAGCAACAACATTGGTTTCCTTGTTATTGTAGGAAATAATAATGAAATAATTAATTGGATATCAAAAACAACAATATTGCTTTCCCTGTAATTTTTATTTGAAATAATAATTCATATACCAACATAATATAAACATTCACGATTGTACCATTCCCTTCGAAATCATTCGTAAAATCCAGCATACTATTATCATGGTTAAAATAAACCAAGCCTCGTACCGGTAGCAGAAGTGTAGGGTAGCGATGGGCGATTGTTGCAAAAAAAAAAACAATCGACTGAATCGAAAATTGTACTATTGCACGTCCGATTGTCGATTTAGTAGTTCGTCACCATGATTATTCGAATAACAATCGACAAACTACTAATTGTACGCACATCGCACACTCCAATCCGCCGCTATGTAACGCATGACAGCGACAGCGTTGAATGCATATGTAGAAAGGGTAATTGAGTATAGTACAGAGACTAATTTTGTAGTTAGGAATAATAATTAATTCGTTTACACGAATTAATTATCCAACGAGTCAAGGATAACCTAGTAACGGAATACGACAAGCGCACCGTTCCACGTCAGAGCCAAGACTGTCCAAACGGCGGCCGCGCCGTCCGTTTTATACAAGCAAAACGAGCGCCACTGCAGGTGCAATGGTGCAGGTGTGTGGAACACGTGTTATTTACAAGAATTCTGTCTAACTGCACCGACGGCTACCGCGCCGCACGTGCAATGGTGCTGGTCCCGTCACGGCCATACTGACATGCGTGCGTCCTCGCACGCGCTCCATCACAATTTTAGTTATCTGTAGACAAAAAAACATCGTTCGACTATCCTAACATAACAGCGTCTGGTCCGGTCTATATTGACCCTTCAGACTTGGGTGACAATCAGTTTTGTTCCTACAGTAAGCCCCTCAAAACTTTTAATCAACTTTATCCGAGATCGGAATGATTAGTCTGTAGCTTTTCTATTTTCTGTTTTTTTCAAGTACTGTTTTCGCTAGTCCGGAATCACTATTCCCTATAGCCATATCATTGGACCGGCACAAAGCCCTGCAATGATATTACTCTTTTTTTTTCAAGTACTATTTGCTAGTCCGGAATCACTATTCCCTGTAGCTATATCATTGGACCGGCAAACGCCCTGCAATGATAGTAAGAACCACTTTTTTTTCTTACTCCCTTTTTTTTCAATTCAGTATAGAACAATTACAGACTAACCATACCGCAAACATGTCTCTGTCACAATCACACAAAAGTGTATCATGAGGGACGTAGTGGCATGATAACACCTAAGTATGTAAACCAACAGCAACACGACACATCCCAGTGCAGAACAAATTAGCCTCTCAGCAACACCATCTTCCTTTCTTGCACTAGAAGAATTACTCCGCTACAGTGATGCAACCTCTCTGTATTTTTTAGACACACAGACAAGGCTACCTCTTGACTGTCGCGCGTCCTCGTGCGGTTGACAGTGAACAGCATACGGTCTATCAGTTATCACCACCTGCTAACAGATATTAACTCTTGTTAAATATTACAAAGTTCGACCATCCCAGACTTCATTTAAGTCATGAACACGCCGATATGGCTACTTTTAGGCAAACACATTCCAGCTTTTCGTTCTGCTGCGTTCGTGCCACAATCGCGCCAGCGAGCCGTCGCGCCGTAGCCGTACTAGCTCTAGCGAATCGTTGCACTGCTTTGTAAAATTAAAAGAAATCGAGATAAATGTATTGCGAACCATGGAATTCCGAGCTTCCAAAATTCATCACATATTCTCTTAAGAAACGGCAACAGTATGACATTTGAAAACATTGCAAAAAATAACAGAAACTATGTGTAGAGGCAAATACCACAACATTTCAAAGGGAAGGAGGCAACTGCGCAAAATCTACGAAAGCCGACCTTAGACGTCCATTTACAGCGCCAAAGCACCATTTGTTCGGCGGCCGCTTAAATTGCCCTGCCGTAAGATCAGCCGTTAATTTACCGACTTAAGCGGTGTAGGCTCAATCTTACCAGCGCTCGGCCGTACCTGACCATGTTCGATTAGCCGTCACAACATCTTCCTCATTGATCATTGTTGTAAAGACTTCTACGAATCCCTCGACATCAAACCCCAATCTTGTCGACGACACAATATTCGGAGCAAACTGCAACACTGATCAACACATTAGAACACAAAAATGTCACTTATTATTTTCAATTCATAGCGTGTTAAAGTTGATCCTTTATTTTGGTACATCCCTTAAACGTTTTGAACTTCAAAATATAGCAAATGATAATCATGTTTCGCGTGAACTATCAAATTACAACATAACTTGAATAAGTTATTTAGAAAGCCTCCAACTTCTTTCGACATTTGTTAACATATTTAGGTACATCAAGAAATAATGAAAATACTTGCGGGGTACTTTTAATACAAATCGAACAAATTAAAAAAATTGGCTTAAATAATTTTACTTTATCTTTTCTCTACACTTTAATGATACGAAAATATCGTAAGTAGCATAGCAAATTTCATTACGGTATTTAACATAAAACAGATTCATCAATGCGGAATGCATTACAGTCTTCCACAAATGTAATAATCCTCATACTATTCGAAGATTATATGTGGGCAAAAATGGGGACTTTATCCTACTTCTGATGTAGAAAGGGTAATTGAGTATAGTACAGAGACTAATTTTGTAGTTAGGAATAATAATTAATTCGTTTACACGAATTAATTATCCAACGAGTCAAGGACAAACTAGTAACGGAATACGACAAGCGCACCGTTCCACGTCAGAGCCAAGACTATCCTAACGGCGGCCGCGCCGTCCGTTTTATACAAGCAAAACGAGCGCCACTGCAGGTGCAATGGTGCAGGTGTGCGGAACACGTGTTATTTACAAGAATTCTGTCTAACTGCACCGACGGCTACCACGCCGCACGTGCAATGGTGCTGGTCCCGTCACATACATATTTTAATTTGTTTACTTTAGTTGGTTATTGACTTTTTTAGAGAAAGGTCACGCGCGGATTATGAATGACCGGCTTGACGCGATGCCTAAAAATCATAAAATAATGTAAATATTGAATTAATAAACTTAAATACGCTTTGCTTTATAAGACTTTTTATACTAGTGAGTTCTGTACCAACTATAGTATGAAGCAATATTTATTGAATTGAAATTAATATCAACCATAGAATTATTACGCAAATAATTCTATGATATCTACAATTTAAAAATAAAAATTCAATACAAAAGTAAGAAATATTTTAACTGTTATATAAAATTAACAAATAACGTTTAACAATCGATGGTTTGATTATAATACAAAACAGAAAATCGAATAATGATATCCGAGAGGGGATGGAAAAATCAAAACTGACCGTCCTCGTCTTAATTGATTTTTCTAACGCATTTAATTCTCTTGATCATGATATCTTGTTAGCCCTTCTTTCTCATTTGAATATCTCGTCTTCAGCTCAGGAATGGTTCTCATCATATCTTCGAGGGCGCCAACAGGCAGTGCGCACTGGACATATACTATCTGACTGGTGTGATGTGTCTACTGGCGTCCCTCAAGGCGGTATAGTCTCTCCCCTTCTGTTTTCAATTTTTATCAATCTCATCACATTAAATCTCAATGCTCTTACCATCTGTATGCCGATGATCTGCAGTTATATGTGCAAGTAGAACCCTTAAACATCTCTAATGCTATCTCATTATTGAATGATGACTTGAAATACATCTCCGAATGGTCCACTGTGTATGGTATAAACGTGAATCCATCTAAGTGCCAAACAATAATCTTAGGTAGCCCACGATTATTATCGAAACTAGATATTCCCACCCTACCATCAATTATATTTAAAAATAATGTCCATACCATTCTATCCTCATGTAAAGAATCTTGGTCTGTACGTTGACGGTTGCTTAACATGGAACAAACATATACAGGAGGTGAGTCGCAAAACTACTGGAACTTTGCGATCTCTATATCGATTAAATCTATATCGCTAAAAAGAACCCCTTTGTCGTATCTCCTCAGTTTCAAGGCACTCCCCTTACTGCCACAGCCAGTATCGGAATCCTTGGCGTCGACATATCGAATAGTGTGCAGTTTCGTGGTCACTTGGAAGGGAAAGCCAAATTGGCCTCTAAAAAGCTTGGCGTGCTCAGCAGAGCGAGACAGTATTTCATGCCGGCACATCGCTTGCAACTTTACAAAGCGCAAGTTCGGCCCCACATGGAATACTGTTCTCATCTCTGGGCCGGGGCACCCCAGTGCCAGCTCCTTCCACTTGACCGCATCCAGCGCAGAGCGGTTCGAATCGTCGACGACCAAGTTCTTTCTGATCGGCTCAATACACTGGCACTGCGTAGAGATGTTGCATCTCTTTGCGTATTTTATCGCATTTATCACGGGGAGTGCTCTGAGGAATTGTTCGGACTAATTCCAGCCGCTCAATTTCACCATCGCACATCGCGACAAAACTCGCGTTACCATCCATACCATCTGGATGATTGGCGGTCCACCACTGTGCGATTTAGAAGAAGTTTTCTCCCTTGCACGACTTCCTTGTGGAACCAGCGAATTTTCCGGACCGATACGACTTAGGAACCTTCAAGAAAAGAGCTTACACCTTTCTAAAAGGTCGGCAACGCATCTGCAATTCCCCTGGTGTTGCGGTTGTTCATGGGCGGCGGTAGTCACTTATCATCAGGTGAGCCGTATGCTCGTTTGCCCCCTATTCTATAAAAAAAAAAGATTAAAAAATTTTCTTCCCACCAATACTAAGATTTTACTTGTCCAGTCACTTATCCTACCGATTATTGATTATGTCGCTGTGTGTTGCTCAGACCTGTCTCAACATCATCTTAATACATTGGATCGTCTACTTAACAACTGTATCAGATACATTTATGGTCTCCGTAAATACGACCATGTATCTTCTTTTCGTGCTCAGCTAAATTGGCTGCCTTTCCGTCAGCGCAGATATGTCAGAATGCTCTGCACCATTTTCACAATTCTGAACGATCCATTTGTTCCCGAGTATCTGAAATCCAAATTTCAATACCTGGGAGATTCTCATAATCGTTCTCTCCGTTCTTCGGCTAATCTTAAGTTGCTCACTCTTTTACACCGTACTGGTTATTTATCTCAATCTTTCGCCCTCACGGCCATCAGACTCTGGAACGACATCCCCCTTGACATTAAAAAAGCTTCCAACAAGTTCGTTTTTAAAAATCAAGTCCGTAAGCATGTGAAAAAATTGTTGCAAGTTTGAACTAACACAGCTTTTACTTTCATACACATATGTATATTTCATTTGTTCTGACATATATAATATTTACGAGTATATGTATTGTGTATATATATAGTGTATGCATGTATATGTGTATGTATGTATTTATAAATGTATATATTGTATGTATTTAAGTATTTATGTCTATGTATGTGTGTGTATATGTATATTTATATGTATATACAAATTTTTTTTTTGCGCTCTCTATTTTAATTACTGCTGCACCGCCTCTTGTTCGTATATCTCTGTTTAGCCTAATGGTTGACTGGGAGAGAATGCCCTATGGCATTAAGTCCGCCATATGTACAACTTTGTGCATGAAAGATTAAATAAATAAATAAAAATAAATAAAATAATCTATTGGCGCCTATCGCATGCCTAATAACTGCAGTCGTAACGTAAGTGGTGGCGATTCACAGACTTAACGCAGGCGCACCGCACGTCCACCGCACCAATCTTTTGTAACAAAATATTTAGTATTTTTTTTTATAACATAAGGGTGACAAACGAGCACACAGTCCACCTGATGGTAAGTGGTTGCTGCGGCCCATAGACATCTACATCTACCTATATTACAAATCAGAATGTAGATGCGTTTTCACCCGTGAGGACTAAGATGGAATGCCTCATTTCCAGTAAAAAGGGCCTCCGGCCACCTGCACTCACCAAGCGAAACGCAGAGGTAAACCTCTACTTCACGCTAGTTTTCTGTGAGGTCGTGGTACCACCCCGGTTCGAGCCGGCCCATCCGTGCGACAGCAAAAGCTGCCGCGTGGCTCTACCACTGTTTAGTAGTACGCTTAATGGGTGCGCTGCGCTTCAAATTAGTAGTTAGAGTTGACACGGTAACCGTGTCAGTCATTGTCGCCCGCCGCACATTGTCGATAACAATCGACTAACATGGATTGTTATCGAATTTTATTGACTAAACTGAACAATCGACTAATTCGATTACGTTTAGTAATAATCGCCCGTCGTTAGTGTAGGGAGGTCCATTTAATATCGAATTAATGTTATTCTAAAGTCTTTGATTTTCAAATTTTAAAACTCTGATTTTACATCTTCTTATGAGAGAATATACCTGAATGTCTATATTTTCTACCTGCTTTTCGGATTTAATTTAAAAACTATTAATATGTTATCTACACCGATTAGAGCGTGTTTCTGGAACTTCTATAGTCTATAGTGTTGTTATATGTAGGCGGCGTAGGATAATCCACTACGCCATATCATGCCGTGAGTGTCGTAAGAGACGACAGAGGGAAATGGAACAAGAGATGGACAGCAGCATAACTTCCTATCCACCCAAGAGTCCGTTTCCACTTCACGGTATATAAGTAATCTAATTATAGCATGCCGAGCGCAAAGCGCGTGGGTAGGTTCTACTAACGCCTAAAAATCAAAATTCCAACGTTTTGTCGCATGAAATCGTATCCAGCAATCATATTATACATACAAATGATATAAAAAGCACATTGTTAGAAAGATAAATGATTGTTGAACTTATTAATATTTTTTTTAAATCGATTAATTTAAAAAAAAATATTGGGGGGATGAGTCGCTCGCGTCCGTAGGCTTCGACCACCTAACCCTAGGCCCACCCTACACGTGTCCCCCGGGTGGTGCTAAACGAGCGACAAAGCCGAAACGACAGACTCGGCTCCTCGCCGTGTGGTAGCGGCGTAAAATCTACCACTCCTTATGTCGCCCCATGAGCCAAGAAGAAAAAGAAATGGCCCCGAGTTCCCGGCGCCCCTTTAATGGGGCAGGGGTGCGAAGAATCTCCGGGAGAAAAACCGGCGACGAGGTTCGCCACCCGTCACGTCCTGTCTCCCGGAGGGGCGAAAAGTGGATTGCGGAGGCCCGTCTGGCTACGCTGAATGTATGTGGAGCAATGAATGATAAGATGGATGAAATATGCGAAATGATGAATGATAGAAGAATAGATGTGTTATGTGTGAATGAGACGAAACGAAAGGGAAGAGATGTCACTGCACATGGCATGTATACCGCTTACTGGTCTGGTGTAGACGAGACCGAGCGGGCATGCCAGGGAGTCGGTGTCATCCTTTCAGAAAGAATGGGTCAATGTGTGAAAGAATATGAATGTGTATTTTGATTATGTATGATGTGAAAGGCTGCTGTGGATACGAATGAAAGTGGGCTTAAAGAAGTTGTTTGTGCTTGGGGTGTACGCCCCAGATATGTCTAAGCCCACTTATATCCGAGAGCAGTTTTGGGACATGGTAAGGCTGGTGTTGACGAAATGCAAGGAAAATGAAAGTATTATTATGTTAGGAGATTTTAATGGAAGGGTTGGAGTGAAGAGGTCTGGTTATGAAAGGATATTAGGAGCGTTTTGGCGATGAAAGAATAAATGAGAATGGTGAAGACCTCCTCACCATATGTGTGGAAAAGAATATTTTTGTGGCGAACACTTTCTTTCACCATAAGAGGATTCACATGTATACATGGGAAAGAGGGGATGATAGAAGCATGATAGATTTCATAATTGTGGATGGAAGAATGAGGAGCGCAGTGGTAGATACAAGGGTTTACCGGGGGTCCAACGTAGGGACGGATCATTACTTGGTCTTATGCCAAATTAATGGTCTATCCAAGCGT
The DNA here is from genome assembly GCA_033319125.1 of Parnassius glacialis. Lineage (NCBI taxonomy): Eukaryota > Metazoa > Arthropoda > Insecta > Lepidoptera > Papilionidae > Parnassius > Parnassius glacialis. Next base: position 10,094,544 of record JAVANC010000002.1, on the reverse strand, counting down.
TGGCGGCATCGAAAATCTGTGTCTACCACTGCGTTACAGCGTATAAGAATAGAGAGGTTACAAGATAAAGGTGTGAAAGAGAAGTATAAATGCATACTGAGGGAAAATATAAGTGTGTTGAATGAATTTTGTATGAATGATTTAGATTTGAAGAATGTATGGAATAATGTTAAGAAAGTTTTGGTGGATACAGCCACCGAAGTATGTGGTGTAAGTAAGAGAACGAATGAAAGGAAAAGTAATACGTTGTGGTGGGATGATGAGGTACGGTACGGTAAGTTGAAGCAAAGAAGAGGGCATGGCTAGATTTACTAGCAACCAAAGCTGGTAATTCTGGCGGTATGAATGATGAGATTGAAAGAAAAAAGGCAGACTTTAGATGTATAAATAAGAGAGTAAAAGAAGTTGTTGAAAGGAAAAAGCAAGAAAGGATAGATAAGAATGATAGAAGAATATCTGATAACTTCCAGGCAAATATTAAAATGTTCTGGAAGCTCGTAAGAACTGCCAGGGGAAATTCAAAACAGCCTAGAATGAATGCTATACGAGACGAGAATGGCTGCATGCTGAATGATGAAGTTTCGAATTTAAAGAGATACTTTGAAAGCGTATTTAAGAGTGAAGAGTCGTTTGAAGTAAGTGAAATAGAAATTCCGGAAGAAGTGGAGAGAGGTAGAGAAATAAGTGTAGATGAAATAGTGAAAGCAATGAAAAGCATGAAAGCAGGTAAGGCAGTCGGATATGATAGAGTATCACTCGAAATGCTAAGGGCTGGAGAGGGTGTGGTGGCAGGCCTGCTGTACACCTTGTTTAATTTATGTTGGGAACTGAAGCGGGTAACGGAAGACTGGTGCAAAGCAGTTATAGTCCCAATATATAAGGGAAGGGGGTCGCAGCAGGACTGTAAAAACTACCGTGGTATCAGCTTGCTTAGCATTGTGGGTAAACTGTATGCAAAGGTGTTAATTGAAAGAGTTATGGAAGAAACTGATGGAAAAATATGGGATGTGCAAGCTGGATTTAGAAAGGGGATGGGGTGTACGGATCAAGTCTTTTCCATGCGCATGATTGCGGAGAAATTTTTGGCTAAAAACCAGAAAGTTTTTTGTGCGTTCATGGACTTGGAAAGGGCTTATGACAGAGTGGACAGGAACGTGTTATGGCAAACACTGACCTCATTTGGGTTGAGCGCTGGTCTGATACAGGCATTGAAGTCTCTATATAGGGACTCTAGTGCCTGTGTCAGGATCAACGGGGCCTACTCGGACTGGTTTGGCATCCATAAAGGTGTCAGACAGGGCTGTGTGGGTTCCCCGTGGCTGTTCAACCTATTTATGGACAGTTGTTTGCAAAATTTGAAAGTTGTAGAATGTGGGTTGAGAATGGGTGAGTCAACCGTCAAATGCCTTTTGTACGCCGATGATCAAGTCATATTTGCATCGTCGGCGGTGGAGTTGCAAATGATGGTTACTTTAATGAATTGGTCATTGAAAGAAAGGGGTATGAAAGTGAACGCAAGTAAGACGAAAGTTATGGTTTTTGAAAGAGAAGAAAGTAAAACGATATGTGAAATAAGAATAGAAGGGGAGTTGGTAGAGCAAGTAGATGAATTTGTGTATTTGGGATGTGTGTTTAGCAAGGATGGTAGATATGAAAAGGATATAGAACAACGAGTGAATGCAGGAAATAGAGTGAATGGGGCTCTACACTCTATTGTGAAAAGTCAGAATGTGTCCAAAAAGGCACGTATGGCAATTCACAATGCTGTGTTAGTGCCTACTTTAATGTATGGTAGTGAAAGTTGGGTGTGGCAGAAGAAGCACGAGAGTAGAATAAATGCTGTAGAAATGCGGTCATTAAGGAGTATGTTAGGGATGAATCTGAAGGACAGAGTGAGAAATTGTTTAATAAGAGAAGAGTGTGGTTTGCATGATGATGTTGTGACCAGAATTAAGAAAGGAATGCTTCGGTGGTTTGGTCATGTAGAAAGAATGAATGAGGAAAGAGTGACAAAGCAAATTTATGTTGCAGAGGTGAACGGCAGAGTCGGGAAGGGTCGCCCTAGGCGAAAGTTTATCGACCAAATTGGCGATATATTGAAAATGGGCCAAAACAAGAGTACCTTTAACCGACGAGCGTGTATGCGTAGGTATATGGATGTGGAGGAAGCGAGAGAGGTCTGTCAGGATCGTGCCAAATGGAAGTCCATAGTCTCTGCCTACCCCTCTGGGTGACAGGCGTGAGTGTTTATGTATGTATTATGTAATTGCTATTTTTAAATAAAAAAAGGGGTTTTAGTGGCTTATGGTGTGGATTTATCATGTCCCCAAGGCTTGTAAACACTATAACTTTTGAAAATATCAGTTGTTTAACTCAATCTATTTTTTAATCTCTTCATCTATCATTTGGGAAGCCACTGAATGTAAATGGCAGTGTAATTTTGTTTTGTTTAGCTATAATTAATTATTTTCGGCTCGAAAATGGCGAAATTTTCGTTGATTTGGTAGTCTAGTATAAAATTATTTCTGTAAATGGGGAGCTACAGCCACAGAGTAGATTACTCACTAACACTAACTCAGTTCGCCATCGCCATAGATTACTGTATATAGCAGTTTATCAGTTCGCCGTCGTGAGTGGACATTATTTCGGTTGTTTGAAGCGACTCAAAAAGATCGCTGTACAAATACACAATATTCGAATAACCCAATTTCTTAAATACTTGATTATAATAATAATAATGAATGAATCAAGGTCGCTCAGCGAGCTATGGAGAGGGCTATGCTCGGAGTTTCTCTGCGTGATAAACTTAGGAATGAGGTTATCCGCAGTAGAACCAGAGTAACCGACATAGCCCAACGGATTAGTAAGCTGAAGTGGCAGTGGGCCGGCCATATAGCTCGAAGAACCGACAACCGATGGGGTAGAAAGGTTCTCGAGTGGCAGCCTCGTGCCGGTAGGCGAAGTGTAGGGCGTCCCCCCACGAGATGGAGTGACGACCTGGTAAGACATGCAGGAAGTCGATGGATGCAGGTGGCTCAGGACCGTGCTTTGTGGCATTCTTTGGGGGAGGCCTATGTTCAGCAGTGGACTTGTGAAGGGCTGTAATGATGATGATGATGATGATGATGAATAATAATAAGAGATTTTTTTATTACAATATTTTAAAAGCACAGAATAAATAATAGTAGTACGTACTAAAAGTAAGTAGTATCAATTTTTTTGTCATGGGTGAAATTTTCATGGTTTTTGAGGGTGTTGAAACCGATAGGGTTGTCGAAATGCAAATCCAAGATGGCGGCCGCAATAAGTATAAATTTTTTCATAAAGGATGTCATTTTCATGGTTTTCGAGGGTGCTGAAGCCAATAGTGCTGTCGAAATGTAAATCCAAGGTGGCGGCTGCAATAGGTATAAATTTTTTCATCATGGGTGTCATTTTCATGGTTTTCGAGGGTGTTGAAGCCGACAGTGCTGTCGAAATGTAAATCCAAGATGGTGGCTGAAGTAGGTACCAATTTTTTCATCATGGGTGTCATTTTCATGGATTTCGAGGGTGTCGAAGACGATAGTGCTGTCGAAATGTAAATCCAAGATGGCGGCTGCAATAGATATCAATTTTTTCATCTTGGGTGTCATTTTCATGGTTTTCGAGGGTGTTGAAGCTGATAGTGAGTCGAAATGTAAATCTAAGGTGGCGGCTGCAAGTGGTATCAATTTTTTCATCATTGGTGTCATTTTTATGGGTTTCGAGGATGTTGAAGCCGATAGCGCTGTCGAAATATAAATCCAATATGGCGGCTGAAGTAGGTACCAATTTTTTCATCATGGGTGTCATTTTCATGGTTTTCAAGGGTGTTGAAGCCGATAGTGCTGTTGAAATGTAAATCCAAGATGGCGGCTGCAATAGATATCAATTTTTTCATCATGGGTGTCATTTTCATGGGCTTCGAGGGTGTTGAAGCCGATAGTGCTGTCGAAATGTAAATCCAAGATGGCGGCTGAAGTAGGTGCCAACTTTTTCATCATGGGTGTCATTTTAATGGTTTTCAAGGGTGTTGAAGCCGATAGTGCTGTCGAAATGTAAATCCAAGATGGCGGCTGCAATAGATATCAATTTTTCATCATAGGTATCATTTTCATGGTTTTGGAGAGAGTTGAAGCCGATAAGGTTGTCGAAATGTAAATCCAAGATGGCGGCTGCAATAGATATCAATTTTTTTATCATGGGTGTCTTTTTGATGGTTTTCGAGGGTGCTGAAGCCGATAGTGCTGTGGAAATGTAAATCCAAGGTGGCGGCTGCAATAGGTATAAATTTTTTCATCATGGGTGTCATTTTCATGGGTTTCGAAGGTGTTAGAATAGAATAGAATAGAATAGAATAATTTTTTATTCAATATAGATCACATGTGTAATTCTTATTGAAAGTCATTTTTTACTTTACCACTGGTTCGATAAAAAACCTCCGTCCTGGGAAGAACCAGCAAGAATCCCAGCGGGACTTTTTTTTTAAAGCAAATTTTACAATAATGGTAATACAACTATATAAGTACAAAATTTATTTTAGAAACAACTTGGAAGTGATCACCTCATTCCCAGGGGTTATTATCAACCATGTATTCATTTATACTATTTTCTTTTATTTTTATATATTTATATTATATATTTTCTTTTATTATTGTTTATTTTATTATTCTAACAGACATATATCAACTTGTATTAACTGCTGTGCTATTTAACGTGATAACCTGGGCGCCACCCAGTATATATATATATATATGTCGATTTACCACGTTCTCGGCGGTGAAAGAAAACCTGCATACGTAGAAAAAATATCAGAATCTATTTTATGGTGCCAATCAATATTAAATGGAAACAATAATATGAATCAGATATCGCATTTAAGACCATGAATTCATCATTATTTTGTTAAAACTAAATTAACTTTAATTATGAATGAATGTAAAGAGTAAATAATAACAGTAAATTATGAGTCCAAGACAATTTATCTTTCTTATAGATACATCGGAAGACACGTCCAAAAATATAGGTAAATAAAAATATAGGTGTTTCTAGACATATGTGATAATTCTAACAAACTTATTTATTCGCGTGTACCTCAATGATCTAGGTCCACTTTGGGAATTCAAAAAAAAATCTTTGACAAATTGATATAGATGCCGAGACACTGAAGTGATTTTCGACGACCCGTCATATGAAAAATTCTTAAATTTGTAGTAAAAAAATATTGAATAGAATAGAATAGAATAATTTTTTATTCAATATAGATCACATGTGTAATTCTTATTGAAAGTCATTTTTTACTTTACCACTGGTTCGAAAAAAAAAACCTCTGTCCTGCGAAGAACCAGCAAGAAACCCAGCGGGACTTTTTTTTTAAAGCAAATTTACAATAATGGTTGTACTAACTATATAAGTACAAAATTTATTTTAGAAACAGCTTGGAAGCGATCACCTCATTCCCAGGGGTTATTATCAACCATGTATTCATTTATACTATAATAACCCTTTTTATACAGTTTCAACTTAACAAAACATTTAAACTTGCTAATAGAGAGAGCCTGTACACTTTCCGGGACCCTGTTGTAATAGCGTATACATTGTCCCAAGAATGAATTACTGACTCTGTGGAGTCGAGAAACTGGTATCACTAGCTTGTGTTTGTTCCTAGTGTTTACAGAATGCACATCACTTTTTTTACTAAAACTACTTTTGTTTTTGTGAACATACATTAAATTTTCGTAAATATACTGAGAGGCCAAAGTTAATATATTTATTTCTTTAAATTTATCTCTAAGAGACTCTCTCGGTTTTAGGTTGTAAATAGCTCTAATGGCCCTCTTCTGTAAAACAAAAATAGTTTCTGAATCAGCCGCATTTCCCCATAGCAAAATCCCATAAGACATTATGCTATGGAAATAACTGGAATAAACTAATCTAGCTGTCTCGACACTAGTGAGACCTCTAATCTTTTTTACAGCATAGGCTGCAGAACTTAGTCTGCTTGCTAGTTTGGATATATGGGGGCCCCACTGAAGCTTTGCGTCGAGAGTGATGCCAAGAAAAACAGTGGATTCAACAGGGCTCAGTTCTTCCCCATTTAAAATCACATTGGTACTCAGATTTTTAACATTCGTTGTTGTAAATTTAATACATTTAGTTTTATTTCCGTTTAAATGTAGATTATTATAACGTTTAACCAATGCACTAATTTTTATATAGCATTATTCACTTCGTCACATTTAAATGATTGACGTTTAAGTTTAAAAATCAAGGAAGTATCATCAGCAAATAATATTATACCATGATTATCCTCTACAAGAGAAGGTAAGTCATTAATATACACTAGAAATAGGAATGGGCCGAGAATCGAGCCCTGAGGGACACCCATTAGTACAGGTGAGCCGGAAGAACTTTTACCATTGATAATAACTTTCTGCATTCTATTACTTAAATATAAAATAATAAGTTTAAGCGCTGTGTTCTTGACACCATAGTACTGTAGCTTCCTGATTAATGTCTCATGGTGAACGCAGTCGAAGGCCTTGGAAAGGTCACAAAATATACCCAAAGCATCCTCTGAATTCTCCCACGCACAAAAAATATGTTTAATAAGCTCAACTCCAGCGTCAGTTGTCGAGCGACCCCTTGTAAAACCGAATTGATTTCTATGTAGCAGTTTATTAATATTAAAGAAACTTAACATCTGATCTAAAATTATTTTTTCAATAATTTTACTAAATGTTGGTAGTACAGAAATTGGTCTAAAATTGGCGGGGTCTAATGTACTACCAGATTTAAATAAAGGTATGACTTTATTATATTTCATCAAATCAGGAAACACACCAGATTCGACGCTTGTATTAAATATAGTGAAATTAGTTCGACTTAGAAAAAACAGAAGGTTCTCAATTCGACTGTATGTTGTTTTTGTTTGTATATAACGCAATATCTTCGTCATTTGAACCGATTTTAATGATTCTTATTTTTTTAAAGAAATAGAAAAATAGAAAATAAAGTTTTTAAAGTCGAACTAAAAAGAAGTTTATAATTTAAAAAATAAAACAGTCTATCCGCTTATCTATATACCTAGATATTATTACATAAAAAAACATTAGATCTAGAAATTGTTTATTAAATATAAAATTTGATATTAAATATTTTTTCTACTTATCAGCAGCGCCATACTCTTATTATTTTAAAATTGAAGATTATGTAAGATTCGCGTGCAAAAATAATGGTGTTATTTGTGTTATGTATCTAGTTTGCATTTATTTATGTATCTAGTTTGCAGAGTACGCCCACAATCAATTGCACTATCACTGCCACCTCAAAACTAAATATCACTACACCCAACACCACTACCTCAACACCACTCCAACGAGGCAGCATCAAAGCATCATTAATACGATAATTTTTATTAAATTATGAACTTCGCATGAAAGGAGCGCCTAATTCTATGAGACATTCCATCCTAGTTCTTAGAGGGCATAACGGACCTGTAGTCTCCTTTGTTTGGAGTTGGAAACAACTGTCCGCAGGGCATAGTGGCTACTTTCACTAAGGCAGGCTGCGAGTCCGTTTATCACTTGTAAATTATTAGAACGTTGCCTATCATTTTAATATAAACAAAATTCACAGATAGCATCTGGAACTGTTCCAACGTTTAAACTCAACGATGGTCGTGATATACCCCGCATTGGTCTCGGCACGTGGCTCGGCTCTGAGGTATGTATTTAATTGTGAAATATAGGCTTTTAAATCTGCTATTACACTATCTATAGTAAGTTTTATAACTTTTATGTGTCAATTTTTTTTATTTGGCTGTAATATCTAATTTGAAGGAAACTTCTGAAAAGAAGGGTGAAGTTGAAAATGCCGTTAAGTGGGCCATAGACGCTGGATACAGGCATATTGATACTGCTACTTTCTACAATACTGAGGATGAGGTAAATATGGTAAAATAAATAGGTAGGTAACTGATTTTTCAAGTGAAAACTTCTATAGAATCATGATTTAAAACTCGATGAAACGAAAAAGCGACACTAAAACGAGAAGCATATAATACATCTATAGGATTTAACCTGCGAGAGAATGAGATAGAATACAGTATACAGTGTTTCCTATTAAGGCGATACCCCGACCAAACGTGCGTTTTTCTTCGTTATTCAGAGATTATTATCTCCATAGAATTATTTACGTAATAATTCTATGATTATCTCATTAGTTATGAGATATAAACTACATCCAAAAGCACATTATTAATGTTCGATATCCTATCATCACATTCCACGTTCTAATTTGTTTTTAAGTGTTATAAATACATTTAAAATGTACATTTAAAAATGGCTTTATAATGAAATTGAAAATGACTTTAAAATGACTTTATAATTATTAAGTGGCGAAGCTTGCAAAGACACATTGATTTCACGATGTCTGTCCGTCTGTCCGTCTGTCCCACGATTATCTCGAGAACGGTTTCGAATTTTCAAATTCTGTTTTCAGCAATCGATTACTGATCACCTAGGCATCTGAACCTCCTATTTTGAAACTGATTGCTCAACGGCAACCGTTAGAAACCGCTACAAAGATGATTGCTTCGCCACTTTGCTATGCTGTTAGCTTGCTAGGTTTATTGATGATGTTTAATTTTTAAAGTTTGCTTTTCTATTTTAATTAAAATTAATTCCAAATTTTTTTTGAATTTTGTGATAAATGGGCGTACGCAGAGTGCGGGCGGCAGTGCACTGCATTCTCAAGGTTATTTGGTCAGGGAAAGCCTTAACTCGGTCTCTTTTTCTGAAGGTTTCACCATAGAATAAATAATAGTATCTACTACGGTTTCACTTCTACCGCGTCTGACTACACTACACACACTACTACTAATACCACACATGTTTTTTATATTAAAGTTTATCATTAACAACAAAATGATTAAAATAATTTTAAAGTACAATATTATCTCACAATTAATATACATTGTTTCTTTTGTGTAGATAGTAATAGTGTTCTGTGATTAAGGTCTATGTTTTCATAATATATAAAAACTTTAATTTCAACAGGTTGGCAAAGCAATAAACAAAAAATTGGCAGAGGGCGCCGTAAAGAGGGAAGATTTGTTTGTTACCACAAAGGTATGTTACGACGTTCATAGAAAGTATTAAAAATATTAATTAATTCTTCTGTTGCTTTATCTTTACCTTTGTATTCGATTTAATTAGGCTTAGGAAAAATGAAATCGCTTTATGGAATCATGAACAAATATTTAAAATTTAAAAAAAGTATTACAGCTTAAGGCAAGCAGCTAAAGGACCACGCTCTCACAAAATACCAACGTAAAATAGTGGAGAGAATTGGAGACCCCATTTACTGGAAACGAAGCATTCCATCTTAGTCCTCAAGGATGATAATGCATCTGCATTTTGATTCTTAATCGAGAATAAATGTAGATGTCTATGGTCACAGTATCCAATTACCATTATTTATTACATATTATATTCATCCATTTACCCAGTGCCAGCTCGTCCCACTTGACCGCATCCAGCGCAGAGCGGCTCGAATTATGGACAACCGAGTCCCTTCCGATCGGCTCGATTCTCTGGCGCTGGATCTCTTCGTCTTTGCATATTTTATCGCATCTACCACGGGGAGTGCTCTGAGGAATTGTTCGGACTAATTCCAGCCGCTCAGTTTCAACATCGCACATCGCGACAATACTCGCGATACCACCCATACCATCTGGATGATTGGCGATCCACCACTGTGAGATTTAGAAGTTTTCTTTCTCGCACAAGTTCCTTATGGAATCGATTACCACCAGCGATTTTTCCGGACCGATACTTACTTACTTACGACTTAAGGATGACTCACGCTAGACCGTGCCGGGTCCGAGCCGAGTGTCGGTCGTAGCACGGTCAACTAATATTACATATATTTTGTATGGACACACTCACGCTATACCGAGCGGCAACCGAGTGACGGCCGGGCAACGGACAACGCTCGGTAACAACTCGACTCGGCTCGGCCATTTCCTTGGAGTAGAAGATTTATCAGATTCTTCATCGTCCAGAGTGATCGCAATAGCCGCTAATTCCAGATCGTCAACATTCAACATGATTGTAGTCTAGTTACAACAGTATTTTTGCTCGGACGAGTATACTGCATCATGGCGCAACGATAATTGCTCGGTCGAGGCCCGGTCGGTTGCAATTACATGCACAGGACCGGCTCGGTGACCGTGCTACGGCCGACACTCGGCTCGGACCTGGCACGGTCTAGCGTGAGTCATCCTTTAGAGCCGTCAAGAAAAGAGCCTACTCCTTTTTAAAAGGCCGGCAACGCATCTGCAATTCCCCTGGTGTTGCAGTTGTTCATGGGCGGCGGTAGTCACTTAACATCAGGTGAGCCGCATGCACGTTTGTCACCTTAATTCTGTAAAATATAGAAATGAAACCCAGGTCCGGATGCATATAAAATTACTCTGTGATCCGGATGAACCTACGAGGAGGAAAGGAGACATTTGGCTATGTCTCTAAATGCTTAGGTGAACCTGTGATCTGGAACAATGAACTTACATTTCCTAGAAGCATAATATTCAAATTAAATTGAAATATTGATAATGAATAGGTACTAATAATCCGCCTATCGAGCCATCTTTATACCCATGTACTTAAAAAAAATCGTTTCCCCCACACTAGCACCCTGTAACGTGGATGCAGTTAACATACATAAATTACACTAGGACATCCAGAGCCGGAACAATTATTTTTAGGCCATACAAATACTAACTTGTTCCGTGCGGGATTCGAACCCGCGGGCCTTTATCGCAACTAAAAGCTAAGCCACTGCACCACAGAGCCGTCAATGTACATTATGTCGTTTATTTCTTTCCTTCTTTCTTTTCTTCGTAAGTCCGTAAAAATCCACACATAGGCCTCTCCTGATGCAAGGAGGGATGTGCCTTAAAAGATTCTTGACACTGATCCTGTCGCCGTTCTGGATATTTACGCCTAGCCGTCAACGTGATGGTCCATGGGATGGGCGGTAGATTCTTTTACAGTCCCAGTGTACTAGTGTCAAGTAGAAAAGTATATACCAAGTAGGTATTATTTGTATTTTTTCATAGTTGTGGAACAACGCCCATGCACGAGAAGCAGTTGTGCCAGCATTAAGAAAGTCACTCGAAACACTTAATTTAGACTACGTCGACCTTTACCTTATACATTGGCCAATAGCGCAATATGTAAGTACGTTTTAATATTTGCCTTTCGTTGCCTTGTTAAATCCTCATTAAACAATTCTTACTCCTTTTTATGTATCATGTAGGTATAGGAAGGTGAGGAGATTAAAAGAAACTAATTTTTACGGATTTTATCGCGTTTAATTTAAATTTTTAATTCCTGACGTTTCGGGTGCTTTACAGCACTCGTGGTCACGGGGGGGGGGGGGGGGGGGGGGCCTGAGGTGTTTGACGTCCCGATATCATAGTTAGCCCGGCTACCTTCAGTTTTTTGAATATTAATTTTTGGTCCGCTCTACGCATAATGATGATGATGACGAAGAAATATAAATAATTTCTAAGTTTACATGAATAATACATACAAAGTCTTACAATATTTTGTAGAGAAATGGTACCTTCTATGATGTGGATTACTTGGAAACTTGGGAGGGAATGATCGAAGCTAAGAAATTGGGTCTTGCTAAGTCTATCGGAGTTTCCAATTTCAACCAGCAGATGCTTGAGAGGCTTATCACTAAGAGCTCTATCAAACCCGCCGTGTTGCAAGTGGAGGTAGGTTTTATGGTTTATTTTACGTTTTTACTGTTTTTTTTGTTTTTCAGCAAACTCAATAAATTCGTTGTTTATATCTTAAGAAAGATCGACGAATCATGCACGTACTTATCTAATTGCATGTAATAATGTAATAATAGGTCAGCTGATTGGGACGCGATGCGGTCTTTTTTGCATCTTACCTTAGGGGGCGGGTTTGCTTCTCGCCGGAAGATCCCAGCGTTGTTGCCGATTCTGTTGCTGATGTGGTACTTCAGGGTATGGAACTTTTTATTCCATCCTCTGTGGTGCCCATCGGAGGCAGAATAGAATAGAATAGAATAGAATAATTTTTTTATTCAATATCGATTATTACATAATTCTTATTGAAAGTCATTTTTTATTTACCACTGGTTCTGAAAATACCTCTGTCCTGGGAAGAACCAGCAAGAAACCCAGCGGGACTTTTTTTTCAAACATATTCCACATAACAATAATTTCATTTATACAATTTTTAAATGATTTTTAATAGAACCAGCATGGTGGCGATCACCTTATTCCCAGGGGTTATTTTCATTCATGTATTCCTTGATATTATAATAACCCTTTTTTGTACAGTTTTTCTTTAATAAAACTTTTAAACTTGTTTATTGATAAACTTTGAATATGTTCTGGGATTTTGTTGTAAAAGCGTATACATTGCCCCATAAATGAATTACTGATTGTGTGGAGTCTAGTAACTGGTATTACAAGCTTATGTTTGTTCCTAGTGTTTAAAGAATGCACATCCTTATTCTTATTAAAGCTATTTATGTTTTTATGTACATACATTAGATTTTCATAAATATATTGCGATGCCAAAGTTAATATGTTTATTTCTTTAAATTTTTGTCTGAGGGACTCTTTACAATTTAGGTTATAAATCGCCCGAACGGCTCTCTTTTGCAAAACAAATATAGCTTCAATATCAGTCGCATTACCCCATAGCAAAATTCCATAAGACATTACGCTATGAAAGTAACTAAAATACACTAATCTAGCTGTCTCAACATCTGTGAGACTTCTAATCTTTCTTACAGCATATGCTGCAGATCCCAGCCATGGTTTGGTCGCTCCTGTAAAATAGCATCACGCTATAAACAGGAGTGCTACCAGGCCTGGGCTGACGCATCAACGTCTCGGGATGTAAACACCAGCGCACTTAAAAAGAAGTATAATTCCGCCTCCAGGTCCTTCAAAAGCGTCATTGCCAAAGCAAGGTCTGAGCACATCGGCAGAATTGGCGAGAAGCTAATTCGCCTTCCTTCGGGAACCCGTGCATTCTGGTCTCTCGCCAAGGCTGTCCAAGGGAACTTCTGTCAGCCATCTCTTCCATCTCTGCACAGAGAGGACAAATCACTGGCCCATGCCGCAAAGGAGAAAGCCGATCTGTTGAGCTCTCTTTTTGCGTCCAACTCGACTATAGATGACGGGGGGAACACACCGCCGACCATCCCGCGGTGTGAGTGCTCCATGCCGGATGTGCGATTTACACAGCGCTCAGTCCGCAAAGCACTCTTCTCCCTGGACGTCAGCAAGTCGAGTGGGCCCGATGGAGTCCCTCCCATTGTGCTGAAGACGTGTGCTCCGGAGTTGGCACCGGTTTTAACGCGTCTTTTCCGGTACTCCTACTCCCAAGGCGTAGTCCCAAACAAATACTTACGTACGACAAATATTTACGTACGCAGATGACACGGCGCTGGTACTTTATGGAGAGACTTGGAATAAGACTTGTAAAAATGCTGAATTTGGAATACACAAAGTAAAGTAGCCAGCAGGGCTAAGACTGAATTTACTTACTATCAAAAACAACTTTTATACAGTTTAATATCAAGGAAAACCACAATGGTAATATATCAATCAAGCTACATTGCTGTAAATTACTGAAAGATCGACAATGTTCATGCCATATGCTCCATAAATCTGATACTGTTAAATACCTAGGCGTCATTTTAGATTGTAAAATAACTGGCTTAGTAATATAGATCTACAAACCTCTAGAGTAAGGAAGCTAATTTGGGCGTTTATACATGTAAGGTATGTGGCTGATTTTGATACACTTCGCGTAGTATATTACGCGCTTGCTCAGTCAGTAATAAAATTATTGTATTAGAGTTTGGGGTGACACATGCAAAACTCACATTTTACGACTTGAAAGAGCCCAAAAATCGTTGCTTAAAACGATGACTTTTAAGCCGTATAGATTCCCAACTAGAATACTCTATAGTAATTGCCAGGTTCTTACTGTTCGGCAGTTATACATTTTACAACTTATAAGCAGACAACATCTTGCTACCGCATACGACAAAGACAACATAGAAGGAAAATGTACAATAGTTAATGTCTTGACTCCAACCGCTTTCCACACGTCCATTGCCAGGCGCCAACATGGTTATCTTAGTGTACATTTGTATAACAAAATAAACAAAATTCTTAACTTTTATCCACTTCCACTTTACAAATTTAAAAACAAGGTAGAAAAATGGCTTTTATCATTAAATTATGAAGAAACGGAGGAAGTGTTTAATGTTATAAAGTAATTGTAAACCGCTAAATGAATCCGTTACTTTCATATATTTATAAGTACATATAAAACGCATGCACATACAAACGCAGATATGCGCTTGCTGACACACACACGCACACGCACGCTCGCACGCACACACGCACGCACGCACGCATGCACGCACGCACGCACGCACGCACACGCACACGTACACGCACACGCAACGCACACGCACACGCACACGCACACGCAAACGCAAACGCAAACGCACATGACAACGCAAATGACAACGCACACACGCACACGCACACACACATACTCACGCACACACACACACACACGCACGCACGCACGCACACACGCACTCGCGCACACGCGCACACGCACACTTGCACAAGCGAACACGCACACGCTCACGCACACGTACTCGTACGCACACACGCACAAGCACGCACACACGCACACGCACGCAACAAGCACACGCACACGCACACGCACACACACGCACACGCACATGCACACACGCGCACTCGTACTGCGGCACACGCGCACACGCACACGCACACGCACACGGACACGCACACGCACACGCGCAAGCGCATGCAAACTCACACGCACTCGCAAACGCACACGCAAACGCACACGCACACATGCACACACGCACACACGCACACACGCACTGGCGCACACGCGCACATGTACATGCACACGCACACACACACGCACACGCAGACGCACACGCACACGCAAACGCACACGCACACGCACATGCACACACAAACGCACACGCACATGCACACACAAACGCACACGCACACACACACGCACACGCACGCACGCGCACGCGCGTTAACTCTAACACACTTATTACATAAATTAAGTAGTAAATTATTTTCTAGACTGTTTGAAACATTATTGTCATTTTGAATCTTTATTGTTAATTTATTAGGTCATAAAATTGGGAGAGGGCGCTGATTGCTGAGATACAGGTATAATTCCTAGTTCAGCAATCAGAGACTTCACATATTCACTGTATAAATATCAATAAAGCTTATTATTATTAATAATACATACAATAATGATAATCGTTACAGAACCGTGGTAGCTCAGTGGTCAATTTTACGCTTAGGGTAATTCTACGCCGGCACAAATGAAGTTGTTTATTGCGATTTCAAGTGCTGATTTAACTTGTATTCGATGGTGAAAAAAGCAGTAGCGTAACTATACCGTTATAAGCCCGTGGCAAATTAATCGGATGGGGCCCTCTCCCATTAAAAAACCTTTTTTTACGTTAGAGTCATACTGCAGCTATATCAATAGTTGTTGGCGACGCGCCCATAAAAATATTTCAATTTATTAGTTAACCGATTACGAATAGCTTCTAAAATGAAATATATTGGTAAATCCAATTGAACATGCCTTCGCATTAAAAATAACGTATAGCATGATTATACGGATTTTTTTAAAGTAGTTTAAATACATTTCGACAGCACTATCAGCTTCAACACCCTCGAAAACCATGAAAATGACAACTACTTCAGCCGCCATCTTGGATTTATATTTCGACAGCACTATCGGCTTCAACACCCTCGAAACCCATGAAAATGACACCGATGATGAAAAAATTTATACCTATTGCAGCCGCCACCTTGGATTTACATTTCCACAGCACTATCGGCTTCAGCACCCTCGAAAACCGTGAAAATGACACCCATGATGAAAAATTGATATCTATTGCAGCCGCCATCTTGGCTTTACATTTCGACAGCACTATCGGCTTCAACACCCTCGAAAACCATGAAAATGACACCCATGATGAAAAAATTTATACATATTGCAGCCGCCACCTTGGATTTACATTTCGACAGCACTATCGGCTTCAGCACCCTCGAAAACCATGAAAATGACACCCATGATGAAAAAATTGATATCTATTGCAGCCGCCATGTTGGATTTACATTTCGACAGCACTATCGTATGCAACACCCTCGAAAACCATGAAAATGATATCCATGATGAAAAAATTTGGTACCTACTTCAGCCGCCATCTTGGATTTACATTTCGACAGCACTATTGGCTTCAACACCCTCGAAGCCCATGGAAATGACACCAATGATGAAAAAATTGATATATATTGCAGCCGCCATCTTGGATTTACATTGCAACAGCAGTATCGGCTTCAACACCCTCGAAGCCCATGAAAATGACACCCATGATGAAAAAATTGATATATATTGCAGCCGCCATCTTGGATTTACATTTCAACAGCACTATCGGCTTTAACACCCTTGAAAACCATGAAAATGACACCCATTATGAAAAAATTAGTACCTACTTCAGCCGCCATCTTGAATTTATATTTCGACAGCACTATCGGCTTCAACACACTCGAAACCCATGAAAATGACACCCATGATGAAAAAATTGATACCCCTTGCAGCCGCCACCTTAGATTTACATTTCGACAGCACTATCGGCTTTAACACCCTCGAAAACCGTGAAAATGACACCGAAGATGAAAAAATTGATATCTATTGAAGCCGCCATCTTGGATTTACATTTCGACAGCACTGTCGGCTTCAACACCCTCGAAAACCATGAAAATGACGCCCATGATGAAAAAAATTATACCTATTGCAGTCGCCACCTTGGATTTACATTTCGACAACACTATTGGCTTCAGCACCCTCGAAAACCATGACAATGACACCCATTATGAAAAAATTAATACTTATTGCGGCCGCCATCTTGGATTTACATTTCGACAACCCTATCGGCTTCAACACCCTCGAAAACCATGAAAATTTCACCCATGACAAAAAAATTGATACTCGTACTACTTACTTTTAGTACGTACTACTATTATTTATTCTGTGCTTTTAAAATATTATAATAATAAAATCTCTTATTATTATTATAATCAAGTATTTAAGAAATTTGGTTATTCGAGTATTGTGTATTTGTACAGCGATCTTTTTGAGCCGCTGCAAACAACCGAAATAATGTCCACCAATGTCCACTCACGACGGCGACTGACGGCGAACCGTAGATAAATATAAATGTAGCAAGCCAATGCGGCAAACTGATATACACAGTAATCTATGGTGATGGCGAACTGAGTTAGTGAGTAAACTACTCTGTGGCTGTAGCTCCTCATTTACAGAAATAATTTTATACGAGGCTACCAAATCAACGAAAATTTCACCATTTTCGAGCCGAAAAAAATTAATTATAGCTAAACAAAACAAAATTACACTGCCATTTACATTCAGTGGCTTCCCACATGATAGATGAAGAGATTAAAAAATAGATTGAGTTAAACAATTGATATTTTCAAAAGTTATAGTGTTTACAAGCCTTGGGGACATGATAAATCCACACCATAAGCCACTAAAACCCCTTTTTTATTTAAAAATAGCAATTAATCGATTTAAAAAAAATATTAATAAGTTCAACAATCATTTATCTTTCTAACAATGTGCTTTTTATATCATTTATATGTATAATATGATTGCTGGATACGATTTCATGCGACAAAACGGTGGAATTTTGATTTTTAGGCGTTAGTAGAACATACCCACGCGCTTTGCGCTCGGCATGCAATTATCAAGTAATAATTGTCTTATAAGAAAACGCTTAGTTAAATCTTAAAGAAATATCGAATTAATAATTTGAAGGTGTTGGGTTCGATTCCCACGTCGGACCAGTTTGTCGTTTTCTTAGTAATATTTTCTTAATAAATTCATATAGGGAGTTTTTAAGACATAATTCATGTTTCCGGGTTCAGTTCCCCGGTTGAATCACCTTTCCAATGATATTGTTAATTTAAAGAAATATTAAAATAAAGTTAAAGACCAGGATTTGTTCCCCGGTCGAAATGATCACTTTGTGTATAAGTGGAATTAATGTAAAGTAATGTTGCATAGTATTGTCTTATGTAAGTTGAGTACTTTGTATGAAAAATAAAATGTCTATTGTCAATGTTTGACTCATAAAATATTTTCTTTGTGTTATCTGATAAGAACACGATAACTGATAAGAACTTTGATAACTGATAAGTTTTGTTGGATACTACTTTGCCGACAATTGGGTGTCGTGCAAAAATTGGTTGTTCACCTAGTGTTTGTTGATGGCAGCATAATATGCTAAATTTGCAACCTGCTTTACCGACAATAGGAGTTGTGCAGAGAGTTGTTCACCTAGTTGCAGATAAAAGCAGTGCGCTAATTCGTAGAATTAAAAGTCTAAATAAGTGGAAATTTAAATGTTTGTAAATTTCAGCAATTTATGTAAAATTGACTTGTGAAATGTTTCAGGTTGACTGTATGAGCAAAATAGGTGAATTCTGTGTTGTTTCCATGTGTAAATTCTCTTATCATAGTGAAATATTGATAGTTTTGTATAAAACCTTCCGACTGCGGAGACTCTAAGCTCTACTCCGTTGACTGCGGAGCTGTTTAATAAAATGGACGGCTGATTGGGCGCAGTCCATCTTAACGCAAATTTCTCGATTCTGGTATATCAAATACTATGACATGTATAAATTTCTGGATTCTATATGAAATTTTCTACAAATGTGTATATAAATTTAATAAAGTGCCAGAATAATTACACACAATCAATCAAGATTTGTACCAAATAATTGCAAACAACTCCGATGTTAGCGCGCGTCAATTACACTGATGGCTGACTCAAGGGACAGACGAAATCAACACATGATATAGATATAAAATCCTACTAAAGTGTGTAAGCTGTGGGGTTTTTATGCAAACCTTTTTTATCCTGTATACATCGACATATGTTAGAACGAATTAGAAATAGTGCTTAATGCTTTGTTTCGTCATTAAAAAAGCGAGTAAAAAATGTCTAACACTTGGACACCCGCAGTCAACGGAGATATTTTCGTGTCCAAGTGTTAGACATCCGCAGTTGAGAGGATAAGAAATTTTAAAGTGTTTTAAATAGTAAAATGTGTGAAGAAAATGTAAATTAAACTATTGTATTAGTTAATATATTTGTACTTTCAAATAAAGAACATTGTTCCAACCTTATGTGTTACATATTTAAGAATTCTAACTTACTACATATGTTGTAAAATAGGCATATTTTGTTGAATAAATAAAAGGTTTTTTGTGATATGAAAATGTAATGTATATCATAGTATAGATATTTTGTTGTACTATCTTTATAAATAAAATGTATAAATGTATGTCTTATACAAATAGATATTGGGCAAACCGTGGGAGAGTGATAGTACAAATTGATGTAATTGAGTTGCGAAATCGTACAGAGGGCGCGGCTCTCTTTCGAGTAAAGCATTTTTGATACCCCATTAGACTGGTTTTCACACGAGAAGGCAAGTTGAGGCCATCTATGAACTTCAAGATGCCCAACTACCACATTTACAGGAGGGACGAAGTCAACGCTCTAGGAACCGCCTACAGAGGCACGGCGGTTCTAGTGAGAAAGGACATCGTCCACCTAGAGCTCGGATTACCGTCATACCATACGACGCGCTCCATCGGCATATAAATGGAGGCGGCGGGCGAGGAACTGAGGATCTTCGCTGCATACCGCCCGCCAGGGACTCCATTTCACGCCTCAGACATCCGGACGATCATGGAAGGATCAGCACCAACCATCATCGCGGGGGACCTAAACGCAAAACACCCGGCGTGGGGATCCAGAATGACCAACCCGCCGGGTCGTGAGCTATACCAAGATGCGGAAGATAACAACTACGACGTTTTAGATCCCGAAGAACCAACGCACGTTCCTTCTGATCACAGGAAGTGTCCGGATGTGTTGGACATCGTGCTCGCTAGGAACGTCAACTACCCGGTAGTGGTAGAGGTGCTGTATGACCTGATGTCTCAGCACCTCCCGATTCTGATAACCCTTGGCCTCAAGGCAGTGACTACGTTGCCCAGAAGGTTCACTACCAAGATCAACTGGAGGCTCTACAGCAATACCTGCAAGAGAGGCCTCCAGTTCGCAACCCGATTACCTCGGCGGACGACGTAGAGACCGCTGCTGCTAACATAACCCAAAACATCCAAGAAGCCCTCAACGCGGCCTCTACGATCGTCCCATTAACACATCGAAGAGAAGAGCTGCCACAGGAACTACGTGTGCAGCTCAATCATAAGCGAGCGTTGAGGAAACTCTGGGCGCGTACTCGCTGCCCACGTATAAAAAGCAAGCTGAATGCATTGACGGATGAGCTGTCGGTTGCAATACAGGCCTACAGAGGAAGGGCCTGGGAGCGGCGCATATGGATGGCTGAAGACCAGGAAGCGTCGCTCTATCAATTGAACCGACAGCTAACCAAGACCAGACCCCCCGTCTGCCCGCTGACCAACAGCGCGGGTGGGCGTTGTTACGAGGCCAAAGGTAGAGCGGATATCCTAGTCGAGCACTTCGAGGAGCAATTTATGCCGAACCCAGCAAGTGCGGAGTACATGGAGCTTCATGCCCAAAAGGAGAGCCGCGTACGGGAGTTCCTGTCGTCGCCCGCGCCACCGCTTGCAGGAGACTGGTTTGTCTCCCCCGCTGAAATGCGGAGGACGATTGCCCGCCTGCAACCGAGGAAGGCGCCGGGGCACGACCGGATTACGAACGCTGCACTCCGACAGCTGCCCATAGAGCCATTGTAGAGCTAGGACGACTCTACAATGGCATACTGCGGACTTCACACTTCCCGGAGGACTGGAAGAAAGGCAAGGTCATAGTTATGCCTAAACCCGGGAAGGACAGGCGTAGAGCAGCTAGTTACAGACCTATAACGCTGCTACCGCACATAGCCAAATTATTTGAAAGGATCACCCTGAGAAGAGTCCGCCCTTGTATCCAACTGAGGGCGGATCAACATGGATTTAGGAGCGGACACTCCGCAGCAACACAGCTGACCAGAGTGCTGCACTACTTGGCGGCGAAGTATAACCGAGAACGCACATCGTTGGGCGTCTTCCTCGACATCGAGAAGGCGTTCGACAGGGTGTGGCACTCTGGTTTACTCTATAAGATGATACAACAGACGAGTGTCCCTCCGGCTATGCTGCGGCTAGTGGCGTCGTTTCTAGCCGACCGGAGCTTCTACGTCTGTGTCGAAGACGCTGAATCCGCAGTAAAACCCATTAGAGCTGGCGTACCACAGGGCAGCTGTCTTTCGCCGATCCTGTACGCGGCTTATACTAATGACATCCCTACATTGGAAGGACACCTAAGAGAATGGGAGGACGACGTAGAGCTGGCGCTGTATGCGGACGACAGCGCCTACTTCACCTCGTCCAGAAGCCCCCATCTCGCCGTCACCAAGATGCAGCGACTGCTGGACCTGCTGCCACCGTGGCTGGATGAGTGGAGGATGGCTGTGAATGTTGGGAAAACGGCCGCCCTCCCCACCCGCCGCTACCGGAACCTCCCGCCCCCGTTGACGCTCAGAGGCCAGGAGATAGCGTACGAGAAGGCCGTGACCTACCTTGGATGCCGGATCGATAGGATGCTGCGCATGACTGCGCACGTCGACATCGTCGTCCGCAATGCCAGATGTGCGCGGGCGATGCTCCGCCCAATCCTGGCATCCAAGCTGCCACTGAAGACCAAGCTAAAGATGTACAAGCTCTACATCAGGACGAAGATCACCTACGCCGCGCCGGCCTGGTACGCACTCCTGAGCGAACGGCAGAGGCAGCGGCTGCAGGTTCAGCAGAACCTATCCCTACGGACCATCGTCGGTGCAGGTCGCTACGTCCGGAACGACGTCATCGCGGCCAACTTAAAGGTGGAGACCATCAAGGAATTTGTGGCCCGATTAGCGCGCGGTATGTTTGACCGCGCTGATAACGGGCCACACGAACATCTTCAGAACTTTGCTCCACTACACGCTCGGCCACCGGACGGGCGACCTTTACCAAGAGAACTCCTCTCTATAGAGATTAGAGAGTCGAGTAACAACCCACAATGCCGCAGATAGGCCAACCCAGACGCCTGGCGGCATTAGCCGCCAGCCATACTGATATTGACCAAACCAGAAAACCAATTCACAGCGACCGGGGAATCAAACCCGCGTCGCTGTATTAACCCGACAATGCCACAACGGCTCCCACGACCGGTGCATAGTAATGCACCGCGAGGAGATTCCGGGTAATGGGGTCAGCCCCGAGGCCCGAGACCTGCAATATGCACCATGCATATTTGCGGAAGACAGGATAACGTGTAACACGAGAAGGCCGTGACCTACCTTGGATGCCGGATCGACAGGACAACTTGAAGATGGAAACTATCCAAGAATTTGTGGCCCGATTAGCACGCGGTATGTTTGACCGCGCTGATAACGGGCCACACGAGCACTTGCAAAACTTCGCTCCTCTACACGCTCGGCCACCGGACGGGCTACCTCTACCAAGAGAACTCCTCTCTATAGAGATTAGAGAGTCGAGTAACAACCCCCAATGCCGCAGATAGGCCAACTTAGACGCCTGGCCGCATTAGCAGCCGGCCACACTGACTTTTCATAGAAATCTGGATTACCAACCTACAGCGACCGGGGAATCAAACCCGCGTCGCTGCTTTAACCCGACAATGCCATAACGGCTCCCACGACCGGTGCATAGTAATGCACCGCGAGGAGATTTCGGGTAATGGGGTCAGCCCCGAGGCCCGAGACCTGCAATATGCATCATGCATATACGCGGAAGACAGGATAACACAAGTCGTTAGCCTGGCAGAAACGGATAGGACCGGCACAATGCCATCGCTGCCAGGCTTTCGGGCACGCATCTGCCAATTGCTTCAGGCCAGTGAAGTGTGTTCGCTGTGCCGGGGAGCGTATCGCCGCCCATTGCCCTCGGGGTATAGAGGAGGAGCCAACGTGCGCTAACTGCGCCCAGAACCACACCCCCACCGCCCCCATCACCACCGGGGTGAAGGCACTTGCAACCCTACTGGCCCGGCATTACGGAGGAGAGTAACCGTAACCTGCGTCTCCTCTATTGGAACCCGGACGGGATACAGCATAGGATCCATAAACTCCGTACAGTCGCTCAACAACAGGACATTCAAGTGATCTTGCTGGAGGAGACGAAACTGAGACCATCAACGCATCTGAAGCTGCCAAACTTTCACATCTACAGGTGGGACGAGGTCAATCCTCAAAGGACCGCCTATAGAGGCACGGCGGTTCTAGTGAGGAGAGATATCGTCCACCAAGAACTAGACCTGCCAGATTACCGATCGATGTGCTCCATCGGCATAAAAATGGAGGTGGCGGGCGAGGAACTAAATATCTACGCAGCATACCGCCCGCCAGGGACTCCATTTTACTCTTCAGATGTCCGGACGGTAATGGAAGGCACAACGCCTAACATCATCGCCGGGGACCTAAACGCCAAACACCCGACGTGGGGATCAAGATTGATCAACCCGCCGGGTCGTGTGCTATATGAAGATGCGGAGGAAAACAACTATGACGTTTTAGGTCCCGAGGATCCATCCCACGTGCCTACAGACTCACGAAGAAGTCCGGACGTACTGCACTGGAAATCGTGCTCTCTAGGAACGTCAACTACCCGATAGTGGTAGAGGTGCTGTATGACATGAACACACAGCACCTCCCGATACTAATTGCCCTTGGCCTCAGGGCAGTGACTATGCCATCCAGAGCCTTCAAGACCAGAATAGACTGGGGGCTCTACCATCAACACCTGCAGGAGAGACCTCCAGTCATTACGCCGGTCTGTACAGCGGACGACGTAGAGGCCACTGCAACCAAACTAACTAACACCATCAAAGAAGCCCTCGACGCAGCCTCTACGGTTGTCCCACTATCAAACAGAAGGGACGTACTGCCGCGCGACATATGCGCGCAGATTAAGCGCAAGAGGGCGCTGAGGAAGCTCTGGGCGAGCACGCGCTGACCCAGACTGAAGACCCAATTAAATCGGATTTCGGAGGAACTGTCGGTTGCAATCCAGGCCCACAGAGGAGAGGCCTCTGAGCGGCGCATTGTGAAGGCGGAAGAGCAAAATGCGTCGCTCTACAAATTGAACCGACAGTTGAACAAATCAAGATCCGCAGTATGCCCGCTGACCAACCACGCGGGCAAACGTCTCTACGATGCCAAGGGTAGAGCGGATATCCTAGTAGAGTACTTCGAGGAGCAATTTATGCCGAACCCAGCAAGTGCGGAGTTCATGGATCTTCATGCTCGTAAGGAGAGCCGCGTACAGGAGTTCCTGTCATCGCCCGCGCCACCGCTTGCAGGAGAGTGGTACATCTCCCCCGCTGAATTGCGGAAGACAGTGACGCGCCTGCAACCCAGGAAGGCGCCGGGACACGACGGGATCACCAACGCTGGGCTTCGACAGCTGCCCAATAGGACACTAGTAGAGTTAGGACGGCTCTACAATGGAATATTGTGGACATCCCACTTCCCGGAGGACTGGAAGATTGGCAAGGTGATCGTGCTGCAGAAACCCGGGAAGGACAGGCGTAGAGCTGCCATTTACAGGCCGATTACGCTACTACCGCACATAGTTAAACTGCTAGAAAGACTGTTGCTCAGACGCCTCCGCCCTTGCATTCAACTTCGGGCGGAGCAGCACGGATTCAGGAGGGATCTCTCAACAGCGACACAGCTGACCAGAGTGCTGCTCAACCTTGCGGCCGAGCACAACTTCGGCCCCACATCGTTGGTCGTCCTGCTCGACATAGAGAAGGCGTTCGACAGTGTGGTACTCTGGATTACTCTACAAGTTAGAAGATCAGACCAGTATCCCTCCTGCTATGTTGCGGCTAGTAGCGTCATTCCTGGCCGACAGGAAGTTCTACGTCTGTGTAGAGGACGCCATGTCCGCAACGAAACCCATCAGAGCCGGCGTACCACAGGACAGCTGTCTGTCACCGGTCCTGTACGCGGCTTACACCAACGATATCCCAACACTGAAAGGACACCTGCGCGAGTGGGAGGACGACGTCGAACTGGCGCTATACGCGGACGATAGCACCTACTTCACCTCGTCCAGAAGAACCCACATCGCTGCTGCCACGATGCAAAGGCTGTTGGACTTGCTGCCAGCATGGCTGGATGAGTGGAGGATGGCCGTCAATGTTGGTAAGACGACCGCTCTGCTCACTCACCGCTTCAGAAAACCACCACCGCCACTGACCCTCAGAGGCCAGGACATCGCATACCAGAAGGCCGTGATGTATCTTGGATGCCGGATCGACAGAATACTGCGCACGTCGATCTCGTCGTCCGCAACGCGAGAGGTGCGCGGGCGGCGCTGCGTATCGTACTGGCATCCAAGTTACCTATCAAGACGAAATTGAAAATCTACAAGCTGTATATTCGACCAGTAATAACTTACGCTGCTCCGGCCTGGTATGCGCTCCTGAGCGATCGGCAGAAGCGGCGACTGCAGGCCCAACAGAACTTGACATTAAGGACCATCGTCGGTGCTGGTCGCTACGTCCGGAACGACGTGATAGCGGCCAACCTGAAAATAGAAACCGTAGAAGAATTTCTGATCACACCCACATCTGAATAACTTCGCGCCGCTACACGCTCGCCCCCCGGATGGACGACCATTACCAAGAGAACTCCTCCCTATATAGATTAGGGAGTCGAGTAAAACCCACAATGCCACAGAAAGGCCAACTTAGACACCTGGCCATATTAGCCGCAAGGAATACCACAGACCGAATTACTTTCCGAAAGCCCTTTCAGGAAATCGGCCATATTACCCGCCATTTTCAGGGCAGTTGGCCATATTACCCGCCTTCTTTTCAGGAATTGGCCATATTACGCCTTTCTCTTCTTCCTCTTCCTCTTTCTTCCTTCGAAATATGTTTAAATCAACGTACTGCGGCCGGGGAACCAAATTCCCGTCGCAGTACTTATATGATAAAATGCCATGAAGGCACCAAAGACCGGCCCATAGTCATGGGTCGTGAGGAATACACAGGCAATGGGGAATGCCCCGAGGCCTGTTCCCTGGAGTACGAATAGCACACACAAGAAGACAGAGGATACAAATCGTTCGGGACCAGCTATCAGTATAACATATAATCAAGAAAGAAAAACATATAGGGAAGTGATAGGGAAAGTAATTACTCTCTCACGGAGCGGTTTGAAGATAATTGCTGTTTTATTCCGTTCACCTTTAAATATTACTACAGTCCACCTTGTGCCGCTAACGTGGCACATATTGAAGAATTAAGGCCCTGGGACCGGGACGACCTCGGAATACCCGTAATCCCCGCCTGAACCTATTTCAAGAAAAGGAAGCGGCGGACACTCTCGTGTGATACTCCTTCACGGGGTTCACATACGCCTCGTTGCCTCCCGAACCCGACGTAGGTGTCATAGGAGATTCAGGATCAAGGAATCCGCTGTTGAACGACGCCCCGTTCTTTTTCAAGTGTAGTTGTAGCACGAATGGGTCGGCTCCACCGGGGAAAAACCACGCTCTCATATTATGAAGAATGCCAACTTAAAGTAGCAGTTCAACGCTGCTATGTTACTTATGGTGAGTGTAGAGAACCGGCGACCCTTTTTATTGGAAACAAGGCTTTCCATCTTAGTCCTCACGGGTGACGACGCATATACATTTCGAAGATAGACGTAGATGTCTATGGGCCACAGCAACCATTTACCATCAAGTGGACTGTGTGCTCGTTTGTCGTCCTTATCGTATAAAAAAAGTTCAACCAACGTATACTTTGTATGTGTGTACGTATATTTTATTTTATAATAAATCACCTCGTAAAGTTCGTACATAAAACGGTATAATTGGTTAATTTTCTAGTAATTTTATGAGCGTACTGGACTGACCCTTCACACAAAATGACGTCCGTGTAAAGTGGATCATCCGATCACGTCAATAAGTACTTAGGAAGGCTGCACACTTCGCGATTGTGAATGGTGAGAGCGCTCCAAAAGCAACCCTACCATGTTTCTGTGGCAAGTACAGCCTCATAATTTTTTTTAATTAAAATCCCATTTTTCGGTCTTTCGGTTCAGCAAGTGTTAATGACACGGAACCATGGAATATTCGTTGGATAGAATAGCTAAGTTGCATAAACTTTCTTGTCCCATAGAATTACTTAAATAAGTTTTTATCAACTACAATTTTGAAAATAATCGTTTGGCTCTAGTCGTAGTCATAGCAATGCTTAAATATAACAGAAATGCAATGCACAGTTCGGGAAAGCTTGAAGAAATAAAATGTTAAGTTAAATCAGCAAGTTCTTCTATATATGATGCTGTTTCTGTTTCATGTCTATAGTGGATAGAAAACAGAAAATTTCACTCCATTATCAACCTATGGCTATCTACAACTAACAAAAATTAAGTTCACTATTTATAAAAGAAAAAGGCGACGCACCGGCATTATGTATGTTGTCACTTTCGAACCCCCCAACCCCCACCCCCATAACTGAAAAACTATTATGTAATTTGTATTATGTACCCGTGTAGAGGCGGTGTAAAAATATCCACTACCCCATAATATCATCCCGTGGTTGTCGTAAGAAGCGACAAAGGGACACAAACCAGGACATGGACAGCAGTGTCTTCCTAATAAGGACTAAAATAAAAAAAACTGCGGTTTCCAACCCGCTCGCCTAACGTGGTAGCTATGGCAAATATCCTCCCTATAAGGTAATCTATAGGGGAGGGCTATGTTCAGCAGTGGACTTTAATAGGCTGTAACGGTGTATATGTACAACGATTTATTAGTGTTCCAAGAACGTTGTACGTTCCTATAGACCCTATGCTATATTATGTAACTGCTAGGGACCTTGGCGCCCGTTCAGATCTCAACCTTTCGTCATCTAAAGTAGTTTGTACCGAATTTGGATAACTTTTCACATTTATGCTTTTAGTGGGATGTTAAGATTCACAATAATATTATTGCGTTTTACATTATTGCGACTTATGATATGAAAATATATCCCTAACGACCCTCGTAGGTCATATCAGTAGGCTCTACTACATACACATTTCCCTAGCCCTAGCTTTTTCTTTGCTGCAATTTGATCTGTAATATAATTTCATTTATATAAATCACTTACGTATTTTATGGCGTTGTATTATTTTGTAGCTTCGAATAAATTATTTTTATTTATCTTTCCCTTATAACACTATCAAAACTAGAACCTTATCAAATTTAAAAATTATGTATCTCTCTTATTTCATTTTCAGATAAACCTAAACCTACAACAGCCAGCCTTAAGGGAATACTGCCGCCAGAAGAACATCGTGGTGACCGCCCACACGCCTTTTGGATCCATCTTCCCCAACAGAGCTCAGTCAGATTCACCTCCGCCACGTGTGGATGACCCCACCCTCGTACAGATCGCTAACAAATACAACAAGACAGTGCCACAAATAGTCCTTAGATACCTGGTAAGTATTGCTAAGTGACCAGTAAAATCTTGCCAAATGGAAGGGATATAAGAGCATCCATCATCCCATCTGGTCTCATGAGTATCTTGAACGCTATATTCCGGCGTAAGAATATTTGTGACATACTTTTGTTTGTGGCGATTTTGTGCAAAAGCTCTTATAATAATGAACATTATACTTTACAGGTAGAACTGAACGTTATACCAATACCCAAAACTGTGACCAAATCGAGGGTGGAACAGAATATCGATATATTCGACTTTGAACTGACGCAAGAAGAGAGGGACCTCTTCAAGGGCTACGACAAAAATTTTAGAACTGTCACTGTTAAAGCGAGGATAGATTCACCTTATTATCCGTTTGAAAAGAATTAAGAAGCAATAAATTTTTATTTTTATCTGTTTATTTGTTGGTTTTATTTTTGGCGTTGATCCTTTTTATTATTTATCCATACCTTGTAAAGACTGGTAGTATTCTCTAAAGCAAAAGAAGCAATACAAGTAAATATTATTGTAAACTAAGAACCCAACTCCAGTGATCTATTATCAACAATTAATATACAATTTCTTCTGTACAATTTGCCGAAGAGTATGATGAGGGCAATTTGTAGAAGACCGAAGAGTACAATCTGCCACATTGACTTGCGTATGTCATATCAGTAGCGCCGAAGCAGCTGGGCTGCAAGAATTTTGAAGAACGTGTTTTAACCAATGAGATGACTCCCTGCAAGCCTTCTTATCTGGTTATCACCTATGTAATATACGGTGAATACCGATACGAGGCTACCACTCGAACATCTTTTTCTTCATCGGCAATTGGTTCTCCTAGCTATATGGCTCGCCTATTGCCACATCATCTACCTCAGTTTACTGATCTGTTAGACAATATTATTACCCTATTTATTACTACTGTTATACTTGTCTATCACACCGCGAAACTCCAAGCCTGGCCCTCTCCATTGCTCGCTGAGCGACATTGGTGTGTAAGTAATTATTTTTAATCCTGTCATGTCTATTCTAGATGTCTAGGTCTTGTATCCGTCGAGATTGGCTGTAGTGATGGAAATTCGTTCGCCAGGACATTATTACTATATTATCATACCTGTTGTGATATTTTAATAAGTTTTTAAATATTGAATTGAAAATTGAATTAGAACCATAGATTCGAACAGTCTATTTTTCTAGAACAGATTTTCCTTAAACCGGTTCGTTCGGTGACCCCTACCATGAGATCCAGTCGCAAATAATATATTGAAGCGATTTGAAAAAAACAATACACGCTAATGATATTAAACGACATTAATACAAAAGATTTAAAGTAAATAAGCTGTTCTTCTTTTTCATTGGCCCGTTAAACTCCACTGCTGAGTTTTTTCTTAATTTGTGAAAAGTGAACATTTTTACAAGTAGCAGGTACGTCTGTGTTAGTTTTAATGTAGAAGTGTAGAATTTAGTAGTAGCAGCGATAGTGTACACTATTGAGGGAAGAGAGAGCGGAGGGGTGTTCTCCAAATTAATATAATGTTAATACAATAATAATAAAAATAGCCATTTAATTCCCAATTTTCATACAACAGTCAATATTATTTAAATCATTTACAATATGATTATGAATCATGCATATTATTTTTTCTTTATTAAATTTATCTCCACCCGGAAATGGGTATCCCATTGTTAGTTATACTAATACAAACCATTTTATTATCACATTATATAAGCCTATCATTATATAATTAGCTACATTATATAAGCAAATCTTAGCCTAATAAAATTTACGTTTGTATACTTGAAAGAGAATGTTTGACAATGGTAAGCGTCAAAATGTGGATAAATCAAGGCGAAGACGACAAATTTTATTCAAGAGCTAAGCGTCAGGAATGCTGTCGTTGTTAAAAAGTCAAAAAAGTAACCCTGAAATTTATCAAACTGTGCACCGACTAAACAACTTTCTCTTCTTTTAATATGATCATTCTAATAGAGAAGATGGTGCAATGTCTGATCTTCGTAGGCGCGTAAGCGCGGGACCCGAAGCTTATAGCCGTGCAAAACTTGCTTGACGTGTTGGAGCTCGGCGGCCAGGTGTTTACTGTCACAGATCCCTCGTGTCTCTGAAATAAAGATTTACCCACTGTAGCTAACTGTGAAGGATGGTGATGAGAATCACCGTTTAAATATCTAGAAGATTAATCAGTTTTTACCATCAGTCAAGTGTAATGTCCCTCTGCAAGCTTGATTGTGAATGTGGTCTCTCTTATATAGGACAAACTAAAAGATCCATAAAAACCCGCGTTAAAGAACACATATCTGATGTGAAGAATCGACGCTCTGGGAAGTCTGTAGTCTGTGAACACGTACAGGATCGTCCCCGTCACTACATTAGATTTGATAGACCACAAATCCTCGCTAAAGAACACCGATTCCTTCCAAGGATGATTCGCGAGGCTATTGAAATCAAAAAACATCCTAATTTCAATAGAGACATACACCTCAGTCCCCACCCCCCGTGGCCATAGGTGCTGGAAAGTGTTCGAAACGTCGGGAATATAAAATAAGTTAATATACGCGATAAAATCCGTAAAATTAGTTTTATTTAAACAGCTGAAGATGTCTATGGGCCGCAGCATTCCCTTACCATAAAGCTTACTATGTGCTCGTTTGTCACTTTTACTCTATAAAAATACAATAGCATAGTATTTTTTTGCATGCGTATATATAGAAACAAAGATTAAAAAGATACTTTTGTAAGGAACGTATTTTTTAAATCTTTTTTTTCGGCTCCCTGGCGAAGTGGCTTAACGTCAGTTGCAGCACTGAGAGAGACTGATTTGAATCCCGCACGGAACAAATATTTTTACGGCCTACAAATAATTGTTCAAAATCCTAATGTGGGGGGTAACGTTTTTTTTTTAAAATAATATAATAAACGTTCGTTTTATCTTGGCCGAACTAATTTGTACAAATTCGTTCAAAATAATTGTGACTTTTTATTTTTTTTTTTTTATAGAAGAGGGGGCAAACGAGCATGCGGCTCACCTGATGGTAAGTGACTACCTGGTATATAGTGTATTATCTATGGTGACTACCGCCGCCCACGAACAACCGCAACACCAGGGGAATTGCAGATGCGTTGCCGGCCTTTTAGAAAGGTGTAAGCTCTTTTCTTGAACGTTCCTAAGTCGTATCGGTCCGGAAAAATCGCTGGTGGTAATCGATTGCATAAGGAAGTTGTGCGAGGGAGAAAACTTCTTCTAAATCGCACAGTGGTGGACCTTCCAGATGATATGGATGGTAACGCGAGTTTTTGTAGTAGTAGTAGTAGTAAGAGTATATAGAAGTACACACACAAGTGTAATAATAATCATATATAATCAAATTTATTAATACAATAAAGCAAGTCTTATATCATAATTCGTTTGTTTAACTCCTCTCCTAAAATGGCGACCCTGCCGAAGAGATTCGCGACGCGAATATGACACCCTCCGCCGTACTCGGAGTGGAACATTTTTTCTTTGTGCAACTGATGAACTAAAATAAGCTATGGCGTTCTACATCTACCTCACGGAGATAAATATAAATACTCTGAGAAGGTCTATTTTTCGGCAACCACAACCCCCCACAAATGTGGAAGAGGCAAGTAAACCAAGTATTATAAAGTATGACCGGCGCTGATCAGTGTTTAAAAGTGGCGTTTACGTGCATTTATAATGAGTAAAAAAGTGCGTGTCTATAGTGCAAAAAAAGGATATTGTGTTTATAAATCAACTACGTAAATCTGAGACTCTAGCTTATATTACTGAACTTTATATTTTAAATTAAATCATGTATTTGTTGTACTGTCTTTAATCGTCATTTAACCGAATTATTATTGTATTAAATATTTCGTAAAATTATGTATAGTATACTCTATTCTACGTATTGGTGGTAAGTTATGAATATTTCTTTAGAACAGTTATATGAGAAATGAAAAGAAGTGAGAACATATTTAATTAAAATTGGGTCGAGTAGACGTGAAGGAAAATTTTTATATACTAAACTCAAAGAGGCCAATGACATATTTAGTGACTATTCTAAGTTGTCACTGTAGAAGCGTGCTCGTCGCGACCCCTGCCAGCCCTTTTCAGGGCTGCAATTCTACTTAGCTGCGCACCCATGCCAACGAGGGTTAGGGCGTCCCCCCAAGGCGACGCACACCAGCTCGTCCCCGTTGGTGTGGAATGCAGCGCGCAAAGCGGCGATGGGGACCGCCACCCGTCACGCACAGCCCGACACAGCGGAAGGTGGAGGACAGAGTGCAGAGTTGGCACGTGGAATGTTAGAGGAGACATGAGAGATAAGACGAATGAGTTGATCGAAATAATGAAAGAAAGAGAATTAGATGTCGTGTGTATGTCGGAGACCAAACGGAAGGGCAGTGGTACTGAAGAGCTCCCTGGCGGGGCGTTAGCTCTATGGTCCGGAGTCCCGGAGAGCGAGAGCGCCCGCCAGGGAGTGGGGGTGTTGCTGTCGTCTCGGTTGGTCGATGTTATGACTGAATATAAAGTTGTGAAATCAAGACTTCTCTGGGTTCGCTTTAAATTGGGACTGACGAAGTTATTCCTTTTGGCTGTTTATGCGCCGGTAGCTTCGTCGTCCAGGGCTGAGCTGGAGGAGTTTTGGGAGAATGTAAGAGAAGTTCTAGATTTGGCTAGGGGAAACGAAAGAATTGTTGTATGTGGTGATTTGAATGGATGGGTTGGTACCGCACGACCAGGATACGAGTCGGTGCTTGGAAAGTTTGGGGATAAAAGGGTTAATGATGCTGGCAAGCTTATACTGGCGGTATGCAAGGAAAAGGGGCTTCTTGTGACAAACACTATGTTTAATCACAAGAAAATCCATATGTATACTAGAGAAAGAAAGAATGAGAGAAGTATGATCGATTTGTTCCTGGTGGATGACCGACTGGGAAAACAGGTGATGGATACGCGAGTGTTCAGGGGTGCTGACCTGGGAACGGATCACTATCTAGTGATTACTAGATTTAGGGGTCTGTTCGCGGGTTGGCGCTACCGGACGGCAGTAACAGAACCACAGTCGGTCTGTCGCATCCGAAGCTGGAAGCTTCAGGAAGCGGATACTAGGGACAAATATCATGCGAGGGTAGCCGAAAAGCTTGACACCATCGATGGCAGAAATGAATGTGTGGAAAGAACATGGCAGAACCTTAGGGATGGAATGGTAAGTGCAGCGGAAGAAGTGTGTGGAACGATTAAAAGAGGCAGTAGTAAAAGAAGAGATGCATGGTGGAATGATGAAGTGAAAGAAGCTGTAAAGAAGAAGAAGAAAGCATGGTTAGACTACTTGGCCTCTAGTAATGATAAGGATATGAGAGAGAAGATGAAAGAAAGATATAAGCTGCAAAAAGTTCACACGAAAGCATTGATTGAGGAAGTGCGTGAAAGGTGTAGAATGGAAGCGGACGAAAGGTTGTCGCACAACTTTAAGGAGAACTCCAAACTCTTTCCAGAAGACCCGAAGTGGTGCGACGGCTTTAAGAATGAACAAAGTGCTTTCGAGAACTAATGACGTCCTCTCAGACAAATCGGACGTCATGCAGCGATGGAGCGAATTTTATAGAGAAATGTATGCGTGTGATGATCTTAGTGAGGGATCCGGGGATGACGCCGAGACTGGTAGGCCAGACCCGGACCTCGATGACACTGAGGTCATCAGTATGAAAGAGATTGAACGTGCGATTCGAAGTTTGAAATGTGGTAAGGCTGCGGGACTAGACAGAGTTACTGCTGAAATGGTCAAGTATGGTGGGCCTCGCGTCTGGGACAGCTTTCATTTGCTGTGCAATTTGTGCTGGCGGACGGGGGATGTCCCGGATGATTGGCGATCCGCAGTCTTTGTGCCTTTATATAAAGGTAAAGGTTCACATTTTGACTGCGGGTGCTATCGGGCGATCAGCTTGACCAGTTTAGCAAGTAAAGTTTACTCGAAGGTTTTGACACGTAGGATGCAAGAGAAATCGGAAAGATTTCTATGGGAGGCACAATGCGGATTTAGACCTGAAAGAGGATGCACGGATCAAATGTTTTCTCTCCGCATGATCACGGAAAAGCGTCTGGCTGCTAACCAGAGGATTTTCTGTGCTTTTGTGGATCTTGAGAAAGCATTTGATAAGGTTGTAAGGAAGAAAATGTGGGAACTGTTGCCGGGGTATGGTGTGGATGGTCGATTGCTAAGGGCTGTGCAGTCACTTTACTGTGACTGTAAAGCCTGTGTGCGGGTAGGGCATGACCTGTCACCCATGTTTAGCGTCCAAACGGGCGTAAAACAGGGTTGTGTCATGTCTTCCTGGCTGTTCATACTGTATCTCGACAGCTGTTTACAGAAGCTGAAAGATAGCTGTTTGGGTGTGAAATTGGGTGACATTAAATTAAATTGTCTGCTGTATGCTGATGATGCAGTGCTTATTGCACCATCAGAGGCAGAACTGCAGGCATTAGTCACGTGTATGAAAGAGGAATGTGAAATTAAAGGTCTCCGCTTGAATGCTAATAAAACTAAGGTTCTGGTATTTGAAAGGGACGAAGAGAGAACGAAGTGTGAAATATGGGTAAATCAGGAATGTCTAGAACAGGTAAATGAAATTGTATACTTGGGGAGTGCTTTTAGCCGGGATGGAAGATGTGATTTAGATGTGGACAGGCGTGTTGCTGCCGGGAACAAAGTCAATGGTGCCCTGGCTGCGTTAGTCAAAAGGCAAGGCGTAGTGAAGAGTGCACGCCTTGCAATACATAACGCAGTGTTGGTACCGACTTTGTTATATGGCAACGAAACCTGGGTATGCCAGAAGAAGCATAAAAGCAAGTTGAATGCAGTGGAGATGCGATCTCTTCGTAAAATGTGCGGCGTTACCATGGCCGACCGGAAGCGAAACGAAGAGATTCGCAATATGGCAGGTTTGAAAGATGACCTTATCACAAAAATTGATAAGGGCGTGCTTCGATGGTTTGGGCACGTTGAGAGAATGAGTGAAGACCAAATGGTGAAGAAAATATATAGCGCGAAAGTTAATATTAAAAGGTGTCGAGGTAGACCGAGACTAACTTTCAAAGACCATGTGAGCAAACTGCTCGAAGAGGGGAGGGTCAAGAGTACTCGGATACCTAGACGTGCATGTATGAAGAAGATAATGAATCTGAAAGAAGCGAAAGAGGTATGTAAGGATCGTGACACTTGGCGATCTGTTCTCTCTGGCTACCCCGTCAGGGATTGTGCGTGACGATAAGTAAGTAAGTAAGTAAGTATTCTAAGTTGTTAATAAATTTTAATAGTAAAGTAAAGGAAGGTAAGATTAAATCTACTGATATTCCATCTTATCAAAGCTATTGTAAGAATTTTGAATTATTATATCAGGATATTACAAAATTGTGTCGGCCCGAGTGTGTACAATCTGAAAATCCGAGCAATATGGATACTTTCGATTTGAAAACGGCTTTGACTTTATTACCTGTTATGTCAGATGACGAGACAAGTGTAAAACAATTAACGGTCTAGGTGGCGAGGTGCAAACAATCGGATATGTTTATATTCCATTAATGATTCATGGATCTATTATTAATCACAAGTTCTTTGTTTTTAATTCGTTACCAATTTCGTCGAATGGAATTCTAGGTAGAGACTTTTTGAATAGATTTGGAGCATGTTTAGATTTCGAGAAAAATATTTTATCTTTGAAGTTAGGGTTAGACCACACTAGTAACTTGCCTTTCACTAATAATTGTAATATTAACGTATTGGAAATTCCTCCAAGAAGTGAATCCATACATTATATTCAAACTGATTTTCAAACCGATTGCATTATTTGTTCACAAGAATTACAAGATGGCGTTTATTTGGCTAGCTCGATAGCAACACCAATTAGGGGAAAAATACCAATAAAAATTTTGAATGTTACCGAAAAATCAGTAAAATTGTCAGGAATAAATCCTGCAATTCATGATC
The DNA here is from genome assembly GCA_033319125.1 of Parnassius glacialis. Classification (NCBI taxonomy): domain Eukaryota; kingdom Metazoa; phylum Arthropoda; class Insecta; order Lepidoptera; family Papilionidae; genus Parnassius; species Parnassius glacialis. The sequence goes on along the minus strand of JAVANC010000002.1, from coordinate 10,057,806 downwards.
TTAACGATTATAATATTTGTAGTTTTGAGAAAAATAAGAATAGTACAGACTGAGTAAAACGATTATTTTCCTCATTAAAATTAAATTAATTAAATGACTTAGAAATTCAAAGTAGGTATTCAAAATATTTGTGCAAAATATGCAGATGTTTTTTATTTAGAGGGCTATAAATTGACAACAACAGATATTTAGACTCACAATATTTTTTTTAAACCAGACGTTAGTCCGGTGTTTTCAAAACCCTTTAGGTTACCAATTAGTCAGAAAAGGAAATTAATCGTCAAATTAGCAACATGACTAAAGAAGGGATTATAGAACCTAGTAAAAGCGACTGGTCTAGCCCAATATTATTGGTGCCTAAAAATTTGATGAATCGGGTAATAAAAAATGGCGATTGGTAGTGGATTACCGTAAATTAAATAACTGTATAGAGGACTCTAAGTACTCCCTGATATTACAGAAATCTTAGAATCTTTGTCTGGAAGTGTATATTTTACACATTTAGATCTATATCAAGGGTACTACATTGTTAATTTAGATAAAAGTTGTCGAAAATTTACTGCTTTCAATTCTGGTCAATACCAGATGACAAGAATGCCAATGGGATTAAAAACAAGCTAGTTCCAGTAACCCAGTTCTTTCTCGCGAATGATGAATTTGGCAATGTCAGGACTTTATAATGAAAATGCTTAATTTATTTAGATGACGTCATTGTTTTTGGTAGACAACTAGACCACCATAATAAAAACTTGCAGGATGTTTTCGAAAGCCTTCGTTCAGTAAACTTAAAATTAAATCCTTCAAAATGTACATTTCTTAAAAAACAGATTTTATATTTGGGACATTGTATATCTAACGAAGGCATTTTACCTGATCCTGAAAAAATAAATACAGTAAAAAACTATCCTTGTCCGCAAAATGCCAAAGAAGTTAAAAGATTTGTGGCGTTCATAAACTACTATAGAAAGTATATACCCAAGTTTGCTGAAATTGCGCAACCATTAAACCAACTTTGTAGAAAAAATACTAACTTCGTTTGGACTGAAAAATGACAAAAGTCTTTTGAAACACTCAAAAAATATTATGTCCCCGCCAGTTTTAGATTACCCTGATGTATCAGAAGAAAATTATTTCATTTTACAAACCGATGCATCTAATAAAACAATTGGAGCAGTTCTATCGAATAAAAATGGAAAACCAATAGCATTTACTAGCAGATCTCTGAATAAGGCTGAATCAAATTATCCAATAGAAAAGAGTTGTTAGCGATAGTATGGGCCGTCAAACATTTCAGACCGTATCTGTATGGGCAATATTTTAAAATCAGGACTGACCATAAACCTCTAGTATACCTATTTGGCATGAAAGATCCGTCGAGCATAGTCGAGCAGGCTTATGAAGTTTCGTTTGGTATTAGAGGAATATAATTTTGACGTAGAGTATGTAAAGAGCTCAGATAATGCAGCTGCAGATGCGTTATATAGAATCTGTTTGAGTTCGAAAGAGTTAAAAGAATTAAATGAGCACATCGTTAATGTCATGATACGAGCAAAATCGCGAAAAATAAAAAACGACTTGAGGCCTGATTAACCGAAAGTCGTAAGTAATTATGTCAAACCAGCAGAATCAGTGGAGTTGCGTATGGTTAGTAAAGATGATTTGAAAACATTGAGAAAATTAAGAGATATTAGTAAAGAAAATAATACATTTTGTTATGGTGAAAAGGAAAAGATAACTTATACAAATGACGCGACGCGAATTTGTGAGGGAACTAAATAATTTTTGTAAGTTAGTACGTAAATGAAGTATGTATAATAAAGATGGATGGTAATAAGGAATTTATAAAAAAAACTAGTTGAAGAAATCAAATCTATGAATGATAGGACCGGTCCACGTGCACATATAATAAATAATGTAAAAACGATATATAATAAGGATGACAGAAAGGTGATATTAAATGACTTTCATCTCCTACCTAGCAGTGGCCATGCAGATATGAGACGGATGGTCAACAATATAAAAAGTATTATTATTGACCTGGGTTAGATAAGGATGTAAGGAACTTTGTTAGGCGTTGTGATAAATGCCAGCGTCAGAAATTTTCGTTACCCGTAAGAGAGCCATTAGAAATAACAACGACAGCTAATACAGCGTTTAAAAAGATATATTTAGACATAGTAGGTCCATTTGAAGTTGATAATAATAATTACTCTTATGCTTTAACGCTACAATGCGACCTCACTAAGTATGTCGAAGCATATCCCTTAATTTCTAGAAATACCAACGAAGTAGCAAAGAGTTTGGTCACTAACTTTATTCTTAGGTATGGAGTACCGAAAGTAATAACTACTGACAGAGAGAAAGAGTTCACCGCATCAATATTCCAAGAGGTATGTAAATTGCTTCAAATAAAACAATTAAATTCGACTGCTTACCACCACCAATCACTAGGTGCGTTGGAACTGTCACACAAAAATTTAAATGCTTTTCTTCGCATTCAAATTGATAACCCCCCTGAAATATGGAGCGATTGGTTACCATTTTGGTCGTTTGCTATACGACAGTTCATACAGAGACGAAATTCACTCCTTATGAACTTGTCTTTGGTAAAAATGTTCACTTCCTAGTAATTTGACTGTAGATTTAGAGCCACTTTGTAACTACGATCATTATCCATGTGAGGTCAACTACATGTTACAATTGTCCCAAAGAGAGGCAAGAAATAATTTGATAAAGTCTAAAGAAAAGAGAAAAATTATATTTGATAAATATACCAAGCCTATAAAATACAATGTAAATGATTTAGTACTCTTAAAAAATGAGTCAGGTAATAAACTAAGTGTTTTTTTTTTTATAGGGTAAGGGTGACAAACGAGCACACAGCCCACCTGATGGTAAGTGGTTGCTGCGGCCCATAGACATCTACATTTATCCTCTATTACAAATCAAAATGTAGATGCGTTGTCACCCGTGAGGACTAAGATGGAATGCCTCATTTCCAGTAATAAGGGCCTCCGGCCACCTGCACTCACCAAGCGAAACGCAGAGGTAAATCTCTACTTCACGCTGGTTTTCTGTGAGGTCGTGGTACCACCCCGGTTCGAGCCGGCCCATCCGTGCGACAGCAAAAGCTGCCGCGTGGCTCTACCACTGTTACTGTTTTATACTCTGGTCCTTATAAAGTTGTTAAAGATGTAACACCAAACGTAGAAATAATTAAGAATGGTAAAAATTAATCTATACATATAATAAAAATGTAAATAGCAGATGTCTGTACATTTTACATTCTTGTAATAAAATTGATTGAGAGGTACTAAAAATAAGTAATTAAATACATTTCTACCATTATTAGATTTTTCTGTTTGTCTGTCTGTTTGTTTGTTAACGTATCACGTATAAAGTACTAATTTATATCATAAGAATCGTTAAGTAAATTATTAAGTGTATCTTTTGGTTACATTTAGTCTTTATTTCATTAAAATCAGTTCATTCCATCAAAAGTTATGACAAATATTCTGAAGTATGGGCACTAAGTATAGGTACGAATTTGTTCAATAGTGGCGTTGGATGAGTCTTCAAGTACATTTTAAATTATTATCATATTACAAATCATAATTAAATGAGGTTAAATAATGTTCTATAATGATATAATTATATCTAAAACGCAGTAAACAAAAGTATTACATAAAGAACGTAATAAATACCTAGTCAGGTCATAAATTCTGTCACATGTTTAATATAAAATAATTGAAACAAGTTTATTCATTATGTAACCATTTGTATACCAAAATGAACTTAACAAAATATAGATTCTTATGACACTAAAGTTTACTCAAAATGACCTCCGTGATTTTGAATACAAGCCTTCAATCTGCGCGACCAGTCGTCTATCGCAGCACGAACGAGGTCCATGTCAATATCAGCGGCTGCCTTAATCAAGGATGTCTTGAGTGACTCCAAATTGGGATGAGGCTTTGAGCACGCCTTTTCCTCCAAGTGTTGCCATATCTTGTAATCTAACGGATTCCAATCTGGACTGGAGGAGGGCCAGTCTTCGTGCCGGATGAAGTCGATTTCACGCGCCGTCAACCAGTCTTGTGTGCTCTTCGCTCTATGAGCTGGCGCCGAATCTTGTTGGAATACCCAGTTCCTATTATTGAACATGGTATGAGAAACAGGTTCCACAATGTTCGTCAGGACCGTATTTTGATACACAACTGCATTCGTTTTTACACCTTTCTCGCAAAAATGTACCTCTGTTAAGCCCCAATAAGAAACTCCCAGCCATACCATGAGCGAGGATGGAAAATGACCTCGTTGGACACGCGGAATACGGTTGTTCGCTTCTTCACTACTGTGTGCGTACACCTTATCATTTTGTTTGTTGTAGCTCTCTTCTACGGTAAAAATTTTTTCATCCGAAAAAATAATTTCCCGATATTTTTTTCCCGCGTACCGCTTCAACAAAGCGCGGCATCTCTTCAGTCTCAGGTCCATTAGACGAGCATTCAAACGATGTCCGGTTTACGATAAACGAATCTTTTGGTTATATTCAAATTTTTCAGTCTGTCAAAAATTTGAATTGGCGCGTAACCGCAACGATTCAACGCAATAACTGCAACACGGTCTTCTTTAAGCGTCCACTCCATATTTTAAATTAAGTAAAATTCTAAAAAGTGTACAGTTTAATTTTTATGAACAATTCGAAATTCGAATTCAATAAACTTTTTTGTGGCCAGCATACTAAAAGAAAAGTTTTTACTGTGTGACAATACTTATGACCTGACTGTGTATATACAAAAATATATTAACCTTATCATCTACATCTAAAGTACAATAGTTAACCAATTTCATCGATAGATGGTGGTGTGGCACAAATGTGATACAAAAAGGCAGGTTAAGGTTTTTTCCTGTAGATGAGTTTCATATTTGCTTCCAATCTTTGTATAACACGCTGCCCTACTGCGTGTTGACAATCCCAATTACTTTTTACCGCCGAGTACTCTATGTGGTAAATCAAATTTTAAAAGAGCTATTAACAATTTCATTTTTAGGCACTGATTATAAGTTCTTTTATGTTTTTTATTGTATCAATCGCGACAATTAATCTCTTATTTTTTAGAATTCATGTTAACAGCGCCAACTCTCTTTAAATCTATACATATACATATAATAAAAATGGTGATAGAATGTAGTGATTGTTTCTGTACATTGTATAAATTAAATTAAATGAAATTAAAATTAAATTAAATTAAAAATCCATTTATTTCTTTCTCAAGGCATACTAAATAATAAAGTAATGGGAGCCTCCTAGTAAGTATAAAAGAATACCTGTGTCAGGAGGCACCACTCTTCCTAATAATATTAATAATTAATATTGAGCCGAGCAAGATTACCTATGATTTAGAGTAGGTGTGTGTTTGTGTGTGAGTGTGTGTTTGTATGGGTATGAGTGCGTGTGTGTGTGTGTGTTTGTGTGTGAGTGCGCGCGGGTGAATGAATGTGTGTACGTGTGATTGTAGGTGCTTAAAAGTGTAAGCATTTTTATTATTATTATTTTATGTAATTTTATTTAATTTTATTTTATTCTGATAAACAAATATATTATTTAAATCCGTGACGTAGAATGTTTTCTGTAGTGTGATAAGATAATTTTTTAAGATGATCGGTAAGTATTTTTTTACATTCGCGATAATTAAGCCGGTGAAAGTTTAATTTTTTATTTAAGTAATTATACATATATCTTGATTGGGCACAGTACTGTCTCTCAGCAAATTTAGATTTTACATAAATTTGTTTAATGACGTTATGATTCCCCCGTGTAGATATTTTTTTTGATCATATGGCGAGTTAGTATGTGTTTTTAAAATTGACTGTAAGATATATAGTTGCCTAACCGTAAGAACATCACTAATATTATACAGTTGTTCGGTATTAAATCTAATAGGCTTAAAATACATAACTTTAAGAAGGTATCGTTGTCCTCTTTCTATGTTCAGTAAGTTAGTTTTTGCCGCTCCTCCCCATACCGCAATGCAATATCCTAGAACTGACTGAGCTAAAGATGTGTTTATCAATTTAGTCGCTGTAATGTAACGCAGTTTTTTAAATATCCATATAAGCTTACGAATTCTGGCGTTTACGTATTCTATTTGATTAATCCACGAAAGATGTTGATCAAAAATTATACCAAGGTATTTTGTGTTATGTACTCGCTCAAGTTTTTCACAATTACAATTAAAAAAATCCGTATCATCACATTGATGAATTTTTAGTGAAGTTTCACTAGGGGGCTGTGTACGTTTATCTATACTGATTATATATATATTATATATTATAGTATATTAACTTGTGACTAAAATCATTATGGGGACTGAAAATCATTAAATGAGTACATTTTTAGAATTTTTAGAATTGTACTGTCTGACGGTCTGTCTGTTTGCTTATGAACGCATGACCTTTTGAGTAAACATCTTTTTTTCAATTATACCATTAAGAAAATCATAAAGCGTATTATCGAGTTCATTTAATCTTTGTTTTATTAAAATTGGTTAATTCTATCGAAAGTTATGATTATTATTTTGAAATGTAGGTTCGAATTTGTTTAATGGTGCCATAAAATCTCAGAAATAGTAATAAAAAGATTCGTGTGGAAAAAAACGTTCTATTATAATATATTTATACTTAAAACACAGTAAAAAAAAATATGTTATCCTATTATATGTTTTCCTTAAATTAAAAAAAGTATATTTTCTCACAAAGAACGTAATAGATGGCGTTGTACAATTTACAACCTTTTCTAAATTGCGATATTAAGATTTTTCGCCGGTGAATCGTATTTAGACTCACTGAAGGGTATAATTGAAAAAAAGATGTTTACTCAAAAGGTCATGCGTTCATAAGCAAACAGACAGACCGTCAGACAGTACAATTCTAAAAATTCTAAAAATGTACTTATTTAATGATTTTCAGTCCCCATAATGATTTTAGTCACAAGATAATATACTATAATATATAATATATATATAATCAGTATAGATAAACGTACACAGCCCCCTAGTGAAACTTCACTAAAAATTCATCAATGTGATGATACGGATTTTTTTTAATTGTAATTGTGAAAAACTTGAGCGAGTACATAACGCCGCGCCCCAGGCCCCGCTCGCGCCCGCATTAACGCCCGCGCCCGCGCCCCCGCCGCCGCGCCCCGCTATGTCCGTGTCTACGACCGATCGCTTAGGAGAGGTTAGCACATCCGCGCCGCGCACAGAGACACTCGCCGCGATTATTGAAGATCTTCCGTCTACAGAAACTAGTTCGATAGTACGTACCGTCGCGCCTGTAACAGACGTTGTACATAGGCCCGCATCTCGCGCCCCGTCTGTCCGCTCCGTTCGTTCAGCCCGGTCGACAGCTAGCGCGATAGCTAAGTTAAGACAAATCGAATATAACGCCGCGGAGGAACTAGCTGCAATTAGGAGGAAGCAATTGCAACTCGAAGAAGATCTTATTAAGAAGAAGTACGCTAGGGACGTCGCGCAACTGCAAGAAGAAACAGATAGGGAAAGTATTAACGAAGACGAGTTAGTTGAAAATAGGGTACGCGTTGATAGGTGGTTAGAGAACGTAGAGACTGTGCGGGGGAGTCGCCTTACCGCCCGTCTCAGCCCGCGCCCCGCATCGAGACAGAGCAAGCCCTACCGAATAGGGAAACCGGTTACGACCACGCTGAAGATACCTAGGGGAGGACGGTAGCAAATGAGGTTCAACCACGTTGCGTAGAAACGATACAGAGGGATAGTGGAGTCGCCGTAGAAATGAACCAGGTGGATCGTCGTGTACGGGTTACGTCGCCGTCGCGCTTCCAACGCCGCACTCTATCGCCTACACATAGATCGACACATCGCCACGCGGATCGTAGATCACCGTCGCCGTATAGGGATGTAGGTGTACATAGATCGCCATCGCCACATCGCCACGCGGATCGTAGATTATCGTCGCCGTGTCATAGGGATGTAGGTGTACATAGGACGCCAGCGCCACAGCGTAGGCTAGAGGGAGATAGGGATAGAGATAGGTCGCTTACTCCGCGAGGGAAAGAGAGGGGTATAGAGCGACTAGCGGAAGCTCTAGAGAATATGATTAGAGTCAGGCCCGCTGCCGCGAAGCAGACGCAGGACTTGCCTATTTTTAACGGTTCGGCCGCGGAATGGTTAGCCTTCAAAGCCGCGATGAAAGAATCCACGCGTTTATATGGATTCACAAATACGGAAAATATGGCAAGGTTAAGAAACTGTCTACGCGTGAAGCTAGGGAGGTAGTATCGGCACTGCTGTTTACCGCGAAGGATCCAGCAGATATTATGCGAACATTAGAGCAGTGTTTCGGCCGCCCGGAAGTAATTATCGATCGAGCGTTAGAGGAACTGAAACGCCTTCCGCGCCCGGGTCAAACCGCTCAGGAATTGAATTCGTTCGCGATTAAGTTACAAAATATAGTATGTATTTTGCAGAACGTCGACGGCAAAGGGTATTTGCAAAATCCAATGCTGACTAGGGAAGTAACTAGTAAACTAAGCCCTCACTTACGGTCGCGTTGGTGCGATTATGCGGAGCACTACGGAAGTGCAGACGAACCGGACATCGTTACACTGTCTAGGTTCATGATGAGAGAGGCTGACCGTGCGTTGAGTCATGCCTATACGTCCGTAGCGCCGACTACGGAATCGCCCGTAGGACGAGAGGCGCCGCCGTCGAAACGAGTTGTATTAACACGCCGCGTAGAGAATAGGGCCCGCGACGTAAAGACGTTCACCGCCCAGGAGGACACCGGTAGAGCCTCTTGTATGTGTTGCGGGGGTGAACACGTGATCGCCAAGTGTAGAAAGTTAGCGCAAATGGGTGTGGACGACCGGTCGAATTGGGTAAAGGAAGAGGGGATGTGTTTTCTGTGTTTAAATAGTAAACACCGACGGTTTAGATGTAAAGCCAAGAAATGCGGCGTCGACGGCTGCAACGCCCCCCACCATGCCCTCCTTCACACCCGCAAGACCCGCGCACCTGAGACACCGGCAAAACCGGATGAGACCGTGCTCGTCGCGTCTAACGTTGGTAGTAATGCGTCCGTATTATTGAAAGTGTGTTCCATTACGTTACGTGGACCACGCGGTAGGGAAATAGATACGTATGCGTTGCTTGACGAAGGCTCGACTATTTCGTTGATCGACGACGACTTAGCGCGCGAGTTAGGAGCGGAAGGAGCGGTAAAGCCGCTGAATATTAGAGGCGTAAATAATAGCCAGCGCGAGGCCGATAGCAGGCTAGTTAACAAAGGCATACGTGGCAAGACGCGCAGTGAGATGTATAGAATAAATGCGCGGACAATAGCAAATTTAAAGATAGGTTCGCAATCCGTAAGTAAGGAGTGTTTACGTTTAAAACACTTACGCGACCTACCGAGCTCGGTTTGTTATGACGACGCAAAACCGAGATTATTATTAGGCGCCGACAACTGGCATTTAATAATCACCCGTAATTTAAGGATAGGACGTCGAAGGCAGCCTATAGCTGCACGTACGTTATTAGGGTGGGTAATACAGGGAACCGTGCCGCGATTCACGTGTAGGGAAGACGGTGAGACCGTATTACAAGTCGTAAGCGTTAGCGGACGGTCAGATAGGGACATCCGAACGTTTGCCAGTCAGGACGAGGAGCTAACGGAACTCCTCAAACGGCAGTACGAGACCGATTCCATAGGTATCTCGCTAAAGAGTAGGCCGCAACGAGAAGAGGAACGCGCTGTCGATATATTCCAGCGCACCGTCAAGAAGGTCGGCGAGCAATACCAAGTTGGACTGCCATGGAAGGACGACAGCGTGCGGATGCCACCCAGCTACGAGATGGCCGCTCGAAGACTGCGGACGATCGAGAGAAAAATGGACAAGTCGCCGGAGTTTCGAGACGCCTACACAGCCCAGATAGACAACCTCCTGGCAAAAGGATACGCAAGGGAAGCCGAGGGGACAGAGAGAGAGGACCCCAAGAGCTGGTACCTGCCTCACTTCGCCGTACGGAATCCGAACAAGCCGGGGAAGACAAGAGTGGTTTTCGACGCGGCAGCGCGTGCGTCCGGTAGATGTCTTAACGATTATTTACTCGACGGCCCCGACTTGTTACGAAACCTACCGGGCATACTGTTTAGATTTAGGGAGAACGAAATAGCCGTGTCCGCGGATATTAGGGAGATGTTTTTACGTGTGAAGATCGACCGTCGCGACCAACCCGCGCAATTGTTTCTGTGGCGAGGTAACGAGCGATCCAGCCCACCGCGGGAGTACGTTATGACATCGATGATTTTCGGTGCGAGGAGCTCGCCGTTTCTCGCACATAGTGTTAGGGATCATAACGCGCGCGCACACGCAGAAACACATCCGTTGGCGCTTAACGCTATCGTACGTAGTCACTATATGGACGACTACTTAGACAGTTATGCTACGGTAGAGGAGGCGGTAAATACGCCAAGGCAGGTTATGGAAGTACACCAGAAGGCCGGTTTCACCTTGGCAGGCTGGAATTCTAACCACACAGCCCTATTGGAAGACAAGCCGGAGGAACTACTAGCGAGCAAGCCTAAAGAAGTAGGCTTAAGGCAAGACAGCCCAGGCAGGACACTAGGGTTGTTATGGATGGCCGACGAAGACGCCCTGACGTTCAACACCTCTATGAATAGGGTGCCACTGGAAGTAAAGGCGCTACAGCGACCACCGACTAAGAGGGAAGCATTGAGCGCAGTCATGTCGGTGTTTGACCCGCTCGGACTGCTTAGCTACCTCACCATCACCGCCAAGATCCTGCTGCAAGACCTATGGCGAATGAAGAAGGTCGGATGGGACGACGAACTACCCGAGGAGGCAGCTGATGAATTTCAGAGGTGGCTGCGAGTCGTCGAGGAAGTGTCACGACTGCGACTGCCTAGGTGCTATGCTCCTACGGGGGGAGTGGTAGAGCGTCAGCTTCACGTATTCAACGACGCAAGCGAACGTGCGTACGCATCCGCGGCGTATTGGCGTATACGATACCGCGACGGAACGATTAGGGTACGGTTAGTGGCGGCCAAGGCGAAAGTTGCCCCTATAAAGGCACAAAGCATACCGCGTTTAGAGTTGCAGGCGAACTTGATAGGCGCGCGACTCGTGGAATTCGTGCAAGGCGAGCACAGAGTGGTAGCCGATAGGGTAGTGTATTGGACAGACTCCACTACGGCGCTCCACTGGATACAGAACGATACAGCGCGTTACACTCCATACGTGGCTCATAGGTAAGGGGAAATAGCAGAGAAGTCATCACCCGAGCAGTGGAGGTGGATACCGACCGCAGACAACATCGCGGATCAAGCGACGCGTGTGAATTATATGAATAAAGAAGAAAACGACAGATGGTTCACGGGACCGCCATTCCTGTACGAGGACGAAGACAGATGGCCTCGCCGTCGGGAAGAGAAGGCAGGCGATGATGATGAGGAACTGGAGGAAGTCGTGGCGCACCAGAGCGACACCAAGGACTCTCCACACCTGCCGGACATAGAGAGATTCTCTTCCTACGAGAGATTAATAAGGGCCACTGCACGGATACTACAGTTCGTCGATGCCATAAGAGGAAGGGCGCACGGACTGACATTGCAGCACATCCAGAGAGCAGAGCGGATGTGGATAGAACGCAGTCAGCAAGAAAGCTTCACTGAAGATATCAGTCGACTGCAGCGAGGGAAGAACCTGGCAACCGGCAGCGCGTTGAGGAAGCTCGACCCCATATTGGAAGATGGCATATTACGAGCTAGAGGACGAATCGACGCAGCCGATGTGGACAGCCAAATGAAGAGGTCCATCATACTGAACGGACGCCACCAATTTGTAAAGCTGCTTGTGGAAAAGGCGCATCAGGAAGCAAGCCACGCCAACAGGGAGCGGGTAGTAAACGACCTACGCACGAGATATCATATCCTTCGATTACGACCAACCGTAAGAGAAGCGGAGCGGAGATGTCTGCGGTGCAGGGTACGCAAGGCGACACCACGGCCAGCGGTTATCGGAGATCTACCACCTGAACGACCTACACCGGAATCGACTATTTCGGGCCTATAACGGTTACGATAGGACGTAGGCATGAAAAACGGTGGGTAGCGTTATTCACCTGTTTAACGACGCGCGCGGTGCATTTAGAGATAGTTTATTCCCTAACGACGGATTCGGCGATATCGGCATTGCGGCGCATGGCGGCTAGGCGTGGGTGGCCACGGGTCATCTACTCTGACAACGGAACAAATTTCCATGGGGCGGACACCGAACTACGACGGGCAATGGAGGAGTGGGCACCCCTGCTGAAGGACTACGCGTTGACTCGGCGGACAGACTGGAAGTTCATCGCGCCGGGCGCGCCGTACCAGGGAGGCGCATGGGAGCGTCTCGTGCGCTCAGTGAAGACCGCGCTCGAAGCCACTCTACACCAGAAGAGCCCGCGGGAGGAGACGTTGGTGACGCTCCTCACAGAAGCAGAGAACACGGTGAACTCTCAACCGTTGACGCACGTACCGGTCGACATCGACGAGGAAGAGGCGCTGACACCCAACCACTTCCTGCTGCTGGGACCATCGAGCCTTCCAGTAACCGCGCCGTGCACGCCTAGTGATCGTCGGGCGTGGAGAGCGGCGCAAGGACTTGCCGACGAGTACTGGAAGCGCTGGATGAAGGAGTACCTGCCGACGCTAGTTGCGCGCGGGGACTCGCGGGATGTGCAGCAGCGACAGCTACAAGAAGGGGACCTCGTCGTGGTGGCAGACAGTAGCCTGCCAAGGAACGTGTGGCCGCGGGGAATTGTAACACGGACCTTTCCCGGACCAGACGGCGTGGTGCGCAACGTGAAGGTGCGGACCAGGGGCGGATTGCTGCGGCGGCCGGTCAGGAAGATCGCCGTCCTCCCGAAAGAAGATTGGGCTCGCGAGCTACGCCGGGGGAGGATGTTGAGGACAGCTAGAGACCCGCCGCCCCGTCGCCCCTTCGTACCCCGTTACGCCCCGCGCACCCCGCACACCGGCGCTGATCACGTGATGTCGGCGACCAATCAGAGCGCGTGCGGCTTCATTATCGTCGCACGGCACTACTCACAGACTGAGACACCTTCTTGCGAGATATAAGAAGGGCGTTTCGGTCTGTGAGCTGTTCATTTCACTTCGGAAGCGGCACTCGAGAAGACTCCAAAGAAGACTCAAGACAGCGAATCAAGACTCCAATTCAAGACCTCCCTCTGTACATAGTGTTAGATATAGTTATTCAGTGCCGAATCATTTGTAAATAGTTAATACAGTATAGTAAAAAGTACCATCTTTTCTTCGAGCAGTCCCCTAGTATAGCTAACCTCAGATCAGTCATTAATCAATCAATAGCATAAATAAATATACAGTCCACTTTCATCCATTATACTGATCTTTAGGAACCAAATGAGTGATCCCAGTAGTGAAGAGGCTCGGGAGCGACTTCTGGTCGAGAGCCTCTTGAAACTGTCGGGTGAGTACAGCGTGACACACCAAGAACCCCTTCAGCCAGTAGTGATGCAGCCCGTCGAGACCCGGACTTTTCCAGTTCGGTGCTCTACGGACCGCCTCAGCTACGTCATCCAGCGTTATGATGACGGGGTCCATGGGCGTAACATTCGCACACTAACTCGCCACAACTTCCGTCCAAGGGCCTTTGCTGTTGTTTACGGGCTCTGACCACAGGCCGCGCCAGAATGCGATAGTGTCGGCCTGATTCGGTGCTGGGCCCGTCCCACGTACCATTGGTCGCTCCAATAATTCATAGAGCCTCTTCTGATCACTCTGGAAGAGACGATTCTGATTGAACCGTGTCGTCCTCACGGTATATCGCCGAATCCGCTTCCCCCAAGCAGCGATTCTCTGCTTCAGGTCATCTATGCGCTCCGTCAGTTTTTGCGTTATATCCGGCTGGGACAAACTGATATTTGCCCAGCAAACGCCATCCTGACGGTGCGCACAATTCTTGGCCTGTTATTGCCCGACCTGAAACTTATCAGCCTGCCGATGAGGGCCCTTGCCTTTGCGATACGGTCCTCAATTCTTCTTCTCCAGGCTGGGATGGCACTACTTTGTCTAATAGCGCGTCCAGCCGTGGGAAGGCGCCAATAATACGGCAAACTGCCAGTGCGGTGCCAAAAAGAATTGAGTCCGTCTCGCAAAGGTCCCGGCTGGCTTCCAAATAGGTCACCAGCATTGGGTGGAGAGCCCTCACGATAGCCCGATTCCACTTGCTTAGGGGTATGCGGGGAAGTCGCTGTCGATTTTCGAGCGGCATACTGCGCGTTTCCACAATCGCCTCTTCCAATATACTCCTCATCTGCTCTAGTTCTTGGGTGACCATTCCATCATCGCCTGAATCAACCAAAGCGGGAAGATCCATGGCGGCTTCCACATATGGCTGCTGGTCTATGACCTTAGCAGCCGCATCCACAGCTATAGCTAGTTCATTCGATGAGGGAATAGCCTCACGTCGTAGTAGTTCGAGTTCGGCATCATTTAATATTTTCGAGCGTATGATGTACCGAACTCGGTCTGCCAGGTTTTGCTCTGTGACGGGAACAGACGGCTCCAGCTCAGCAAAAAAGCGATGCATCCGAGCCTGATACGCTATCCCTCCAGTTTCTTCCCCTTTCGCCCTATAGTACGTCCGCAATGCGTTTATGTTCATATATTTTGTCCAACGCATGCGGCGTACTCCACCAGCGGCGGGTGCCGCTTGCTGAGTCCGAGAGGACCCTGCCGACACCAAGCCGTCTGGTGGGGATGATGGATGCGAGATACTGCTACGTGATCGTGCAGCATCTCGCGCTTGGCTGGCGGCCCGCATGCTGTCGCGTCCAGCGCCAGCTCCAGACGCGCCCTGGCGACCCCCAGGCAGCAGCCCTATGTGCGTTCTATTTTTATCCATCATCCATAAAAGTGGGCGTCAATTAACGGGAGACACCCAGGCCCAGCACCGTTTAATAGTGTGGCCGTAAGCACAAACGGGCCTTTGCACCCTAAATACTGCCGAGGCACGGCGCTCACACCTCTTGGCAAGGCGCTGACTGACTGCGCCGACGTAGCAGTTTCGTCACTTAACTGTTACGTCAGCGAGCGATGGGGTCGTCACTTCCCTACGCCCTTTTATGGTTATTATTATTATTATTTCTTTCTGTGAATTACTTAAAATTACGTAAATATAAATATTCTAAATTAAATAATCATAAAAAATGTCTTAAAAATATATACCTAATATATTATTTTATAATGTAACTGTTCCTAATATTTACAAAAATAAAATCTTTTAATGTATCTATATCTAAGAAAAATGTACCCTTGTATTGTCACATTTTTTTTAACTCACTAACTACTAACTAACTAACTCCTCTCCTAACATTCGCCCTACAATATGTCGCGATGTGCGATGGTGAAATTGAGCGGCTGGAATTAGTCCGAACAATTCCTCAGAGCACTCCCCGTGATAGATGCGATAAAATACGCAAAGAGATGCAACATCTCTACGCAGTGCCTGTGACGCATGTGAGGCCGAACCTGCGCCTTGTAAAGTTGCAAGCGGTGTGCCTGCATGAAACACTGTCCCGCTCTGCTGAGCACGCCAAGCTTTTTAGAGGCCAATTTGGCCTTCTCTGCCAAGTGACCACGAAACTGCACGTCACTCGATATGTCGACACCGAGGATTCCGATACATGCGCGCTTCAATTATAGCTTCAAGTTTTATAGATCGATTGTCGCCTTTAAGCAACAGGTGGGTGTTAAAGTCACCTATCAAATGGGTGTGTATGGGTGTGTATGGGTTTGTATGGGTGTATATGGGTGTGTATGGTGTACATGGGTGTGTATGGGTGTGTATGTGTGTGTATGGGTGTGTATGGGTGTGTATGGATGTGTATGGGTGTGTATGGGTTTGTATGGGTGTGTATGGGTGTGTATGGGTGTGTATGGGTGTGTATGGTGTGTATGGGTGTGTATGGGTATGTATGGTGTGTATGGGTGTGTATGGGTGTGTATGGGTGCGCGTGCGAGATTGCGCGTTTGCGCGTTTGCGCGTTTGCGCGTTTGCGCATTTGCGCTTTTGCGCATTTGCGCGTTTGCGCGTTTGCGCGTTTGCGCGTGTGCGCGCTTCAATTATAGCTTCAAGTTTTATAGATCGATTGTCGCCTTTAAGCAAACATGTGGGTGTTAAAGTCACCTATCAAAATAGTGTGACTATACGTAGGGACTAGTACATGGTCTTCCACATCTGGGATCCGTGTAGGCGAAGTAACCAGTTGTGTTAGACCATATGCCAAGGTAAAGTCATAAACAGATCTACGCGCATGATCGGTTAAACGAGAACCAAGCCATTCAGCGTGGTGGGCGTTAAAATCACCGAGTATCAAGATCTCTGCGGATGGGACCTGTTGAAGCACGGAGTCTGCACCCATTTGGACGTGGTCGATGAGTCATTCTGTGTCGGCATTACCGCTATGGGACCAATAGAGGCACCCGTAGACGCGGGGATGGTCGTCGCTGTCTACACGCAACCATAGGATGGACCTTCAAGACTGCCGAGGCGTCGAAAACAGATGTCTTCTCTGACGTATACGCAGACTCCAGTCCGGGGCAAAAAGGAGTGTTCTAATTTGTACCCCGGGTAGGAGAGATATAAAGTTGTAGTGTTATGCTACTTACATTTCATTGTACACTATTTTTCCATTCTGTTTTTGATTTTCTGCATTCATATTTTGCATCACTTTTCACGCTATCAGTTATACTACTAACATATCATTTTACACTATTTTCCCATTCTGTTTATGATTTTCTGCATTTATATTTTGCATCACCTTTATTTCCATAGGATCCTGTAACGTTTTTACACAATAACAAATCATTTTCACTTCGTATTTTCACACTATCAGCACCTTATAAAATCGCTGTCAATGGAGTCTTACCTTTTTCGGTCTTTTATTGAGTTCTCCGTAACTCTGCAATTTCAGGATTCGTGCGCGCTGCCGCGCTACCTTTTTTCCTATATCAATAATATTTTATTTCTTACATAAAACTTGTAGTTTCTTAATAACAGTCCTAAAACCAAAAATTTTATATTTGACAACCATTATATATGGTTGTTATGGTAACTTTTATTCAAATTCGTCACTAGTGTGATGTTCTTAATTTAATATTTTCACATAATGGCTCTAGGTCATTTACAATAAATTTCCTTTTAATTTAAATAATTTCTCGTTCTCTCTGAAAAGGTATAAAAGCCGAACAATTGGAGAATACAAAAAAAAGGTCTCGCTTCAGTTCTCAAAGGAGAAACATCTACTAAAGGCCTTATCCCGGGGCCGCATTGCCCCGGGATCCTGCAAGCCTCCATCTACACGTGAAGTTGTCGGCGAAGTCTACTTCAAGCGCGGGGCCACACTACTCTGGGCGCTACGACTGCTTGCTCCAGGCGCTGAGTGCACCTACTGCCGCGCTACCTTCGGGCGCTACGACTGCTTGCTCCAGGCGCCGAGTGCACCTACTGCCTGCGCTACCTTTGGGCGCTGCGACTGCTTGCTCCAACTGCTGAGCGCACCCACCCCATGTGCTACGTGCGCCGGCTCCGGACGCTGCGTGTGCCCAGTCCAGGCGCTGCGTGCCGTCGCCGCTAAGAAACCTCAAGCTCCGCGTGTGCCTACTTCTACAAAAGCAGCGTGTCACTTCAACCTTTAGGCTCCACTATAATACTATATTCTCCTATTCTCTTATCTTTATTTTTTTTAAATCTAATTGTAATCTCACTTCATCCATCATCATCATATTTCATTTTTTTTATAAAATTGTAAATACCTTTCTAAAACTTTAAATATATTATTTTATTGGTCTACTTTTGTTGTTTTGTTGTTCTTAGGTTAGGTTCTATATATTTTTCTTATTAATTGTCGCTTCACGACAAAGTATCAGCCGGAGAGGACACCTGAGTCTCGGTTAAAAAGAGCAAGGCCGGCTTCGCCGTCTCTAGATGGTAATGGACAGCGTTAAGGTTGGAATGAAGTCCCCTGATGTTGCAAAAATTCACGGATAGCGTGACAGGGGTCGCCTTGGTTTTATTGCTCCGCTTGCCCCGAGCAGCATTAGTCGCGAGCGGAATTTTGTCCCCCCCCCCCCCCCTCAGAATTCGCAGGGCAGCCTGAGCACCCACGCTCAGGAGTGGAGTAGTGTTTGGAGTTGATGCTCAGCGAGGAATTCTCCAGGGGTGCTGGTACCCTCCTGGGGTAGTCTTTTATTTAATTCCACTACCATGTTGATGGGAGGGGGGAAGGGTAATTGGGTCTCCGGCCACCTGCACTCACCAAGCGCAACGCAGAGATAAGAGGTTTGTCCTTGTGAAATTTATGTTTGTAAACTGCCTCCGCAACACAGGAGAAAATCCTAGTGTGGGGGTAACGTTTTTATTTAAAAGAAAAAACCTCTACTTCACGCTGGTATTCTGTGAGGTCGTGGTACCACCCCGGTTCGAGCCGGCCCATCCGTGCGACAGCAAAAGCTGCCGCGTGACTCTACCACTGTGAATATAATTCCGTATTTTCTATATATGTAGTTAATGAAAAACTCTTTAAAAAAAGTTCTATAAGTCGTAAGAAACCATATTACTATTTTTTTAAATATCTAATCAGGTATTACATAGTTAGTTGTAGCAGGTGTGGCGATTCATTAACATAATTATGTTAAATACATGCATTAAGTCGCAATCCTATTTTATAAGTATGACTTAAATACTCTCGATGCATAAACATTGTTGTAACAAGGCATTTAGATAGTAAAATGTTATTTACTTGCTAGTATTGCTTGCATGAAGCTATAGCCGGAACAAACAGACATACAGACAGACAAATATTTTAAAAATTGTGTTTTTGTTATAAATATCATATATAATTTTATATGCGTTTAGTAAAAAGCAGTTATTTTTACATTAGAAACAGACACTTCAATTTCATTTATTTGTACAGATTTTTAAATTATTAACCCCCGGAGTAACTGTCTGCCCTTTTGTGAGATTTTTTATTATATATAATAAACACGCTGTAAAAATGGCAGATTGAATCAAACACTTTATTTAGAATTTTTGAAAATACAACTTTGGGGTAGTCTGCCCCTATGTAAGTCTCTTAAGAAGTGTCTGCCATTTTTTTTCTTAGTTGTTTATAAACTTAGCTGACGGATAGTCATTATTATTATTTGAATCAAACACTCTTTTGGGCAAATTTTTTTGCGACTAACCTGTATGCGCAGTACCCAGGTAGTCCAGGCAAACAGTCATATACCTGCTTATTGAGAGGACTGATACTTTTCAACAAAGTTTCATGATGCATCAAACACTTCCGCCATAGAATTGCGTAATAATTCTATGACTTCCGCATTTAAATTACGCATACGAATTATTTTGTCTACACCCCATTTTAGGTGGGGCAAAGTTCTATAGAGATTCTGGCATTATCCTTTTTTATTGAAAATATCAAGCGGAAATTATTATTATTCTTATTTTTCTTTAATTTGTTTATTATTTTAATTAGATGTATTTATGTTTTGATTTCATTTGTTTAGAAGTTGTATTAAATGGTTAATGTTGTATTATATCCAGGTCAATTTATTAATCAATTAATTATTCCCTCTGTTGCTACCAGCTACTGCTCATTGTCAACAATTAAGACAATTTACATTAATAAAAATGCCAGACACATTTAGTACACGACGTAAATAAAAAACAAACCTTCCTAATTCTCTGTCGTTTGTCGGGGTTTTTGCGTATGTTGTTTATCACTAAATTTAAATATCTTAACATAAATTATTCAATAATAAAACAATTCAACAAATATTTAAAATTTTGTTTACATTTTACAAGATTCGTATACCTATTTATTTATTTCTTAAATCATCTATTTATTAAAGCTATCGTGAATTTGAGACCAAAAATTTGTGGCGGGTTCAAGTTTAAAAAGCTATTTTAATAATACTAAACCCACCACCTTTGAATTGATTCCTACCTTGTGGTAGCGGGCAGGCTTAGTAGTCGTAACTTGATGGTTGCTAATTATGTGCTGTGGAGTTAGAAGCCGTAAAGAAAAGCACGCCTGGTGTTACGTTGCGTTTTGCCTAAGAGGGAGTAGAGTTGTCCTCTCCTCATCGAGGGATACACGTGTCGTGATCAGTAGTATGGACGTATTTTGATACTGTATCATGATACGAATTTGCGATACGATACCCGATACGCTGCATCTTATCTTTACTCGGTTATTGGTAGGAACAAGTAAGAGGTTACCTACCCAAACTGACTTGTGCAAAAAAAATAAATCCTATACATAAGTGATGTGCAAGCTAACTGACCTATTCTTGGAAAGGCTCACATCAAACAGTGATCTTCCGAAGGCATTATAACAGACTACACAGTGAGGAATATTAACAATAGTACGGTGTGCGTGTGCAGAATAAACAACAATAAACAGATAACCGCGTGTATTGTGTACATAATTGAACAGATCTTACGATATTATTTTACATAGGTACATACACATATAAATAAAATGAAAGTGTCTGTAATATCGGAATAAATGCCTTTTGTAGAGCTAAGGGAGTTGTTTGCATGCCACTAAGACATTAATATCCTTCTTTAAAATTTTTGTCTGTCTGTCTGTAGGAGCTAATCTTCTGAATGGCTGAACCGTTTGTAATGGAACTTGACGAACATATGAGTATATTTTATCTGAAAAACTTGGGAGATTTTTAGAAAACACGAAAACTTGATAAAATAAATAGTCTTTGATGATTGTCATGTCTGAAACCAGGCGAAATCATTTATACGTGGTAGAGCCATGCTGCAGCTATATTAATAGTATAGTCGTGTAGTATAGTATAGTAGCATGAATTGGCCGGCTCGACAGGGGAAGGACGACGCTCTCACAGAATACCAGCGTAAAATAGCAACTTACTGTTGCTGTGTTTCGTGGATTGGTGAGTGTAGAGAACCGGAGACCCTTTTTACTGGAAACGAGGCATTCCATCTTAGTCCTCACGGGTGACAACGCATCTGCATTTTGATTCGCAAACGTGGATAGATGTGGATGTCTATGAGACACAGCAGCCACTTACCATCAGGTGGACTGTGTGCTCTTTTGTCACCCTTATACTATAAAAAAGCACAGTGACACATGGGATTCAATTTTTTTGAGAAGCGTAGCTCTGCTGATTTCCGGAAACAAAAAAAGTAAAACAAATACAGGACAAGGCTCCTTTCATTCTAAGATGATTTTGAAAATGATTTAACTTCTTGACTTCAAGAGAGTAACAACTAAAATGTCGTCTAAATAGTTTTTTTTTATACAATATGGGTGACATAGGAGCACACAGTTCACCTGATGGAAAGTTAATGTTGTGACTCATAGACATCTACATTTATTCTCAATTAAAAAGAAGAAAGAAAAAAGCAAGAAATTTTAAGCATAGATTTTAAATGTGACTTCCTGCATGTAATCTTATCAGAATGTAACCCATGTTATGGTGGATCCCCCTACACTGTGCATACCGATACGAAGCTGCCACTCGAGAATTCTTAATAGTACGTTGTCGACAAGTTGGTTTTTCACTCCCGTTCCTCGGAAAGCACGTAAAGCTCTTGATCCTGTGCCGTTTCTCCCTCCGATCATGTCGGATTGCCACACTATCGGACAATGAGAGTGAGGGAATAGAAGTGCACCGATGCTTGCGCACACATTCGTGCGCTTTATTGGCTTATAAATTATTTTTAATCTTGTCCCGTGCAAATGAGGCTCTGTTGAGATTGACCGTCGTAACCGCAATTCGCTCTCCAGGATTATTATATTTTATCTCGTGTTGTAAGCTTCTAAATCTTGGATTCTAACCATAGATTCGAACAATCTATTTATTATTCTAGAATATATTTCTTATACCGGTTTCTTCGGTGGCCCTACCATGAGATTCTTTCGCAAATTTATTGAAGCGATTTGAATATACAAAACACATAAATTATATTAAATATTATTGATAACATACGCGCTGTAGTATACTTACCTCTGTGTTATAATATACAACCTTATTCATAATTGCTATAAACGAAGATATCTGTCATCTGTCATCCTAAAATATTATTACTTGTCAATGTATTTTGTCTTTATCACAGAACACAATTACTCTTTAGTCTTTATAATGTATGTAATCTTTTATGTTGAATAAAACCAAATATTCATTGGTTTTGACTTTCTTTGTCAATTTATTCAACATAATTGTTTTAAAATGTCGATAAACGATACAAGCTGTTCTTCTTCGGAAATAAACACGATGTCGCGATTTCTTCGACCAGACCGGTTTGACGTCGAACCTGATAAACCGGCAGCCATTGAGTTATATGTACTACGTACGTATAACTAGGTACGTAGTACATATAACTCAATGCCGGCAGCAGACCTAAAATGGAGTCACTGGCGGTATACATTTCCAATTTTTTATGCCATGAACCTTTTATGCCATAAACAATTAAATCAGATTACTGATTCAACTAAGTTAAAATTGCTCATCAACCATTTGTCGCCGACAGTCTATTCACTAATACGCGACTGTTCTTCTTATGTGACTGCCATTCAATTGCTTGATAGCATTTATATAAAGGCTAAAAATGAAATACATACACGATATACTCTACCAACCAGAAAACAAATGCCCGAGGAGTCTATTACTGAATATATTCGAGCTCTCAGGCAATTAGCATATGACTGTAATTTCAAAAACGTAACGGCGGAGCAAAATAAGAATGACTATATTCGTGATGCCTTCATATCGGGTATCGCAAGTCAAAAGATACGACAAAGGCTTTTAGAAAACATAACTTTGACATTGGAGGAAGCCCAAAATCAAGGTACATCTTTAGAAACTGCTGAAAAAAATTATTTAACTTATACAAACTACAATAACCATCAAATGCAATTACATGCTGTAACTGATACTTACAATGAAAAACCAGAAAGTAGCACGGACAATTACAGCATAGCCATTGCAGCAAGTCAACGTAAGCGATGTTTTTTTTTTGTGGTAATAAAAATCTACATTAACGCATAAAATGCCCTGCTTTTAACACAATATGTCAATTATGTTCAAAGAAAGGGCACTTCGCTACTGTATGCAAAAGTGGTAGACCAACTGTAAATGCTGTAGACAGTGAAGTTGCGGATCTTATTAAAACCAAATGTATATCTGCTACATCTCCATCTAGCTTAAGCAAAGCGACAGTTCCTATTATTATTAATGAATTCCACGCTGAAGCTCTGATTGACACCGAAAGTTCTGTCAGTTTTATAAATAAGACATTAGCCTAAAATATGAACTTGAAGATGAGACCTCATAAGCAGGCTATATCTTTGGCTTCACTTAGTCATATTTCTTTTGTAGAAGCCATTACATATGTGCAACGATAAATTTAGACAAGCATACATATTCAAATCAACCTTTACTAATTGTCAATAACCTATGTGCAGATGTTATCTTAGGACATGATTTATTGAAAAGCCACAAGACATTAGAATTCAACTTTGGGGGTTCAAGGGATTCCTTAAAAACGTGTGTTATGGAAGCGTCAGTACCTCCTGTATCGTTGTTTATGAACCTTTCTCCAAACATAAAGCCAATTGCAATAAAGTCAAGGCGTTATACAAAAATTGATGAAGAATTTATTAGAGGAGAAATTTCTAAATTGTTGAAGGATGGAGTGATTGAACCAAGTAACTCTCCTTGGCGAGCGCAAGTACTAGTAACAGGAGGCACTTCACATCGAAAACATCTTGTCATTGATTATTCCTTAACAATTAATAGATTCACTGAACTCGATGCGTATCCACTACCTAACATTGAATCTATGGTTTCCAACGTTGCAAAATACAACTATTTCAGCCAAATAGATTTAAAAAACGCTTATCACCAATCGCCGATTTTAGAGACTGAACGAAAATATACAGCATTTGAATCATGTGGGGCCCTATATCAATTTACTCGTATACCATTTGGAGTCACTAATGGCGTGGCTGCGTTTTAGAGAACGCTACAGTTCATAATTGAGGCTGAAAATCTAAGAGGCACCTTCTGTTATTTAGATGACGTGACTGTATGTGGCAAAAATGGAGACGAACACGATAAAAACTTGCAGCAATTTATGAAAACTGTGAAGAAATACAAACTTACGTTAAATGAGAAGAAATGCACGTTTGGATCATAAAATATAAGTCTATTAGGATATTCCATTGAGAACAACGTTATCAAGCCAGACAAAGAACGATTAACTATTGGATCTCCCTACTCCAACAGATGCAACCTCATCAAGACGTACTTTGGGTATGTTAGCTCACTATTCGAAGTGGATTTACAACTTTTCATACCTTATTAAGCCTTTGATTGATAACACATGATTCCCACTTAGCCAAGAAGCCATAAACTGTTTTAAAATTTTAAAATTGGAAATAGCCAAAGCGTCCCTGACAGCTATTGACAATGATGTAACTTTTACAGTAGAAACCTATGCATCCGAGCACTCAATAGCTGCAACCCTTTCTCAAAATGGTCGCCCGGTAGCTTTCCTTTCAAGAACTTTGTCCAACACTGAACGTGGCCATCCATCTATTGAAAAAGAAACAAGCGCAATTGTGGAAGCACTTCGTAAATGGCGCCACTATCTTATTGGAAGAAATTTTATTTTGATAACCGATCAGCAGTCTGTTGCTTTTATGTTCAATCAAAAACATTCAAGCAAAATAAAAAATTAAAAAATTGAACGGTAGCGCTTAGAATTGTCTTGCTACAAATACGACATAATTTATCGTCCAGGACGTCAAATACTGTAGCTGATGCATTATCAAGAGTATGCGCTCTCATGAATCCAAATAAGCTGTATGAACTACATGACCAGCTGTGTCATCCTGGTGTTACCAGAATGGTACACTGGATAAGATCAAAGAATCTTCTATATTCTGTTGAAGAAATAAGATTAATGACAGCATCTTGTACAGTATCTGCTGAGATAAAACCACGGTTCTGTCAATCAAAAGGCCAGTTGCTAAAAGCTATTGCTCCATTTGAGAGAATAAATATCGATTTTAAAGGCCCACTCCCATCGAATACTCAAAACCGATACCTACTGACAATTATAAACGAGTACTCGAGGTTTCCCTTTGCGTATACCTCCAGTGATTTATCGGCGGCTACAGTGATACCATGTTTGAAAGATCTTTTTCACACTTTCGGATTTACATTATACGTACATTCCGATCCAGGTACGACTTTTTTATCAGAAGAGCTCAAAAATTTTCTACCGCCACTTGGAATAGCTACAAGCAAAACCACACCTTACAATCCTCAAGGAAATGGCCAAGTTGAACAACTAAATGGCACATTATGGAGAGCGATACAACTCAGTCTTCGTTCAAAGAATATGGACATTTCAAACTGGGAAAGAGTCTTATCCAATGCGTTACACTCACTTCGGTCGCTTTTATGTATGGCTACAAACGTCACTCCGCATGAAAGAATGTTCAATCATCCACGTCGTTCGCCTAATGGAAAATCTTTACCTACGTGGCTTATAAACTCTGGACCTGTACTCATAAAGAAAAATATAAGAGCATCCAAATATGATCCACTTGTTGAAGAAGCAGAACTTCTTCACGCAAATCCAGCTTACTCGCATGTTCGTCTCTCTAATGGCCGAGAATGCACTGTATTCAATAGACAATTGGCGCCCTTACCTATGATTCGGATTAGTGAAGAGGAAAATGAAAATGACCAAGATAATGGAAATAATATTCGCCCTGATATGAATACAAACAATGAGCCAGTAGAACCTGTACAATTTGAACAAACCGAAAATGTTCAAAATAACAGTACAGAGCATGATACAGAAAATAGCGGACTTCGCCGTTCCACTCGTGACAGACGGCCTCCCTCATATCTGCGCGATTATGTTGGAACTTCAAGGTCGGGTGATTGTAGTATACTTACCTGTTTGTTACAATAT
The DNA here is from genome assembly GCA_033319125.1 of Parnassius glacialis. Taxonomy (NCBI): domain Eukaryota; kingdom Metazoa; phylum Arthropoda; class Insecta; order Lepidoptera; family Papilionidae; genus Parnassius; species Parnassius glacialis. Next base: position 10,031,681 of record JAVANC010000002.1, on the reverse strand, counting down.
ACAACCTTATTCATAATTGCTATAAACGAAGATATCTGTCATCCTAAAATATTATTACTTGTCAATGTATTTTATATTTATAATGTACCGTAAAATGGGGTGAATAGAAATCACGGGGTGAATAGACACAAGCCTGGTTATTTGATAAAGTTGTCTCTAGGTTTGTCTACAGCTCGGGAACGTCTGTTTATTACTACTGTTTATTATTTGCCAACATATTACCTTTATTTTGGTAACTTTTAAATTAGTGTCAATTTTGATGACAGTAAAGAAAAAGGCGGTTATTATAAACGTGTGAGTACAAGTGGTTTTTTGCTGTGTAAAACTTTTTTTAGGGAGTTGATTTTCTCATCTATTATTAATACAAATATGAATATTGAAATTGAACGATTTTATTTTTTTAAATAGTAAAATCAGGACACTGGTATTTTTTCTCGAATTCGAGGTGAATAGATACGACTGAGGGGTGAATAAAAACGCCTTTGGGGTTAATAGAAACGAAGAAGGGGATGAATAGATACGAATGAGGAGTTATTAGAAACGTAAAAGGGGTTAATAGAAACATGATTTTTCGGGTTATCAAAAACTATTTGCACCATTTACTTACCTAATACATAAATTATTTTAAGTCGCTAATTGAAACTAAAATTAAAAAAAAATCTTTTAAATCATATTAAGGCTTTAACAAGCCTGAATGACCTTGATGAAACGGCTATCGCAGAGATTTTAGCCAACGTCAACACCGTCTAGCGACTACGTTCTGTATTACTTATAAAAGTGCAAAGATTAATAGACTGCAGAGATGACAATTATAAAAGTGACATACTGCCTGTTATGCTTGCGCAACACTGAGAATTATGTCGTAGTTACGCATCTTCAATTACATTGTGCTGTAGCTTTGTCCGGTAGGCGTCACGAGCTATCAAGTGTTCAAGTACGAAGGAGTTTTTTATTATATATGTTAAATCGTATTTATTTGTATCGTATTAGTAGATTTGGGTCAAAGCGTTCGCTGTAAATTTTTCCCGGGTTTGATCCCCGACAGCACGAATGCTATTTGTAATTGCAATTTTCGTCAACATGCATTGGGGCAGTTCGGCGGGCATTTCCTTGCCCTAAAACCCTCTTAGAAATAAAAAAAGAGTTCTGTGCCCAGTAGAGGGACTTGTATAGCCTTTTACTTTACTTTGTAGCAATATTTATATTATTTATATTATGTTATATTAGATACAGAAGGGTACCTTATGCTGACAAAAATATCACGTGGAGGCGACGAAATCGTAAAACATCTTTGTACCTAGATAAAACGTTCGAAAGATTGTCAATCATGTTATACGCCACATTTTCTATAGAGCGTAGAACATTGCAGATAGGGCAAAATAAAAAATAATCCAAAATATTATGGGAACTATTTATTAATAATATTTGTAGGTATTTATAATAAAAACAATGAACAAGCTGCAAGGTTCAACTATTAATGTTTCTTGTAAACACAATTGTAAAATTCCTGTTTTAATTTTTACCAATGGTTAATTGATGATCGTAGTCAAGATCACTTCATATAAAATATATTTAATTAAAATTGACACATGACCTATTTGGCTTTCTACTTACAACTCGGCGGAAATTTGAAAAGAAGATTTTGTCTTTTCACACAAGTATTGTTTACAACTGGCGTGGT